>JARYZH020000054.1:237500-1540473 GCA_030021035.2 Notholithocarpus densiflorus | reverse complement strand
TTTTTTTTTTTTTTTTTTTAAAGAAAACAACATGTATTTGCTATTTGGAAAGTTATGCAACAAATTACTTAATGTAAAATGCATTATTTTGAATTCACCACTTATATTAAGAATGAACTCAATTAAACTTATTAATACTTATTCAATAATTTTAAAATTATACAAATCCTAACATTGCTATCTAAAACAAAATAACACAAAGATAAGTAAAACAAATACACAAGTTTTATTTCTATACAATATCAACATCCCAAAACATAAAACAAAATTACAAATGACTTATTGGATAACTCATTTGATAAAGAATAAAAACATATAAGAAATTTACAATCTTGAAAATTAATTTTATAATCTTTTGTCAATTGTGGTTGACACTCTATTTCAATTTGAGATATACATTAAAGTTTGATTGCTTACTTATTTACACATGTTCTTTTTTATGAATATCATATCATTGTTAAGTAACACATACTCTAGGAAATATCATAATTTATTTTGAAAAGCCGTTTATTTTGGACATAAATTGTTAAAAAATAGGTCTAAGCATTCATAATTTATGCTAATTTGATACTTTGGCTTCACTATTTTCACACTTGTGAATGTTTCTCACACATGTCTACAATTTTAAATCTATGTTTTTAACTCTACAGATTATCTTGTCATGTACTTTGCTATTTGATATCTAAAAATCTTTACTCATTACAGAATGCTCAACCACATGCATTTATAAACAATAACATAAGGTTGTACTTCTTTTGCATTAATAAATTCAAGGGATGACCAAAATTCTTCGTCCACCTGAATTCTTATACATTTACTTTAATTTTTTTTATACATACCCGATATTATAATTTATTTTGTTGTATATATTATATTCAATAAGTCTAGCATCAGCCAAAACAAAATTTACAATTTTCAATATTGCAAGTTGTTATTAGTATTGAGTAGATAAAAAATTTGCATACAGTTATGTAAATGTATCAATTGTTTCCTTAAAGCTCACAATAAACAATTAAACCAATATTGTCTTAATTTTACTATTTTTTTTACCAAAAAAAAAATTTTTAAAAATGGTTCGGGTTCGGGTCGGGTCGGGTTGACCCGCAAAAAACACGGGTCGAGTCACGGGTCAACCCGTTTTTGCTTCGGGTCAAAAAAATCGGGTTCAGGTCGGGTCAGAAAATTCTGACCCGTTTTGCCATGTCTAGTGATGTCTAACCTTGAGGGGTTCGATTTTCTATAATGGCAAAGATAGGGTTTTATTTAATTAGGTGTATTTATTTGTCTAGTTCTTTTTTCCTTAAATACGAACAAAATAAAATTGGTTAGCCTTATTTGATGGCGGCATTAGATACATGCTAAGTTCGAGTCTATATGGAATTGTAATAACCTATTCCACGGATTGTACTCTATTTTTTATTCTATCAATCATAATCAGCCACATATTCATTGTTAATAAGAATCTAATCTCAAACAGAACAGTAGCTTTTGTTAATTTTCACATACTGTTCACATCTCTTTTAGTCTTTCTTTGTCGCATTTCTCACCCAAGAGAAATTGCCCTACTAAAGTATTAGGGGTTGGATCTACAATCTAACTTCACCTCATTAAAATAACTTTTTCTAAGGTGTTGCCTTAGAGCCTTGGCAGCATGGGGCATTAGAGAGTCTAGGCCCTGACATAACGAGATAGCCTCTAGAAGTAGCATACATATATCTTAAGAACAATCCCTTAAATCCTTGGGGGCGACAAGGAAAACTACTTTGGAATCCACTAGAAAAATAAGTGACACTCTCAAAAATTTTAATCCTGAATATATAGCCTTAGAATCCAATGAGCTACAACCAGTAATTTATATTAGAAGATATCTTAAACAATCTTTAGAGGATTAAGAAACCTTTAGTGAAACCGTAATTTGTGTTAGGCATGAAATTATACTAACAAACGTGAAGGATTATAAAAAAAAAAATATGACACAATTGGGAAAACTACATAAACTACTATTACAGACTCTAAGAAACATCATAAAACTGACAAGACCTTATTTTGAACTTTGATTTGAAAATTATAACAAAAAGAAAAAATTACTAAAAATAGTAAATCGATAAAATGGAGACTTAAATGAAGGATTTGATGATAAGAAAACAGGTATTACCTTTATATCACCAAATATCACATGATTCTATAACATTTTTATTAGTGTCTCTTACTTTCAAAACTTTTTGTGCATGATCGGACTTGAGATTATCCTTTTATTCAAGGAAAGTTTGAGTTGTGTGTTCTACGTCAACTGAACTTGAATACCCGAATTTCAAAAGAGGGCTTAACCTTCACTGATGTCTAGAAAAAAGGATGACGGACTACGTGGAATATGTTTGTTTTTGCTAAGAAATATGTGAAAGACTAACTTTTGTTACACTTTGTATTCCGATATTAAGTTTGCTGTTAACTTGTATGGAAATTTAAATTTTAGGGTGCAAAATGTAATAAGAAGTATAGTTTATGGTGGTAAAATATAATTTCTCTTTTATTTTTAAGGGATTAAGAAAATAGGCAGTTAAGTCTTTTCACGTGGTGTTATATTTTTTCCATCCAAGTTAATAGAAAACTTGATGTCGTAATGCAAAGTATAACACAGATCATAGTTTAGGATACAAAGTGTAATCAGATGTATAATTTAGGATGGTAAATTGCAATTTCCCATAAAAAAAATATCTTAAACAACTTATTCTTGGGAAAAAATAAACCCCATAATAGATAATTAAATATAATCAATATTCCATATTTTTGTAAGTTTTAACTTTTTTTTTTTTTTACATTAATATATTAATAATGAATGTCTTTTTTATTATTTTTTTTAACACTATATATATACACATATGTTCGGATGTACGGGCATATATATATATATATATATATATATATATATATATATATATGTAAACTACGTTTCCTTTGACGTCAAATCCTTGCTAGCAAATTGTAATTGTTTACATACGAATGTGCTAGGGATGGCAATGAAGCGGAGCGGGGCCGAATGATGGGGTCTTTGTTCCCGCCCTGCATGGTTTTGTCTTACTCTATCCTCGCCCCGTCCCGAATGATGGGGAAAACTTTCTCACCCCATCCCCACCCCTTGGGGCCTCGCGAAGCCCCACCCCAACCCGTAAAACTCTACTTTTTGTTAATTTGCCCTACAACTAGTACAATTTTTTTAATGAAACCTATTTCATTAATAAAAATATACTTGAAATTACAACTAAATTTATCCCATCAAATCAAATCAATTTTTAGAAAAAATTGAATAATATATCCTAGTGTTTAACAAGACAATCACACCAAAAAAAAAACAAAAAACAAAAAACAAATCTCATAGACACACAACAAAATAAAGGTAGAGAACCACATTAGGTAGAATAAAATAAGCTAATATTAATATGTTTGTTTAAATAGTAAGGTTTTAGGATATAACAAATTTACAATTATAACCCTTAGCAACGCAGGGCGGGGCGGGGACGGAGAGGGGTGGGTCTAAAAAGTCTAAACTCATCCCCGCCCCGCCCTATGGTGCGAGGCTAAAATCTTACCCCATCCCCGCCCACCACCTTTGCGGGGCGGGGCAAAATTGCCATCCCTAGAAAGTATGTGGATCTTAAGGACGAGAAGTACCTTAATAGTAGACCACTCTTTGGCCACGACAGGCTCCCCAAGTGGCGCAACAACTGTGCAAAAATAAGCCTCTAGAGATCTTGGTTTTACTTTGAACTTCTTGCAAAATGGAAGTCTTCAAGAAATGAGGCCTCTAGCATAGCATAAAATGTCAAATTTGAACAACCATCGTCTGATAGATAAACGCTTAGGGGCTGTTTAGTTTTTAAAAAACCATCACTCATCACTCCTCACTCAATTTTCGTCACTCATCACTCATCACTCCTCACTAATCATTTAAAATACCCCAATTTCCTAAACCCCACCGGTTTGGCACACTATTTTTAACTTCTCATCACTCAAATATTTCTACTCTTGTGGGACCCATTGCCTGAGCACCATGTCAGGCTCACAGTTACCATACCCGCGTGTATCCTCTCTCTTCCCATAAATCTCCTTTTCTCCTTCTTCTTCTTCTTCTTCTTCTTTTTTCTTTTTCTTTTTTGTTTTTTTTTGTTTTTTTTTGTTTTTGTTTTTTTTTTCCCATCACTCTCCCCCAATACCCAGACACACAGTTCTCTCTTCCTCTCCACCCCTCCATTCTCTTCCTCTCATCGAGTCCAAACAGCACCAATCTCCACCTCACCGAGTCCAAATAGCGCCGATCTCCACCGGCACCCAGCTTGCAAGATCACCTCCGACGAGTAACAGCGGTGCCGATCTCCACCCCTTTCCTCTCTTTCATTTCTTACTTTTGGGTTTTGTTTGTGTTTGGAGAAGAAATTTTTAGATTTATTGTGTGGATGAACATGTTTGTGGGTTTGTGTTTGTTTGTTAATGTGTATGATCGGTATCATGTGTTTATGGGTTTCAAAAATCGGTACCCATGTGTTTTTTTTTGTTTTTTTATTTTTTATAAATTTACCCATGTGTTTCTGTGAAGAAGAAAAGAAAGAAAAAGAATGAAGAAGAAAAAAAAATGGCTATTGGAGCGAGTCTGTGAAGAAGAAAGAAAGAAAGAAAAAGAAAGAAGAAGAAAACATGAAATCCAAAAAAGCCGTTGAGTTGAGTGAGTCTGTGAAGAAGAAAGGAGAGAAAAAAATAAAATAAAAGTAAGGACGTGACTTCTCTGACCGTGGATCTAGCAGTGTGTGTTTATTTACCAAAATGCCATAGAAACTCAGTTTCCATAACTCAAAAACACCTAAAATGTGATTTCAGTTTCCATAACTCATCACTCAAAAATCAGAGAATTGAGTGATGGAAACAAAAACTGAAAACAAATCCAAACAAACCAAACAGCCGTGGGACCCACTAGTTTTGAGTTATGGGTGATGAAAACAGAGTGATGAGTGATGGTTTTTTAAAAACCAAACAGCCCCTTAGCTTCTCAGGTGGATAGTTATAAGCCATGACTGATAACACTGTGTTTATCACCATAATTGGTGGTTCTACCATGGGGTCTGCAGTGCACACGAATATGTCTATAACCAGCAAATCTTTTTCGTATTTGATAATTGCACAAACACACTTAGCAAGTAAAGCACCCAGAACATATGTTCTTACACATGTTAAACAACATATAAAAGAGAGAGATATTCATATGTACCTGAGAGAAAGGCGGTCTTTGAAAGTGTAACGATATATGGGGGTTCAATCAGACAACCATAGTGAAAAACCAATAAAAACAAAACCAAAGCTCTAAGAGAAATAATCCCATCCAAGCCCATCTTCCAGCTTCATTTTCTTCTGGTATGTGGGTCAGTCTATATACAGAGATCAAGTATATTCCCACGAAAATTGAAAGTGCAAAGAATTTGAAAAGGATGGGTCCCTTTGCTGACTTTGTTACAAAAAGAGGAAGGTTTTCATTGTTTCCCATCTCTCTCTCTCTCTCTAGTGTACTGCCAAAAAGATTTTAACAAAAAGAATGAGGTAGGAGATGAGCAAACGTCGATAAGAGTAGGACAAAATGAAACAATGGTCAGAGTAAGTGCAAACTTTGCTGGCCAACAAAATTGTGGAGAGATGATGATTATTAGGACATATGTGATTCAATGTTTGAAACATATGTCACCATTTTATGTAATTGGCTAATCTTTTGACAAAACGCACTTTACTTGTAATTGAGTAGATCTAGGATGTGTTTAATGCTTCAAGAAACAAGGTTTCAAGTTCAAGTGTTAAAGCCATGTAAGTCTGTTCAAGAATCAAGTGATGAAGTGCCAGATTTTAAAGCTCGACAGCTAGCATCTATCTATCGAGGTTTAAAACCTACTGAAGCCCGTGGCTCGACAGCTAGCTCGATAGATGGCTATCTATTGAGGTTTATGAAACTCAGTTTTTCAGAGCTGATTTCAATCCAATCCGTGAGTATGTGTTTAGGCTTTCTTTTCTCACAACCCTAAACATATATAAGGATTATTTTAAGGGCCGTCACAGCTAATGCAACTCAATGCAAAAGTTTTTCAGAAAGTATATTGTGAACCGGAGACATATACCTTAGTTCATCTTTTTCATGAAGAAGCTGCTGTGTTTGTACATCATAGGGTTTTGTGACCAAGCAACTTCTTAATCTTCATCGCGTGATGAACTGAAGAACTTTGCAACCAACATACTTCTCAAGTTGGTGATTAAGTCACGTACTGGGATCCGCGCAATTGGTTAGTCACGTACTGGGAGCCGTGCATTGAAAAGGAGAGATTGTCACTAAAGAACAAGTCCAATTGGGTATTGGGGTAAAGGTTCAACTGTAGGTTGGTATAAGGTATTGGGATTCCTTTACTTGTAACCGCTTGTTGTGATAATAGTAGATTATCGGGAGTGGTGACCTTAAAATCTCCCGGCGGGGTTTTTGCAGTGTAGGTTTTCCCCATTCGTAAACAAATCACCATGTCAATTTATTTTCCGCTACATACTTAGTTTAATTGGTGATTTGTTTGTGCTACCACGCATCTTGCATGTTAATTTGATTAATTAATAAACTTGGCAAATTAAGCAATTAATTTATCACAAGGGGTCAATACATTCTTGGCCTATCAAGTGGTATCGATCTCCCCCTTTGGCAATCCGTGACAAAACCACAACAAACAAATGAACATATGAGAGAAGTCATAAATCACTCAACTCATATTCACTTGTTAAATACAATAAAATCTATCCTAACACAAACTCTTGAAAAATTTTGCAAGAAGAGAGTTCATGACAAGAAGATTTTGACAACCTATATTTCTGAAACACTTTAAACAAAACTCATCACTGCATCTTTGTGTGAAACAGAAATAATAAATTACATACAATAAATAAGAAACATGTATATAAAGATAGAAAAGAAACAACACATGGAGAGATAGGTGAAATAACATACATCAATATATATAAAAATCAAATATAAGTATAATGTATGTCAAAATGGTCACAAGACTCATATACAAGAGATAATGTATCTAAAATAGAAAGAAAAGAAAAGATACATAAATCTTCACTACATCCCTCAATAAACACTCCCCCTATCTCCTAAACTAACCCTCCCCTTATGAGTATGACTACTCTCATTTCAAAACTACTCCCCCTTTTTTTCACGAGTGACAAAGGACAAGTAAATCAAGTAGACATTTCATCATCACTAGGCGAGCCCTCATCATCACCCTCAGCATCATCAGCACTGCCAGAGCCATCGTCACTCTCATCCTCAGATGCCTCGGGAGAGGAAGCCACTATGAAACCACTATGAAACCACCCATCATAGCCTGTCGTCGCGCGATACGACCGACACGGGTGTTCACTTGACATAGCTCATTACTGAGAGTGTCAAGGCGAGCATCCATGCGCACAAGCTGTGCCATGTTGGCCTCAAATGTCACTCCACCCATTGAAGAAGAAGGAGCGGAGGTGGATGGAGCGATAGAAGCCGGAGGAGTTGCCGTTTGTGTCTGGGGCTGCCTCAAGTGAAACTGTGCAAGACTCCGCTTAACAGTAGCTGTGTCAATGGCACACTTGAATGTGAAGTGGGGAGACACGGGATAGGAGACAGAAAATGGCGAAGGAGTCTCGTGATAACGGAAGCAAAAATGAGCTTATCACGAGTTGTCGTGTCCTTATAGATATCTATAAGGGAGAGTATAAAGTGTGAAGGGAAGTCAATAGAGAGATCCTCAATGAGGGATAACAAAAACCGAGCACGAGGCTCTGTGATAGTGTTATAGTGAGACAATGGATGGAGAACGAATGTCATCACCATATTAAGGAATCTTGGACCTTTAGCAAAGGCCGAGCATGAGGTGTTTTGACGATCACCCCATGAAGAAGGTGTCTCACTGAATAGAGACGCGAGCTTGTCTTTGGACATTGTCCTTAAACGCTCAAAACCAGGGTAGTCAGGATGAGCTACCCTAGGCACGTGTAGTACCTCAGATACAATACCCGGAGTAACTACCATGCGTATACCCCGAATGCGAGTAGAAAACTGGGGTATAGAGTAATCAAATCCGTGCATATTGGAGTAGAACTCTTGTATGATCACAGAAGAGCACGTGACCGGGACACCACAAAGTGACTCCCAACCCCTACTGTGGATGACAGTGGGTAGGTTAGTGTTAGAAAAGTCTAACAGAACGACTTGGCGTTCCGAGTGAATACCTCATTGTGAAAAGTTCTCCAAGAAGTCCGATTTGGCCTTCTCATCACGGAACCGAACGTGAGAGGGAGTAGGGTCAGAAGGATAAGAAGTAGAAGATGCCCCGGAACAAAGAGGGTTCTGGGACGGAGTGGATTTACGTTTAGGTGCCATGACGCAACTAACGTAAGAGGGAGAGAAAGAAAGAAAGAGAGGCAGACAATCAGAAAAGTACCAAACAACAAATATATCAAAATATATAGAATTGAAGGTACGTTTGCATGAGAATGCATGAACATGTGACATACAAATGTAAATTTATCATGGGCTCAGCCCAATCCAAACCTACCAGCACATAACATGGCAACAAAGTAAACACACATCTAAAATGCATGAAACGTTGTTATAATGCAAATGTAATGCAATGCATGACGTTTTAAACTTCATTTTGACAAAACCAATCCCAAAAATTGAGCAAAAACTTCATTGATTTTGAAAATTTTCAAAACTTCCCAAAAAATCCCAAAAGTTAGGTCAAACATATGAAATGCATGATGAAGAGAGGGATTAAGGACCTTACTAGTGAAGAAAAGCAAGATTAAGGTCGAAGAATGCTTAGGAATGAAGTTTGGAGTGAGTGAGAGGTGTTTGGGAGGTGAAAAGACAAGAAGCAGTCGAGAGAGATCGAGGAAATGAGATTTGAAATCACGAGGCTTCCTTATATAGGAACTTCATAAAGCTCGATCGATCGAGAGCTATCGAGCTTTAAAAACGCGCATTTTAGCTGTCAAACCAGCTATCAAGGATCTAACGAGAGGTTTTCTCAACAAGGAAGCTCGATGGATCGAGGTAGCTATTGAGGAGACAGAAAGTTTCTAGATTGATCGAACTAGCTATCAAAAGATATCGAGAATGCAATAAAAAGCAGCTGAATGGTCTCGATAGATAGCCTAGCTGTCGAGATTGCTTAAAAACAGTTTTTCAAAGAAGGGAAAAACACAGATATGAATGCAATCAAGCATGCTACTCAAACCAAGATCTAAACAACATTTTAAGCTCTCAAAAACATCTCTCATCACAAAAAATATTAAGCACAAAGATCCTATAACACACACACACACACACACACTAAACAAGTCTAACCAATTTTATATTTAAAAAACAAGTCAAGACAATTTAGTGAGCATACATTAACACATGTATTCCTTGTGATGGCCAAATCACATTGTACCTACACATGTATCAAGAGTACCAAAGAATTTTGCGTGTTGTGTGTGAAAAACATCACAAGATTGCATAAGTGTCTACATGTTATGACGATTTGAGATATGAGAAAATCACTTTAACTCACACACAATCATACTGTTTGATGGGGACTATCACCTTCGAGGTACATCCTATAACTCCCACATCTCCTAGAAAACACGCTTGCAATCATATATAAAGCATTTTGATCTTTTTGCTTTTATTTTTCTTTATATATTTTTCTTTTAATAAGCATATCATGCATGGGCATATAGGAGAGAGAAAAGAAATACCCAATTATGTTAAGCATTTGACATTGCACTTTTGCTATGCTGAAGCATACATATGTCATTTCATGATTAGCGGGCAACAGTGGTGAGATAGTTATTTATGTCTTTCTCTTAGGATTTTCTAGTCATTCCCGTAAAAAAGAGTGATACGAGTGTTAAGTACAAGAGATTATTTAACCTTACTCATCACAAACACGGGCCATAAAGCTCACTTGCTTAGTTGTGCATAAAGATGTTCATCTAAGTTACAAAAGATACAAAGTTTAGAAAACTTTATTTCAATGGCCATCCAAGGTACACAAGTACCAAAGTACACAAACACACACCGTTTTTGTATTTTTCTGATTTTTCAAATTTTTTTTTTTATATTTTTATATGAAAAACAAACTAAACCAAAACTGAAAAGAACAAAAACAAAAACAAGTTAAACAAAGCAATGCATAAAACTAGACTGACTCAAAATAGTAAAACAATAATACACAAGCAATGCAAAAACAAAATACGAGGGGGAGAGAGAGAATAAGTGACAGAATCACTTGGAGCCATTTTCCTTCCACACCTTGAAAGAACCTTTTCGTTTAGCAAACCCTTGAACCGACAGTGAGGGGGAAGAATTAAATCCGTTCAAGTTCGAAAGGAACATGAGGGATTTGAGAAGATCTCCAAGAGGAGCATAAAAGGATGGAAGCTGATTCTGGTTTCCCGACGTGATCATGCTGTTGCTTTGTTGGGTGGCTAACCACTTATAGCAATTAGGTCGAGTATGTCCAGCTACTTCACAGTGATGACAGAGATGCTACTTCTTCTGCTTAGGTTTTTTAGTGTTTCCCTTCTTAGCCCTAGGGTTTTTAACTTCTTTCTTAACAAGCTTAGGGGGTGCTCCTAAGATAGATTTACCTTTGTCTACGTTCTCACTAGCTAATTCATTCTTAACATCATTGTTCTTAGTTTCAACATTATTAGCAAGAAGAACAAAAACAGTAGTACTAATAGAAGTAATACTAGGAGAAGAGAAATCATACCTTAAACCGGTTTAATTGGAAGCTGATTTTTGAAGACTGATCATCTCATCGAGCTTTGCACTGGAAGTCCTCTCCAACTGAGCTCTGACTTGGAACAGTTCTACTTTAAGCTTCTTGGTCTTCTCAGGCAAGAAATTATTCTCAAATCTCAGTGCTCTAATGGTCTAATTTGCTTCATCAAACTTTGTAGAAAGCTCTTCTCGCTCAAGCTCCATATCACTAAGCTTCTTGGTGGCCAACCTATACAACTTCTCATGCTTTTCTGAGACCTTGTATAACTTTGCATAGGCTGTGTGGATGTCATCTTGTTCATCCATCTTGTCAAACTTAGATTCCACCAATTCCTCTTCTTCATCCACATCTTCAACAATCCCTTCAGTAGGATTTACAGTAGCAGTGAAGGCATTTAAGATTCCATCATCCTCATTATCAGAGTCATCCTTAGGCTTAATGTCACTCAAGGTAGCAGCAAGTGCCTTGCTTTTTCCGATGGTCTTGAGATAAGTAGGACACTCTTGTTTCATATTTCCGAAACCTTAACACCCAAAGCACTTTGGTCCTGAGGGAATATTGTATTAACCGCCATCCCTAGCATCCTTTTTCCCTTTATCTTGACTCTTGAACTGTGAGGAACTGGATTGCCTACGGTCCTTGTCGAAACCCTTCTCATTGGCATTCTTCATGAACTTCTTGAATTGCCTTGTAATGTAGGACTTCATTTTAGAATCTTCATCATCTGAAGACTCATCAGTGTCACTGCTCTTGGCCTTCAATGCCATGCTCTTGCTTTTGCTCGATTTCCCGATTCTTGTCAAACCCAACTCATAGGTCTATAGATTTCCAACCAACTCTGTCAAAGGAATTTTGTAAATATTCTTTAATTCCTCAATCGCGGTGATCTTGGCATGAAATCTCTCGGGTAGAGATCTGAGCACCTTTTTCACAATCTTGGGTTCAGGAATGGTTTCCCCAAGATTAAAAGCTGAGTTCACTATGTCCTCGAGCTTGACATAGAACTCAACGAACGACTCATCCTCCTCCATCTTGATCTCTTCAAAGCTTGCAGTGAGCCTCTAAATCTTTGAATCCTTGACAGCCTTAGTTCCCTCATAGGTTGTCTGGAGGATGGTCCATGCTTCCTTAGCAGTTTCTATAGAGGATATTTTCTTGAATTCCTCATTTGTGACTGCACTGAATAAAGCATTCAATGCCCTGCTGTTGAAGTTAGCCACCTTGATCTTAGCATCATCCCAGTCGGCCAGCACTTCTGTAGGCTTGGTCCAGCCTATCTCCACAGCTTGCCACACTTTCACATCTAAAGACTGTAAGAAATCTCTCATGCGTACATTCCAGTATGCATAGTTAATGCCATCAAATAAAGGAGGTATAATAAGAGATTGTCATCTATCTATGAAAAACAGGGGTCAATGGATCACACAGCAAAGATTAACCCTAATCAGAGTGTGCCCGCTCTGATACCACTTGATAAGTCAAGAATGTATTGACCCCTTGTGATGAATTAATTGATTAATTAGCCAAGTTTATTAATTAATCAAATTAACATGCAAGATGCGTGGTAGCACAAACAAATCACCAATTAAACTAAGTATGCAGCGAAAAATAAATTGACACTGTGATTTGTTTACGAATGGGGAAAACCTACACGGCAAAAACCCCACCGGGTGCTTTTAAGGTCACCGCTCCCGAGAATCCACTATTATCACAACAAACGGTTACAAGTAAAGGAATCCTAGTACCTTATACCAACTTACAGTTGAACCCTTACCCCAATACCCAATTGGACTTGTTCTGTAGTGACAATCTCTCATTTTCAATGCACGGCTCCTAGTACGTGACTAACCAATTGCGCATATCCTAGTATGTGACTTAATCACCAACTTGAGAAGGATGTTAGCTGCAAAGTTCTTGAGTTCATCACACGATGAAGATCAAGAAGTTGCTTGGTCACAAAACCCTACGGTGTACAAACACAACAGCTTCTTCAAGAAAAAGATGAACTAGGGCATATGTCTCCGGTTCACAATATGCTTTGTGAAAAACTTTTGCATTGAGTTGCATCAGCTATGACGGCCCTTGAAACAATCCTTATATATGCTTAGGGTTGTGAGAAAAGAAAGCCTAAACACATACTTACGGATTGGATTGAAATCAGCTCTAAAAAGCTGAGTTTCATAAACCTCGATAGATAGCCATCTATTGAGCTAGCTGTCGAGCCACGGGCTTCAGCAGCTTTTAAATCTCGATAGATGCTAGCTGTCGAGTTTTAAAATCTGGCACTTCATCACTTGATTCTTGGATAGACTTGCATGGTTAACACTTGAACTTGAAACCTTGTTTCTTGAAGCATTAAACACATCCTAGATCTACCTAATTACAAGTAAAGTGCATTTTGTCAAAGGATTAGCCAATTACATAAAATAGTGACATATGTTCCTAACATTGAATCACATCTGAGCCAAGGATTTAAAGACATTTAAAAATCACAAAGAACCCAGAATGAAAAGAAGCCAAACCAAAAAGAAAGAAGAACACAAAACCCCCCAACCAAACAAAAAATCCCTAAAAAAAAAAAACTCACATCATTAGTAGTCAAGTTATCAATCACCATACGCCAAACCTGCAAAGAACACTTGGGAGGCATCGACAGACGATACTTAGGCAGCCAACGAAGAAACCTTGGATACATGTCACCAACATCTTCTAAAACTTGAGGATCAACCCCAAAATTCATACATCCAGACTTGAAAAAAAAAACATACACACACACAGCATCAACAGCATGACAACACAAATAACCTTCCAAAACACACAAAACCAAGAATTTAAAACCTCACCTGCCAAACAAAGGGCGTACCTCCTAAGCTTGAAAGGCTACGCTGAGAGAGCTGAGTCATAAAGTGCAAAAGGGTTGCATAAGCCATGCCACCCCAATCATAATTTTTGATTTAGCCAATGTCCTTCAGACTCCACAAATAGCACAAACTCATAGTGCTCCCTAAGTCTGGACATAAGAGAGTTCCAATGAAGAAAAGCATGAACATGCGAGTGCCGGTTGGTACAGTCTTACAACTATCAACATTGGAATACAGCCACATCAATGGTACATTTTTACTCCTGACTTTTGGAGGCTTCGCACCCAGAAGACCTCTAATTTCTACTAAGGTGATGGAATCATTAACTTTAATCCTTTGACCACCAAATTTCAGGCTAGTAATGGCTAAGAAGTCATAGGGTGTCAACATCACCTCTCCAATACCTGGAAATTGGAAAGTGCAAGTAGTGTCCCAAAATCGCTCTGACAAGGCAAGGAGCAATTGAAGGTCCAACAGAGCTCGAAAAAAGGTCCGAAAACCGGCTTCATTAATGATATTCTTAATGTTCGGGGATCATACCTCCCACCTGCCCTTCAACATTTGGAGACTACCTCGACTCTTGAGGTTTTGCAAAACAAAGTTTAGCCAATCATTGAAATTTTGCAAAATGCCATGTCCCAAAATATTCATTCCAAAATCCCAACAAATAAAACAATGCCCCTAAAATTTTTAGCCAAACCCCAAAGGCCATTCCATAAATTCAAATCCAATGACATCCCATCAATAGCCCACATCAACCCAAAAATCCTTCATCTCCATAAGATCATTCAACAATGGCTCAAGCATATGCACAAAATCCTATGCTCAAAAAAAAAAAAAAAAAAAAATCCCATGCTCGACAAAAAAAAAGAAGAAAAATTCCATGCCCAACACAAAAGAAAATTCCATGTCTAATAAAATCTTTTGTGCTCAACACAAAAAATCCATACCACCGCAAATTTTTTTTTTCATACCCATACCCATAAAAATTTCTATGCTCATAAAATAAGACCTACACATTCCAACAAAATTCCCACACTCATAAAAAATGAGTTTGCTCAACTGTCGGACCGTGTGCCTTACCGATCCATCCAACGACCAATTGGTGAAGGATGAGGGGGCACAAATCTTGTATAGCATTTGATCGCAGACCAAGCCCATTGGTATTGGAGCGAATTGTGAAATCCCTCACATCAACCATGCCTACACATCAAATTCTCATGATTTCAATATCCACAAAGTTCAAGTCAAGATTCATCCAACAATACCACAAGCTACATACAATACAAAGCTTCATGAATCTTCAACATTGTCCAAAATTCATAATACCAAAAAATTCAACAATTCAAAAATGCCCCAAAACAAAGAGAACAACATGATCACACAATGATTTCCAACCAAATCATACAATGTTCAAAATTCCCACAGAAACAAACAACAACAAAATGACAATGTCCCACCATAAAGCTCTCAACAAAACATGAAATCAACAAATTTGCCAACAAGGAAACAAAAAAATGAGCTCACCTTGAAGTCCTTTTAGGATTAGTGCCCTAAAATCCTCTTGTATGACATGTATGACATTATGTATGATATTATGTTGTGATTAATAAAGTTGTTTTATTATTATCTAAAATAATAGTAACATGAATATTTGGACATTATTATATAGTTCATGAGATGCATAGTATGTGATTTAGTCATAGAAGATATAAATCACAAGTTCTTTATAAACTCTGAATTTTAGTTCGTAGTCGGTGATGAAATTGGGCATTTCATCTGTGAAGACTATAACATATCAACGAAGATGATTTGTCTTGATCATGGAAGTGGAGACTTCTAATTGATATGTTGATATGTTTTAAGTGTTAAGACATATTGAACTAGACCGCTGTGAGATTTATTATTCTACTAACGACTGTCAAATGAATAATAAATCTCACGACTTCTATTTACATCAACTCTCAATCCTGAGAGAATAATAAACCTGATCATGAAGTGTAGGTTGCTTTGATATATCAGGAGCGAGATCTAAAGTCATGATCAAAATCTTAGTATGTTGGACAGCCACATTTAATGTTCAAGGAACATATATTCTCAAGATGGAATTCAAAATCTTTTGACGGATATATAAATATTCCCTAGAGATAAGTTTAATGGGTTTGGTTATTCAGAATGTTAGGCCTAACTACTTTAGTAAGAAGCTACTAAAGTATATATTTATGAAATTGGATTTCATAAATATATGATGAATAACTTAAAGGATTAAACCAGGTACTTAAGGATTAAGATGTAGTAATCTTAAAAGTGGTAGTCAACATTCATGACTTTGTATTACTTCAAATATTTTAATGATGGGGTTGAATGTATAATAAAGTCTTGGGATATAATTTATTAATAAGGCCTAGAGTGCAATTATATTTATATTGTGGTATTAAATATAGTTAATGGTAATTTTGGGCTTGTCAAGAGGTGACAGAAAGGTCCAAAACCTATTGGAACTAGTGTCTTATTTGTCCCTTTTGGTCCCACTCTAAGCCACATACTAAAGCCCAATTGGAATGGCCCAAAAGGCTAGCCCAATTAGATAATCAGTTATATATATAAGGAGAGAAAAATACAGAACATTGTAATGCATGAAAAGGCATGGAAATGGTGTGTATGTGAGTGTAAGCCACTCTCTTATTCTCCCTTGAACACATACGTGTAAACTGATTGAGAGACCACACTTCTTGGGCATAAGAGGAATTAGAGTGAAGATTAAAAGTGTTCCCAAGTATTTCTTGTACGTTTTTAGATCCCTGTAAAACTAGATTGTTATTCAAGATTAGGTTAAACACAAATAAACAATAAAGCAGTGGAAAATAAATAACACAAAGATTTGATGACCCAGGAAAACCAAACCAGTAAAAAACCTGGGGAGGATTTAACCTAGCTATCCTTAAGGTAAAACAGAGCCACTATGAAAGAATTGAAGTTTATACAATAGAACTTAGACCACTAACATCCTATTGCTACCTCGAATAGAAAACTTACTACCACGACCACATGATAGCTCCGAGTCCACGGACTACTTCTTTCTTTGATCTACAGTAACCATAAGTTCTCCTACTTGTGACTTTGAGACTCCACTCAAAGGTTTCGGATCTTCTTTAAGTTCTTTATGCAGCAACTGAAGCAATCACCAAGTTCTTGACATGAATCTTGATCTTGATAACCCTAAGTGTGTATGAAGGTAAACACCTCTAGGTCTCACAAGAGATTCAACGCACAGCACATCAAAGACTTTAGAGAGCTTTTGGGTACAAAACCCTAGATCTACAAAAGAGGCACAAGATGCACTCTAATCTCTCTCTAAAAAGCCTTTTAAAAATGTGCTTAGGGTTTCCTTTATATACTAGGAGAAGTAGATCTGAAACTGTTAAGGACATATTTTATATAATTGGCTAATCCTTTACCAAAATGCACTTTACTTGTAATTGGGTAGATCTAGGATGTATTTAATACTTCAAGGAATAAGAGTTCAAGTCTAGTATTGAAGCCATGCAAATCTGTCCAATAAACAAGTGAAGAAGTATTGATTTTTTAAAGCTCGATAGTTGCTCGACACCTCTCGATCGATCGAGTGTTACAAAATTCAAATTTCCAGATATGATTTTTGGCCCATGCTTATGTATTTGTGTAAGGTTTCTTTTCTCACAACCCTAGACATATATAAGGCTTATTTTAGAGGCCGTCACATAAGAGAATAAAATGAGAACATATGCAAAAGGTACCCGATGTCTTATTCTCTCTGAAAGAAGCTACTACGTCTTTGGGCCTTAGGGTTTTGTAACCAAGTGCTTCTTGATCTTCATTGTTGATGAAGTGAAGAACTTTGCAGCCAACAATCTTCTTCAAGTTGGTGTGTTAGTCACGTACTGGAGCCGTGCATCTTTGGTTAGTCACATACTGGGATCCGTACAAAAGGGTGGCGTTCATATATTGAAGAGTTTAGAGGTTCTGAAGCGGTAGAAGGTTTTTGCTGTGAGTTCATCTACGAGTATTGTAGAGTCTAGGGACAAAAGTTTTGTACTAGATCTGAAACTTCTCTTTACTATAGTGAATTGTTTTTCGAGAAGGTTTCCCCCCAAGTTTTTTACTGTGAAACTAGTTTGTTTTATTGGTTTTCCTAGGTCATCATATCTTGTCTTATTTATTTTTCCGCTGTGCATAATTTTGACATGATATTGATATTTTTTTGTTTTAACAAGTTTTATTCATAATAAATCTAATTAACAACTTGGGTTTAAAACTTGTTAATTCTATCAACCGGGGTCTAAATTTCCCAACAGAAACCCTAATCCTTAATGGGCTTGAACTGCTGTTTGGGCTTAATTCAAATTTTGCAGATACGATTCTCGATCGGTCGAGCCTTACTTTCGATCGATCGAGCGAGCTTTGCAATATTGCACAGTAAGTTTTTG
Organism: Notholithocarpus densiflorus; assembly: GCA_030021035.2. Classification (NCBI taxonomy): domain Eukaryota; kingdom Viridiplantae; phylum Streptophyta; class Magnoliopsida; order Fagales; family Fagaceae; genus Notholithocarpus; species Notholithocarpus densiflorus. Next base: position 1,522,314 of record JARYZH020000054.1, on the reverse strand, counting down.
CATTCAGCTTGATTCAAACTATAACAAATAAACTTTGAGCAAGCCTAAACCTAGACTCATTGTTTTGATCATGGTTTGCCAACATATACAAAGTGAAGTTCTAATACATTTAGTTCCTAAAGTATTAGAACCTAACATTTCTAATCTTTGGTTTTGAATTTCACCGTACCAAGGTAGGCTCTCTTGTTCTTAAATTCTGAAATTTACATAGTACATGTTATCAATTGCGAATGAAGTAGATCTGTTATTTTTTTCGCTGCGTATGTTTTGTATGTGATACAAACTATGTTTTTCCAACAGCAACAACAAATTTATGTGCTTCCAAATGAAAATAAGATCAAAAGAAAATAACCCTCGAAAAAAATGAATGGCTCGAGAACTCACTTGGGTTATAGTCTCTACATTTTATTTTCAAGATTTTCAAAGTCATCTCTCTCTCAACCAAGAAACATGTTCATGTGGCTAAAGTGCATGTGCATAATAGTTGAGCATGAAAGACAGTGGAATTCTTTAGATAGAAGTAGTATAAAGTACTTTAACTTAAAACTCTTGCTAAAGCAACATTTTTTTTTTGGTTGAAAATTGGACTAAAAACAAAAACAAAAATCACTAAAAACAACCCCAAATTTTTTTTTAATATAAAATAAAACCAAATGCAAATCATCTCAAGTACCTCCCCCCAACCTAAAATTTACATTGTCCTCAATGATAACAAGGGAAAATAATAAAGAGTAGAGATTACAAAGAGTACCTTGAAGAGATGAACATAAATGAACAAAAAAAAAACTTAAACACCTGCAAAAGGGGTTAGAAAACAAAATAAAAATAATAATAAAAAGGAAAAAAAAAAAATCTACAATATGACACAAACACTAATGCTAATTGCTTGGCAAGTCTTGATAAATGGGATCCTCCAAATTAATGGATTCCTCCTCTTGTGAAAAATTCTCAAGAAATGGCTTAAGACATTGTCCATTCACCTTAAATATGTTACCATTCTTAGGATTTTCAATTTCAATGGCACCATGGGGGAAAACATTTTTAACAATGAAAGGTCCAGTCCATCTAGATCTCAATTTTCTGGGGAACAAATGTAACCTAGAATTATACAAAAGAACTTTTTTAAGATGGTTCAAAAGATTTCCTTAAAATTTGTTTTTCATGAAAAACCTTCATTCTTTCTTTAGAAATCCTAGAATTCTCATATGCATCACGCCGAATTTCTTCCAACTCATTCAATTGCAATTTTCTCAATGAACTAGCATTGTCTAAGTTAAAGTTAAACATCTTTATTAGCCAATATGACTTATGTTCCAATTCCACAGGCAAGTGACAAGCTTTACCACAAACAAGTCTATAGGGAGACATAACAAGAATATTTTTATAGGCAATGCGATACGCCCAAAATGCATCATTCAACCTCAAAGACCAATCTTTACGATTTGGGTTAACTGTCTTTTCCAAAATTTGTTTAGTCTCCCTAGATGGTTTGTCATTGTCCTTTAAATAAATCCTATGAGTACAAACCAATGGACTAAGTCCTTTTATGTTAGCCATGTTCCTTTATATGACACCCTTATTGATATCGTATTTTGTCTACCGTCGATTTGTGTGCCGGACCCCGAAAAATAAAAAATATTATTTTCTCTCCATCGGGCCGCGAGAACATCTACGATGACGTGGTGCAACCCGTTCGGACACCGGAGCACCCAAAGTGCCCTTTTCAACTAAAATGACCAAAATGCCCCTAGTCAACCCTGGGTTGACTAAAGTCAAACAAAGTCAAAATCCCCTCAAAACAACACCTTTCATACTTTTAAATCAAACCCGAGCTTTTTGGAGATTTTTGGCAACTTTAACCAAGTTTGACTCTAGGCGAGTCCCAGAAACCCTAATTTTGATCCGGCTGTCAGAACGGGTTGAAATCAACACCATTACAAAGATTATCAAATTATAAGTCCAACGACTATTCATGGGTCAAAATCAGAGTTAGAACGGCCGAGATATCATGAAAACCGGGTTAACGCACCGATCGATGCACTACTAACTTCCCGGAGCCATAACTTTTGATCCGACCGTTGGATTTTCAAGTTCCATACCTTTTTAGAAACTGGAAGTCAAGATATTTCCAGAGGTGTGAAGATCAAGCCCATCTAGGACCATTTGAAGGTGGCGACCCTACAAGGGCTGCCGCCTTGTAAATCGTGCCGGGGCTATAAAAGGCCCCAGGCACCTCCAGACCAAAAAAAAAAAGAGACTTCCTGGCTGCTTGCTCTCTTCTAGGATGAATTTTGAGCTTTTCTCCTCTCTTCCAAACACAAAAAACACATCAAAGCCTCTTGATTCTTCTCTTCACCAAAAATACGAGGTAGTGTTCATACCCTCCATCTTCCTCTCCTTGGTTCCATACCTTGGATTTGAGGTTTAAGGGGGTATGGATGTAGCTTTTTAGCTACTATCCATACCCTTTTTTCTTTAAAGCTTCATCTAGCTTTTATCTTGCTTTCTCTTGCCTTAATAACATGATTTATTGCCTTATCTAGCATGCGCTTTGCTTTATTTTGGTTCTTCACTCTTTCTAGCTCCTATGGTGCTTTAAATGAGTTACACTGCATGTATATATATATAGAAAAGAAAAAGAAACAGAAAGAGATAGTACAGGCAAAAGTTAAAAAGAAGAAGGGGGGGGGGGGGGGGGTGGATGAAGGCATGTATAATAGGAGCCAAGCAGAAGATTAGATAAGACTAGTAAGTAGGATTGATTGACCAAAGGGTAATTGTTAATACAAACCGTTCACACAAATAACCAGGTTAGAGCATTCGCAATGGAAAATTGTATCATATCCTATTTTACCATCTCAAAAAGCTACTTTATCAATTATACCATACTCTTTTACAACACACCCAACATCTCAATTTTTATTTTCTTATTCTACTCATTAAAATAATATATATTACCCACTAAAATAATATAATATATTCTAATACAACACACTCTCTCTCTCTTCTCCCCCATCTCTCTTCCACTTTATCAATTAAAATATATTATAATTTTTACAAATGTGCTACAGTGCCATCCTACATTTAGGATGGCACTGTAACACAATTGCAAAAAGATTTGCAATTCTGGCATTTTACAAGTTTGGTTGCCAACACCTTTTTGTGCCTTGATTGCACTTTTCCCCTACATTTCTCATTTGCAATTGCCAATGGGAATGCTCTTAGCTAGAGCAACAAATTTGTGGAAAGGCTTAAATGGGAGCAGCTAGCGCTGGTTGAGAGAGAGAGAGAGAGAGAGAGAGAGAGGACATGATGGTGCCTGCGATATTGCAAACAAATATGAGGCTACTGTACAAGGCTACAACCCAATCACGTTAAAATAAATTTGAGTTTGTGTGATTATCAAAAAAAAAAAAAAATTGAAATTGTGTGGGTTATCGTGGAATAAGAAACTTGTGTTCGAATTCTACTTGCACAAAACTCTCAAAAGCCATTTCACTCGAGTAAAAAGTAGAGGTCCTTTAGGTAGAGGTGTTTAAGTATTGGTATTTAAAATGATGTGAAAATTTTGGTTTGTCAAGTATGGTGAAAGCACATGTTTAAATTATTTATAATGCAAAAAATTTGTTTAATACCATGTTTCAAATAATATATTTTAAAATGTGAAAAAACATAATTGTGTGTTTGATATGTATATGTGTTTTTTTTTTTTTAAGTGATGACTTGTATAGTTAAAGTATACTATTTTATTTAAGGAGAGGAAAAAAAAAAAAAAAAAAAAAAGAAGAGAGAAGGACAAAAGGCAGGATAGATCGTGGGAGAAAAAGAAGTTGAAGTGTGTGTGAGAGAGTTCCAATTATGTTCGGTTTTGTCAAGTGAGTCCCACGGTTTTCAACTTATTTACAAAAAGGCCACTCAGCAGTGTTACTTGAACAATAAATACTAATATGTATAAGTTCTCAAAATACATATTTTAAATCCCGTAATTTGAGAATTGTAACTCAAAACGCTCTTAATAAATCATTCTTATCAACATTTTATATTTTTTAAATACTGAAAATTGTTGTTTAAAATCTATTGTCAAATAGACCATATTTTACTCAAACTTCGCTCGAGTGTAGAGTTGAGTGAAGCAATTTGAGGTTTAAAAAATTTGTAAGATTATGTAGAATATATGTGCTTTAAGCAAGGGATGACTATTTGAAGGTTGTGATTCGCCAACTGTATCTTTTCATTGGTGTCTCTTTATTGACTATTTATATACTTTTATTTGGTTTTTTACTTTATAATATACAAATACAAGGAAATTCTGGAATTCTTTGCAATTGATATTTTTAGAATTCAGGCTTATTGTATCTTAGAAATAATTTGTTAGGAACTTGATAGCAAACTATGTTTTGAGTGAGAGCAAATATTGTCTTAAGTGATTCAATGTGAGTTTTTAACACTTGTAGAAAATGTGTATACTAAGACTTAATTACCAAAATCTCGATGACCTCCTTATATATATGTCTCTTCGAGCAGACCTTGCATATGTGGAATGCTTAGGTCAATAGCTGCGGAAGACTCTCTTTTAGGGCAGGTCGAGGGTTGGCATATATTATGCTCAAATATAAATTGGGCATGGCGACATCAATATAGACATGGACACCCACCCAATTATATACGCAACATCAATTTTTTAGCTATTTTAGGAGATACTAGTCACTAAAGATTGCAAGACTTCAACTCTAGCTAGCCAAATTCAGCATTTAGTTCTATGTGTTGAATTTTTAGTGCCACAAATTTGATTGAGATATATATATTTTTAATAAATTTGAATTTAAATTAAGTATTCTCAACTCAAATCTATTAATTTTACCATTCTTAAGTAAATGGACCAAATTAGACTAAAATGAACCAAAATACACCAAATGGTTTGAAATGTTATGTTGATATGGCTCAACATAAACATAGTAACAATAAATGCTAGGTTTAAACTTTTAGATACTAATAGATAGATTTAATATTGAAGCAAAAAGAAAAGTACATAAAAAAAAAAAAAAAAAAAAAATTCTAATCAATTCCAATAATTATTTTGACAAGATATGGTTCCATCAAATTAAGTATATATCTTAGCCAACAGAAGTTTTGCGACACACAAACATAGAAATTAATATAGGGCTATTGCATAAGCCAATAGAGCAAACATAGTTGATTCGAATGTTACTGAGGTGCGCAGGCTAGCAACGTCTTTCTTGAAAGGTTGATGAAAACTAGCTGTGGGCGTCAAGTTCTACTAAGATGGAGCTAATACTTGGACCCTCAACTTATTTGTTGGTGGGCTTTACTCTCAATCTTACTAATGGGGCTCCAACCCAAGCTTGGTTGCTTCCTACTAGGTCCCCTACTCTCCAGTATTCCATTCCTCACTTTGTAACCAGTTTTAGTTGCCTTCCCCTTTTCCTCTAAAATTTGTTTCCCCCTTTTACGATGGACTTGCTCTCCTTTTATATGCATGAGTGAGTGGGGTTGCCATCATTTTATTCCCACTCACTCACGTGTTCCCACGTCTCTCAAAATCCCAAGGGATTCTTACGTAAGCAGAGGATTTCCTTGGAATTTGTTCCAGATGTCGGTTTAGGCTCGATAGTGGATCATTTCTCAGTCCTTAGTTCTCAGTTACTAATCATGCCCAGACTGAACGTCCCGCTCCTCCCAACGCTCGGCTAATGGTCGGGCCTGATGCTAAGATCTCTCGAGTGGCTCCTTTGCTATTTCCCGGGCTCATCATACTTAAAGGGCCCTGGGCCTCCCTGCCGGCCCATATTTCTATGGCCGGCCCAATCCTCCGTGCCCAATCCATCTACAATAGCCCCCCACAATCCTGTTTCTACAAAGTAGGTACAGGACAGTGTATTGTCTAATACCGATAAGGGTGTTGATTCCCGCTCACTTTTCTTGGTAAGGAGCGTCTGTACCTCGAGAAGTTCAACGGACCATCTTTTAATGCCACAAATTGGACAGCCTGCCGTGCCTGGAAAAGAGCGTGGCAGGGCTTGATGCATCCAACGATCCAGATGATTCGATGCTTCATTTACTGAAGTGCGCATGTCGTGTAATAATGATCCGCATTTATTGCGACGTGACAGTTATCATTAAATGGCCTTCTTTCCCTATAAATACCTCTTCTCCCCCACTTCATCTCTTTCTTTTGTCTTTCCATTCATCCTCTACTTACTCTAGTGCCATAGTTCTCTCCACTTTCCTGAGCTCTAATCTCCTTTAAGTGATTTCACTCCTTTTCCTCAAGTAAGAATCCTGTAAGTCTCTCTCTACTCTCCCATTTCAACTTGTATTTCTTCAACATGCCTTATTGTCATCTTTTAAAGACTAGGGAAAGCTTAGCAATATTTAGAACCACATATAACATCCCTGACGATGTAGAAGTATTCTACTGCGATGAGGGTGACATAGAAGACCAAAGGCATCCACACATAGTGTTCTTCCCTCTAATGTCTATTCTTGAGGGCGAGGTTAGATTTCCCGTAGATCCCTTTTTGCTTAGGACTCTTAGATTCTATGGTTTAAGCCCCGACCAGTGTCTACCTAATTTTTATAGGGTAGTGAACTATGAGTCTCGTTTAAACGAAATATACGGCCTAACCCTGATCCACCATGATATTAATTTTATGTATTTTATTCGGGGGAGTTTGAACCTCGAGTACTACCTTCAAACCCGTAGCACACTGGTCCAATTGATATCCTGCCTTCTCGATTCTAATAGGAACTCAGCAGGGGAGTTCGTGAAGGTGAGCGGCAATTGGCTGAATAGGGAGCTCTCTTGCCTGACCTCACCTCGTAAAATAGGTCGGTTTCCTTCTCCCACTTCCCGACACCACTAACTCATTACCACCCCTAATATCACTTGCACACCTGAATAGCGCCGACCGATGCAGCTAACTCATTATTATTGTTTGCTAACTCTATCTTCATTTATTGTTATTACCGTTCACTTTTATTAACCTTTGACGCCCTTTGGTTGCAGTTTCCAAGAACTTCTGGCTAGATATTAGAGCCATGCAGGTCAAGGAGCTTAATTTTATACTCCACTTCGAGATCTTCGTGCATTACGACGGACGGTTGAGAGTTTCGCACAAGATCCTGGGCTGCACCCCCTCGTACACCAGCTATGAGGATTCATCAGGTGCCCTCTCGTTCGGCAGCCCCCTACTTTCATATCTAGACGTTCAACTACCGGGCTTCTTGCCAAAAGGTCTCACTTCCGAGCAAGCTAGAGAGTTAGGTCCCCGACTGGTCAGGCATGACTCCCTCAAGCCCATCCAAGACGGTTTAGGGGACACTGTCTTCCAGGGTCGGTTGGAGCACATTCCCGTGGACGCTCCTCCCTGAGAAAATCCCGAAGAGGGGGGTCAAATCGCTGGTGGGAACATCCCGGAAGTAGAGATGGTGAAGAAGCGGACAATGACCTTGGACCGTTGGTTCCCTGATGCGCCGACCTCAGGGGGTCAGGCTTCCTTCCTGGTCACCCCTCAGCAGACTACCCCTCCTGCCTCCAAATGACAAAAAAAAAAGACAAAAGGGCGCGAGCGGGGCTGTCGTCCAAGATACTACCTTCCCAGCCAGCCAGTTGCCGAACCCTTCATTGAACGGCCACTTGTGCCCCCAGCTAGCAAAATCCCGCAGGAAAAACAGCCTACTGTCCAGCCAGTCATAATCGGTGCATAAGTTACAGCATCATCCTTGGGATCAGCTGCCCCGTCGGAATGCAACTTCCAGCTGGGGGATAAGGCATTGCCCTCTAGTGCTTATGTCCGTACCTGGCGGAGTGGTGAGGGGGGCCAGGTGTCAGATAGCTTGGGTCATGCGCTCCCACTTCCAGCCAATATAAAGCACTACGCTGGCTGCTAGGATGACAACTTGGTGCTCAAACTCAAATGGCACACAATCATAGTAAGTTTGGGTCCTCTCGAGTCTACTCTACTAAAAATTAACAAGTATTGCTTATCAGTAGGATTCCATTCTAACTTGGTTTTTTTTTTTTTTTTTTTTTTTACCTAGGCTGCCCAACTAACCCATATAGTGGAGGGCCGCCTGAAGGACACCCAGGAGGATGCCGACAAGGAAAGGGCCCTTAAGTAAGTGGTTGAGGCTGATCTCAAGGAGAAAGTCCTGGCATTGAATGTAATGGAAAGGCGTGCCATGACTGCCGAGATGGCATTGGAGCAGGCTGAACAAAGGGTCACTAATGCCCTTAATAAGCTTGGGGAGTCAGAGCTCAAACTTGCTCAAACCGCCAGTGTCCTCACGGCTAGAGACAAGGAGTTTGCTGACTACAAGGCGGGGGAGAAGGCCCGGAAGCAGCATTATTACAACAAGGGTTTCAAAAACGCTGAGGACTTGGCAAGCCCAGTCATCTTCCAAGCCCGGAGGTTTAGCTTCCAAGAGGGGTGGATGGCGGCAGTTAACGCCATCGAGCTTCCTGAGGAATCCTCATTCAGGCAAACTGATCAGGTGCCCTTGCCTCAGGATCCCGCAGTCGGCACTCAAGCTGAAGGCCATGAGGAGGAGGACAGCTCCGACAATGAGGATGGCAGTGAGAGCCCCGAGTTATGAGAGCTTTCAAAGCAAATAGACGAGCACATGGATGTGCTTGATGATGAGCAACCGAGGACTGGGGTTCCAGCTTCCGGCCAGAATGTTCAAGCAACTGACCCTCACCCTTCAGCTGCTCCAGACGCCCCTGTTACGAACCCTACGCCGGCAGCCAACTCAAGCTCTTAGTCCCGATGAGACTTAAGATGTTTTGTTCATTTTTTTTTTCTTTTAGGTGGTTAAAACATTTGATGTTTGTTTCTTGTTAAACTAAGCTTATGTTACTTTAGACGTGATTTCCTGTCCGCTTTCCGCACATTTTCCTTATTTAAGTATGAATGCCCTCCCATGTGATTAAGTGTAAATGCACGGCACTACTCTTAATATCCGACTGACAAACCAAATTTGAAAATCGTAATCCGAATTCGTCTGAGTGTTGTTACTCGGCATCATACTTTAAGACTCTAACCGTGCACTTACTAGTTAAGTGAGGTTTAAGGCATACATAACTGAACCAACACAATAATTACATTACCGACACAATGTAATATTTAGATTTACAGCATACCCTTATGAAAAGGCTGAGAGTCGTATATTTCCTCAATGTGAAAAAGAAATGTGAAGTTTGCATTTGGTAGGGGGTCAGCTACAAGCCGGGTCCAATTTCCATACTTAGAACAAGGGACTCAATTTCCATATGGTCGATGACCGAGATCAGGCCGAGGCCAGACTTCTGTCCTTAGAGAAAAAATTAGGTTTACATCTGTCGGTGACCGAGGTCAGCCGAAGCCAGACTTTTGTCCTTAAAAAGGAAAATTAGGTTTCCATCTAGTTGGTGACAGGGGTTAGGCCCAGGCCAGACTTCTGTCCGTAGAGAAAAAAATTAGGTTTCCATCTGGTCGGTGACCGTGGTCAGGCTGAGGCCAGACTTCTGTCCTTAGAGAAAAATTAATCGTAAGGGCATTTTAGTTATGCATTCTTATGATCTCGTACACAAATATTGCGCTGAACGCTCATTCCATTTCACTACCCATGCTGTCATACAACCATGAACTATCAAGGTTTTTTTTTTATTTTTTATTTTTTATTTATTTTTTTTTTTTTAGACACATTACATTCACTGATACTACTTTCTCAAGTTCTGAACATTCCACGGCCGGGGCAAGGGCCTCTCTTCCAAGTCTTCTAAATGATACGCACTCACTCCTGCCGTAGCTGGTACTCGATAGGGACCTTCCCAGTTCGGTGCTAGCTTACCCGCGTTATGGTCTTTCATACTCCCAATAGCTTTTCACAAGACAAGATCTCCAGAAACAAAGTCTTGAGGTCTCACGTTCTTATTGTACCTCTGAGTTAACTTTTGCTGATAGTCGACCAGCCGTACAGATACCATTTCTCTCCGTTCTTCCAACATATCAAGACTGCCAGCCAACCCTTCATTATTGCTCCCCTGCTCGAAACAGGTCACTCTCGGGCTCAATAGATTAATCTCTATAGGTATCACCGCCTCAGCGCCATAAGTCATGGAGAAAGGCATCTCACCGATAGACCTCCTCGGGGTTATTCGGTAAGCCCATAGGACATTTGGCAACTCGTCGACCCATCCTCCCTTTGCTCCTTCCAACCTCTTCTTTAAGCCTTTGACGATTGTCTTATTTGTTGCTTCGATTTACCCATTGCTCTGCGGATAAGCGGGTGTGGAGTACCTATTAATTATCCCAAGGCCACTACAGTAATCCCGAAAAACCTTACTGTCAAATTGCAACCCGTTGTCAGACACAAGTGCTCGGGGCACACTAAACCTGGTGATAATATTCTTTCACACGAACTTTTTTACATCTACATCTCTTATATTAGCCAGGGCCTCAGCTTCCACCCATTTTGTAAAGTAGTTTGTGGCCACTACCACATATCGCCAATTCCCTGAAACTCTTGGGAAAGGCCCAATTATGTCTAGCCCCCATTGAGCAAATGGCCAAGGACTAGAAATCGGGTTTAAACTTCCCCTAGGCTGATGCAATATGGGCGCGTGTACCTAACACTGATCACATTTTCTTACATATTCTACCGCTTCCCTTTGCATGTTAGGCCACCAGAATCCTTGAGTCATAGCTCGGTGGTGCGAGGGATCTTCCCCCCGAATGCATGCCACAGACCCCCTCATAGAGCTCACATAACAAATCGGCGGCTTCATTAGAAGACAAACACAGCAGGTAAGGCCCCTCGAACAAACGTCAGTACAATTTCTTGTCATCAGATAGCCAAAAACGAGCCACCATCCTTCGGATCTTCTTGGCTTCCTTCTCATCTTCTAGTAGAGATCCATCTGATAAAAAGGCTATGTATGGGTCCATCCAGCTCGGACCCTGTCCTGAAATAGCTGCTACAACCGACTGCAACTCAATACTCGGGTGCTCCAAGGCTTCAACCAACACCAATCAGGGAATCAAGTCTTTCGAAGATGATGTCAGGGTGGCTAAGGAGTCCGCATAACTATTCTGACTCCTCGGTATACGGCTCACAATAACCGCTCTAAAACTGTCGCGTATACTCCCGATCAACTTCAAGTACTGACACATGCGCTGATCCCGAGCTTCAAAACTGCCGTCTACCTGACTTATTATTAATCTGGAGTTTGAAAATACTTCTACCTCCTCCACTCCTAATTGGTGTGCCGTTCGCAACCCGGCGATTAGAGCCTCGTTGTTCGAAGCCTTAAACCCCAACCTAAGAGACTTTTCCAATCTCACACCTTCGGGCGACTTCAGTATGATCCCAACTCCTGAGCCCCGGGCATTGGATGCCCCTTCCACATACACCTTCCATGGCTTAACTGCAACCTAGCATACTGACAGTGAAGCCCCGGGCGGGGGGGAGGGGGTGAATTCGGCTATAAAATCAGCCAATACCTACCCTTTAATTGAATTCCTTGGCTTGTAGCGTACATCAAACGTGCCCAGCCTCGCCACCCACTTGGCTATTCTCTCGGTAAAATCTGATCTTCTTAATAGGGACTACAAGGGGTGCTCAATCAGTACCCACACAGTGTGCACTTGGAAATAGTGTGGCAGCTTCCTTGTAGCATGAACTATAGCAAGCACCATCTTCTCCAGTGGTAGGTACCGCGTTTCTGCATCCACCAGGGTCTTGCTAAGATAATGTATGGGCCTTTGCACCCCCTCATGCTGTCTGATTAAGACCGAGCTCATAGCATGGTCGGAGACTGCCAGATACAAATAAAGATCCTCACTAAGCTCTGGCCAGGATAGTATAGGCGAGTTGGCCAGGTATAATTTTAAATCCTCAAACGTTACTTCACATTCCTCCATCCACCAAAAACCCCTTCATTTCTTCAGTAACTGGTAGAACGGTTGGCACCGATCTGCAGATCTAGATACAAATCAGTTTAGGGCAGCAATTATACCAGTGAGCTTCTGTACTTCCTTAGGGTTGCTGGGAGCCTGAAGCCGTTGAATCGCAGTTATTTGGTCGGGGTTCACCTCTATTCTCCAAGTGGTTATCATGTACCCTAGAAATTTGCCTGATCCAACCCCAAACGAACATTTTTCAGCGTTCAGACGCAACTTGTGCTGCCTGAGTATCCCAAACACTTCTTCCGAGTCCTCCATGTGCCCTACACTCTCCTTAGTTTTTATCACCATATGATCTATATACACCTCAACGGATTTACCGATCTGGTCTTTAAACATCCGGGTTACCATGCGCTGATAAGTGGCCCCAACGTTCTTTAATCCGAAAGGCATCACCGTGTAATGATAGTTCCCCTCAGGTGTAATGAAGGAAGTCTTCTCCTGGTCCTCGGGAGCCAGAGCGATCTGATGATATCCTTGGAAAGCAAGCAAAAAGCTTATTCTCTGATGTCCAACCGTGGCGTCCACCAACTGATCTATCTTAAGCACCGGGAAAGGGTCTATTGGGCATGCTCGGTTGAGGTCGGTGAAATCCACACAGACCCTCCACTTACCATTTTTCTTCTTTATGACCACTATATTGGCTAACCACTCAGGAAAGTAAACTTCTTTTATAGCTCCTGCTCTTTTTAGCTTCTCCACTTCTTCCTTGATAGCCTCAATGTGTGGTTTTGCAACTCTCCTCAACCTCTGCTTCTTTAGTGGTACTAGGGGGTCCACATTCAACTGGTGCATGATAAAGGCTGGATCTACCCCAGGTACATCATACGGGCTCCAGGTAACAAAACTTCTACCCGATCTTCTATCGACAAGTTCTTCCCAACCCTGAAGTACCTGTCTTCGTATGGTAAAATTCTAATGTGGACCAACTCCTCCGCACTGTCCACACCTATCGAACTCTCAGGCATCTGTAATTGCTATAACGGCTCTCGATCAACCTGCCCCTTCTGCTTTATCTCGTGATTTATTGCAGCCACCAGACACTGCCTAGCAACCTTCTAGTCGGCAGTGATTACAACTGTTGGGAAATTTAGACCTCGGTTGATAGAATTAACAAGTTTTAAATCCAAGTTATTAATTAGATTTATTATCAATAAAACTTGTTAAAACAAACAAACATCAATATCATGTCAAAATCATGCAGCGGAAAAATTAAATAAGACAAGATATGATGACCCAGGAAAACCAATGAAACAAACTAGTTTCACAGTAAAAAACCTAGGGGGAAACCTTCCCAAAAAGCAATCCACTATAATAAAGAGAAGTTTCAGATCTAGTACAAAACCTTTGTCCCTAGACTCTACAATCCCCGTAGATGAACTCACAGTAGAAACCTTCTACCGCTTCAGAACCTCTGAACTCTTCAATATATGAACGCCATCCTTTGATGATACACGAATCCCAGTACGTGACTAACCAATTGCGTGGATCCTAGTACGCGACTTCAATCACTAACTAGAAGAAGATGTTGACTGCAAAGTTCTTCACTTCATCAACAATGAAGATCAAGAAGCACTTGGTTACAAAACCCTAAGGCGCAAAGACGCAGTAGCTTCTTTCAAAGAGAATAAGGCATCGGTCACCTTTTGCATATGTTCTCCTTGTATTCTCTTATGTGACGGCCTCTAAAATAAGTCTTATATAGGTCTAGGGTTGTGAGAAAAGAAACCCTACACAAATACATAAGCCTGGCCCAAAAATCAGATCTGGAAATTTGAATTCCCGTAACCTCGATCGATCGGGAGGTGTCGAGCTTTAAAACATCAGACACAAGAGATGAGGCTCGATCTATCCACCAGGTGTCGAGAAGCTATCGAGAGAACAGGAGCTTTCTTGATCGATCCACTAGCTATCGAGAAGGCTCGATAGATAGCTAGCTATCGAGAGGTGTCGAGCAGGTGTCGAGCTATCTGTCCAGCTTTAATGAACAACTTTTCTTCACTTGTTTCTTGGTCCAATCTTTATGGCTTTAATACTAAACTTGAACAACATGTTTCTTGAAGTATTAAACACATCCTAGATCTACCCAATTACAAGTAAAGTGCGTTTTGTCAAAGGATTAGTCAAAGGATTAACCAATTACACAAAATATGTCCTTAACAATCTCCCCCTTTGGCAATCCGTGACAAAACCACAACAAACAAGTGAACATATGAGAGAAGTCATAAATCACTCAACTCATAGTCACTTGTTGAATACAATAAAATCTATCTTAACACAAACTCTTGAAAAACTTTGTAAGAAGTGAGTTCATGGCAAGTAGACTTTGACAACTTGTATTTCTAAAACACTTTAAACAAAACTCATCAAGGCATCTTAGTGTGAAACAAAAATAATAAATTGCATACAAGATATAAGAAACATGTGTATAAAGATAGAAAAAAAACAACATATGTAAGGATAGGTGAAGAAGACATACATCATCAAAGATAAGCACAATGTATGTAAACATGGTCACAAGACCCAAGGTACAAGAAGAAGGAAGTAAGCACTCCCCCTAACAAGATGAAACACATCTCCCCCTTACAAAGGAATGTATTTCTCCCCTTAACATGTAGAATCTTAAAAAAAAATCACATATTCTCCACAATTTCTCCCCTTTTTTGTCATGATTGACAAAGGGTACAAGAAGTTAGAAAGTTTCACCCGAGAGACATAAAAATGATCAAGGGGGCACAAAAGAAATCCATAAAAATGCATGAATGTAATGAAACAAGATGCTATGGATGACAAGATAATAGAAGGATGCAAAACATGTGAAAAACAAATCTCTCAACAAGACAAATGTTAAGCACATAGATCCCAAAACACACACACACACTAAACAAGTCTAACCAATTTTATATTTCAAAAACAAATCAAGACAGTTTAGTGAGCATACATTAACACATGCAAAACCTTGTGATGGCCAAATCACATTGTACCTGCACATGTATCAAGAGTAGCAAAGAATATTGCGTATCGTGTGTGAAGAACATCGCAAGATTGCAAATGTGTCAACATGTTATGACAATTTGAGATATGAGTAAATCACTTTAACTCACACACAATCATAACTGTTTGATGGGGATTATCACCTTCGAGGTACATCCTATAACTCCCACATCTCCAAGAATACACGCTTGAAATCATATTTAAAGCATTTTTTATCTTTTTGCTTTTGATTTTTCTTTGCATATTTATTTAAGCAAACCATGTATGGGCATATAAGAGATAGAAAAGAAATACCCAATTATGTTAAGCATTTGACATTCCAATTTTGCTATGCCGAAGCACACAAATGTCATTCATGATTGGCGGGCAACAGTGGTGAGATGGTTATTTATGTCTTTCTCTTAGAATTTTCTAATCCTTCCCGTCAAAAAGAGTGATATAAGTGTTAAGTACAAGAGATAACTTAATCTTACTCATCACAAACAAGAGCCACAAAGCTCACTTGCTTAGTTGTGCATAGAGATGCTCATCTAAGCTACAAGAGATACAAAGTTTAGAAAACTTTGTTTCAATGGCCATCCAAGGTACACAAGTACCAATGTACACAAAACACACACTGTTAGAAGCGCTGGAATAGGGTCCACCTATTCCAGCGCTTCAAAAAGCGCTGGGATAGGATCACTCCATTCCGTAATGGAGAAAGACCTATCCCAGCACTTTTAGAAGCGCTGGAATAGGGTCCACCTATTCCAGCGCTTCTAAAAGCGCTAGGATAGGTCACTCCATTCCCTTTTGGGGAGAGACCTGTCCCATCGCTTTTGGAAGTGCTGGAATAAGGTCCACCTATTCCAGTGCTTACAAAAGCGCCGGGATAGGTCTTTCCCCATAAGGGAAATCAGTAACCCTATCCCAACGCTTTTGGGCTTCCTATACCATTGTTTTTTGAAAAATACCGCTATAGGCCTCCTATTGCAGCGATTTGTAAAGTGCTGGTTTTGAGCCACCGTAATAGGATTTCTTATACCAGCGTTTTCAAAAAGCGCTGATACAGTCTTATCTATTACGGCAGTTTGTAAAAACGCCGGGAAAAAAATGCTGGGATAGGACGATTTTTTTGTAGTGTTGTAGTTTAATTTTTGGTTTGATTGCATGGTCTCTACGCATATTTGGCATGCAAAGATGGATGATCTTCATGTAATTGGTAATGGTCTATTTCTTCTTCTATATGTCTCACTAATGCTTCCATGGCAGTTTTCCATGACTTGAAAGTTGAAACTACAACTACAATGTTGTTTAATTTTTCTATGAGGGTTCTTACTTATATAGATGTACGGGTTGAGTTTAGCCTAGTTCTTTTAATCGTATATGATTTTTAGGAAAGTAAGTCAGCTACACATCCTTTATTATGAAGGAAGTTGCGTTGAAAACAAACATGCTTTGGAAGCAAGTCAAAGACTTTCACACCACTCTAAGAAAAAAAAAATCTAATGGGAATCTAATTGAGAGGCTACCAAAGCTTATGTGGCATAATATGAAAGAGTCCAAAAAAAGTCAAACGTTTTCAGCTATTATATATTAGTAGTTGTTAACATGTGTGATGCATTGGATAGTTAACAGTTGTTAGATATCTACACTATTCAATATTTATAATATGAAACAAAGATATACATATTTTGAAAAAAATAACCATATTGTGTTCTTCTTATAAGATGAAACAAATGCACACTACTTATATTTCTACCACCTTTAAACTTTTATGAAACATGGAATAACAAAATTCAATAACTTAATGACAAAAGAAAATTTTGTAAGTTCCACCAAGGCTTTTAGGGGGGAAAAAAGAAGCAAATAAAGTAATACAAAAATAACATTCTATGACACAAAGCATCCATCCAACAAAACTAAAATGGCAAACATGAGAATCAAAAAATAAAGATAAAAATAAAATCATAATATATTTTTACAATTATTTTGAAAAGATATGGTCCCATCAAAGTATATCTTAGCCAGCAAAAGTTTTGCAAGACAAACTTAGAAATTAATATACGGCTATTGCACAAGCCAATAGAGCAAACATAGTTGATTGGTATGTTACAGAGGTGGGCAGGCTAGCAACGTCTTTCCTGAAGAAAAGACCTTGGTAAATAGGAAGGTTGATAAAAACTAGCAGACCACATAGAAGAATTTGTAATGCAAATTGTTCCCAAACCAAAGTTTCCACATCTGCAATCACTCTCTTCAATCCTCTGACAAAACAAATGGCATTTAGCAATGCAAGTGTTGCTAAAATGGTAAACATTGGAGAAGAAGTACCAAACTCCATGACCTCTTGCTCATATCTCTGTGACACATCATCATCAGCCACTTTTGTTGTGATGACAAAGGTTGAATTTGTAAACCCTAGTCGTTTTAGGATATAGTCCAACAAGCCAAAGAAGTAGGAAGTTGTTCTTTTATACAACCACATCCTTTGATCATTCCACCAACCCTTGAATGTGCCCCCAAACCAAACAAATTCTCCTAGGCTGTATGCACGATGGAGAATGATGACAAATACAAATGCTAGAACCCATGAGTTTGTAATCTGTCAGTGCAAGAGCAAGATGATTATATTCTTAGAAGATAATTTAACAACAATAATAGGCAATTTCGTCTTAAGAAATAAAAGTCTCTTACCTCTGGAAACAAGGATATGCCTCTAAGCAAGCATAGAGATGGCACAATAACATAGTATAATGTAGCTAAACAATTTGCAGCCCATAGCAAATTCATACAGTAGGTAAGTTGAAGCTTTAGGGGAATCTTTTTATATCCAAGCACAAAGGGACAATGCCTAGAGGCAAATATATGAAAATCACCCTCAGACCATCTTTTGTGTTGTACAAGTGACTGTAGAAGAGTTGTGGGAGCAACTCCTAGGAAGCCCTTCCTTTCTGGATTGAAATATATGGATCTCCAACCTCGACACTGCATGACTATTCCTATTAATACATCTTCCACTTCACAGTCATACTTCAAGCCCATCTACAAATAAGTGTATAGGAGGTTCAAATGAATTGTACACACATCATAAATAAGTATATAGGAGGTTCAAATGAATTGAACACACATAGAGACCTCTTTTCCCCATTGAGTGTTCTCTTCATAGCTACAACTTGCAAGGACTTTGCATGTCTCTTCTAGTACACTTGTACTATCATCTACGCTTCTATTGCTCCATCTCTTCCAATCTGCCTTATATATCTTGCTATACTTTTGCCCAGAAAGAGTCTCTCTTCTGTGGAAGCACCCAGTACCAATATAGCAAGGCCCGCCATTCCCATCAAATCCTGGCATCTCCAGCTTTGTTGTAATGTATACCACAGGTATAAATTTTGTTAAAATATCTTCTCGAGTCAAGGGTACACATTTTCAATTCAACATATTGAAATCACTATAAGTTTTTTTATGCTTACCTCCATTAATACATTCAAAGAACTACTGTAAACATCATTTTTTGTAAGGTTCTCGAAGGCTTGTGGAAACTGTATGAAGCCAACTTCATTTCCCTTTTCTTCATCCATAAAAAAGCATAAAGCATCTCGAACTGACATTGAATTGTTTGAGTACATGTCGCAATCCACGTTAAGAATTATTGGACTGTTGCTTATCCTCGATGACACCCTTATCTAATATTTTTTTTATTATGAAGAATGATTATGATTAAAATACTTACAAAATAATAACATATGGATTTTATGGCTATTGAGAGTTGAGACTACAAAAAATAAAACTAGCTTGGTCAAGCATTTTATGATATATGGCTTACCAATGCATTCATGGCTCCTGCCTTAAAATGGTGGTGGTATTGGGGTCTCTTTTCACGTGAAAGGTATACTAAAGTAGGCAAAGTTTGTCCTTGAATGTCCACAGCCTCAGACTCTCTCCCATCAATAAGTATCTATAAATTAGTTAATATTAATTAACTAAGCCATGAAATAAATATTTTTAAAAATATTCAAGTATATTCAATTCATGAGAAAAAAAAGAATATATAGTATGTACTTGAAGAATTGTTTGATGGTCACGTCGGCTTGCAACAAATATCCACTCTTTGAATCCCTTGTGTTCTTTGCTTATTTCTTCGGATATTCGACCTAGTTTTGTGGTGTTTTCAATCCGTTTCTTCATGTCGTCATATAACATCTACATACAACATGAAACATGATTTTATTCTTTAGCACACGCTTTTGAATTGAAAAATAAAGTAAAGAAGAAAATTTACAAGATATTTATCAACTTATTTTCAATCTAATCCCAAAATAAAACGATTTAAAATAAGTATCACAGTCTTCCTAGAAGTCTTTAGATGGGTCTATAATGGCGGGTTCTAAACTTCTAATTGAAGGATAATATGAAAAGTTAAGTTGATAATTGACTGCATTTTTGGATGCTTTCATAAGTTTTGAGACAGATTTATAATTATAACATTGTATTATATATATAAAAGCAGGAATCTCATGAGTGCAAATATAAGGTTCTATCACAGAACATATTTTTTATTTATAATTCTCTCATTTGACATTCCATCTCATTTTTCGATTAGTTCTATGTATCAATCTTCTTTGAAAGGGATAGAGGTATTATTCATTTAGCTTTCTATCCAAGTAAAGGTTTTTAATGAATTAATACATTTAATCTTTTACCTAAGCAAAAGTTTTAAAAATTTTAAAAAATTTTATATTTGTTCGTATTCAAAGGTAAATAATTTATTTCTTTAGTGTTAATATTTTAATAAAATTTTTGGACAACCACTTAGCAGGGATAGATATTGTGCACCATATATAAATGGTTGCCAAAGTGCAAATGCCATGTATGTGAACAAATGTTTTGACTGATAAATTACTTTCAAAATAAAAGGTGTCTAGCATGTGTTTTCTCAAGTTGCCGACTAATAATTTGTTCTACACGTTTATTCGAAGGTACAATAGCCTCAGACTTTGTCATTTGGGGTGTAATTGAATAGATAATTGGATACTCTTCATTTAATCTTTCACATTAGCAAATTTTTTAATCATTTGCTAACTATATTCAGTTTTTTTTTTTTTTTTTTTTTTCTCTTATTCAGCAAAAAAAAAAAATGTTTTATTTAATATTAATTTTTTGTTATGAGTTTTTTAGATACATTTGCATTCATTTATGTATTATTTTTTGTACGTGGTCCACTAAATTAATATAAAAGAAATTTAATATATTTTCTTTTTCTCACAAAAAGTGGAGATCAGGGAGGATTTAGATTTGTGTTCTTCTTGGAAAAGTATATGGTTATTATTTAAGTTTATATCTAAAAAAATTTATTTAAAATATGACACTCATGTTCAAGTTTAGTTGCTTTAGCGACGATTGAAACAACTGAATTATATGAATTATTGATAATTCATAGTTCTATTTTCTTTCCTCTCTTTTTTAATGACATATAGTATATAATTAATTATCAAATATAATATGCCGATCGAATAAGTTTTAATTATACATGGGGATACCCATTTCTTCCTCAAGGTCAGTAATTAGCTAGCTATTAGATACGTAGAAAATTCATAATTCCTACCCACTTGTTTGTATATACAGTAACTTTGAGTTGCCTCAACCTGCACTTCCAATGTATAATAACTATTTGAGCAGCCACAACCATTTCCAAACCATGACTTATTATCGTAGAAGATAACAACAAACAATCAAACATCAAGAAGCTACTTAAAAGGTGAGCATTCATTAACAATTAGTTTTTCACTTAAACGTTTGCGGCAGGGACCATGTTTTCTCTGGAAAAAAAGCATCCTCATATTTATATTTGATTCGTATCCGGACAGAACAAGTTGCAAAGGCCAACACCAAAAAATCAATGCACAGTGACAACCGACTGGAGGATTTTGATGGTCTTAATTAATTTTGGAGGGTCCCGTTGAATTATGTCGTATGCTCTCTTTTCTTGTTTATCTTCTAACAGGTGACACTGTTTTGGTACCTTTTTTTTTCCAAAATGGACAGGGAGGGACTATAGAAATAAATGAATTGAAAATGATCAGATTTTTTAGGACGGAAGAAAAATTTTGTATGTATGTGTGTGGCTGTGCTTGTAAGACAAAACACGACAAAATTTGATTTTGACAAGTACCCTGCATAAATAGAAGTGTTAGACATATTATTTACAACAGTGGAAACCTTATATTGGGATATTGTAATACAAATGTTTAGTTAATATCAATATGTAATCATCTAAAAGTTTTTTCATTGTGGATGTTGGCCGTCACCATGTAAATCTTTATATGTGCTCTCTCTTTCTTGCTTTTATTATTATTCAATCATTACACATAATCACACAACAGTTTTTTTTTTTTTTTACAAGATAAAATTTCCACTTTAGCCTAATCTAAGTGTATATGTGTGTGAAACTCTCTCCTGAAGACTTGAACCTTGGCCCTTGCCCCTAACACCCCACAAGCATTTATACTTGTGGAGTGACTACCACATTAAGGGTGCGCGGTGGTCATACAACAACTTTAATAAGAAGTATTAGGGGCTATTTGGTACCAGTGTTTAAACAACAATTTTCAATGTTTAAATAACAATAACACTTCTAACACGTATTTCTATAACACTCAAATACGTATTGTCAATTCGTTGTAGCATATTGGCAATTCTTGATGATAATTATATTGAAATTCTGTGGCTGAAATATATACTGACTCATTCTACATTCATATCGATGGGGCTGATGGGCCCCGCACCCACAAAAGATCTTATTCTTTATTTGAATAAAGATCTAAAGAATCCAAATCGATGAATACCAATTCTTGGTTAATTACAAGTTGCCGTAAATAATATACTTGACAGGAGTTGAGTAGTTCAAGTAGTAGCACTTTAATGAATGTGTTGTGTCCATAATGAAAAACTCATCAAGCCTCCTTGTGATACATGCGGTACTATCTTTATTGTCACATGGTGTGGGATCCATGAGTTCACACTAGAAATTAACTTTTCATTTTAAAAAAATCCTTGGGTTTCCTCTTGCATTTTCTATCTTAATCACAGGAATCAATATTCAAATGCCAATTATTGCTCACAAAAAGAACATTATACTCCATGTACCAGAGAATAATACTATTCCTAGAATACAACACTGTCAACACCCCCATATGATTGGAAAACGAAGGGAAATATGTATAAGTTTATTTGACTCCTATGCCCGATAGATGGAGAGAGCACAATGCTGATAAAATTAAAAATTAATGGGTTAAAATAAGAAAAAGAAAAAAGAGAGACATATACCCGGGAGACCACAGCAACAAAACTCTTGACTTGTATTTGCAGCATATGGCCCAAGTAGCATCCTTGCTTCTATGCACGGTAATTCAACAGTCTACTAGTAATTAATAATTTTCACTACAGTTTTTTTTTTTTTTTTTTTTTTTTAACAGTTATTCACTTTAATTCTCCTTGGTCATGTTACTCTAGCTAGCAAGGTCAATTGAAAATATATAGTTGAAGGTGAACGAATTTAAACCGGAAATGTTTATGTTAGAAATACGAAAAATGTATCTACTAGTTATGCTATAAAGCTTTTTTTTTTTTTTTTAGTAAACAGTAATACTTATTATAATACAGACAAAAATAATATTATTAGTATTTTAAACCAGATTTATAATACATTACAGAACCAAAGTACAACTACAAAAGGGTCTAACATTTGTAGTTGTAGATTGAGGTTATAAACAGCAGATACTAGACACACACAATTAATGTGGGATAAACATTCATATTTTTTTTTAGTAAACATAATACTTATTAGAGCACACACAAAAATAGTAATATTTAAGTCCATAAATATATATAATCAAAGAAATAGTAAAATCGTGACCTGAAGTGACTATTTTTTTTCATATGAAATGACGAGGGTCTTGTACCATCAAACAATAAATGGTGTTTTGCAAATGAGGAGAGCATGATAGCGAGAGATGTACCTTGACAGTTGACCAATCCTTGGCCATGACAGGCTCCCCAAGTGGCTCAACAGCTGTGCGGAAATAAGCCTCCGGCGATCTTGGTTCTACTTTGAACTTCTTGCAAAACGGCAGCCAAATCTTTGAGAAACGCGAGGCCTCAAGCATAGCATAAAACGTCAACTCTGAACCACCATCGTCTGATAGAAAAACGCTAAGCTTCTCAGGTGGATAGTCATAAGCCATGACTGATAGGACTGTGTTAATCACCATAACTGGTGGTTCTATCACAGGGTCTGCAGTGCAAACAAATATGTCTATGCCCGGCAAAGCCTTTTCGTATCTGTTTATTATATATACAATCACACTCAGCAAGAAAAGCATGTAATACACAAACGCATATATAGAAAAATCAAGTTTGCATGCAATATATATATATATGCTAGCTAGCTAGGCATGTGAAACAGAAAGATATACCTGTGAGAGAGGCGATCTTTGAAAGTGTTACGATAGATGGACTCAAATCATGAAAACTGAAATTAAAATAAAAAAAAAAAAAAAAAACTAATGGTACACTTACATCTATTATTTTGATCAAACATTCAACAACCTCAACATTGAACAACAGGAATTTGATAATAGAGTGTGAAATCCAAAACAAGCACAGGTAACTTCATAAGTAATACTAAAATTACAAACTCTTTGTTTGCCAATTGATCAAGAAAACATTTTAAATTGGTAGTTGACCAATAAGTCCTTGAAAAGAATTCAATGTCTGATCATACTCCAAATAATTGGTTTCAACCATTTATTATTCATATCTGCAAAGAACTATAGACTGACTGCATGTATCTGAGTTCTGAAGCTTTTTTGCTTCTGTTCACTGTACTCCCCAACACAACCAAAATTTTACCATTATTGTCGAAGAGAGTTCCTAAGTTGAAAGTTAATGTATATTTGCATATGAATTACAGCAAGCTAAAATATGGGTAAAAAAGAAAAACCTAATTATATGAGATTTAACAGAATGCACTGTACCTTCCAGTTCTTAGCATTAGATGCTTAAGAAATCCAGCATGAGAGTGAACATTGTAAGCAGAAATACCCAGTTGTGGATCTCTCCAACAATCTTGGATAGCTGCAAGAACCTATATATCAGAAATGCAAGTCAAAGAGGCCAGAAAGAACAAAATATTTCTGACATGGTAATAAACTAATTTGTCAAAGAATTAAGTATGCTGCCAATATCAAGTCAAAACAAATATAAAGGTGTAAGTTTCTAGCTAAAAACAAGTACAAGAAGAAGACAATTGCGTAGGAAGTAAAGAAAACCCAAAATTGATATGAGCAACAAACTCAGTGACATTGAACAATTGACTTGAGAATTCTTACAAGTCACTTTTTTGTTCATTTTTTTTAAATAATTCTTACAAGGATGGTAGCTTGAGTGGATGGTAGCTGCAGGGAAGTTTTCTTTTTCAAATCTATTTGATTTTATTGCTCATTGTAATTTTAGATCGCCTGCATAACCTTCAGCTAGTATACTTCCTGTGTACTTGTTGATTCTTTTTGAATAAATATTATCACTTATCCAAAAAAAATCCTACTAACTTCCAAAGACCTTTTTTATAAATAAAAAAAAATCTTACAAGTGAGGAAGGGGTGATTCAAACCTTAATTCTCCTCATAAGGGCAACTAGGCAATGCCATTGAGCTACAAAGGCTCTTTGCCAATCCTACCAAGGACTTTAACCAAGTGAAATGCCTTAATCCACTGTCGAGCAGTGTTTGGGGGGTTAAGCTTACCACCTCCTAACAAGTAGATGTCATGGAATGTAGACTTCTCCAAATTTTATTAAGTAGACAACTCTAGAGGACAACTTAGATTACTCTAGTGATTTATCATCTATGTATAATAAACGTTGGGTGCCTTGCATCATAAGAATGGCATGCCAGTAATACAAAGCAAATTTACAAATGGGAAATCCTCAAATGTGATGATATGGGCAAGTTAATTTATTTGGAATATAAATCACATATCCAATTCAAAGTGTCTGCAGGAAGAGCATACAAGCCTCTAATATTACGGGGAACAAAAAAAAAAAAAAGATGAGATACCATATTGGCAGGTTCACTTTGCAGTAAGCACTTGTTGACATTTAGAACCTTATCAAAAAAGCCAGGAGCATGCAGTCCCAGGGCATAGCTCTCACTACCATCTTGTTTCTCTAATAATAATTCTTTAGGTAGCCATTCTTGAGTGCCAAATGAGAATTCCATCTGCAATAGCAGGAAAGTAGCATCTAAGATATTTTTAAAATTTTGAACCAATCTATTTATATACTTTTTTCAATAACAACAAAGTACACAGCAGTTATGAGTTCTACAGTTGGTATGAAAATCAATTTGGAGTGAATTACATACTCAGGATTAGAACATACAACATATACTCAGGCCAATGTATATCACTGGTAGAGGTAAATTCTGTTTCTATGCTTATGAATGGTGTGATTGAAATAGGAAAAACAAAAATAACATGGCTGGGTATTGGCGTACTTAAGACATCAGCTGTTAATCAGATGCATAGCACTCATCATGAAAAAGAGTGTAATTGTTAACATAATTTATGCTTATAAAATCGTCTCAATGTCTAGGTTAAGAATCACTACATTTCATTTTAAAACTCTGACATAATTTTCATTTAATTGATTCAACAAATGAATTAGTGATCAATTAATGAGCCAATACACAATAAAACAAATGAAAGCATTTCATTTGAACGTTATGGGCATATCTTGCTTGAGGCTATAACACCTAAAAAGAGTACAAGTTGAGCATGTATGGCTGAGTGCTATAATTTTTCCAGTACAATCTTAGTGACAATCGGCAAGAATCTAGCACCATTTATGGGTTGCTTTTATACTGCTAAAGAAAGAAGAAAAATAGTAGAATCATTGCATGTGACCAGATCTAAACAACAAAATTAATAAGGTTCAGATTCTGTCCTAACCTTGTTCCTATAATGGAACTGGATATCACAGGGAACAATTGGCTTCATGATGTTTAGGGATTCCAGTTCCTCACAAGAAAACTTCCCAACATGCATCACCAACTCACGGACTTGTTGTTCCTTAGCTCTAAGTTGAGCCTCATAAGACAAATTTTGTGTTTTGCATCCTCCACAATAAGAAGCATACTCACAAGGGGCATCCACAAAGTCCCAATGAGGAGATATTGTCTTTACCTTAGTCACCTGTACATTTTACAAAATCAAAAAAGAAAAAATCCTGTCACTTAAAATTTTCAAAAGCAAAAGAAGAGATTGATTCAATTGAGAGAATGAAAGACAAAGAACGATACATAACTCCCTAGCATGTCATTATAAGCACATTCACATAAAAAAAATTAAAAATTAAAAAAAAAAAAAAAATAGAACTGATACAAGTGGCACCACTACTGAAAGTTGTGTATGCCACCAGCATTTCCAATGAGGATTTGTGACGTGAAATTGTTACTAATACTCTTGTTTCTAAAGCCATGTTAACTTTTATAAATTTTATCACTCACCCACTCACACACACACACAACTTAAAGTCCCAAAATTTGGAACCAAATCAGCAAATAGAACAAGACCCAATTCGTCATTTTTTATTGTCTGAGCTACCATAAATTTTCTTCTAATTTTCCTTCCTTCCAACCCAATTTAGCATACACAAAAAGACCCATTTCCTCTCTCAATTTCCTAGGTAGTTAGCACCCATACTTAAAACTAAACTTAACCGTTTCACCAACTTAAACATAGAATCCAACCCAACAACACTTGAGCTGAAATGATATCACTTACTCACACACACACACACACACACACACAAAACTTAAAAGTTCCAAAATTTGGAACCAAAACAGCAAATAAAACAAGACCCAGTTCGTCATTTAGTATTGTCTTCACTACCAAAAGCAATAATATTAACAACATTAATAATAGCAATACCTCAGCATAGTTGTCCTTCTTGCGAGTGACACGCCCAATGAAACGCTCACCGGGGAGTGCACGGTCACACATGACAACGAACCCAGTGTCTGCCACCTTGCACAAACCCTTCCCTTTGAAACCAAGTGACTCGCACACCAGCTCCAACGTCTGGCCTCGCTTCGGGAAGTATGACTTGTTGGGCTTACTGGGCTGTTGTTGGACCTGGACCTGGACCTGAGCCGAGTCTTCGGGGAGTGAGGCCTGGGAAGATAGTGAGGAACGGAGAGTTCGGAGAAAGGGGCGCGTGGTGGTGGTAGTGGTCAGGTGCCTGAGCATGAGGCCGTGGCTTGGCATAGTCGCCATTTTAGTTTTGGGGACTCTCGGAGGGAAGTGATTAAGAAACAAGCAAGATGGTGTGTTTTTTGGTTTGGGATAGAAGGGTAGTTTGGTCATTAAGGAAAGTCCAAAGTACACTTTGAGAGGCAAACAGAACACCCATTCCAAATAACAATAAATATCAAAAAATTTAGTTAGTTGTCACGTTTTAAAACAATACTAAAAACTAGCATTTCGAGTGTCTAAAACTCGAGTTCCAAGATAAAACTCGAGTTTTTAAGTCTTGATTTGTAAGCGGATGGGTCTGATGTGGAAAAAAATCCACGTGGAATTCGAGTTTTAAAGACTTAAGTTCCATAAATTGCAGAAAAACGCTGCTATAGGGCTTTAAAACGTCACTATAGGGCTTAAAAACGCCACTATAGGGCTCACTGAACCTGGTATGGGATGATCACACTTATAAAAAAAAATTTGCAAGAAAACGCCGCTATAGGGCTTTAAAATGTCACTATAGGACTTAAAAACGCCACTATAGAGCTCCCTGTATGGGGAAATTTTTTTTACATAGAACTCGAGTCTTAAAGACTCGAGATCTATGTGGCATTTTCAGTCCAAGTCATCCAGCCAAACACTCGCAAAACGAGTCTTTAGGACTCGAGTTTTAATATGGATCTCGAGTTTCTAAAACTCGAGATGCTATTTTTCTTAAAACTTTGAAACGTTGCCTAACTTACTACATAGTTGCCCCTCACACTGCTAGTCTGCCCATTCCCCCAAGGCAAACATGTTAGAACACCCTTTCCAAATAACGTTGGATTTCTAACAATTTTGTTAGTTGCCCGGTTTTGAAAGTATGTGTGAAACTAGCATCTCGAGTTTTAAAAACTCGAGATTTAATTATAACTCGAGTTCGCTATTTTTGTGATACCCTTACGTGGACAAATTTTCCATATGGAGCCACGTAGAAATCGAGTTTTTAAGACTCGAAATCTGCACACCATTACCCAAAACACAAAACCACAGCACTTTCAAATGGCTCATTACAAAATCCTCAAAAGTTCAAACACGGAAACACAATCACCCTTTCACTCCGCCCTCTCAAACTCACTCTCAAACTCACTCACTCACTCACTCACTCTCAAGCAATCATAGCCTAGTGCTGAAGCAAAATCCTAGCCCACTGTCACGAAGGTAGTCACTCTCAAGCAATCGTAGCCCACTGTCACGAAGGTAGTCACTCTCAAGCAATCGTAGCCCATTGTCAACGCCATTCGTAGCCCATCGTGCCGAAGGTACTCTCTCTTTCTACTCAATACGTTGTCGTTTTTGCTTCTTAGATTCCTCTGTCTCTCTCTCTCTTTCTCCAATTTTAGATTTTGGAATTTCATGATGTGACCTAGGGTTTTTTGTTTTTCAATTTTGGATCTGTTTGGTTTTTTTTTCTTTTTTTTTTTTCTTTTTTTTTTTTTTTGGTGTTCTAAGAATATGGTTATGTGTTGGCAATGACATTAGTTTTTATGTGATTGTTAGAATTGAAAAAAAAAAAAAAAAGTGTTATTTCAAGGAAACCCAAGTACCCATTTTTGGATTTGATTCAAAAATGGCATTTTGGAACTTTGATTCACTTTTGAGGCAAACATTGTTGATGTTTGATGGTCTTTCATGGTATGGAAATGCAGTTTAAAATGTAAAGAACAGTGGAGCAAAACTTTTTTAGATTATTGGTATGGTTGCAGTTTCATGTCTTTTGCTGATCTGTTCCTGGACTGGGATATAAGCAACAATTTTGAGCCATGCTGCTATGCTTATTTCCTATTGTTAAACTAGTTGATTAATAGAAGCTTGTTGTGAAACTTGTTGTTAGATTAATTAATTTATAGAAACTTGTTGCAAAACCTATTGTTAGAAAATAGAATAATTAATAGATACTAAACTGTGTTAAGGATGGTTTTTCGTCTTTCAATTTCGGATCTTTTTGGGTTTTGGTGATTCATGTTTGGTTTCCGAGAAAACTACTGATGACAATACCACTGGCTGAAAGTTAGCTGTAAAATCCAGATAATATTATTGTTGAGGGCATCATTGAGTAAGGCACAAAAAGACATGGTTTACATGTCTAATTTTTTTTTGATAAAATGTGTGTAATTGTTATTGTCTAGGTCTGAATAATGAATAAATTGAAGTCTAATTACGCAGGTGCCTAGGTTTGCCGACAAACAAAACTCCAAAATTGTGATTTTGAAAGCTAGCCATATAAGTATATAACCACTACAGTTTTAAAAGAAAAAAAAAAAAAAAAAAAAGGTATTTGCAATTAGTTTTCAAAGTAGTTTTAGACTTTTAGTACTCTGTCCCTTCAATTGAAGGGCTCAATCTTTTGGGGGAAAATTCAAAAACATATAATTATTGAAGTAGAAGTGTTTGAGATATGGGCCCAAAAGCTTGCTGTATTATATTGTGGTCCTAAACCAGGTAAAAGGACCTATGGTTCTTTCCTGTCAGATTTATTTTTGTACAATTTTGTGAGGTCCTTACTCCCAAGCAAAGGGCCACCTTTTGATGATGGAACTCCAAATCAAAGAGGTCTGAGCAGGCCACAAATCTTAGGACTTGTTTTGGACTTAATTAGATTTTTTAATAGGCCCATTTTTCTACCAATCAACCCACTTGAAGTCCGTGTATTATTTTTAATATTTTACATATATGACGATTGATAAAACACTCCTGAATCAATGAAAGTGGATTTTACACTCATGGTCCATGGGAAAAGATCAATGAAAGTGGATTTTAGCTTCTATTTTCCCGGATCGGGGTAATTTTTACTGGAGACACTTTGTCAACTTATCGTGTGGAAAGCTTTTTGAAGGAACCCCTAAACAGGTAATCTTGGCTTGCATTCCTAGTCATGCCCTGTTCCAGAGATTTGATATCTATAAACTGCGCTTTTACTATGACATCTATCCTTTATGACTATATATTTAAAAGTTGAAGAATAGATGTTTTAGATTTGTCTGTTAATAAAGTTGAACAAGAGGTAACTAATCTGTCATGCAATAGGGTATTGATTACAGTTGAAAGTAAAATCATGGTCTTTACATCTTATCCATTTAGCTTTGCTTAGAATATTTATGTTTTCTTTTTCGTTTCTAAAATTTAAATATTTGAATGTAAAATTTTCTGTTACTGTACTATTATATATATATATATATATATATATATATAAAGTGGAAAATGCATTTGATGTGGTGTGAGCTTCACAAATATATAACTGAACGTTTTACATGTCATGAGAAAGAAATATTTAAAATTTATGTTGTCAGATATTGAAATGCTGAAGTTGTTTGGTTGTATTGCTAAAATATGTTCTTTTTGACAATTTAAATGTCATTTTAATCTTGTATATATATATAATTTTGAAGGTGATGGAATGAAAATATATGTAGTCTTATCAGACATTGGCTCAGAAAAATTGGGGTTTTCATAACCATTTTAGTTGTCTATACTCTACATTGCATTGCATAACTTGAACCGTCTTGCTCTTTTCTTATCTTTGGTAGTCTTCCTTGGCAAATTAAAGCTGCAACTCAAGACCCAATAGTAACCACTAACCTTAATTAATCAATTACTATACATATTTACGCATCTCTTATTTTTTTATATGCATATTTTATGTTTATTTTAAGTTTCCAAAATAAATAACAACTATCAAAATCTTTAAAAACATATATAAAATCAAGGGGATTGCTTTTTCCTTTTTTTATTTTATTTATAATAAAAATATTTTTTCCTCCCAACACAATGAGGACATGCATGCAAAAGTGTCCCTGGCATGTCTGACATAGATACACCAGGGATTTTAGGGTGTCCATGCTTCTTAGAGAAAAACTCACGATGAACATTTGAACTTCTTAGTAGCAGTTAGTTTGACTAAGTGAGATCAGTTTATTTTCCTTGAATGTCTTTAGTTTTCTGAATGCATTCATGTGGTTCTCTAATTATGCAAATTGATAATTCTAGTAGCGAAAATCCTTGAAAACTCGAGGAAAATTGGAACCCATTGGAGAGTTCTCTTTCTCCAGGCACTTGATTCTTTTCTTTCTTCACCCTTGCAAAGGTGGCTTCCTTTGAGTAGAAGCTGACTCGTTCAAAATCCTTGCACTGCTGCACATATCCCAATTTCCTAGATTTTAGGCTTAAAAAAAAAAGTGAAGCAAAGTGTGAGGAAGTTCACCAAAAAGGATATAATACCTAGAAGGCAAATCCAATGCTAAGGAATGTTCTTAATTAAAAGAACCATTGTACAAGCCCCAGATGGTTGCTGCCATGTGATGAGTTAGGCTAGTGGTTTTAGAAAAATAGTGAAGAGTAATAGTTTTTTTAATTCATCCTTTTTCTTTTCTCTGCTATGCAAGCAATAGAAGGAGTTTCATAAGTACAAGTAACCCAACCTGTGAAAAGCAATGCCCAAGCATCAAGCTTTAAGAATGTACCACTAGGCCCTGGCCCACCCAACTGGTTATTATCTGAGTTGGACTGTCTCAGTTAAATTAGTACGCGGATGCTTAAAAGTATTCAGATTCAGGGAAACACGACTTGAGCACTTACGGAAATAGTTGAAGCAGCTCAAAGAAGTATCAAGCTTGGACTCTGTCCACTGAGAATATCTAACAACTAGACTTGACTTCAAGACTAGACCATGCAACTACTCCTACCATCCTTTCCAGGTTGACAAATTGACCCAACTTACTAGATCCAAGTGAGTGAGAGCCACACGTTAGTAGGCATTTATTCAGCCAAAGCAGCCATCACTTCACCTTCACAAACAAAATCCGCTTTCTGAAAACTTTATCAAGGTCCAAACAATCCAAAAAACACACGACGCCCATTATTCATATAGTAGACATGAGTTCAATTTTTTGACAAGGGGCTAACATGAAAAAACATTGGAGGGACAAGAAAGTGGCGCAGGACAAAATTAAAACTGATGCAACACCAAAATTAAAGAGCAGAAAAATAAAATAAACTAGGACCCACACCTAGGCAATTTGTCCAAAACTCTAACAATTAACTCTGATTACTCAAGAAAATGATAAAACAATATTGAACCCTAGGCTCCTTTAAAAGAGTTCCAAACTTATTATCTTAGGCTGTGTTTGGTTCCCGTAAAATATTTTCCGGAAATGTTATTTTCAGAAAAGGAAAATATTTTCAAATGTTTGGTTGCATTATGAAAATTGTTGTAGAAAATATTTTCATGTGTTTGGTTCTATTCTGAAAATACTATTTTCCTACAAATTTTTCACATTTTCTCAGCTATTTTCTCAGCATCCAAACAAATTTTATTATAGAAAATTTCAAAATCACAGCCAAATCCCAATCCACAGAACAAATCACAGCCAAATACCCATCACTTGCAACCACCAACAACAACCCACAACCACCGAAATTTATACCCACCACCGAAACAACACCACACACCATCGAAACTCCAATTCAACCCACGACAGCAAACTCCGGCAATCAAAAGCCACAACCGATGGCAAGCAAGCAAAACCCACCACCACACAACAGGAAAACCACCAAAACACCACCACCCACACCACCACAACAACAACAAAAATCAAAATCACACAGAAATCAAAATCGCACAAAGAGAGAGATCGGTTCGTGGGTTTCCGGCGAAGTCGAAGGCTCTGGGTCGCCAGCAAAGTCGAAGGCTCGTGGGTCGAAGGCTCTGGGTTCGTGGCGTGATCTGGGCTCTGGGTTCGGCGGCGAAGTCGAAGATTGGTTCGTGGGTTTGTGGCGCGAAGGCTCTGGGTCGCCGGCGAAGTCGAAGGCTCGTGGTCACTGGCGATGGGCTCTCTCTTCTTCCTCTCTCTCTCTCTCTCTCTCTTTCTCTCTCTCTCTCTCTCTCTTTGCGCGCGAGCACGATCTCACTCTCACTTTCTCTCTCTCTCTCTCTCTCTGTTTTTCGAAAAATGAGATTTGAAGGTAAAATAAAAACGGAAATGATTTTACACCCAACACACGGTCAAACTGAAAAGCATTTTCGGAAAATGTATTTTTCATGTGCAACTAAACACTCGCATTTACAGAAAAGCATTTTCGGAAACCATTTTCACCCAAAACAAACGCACCCTTAATAGGAAAAGAAAATAACTATGTTGGTTGGCAAGTGCCTTCCACCAAAAGTGACAAGTTGCGGATTCGAGTTTGGAGATAAGTCTCTCCAAAAAAAGGGAGGAAGTTTCTAACCAATCATGAATCACCTCTCTAAGACCCCACAAAATGCAAGCTTTGTGCATTGGGTACAAGGAAAAGAAATAACCAAGAAAATGAATTAAATTCCTAAACTAAGAAAGAAAAAGAAAATAACAATTACAAAAATAAAAAAAATTCTTGATTAAGCCTTAGGCTTAACTAATAGGTTCCATCCATAAGACCAATGAGCTTTCCCCTTGCACCAAAAATTAGAAGGAAAAAAAGAAAAAGAAAAAGAAGAGGATTAAGATCTTAAAAACTCCATAGAATTTTTGTAATCATATCCATTCATATAATTCGATTTCAGTGCAAAATATGCTGCTGGTTTATAAGTTTTAGCCCATTAGCAATTTTAGTCCTTAAAACTAAAAGTGATTACATTTAGTTCTTAACAATTTATAGTGATCGGTTCTATCCCTTTAGAAAGATAAAGTGTCTGCCAAAAAGAAAGATAAAGTGATATTTTTCAGTAAATAAAGTGATATTATTAGTAACTACCAAATTGAAAATGATCATATAAGTCCACCATTCGAACTCAGAGAAAAGTAATCTAATCACCGCTTGCCACATGTCTAAATTGTGTCGAAATGTGTGACTTTTTGACATCCCCCCCCCCCAAACACCAATCTTCTTATAACAAAAAATTCATTAATGAAATTTAGTATAATGTTTTACTTGATTCAAACATTTAAAATCATTGATTGAATTAGTTATCTCAACCAAAATTATGGCAAAATATAATCTAACAATAAAATATTTACAACATTGATTACAAACATCACTCACCTTTTTAAAGACTCCACTTAATGTGTCATCCTTCAATATTGAAGTTGAGCTAATTTTCCTCTCTTCGGCCTTGCTAGGGTTAGTGTTAATTAATAAGTTGAAACAGCTTCGTAAGTATATTTTCCATATAAAAATCGAAAGGATCTAATTTTCAAATTTATAAGTAAAACCTCTTGGAATAGGTAAAACTCTTTCGATTAAAAGTGCATTGCGCAAGAATCAAATCGACCATTTGTATGATTTTTTGATAAAAAGAAATCACAAAAAGGGTATGTTGCTGACATTTTTTGAAACGATTAAAAATCACCGAAGTAATGTCTAAACCTAATGATTCAAAGAAACGATAAAGAATCCTGGGACAAGGAAATACCACTTTCAGTTGTCTCAATAAATAGATTCTAATTAAGAATCAAAATAGATTCTAAAGACAAAAAAAGGTGCGTGGTTAGAGATCGCTCAATAAACGAAATACCTAAAGTAAAGGGTTTCCTTGGGTTATTAGTGAGTTATCCAACTTGAGTTATGAGGATGCGAATACAAATGATTTTATTTTCTTTTTCGGATAAGAATAAGGAATAATAAAAAGTACTTAACTCATATTTAATTGATTTGATTATTTTATGGATCCATTTGACATTACTAATTAAAAATTTCAAATTCGATCCATAGACATAATTTCGAATTTTCTTGAGCCGTATGAGGAGAAAACCTCTTATACGTTTCTAGGGGGGGTATTATTCATCTACATCTATCCCAATGGGTGGTTTATCGAATCGTTGCAATTGATGCTCGATGCCGAAGAGAAGGAAGAGCTCTTCGAAAAGTGGGCTTTTATGATCCGCTAAAGAATCAAACCTATTTAAATGTTCCTGCTATTCTATATTTCCTTGAAAGGGACACTCAACCTACGGGAACTGTTCATGATATTTCGAAGAAGGCGGGAGTTTTTATGGAACTTTGCCTTAATCAACAGATTAAATTCAATTAATGAATAGAACAAAAGGGGGGGGGGGGAGTATATAAAAGGCTATACAAAGTTATATAAGCCCCCTCTTTTGTTCTATTCATACCTATTTATTATTACTACCAAAAAATGTCTGCTACTAAAAAATGTCGTCTTCTATAACGACAAAAATTTATTTTTATTTTAGTGATAGAACCATATTTCTTTTGCCTTACAATAAATAGATAAAGAATATAATATTAGAATATGAAAATTGATAGTAAAATTGGATCAATAGAAGAATAACAAATAATTTAAAATAAATGGATCTATAGAATTATAAAAATAAGCTTTTTTATGAAAAAGAATAAGCTTTTTCTAATTTTTTAAAAATATTATATAATTATGTTATGTCTTTTTCTCTCTATACTCTATAGCACCTACATATACTATAAATATAATTAAATCAAAATCAGATTAACTTTTTGTACACGCCTAAATTTTAAAGGCTAGATAAGCTTCTTATTTTCTTTTCTTTTCTTTTTTTTTTTTTTTGAGAGAAAAATAAGCTTCTTCCTGAACAATTTTAGTAGTTTTTTACAAATAAAAATATCATGATCAGTAACCTCCATCAAACTTATGTTCACAATACTTACATTTCAAAAAAAAGCTCGTTTGTACAAAAGAAAAAAAAAGTGAGATTTAAAAAAAATAAAAAAATGACAAAAAAGAAAAAGAAAATAACTCGAGTGTTTGAAACTCGAGATTCTCAAAAAAATATTTGAACAAGAACTCGAGCATTTAATTCTCGAGATCAAAAAAGCTCAATGCTCTGTTTAGGCCGAGAGATTGCTCTGTTTTGCTTTGTTTTTTCCAGTGGAACTTGAGTTTCATAGACTCGAGTTCCACTGAAATTTTTTTTTTTTTTTTTTTTTTTGTTTTGCTCTGTTTTGCTCTGCTCATTCCTCAAACCAGAAACTGGGAAATTTTTTTGCTGTTGGAAAATTTTTTTTTTTTCCTGGACATACAGGCAAACCAGAAACTGAAATGTGTGCATGCACCTGCTGAGAAACAGAGATAGAGAAGCTGAGAATGTAATCCATAAACACTCATTGAAAGGCAGAGAAACTGAGAATGTAAATGCACTTAAATTACATCAAAAGGCATTCTCAATAGGCACCAACTATAGAAACTGTTACGCTCTCTGCATAAACATAGTTTTACAATGCAAATGCACTTACATCGCAGCGAAAGGCATTCTTAATATATCAACATTCTAAACATGTCCAACCACACTTAATTTGCAGTTCTAACCATACTACTCAAATCACAATCTTCATAGAGGTACATTGGATAGAGAATTACAAGTACATTAAACAAAAACCAAAAAGTTCACATAGAGCCAATACAACGTAGTCACTTTTCCTAAGATCGGCGGTCCGCACGACAAAAACGTCGTCCATAGAAGCATGCCTGAAAAACGTAGAGTAATCACGTTAGGAGACAAGATAGTAAACATTAGGTAAACATTGAATGAACAACAATTATTTAACCGATGCATAACTTTTTGCCATCTACCTACCTAGTGTGGAACATGACCGCTTGTGGAAGCGCCACGGGACTACAGACATTTTCTGCGGTTATGCCCAGAAGCATGACACAGTCCACATGTCTGCTTGGGTTGACTCTCTATCAAATTTGCGTCCTCCTTCTGCCATCCCGGTTCTCGATCCTTATTCCTCACTCCATCCATCTCATTCCTTATTCTTGATTTCACTGATCGACCTTTGGCCCGCAACAATGCTGGATTAGGCAACCACTTTGGCCCCATGGGATCCCTCCACAATGACTGTGACTTAATAACCACAAATGCATCTTGCAACCAATATCCACTCATTGAATCCCTTGTGTTCTTTGCTTATCTCTTCAGATATTCGACCTAGTTTTGTGATGTTTTCAATTCGTTTCTTCATGTCTTCATCAATATAGCTATTTTCTACTCTTAATTCAGAAGTAAGTTCATTTTTTAGTTCATAAAGGCCCATACCCATCAACGAACAAACATCCCTTCTATTTTCTAATGAAACCCATCACCAAAAAGGTCTTATAATCAATATCAATATATATATATATATATATATATATATATATATATATATATATAAAAGCAGAGACCTCATGTGGGATTGCATGAGATTCTGCCAAGTGGCACATTCTATGCAAAGATAACTGAAATATTCTCAAGTGCCACATCAGAGATAAGAACAAATTAAATATTGATTTTTTGTTTCATTTGGTTCAATGTTTCAAGACTTTTCATCCTTCACACATACACACAAAACTCTTTGCATTTTAATTCACCATTTTCACTTCTTGCACTTCTACCCCTTTATATATATATATATATATATATATATACACACACACACCTACACATAGGCCAAACACGATGTCATTTACCTTCAATCTTTTGATGATGTATCATTTGGTTCATGTTTCAAGACTTTTCATCCCTCACACATACACACAAACTCTTTGCATTTTAATTCACAATTTTCACTTCTTGCACTTCTACCCCTTTATATAAATATATATATATATATATATTTATACACACACATAGCCCTTCGTGCCATCCTATGTCAAATACACATAGACCAAAAACAATGTCATTTACCTTCAATCTTTCGACGACACCTACTTAGTTCTAACATTGTTGTTTCATCTAATCTTGACCGGTATGAGTTGGCAACAGTCAAGGAAGGGGAGCTTGAATTTTATATTGAGTGACAACGGCAATTACGATTTTGATGTTAAGGTCGAACGTTGTGGATTCGTGGGTTTTGTAAATGACATGATTGAATGTGGGTGTTAGGGATGTGTATTTTGTTTTAGAATTAATGAGAAAGAGAAAGACACATTCTATATATATCAACTTTTATTCTATAATATTTCTCCAAAGTTGTAATATATATATATATATATATATATATTTTATATTTCTCATTGCCTCAATTGAATAATTATAATGGATATGTCTGTGCAATTTATAATTGTTACTTTTTATGATAAATTTATTACTAATAAAGTTCTATAACAATTATGCTATAATACATATACAACATATTCCGAAACCATCCTACATAAGATATTACAACATTATCCGTGCATCGCACGGGAAATTTACTAGTTAGCTACAATTGGTCTCTCTTCACCATGGCCAAAATTAGCAAAGTTTCTTTACCATTTTATTCCCACATCACCATATATTTACTCACCCACTCATATAAGAGTAGTTTTCATCATTTACCATACATCCTTCCACATATTCCATCATGGGCATAAGAACCTTGGTTAAATATTTTTTGCACTAAGTTGGGGGTCTTTCTCTCTCTTTATTCCATCCTAATTTTTCTCTTTTACTTGTAATTATGAAACCTTTAATCCTTGTTTATTGCTATTATAATGAAGGTCATAATGTCTTGGATACTATGGAAATTTTCCCTCATGTTAGCTTAATAATAATGAGGAAAATATGTGATTTTTATCATGTAAACACATTTATTAACTAATCCAACGTTACCGCTGGATGTCTATCATATTCATTGCTGGACCATTTTCCTCTTGTGTTAATGGGCCCACTTTTATATTGACCTGTCGGACCGTGTGCCTTACCGATCCATCCAACGACCAATTGGTGAAGGATGAGAGGGCACAAATCTTTTATAGCATTCGATCGCAGACCAAGCCTATTGGAATTGGAGCGAATTGTGAAATCCCTCACATAACCGACTATGGAAAAAATGCATAATTTTTACTATGTGAATACATTTATTAATATTATAGACATCTACCATTAGACATTTCTCTTGTTTACCACTAGACTATTATTTAAGCACTTATTATGGTGAGTCATCCATTGTGCTAGCTTATCTTTGCAGGAAGTATTTTTTGGAGCCTTATTATAATTTTGTTGGATGCAACCTAGACCTCGAGTAAAACTGAGCTTTTCTCGCTTCACTGATAGCCTTTGGGCCATATTCTAAGCCTAAAGTGGAGTCTTGGTCTTGGCTTCCCAAATATCATATTCACAATGAAAAAACTCCTAACAAAAGTTTACTTCATATACAATGCATCTAAAAGAACATAAACATATATATAAGTTTGTGTTTATATATATATATATATATATATATATATATATATATATACACACACATGAAGTTTAGCATTTTTGCTTCATCTAAAAGATAAACAAAAGGTTTATATTTGAAATTATGAGTTCTAGATAGTTCAAATTTTTATTAATTTTGGACATTGTACTGAATTAGCACTTAAAGTTGTAATTAATGAGATTATTTATGGTAATTGTATTCTCACTACAAAAAACACGAGCTTTAATTGCTTTTCAAAAACGCAGCTATAGACCCTAAAAACGCAGTTATAGGCTATAGCTGCGTTTTTTATAGCCGCGTTTACAAACGCGGCTTTTACTGTGTGACAACAGCCTGCGGGGTCTATAGCCGCGTTTTTTTAAACGCGGCTACAGGTCCCCATATAGCTGCTTTTTTCGACCCCTATAGGCTGAGACTTATAGCTGCGTTTTGTAACCTGCTTTGGGGCTACAGGCTAAGACCTATAAACCAGTAAAACCCAGTGACAAAAAAGTGAATCTAAATATAAACTAGCAAGAAACAGCAAATAGCAGTAATGTAGATATGTCAAGGTTTAAACTTTTCTTCAAAACAATTAACATGTCATACCCTTCTCAAAAGAACATCCCTATCTCTTTGTGTACAGGGACACTGATAAAAATTTCAACTTAATTTACATAGAAAATTATGGGGAGAAACCCTTTATTCAGCAATTTTGGTTCTCTCCTCATAACACAAGTATCATTATCAAACAAGCATAAGCATATACAAGTAAAATATTAAATTAAGATAAATTAACAAGACTATGAATATAGATCCAGGTTTCAATGTTTAGATTTAAGACAATTTGGAAGAAATAAGGCATCAAGTGGTGGCCCGTGCGAGTGGCTATCAACTAGCAGCCTAGCCAGCTAGAAACTACAATTCTGTGCTGTATGCAGATATGAAGATATGTATAGAATGAAAATTAATAATTGTTAAAAAAAAATGTTACAAAGTGAAGTTCATAGCTTGCTTCACCTATATCGCCTTCTCCAACAGCACCAAAAGGTATGATTTTGGCACCAAATCTTGCAGCCATCCTGACAAACTCAGACTGTTCTGGCCACATTAACTTGTATTCTTCACCCTGAAAGTACAAAAATCCAAGAATTTCTAAACTATTAAAGTTGTATATTGTAAAGACCACATCTCATTTATGTTGAAATGAAATACACAATCAATACATTTGAAAAATAGTAACCATGTCTGCACATGTCAATTCATATAATTGTATAAATCACACAGGAGCCTGGAGGGAGAGAAGGCAACATTTTGCATGATGAGATCATTTAGCATTTCACCTTAGACTGTAAATTTCTTTAGTATTTTAAGAACAACTGCTTTTTCTTACATGTTTGGGCTCATGACAATCACCATATTTGATGCTTCTGAGAGAAAGAGGTTGTTGGGCTGCAAAACAAGAAATGTTCAGTCCAATTCCTAATGCACTAATCTTAAAAAAAAAAAAAAAAAAAAAAAAAAAAATCGAGGTTGAAAAAGAAAAAGGATTAAAAGTTCCTACATGAGAAAGAATCTGATACAAGCAATCAAATCAATAAAAATAGAAAATTACCATATGGCATCCTCCCGTATGGCATCTAAAAGTGCTGCCTGCAATAAATTACCATAAATAACTTTATATCCACAAAACATGACAACAATTGAAACATATAGGAATAATACTAAGGGCATAAAGAGTTTTAAAAGAAAGGTACATAAGTTTAAAGACTTTGTTTTAAATATTTTCTCAAATCGTCAAAAAATTTACATGTATAAACGCCAATGGTAAAACATATATCCCTAGTCCACAGATCAATGGATTTGTGAATCGGCATAGGATTGCAATAAGCTTTTGTTGGTATTTACAGTGCATTCATAAGATGCTAATTGCACAAATAAAGGAGTGTTTAAAAACATATAAACCTCACTATATGGCCAAATAAAAAATAAAAATAACTTGTAAATAAATCATATGCATTACAAAGGACATGAAAAACCAGTGATCTAATAACCTGCTGCATATGAGAACATAGTATCAAAAAGTTACCAGTGTTTTGACACAAAAAGGTCTGGAAAGCTTAATGTAAAATCAATTTAAAGATACACATTAATATTTTTTGATAAGTAAAGATACACATTAATATTATCATGGAGTTCAAATATTATTAATATTAGCTAATTCTAATAACACTCAATTCCCCAGAAATAAAATCTCTTGACACAAAATAAGTGCAGGCTTCTTGATTTCAATCTTTAAGATGTTTTATATATGATTTGGCACATAAAGATAAAGGAAAAGGTCAACTCATAAAGCTCATGATACAAAATCCAAACAAGTGTAACATGTGTGGGACCTACCAACAAGTGAATTGTTTTAGGAATAATCTGTTTTAGCCGTCCACTATACCTCTCTTGATAAGATTTGGAGGACAAGAAGTGTATTTTTAAGTACTGCTAATCGTACTTTAGAGGATAGGAATAAAAATAACAAAAATAATAATAATAGTTTGGGTGGTGATAAAGCTTCGAACCCCATTTAGAATGTGTATGTCCAAGGTAACTGAGTCAATCCCCACCAATATTTTGGTTTATGTTCCTCATCAAAAGACACCTTGAAATTTGTTCCTCATGCAAAGCCCTTACTCACCATGTCACAAATACGTGTCCAAAACTCACACCCTCCACCTCTCTCTATATATATTAAACCACAACTTTAGCTTAAAGCTATTTCTCAACTTTTAGTTGGTTCTTAGAGCTCTTTAGCAAAATTGCCAAGCACATGGTAAATTTTGCTAGAGCTTAAAGTTCTTTAAGCCCCTCCTCATTGCAAAGCTAGACAGACAGGCGCCTAAATATATCAAGTTCATATATTGGAAATCATGTCTATGAGCAACACCCATCTAGTAGCTCCATGAAGCAAAGGCACAGGTAATATTTCTTGCAACATAATCTGACTTTAGCAGAAAAGGTAATGCAGATTTTGCCTACTATTGTGCACTAGGCAGTCCAGCACATCTCTCTCAAGTCTTAATTCATATAGGCCAATATACAAGGAGTAGGAGATATATATGTAAACATGCATACATATACAAACGATAAAGTACCTTCTGCAGCTCCATCAGATTTTTTAACAACCATGTATTATCCACTCCAACAGGGTTGAGGGTCCCTGCTTTCAATTGGGTCTCATCAACGATTAAGTGTGAACCCTCAGCTAGCTGCAGAACTCCAGTAATCAACCTGGAGCATCAAATATGTGAAGTCAAGAAAAATCAATAAGAAAGAATTGATTGTAAATTCAAGTCATTAATCAAAATCAAAATCAATTCCTAGTGACAAAATGAAAAATCCCATTACCTGTTTGTCTCATAATCCTTTATTGGGGCAAGTGAGCTAGAGTTAAGATACTCCACTGTAAGGGGTATGCAATGTGTGACAGGTAGGAGGTCTTTGACAGCAAGGCTAAGTCGATGGCCAAACAGAGACACTTCATTTGCTAAAACAAGTGAGATTTAGTGAAAGCTTTCCCACAGCAAGATTTTCTACTCTAGTATGCACCTACTCAAGAAAAACTCATTAATGTCAACTCATAGGTACAAGAGATTTGGAGAAGCAACTTAATTAAGACTATAGAGATGAGACATGGACAACTGACAAAACATCATTATCATGAAAGAAAACCACTTACCCTGGACAGAAGATGCAACAACATGAAATGAGCAGCAACACTATCAATGAACCACAAAACCAACTAGTAACTAGGAAACAAGGAAACCAATTAGTACCACAAAATATTTGGTATCAGTATAAACTATACATGATTATTTTCACAAAATATGGCGTTGTAATAATATTTGTGAAAATGGTTGTTTAAACTTGTGCATTAATTAAATGGACCAAGTTTAAAATGAAGTTTGGAGTTTGATTAGCTAAGCTTGAACAAAACTAAAACTTGGCTCAATATATCTGTGATCCCTAAACCTAATATTTTTAATATTTAATTATGTAAATTTAAAGGAAATTTGTGAGAAGATGCATAATATTTTCTTCTTTGTAAACAACCTTGAGTTGCTTACAGTTTTGAATACTTTGATTTTTCATTTTTCATTGAGTTCCTCTCTCTAGCTCTCACTCTCCAAGTCTCTCTTCCACCCAAGGTGGTATCTTATACGCTTGGCATATGAGACTTACGTCTCACTAACATGGGATGCATATAAGATTTCCCTACTAAATACCTTCTTCAGAGACGATGCCATTACAATTGATACCAAGCTGACAGCTCTAAGTAATATCAAACCATGAACAAGTGCATTGTACAGCATGGTATCATTAATTAGTACCGGTGGACCCAATCAAAGTAATATCAAATACCAAACATTGTCTTCAGTCTTCACTTTCGATCAGAATAATATAAATGGCCATGCATGACGTTGCATGCTATAGTATTATATTAAGGACTAAACTATTTTCTCTCTCTTTTTATTTTATTTTGATAAACTAAACTATTTTATTACTCTTTGTTGTTTTCTTTATGATTCTTTGGCTAAAGATCCGGTGGATTTTGTTGTTTCTTTGTGCTGGGGCCAACCAAGAATGAAATATTAAAAATTGTGTCCCAATTAAATTGTATGACATTTCAATTTTGAGTGCCTGGCAAACTCACTATAAAATTATCCAAAGGGCTTTCATTCGGCCATTTTATAATTTGGATCCATCCAATCCATCACTAAAAACAGGGCCTTTCATATATGGCGACTGTATAATATTGGACCTAACCATCATATATCAAAACTGTTAACCATCTCTCTATAAAGTGTTTGGTCATGGTGTATGGCCACTTTCATAACATGGACCAGGGCTTGTTTGAACGATCTTTTGTTGGTACGAGTGGATTCTATTTCTATTCCACTTTTCAAAATAGGATTCCATATGTCCTTCCCACAAAACGTATCCTAGTTGTATAAAGTAATATATTTCTTGAATAAAACTATATTTCTTGGATAAAACTATATTTCTTGAAGTTGCATAGTTTAAATTTTATTTTACAACAGAGTGAAGGAGAGGCATTTCAGTAAAGTCACCAAACTCCTAGAACTACATTTCCACGCAGGTAAAGGGCTATAAATCACTTATTCATCACAAGCCAATCCCAATTCTGGAAATTTATTGGAAAACAGCAAATACAACAATGATTTGCAAAAGACGAGAATTTGGATAGCAATCTAATTACCAAAATTAAATCATGATTAACCAATCCAACAAAGTTCCACACTTTCAGCCCCAAAAGTCGAACCAGTCAAAAACCTTTGAAAAAAGCACTCCAAAGTCCAAGTAATCGAAATCATCCCACTCAATAACACTTTTCAGCTAAAAAAAATTCTAAAGGAGCAAACATCTATTAAAACTTAAAAGCTGCCTCAAAGAACAGA
This sequence comes from Notholithocarpus densiflorus, assembly GCA_030021035.2. NCBI lineage: Eukaryota > Viridiplantae > Streptophyta > Magnoliopsida > Fagales > Fagaceae > Notholithocarpus > Notholithocarpus densiflorus. The sequence goes on along the minus strand of JARYZH020000054.1, from coordinate 1,477,451 downwards.
CTCGGTTCTCAAGATCCACCCATATTTCACCTCAAATCATTTGATTCGTAAAAAAATAATAATAATAATAACATACACCAATAAAGCTATTTTCATTAAACTGTAAAATCTAACATCACCCCATTCCTCACCGTACTTCGCAGCTACTACATGCACCCACAAACATGTTTATTCCATCCCAATTATCCAAAACCATTTTCCCAAAACAACTTGGTTAAAGGTTTCTAACTTTTATTTTTAAAACAAAAATTATAGTATTTTAAAATAAATAAAGAAACTTTTTCAAATTCTAGAAACTGTTGGTAATAGAATTTTAATTGTAGAAGTGTTTTTGAACACCAAAGGCTCTTTTGTTGATTGGGATAAAAAGTATGTAAAATAAAGAGGCAAAAGGATTGTCATGTAGCATAAGGAGGGGAAAATAATAATAATAATAATAAACTCTACCATTCACAGGTCCCCCCCTTCTACCATTAAACTCTATTTAGCCCTACACTACACTCTAAACTTTCATTTTAACACCAAGAGAACCCCCAAAGTCATGTATATCACTCTGGAGAATACGGTTGGTTTACTAGTGTTATTATTATATGAACATAGTGCACTAAAAAGAAAAGAGTTATGATATTCTATTCCTGTAACTTGTTTTGTCTATGTTAGAAACTTATATGCATATGCCACTTTGAATCATCTCAAAGCATTTTCTCATTACTCTGCCACAAAACCACTGCTGCAAGAATTTTTAAATTTCATGGCTAAACCAAAAGGTCATATTAACAAACCAAAAATTAATGATTTTTAATTTATGGCTGGCCAGTTAGTGTTCTTAAAAATTTCAGCAGCATCAACATCTGCTGAGATAGACTATTTGCATGACTCCATGATTTGTGCTGCAAAAAAACCTCTAAATTTATAAAATCATTTATTCAAACGCTTCCTTGCATATTTAAGAATTTCGATGATTAAGTCCTGCCACTATTATTATGCTGTATATATTTCTACTCAAAAGAATCAGAAAAGGAGAAAGAATGAACATCTTTAATTTTAGATACATCACTACCAAAGATCCACTCCATATACGTAGGTATTACCCAAATTACATGTCCAAAAGCTATCAGAATTCAGGGAAGAATTAAAAATAAAATAAAATATGGGCGCAGGCATACCTTTAGTATATCATAACAGCACCAGAAATGTGCTGAAAATTTCTCTTCACAGATGTCTACACTGAAGCAGCCAACCGGAACTGATTATTAACCATAGCACCTATAGTTATGATGCAAATGATTTTACAAAATTGAAAATGAGAAAAGACACTAGGAGAAGAAAACCAAAAAAAAAAAAAAAAAGTAATTTTTGTATTGGTAAGTCACATATGCACCCAATGACTTTTGACTTAAGGCTCAATGCCAAGAGATCACAATAATCAGGAAGAACAAATAACAGAAGTAAGTTTACTTGGCGCTTCAGAAGACAAAATGCGCTAGGACTTGCCCAAAAGATTTGCTAAAGGCATGAAAGTGTAACAATAGAGCAGAACCTATGACTAAAGAACAGAACAGGATGAATCATTTGTTTTTATTTTTATTTTTATTTTTATTTAAGTTTAAACAGTTCATTGGATTTCTTTTCGCCAAAATAACAGGAAATCATGTAATACACTAAGCAAACAGAAACCAATGTTGTGTTCTTCTAAGAGAATAAGAAATCAAAACACCAAACACCATCCGTTTTACTTATAGTAAAAACTAAAAAGCACATGTGTATGGATTAAAAATCTCACCCATCTATACGAAACCTTTCTCGGACATCAATGAGGTGTCCACCTCATTGATTCTACAAAAGTGCAATGTGGATCCCTTTTCAAGCCCCAAATAAAAAAGATTAATTAGTGTCTTACTACATATACAAAAAAAATTTATTGAGTGTACATTTATTCTTCACATAAATTTCTGTTACAAATTAGTACTAATTCTTCACATAATTTAGTACCTTCCCTTTGGTGCCAGCTACGTGGATAATCTTCATCTTTGAAATAGGCTCCTCCAAGTCCAGAATCTACAATTTTCCATACACCACAAAGTTATACAATTTTGGACCAGAAAAAAAGAATGAAATGTCATATTTGCCAAATTCAGAAATTACCTTAATATAATCGAAGACGAACTTGAAGCGAGAACACTTGCTGCCCTTATCAGACGGACTACGCAGCGCCGGTAATTGAGGCCTGGGCTTCGTCGGCAGCGGCACGGTGAGAAGGATCGGTGGTAGAGAGGGGTGGATGGCGGTGAGGGTCTGGGAGTCAAAGGGAGACTATGGGACTTCTCTAGAGAAGGTGAGAGACCGGGTTAGAGAGAGAGTGGAATCCAGGAACTGAGGGTTTTTTTTTTTTTTTTATTTATACCAAACCTGTAGCCGCGTTTATATGAAAACGCAGCTCTAGGTAGGTCTATGGCCGCGTTGTTAAAACGCAGCCTAAGCCATCAAAAAATGCGGCTATAAAGCTGATCTTTGGGCTGCATCTGCTAAACGCGGCTCAAAGCCGGTCTATGCGAGTTTTCCTTTATAATTTATAGAGATTTTAGGGAATTCGGTCAAATACATATAGTTTATATTTTAGATAGCTTGAGGTTAATGAAAACCTTTGTGAATATGGGACCCTATGGTAGCCATTTGTACCGCAACATCATTAGCCAATGAAGCATGTGTTTCAAAAAAAAAAATATTTTGACAAAATTTATGTACAGTACTTTAGGTATTGTTCCTTAAGTTCACTTTTTAAAATTCAGCCATGTGACTATTTAACTAAAAATACACTTCTATCTCATGAGAAAAAAACTATATGACTAAATTTTAAGAGGGAACTTAAGGAACTGTACTTAAGTTTCGTTCTTTTTATATATATATATATATATATAAATTTTTTTATAGGTAATCAATAGAAACCTTTAAGCTAAAATCTGTAGAAGCCTTTAACCTTCAATACACATTTTACAATACTTTAGGATCGATAAAAAATGAACTTTTAAATTGTAATCAGCTGCGTTCTTATTTTCAAGGCATTTCAATAAACTAAAAATATTAGATAGTATGATTTAAAATAGAGTAAAATCACATAACAAAATAGATATGATCATTTTTATTATGAGTCTTTTGAGGACCCTAAAGTTTTAAGTCTAAAACTTGGTTGTTATTACAGTTGTTTTATTCCCTTCAATTTCTCTTGGTCATGCTGTTCCCGAAAATTTGATGTTAGCAAGTGAGAGTCTGAGGGATATATATATCACAATAAATATTAAGTAATGCTACCGTCACAAATTTAATAACAATAACAAGGTGGATACCCTAACGGAGGTCCCCTAATAGGCTTCCCAAGTGGCTTAGCTGCTGTGTGGAAATTAGCCTCCGGCAATCTTGGTTCTACTTTGAACTTTTTGCAGAATGGAAGCCAAATCTTGGAGAAACATGAGGCCTCCTGCAGCATAGCATAAAATGTCAAAACTGAACCACCATCGTGCGATAGATAAACACTTAGCTTCTCAGGTGGATAGGCATAAGCCATGACTGATAGGACTATGTTAATCACCATAACTGGTGGTTCTATCATGGGATCTTCAGTGCAAACGAATATGTCTATGCCTGGAAAAGCATTTTGTTATCTGTTTATTATATATACAATCACACTCAGCAAAAAAAGAGTGTAAACACAAACGCATACATAGATTATCAAGTTTGTAGGCAATACACATGTACATACACATATTATAGCAAGCTCGTTAGCAACTTAGCATGATAAATATGTACATACACATATTAGCTAAGCATGTGAAATAGAGAGATATACCTGTGAGAGAGGTGATCTTTGAAAGTGTTAAGATAGATGGGGTTCCATTGGACAACCGTAGTGACAAAACAATAAAAACAAAACTAGAGCTCTGAGAAAAACAATCCCATCCATGCCCATATTCCGGCTTCTTCTTTCACTGGTATGTGGCTCAGTCTATACACAAAGATCATGCATATTCCCACGAAAATTGAAAGCGAATAGAATTGGAAGAGGAAGACTATCATCTTTTGCCTTGTACAAATAATCATTGGTTTATGATTTTTGTGAAACTGGCTCCTGGCTTAAAAGGTTTGGTGAAATTACTCCCTTGTCCCTTGCTGTCGCCTACTTCATCCCAATTCCCAAGCCATTGCCTTGCCTCCCTTGCTATCACCATTCCCTCGTGACTCGTGTGATTGTGCCCAGGTAAAGTTTTTCGGAATCCGCTTGTTTGCTATTCATGTTCAAACACATGTTTTTAGTTTTTAAATAAGTTTATACGTATTCTTACACACCTTTTTACCCACACGTACTTCAAAAAAACTAAAAACTATTGTTTAAACATACGTACCAAACGGGCCCTTACTCTCCATGATAGTTTTTGGGTCCTGTCTTTTGCTAGTTCTGTTGCCATGTTCTGAGTTTTTCGTTCTCTGTCAATTTGATATCTAATGATCTTGATTTATGTGTTTTGGAAAAATGTGAGGATAAGAAGATTGAACTATTTCGTTTACTGGTTGTTGAACTAGAACAAAAATTTCATTCAGTTAAGTTGCTTAAATTTTGATTTTGATTCCTAAAGTTTAAAAAATTCTTGTTTTTTGTCTCTAAACTATTAAAAATGTTACACCTGTCTTTCGGTCCATTCTCGGTAGTTTTTATTATTCTACCTATCGAATTAGGTGATATTATTTTTAAATTTTAACCTTAGACAATTTGACATGTACGTCTGACCTACCCGATAGAGTAATGGCAAACATTATGATTCTTCTTGTTGTTCTAAACCCATTTGACTAAAAGGAGATACAAATTAATATAATCCGATCAATTTCTATTATTACTCTAAAATCACTAATAAATTAATATATGGTTTTGTAACTTTTGTCAAATGCAAACGCATTTCTTAGCCAGCAGAAGTTTTAAAACTTGTATAGAGTGGACAAATTTCACAATTGTCTGATATGTCAACTAATTAATCGTGAATAATAATAACTTGCCAACTCATTTGTTGTGATTTTTTTATTTTTTATTTGGCAGCAATACTCTATGTTTTGCATGGCACCTGGATTGAACTTAATACAAGGCTATTGCACAAGCCAATAGAACAAACATAATTGATGAATATGTTACTGAGGTGGGCACGCCGCCATTGACTTTTCTAAGGAAGAGACCTTGGTAAACGGGCAGGTTGATTAAAACCAGCAGACCACATAAAAGATCTGCAATGTAAATGATTCTGAAACCGAAGTTTGCACAATCACAATCACCCTCTTTATTCCTCCAACAAAACAGAATAAGTTTAGCAATGCAAGTGTAGCTAAAATGGTAAACATTGGAGAAGAAGTACCGAACTCCATGACCTCTTGCTCATATCTTTGTGACACATCATCGTCAGCCACCTTTGTTGTGATGGCAAAGGCTAGCTTTGTAAACCTCTGTAGTATTATTATGGTGTCAAGGAAGCCGAGAAAGTAAGAAGTCGTTCTTTTGAACAGCCACATTTTTTGATCATTCCACCAACCTTGGAATGAGCCCCCACACAAAACAAACTCTCCAAGGCTTGATGACACCCTTATCTATTTTTTTTATATGAAAAAGATTATTATGATTATAACATTTATAAAATTATTAACACATTGACTTGTGGTTATGGGAGCTTATGAAAAATAGAACTAAGTTTTAGTTAGTTTATTTTACTATTTAACTTATTTTTATTACTATTGATGGGCCTCACTACACTTTTTGGTACTATTCATGAGTCTAACTATACTATTTCAGTTAACTTTTACCATTATTTACAGTATATTCATCAAAAAGTTTTCAGTTTCAATAAAATAAACGAATCCCAAACAGACCCTTAAAGAAACATTTTGTTGATATATGACTTACCAATGCATTCATGGCTCTTGCTTTAAAATTGTGGTGATATTGGGGTCTCTTTTCACATGCCAAGTACACCAAAGTTGGCAAAGATTTTCCTTCAATGTCCATAGCCTTGGGGTCTCCCCCACCAATAAGGATCTGTGAATTAGTTACAACTCTATTAACAAAGTCCAGGAATTGAATACAATTTTTATATGAAAGTATTCATTTCCATAAGATAGAGAGAATGTAGGAAGTACTTGAAGAATAGTTTGATGATCATGTTTGCTTGCAACCCATGTCCACTCACTAAATCCCTTGTGTTCTTGGTATATTTCTTCTGAGATTCAACCTAGCTAGCTTTGTGGTGGTTTCAATCCGTTGCTTCATGTTTTCATATAATTTCTACAACATGAAATGTGATTTTATTTTGTCACACTTATTGAAAAATAAAATAAAAATAAATTTACAAGATGCTTGGAAGCTTATTTTCAACCTTAAAACGGGAAGTAATTATACTGGTTTCACATACTTTCCAGTTTCCAATACTATTATTTTTAATGAATGGAAAAAAAATTATTAATAACAACAGAATATTAAGTATAGCAAATTAGCAAAAACACTAGAACAAACCAAAACTATAGAAACACTATCTTACATTGCCACCGCAAAGCAATAACAACTGAGTGTTAGTTTGGATGAGTGTTATGACGAATTTAACCTGTTTTTTCAACTTATTTAGTTTATTTACAAATCTTTTAAAGTTTTATTTTTTTTAATAATCATATTTTTATCGACTTATTTTTTAAACCCAATATAATAATAATAATAATAACTCTCTCAAATGTGAGACTCAAATAATACAATCATCGTCATTTGCAAAATAGGCAAGACATCCCTCGATAGCCATGCTAAAGTTAGTATTAAAGATTATAACAGAAATCTAAAAGTTGTTTAGGTACTACTAATCAAAAACCATGTTTATTGGACCCTAGTAGGGCGGGTTGGATGTTTTTTTTTTTTCTAACCCTTGTTGGGTTTAAAAATTCCCAACCAATCATATGTGTAAAAATCAACCTTTTTTTTTTTTTGAGAAGGTGTAAAAACCAACCTAGTAATGGGTCAGTGGGTTGTAGTTATTTTGTTTTATGCCTTGTAAAAAGTTGGACTTTTTTTAATGAATTTTTTTTGTTGAACTTTCATCAATTATTTAATTTTTTTCAATAAATTATTATAATTTATGTAAGTCTAAATTATATTCCAAATTTTGAAATCCATTAGAAGCCAATTCTTAAAATACCAAAATAAATCAAACAAAATTTTTTTATTTTTTTTAAATATGCATAATAAAATAAACTTATATGTATTGAGTCAGATAGGTTGAAAAAACTATCAACCTGAACTAAATCCAACCCGAGGTTCAAAATAAAATCACAACCTAACCCATATATCAACTCTTGAAAAACCAACCCAATACAAATACGTTGGGTTGGGTAGCTTTCATCGGGTTGAATCAATTTCATCAGATTGGTAGGTTAAATACACATCTCTAGGCACTAGTTTCTTTTGGTTGTAAGTGTTGAGTGTAGTATGACTATGACCACAATAGGGGGATGAGTAGGAAATGTGTTTGTTCTTTTCACCCAATGGTAGGCTTGAATCCAACTATATTCATTTTGTGATTAGGCGTGAAACTTAACTCTTTAGGGTCCATCAAATTTATTCTTAATACAAATAAATCTAAACTTAATTTTTTTTTTCTTTTTCATAATTTTGTTGTGATTGGTACATAATAGAAAAAATACGTTAATGGTGGACCCATATAAAGTGACATTACTAAAATCGCATTATTTTGATTTCTTTCATATAAAAGTGATATTAAAGGTGTGAGAAAAAATTCTTTCCTTCTTGGAGATCTATTTTAGAATTGAAATAAGGGTGCCAAAGTTTCTCGTACCCTTCTCTAAAGTGGGCCATTGTTGGGCTGATATCCAAATAGGGAATACATTTATTTTGGGCCCATATATGTACTAGGAAAAATTGTGGGTTCAAATTTTCATAAAAGCCCAAAGGAAGCAAGGTGGTTCAATGGATAACTGATCACTCTTAGGGACATTTTTCACATATATATTGAGATTGTTTTATAAGGAAAGCACTTCATTATTTTGGGAGGGAGGAAGTATTAGTTTTAATGATTTCATGTAATAGGTTGATTATTGCTTCAATCCAACTCAACCTTTTTATATGAGTGCCATGATTGCAATGCATCACTTTTCATAACCATTGACATGACAAATTGTTAGTCATAGAAAATATCACGCTATCAGTTATTAAAGTAAAAAATATAATGTTTATAGCATTTATAGCAAAGGATATGACATATAGACAAATAATTAACAATAATACTATGGATATGCCAAATTTCATACTTAATTTTCATAATATGTTAAAGTAAAAAATTAATAGGAAGAAAGTGTCAATTACTCATAACCAACCACTTTAACATATTATGAAATTGTCTATAGTTACAACTGTTTCCACCACTAAATCCATAACATGTTCAGATATTAATTAATGGCTACGTATCATTACTTGCACATAAACCAACATTGGTAATTGTGAAAAAATGAATTTGGGTGCATCAATCACAAGCTAATACTTGATTATGTTGTGAAATTTGGGTGTGAAAATAATTGTCCTTAGATTTTTTTCGTAAAAATTTTGTGTACCCAAATTAATTAAAAAATAGATAGAAACATCATTTTGGTCCTTCTATTTGTGACTGATTTCCATTTTGGTCCAATTTTTTGTCCCTACCTATTTTGGTCCCAAAACTAAAAAATTATTCTTAATATAAGGACTAAAATAATATTTCCGTCTAAAAAAATATTTTAACTAAAGGAAGGTTGTCAAAAAGATAATATCAAAACTCACATCAACACAGGATTAAAAAAAAGAAATAAATTGTCCATTAATTTTGGTCTGGGCTGTGTTTTCTGTGGAAAAAAAAATCATGATATTTTTGAATGAATTAGAAGATCACAAATTAACCTACAATTTTTTTAATACATCTCTGACATGGTAAATTGTGACAAATTATAAATGATTAATTATCATAACTTTTTTTTTTTTTTGCAGCTACATTTTACTACATCACAATTGTAACAAAAAATTGTAAAATATTTTATAGTCTTGACTTTATTTTTCCGGACAGAGTCAAGCAGTGGAAACTGGAAAGCACACAGGTATGTGACCCAATTTGATGGCATTAAATCTGGAGGGTCCCAAATGAATTATGTTGTCTCGTACATACGCGTTTTTCTTCTGTGTTGAGCACCAACTTATTATTATGACAGTGTATTTGTACTGAAAAATTATGGGCCTTTTACATTTTCACATTTTAAACAACATTACACACATTTCTACACATTTTTTTATCCACACATATTTCAAAAAATTACAAACAACATTATTCAAATTACTCTACCAAATACCCCCTATGTGATCCTCATCTTAGACTTTTCCACAAAGAAGGCAAGAACCAAGTACAAGAAGTTGTGCTTCTAGATAAACAGTATTTAATTTTGACTAAAATACCAATTTAGTCTACTATCGTAGATGGAGCTGGTATTTTTTCAGGGAAAAAAAAGAAAAAAAGAAAAAGAAAAAGAAAAAGAGAAACTTATATCTATGTACACTACAGTGATACTTTTATGTTTTAATGTTTTATCATATTAACTATTAAGACCAACAACGATAGGAAAAAAAAAACTTGTATAATTTATTTGACTTCTATACCCACAATAGATTGAAATCATATTATATATTCTATGACTCACAACGTTTCATGATATATCAGCAATTGTTAGATATATTTAAGAGTTACCTAGCTTAGAGGCATAGTTTACTCTTCTTAATTAGGAGAATTAAGATTCAAATCCCCTCTAATTATTATAACTCTCAAATTATAAAAAAGAAAGTACTAGTTTCATTTTGTGGTTGCTGGCATGGTATTAGGGTTGTTCAACTTGACAAACCGATCGACTCGATCCCCTAAAAGGTGCAACAAGTTTTAAAATTTGGGCTATAGGTTAGGTGTCGATCTAAGAACTTACTAGACAAATCTGGCTTGATCAAGTATACATGTGACAATGTTTTTTAAACATGGTTAATTTTTGTTAGAGATACTATTGTTTAAGAGGTAAAAACCTATATTATCAGACCCATGCACTTATAGAGCATGTACACTAACCCTAAGTTAGTCTAGGATTAATTTCTAGTTAGCCTAAGATTAAATTAAGGTTTTTTAGCATATAAACTCTACATTAAATTCTTTATAATTTGAACACTTTATTAAGAAAAATGTAGTCATCAAGGGAGTTCTTCAGTAGATGTAGATTAAACATACAACATTAAATTAAATTACTTCTGCTTCTCTCTCTCTCTCTCTCTCTCTCTCTCTCTCTCTCTCTCTCTCTCTCTCTCTCTCTCCTGTCTCTTATTCTTTAAGCTTTCATTTTATTGTTAATGATGGATGAATATGGCTTAGGGTAGTGTTATCGGTTCATTGCACATATTTACTCTTATTTCGCACTTAGTCTAAGTTAGAGTAAAAGCAATCTAGCTGTAATTTTTAATTGAGGGTCTGAACAAGTTCTTGAGTTTTACCACAAATTCGAGCTTTCACTTCTATTGTGAGAAAAAAGGGTCACTTAAGAAGAGATTGTTGGCATTGGAATAAGGAACAAAATAAAGAAAAATATGAAAAGAATGATAGTGAAAAAAATACTACAGCTGTTGTGATTGCTGAGGATGCTGTGGTGCTTTCTATTGAAGAGCAAAAGTGTGAGCATGTTGCTAATAATGATGTTAAGTGGGTTGTTGATTCTGCAGCACTCCACCATATTATCCCTACGAAGGGGTTGTTTACCAAGTACAAAGTAGGAGACTTGGTATAGTGAAGATGGGTAATTCTAGTTACTCAAAAATTGTGGGAATCGGTGATGTGTGCATCAAAACAAATGTTGGTAGCGCTATGATGTTGAAGGATATGCGACATGTTCCAGATTTAAGGATGAATGTGTTTTCTACATTGGCTATGGATTGAGCTGGTTATTGTAACTACCTTGGTAATGGAAGATAGAAACTTATTAAAGGGCCATCGGTTGTTGCAAGAGGACATGCATGTTGTGGTATGTACATGACTCATGTGAAGATCTGTAAGAAGAAGTTCAATGAGATCAAAGATTTTGAGAAGACTCTAAAGATAAGGGTTAGGATTAATGGTGTTGAAACTAAGAGGGTGAAATTCTCATTGCCTAATAGTGCTTCAGAAGAGGAAGTGGTAGGTGATGAAGAATATGAAGATGCTAAGGCTACATGGGATGATGATGAAGTGAAAGATCCTAGAGGTCTTGAGCAGGGCGAGCAATATCCTCCACTAGAGATTGTTGAACCTCATGAGAAGAGGACTACTAGAGAACATCAAATTGTTAGCTTCAAGAATAACTGGCCTTCTGATGAGGGGGAGCCAAGGGATTGGATTAAAGAAATCCAAGATGAGATTAATTCTTTGAAATTGAAAGGTATTGACGTTGATGAGGTGTTCTCAATGCTAGTGAAGATAATGAAGAAGGTCAAGTCTTGGGTTGGCTTGACTGACATGGATCCGAACTGAAGAGTTGGATTGAAGATCTCCTTCCTCAGTGGGTTGGAGGGGGAGATTGTTTTGGGTCCAGCCCAATTTTGTGGCAAGAGAGCCATGTAGTGAAAAACTCCTATTAGAAATAGGAGACCTCATGAGTTCCAATTTTACTAAGAAAAACACAAGCAGAGACGGACCCATGTTCCCCAACACCCAAACCCCACCCCTTTTTGATGTTATAATTTTTTTAATAATAAATATTTAATAATTTGTTGTCATATGCCTCCTCCCTGTCCCTCTACTCGAAAAAATTATTAATATCAAATTTATATAGGTTTCTTTTCCTTTGTCCTATCCGTACACTTTTCTTCCCAAATTTAAATAGTTTTTATAATAAATCAAATAATAGGTTAAAAAAATGATACGGATGATTGAAGCCAGCATACAAAAATATTTTTCATATTTCATTATTTTTGTTTTACCTAAAATGAAAAATTTATTTGTTAAAAATGATTTTTCAATAATGAAAAATTAAAAAAAAAAAAAAAAATTGATACAGATGATTGAAGCCAGCATACAAATATTTTTGTGCTACAAATATATTTTTCATTAATGGCTTCGTTTGCTTGAACTCCAGATTTTTTGCATTTGCTATTGTCAAATGCAAGTGAGAACTTCAAAAAATTCCTCATTCAGTTTTTGACAAATTTTTATATTTTATATACAAGTTCGGCATGATTTGGTGATACAATACTCTAGATACTTTGTGATATTGTGTGAGTTATGATTTGAGTTGACTATCAACTGTTTGTTATATTGTCTAGTTGTTTGTTGACATTTTTTTTAAGGGAAACTGAGATAGTTGATTTGTAGTATACTAATATCAACCCAATTCTAGATTCATACGATATGTACTGTGCAGTGCATATGTAACTTCTCAATGCTTTTCATATCATTAATTTTATTGTAATTTTTCCTCTTTTAAGCTATGAAGCATGTGTGCGTTTCTAGATTCGGATGCGGGTGTGTGACTCGGATATTTTTTAAAAAATAGGGTACGGGTGTAGCAGGATGCGGTAATTAAAAAATTTTTAAATTTTTTTTTATTTATATATTTTATATATTGCTAAGCATGCTTTTTATATAATAATAATAGAAAACTCATATAATAATAATAATAATGTACAAAATAAAGCCTCTCTGACCAAAGGCTTAGTGGCTCAGTGGCTCACGTACCAAAGGCTTAGTGGTTCAGTGGCTTAATGTACCAAAAAAGAAAAAAAAAAGAAAAAAAGAAAAAGGGAGATGTGGCTCACGTGAGAGGCACAAAAAACAAAATAAAGCCTCCCTGACCAAACGCATTTAACAATCCTTTTCAAAAAAAAAAAAAAAAAAAAAACAAAACTTATATATAAAAAAAGAAACAAAACAGAACGGTAACGCTAGGCTCTCCAAAAAAAAGGAAGAAGAAGACGAAGAAGCAAAGAAGAAGAAGAAAGGGGTTAAGCCGGTGAAGACAGCGACATCGGCGTATCAAATCCACTGGTATTTTCGGTTATAAGTTTTTTTTTTTTTCTTACCGGCCGATTTCCTTTTTACAGCCGATACGATCTGATTCGGCCCGAATCGGCACAAATCGGCCTGGTTCTGCGCGAATCAGCGCGAGTTGGCGCAAATTCGGAAAAAAAACAAAAAAAAACAAAAAAAAACAAAAAAAAAAAACAAAAAACTGGACGCTGTTCGACGCGCAGGCAGCGGCGTCCCTCGCGCGTCACTAGGTCGGGCCGCGTTAGACGCGGGTGCGACGGCCATTTTGCTGCGTCTGTGCATCCTAGCTTTTAAGTCTTCAAATTGTTGCGGTTTTTAGCTCCTGTAAAAGTTACATATATATTTATATAATCTCTCACACTTAGGATGTTATTAACAATATTACTCGTGACTTCCCGAATGCCTCACAAGGCACTGCTACCTTTATTGCCAAAGCTCAAGCTTAAGCTCCTACTCAAGCTACTACATCTGCTAAGTTATCTACTACATCAAAAAAGAAAAAGTTTGCCTTCAATGGACTTAGTAAAACTACCTTGTTAAAACAATCTTGGAAGCATGAAGAGGAAGTTACAAATGCTGACTTGGATGATGAAGATGAACAAGAATCTGAAGCATCTTTAGAAGCCTCTATTTCTAAGAAAGACGGTCGTTATTACCCTTATGATCAGGCTCTTTTTTGTCATGATCCTGTTTCCACCCCTAATTTAGCTGATGACTAATTTTGTTGGAACATGTTAACAAAACTGCTAAAACCATTGCTGATGAGAGGCCTATTGGAAGAACTACTCTCGACTACTTTTGACTGCTTTTAATGGATGTGAAATGAATAATAAAAGACTTTCCTAATTCTCTCCACTATGCAAATAATGCCAATATGTTTTTGTGCTTTCAACTACTTTTGGATGACAACTGAATAGTAAAAATTGGTTCTCGCTACTATTACTTCTTGAATGATTCTTGTTACTGACAAGGGTTGATTCTAATTAAATAGTAAAAGTTGATTTTTGCTACTATTACTTCCTAAATGATTCATGCTGCTCCCATGACTGTTGATTTCAGTTGCTCCCCACTATGCAAATAGTGCTTATTTTACCTATAAAAGAGCCATCCCTTTCAAATTGTATTCATAACTTATTTTTCTTACTAGCTTTAAAATTTCCCTTTAGTCTTTAGGCTACCTTTAGAAGGTAATCTTTCCCCAATTCATGCTCAGGAAAATCATGTTTGTACTATCTCAACCTGTAAGTGCTTTATTTTAAGCTTATTATCTTTAAGTATGTTGTAATTATCTCTAAAAAAAAAATCTTTAAGCTTTTATTGTAATCTTTTGTTAAGTATCTACTGTTACTTACTTCAAGGTTATTTATTATACTGTTTTTTACTTTAAGCTTACTTTAATTTTTATTTACTTTACCCTTACTTTAATTCATATTTACTTTTTAAAAAAACTTTTTAAATAAAAACTACAACTTATTTTTTATTATCAACTTATTTAGATAAAGTAATAATAAGTGTTTTAATAAAATATGCAACCTACGTTTTGTACATATCAAATTTTTTTTTTTTTGGGATAAATAAAAAAACAAGTAGCCAACATTAAATTACGTTTTGTGTTTTTTCTTTTTTAAATAAACATGCATCCTACTTGGTTGGTGCCTATACAATACCTACAAGAACCATTTTTAATTATATATTAATTTTACTATTAACAATTAATTCATAGTTTTTTCATATAGGACTTTCTTCGTCAACATCTAAAAACCATTTATTTCTCTATTTGTTTATATCATGTTAGCTTCCTTTAAACCTCTCTCTCTCTCTCTCTCTCAAACTTAAGATTTGGGTGTTTTCTTTCTAATAAAAGATTTGGATGTTATAGGTCCTTAAAATCTAAGCAAAAGAAAGCTTTGAATAAGTTTGGTTGGTAAAGTTTTGGGTAGAAGAAATGTGAGTGTTGTTGATTGATGAAAGTGCAAAAGAGATTTGGGTGTTGTTGAATGATAGTGTATCAGATTTTGGGAAAAGTAATGATAATAATAATAATAAAATAGTAAAGAAATAATATTTATTTGGGGATAGAGAAAAGATAGAGCTTCAATTGGAAATATATTTGAAATAGTAAGTAGATAAAACTATTTACTCTCATGAGATGAAAATTTGGCTAAGTTGCTAGAGATTCTCTTGGATGTACGTACTCTTAATGAAAGTAGGGAAAAGTTAACGGATGTTTTAATGGTATTAGTTTGGGAAATATTTTTAGAAACTTTTATGGGAAAAAAAAGAATTAATTGTTTTGACAACTTTTTATATTTTCCAAGAAAATGGTGTCAAAACTTTCCTAAAATGATTTATTAACAATTGCCTTGAGGGCACCCGTTAATATTACCCTAAAGTAAGCCTACCACAAAGACTGCTTCTTCCAACTTGCCAAGGGTGTTTCCGATCTCCATCCTTTCAATGAAAGAATTATAAATTGAGGTAAGATTAAAAGGGACCTAATAGCATAAGGTAGTAATTCTTGGGAAAGAACCCACTTTAGGACACAAAAGACCATCTAACTTCTCCACACCTTGTTTTTCTCAAGAGTGACTTAAACATCCCAATTTGATCTAAACACCCTTCTCCCCAAAATGAAATCTTCCAAACCCACACCCTTTCAACCTAACCCACTCTACTTGAATAATACTACAAATACAATAGTTTTCACTATTTTTCATTAAAGTTAAGTTGACAAGTTTTGACTCGTTTGCATCTCAGCCAATAATTGACAACACATTTTATTCTATCAATAACAACTTATCACTTTAATAGTTGTGAATATTTTTTTTCAAATGATTTGTGTCTTTATTTATACTTATTGCTCTCAGTTAGCACCCAACATAATTCCTATATGAAACCTATTCAAGTCAAACCCAAATTTTCCACAAGCCCACATCTAAATAGATTTAGCCCACTCAAAATTAAAAAGCCCAAGGTCAGTCCAACCATAGCCCAATCTGAAAGCATATTAAAAAAGCCCAAAAAAAATCAAACTTACCCACCTAATTTTTTTTTACCAACCCAACCTCATCTAAAGAGCCCATCAAGCCCATGTTATTGAAAACCAGCCTAAGTCCTTCACAAGAAAACGAAGCCCAAAACCTCCTCCAAAATCCCATACTAGGTTTTAAACCCACATAAATAAAAAGACACGGCAAGCATTACTCGCTCATAATCGGTCTCAGTCCAACCCCTCTCAAGCCCAATTCAAATAAACAAACTTCATTCCACTCACATTTTAAAACAAAACCCAACCTAAATTCAAAACAAAGCCCGGCCTTAAAATAAAACAAAAAAACCCAAAATTAACTAAACCCCACCAACTACCACTTCACAAAAATCAAGAAAATTACGCCACACTTTCTCAAAATTACATTTAAATTGCAAAACTATTCCAAATTTACATATTAACCCCAAGCTCCAAAAATTAATTTTCAACCCAAAACTCCCAAAAATTTACCAAAAATCACATTTTGACCCTCCAAATTTCACAAAATTACACTTAACCCAAAACATTCCCAAACATGCATTGTAACCTTAGACTTTTTTAAAATTATATTTTGACACAAAACTATCTCAAAATTACATCATAGCCCTAATCTTTTCCAAAATTATATCTTGACCCTAAAACTTTTCCAAATTACACATTTACCACAAAATTTTGTAAAATTACATTTCAACCCTTAAAACTTTTCCAAAATTGCACAAAAATCCCTAGATTCCTAAAAATTGCACTCAACCCCAAATTTTTTTAAAAATGATAAAAAAGGCCCTTAAAGTTTCAAAATTTCACATATTTCCCTAAACTTCTAAGAATTGCAAAATCAGTCCCATCTTCCTCATGATTACTATCCTCAATCTTGCCACCTCAACTATATCATTTGTGTCATTGATTTCTTGCCTAGATTTATTTGTTTGACCATCATGCATCTACATGCATGCCCAAACGAAAAGCATAAATTATGTCAAATGAGTATCAATACCCAAGATCAATGAAACCCCCAATCACCCATATAATATTAAACTAAAAATGAACAAGAAAATTACAATTTTAATACCATTTGAAACCTCATTTTGATTTATCTATTGGAATGAAATATTTCATTACTAGCGTATTGTTTTGGAGTTAGCACTAAAATTTTGAATACCGATAAAGTTATATGTGTGTTACAAAATTTATATCCAAACTCTGCATCACATAATATTATACCATATCAAATTATTAAAAATCTAATAAGTACATTCTTAGTATGATCATTACATAATAGTATAAAACTCTACTACCATCCAAAAGTATAGCCAGGTTTTCAGAACCAGACCGGGAGGTCGGACTGTGAAAACTGAGAACCGGGATGAAAATCGGTTTTTTAAGCCTAAAGAACCGGATTTTTTGTTAATTCCACGAACCCCTAAAACCGGGGTTGGACCGCAAGAACCGGTGAGAACCGTGCGGTCCAACCCCTTAGAAATTTAAAAAAAAAAAAAAAAAAAAAAAACTTAACACAATTTTATTATACTTGATTAAATTATCCATCTCTTACAAGGAATAAAAAAAATTATAATTAAAATCCTTCAAAGATATTCAACTTTACTTCAAAAATTAATCATAAATTTTAATGTTTTCATGGTTATTATTTTATTTTATTAACTTTCTTATTTAATTATTAAATATATGCTTGAAAATCATTAAATTTCCCTCACATATATAGATATATTATCAATTTTGCTAGTTTTATAAATTTAATATCTATATTTAGGCTTTAATTAATTATTAAATTAATTATGATGTCATCACGGTTCGACCTCGGTTCGACCTCGGTTTGACCTCAAAAACCTTGAACCTCTCCCTTTTACGGTTCAATGAACGGTCCGGATTTGAAAACCTTGCCCATAGTAAGGATGGATGAAACTACGCCCCTGCTGTGATTGTTTTTGTTATCCTACGTGACAAAACCAAAATAATGGAGTATTAGAAGCACATACCACGTTCTCTTGTGCCTGAAACAAATACCAAGCATAAAAAACTACAATGGAAACATGATTCATTTTACAAACCAAAAAGAACCAAATTGTTGATGTTCAATTATCATGTACTTCAAGCATTTTATCATGTAAGTGTAACATCCACTAGGGAAAAAATATCAACAAAATGGAGCTCTAAACAGAGAATAAGTCAAATAGATATCCAATGGCATTATGGCATGTTAGCAATACTATTCTTTATTGTTAAATAACAGTTAAATAATAAAAGAATTTATAGCTTTTATTCCCATTTAGCTCCAACTCTCTCTCTCTCTTTCTCTCTCTTTCTCTCTCTCACATGAATTCCTAATCTTGGACTTTACTCACTTGAGATATGGTGCAATGCAATATAGAGTTTTTTAGGGTGTGTTTGGATATTGCTTATTTTGCTAAAATCTGAAAACTGAAAACTGAAAACATTGTAGCAAAATAACTTTTAAATGTGTGAATAGTGCCATGGGACCCATTTTTAATGAAAGTTGTGATGAAAAAAGAGGTTTGTGGGTCCCGTGAACAGTGCACGAGACCCACTGGAAGTGCATTGGCTTTGCTGAAACACGTTTCTCCCAAAAAAAAGAAAACGCAAACGCAGGATAGTGCTTTTCAGCATTATCCAAACGCACAATTAGTATGATAATAACTCTTAGGCTTATAGAAATTGTGTTAGATTAAGTTATAAAAAAATGGTGTTAGTTATGATTGTGAAAAAGGATAAAGACAGAGAATTCCTTGTTTAAGCTCACAATTAAAACCACAAGCTGATTTCCAGAAGCTTTAAATGGGGTTTTATTTATTTATTTTTTAAATATTTTTTTTTTTGCTTCAAAAGAAAGATTTTATTGAAAACAACAGAAAAACTACATAGCACAATCCCCTTTCAAAACATTGAAGATAGAATGGGGGCAAACAATAAAAGAAACAAGGTTTGCGAAATTACAAAAGAGTGCTCATTTGGCAAGAGCATGAGTTGTAACATTAACGTCTCTTTTGACCCAAAGAAAATAGACAGAGGAAGAAATTGATAAAGAGCATATATCTTGCATAAGCCCTTCAAAACATTGTGTGTTTGTTTTAATTAGATTTTCAAAGAGTAGACTAAACTACTTTGTGTTTGTGCTATTTTGTTTTAGTTAGCAATAATGGGATTTGTATAATTTTTATAAATATTGAACAAATATTAATTTGTTGAGTTGAGTTCATTCTTGATATGAATGGTGAATTGAAACAAATGCATTTTACACAAAATAATTTGCTGCATAACTTACCAAATGAAAAATACATATTTAAAAAAAAAATACAGATTGGCCCGATTTGTAATTCGATTGACCTAACCCATTTCTAACTAGATTAAAATGGCCCATTTTTTAACCGAACCTAATTTGCTTGATTTGCCCATTTTTCCATGTCTAATTGACATCCTCTTCAATCTCTCTATCTTTATGAATTATTGATCCAAGGTATTGAAAGCTCTCTCTCTCTCTGAGTTTCTACTTTTATTAAACTTACAGACCATGTACTTCATTTTAGTCCTACTTAAATGAAAGCCCTTTTAGAATGTAGAAATGAAAGCCCTTTTAGATTCTAGAGTGTCAAACCAAATTTCTAACTTCACATTAACTTCACTTCTAGTTTCATCCACTATACCTATATCATATGCATAAAGGGACTTTCTTTTTGAATTGATTTTGTGGGCTCATCTAGTGCAAAGAGATATGGGCTTAATGCAAATCCTTGATGCAAAACTAGTGACATGAAACTCACTTGTGATTCCTCCATTTGTTCTCACACTAGCTACAACTGTGTTATACATATCCTTAATCTACTTAATATACTTTGAATGAACCTTTTTCTTCTCCAAAACACACCACATAATCTGTCTAGGGACCCTATCAAATGTTTTCTCAAGATAAATGAAAACCATATGAAGGCTATTATAGGTCTCTCTATATTTTTTTTATTAGTTGTCTAAGTAAGTGAATAGCTTCTACAGTAGATCATTCTAGCAAAAACCAAATTAATTCATTCTTAACCTATGTTCAATCACTCTTTCCCAAAGTTTTATAATGTGACTTAAGTTTAATTTCCTAGTAGTTTGTACAATTTTGGATATCCCCCTTATTTTTGTAAATAGGTATTAAATTACTTCTCCTCCATTCATTAAGCATTTTATTAACACTAAAGATCTTATTAAAAAGGTTTGCCAACCAACATACACCCACATCAACCAAGTACTTCCAAATCTCAATGGAGATTCCATCCGATCCAACAACTTTTCCCATTTTCTTTCTCTTTAGTGCATTCTTTATCTTAGTGTCGAGTATACACGAATGAGTGAAGTCTTACATTGAATAAAAATGATAAAAGAAAGTAGTTAATATAATATTATTGGGACCAAACTCATAGACTTAGGGCCTGTTTAGTAAGATAGTCCAAACAACAGTTTTCAATGTTTGAACACTAAAAATTGTGGGCAAAAAAAAAAAGCGTTTGGTAAATGACTTCGTTTATGAGTGTATGAGTTATTTCGAGAAATGCTTGTTTTCAATTTTCAAATAACCTGCTCAGTAACATTTTTGTAAATATGTTAAAAACTGTAGGTGCTACTTCATTAGGCCACTCGCAAGATAACTTCTCTCTCTCTCGAGCCTCTGGGACTTCTTTTATCTTTCTTTCTTCTATCATTCACGCCCAGAAGCTTCTCTCTCACGCAGAGTCCTCTTCAAACTCCTCTCTCTCCCTCTTTCACAACAGATTCATTTGGACTCTACCTCATAAATTTTCATAAATGATTCAGATTCATATTTACTCCTCTATCTACCACCGGCCTGTTCTCATAAATGAAGTCTTCTAATTCAAATCCTACTTCAAATTCTTCCCATCTTTCTTTCAAATACTTCCTCACTTTCTCTCAAATCACATAAATCCAGATCTTCTCCTCAACTACTTCTGTAAACCTCATTAATCCCTCTGCCTCAACGTATTATATATGGAATCAGATACAGATGTTCTTCCGCCTCAATCCTGCTTGACACAATCGCTGTGAGTTGTTTCTCTCTTCAACTTGTTCATTGGGTTTTAAGTAATTTATAACAGTGTCCATTATTTCTGTGTTTATCAATTTCTCTATAATTTAATGGTTGTTGTATGAAAATTTCTTGGGTTTTATGGGTTGCTGATGAACTATAGTTCTTGTTCCTGTCTAGGTTTTTGTTTTATTTTGTTATATACAAGTTTTATTAAGTTTTTGTTATATATGTTTATTAGTTAACAGGCCAGAATGAGTTATAAAAAAAAAATTTACATGATTTTAGTATATTTTTGTCTTCCTCTGTTGTTGTTCTTGTATTTAGTCCTTCCATTTATTGTTTTGTGTTGGCATTTCAGTTTTTTGTTTCTCTTTGTTAGACTGTTTTCTATGAGTGTCATAAACGTGTTGAGTTTTTGAAACTGTCATTTGAGGAAATTTGTTATTGTTTTGTCCCCTTTCTGAATTCCAGATATTTTCTGGGTTACTGTTTTCTGGGATTGGATTTTGGTCTGCCGTATTCTAACAAGTATTTGGTTTTGTTTGATAGTACTTTTCCCTTGCTGTATTTCAAAGGGGTCAGATATTTTCTTTTGGTCTGTAGGTAAGCTTTAGGGGATAATTAGCATATTCTGTTGCATATGCTGCAAATGAGTCCATTTTTCTTTACTTTCAATTCCCGTTTAGCTTTTGTTAAATTTCTGGAAATGCCAAAGCAAGCACCTATATGATTGTTTATTGTAAAATGCTCAAGTGACCATTTCAATACCATGTTATTTGCGTTTGCATTGCTGAGAGTATGCCATGGCAAATTAAAACTTTTAATTTTTTGAAACTAATAAACTGATATGAGAAGCCATTCCATCTTATGTAACGAAGGTCTTGAAAAATGCCCAAACCACCTTTCTACATAACATGATTAAAACATTAGGTACAATCCATGGACTTGGGGAGGGGATAAAGGTAACCATGTGGTCAACTATTAAATTTGATGAAAAAATTAAATAAATTAAAGAAGATTTGGTGCAGAAAATAACTGACTTTTATAAGGATTTCTAATTGTCAATCAAATACCAAGTTTCCTCGTGGTCATCATGACACTTTTGTCCTGGTTTTTTTTTCTTCCTAGAGAAGTGTTGACTTTAGAATGACACCTCTTTGTAGAATTAGAAAGGCACTTATTTGTGGAATTAAGTATTATTGTGTAGTTAAATTGGTAGTTTGGTTTCAATTCACAAGAATATTGTTTTGTCACAGGAAATGTGTAAAGAGAAAGCTGAACTGCTTCTGTGAGCCTTTTTTCTACTGTTCAGAAGTCACAAATAATTTTTTTTTGCTCTTTTCTAGTGTTTTGAACTCCAACATCAGGTTTTGTATTGGGGGAGAGAGAGTTATAAGTTTCTGTTTTCTTTTGTTACATATGAATTTTATATCTTCAAATTAGCCTTACTCTACCCTTTTGTTATTTACCAATTTTACTTGGTTTTTTTTTTTTTTAAATGAATGTTTTATGTGTTAATAGGATACTACGTGTTAAAAAAAATTGATATATATGCTTGTACAATATTTTGTGTTCAACTATTTGAATAAATTGAGAATATTTTAGACGTATGTTATTGGATATTTGGGTATTGGTTAAGTATGTGGAACTTTTATGCCATTAGATGGCTCATGCATCAAGCGACGCTGAAGATAGGAAATTGTGGCCTCTCTCTTTTGCTAAGCATTTTATTGATGTGTTGGTGGAAGAAGAACTTAAAGGGAACATGCCACAAGGTATGTTTAAGAAAGGTCTTTGGGGTTTTATCCAAAAAGAGTTTAACCGACATGCTAGTAAAAACTACCATAAAGACCAAGTAAGGTAGAAATTTCAAAGGCTGAAGGTTAGACATCGTGTATTTTCTGAGCTAATCGGACATTCAGGGATGGGTTGGGATTCCCATACAAACATAGTGATAGGAAGTGAAGGTTTGGACAAACGCAATTGCGGTAAGTGTTATGTGTACACAATAATTTTAATTTTGTTGAATTATTGTTTTACATAAATAAATATTACATGTGTTTAACCCGTTATATATGCTTGTTGATAGCCCAACCCTAAATGCAAGGAGTTCCGGAAAAAGGGCCTTGATCACTATGACTTGTTGGGACAACTTTTCAACAAAAGCACTGCCACTGGATTCCTTCAAATTTCATCAGCCCAACCAGCCCCAAACAGTGATGAAGAGTGAGAGCTAGATGAGGGATTTCTATCAGCTAGAGTACATGTGCATTTAGAAGCTGATAGTGGAGATGCCATAGAGGAGCTGGCCACACCAATTGAAGAGCAAAGCAGGTGTACTGAAGAGCATGTAGCCCAACCAGAGCATTCCAAGTAGAAGAAGAAGAAAGGAGAGATACTTAGTGAGATGACTGAGGCTATCAAGGGCTTCACGGAAGTGTCAAAGGTAAGGCTCATAGCTAATAAGAGTAGAAAGCAAACCGGTGAGTCTTTTGTGAGGGGTGATAGGTTCTCCATTGACAAAGCTGTTGAGGTGCTTAACTCATATGATCACTTATATGATTTCACCCACTACAAGGTTCTAAAGGTACTCCTTAATCCCAATGTTAGGGCTGCTTATATTTCCATGAAGTTGGAAAGGAGAAGAGCTTGGATGGAATTAGTTGGGAATGGATATTAGGCAGGATTGCTTGTGTTGGGTTTGCTTTGTTTTGTTGTTGTGTTGGGTTTGTTTGGCATATTTTGCATATAATGTTAGTAGTTATGTTTTTATGTTAGTGGTAGAATATGAACTAAGTGGCAGAACAATGGTAGTAGTTATATTTTTATGTTATTATGAACTAAGCGCAGTTATATTTTTATTTTATTATGAAATAAGTGCTTTTAGGGATTTACATATGGCATGCACTTTTATATATAATATTGTGGACCAATTGATGTTATGTTAGCTAATACTACTTATGTTGTCTTTGATATTACACATATTTTATTATAGCTATATTCATGATTTATCATTGTTGTATTAATCATAGGTGTGATTCAATCATGGCCAATTATGGTTCAGACTATGATGAAAGTGATGTAGAGCTTGAAATAGCAACAAGTTATGTGTTTGAGTGTATCCAGTATGTGCAAAAATATTATCTCAAAAGTCCTAGATGCAACAGTATTTTGACTGGGAGGTCTTTCATGGATGTAATAATTGAAGAAAATCCCTAAGTATTTTATGAAATGTTTCGCATGGACGTTCACATCTTTCAGCATTTATGCAATGATTTGAAAATGCTATACTTGTTAGAGGAAGATATTGAAATTGTCTCAGTTGAGGAGGCGGTTGGGATGCTTTTATATATTGTTGGGCATAATAAAAACATGAGGTTGGCCGCAAACCGCTTCCAACATTCACTTGAAACCATTCAACAGAGATTTTATCGTGCATTAAGGGCAATTCATTCATTGAGATTCATGATAATTAGGCCAAATAATGATGCAAATGAGCACCCTAGTCATTTTTGTGAAAATGGGAAGTATTATCCATGGTTTAAGGTATGATACTTTTTCCTATTTATAATAAATATTTCATACTTATCAAAGATAAATAATAAATATTTCATAATATGCTAGTGTATACTCAGGTTATACTTGCATGAGTTTGTTTTTGGTAAATTTTCAATGAAACTTAAATTACTTATTAAAAATAAAAAAATTTCTTATTATATATTGAGGTCACGTTAACTTGTGTTAAAATTCATGGTTTGTTAATAAAAATTGGCGAAATTACATTATTGGTCCTTCAAGTTTACCCTAAGAGCATAATTAGTCCCTCAAGTTTCAAGTGAATGCTATTAGTCCTTCAACTTTCAAAAATAAGCACTATTAGTCATTTTATTAACTGTTGTTAGTGTAATTGTCCATGTGGCTAACGAAATAGTGATGTGGCATCTTTTTAAGTGACGTGGTAATTTTTTTATTAAAATATTATAAAACACACTTAGCACGTCAAAAACACATGAACTCAGTTACTTGACCTGTTTCCTAATTGGTATTACGCCAAATCAAGGGTCGTCCTACCTCCACACAGCCACTGATACCCCACTGCTCATCCTCCCCTTTCCGGCCAATCCTCTCAGCTATTGCTCTTTTCCTCTCTTCGCGTTGCAAGTGAAAGATTGTTTTATATTGTTATCTGTATTCCCCTTTACCAAACACACAATCGACGCCATTATTAGGAAAACAACCACAATCAAGATTACATTCTCAAATTGTGTCCAAATGCATTTTACACCGTCTACTTGACTAGGTGATTAAACAAAAATTCTCACTGATTATGATAGAAATGAAAAGATATAAACGTATCTAAAAAACCATGGTGGGCTTTCAGATAACCCAACAATTTAGATAACCCAACAATCTCACATTTATATTGAAATCGACTTGTTGCTTACTGGGTTTGGCACTTGCACTATTTGAAGCTTTCCCTTGGCCCTTTGGACAATATTTCTCATATAAATTAAAAGAGAATGAGAAATCAAAGAGAGCGAGAGCAAATTTATGCAGATTCAACAATTGAGAGGGAGGTTGAGTGGGGGTATCAGTGGTCGAAGAGGGGAGGATGAGAGGGTTGGCCGGAGAGGGGACAATGAGTGGGGAGGAAAAGAGCAATAACTGAGAGAGTTGGCCGGAGTGGGAAGAATGAGCGGTGGGGTATCAATGGCTATGCAGTGGGAGGATGGCCCTTGATTTGGGTAATACCAGTTAGGAAATGGGTCAGGTTCATGAGCTTCTAACGTGTTAAGTGTGTTTTATAATATTTTAATAAAAAAATTACCACATCACTTAAAAAGATGCCACATCACTATACCGTTAGCCACATGGACACTTACACTAACGACAGTTAATAAAAAGACTAACAGTGCTTATCTTTGAAACTTGAGGGACTAATAGCACTTACTTGAAACTTAAGGGACTAATTGTGCTCACAGGATAAACCTAAGGGACCGACAGTGTAGTTTCGCCATAAAAATTTATAGGAGCTATTGATGGTACCCATATCAGTACATCAACTCCATCCCGTAAGAGTATCGCATTTAGAGACAGGAAAAGTAAGATAACACAGAATGTTATGCGTGCATACAACTTCAATATAAGGTTTACATACATTCATACTAGATGGGAGGGTAATGCAAACAATTCTAGGGTGATGCAAGAGGCTCTTGGAGATGCTAAGTACCAATTCCCTTGTCCTGCTAGAGGTTACAAAAATAATTATAATTTCTTACCTCATGGCCGTAGATATTAACTTAATGTTTTTAAACTTGTCTTACTTTACTCATGTTAAGACTTATTTTCGATTTATTGCAGGATCCTATTATCTTGTTGATTCGGGGTACGCAATAGGTATTGCATTCCTCCCACCACAGAAGTCAGAAAGATACCATGCTCAAGGATACCAAGGTGCTAACAGACAAATTACAAATCCCCAAGAATTATTTAATTATAGGCATTCCTCATTGCAAATGGTTATTGAATGATGTTTTGGTGTTCTAAAGGCAAGGTTTCCTATTCTAAATGACATGCACTCTTATTCACCAGCCAAACAACAGCTCGTTGTCACAGCGTGTTGTGCATTGCATAACTTCATACACATGCATAACCGGTCAGATAATCTGTTTCATGCATGGGAAGAACAAGATGTTGAAGTATGTGATACAAATAACTCAAGTGATGCAAGAGTTGGAAGTGGCAGGAATGAAGAAGCCTTTAATCAACAAGCACAACGAGCCGTGACTTTGTATCATGATGAGATCACTGAAGCAATGTGGGTAGATTATAGAACCCAACATGGTTGAACATAGGAAGCAAGTATTTGTGGATAACTATAGTCATGTATTTTGTAAACTTTTTAAGTACTTGTATTTTGTGAACTATGTTCGTTTTTTTAACAGTTACATGAGTATTATTTTGTTGTAGTTTATTTGTAGTCAACTATATATTCATGAATTATTATTCATAAATTATCAGTATCATATGCTCTATTACTATTCACGAACTACTATTGAAGTTAGTGTATTGTGCATATTTCCATACTCATTTGAGTAAAATATTAAATGGCATGGCGTGTAAAAAAACATATTTTTCTTATATTAGACTACTCTATGGTAGAGAAAATAAATAAAGCTTATGACTACGTTCAAAACAACACACCAAACACAAAGACATAAAGTGAAGACAACACATACTACACAACCAGGACAATTAAATAGTTTTATATAGGGTAAAATATCATTTTCGTCCCTAAACTATCACAAAAGTTCGTATTTTGTCTCTAAAGTTTCAAAAGTTCTATTTTCGTCCCTAAACTTTCCAAACGTACTAATTTTCGTCCCTTCGTCTGTTTCCGTTAGTTTATGTCTTATGTGGCCTTACAGAGTGCTAATGTGGTATCTGACTTGGATTAAAATTATTTTGTTTAAAAAAATATGAACACGTGGCAAATAATTATAGGTACATGTGAGAACCATTTTTTAAAAGCCCAAAATTACCCCTCACCTCCTCAAATGGTCATGCCTATGTGTGTGGGGACAGGCTCCCCTCCCGTTCAAATTTCTCCCATTTCCTCTTTTTTATCCAGATGCAAGACACGTGTCAGAAAAAATATCCAACAGCACAAAACAAGCCACCTAGAAAGAGTATGGGATTAAATTAGGTTGTAATTATGAAATTTATGGAAATTGGAAAAAAAGAAAAAACTAATGAATGAAAACAATAATGACAAGAGACACAAAATAATGGGTTTGTATGCTGGGTGTGTTTTAAGGGTTTGTCCACCGTAAAATTATTGAAACCCAGTTTATTTACGAAATGTTTGCAGTCTTGGCAGCGCTGTGATGGTGTTGGTGTATGGCCATGGCAGTGGCGGCTCTGCTATGGGAAGTGGCCAGCAGTCCGGTGAGTTTGACAAGAGAGGTTGGTTGCTGAGAGAATAATAAATTGTGTTTTTTTTAGGTGGCTTGTTTTGTGCCGTTGGATATTTTTTTTGACACGTGTCTTGCATCTGGATAAAAACAGAGGAAATGGGAGAAATTTGACCTAGAAGGGAGCCTTTCCTGACATGGGCATGACCATTTGAGGGAGTGAGGGGTAATTTTGGGCTTTTAAAAAATGTTTCCCATATGTACCTATAATTATTTGCCACGTGTTCATATTTTTTTAAACAAAATAATTATAATTAAAGTCAGATACCACATCAGCACTCCGTCAGGCCACATAAGACATAAGTTAATGGAAACAGATGGAGGGACGAAAATCAGTACATTTGGAAAAGTTTAGGGATGAAAACAAAACTTTTGAAACTTTAGGGTCGAAAAATGAACTTTTGTGATAGTTTATGGACGAAAATGATATTTTACCCTTTTATATATCCATATCATTTTGACAACAAGTCTTACATCATAGTGTACTATGCATAGAAAGGAAAAAAAAATTTGTCCATAACACATTTTTACATCGATGTCATGATTAGTATGCACCATCTAACAACATACTGTTGGAAAAAATACATGTTTGTATCGCATACAAAGCATACGTAGTGGAAAAATTAACGGATCTACTTCATTCGCAATTGATAACATGTACTATGTAAGTTTCAAAATTTGAGAAAAAGAATGCGTACCTTGGTGTGGTGAAATTCAAAACTGAAGATCAGAAGTTCTTGGGAAGACTTTTAATCTTCACTCCAATTCCACTTAATACCCAAGATGTGTGGTCTCTCAATCAGTTTCCAAGGAGAGAATAATGAGTGTCCAACACTCACATACAAACCATTTCATTCCTTATGAGAATTCTTATGAAAGACTTTTATGAAAAACCCCTTAATGAAATTCTGTATGTTTCTCTCCTTATATACAACTGATTATCTAATTGGGCTAGCCTTTTGGCCCATTCCAATTGGGCTCTAATATGTGGCTTGCAGTGGGACCAAAAGGGACCAATAAGACACTAACTCCAATGGGCCTGGGCTTTTCTGTTAACTCTTGACAAGTCCAAAGTTACCATTAACTATATTTAATACCACTATATAAATATAGTTGCACTCTAGGACTTATCTATAAATTATATCCCAAGACTTTATTGTACATGCAACCCCTTCATTAAAATATTCGTAGTAATACAAAGTCATGAATGTAGACTGCCACTTTGAAGATTACTACATCTTAATCCTTGAGTACCCGGTTTAATCCTTTACGTTATTCATCATATATTTATGAAATCCAATTTCATAAATATATACTTTAGTAACAACTTACTAAAGTGGTTGGGCCCAACTCTCTTGAATAACCAAACCCATAAACTTATCTCAAGGGAATATTTTATGTCTCTGTTAAGAGATTATGAATTCCATCTTGAGAATATATGTTCCATCAACACTAAATGCGGTTGCCCAACATATTGAGGTTTTGACCGTGACTTATAGATCTCACTTCTGATATATCAAAGCAATCTACACTTCATGATCAGGTCCATTATTCTCTTAGGATTTAGAGTTGATGTAAATAGAAGTCGTGAGATTTATCATTCATTTGACAGTCGTTAGGAGAATAATAAATCTCACAGTGGTCCAGTTCAATATGTCTTAACTCTTAAAACATATCAACATACCAACTAGAAGTCTCCACTTCCATGATTAAGACAAATCATCATAGTTGATATGTTATAGTTTTCGCAGATGAAACGCCCAATTTCATCACCAACTACGAACTAAAATTCTGAGTTTATAAAGAACTTGCGATTTATATCTTCTTTGACTAAATCACATAAATCACATACTATGCATCTCATGAACTAAGATAATGTCCCATTAGTTCATTTATAAATAGTCTCATATAATTAAACAATTTAATTATTTATGACATACCAATAAATTGGATTTTAGGGCATAAACCCCAACAATCTCCTACTTGCACTCAAAGACAATTTATCATATGTCCAACACTTATCTCCCTTTAGAGTATTTCATAGTTACTCTAAGGCAAGGCTTGGAAACAAGTTACAGCCAGATTTATTGCATAAATTATATTTTCTACTACTACTTCTTAAGTACTCATATCTCTCTAATGAGATAATACTTACGCTTAATGTGTATCATCACCACCTAGGATGAACACATATCTTGAAGTTCAACTTCATGAATCACACGTGTATCTTCACCATCTAGGATGAACACATATCTTGAAGTCCAACTTCATGAATCACAATCAAACTATAGGTCAGTATTTGTACATCCAGTGACTATCAAAACCTCACTTTGGTGGATAAGCATATAATCCCTCATTGTCCTAAGATATATGAGTATATGCTTTACTCCCACTAAATTAAGTGATCTTTGATTCAATTGATATTTGTTTACTATGCCCACCGCAAAATAGATATTTAGCCTAGTATTTAGCATAGAATAAAGACTTCTTATCGATTTGATATAAGGAACCGTCTTAATATGCTCTTTCTTTTATATGTCTTAGGATTATAATCCTATATAAAGGAACTTCAAACTTAAAAGGAAAGAATCATTTCTTGAAGTATTACATGCTATACTTGGCTAGAATCTAATCTATTTAAACAGTTTGAGATAGACCCAACATCCTAATTTTTGAATTTTAACAAAGTTTAATTCTTAGGATGTGACTAGTCTTTCCTAAGTACTTTATATCAAACTAGACTAGACAACAAAAACTCTATTGATGACAATAACTCTATAACATTCTAAATGATTAGAATGTCATCAACATACATTATGAGATTTATTATTCTATATAGCTTTTACACACATAAGGTCTTTTAATACTTGATCAAAATCAAACAATTTGATTGCTTGATCAAAGATGATATTTTATGATTCATATGCTTGCTTTACTCCATAAATAGAATTTAAGCAACTTACATACTAATCACTATTGGTTCTTTGCTATGTACAAGTCTAGGTACATCATATAGATGTCTTTTTCAAGATTGCTACTAAAAGAAGTTTTCTTGATATCCATTGCCATATTTCATCCAAATGAAATATAATGGATAAGAGAATCTAGATAGAGTCAAACTTGACTATTAGTGAAAAAAATCTTTTCATAATCGAACCATTTCTTTCTGAATAAATCTTTTTGCCACTAGTCTTGACTTTGAAGGTTTGCACCTTCAAATCTATCAATCTCATTTTCTTGTAGAACTATTTGAGAACAATAGGCTCAATGCCAATAGGCGCCTCTACAAGTTCTAGACTTTAAATAGAATCTAATTCTATTCACATAACCTTGATCCAATAATTCATATTCATATCATCTATTGCCTCTACGTAGGACCGAAGATCAAATTCATATCCTTGTGGAATGACTTTAAAAGTTTATCCCAAAAGTATGATATTACAATCCTCCCACTACGATATTGTACCGGTGTAATAGCTATATATATCAAAACCAAAGCTCTGAGAAAAACAATCCCATCCATGCCCATCTTCCGGGTTCTTCTTTCGCTGGTATGTGGCTCAGTCTATATACAAAGATGAAGCATATACCCACGAAAATTAAAAGTGAATAGAATTGGAAAAGGATTCGTCCCTTCGCTAACTTTGTTGTAAAAAGAGGAAGATTTTCATCTTTTGCCATCTCTCACTCTTTCTCCTATGGTGCTTTACACTGCACGTATATAGTACTGCCAAAAGTTAAAAAAGAAAAAGGAGGGGAAAAATGCGTGTAAAATAGGAGCCAAGTAGAAGAGTAGATAAGACGCAATTGGCTTTAAAAAAAAGTAGATAAGACTCATGGGAGTAGGATTGATTGACCAAAGGGTAATTGTTAATGCACAACTTAGCGTGAGTTTGGAATGCGCGGAAAAATGTGTGTTCTTGCATTTTGTTAAAAAATAGTGAGTTCAGTGTACTGTTTACGAGACTCGCAAGTACTTTTTTTAGCAAAAAAAATCTTTAAAATTGGGTTCCACGGCAGTATTCATACATTTAAAAATTATTTTGCTATAGTGTTTTCAATTTTAAGTTTTCAACAATAACCGGTATCCAAACAGAGTCTTATTATTACACACCATACACGCAAATAACCAGGTCAGCTAGAGCAAGTAAAAATTTGTGAAAAGGTTTAAATGGGAGGAGCTAGAGCTGGTTGAAGTCAAAGTTGGATATTATCAATTTTGATAAACTAACAAAACAAGGAGAGAGAGAGAGAGATTCAAATGATAGGAAAATGATGGTGCCTGCGATATTGCAAACAAATCAAGTTATTGTACAAGGTTCAACCCAATCACGTTAAAATAAATTTGAGTTTGTGTCGGTTATCGTGGAATAAGAAACTTGCATTCAAATTTTAATTGCACAAAAATGAAACTCTCAAAAGACATTTCGCTCGGGTAAAAAGTAGTTGTTCGGTAGCAGTGTTTAAGTATAGTATTCAAAATGACGTGAAATTTGTTGTTTACAAAATATCATGAAAACGCACGTTTAAAGTACTTATAATGCAAAAAATTATATTTAGTACCATGTTTCAAAAAACATATTGTGTGTTTGATATGTGTATGTGTTTTTTTTTTTTTTTTAAAGTAATGACTTGTACAATAAAAGTATACTATTTTGTTTAAGGAGAGAAAGAGGAAAAAATAAAAAATAAAAAAGAGGTTGAAGCATGTCAGAGAGAGTTTCAATTATGTTTGGTCTTGTCAAGTGGGTCTCAAAAAACTGATATGGATAAATTCTTAAAATACATGTTTTAAATACCATAATTTGAGAATTTTAACTCAAAATACTCTTAATAAATCATTCTTACCATACACTTTTAAAAAAAAACACTAAAAGCTGTTGTTTGAAATCTACTACCAAATAGGCCATATTTCACTTAAACTTTGCTCAAGTTTAGAGTTGAGCGAAAAAAATTTTGAGGTTTAAAAAATTTGTAAGATTATGTAGAATAAATGTGCTTTGAGTGAGGGATGACTATTTTAATGTCTAATAACAGTTTTAACAATATTTTGAAGGTTGTGATTCATCAATTGTATATTGGTGTCTCTTCATTGACTATTTATATAAACATATTTGGTTTTTTATTTTATAATATACACATATACAAGGAAATTCTGGAATTCTCAACAATTGATATTTGTAGAATTTAGGCTTATTGTCTCTTAGAAATAATTTTTTAGGAACCTTATAACAAACTATCTTTTGAGTTGGAGCAAATATTGTCTTAAAGATAGTTATTCAATGTGAGTTGGTAACACTATTGTAGAAAATGTGTATACTAAGCCGTACCAAAATCTCGATGACCTACTTACATGTCCAAGGTCATGAAGATATTCTTAGTTAGTTTGCTTGATCCGTGTACGTCTCTTTGGGTAGACCTTGCATATGTGGAATGCTTAGGTCAATAGCTGCGGAAGACTCTCTTTTAGGGCGGGATGAGGGTTGGCATTATGCTCAAATATAAATTGGGCATGGCGACCCATTTGTGCACTATTGTGGACCCATAGATCATGGACCCTCCTGCTTATATACGCATATACTTATAGGAGTATACTTATGGTGCTTTTTCTCTATAAAAATAAAATTAATTAATTAAAAATTAAAAAAAAAATGTCTTCTCTGCCATTAGAGTATATTAGGAGATACTAGTCACTAAAGCTTGCAAAAGTGCGGCCATAGACCCCTCAGGCCTATTGTCGCAGGGTTTAGGTCACATTTGAAAACATGGCCTAAAAAAATGCAGCTATAGGCCAAATCGTCCTATAGCCACGTTTTTCTGACCTATAGCCGCGTTTTAAACAACGTGGCTATAGAACGTTTTTTTTGTAGTGACTCTAGCTAGCCAAATTCAGCGTTTAGTTCTATTTGTTGATTTTTTAGTGCCACAAATTTGAGATCTATATATATTTTTTAATAAATTTGGATTTAGATTAAGTATTCTCTCAAAAAAAAAAAAAAAAACTTTTATTTCTTTTTAACCATTCTTAAGTAAATGGACCGAAGTGGCCTAAAATTGACCAAAATGAACCAAAATGCATCGAATGGATTGAAATGCTATGTTGATGTAACTCAACATGAGCGCAGTAACAATAAATACTAGTTTTCAATTTCTAAATACTAATAAATAGATTTGAATAATGAAGCAAAAAGAAAAGTACATAAAAAATCAAATTCTAATCAATTCCAATAATTATTTTGACAATATATGGTTCCATCAAATTAACTATATCTTAACCAACAGAAGTTTTACAAGGTACAAACATAGAAATTAATATAGGGTTATTGCACAAACTAATAAAGCAAACATAGTTGATTTGATTGTTACAGAGGTGGGCAGACTAGCAACGTCTTTCCTGAAGAAAAGACCTTGGTAAACTGGAAGATTGATGAAAACTAGTAGACCACATAGAAGAATCTGCAATGCAAATCGTTCCCAAAACAAAATTTCCACATCTGCAATCACCCTCTTCAATGCACCAATGAAACAAAAGGCATTTAGCAATGCAAGTGTTGCTAAAATGGTAAACATTGGAGAAGAAGTACCAAACTCCATGACCTCTTGCTCATATCTTTGTGACACATCATCATCAGCCACCTTTGTTGTGATGACAAAGGTCGACTTTGAAAACCCTAGTCGTTTTAGGATATAGTCCAACAAGCCAAAGAAGTAGGAAGTTGTTCTTTTATATAACCACATCCTTTGATCATTCCACCAACCCTTGAATGTGCCCCCAAACCAAATAAATTCTCCAAGGCTGTAAGTACGGTGGAGAAAGATAACAAATACAAATGCTAGGACCCATGAGCTTGAAATCTGCTAGTGCAAGATCAATATATTCTTAGGAGATAATTTAGCAACAATAATATACAACTTCAAATTAAGAAATAAAAGTCTCTTACCTGTGGAAACAAGGATATGCCTCTAAACAAGCATAGAGATGGCACAGTAACATAGTACAACGTAGTCAAGCAGTTTGGAGCCCATAGCAAGTAGATACAGTATGAAAGTTGAAGTTTTAGAGGAATCTTTTTATATCCAAGCACAAAGGGACAATTCCTGGAGACAAATATATGAAAATCACCTTCAGACCATCTTTTGTGTTGTACAAGTGACTGTAGTAGTGTTGTGGGAGCAACTCCTAAAAAGCCCTTCCTTTCTGGATTGAAATATATGGATCTCCAATCTCGACATTGCATGGCTAATCCCGTTAATAAATCTTCCACTGCACAGTCATACTTCAAACCCATCTGCAAATAAGTGTATAGGAGGATCAAATGAATTGTACACATATACACACATTACAAATAAGCATATAAGTGGTTCAAATGAATTGAACACACACACACAAATGCACATACCTCTTTTCCCCACTGAGAGTTCTCTTCATAGCTAGAACTTGCAAGGACTTTGCATTTCTCTTCTAGTACACTTGTACTCTCCTCTACACTTCTATTGCTCAGTCTCTTCCAATCTGCCCTATAATTCTTGCTATACTTTTGCCCAGAAAGAGTCTCTCTTCTATGGAAGCACCCAGTACCAATATAGCAAGATCCTCCATTCCCATCATATCCTGGCATCTCCATCTTTGTTTCAATATACAGCACGATAGAAATTTCGTTAAAATCTTCTCTAGTCAAGGGTACGCATTTTCAATTCAACATATTGAAATCACTATAAGTTATTTTTTGATGCTCACCTCCATTATTACATTCAAGGAACTACTGTAAACATCATTTTTTGTTAGGTTCTCGAATGCTTGTGGAAACTGTACAAAGCCAACTTCATTTCCCTTTTCTTCATCCATAAAAAAGCATAAAGCTTCTCTAACTGACTTTGAATTGTTTGAGTACATATCGCAATCCACGTTAAGAATTATTCGACTATTGCTTATCCTCGATGACACCCTTATCTAATTTTTTTTTTTAATTAGGAAAGATGATTATGAGTATAACATACTAACAAACTAAGAATTAGCTTGGTTAAGCATTTTGCATGCAGATATGATGTATGGTTTACCATTGCATTCATGGCTCCTGCCTTAAAATGGTGATGGTATTGGGGTCTCTTTTCACGTGCCAAGTATACCAAGGTAGGTAAAGGTTGTCCTTGAATGTCGACAGCCTCAGAGTCTCTCCCATCAATAAGTATCTACAAATTATTTATTATTAATTAATTAACTAAACCATGCAATTGAATAAAATTTAAATACTAAAGTATATATATAAATATATATTTTTTTTTTTGGTTTCCCAAGGTGTCCCCAGGCTTCGCCTGGGACTAATCCTCCGAGGTACTGTCAAGCGCCAAAGGCGAGGACCTCTCCCAAGAAAGTTTGCTGCATCCACAAGGGCTCAAACTAGAGACCACTTGCTTAAGTGACCAGAGCCCCTTCCACTCAGGCCAACCTTCGTTGGTAATACTAAAGTATATTCAATTCATGAGACAAAGAGAATATAAAGTATGTACTTGAAGAATTGTTTGATGGTCACGTCGGCTTGCAACCAATATCCACTCATTGAATCCCTTGTGTTCTTTGCTTATCTCTTCAGATATTCGACCTAGTTTTGTGATGTTTTCAATCCGTATCTTCATGTCTTCATATAACATCTACATACAACATGAAATACGATTTTAGTTTTTAGCACACGTACATGAATTCAAAAATAAAGTAAAGAAGAAAATTTACAAGATGTTTGTGTATTGATTTTCAACCTAATCTCAAAATAGGTACAAAATAAATAGATGACTTTCCAAATGATCAAAAAGATACAAAATAAATATAACAATCTTCCTAGAAGCCTTTTGATGGGTTTATAATGGTGGGTTGTAATTGAAGGATGATATGGAAATTAAGTTAAGTAGATAAATGATTTTATTTTTGATTGCTTTCATATGTTTTGAGATGGATTTACAATCAAAACATCGTATTTATTTATATATATATATATATAAGTAAAAATCTCATGAATGAAAACATAAGGTTCCATTATATGACGTATGTTTTGATAATTCTCTCATTTGACATTCCACCTCATTTTTTGATTAGTTCTATGTATCAATCTTCTTTGAAAGGGGTATAGGTATTATTCATTTAACCTTCCATCCAAGTAAAGGTTTTAATGAATTAATTCATTTTAACCTTTTTAACTAAGTAAATGTTTTAATTTTTATTATTTATTTGTATTAAAAGATAAATAATTTTATTTAATTAGTTTTTTATATTTTTAATTATAAAAAATTTCTAACAACTATTTAGCAATGTATATATGTGTGTGTGTAAACAAAGGTGTGGACTGAAAAAATATGTGATTAGTATTTAAGATTTATATCAAAAAACAATTTATTTGGTATATAACACTCATGTTCAAATTTAGTTGTTTTAGCAACAATTGAAACAAAAACTAGCAAAAAAAAAAGCAAAATATATAAAATGTTGTGTAATTAATTTAATCAAAGTAATTAAATATTTGTGAATTCATTCAAAAACATGTTTATATATAAATGAATTATATTAAGCACAATAATTCATGTTTCCTCTTTTTAATGACGTGATATAATTATCAAATATAATATAATGAATATGTATTATACATGAATTATATTTTATATGAACTTGCAATGTACTCACATATTTCAAGAGGTATCCATTTTAGAATGGTGAAAGTATTAGTTTTACTTCTTCTTTTTCATGCCAAAGTACTACTTTTACTGATTTCATGAAAAAGGTAATGTATTACATCCATAAATACCCATCGTTGAAAGAGATAGGCACATGGTCATGATACCCATTTCTTCCAAAAATAAAATCATAATTCCTACCCCTTGTTTGTGTTTATGGTAACTTTGAGTTGCCTCAACCTGCACTTCCAAAGTTCCAAGTATATTAATAATTTGAGCTGCCACAATTTCCAAACCATGACTTATTGTAGAAAATAATAACAAACAAGCAATCATCAAGAAGCTACTGAGATGACCATTTTTTCTGTCTTGCCTTGACTTGAACCATTTCACTCCACCCCGCGAGAGTTTTTCTCGCCCCGTAAATTAAGGTGGTGGGCGGGGGATGGGTTTAGGCTTTTTAGCCCCGCCCCATCCCCGATCCAGCTCACTCTACTAGTGTTAAAGATTTAATTTTTATTATTAAGTATTTAAATGCATGAATATTAAGGTTTTTTGTTTTATTTTGATATTATCTTGTTAAACACTTTGGATAATATTATTCAATTCATACTCAGAATTAGTTTGATTAAAATAATAATTTTAATTTTAATTTCAAGTATGTTTATATTAATGAAACAAGTTTTATAAAAAAAAAAAATTATAATAGGTGTGCGGAAGGGGTGTGACAGATTAACACAAAGTAAAATTTTGTAGGCGAGGATGTGCGAGGCAATTTACCCCACCATGCAGCACAAGACAAAGACAAGATAAAATAAAATCATACAAGGTGAAAATCCCATCATTCAACCCGGCCCTACTTAAAAGGTGAGCATTCATTAAAAATTAATTATCTCCCATGAGTTTTCCACGCAAATGTTTGGGGTAGGTACCAATGTACCATATTTTCTCTGGACAAAGCATCCTGGTACTGTGGTATTTATATTTTGATTTGTTTCTGGACAGAGCAACAGAGGCCAACTCCTAAAAGTTAATGCACAATGACAATTTTTACCCGACCCTAATGGGCCGGATTTTACCCGGCCAAATAAAGAATAGGGTCGGGTATGGGTTTTTAAAAAGAAAACTTGAAGCAGATCCGGGTCGGGTCTGGGTTTTTTATTAAACCCGACCCGAAACCCGGACCCGGACCCAGACCCGGTTACTGTAATATTACTAAATACCCTTTATATGTATATATATAGCTAAAACAAACCCTGAGTCTCGAATCCTCATTTCATCTCACGCCTCCCTCACCCTCACACAAAAGCACTCACAGTCACACTCACGCCTCACCTCTCAGCCGCCTCCTCTCTCTCTTTCTCAAGATCTCTGCCACCCTTTCTCTCTCTCTCTCTCTCTCTCTCTCTCTCTCTCAAGTTCTCACCGCCGGCCACCCTCTCGGCCTTAGATGATTTTGACTGAATCCTAGGAAGGCTTACAAGCATCCCTTCTGCCATATCCACCAGCAAATTTGGCATATTCAATAATGCATCTTCGTCTACAAACTCTTCCTCACTACTTCTACGACATGTCATTTCTTGACCAGTGCTACACTCCGACAATCTATGCAACCTAGCCTTAGCTGCACACGCCGCCGCGGCGCGTATGTCGCTCGACGACATCGACGCCGATATCGAATACGAAAGAATCGAAGTCGGGATTTATTGATTGTGTTTTCTGTTTGTGATTTGTGTTTTTTTTTTTTAGTAAAAAATTTGTATTAACAGAGAGAAGAGCCAAAAAAAAAAAGCTGATTTGTGTTTCTGCTTATGTTTGGGATTGTGATTTGTATTTTTTATTTTTTTGATGGTGAAAAATCTATATTAACAAAGAAGAGAAAAAAAAAAAATCTTACACTATAGCATAATGCATATACTTATACTCAAGATCTTACACTATGACAATCCAGTGTTTGACCAGCTGATTTGGTGTAAGATTTTTCCTTTTTTTTTTTCTCTCTTCATATTTTAAGCTGATTGGGCCTATTTTTGGACTATTTTTGGCATATGAGCGTTAAAAAAATTGATTGTGATTGGGCTATGATTTGGTTCGAGAATTAGGCCCAAATTTGGCCTTGCTAGACGGGGCTCGGCGGGGCAAATCTGAAGCCTGGATAAAAAATCCGTTTAATAAATGGACCGGGTTCAGGTCATGGGTTTCAACCCGCAAGTCGGGTCCGGATATAGTAAAACCCAGCCCGAACTCAACCCGTTACCATTCCTACCAAGCATCCTGGTACTGTGGTATTTATATTTTGATTTGTTTCTGGACAGAGCAACAGAGGCCAACTCCTAAAAGTTAATGCACAATGACAACTGACCTGAATGATGTCCCAATGAATTTTGGAGGGTCTCATTGAATGATATCGTATGCTCTTTTTTCTTTCTTACCTACTAACTGGTGAGTGGTGACACTGTTTTTGTAACTTTTTTCCAAAATGGACCAAGAACACAGAGAAAGAAAATTAAATGAAAATTATCAGATTTTTGAACCCGAAGACAATTTTTGTATCTGTACCCTATAATGATACTTTTCCCAATAGATGGAGAGAGCACAATACTGATAAAATTAAAATTGGGTTAAAAAATAAATAAAAAAAAAGGGACATACACCCGGGAGACCACAGCAACAAAACTCTTGACTTGCATTTGCAGCTTATTGCTCAAGCTGCATCCTTGCTTCTCTACGCACGCCGCACAGTATTTCACCAGTCTACTAGTAACTACAGTTTTTTTTTTTTTTTTTTAATTTAAATCATGATGGTCGGTTGAAAACATGAGATGACTGTCAGTTAGGTTATAAAGCTCTTCACCACTATCAAAGTATATAAATATTTTATATGTTTATATTGTTATGAAGAGTGACACATACCAAACACATTTGCAATAACTAATAAATATTGTACACTTTTTACAAAAATTTACTTTTTTGTTTTTTTGTTTTTTTTGTTTCTACAATATAAATTTAGATGGTATTTTACCATGTAAAGAAGGATTTCTCATATATATATAATATATATATATATATATATATGATCTAAGAAATAGTAAAATGTTTTTTTTTTTTTTTTATACAAGAAATAGTAAAATGTTAATAACCTTAAAGTGGAGTTTTTTTTTTTTTTTTTTTTTTTTTTTCAATTGAAATGATGAGGGTCGTCTTATTCCATCCAACAATGAATGGTGTTTTGCAAATGATGAGGAGAGCATGATAGCAAGAGATGTACCTTAACAGTTGACCACTCCTTGGCCAAGACAGGCTCCCCAAGTGGCTCAACAGCTGTGCGGAAATAAGCCTCCGGCGATCTTGGTTCTACTTTGAACTTCTTGCAAAACGGCAGCCAAGTCTTTGAGAAACGTGAGGCCTCTAGCATAGCATAAAACGTCAAATCTGAACCACCATCATCTGATAGATAAACGTTTAGCTTCTCAGGTGGATAGTCATAAGCCATGACTGATAGGATTGTGTTTATCACCATAACTGGTGGTTCTATCACAGGGTCTGCGGTGCACACGAATATGTCTATGCCAGGCAAAGCTTTTTCGTATCTGTTTATTATATATATACAATCACACTTAGCAAGAAAAGCAAGTAATAGACAAACGCATACATAGAAAATCAAGTTTGCATGCGATATATATAAGCTTGCTAGGCATGTGAAACAGAGAGATATACCTGTGAGAGAGGCGATCTTTGAAAGTGCTACGATAGATGGGGTTCCATCGGACAACCGTAGTGACAAACCAATAAAAACAAAACCAAAGCTCTGAGAAAAACAATCCCATCCAAGCCCATCTTCCTGGTTCTCCTCTTGCTGGTATGTGGCTCAGTCTATATGCGAAGATGAAGCATGTTCCCACGAAAACTAAAAGTGAATAGAATTGGAAAAGGATTCGTCCCTTTGCTAACTTTGTTTCAAAAAGAGGAAGATTATCATCTTTTGCCATCTCTCTCACTCTTTCTAGCTCCTATGGTGCTTTCAATGAGTTACACTGCATGTATATATATAGTACTACGAATAAGAGTTAAAAAGAAAAGGCAGAGAAAAGTATAATAGGAGCCAAGCAGAAGAGTAGGTTTGATTGACGAAGTTACCAGGTTAACTTGAGCAAGTACAAACTTTTGTGAGATAGCTAGCGCTAGTTGAAGTCAAAGTTGAATACTACCAGTTTTGATGAACTTTTAAAACAAGAAAGAGAGAGACAGAACCAAGTGGCAGGAAAATGATGGTGCCAATGATATTGCAAACAAATATGAGGCTATTGTACAACGCTACAAGCCAATAACGTTAAAGTAAATTTGAGTTTGTGCGGGATATCGTGGAATAAGAAACTTGTGTTTGAATTTTACTTAACACAAAAATGAAACTCTCAAAAGCCATTCCGCTAAAGTGAAAATCAATTCACTCTCAATTAACTTCGCTCGAGTGAAGAGTCGAGAGAAACAATTTAAGGTTTCAAAATTTTATAAAATTACACAAAATAAATGTGCTTTAATTAAGCAAGTAATGACTATTTTAACTTCTTTTAACAATTTTAACAATATTTTGAAGGTTGTAATTCTTCAATTGTATCTCTTCATTGGTGTCATTTCATTGACTTTATATAATTTTTTTCGGTTTTTTCTGTATAATATACATATACAAGGAAATTCTGGAATTCTCTTAGAAATAATTTGTTAGAAATAATTCAGATATCTTTCGAGTGTGAGCAAATATTGTCTTAAAGATAGTGATTTAGTGTGATATGTTTGTTGTTAACATTATTGTAGAAAATGAATATACTATGCCTTACCAAATTAAATCTCGATAGCCTCCTTACATGTCCAAGGTCTAGAATATTTTAATCTAATTAGGGTACCATACTCTATATAAAGGTGGTATTACTCTTAGAAATTGAAACAAACACACTACTATGAGGAATAGCTTCAATATCCCCATTGTTATGAAAATGTAAAAGGGATGCTTGTTTTCCTTTTTCTCCTCCCTGTTCATACCCCTAGTGGCGATACTTCTTCCATGAAGGAAAGCCCTGTTGCACAAAAAATTAACCCTACTTATTAGCATATTTTGCTTTTTTTTTTTTTTTTTTTTTTTTTTAATATATAGGTTTAGTAGTGGGCTTTCATTAGATTGAGACTTTGTAAAATTGCTTACTTCTTTACCATTCAATCGATTCTTTTTTCTTCCTTATATTTTTTAATATATATGTTTAGTAGTGGGCTATCATTAGGTTGAGACTTTGTAAAGTTGGTTACTCCTTTACCGTTCAATCGATTTTCTTTTTCGTCCTTTTTTTGAGAAACAAACACACATACACACACAAGGGAGAAGGAAATGGGTTCTTTTTCTTCTTAACCATTTAGTTTTTCCAACATTTAGAGGTTTTTTTATGAGTTCGAATTTGGTAAGAATGTGGTGTGTAAAATCCATGTTTTACACCATCCAATAAAAAATTATTACATCAACTTTTTACTTAAAATTTAATACATCCTACTACGTATACCTAATAACATTTTATTTTAATAAATTCCCAATTGGGGTGGATTTTCAGATGAGTATTAAAATCGATTGTGTGTGATTGTACCTATTCTTTCATACATGATATGATGATGTGGCATGTTAAGATTGAAATATGTAAAACTTAAGTTTTACAACACATCCTTATATCCTTATAGAATTTAATCTCTTTTCTTTTATATATATATATATATATATATATATATATATATATTAGTTTTTTGGTTTAAAGTTAACAAATAACCTACCTTAGAATATAAAGTTATTTTAAACCATGAGTAGGAGGGATACTTAGGCGATGTGGGACAAAGGTGTAAAGCCAAAAGTGGTGAAGATCCTGGACTCCCCATCCCTTTGTAACAAAACCGTGAGGGACTGGCTCCCTAAAGTGGACAAAATTGATTGGTGCGAGTCAAGTACTCACAATAATTATGACACCAAATTA
The DNA here is from genome assembly GCA_030021035.2 of Notholithocarpus densiflorus. Classification (NCBI taxonomy): domain Eukaryota; kingdom Viridiplantae; phylum Streptophyta; class Magnoliopsida; order Fagales; family Fagaceae; genus Notholithocarpus; species Notholithocarpus densiflorus. The sequence continues at coordinate 1,433,625 of JARYZH020000054.1, read as the reverse complement.
ATTTAATGGAATTTTCATTATCATATAAATAGGAAATAATTATAATGCGAGTGCTTTGAAATTGTACATATATAGTAATATATTAACATATTCAATGTTTTAAACATGAAAAATGTGTTTACCAACTTTAATAATTTTTGTCCCTCAAAAAAAAAAAAAAAAACTTTAATAAATTTTTTTTTTTTTTAGAGCCTAATAATTTCTTTTTTAATTGTGAATTTGATTTTTTTTTTTTTTTTAACTATGGGCATGAAATTAAATGTTTATATAGAAGAAAATTAATTTAAGGAAAAAGATTAGGTGATAGCTCAACCTTTCTCATCTAAGGAACCGTACCTAACAGAGGTTCATGTAACTTATTTTTTAAGGAAATACTTGTGAAATTAATAGTTTACTTTTAAGGGCATATTTTTGTGAACATTTAAGGCAATATTGTTCAGATTAATAGTGAACATTTAAGGGCAATTCTTTTTAATTTCTATTTATGATTGACACATGTCAGACATATTGACATGTAATTTAGGGGTGTCAATTCGGGTTCGTATCATGTCAAGATAGGGGTATTCGACTAAATGGCTCAACCCGAACTTGACCTATTTAATAATTATGTCATGATCCTTCAACCCTAACCTGACTTGTTAATAAGACGGATTAATCTGGTCCAACCCACTTGACACGCTTAATAAACGGGTTGTGTTAGGTTGACACGAATATAACACAACCCATTTCAACTTGTATAATATTAAATATAACATCCATCTAGAAATGTATTTTTTTACACCCCAAAAGTAGTGCATACACTTCAAGTCTTCAACCTCCATTCAAAATAATATAGTTCAACAAAAATATAACATCTATCTAGAAATAAGTTCTTTACACCCCAAAAGAAGTGCATACACTTCAACCCAGATAACATAGTTCAACAAAAATTTAATATCCTCAAGGTTTGTAAAGTTTCAATTTCCAATTATATCCCTTGTAAGTTTTTGTAATTACTCACTTTTCTTTTTAAATTTAAAATATAGGTTGGATATAAAAGGTATTTGACAAATCAAAAATAAAATGAATATTTATTTGTTATACTAGTTAAACGAGTTGTGTTAAATGAGTTATTTCGGGTTGACACAAATAAGTTAGGGTGTCAAACATGTCTATTGCAGGTTACACAGGTTGACCCACTTATAACACGTTTCTTAACATGCCACTTTCAGGTTGACCCGTTTATAACCCAAATTTGCTAAGGCCCAACCCTAACCCGCAAAAACCTGTGTCAGGTTCGTGTCATGTTCACAGGTTGGGTCGAACATTGATACCCCTACATATATAAATAATTGTTTTAATACATTGTCCATGTCATACCAATTATATATAAAAAGTTGTCATGTGTCACTGTAGTATGTTTTGAAAAGGAATATGTGTCATCATAACATGCATCCACCAGTTTTTGAATCTAACTTTTTATAATATATATATATATATATATATATAAATATATATTATATTTTGGGTATTTGTAGCAACTCTTTCTTCTCATCTCTAGATTTTACAAAAGCTTTTTTGTATTCATTTCCATACTTGACTTATGCTAATTAGTGTGTTTATTCTTCTCAAAAAAAAAAGTGTGTTTATTCTTTTCTTTAACTCTTAATTTGATTATTGTATTAGTTTATAATCAATAATTATTTGTATCAATTTGGTGTTTTTGTCGTTCGAATTCCGTTGGTGTTGAAATGCATGGATGATATAGTTATATATAGGTTTTTTTTTTTTTTTTACTATTCTAATAGATAGCATGTTAAAAGCCAATATTTTGATATAGAAAATACGATAGATTTATAAAATTATATGTGAATATAATTTTAAATACATGTGAATATATATTATACTCCAACTAATTTGACACTGTATTGTTTCGAAATACATTCTCATGCAACGTACACACAAATTAGTTACTGGTTAAACATATCTCAAACTGTAAGATTAATGGAAAAAAATAGAAATATAGTTTCATTGGTGATTTAAGTTTGTTTTGAAGATATGGATTAATAGGGGAGTGTTCTATTTTGTAGATATTTTAAGTGTAGTTGGAGATATATTTTTACCGAGTTGTCCTCAAGTTTTTTCCCTATTAAACCTAAGGTTTAGAGATATTTTTGAATCATATAAAAATCCAGTCCAAAGAGGAGAATCCTCTTATAAATAGTATAGATAAAAAAATTAATACAATATTGCAATCTCAAGATTCTAGTTTGTTACTACAAAATATTTCAATCTCTCTTTCATGCCAAACCTGACCAATTATTGCAACAATTGGAAAATTTAACTACCACCTAGCTAATTTAATGCAACATATTTTAATGAGACTAAAATTACCTATTAGCTAATTTAACCTTCTTTCTTTTTTCTTTTTTTCTTTTTGGATATTCGATAGTGGGGGATGGCGGATTCAAGGGTGTGGGACCAAAATTTTGAATAAGGTCACTTTCACTTAAGAAAATGATGAATTTTTTTAATTTTGTGCTTCCCCTCCAAGTTATGAGTTCCTTCCTTTCAAAAATAAGTGCTACATATTTTATATTCTAATATTCAAGAGGATCATTTTTAATGAAGAAAAAATTATCTCATAAACAAGAATACAAATATTAAGTATATTATACAAATGTGTGATTTTCATTCATATCATAAGTATAAAATAAAAGTGTTAAAATTCTCAATTTTCCATGACTAATTCTTATTGAGATTTACATAATCTTATTGTGCGCACCAGAAATATAGTTAACAGGCTCAACTTATACTTGGGCTCACAACTTATTTGTATTGTGGGCTTTGGGTTTCCTACTATGGGTAGTTCCTTGCTCAGAGATCCATATGCACACTCTAGCCCACGCAAACTCCACTTCTTTTTCTCTTTGGGTTGCCCTCCTTACTTCTGATATTATTATCCTTTACTCTCTTTTCTTTCCAGAATTGCCAACCCCCACTCCTCACTCTATTCTCCTATTTATAACCTGAGATAAATGGAGATGTTATGATTACTTCTTGATCTCATTCGTGTAAAAGGGGGTCCAATTCCATCAGTCTTAAGTGGATGTTCTGTTGGGAATAGTGGTAATGGCATTGGAACTGGTTCCTGCCTCCAAAATGCTGCTTGGCAGCGATATTCCCCAAGGCAATACTGGGAAGCCGAGACCTTATATCTCCAGGCAATCACACTCCCAACCAGGTTAAAGTAGATCGGGAAGGGCTTGTTTTTGAAGTTTAAGACAGAATGGTCTCATTTCGGTTTTTTGGGCTCAGATTGGGCCTTGAGGTGTGTCCAGGTCAAGGCCATAGGTCAACAGGGATAGGATCATACATTGTAGCACAAGGCTAGGGCCTAAGGCCCAACGGGCTTAGAGCCCTGCCCTGTGCAGCACCAAAAGCCAAGATTCCCAGAAATAATAGGCCCGGGGCCCTGTCCCGTACAATAGCCCCCCTTGATTCGTGTCCGGGTACCGGGAATGAATCAAGAATGACAAACGCCAGAGATATCTCGGGAAGCCCAGGGGTCAGATACTAAACGGATAGGATGGTCATTAATGCGCCCTAAAAAGGGCGTTACGCCAGGCTGTCAGGATTAACCGCCAACATAACCTGGCGGTTCGTGAACACAGGTCGCGCGTGTGGGGATTACAAAAAGAATTCAGAAAGTTTTTCTCGCCTCTCTCCCCCATTAAATGCTCCCATCCTATAAATAGTCCCTATTCCTTCCTCAGATCACTTTTTGCTTCCCTATTTCTCCAAAATTTCTCTCTGCCGAGCATTCTTCCCCCGTGCATAAATCCTTCAATCAAGATCACCCCTTCCTAGAGCCCACAGTAAGTTTCTCTACTCCTTCTTCCTCTTTCAATTTTTTCCTTCGCTTTAGAGTTTAAGAATGGGATTTTCCCACCTTCTGTCTACTGAGGCGTCCCTAGCTAACTTTAGAGTGGTTTTCAACATCCCTGGGGATGTGAATGTGGCTTATTGCCACTAGGGTAACATCGCTCTCCATCAACGTTCTGGGCCCAATACAGCGTTTTTCCCTTTGATGTCTATCCTAAAGGGAGGGGTTAGGTTTCTCGTGGACCCTCTTTTACTTAGTACCCTTAGGTTTTATGGTTTGTGTCCTGATCAACTTCCTCCCAATTTTTACCGAGTCGTAAGTTGCGTCAGTAGGTTAAATCAAAAATACGGGTTACAATTAAACCACCATGACATTAACTTTATGTACAGTTTGTGTGGCAATCTTAAGTCTAACCATTACTTAAAGGCTAGGGACATACGGGTACGACTTATTTCATGTCTACCCGATTCTAACAGAAACTCAGCAGGGGAATATGTTCAGGTGAGCGACAACTGGCTTGCTGACGAGCTCCCCTACCCATTATTGCCGCGTGAAGTTGGTCGGTACCGAGCATCTTTATTCTTTTGCTAGTTTTGCTTGTGATTGTTTTGCTTAAACATGTACTAACCAGTTTTTATATTATTTTATTGCTGACGGCAGAAGGTTTAGGCCGGACATTAGAGTAGTGCACATGAGAGACCTGAACTTCATGCCCCGGTCTAAGATATTCGTGAATTCCGACTGGCAGCTCTGGGCATCGCACCTCATACTCGGCTGCACTCCCATTTATACAACTTGGTAGCCCTTTGGACAAGCTTTATTGGTGGATAGCCCCCTACTGTCATACATAGACGTGAGGCATGCCAATCTCCTTCCTCCTCAGTTAACAGTTGGTGAAGCCCGGGACCTCGGCCCCTGGTACACTACTGCTGATTCTCTCGCACCGGTAAGGGACGCCTCGGCTAATCTAATGTCCTAGAGCCGTAGAGTCCACGTACCCGTCGAAGAGCCTGAAGCTCCTGCTCGGATAGCCGAGCCAGCAGTAGCCGAGTCGGTCAACTCCTCAGAAGCAAAGGCCGATAAAGGTGCAGAGATGGTAACTAAGCAAACAATGACCAATGACCGGTTCTTACCCGACACCCGTCCTGCGGCCCAGCCTCAACAGCCCCAAGGCAGGGATCCGACTCCCCCTCCTCCTGCCGGCCATACCAGAAAAAGGCAGCGCACTGCCGACCAACCACCCAGGGTTCCAAGTGATGCTCCCTCAAGGACCCCTCCCCGGGTATCCGGCGAGATCATAATCCGGGAGCCGACTGGTGGTTCTCGACCAACTGCCCAAGTTGGGACCCATGTGGCATCCTCTTCTCGGCCTGAGGTGGGTTAGCAGACCACCTTCAGACTTGGTGACAAGCCTCTGCCATTGTCTGCTAGCATGAGGACATAGGCCAGGGCGAAAGGGGGTGGGTCGCCCAGAGCTTGGTGCAAGGCCTCCTATTGCCCGAGGATGTCCACTTCTTCTCAGGCGGGACTGAGGAATCGCTGGCTAGGCGGCTGCAGTGGCAGACCATAGCGGTAACTCTCTATCTCGTCTTTTTCCATTTGTTTTGATGTATGTGTATTCCTTTTTCCTTTATACTTGTTATTGTTGTCTTATTAGGCCGGGCAGCTGACCCACGTCATTGACGAGAGGTTGAAGGAGACTACCGAGGATGCCGAACCGGAGAAGGCCCTCAAGGACGTTGTGGTTGCCACAACGAAGGAGAAAAGCAAAGCTACTGAGGCCATTGAGAAGAAGGCACAGTTTGCAGAGAAATCCCGGTTGGTGGCGGAGAAAAAGTTGACCTAAATGGAGGTTAAGCTGGGGGGCACGGAGCTCAAATTGGCGGAGGCAAAAAGCCTAAATTTGGCCCAAGCTAACGAGATTGCTGACCTGAAAGCGGCCCTTGAAGCCTGCAAGGAAAAGTGGTACAATGAAGGCTTCGCTGATGTTAAAAACTCCATGGAGCCTATTGTCCATCAAGCCCGGCTTCATGGGTTCGGGGAGGGGTGGCTGGCAGCCCTGCAAGCAATGGGAGTGGCCGAAGATTCCCCACTGAGGAACCCAGAGCAAATTCCATACCCGGCTCCTCCTCCCCCCGTTCAGAGTCAAGCTGGTACTATTAACTAAGAGGATACCCCCAGCATGAGGGAGCTAGTGCGCGCGATTGACACCCATGTGGAGACTGTTGATCTCGAGGTCACCAGCAACCTTAATGCTGCCGAAGACGTACAAGCCCAGCAACTTCCCGCCGATCAGCCAACCGAGGATGTCCCAGAACAGCAAGCTGAGGACGTAGCCCAGCTCCCACCCACCGATCCTTCAGTCTAATACTCAAATTTTTAGCCTACCTTTGTCTTTATTTTACTTGTATTTGATTTTTCCTTTTATTTGTTTGGTTTACCCATAGTCACCGGGTTGTGGTGACAGAACAATGGTTTAACTTTTATTTTCGTTTTCTCTATTTAATTAGTAACCGAACAATTACTTTAGCTGCCTTTATAAATGATCATTACATTGTTACTAAGTTATTTTTTCATGCTGCACCTTATCATTGTTATTATTATTCTCTCTATTTTTTTTTTCTTTTTCTATTTTGACCAGGTAGCATAATCAAGGCTCACCTCTAACCGGTGATAAAGACCACACTCGCTTGTCTTCGAATAGATAGGCTATATCTTTATCTATACAGTGACCAGGGCCGAATTGGAAAAGGTTTGATGTATCTAGGAAAAAGAATTAGCATTAAGCTCGCGCCCACTCGGGACTAAAGGTTGAATTTGATGCATGCTTGTGTTAAAAATGAATGTCCGACTTCCGTCTTTTAGGAAATTAGATGTTAGGTTCCCGCCTGCTAAGTTATTGGGCCTGGCTGAGAACAGGACTTTTGTCGCTAGGTAAATTTACTATAAGGTTTCCATCTGCCCGAAGAACAGGTTTTTGACCTTAGAATAATTTGACGTAAGAGTTCCGCTTACTCAGTGATTAGGGTCAAACCGGGAGCAAGTTTCAGCCCCTACAATAGTTTGATATAAGGTTTCCACCTGCTCAGTGATTTGGATCGAATCGTGAGTAGGTTTCAACCCTTAGAATAGTTTGATATAAGGTTTCCACCTGCTCGGTGATTTGGATCGAACCGGGAGCAGGTTTCAGCCCTTAGAATAGTTTGATATAAGGTTTCCACCTGCTCGGTGATTAGGATCTAACCGAGAGCAGGCTTCAATCCTTAGCATAATTTGATGTAAAGTTTCAACCTGCTCGGTGATAAGGATTGAACCGGGAGCGGGTTTTAGTCCTTAGTATAATTTGATGTAAGGTTTCAATCGACTCGGTGATTAGGATCGAACCGGGAGCGGGTTTCAGTCCTTAGCATAGTATGATATTTTAATTTCATTCGCATTTGTTGACTAGGGTATGAAAGTTAATAATGATGAAGCTAAGAGTATGAATACACCTGCAAGGACAGACATTGCTCTCATATTGCTCAATATTGTATACATATGACACTATACTTAACTCATACTCATATGTACTGATGGTCAGTGATAAAACTTCTTCAAGTTGTGAACGTTCCATGGCCAGGGAAGTGATCTTTCATCCAAGTCCTCCAGATAGTACGCACCCGCGCCAGCAATGGCGGTAACTCTATAAGGCCCCTCCCAGGTCGGGGCTAGCTTTCTTGCATTGACGTCCCGCGTGTTTCCTACCACCCTTCGAAGTACCAATTTCTCCCACGCTGAATTCTCTCCTCTTCACATCCCTATTATACCTCCAGGCAAGCTTCTGTTGGTACTCCGCTAGTTGTATAGTAGCCATTTCCGGGCACTCTTCTAATTGGTCCAGATGCTTCACCATTAATTTATCATTCTCGGCAGGAATGAATCCTGCAACCCGAGCACTACACAAATTCACCTCGCCCGGTATGACTGCTTCTGCACCGTACATAAGGGAAAATGGAGTTTCTCCTGTGGATCTTCTAGGAGTCGTCCGGTATGCCCACAAAATGCTTGGCAGCTCCTCGGCCCATCTACCCTTAACGCCCTCCAATATTTTCTTTAACTCGCCTACGATTGCTTTGTTAGTGGCCTCAACTTGACCATTACTATGCGGATTCGCCGGGGTGGAATACATGTTCTTGATACCAAGGTCGCTGCAGGACTTGCGAAAGGCTTTGCTATCAAACTGCAACCCATTGTCAGACACAAGGGACTCCGACACCCCAAATCTCGTCACTATATTTCTCCACACAAACTTCTTAACATCTACATCCCAGATATTAAACAGTGCCTCAACCTCTGCCTACTTAGTGAAGTAGTCCACGGCCACTAAAACAAACCTGTGATTACCCGTAGCCCGGGAGAACGAACCAACAATGTCTAGCCCCTACTATGCAAGGGGCCATGGGCTACTGACAGGGTTCAGACTTCCTACTGGCTGATGGATCAACGGGGCATGCTTTTGACATTGTTCGCATTTTCGCACATATTTGGCAGCATCCTTCTACATTTGTGGCCACTAGAATCCCTAGGTCATTGCTCGGTGTGCTAATAAGCGTCCCCCAACATGACTGCCGCACACCCCCTCATGGATTTTTGTCAAGAGCTCATTAACTTTGCCGGGGCGTAAGCATAGAAGGTACGGCCTTCCAAAAGACCTCTGGTACAGCTTACGGTCCGTTGATAACCAGTACCGAGGAGCTACCCTACGCACCTGATTAGCTTCTTTTCGTCGTCCGACACTCGATCCTCGGCCAAAAAGTCAATGATCGGGTCCATCCAGCACGGTTCGGATGTTCCCACCACTTGGTTCTGCCACCAACTCCACTTTGATTAACCGAGGTACCTCTTCAATTAGTGATGACGCTAAAGTGTCTAGTGAGTCCGCATATCGATTTTGCCCCCTGGCCACTTAAATCACTTTTGCCTTCGAAAACTGGCTCATAACCTGCCTTACCATTCGCAAGTACTCCATCATTCGGGGATCCCTAGCTTCAAAACTGTCTTGCACCTGATTAACCACCAACCGGGAATCCAAATAAACCTTAACTTCCCGAGCTCCCATATCCCGAACAGCCTTCAATCCGGCAAGCAGGGCTTCGTACTCAGCTTCGTTGTTAGAGGCCCTAAAACCTAATCTCAAAGAATGCTCCAATCTCATCCCTTCCTGAGTAATGATGACAATTCCAGCCCTAGCCCCCATGGCGCTAGATGCACCGTCCACAAACACCTTCCACGAGTAAACCTCCACATGACAAACAACGTCCATTTCCTTCCTTGGGGAGAACTCCGTGACAAAGTCAACCAAAACCTGACCCTTCATCGAAGTTCTTGGCTTGTACCTAATGTCAAAAGAGCCTAGCCGAGTTCCCCACTTAGCTATTCTGCCCGTATAGTCGAATCTCTTCAATAACGACTGCAAGGGATATTCAGTCAGTACATAGATGGTGTGAGCTTGAAAATAATGAGGCAACTTCCTTGTGGCATGCACTAGCGCTAACACCAACTTCTCCAGAGGCAAGTACCTCATCTCGGCATCAACCAGGGTCTTGCTGACATAATATATTGGCTGCTGCACCCCTTGATCCCTGAGAAGCATGGCACTTACGGCGTGGTCAACATAGGCGCCCACGCCAAATATTCCTTCAAATCCCGAAAAGCCTTTTCACACTTCTCATTCCATTGGAACCCCTTCCACTTCTTTAAGAGCTGGTAGAATGGACGGCAGTGATCGGCAAACTTAGAAATAAACCAGTTAAGTGCAGCTAACATATCGGTCAATACTTGGACTTTCTTTGGATTACTCAGTGGCTTGAGGGGCTCTACAGCTTCAATCTGATCGGGGTTGACCTCTATTCTTCGGTTAGTGATCATATACCTTAGAAACTTACCAGCCCCTACCCCGAAAGCACACTTGTCGGCATCGAGGCGTAGCTTATGTTGCCGAAGCACTTCGAACACCTCTCTAAGATCGTCAATATGTTGTGCCTCTCGTTTGCTCTTAACCACCATATCATTAATATACACCTCCACCGTACGCCCAATCTTATCTCTGAACATTCTCGTCATCATTCGCTGATAAATGACTCCAGCATTCTTTAGCCCAAACGGCATTACGGTATAGTGGAAATTGGCATCAAGGGATATGAACGCCGTCTTCTCCTAGTCCTCAATGGTAAGGGCAATTTGATGATAACCCTGGAAGGCGTCCAAAAAGCTCATCTTCGGGTGCCCGTACGTGGCATCTATTAATTGATCGATCTTTGGCATGGGGAATAGGTCTTTTAGGCATGCTCGATTCAAATCAGTAAAATCAACACAGACCCTCCATTTGTCGATCTTCTTCTTTACCACTACGGTATTTGCTAGCCACTCCGAGAAGAAAACCTCATTTATTTCCCCTGCCTCCTTCAACTTCTTGGCCTCTTGCCTAACTGCTTCGTCGTGCTCCTTAGCCGATCTCCTTGGCTTCGGCTTCTGCTTCTTGGGAGGGAATAGTAGGTCCACGTTGAGCTTGTGAACAATGAATTCTGGGTCTACCCCGAGCACATTGTATGGGCTCCAAGCAAATACGTCCACATTTTGTACAAGAAACAGCAACATCCTCACCCTATCCTCGTTCTTCATACTTGTTCCAATCTGGAAACTCTTATCATCGTCCGGCAGTATCCTCACTTTTATCAGGTCCTTGGCGCCGCCAGCCCCCATCTCTTCCCGAGGTTCCTGTAATTGCTATACGGGAACCTCTTCGGCCGGTTCCTTCTGTTTGATCTCCTGGTTAACAGCGGCCACCAAACATTGCCTGGCCACTTACTGGTTTCCCCGTATTATAGCAAGACCTTGCTCGGTACGAAATTTAACCTTCACATAGAGAGTGGACGGGACCGCCCCCATCGCATGAATCCATGGCCTTCCAAAGATTGCCGTATATGGAGAAAACGAAGTGACCACTATAAAAGTCACCATTACCTCCTTACCTTCCATATTCACGGGAAGTGAAATCTACCCCTCTGGGATCACCATTTGACCATCAAATCCCACCTAGCCCCTTGAATAGGTCAGGATACATCACTTCAGCACCACTCCCCTGATCTATCAACACATTTTTCACTATAAAGCCACTTATCCGGGCTGTGACCACTAGGGCATCGTTGTGTGGCTGGATCGTTCCTTCTAGGTCATCGTCATTGAAGGCAATGGGCTCCCGAGTAAGCTTCAACTTCTTCTCAGAAGGTTGCTCACCTAGGCAACCCTCTGTTGGTACCACGGTTAGTACCCCTCTCCTTTTGGACATTAGGGTACCCCTTGAGGCTACGTGGATGACCTCTATCACTCCCAATGGGGGTGGGAGAGGGTTCCCCCGGGGCCGAGTTCCCTGCCCGGCATCCTGATTCCTTGGGTCCACCACAAACTCTTTCAAATACCCCGCTTTTACTAGCTGCTCTAAATGATCTTTCAACACCCTGCATTGTTCAGTGGTATGCCCCTTATCTCTATGGTAAGTACAGTACAAGTTCTGATTTCTCCTTGATGGGTCACCTCCCATCTTGTTTAGCCATCGAAAGTACGGCTCATTCTTGATTCGATTTACAATCCTGTGCACCGGCTCCTTGAATGTCACGTTCACTTCCCCCACCTGAGCACTTGGCTCTTGAATCCTCAAATCCTTCCGGGGTCTTGACTAAAAACCCCCTTGGCGTGACTGACTCATGATCGGAGCCTTGCCTTTGTTCTGCTGCCGGTCATCTTCCAATCTTTTATACTCTTCGATACGCCTCATCAACTGCCTCATCCTCGGAAGGCCTCCTTATCAACGAGTCTCGCAATTCAGAGTCCTCGGGCAATCCCAATCGAAAAGTACTTGTTGCGATTTTCTCATTGCCCCCGCCAATCTTGTTGTACAACTCCCAGTACCGGCTGGTGTAATTGCGGAGGGTTTCCCTTGCCCCCATTTTCATAAACAGTAACGCGTCCACCGGCTGCAGGTCATAAACCGGACGCTGAACTCTTGGATTAGCTCAGCAAAATTATGAATAGAGCCTTTCCTCAATCCATTAAACCACCTTAAAGCAGTTGGCCCAAGACTTGAAGGGAATACCTTACACATCAGGGCGTCATTATCAGTATGTAACGACATCATCTGAATATAATGGCTTACATGCTCTACTGGATCCGTTTTCCCATCATAAAAGTTAAACGAAGGCCGGGTGAATCTACTCGGCATAGGAGCTTGTTCAATGTCCCCCGAAAATGACGATCGAGCAGCTCTACGTAATGCGCGGCTCATAGTGTCCATGGTGGCATTCTGGGGTTGTTGCCTTTCTTGGGAAATTGAATCCCGGTCTGCATATTCCCGCAATCGATCCTGGTGTTGATGGGAACCGGACTGATGAGACCCCTCTCCATAGCATCCACCCACACTAGCTAAGCCTTCTGCACGCTCTTCACGATCCCTCCTCCTACGCCTCCCTCTTGCTTCCAACTCCAAATCTCTCACTAACCTACGCAAACATTCAAGTTCCTCGTCCCTCTCATCAAAGCGCCCACACCCCGAAATGCCTGATATTGTCCGGTGAGTTTGATATGACCCTTCCCCAAGGTCGAACTGCTCTTTCTCCTACTCCTGCTCCCTATCTTCATGCCTCTTTTGCCTTCTTTCTCACCAAGTAAATCCCCGAGAAGATCTCCCAAAACCGCTTTTAGCATAACTACCCGACCGTCCTTCAGACATTTCCCTGCGTGAGTCTCGGTAGAACCACAGCTACGTAGGAGATTCCCACAGACGGTGCCAATTGTGCGCACTAGAAATATAGTTAACGGGCTCAACCTATACTTAGGCTCACAACCTATTTGTATTGTGGGCTTTGGGTTTCCTACTATGGGTAGTTCCTTGCTCGGAGACCCAAATGCACGCTCTAGCCCACGCAAACTCCACTCCTTTTTTCTCTCTAGGTTGCCCTTCTTACTTCTAATATTATTATCCTTCACTCTATTTTCTCTCCTGAATTGCCAACCCCCACTCCTCACTCTATTCTCTTATTTATAGCCTGAGCTAAGTGAAGGTGTTATGATTACTTCCTGATCTCATTCGTGTAAAATGAGGTCCAATTCCATCAGTCCTAAGTGGTTGTTCTGTTGGGAATAGTGGTAATGGCATTGGAACTTGTTACTGCCTCCAAAATGTTGTTTGGTAGCGATATTCCCCAAGACAATACCGGGAAGCCAAGACCTTATATCTCTGGACAATCACACTCCTGACCAGGTTAAAGTAGATGGGGAGGGGCTTGTTTTTTATGATTAAGACATAATGGTCTCATTTCAGTTTTTTGGGCTCAGATTGGGCCTCGAGGTGTGTTCGGGTCAAGGCCATAGGTCAACAGGGACAGGGTCATACATTGTAGCACAAGGCTAGGGCCCAAGGCCCAACGGACTTGGGGCCCTACCCTATGTGGCACCAAAAGCCTAGATTCCTAGAAACAATGGGCCCGGGGCCCTGTCCCGCACACTTACAAGAAAGAATGACTTCTAATTAAAAGTCAATGTTAAAAAATTAATTGCAAAAAAAAAAAATTAAATTAAAAAAAATTAAAAATAAAATTAAGATGTTGGAAAGAAAGATTGAGTATTAATCTTCATATGGTGTTAGTTTTACTCATTTCTCATAAAACACTTTTGCTAGAAAGTTTGAGTATTAGTCTCCAATTCTTCTAACTCTTCTGTTCCTAGAAAGAATCTCTATTGCACACATATAAACTAACATAATTCACATTTGACGGATTAAATCTAATTGATAAAGCAACACAACTAAAATTTTCTTTTTACAATTTAGTGGTGGTCGAGTCATCACTGCAATCATACTCAAGAAATAAAAACTTGACATTTAAGAAAACTCAAAAAAATTCGAAACTTCTGAAGTTCAACCAAACAAAGCCATTAATCTAAAAACAAAAAACACAAAAAAAACAAAAAAAAACAAACAAACAAACGAAGCCACCAATCCAAATCTATATTTATAGCAATTAAAGAAAACTAAGATCTGAGATACGAATAAATACATTAACAAATTTCCATGAAAATAGACCCATTAATAATTTATTGAGCAACACACACAACAACACTAAAAGTGACTACCTGAAAACAATGGAGGGTCCCCTTCAAACTTTTTTTTTTCTACACGTGAAACTTGAATAAAAAAAAATTAATGAATATATCAATAGAGTTGTACATCCTATTTATGTTGTTTTGGCGAAAAGAGATAAAGACATTTGAAGAGATATTGATGATTGTTTTGCGTTTTATCTCATTCACTTGAATGATAAGGAAAAATAGTTAAAATTATCAATTTATAAAAAATACAATTTCTTTTAAGTTTGGGAATATGGCTACGTACCTGTTTTAAAGGGAATTCACATTCCTACAAAAAAGGGTTGATGGGGAATCCAAATACCCTAGCATCTGATTCTCTAGTGTGATTTACAACCAAACATGAAAATCTTTTAACATTCCTATAAATCTTAAAACATTACCCTGTCACATTAAAGTAAAGACGAAAGTGTGTGTATTATTGATTAATAGTAGTCCTCAAGCAAAATTTCTAGTTTTGCTTATGAGAGGATTTGAACCATGGACTTTCCCACTAGAAACACCAGAAAATGTCATTATATATGTAATTATTATTTTGTACCAGTTATGTTACAGTACTCTTAGCTAAGGTGCATCAAGATGGTTTTTGGTCATCTTAACAAAAAACAGGCATCTTCATTTGTATGTGTGTAAAACTTCCACGTGAAGATTTAAACTCCGATCTTTGTACCCATATCTCACAAGTACTTATATTTATAGAAAGGCTGTCATGTCAAGAGTGTGTGCGTTAGTTGTCTGAAAAATATTTTAAATTGCCCAACATACCTTCTTGACCTTTCCCACATATGCCCTTCTTAAAGCCCCCAAGGGGCCAAGAGTTATCACATTTGTTTGACGCAAACTCTTATAGTTGAGGGCAATCTTGTCTTTTCAAAACAACAAAACGGTTGGAATGTACCGTAAAAATCCACCTCAAAGCGATCTGTCTTCCCCGCTATATCAGGACAATTAATTGTACTAGGTAAACAAGGCTTTTAAGTTTTAACTAATAAAAACTATAACCTTAATCTTGGGATGTTCTTGTTTTCCAATTCCATCCAGCCTGTATTATCATTTTTGTTCTTTTAAGGTCCATCAAAATTTGTTTATATCTTTATTAAAAATAAAATTTGCATATCTCTTAAATTCAATCTCAGGCTTGGCAATTTATTTCAAAGTCTTTTTGGGTGCGTGGTCTTCTTCTAATGATTATGCAATTTCAATTCATGTAAGGCTTTCGCAATTTTCAGTTCATATCTAATAATGTTCATGTATTCAAAGTTTTCAATTTTTTGAATGCCTTATTAATTTGTTTGTAATATTAACCATGTTGTTCTTCCTTAGTTTGATTAATGTTAATGTTGCACTTTATGTTTCGCAAAATTGGATGATACATGCTACAATCTTATTATTCTAGCCAAATTCAACCAATAATATCAATTGTGTTTTGGCTGTAGAAATAGGCATATGATATTGCATTCTCTGATAGATTGTATATGTTTCTGTCTTTGGTAATTGAAGGAAGAATTTGTGCTACATCAACTTATGCCTGGGGATATCGTAAGGCATTTGACAGTTTCATTTATCCATTTTTTGATATGTAGTTTGAATTATTCGACTCTATTGAAGACATGTATTTGTTCTTTTGTAGAATTGTCCAATTGTCTCTGATCTTAGTCTTGAATTATATATAAACATTCTCAATCATTTACAAATTTTTAGTTTTATATGTTCAAAATGACTTTTTCTTTTTTAAAAAATAAAGTGGAAATTTTATAATTATGATCCTTTCCAAGAACTCCTAGGGTGCCAGGAGGTTTCAATATAATTATCTTCATAATTTGGATAAAAATTCTTAATCAAATTATAATATTGGACTCAAAAACTCAAAAGTAATTGACTTTTCTGCTGCTATTATATATGTCTCAATTCTGCATGATGTTAATTTCAAATGATTTTGCAGCTAAGTTCCAAAGGAAGAGATGGTCAATATCCGCATGAAAGATCGCCAAAAGGTTCCTCTAGATTCTTCGAGGACGGAGGTGGGAGAGATCGACACCAGGGCACCTTTCCAATCTGTCAAAGCTGCTGTTAGTCTATTTGGTGAAGTAGCTGTCTCTAGGGACAAATCTGCTGTCAGGAAGTCAAAACTTTCTTCAGAGGTACATATGATTATTCCATTGCCAAGCCACATTGTTAGAGACTGAACACCAGGACTATTTGTTATTATTAGTGAATTAGAGGCTAGGGTCCATTGCCTGTGATGCAAAGATAGTGCAATAGCCACCAGTGATTTTCTGGAATATGTCTTAATGAAAACCCAAATAACCTTTAATCTAAACTATAAAGTTGCAATGCTTGAGTGACAATGACGGTGAACATAAGATATGATGATCTCTCTTTTATGTAGCATCTTCTTGGCCTAATGTCACAAAGATGTGACCTTTTTCTTCCTTATTTGCCAGAATGTACTGGACAAGGAGACACAACTTCTATTGGCCCAGAATGAACTAAACGAGATTAAGCAACATCTGGTGAAGACACAATGTACAAAAACTCGGGCACTTACAGAGCTTGAAAAGGCTAAGAGAACAGTGCAAGATTTGACCACCAAGCTCAAATCTGTAAATGAGTCCAAGCAATCAGCAATTGAAGCTGCAGAAGCTGTGAAGAATAAACCCAAGAACCTTGAAGTGGGAAAATCAAGAAATGCCATTGGACGTGAAGCTTGGAAACAAGAACTGGATTATGCAAGAAAGGAGTACACATCCATTGTTACTGAACTTGATTCTGCAAAGCAAGAGCTCAACAAAATTCGGCAGGATTTTGATGCTGCCTTGGAAGCAAAATTGGCTGCATTCCAACAAGGAGCAGAAGCTAAGCGTTCTGTAAACATTAACACAAAAAAGGCTAGTGAGCTTTCAAAGGAAATTGCAGCAATGCAATCATCAATTCAACATCTAAAGCATGCCACCCCACAAGCCCAACAAGAACACTCAAAGATTGTGGCGGAAAAGGATGCCTGCATAGAATCATTCAAATCTGCAAAGAAAGAAGTAGAGAAAAAAGTGTTGTCCTTGAAAAAAGAGGCTGATCCCAAATCAGATAGAAATTTAGAGGCTAAGTTTGCAGAAACAAGTGCAGAGATTGAAATCCTGCAAGAGGAGATGAAGAAGGCACATGCTTCTGAAATGGATAGTGTGCGAGTTGTAACCTCAGAGCTCAATGAATCCACAAAGACACTGCAGAAACTTGCTGAAGAAGAAAGCTCTCTTCGAAAATCAGTGAGTTCCCTTCGGCTGGAACTGGAGGATGTGAAGAAAGAGCAGGCTGAATTGAAGGAGAAGGAAGTGGCAGAAGAATCCTTAGCTGCTAAGCTGAATACTGAAGTACAGAATAGCAAGGCAGTGGCAGAACTGAAACTCCAGCAGCTATTATCAGAAGCTGAAAATGCTGAACGGGAAGCAGAAGAGATGAAGAGAAATGCTAATGAGCTGAGGCAAGAAGCTGAAGCCGCCACAATTGCATCAGAGGAAGCAGAGAAAATACTAGAACTTGCCTTGAGAGAGGCTGAGGAAGCAAAGGCAGCTGAAAAGAGAGCCCTTGATGAGATGAGGATTTTATCTGAGAAAAAGAATACTCTTCACTCTTTGAACTCAGATTCTGCTCCCACAATCAAGTTGTCGTTGAAGCGGTTCGACTCCTTGAGTAGGAAAGCCCAGGAGTCTATAAATTTGGCTGAAAAGCAAGAGCTAGCTGCCATGGCTCAGTTAGAAGCAATCAATGCAAGTAAAAATGAAGCAGATAAAAAGTTGGAGGCCGATTTGAAAGAAATTGATGAAATGAAGACTGCAACCAAGATAGCTCTGACAAAAGCAGAGATGGCAGAGTCAGCAAAAACAATGGTCGAGGGTGAACTACGGAGGTGGCGACAACAAGAAAAAATTGGGAGTTCTGAAGCTTCTTCTTCTTTTAAAGAGGATTCAGGGAGGTTGTCAGGGTCAACCCCCCTACTGCTTTAGGATTGTAAAAGCAGCACCTGCTAGAGAGATCAGGATGAACCAAGAGAAAATATGTGCTTTGCAAGATCACGTTTGCTCAATCTCAATGACACTTGCATTTGAAGATAAACTAGAATGACTGGAGCTCCTCATTTCCCAGATGAGGCAACCATGTTAGTTAGGCGTCTTCCTTAAAACAATTGTGCAAATTTGAGAGATTCAAAAACAGGAAAAAAAATGTTGAACCCTGACATTGTGTAGCTAAAAATCCTTCATAGTAATTTCTCCCTTTCATTGGATTCTCAGTAGCAACAGCTTAATGTTTAACAAATTATGTAGATGTTCCCTAATAGATCATCAGGTTTGTCAATACAGAACTAAAGAGATGAATATAACAGGGAAAAAGAGACACATATAGTTTACACATATTTCACATTTTAAGATATTTCTTCAATGGCCGTTTATGAAGTCAATAAATCAATAGAAACTATGGACCCGTGGCTGTTGAAAGCATTCATTAATCCAAAGGACAGAATGGCACCAGACCGGACAAGGGGCCAGTAGGGGCCAAACTATTTGATAATCTCCCATTCTCAGAACTGATCAACGCAGAGCACTCCATGGTCATTTGCATTGGTAAAAGAAATTGCTTTCAACAAATACTTGACTTTTTAAATATAAAAAACGAATTTTCAAACAATTAATTATTAGCCAGCAGCCAAAACAATGAAGTAAATCAAACCAATAGTTAACAGTCAAAGCTACAAACTGCTTATTTCTGAAACAGATTCTTCTGTCCTAGTAATATTAGACTTAAATCTGTGCAAACTACAAATGCAATTCTCTAGAGAATTGTCAGGCTGAGGGTACCTTATAAACTGATTATCCAGCCAATATGTCAAGTTACATACACCATACAGATTTTCCCGTTGGAATTCATTTTGGGATAACATAAGCCACTATTATTACATTTATATGGTATAACTAGAATGGTGGATCAGGAAGACCATATGCCTTCTTCCACAGCTCCAAAAACGTGAATGGGCATTCATCAAGGCTTTTCACGTGTATCACTGCAAATGATGAAAGAAATTGAGTTACATAATTTCAGTCATTGTTAATCTTGAGCCCATTTAGTGAGCCAGATATCCCGTTCCCATTCCCAAACTTGTGTAACTCAGATTCTATGGTTTTAGCAATCTCCGTTCCTTCTGCAACAGGTTCAGGCAGATCCACGTGAAAGGAACCATGTTTTATGGGCGCAACAGGTTCACGTTTTGAAGCTTGCTGCTTGATGTAATTGTAGAGCTGTTGATGGAAGTGATGGTCCAAGGAATAGCAATTTTCATATCCATTCTCTGAATGCCGAGATGATCCAGAGCCTTCTTTTCTACAGAAATGTGGGAGAGAAGCATAATCCATTATCTACATCAAACACAAAAACCAACAAGATTAGTCATCTGAAACAAGAGAACAGCAGACTGAAAACCATTCAACAGTTATTCTGCATATTCAGTATTCACTTGAGTTCTAGTGGTAAGGAAACATAGAACTTTTGCCATTGCATCCTTTATCCGTAGCCAGTATGTTTAACACATCTTTCAACAAGTACTTGACATCAGAAGAGGAATACAGGAGCCTTGATTATTGACTGAAACAGAGCAAAAGGCTGAAACTCCAGCATCCATGAATAGGAGGGTGTTCACATGACAAGAAAGCCTGCATTTCTGAATTGTTGGGTCATCAAGAGGATGGAAGTAATAGATTCTGGAACTTGAGATTTTATAGGAATTTTCATGAGAGGGAATTAGAAGCTGCTTTCTCTTTCCTAAATTTCATTCAGTCTCGGATTCCAAGAGGCATTGGGTGTGATAGTCCCCATTGGTGTCTTAAAGGGAATGGTAAGTTCGATATTCGTTCTTTTTATAAGAAGCAGGGGCACATCTCCCTCTAGTTTCCCTTGGAAGGGGATTTGGAAAGTCAAGGTTCCTAAAAGGGTGGCTTTCTTCTTGTGGACCGCTGCCCATGGTCGGATTCTTACCTTGGACAATTTTTTTTTTTTTGATAAGTAAGAATGATATATATACGAAAGGCTACTCTATGCATGAAGAACATAGAGCAAACCTAGAAAATACAAGAAGAAGAAAACAGAGAAAAAACAAAAAAGAAAACCAAACAACATATTAAATACAAAGAGAAAGAGAGCTAAGGAAAGAAGGGAGAGAATCACTAGTCGTGAGTCCCCATGCCCAAGACCAATCAAAAAGAGTTCCACTAAAAGAAGCAAGCATCTTATCACCGAAACTATCCAAATCCTCAAAAGTTCGCCGATTCCGTTCCTTTCAAATACACCAAAGGATGCACAACGGAACTAAATTCCAAATCTGAGACGAGTGCTTCCCCAACCAATTCCACCAGCCAAAAAGCAAATCTGCTATTCTGCGAAATCTGTGGACCATCTTCTCATTTACTGTCCTATAGCTTATTCTTTGTGGGTGCAAATGTTACAAGTTTTTGGGATTCAATGGGTCATACCAGGTTCAGTGGAGAGTTTGGTGTTTTGTTGGAGTAATTGGTTGGGGAAATTTTCCTCGGGCATATGGAATATGGTTCCTGGCTGTTTGATGTGGGTTGTTTGGATGGAAAGAAACAGGCGCTCTTTTGAGGCTATAGAAAAATTGCTTGATCAGTTACAAGCTCTCAGCCAAAGTACTCTTTTTGAATGGGCTAGGTGCTGGGGTTCCTCAAACTGTTCTTCTACTCTGGAGTTTTTTACCTCCCTTAGAAGTGCCCCTTAAGTTGCTCTTCTTTATTGTGTTGCTTCTGTTGTTTTTGTTTGCTGATTTTTGTGTTCACCATCATGAACACCTTGTATTTGCTGTCTTCGTTTTTTCTTCAAGTTTAATATAATTCTTATTACTTATCAAAATTATAAAAAAAAAAAAAAAAAAAAAAAAAAAAAAAAAAAAAAACATTGATTATGCAAGCTATCCAATATCTGAACAAAGCTTTGCTAACATCAGCAAAGATACTAGGTCAAAACTACTAGTTATTATAAGAGTATTCCAATAATGATCTCTGGGACACCATGACCATGAAATCCATATCTGTATATTCTACATACAACAACCATGCCTTACTTGCAAATTTTTTGGAGTTGGCTAGATTTTTTGGTTGACTCTTTGTTATGTTGCCACGTAAGTTTTGGAATCCTACGTTTTTTCACATCATCATTATAATATTTTTTTTTTCAAATGATTTTTTTAATATGTGAGTTTAAAGAAATAAAATTCAGTGTTTTAGTAGAATAAAAAGCAACCTAACACGAAACATTCTGATTAAATTACATTTGGCCTTTGCTAAACAAATTCTAATTCAATCAGATTGCATCTTTTCTTAAAATTCTGTAATTTGACTTTTAATTCATTAATATATTTAAATAAATATCATTTTATAAATATTTTTTTTAATCAACTTTCCTGTGTATCAGATGGGTTAGCAACTAATTGTATTAAAGACGGAGGAACACTGACAATTACAGTCAGTGGTGAAAGAAGCTATACATAAGCATCCAAATGATATCTAAGTCAAGAATTACAAAAGATTTTGGATAATGGGGGCAGACCTTCAAGAGCTCATCTCGTCCACAACCTGGCAAGACCTGAACTTTTTTCCTTGTCCTTTCTTGCAAAAGTGGCTTGACAACCTGCTAATAGTTAAAGTTACATTGTTGCCATACCAAAAAGGTTTGTCCAGGGAAAAGAAGATGAAGAAGAAAATGGAAGGCATTTAAATCTAAATGAGCTTAATATATAAACAAGCGCTCAAATTGAACCAATGCATCAAGGGGAAACACTGGTTTATAGCAAACCAGAAAATTAAATTGTATCGATCAACAACATTGAGGCTTACCTTCCAACATGCTGAAAATATATACGGAACATTTACAATGTAATATGTATTTGTCTTCTCTGGGTAGTTCAAGTCATCAATAGTTGATATAATTGTCAATAACTGCAAGAGCAGAAAACACAAGACCAAGTAAATGTTACATGGCTTTAAAGTTTATACACTACAAAGCTCAACAGAAAAAGTGCAGTGGTTCTTGACTGTTATGTATCCCTTACAATATGTGTCATCCAATATAAGATTAATTCAGATTCCCAGGCTTCAGACAATATATATGGAGTTCTTCTCTTAGGGATAGATAGTTACTTAAAATTTGTTGTTTCAGTATGCCCAAAGCCAAAAAACATTTGCTTAATGCTGAGCTTTTTGAAGGTACATATGAGTATCAGAACATACATTCATATTACCAATAGTGCAAAACTTAGGTAGAATTCTATAGGCGTTACTTATCAAAATAAAAATAAAAAAGAATTCTTTAAGTGTTGTACCTTAGGTTCTCAATTAAATTCAAACACATCGCTGCATGGAATTTAATTGTCCTTGAGAAAAATAGCAATTTCATGTTGCCTTGATCAATGCTGCCATGTGTTTGAATTTAATTGGGAACCTAAAGTACAGTATTTAAGGAATTATACCTAAGATTTTCCCTTACCAATAAATGATGTGTTCTTTGAGTAGCCACATCATCCTTTGAATTATTTTTTCCCCATTTGATGTTACACAGAAACTTATTATGGAGTGCTAATCATATGTTGCTCGTCTTAGAGTTCAACAATCATACTTTCCACTCATAAATTCCCTAAGTTTTTAATTTCCTTCTTGTGTACTCTGATTAATGTATCTTGAGAATGTCCAAAAATCATTGAATGTAGGTCAAAAATTCAAAGTAGATTAATAATGTGTAAGGCTTGGTTACAAATCCTTCCCATCCAAGTACAGGAGTAATGCAGTAACTATTTTTTTTTTTGATACTAATAGAAAAACATTATAAGTATCTAAATAAAACAAATATATATCATAATTTATGGGCGTAATAAGAAGATTGTTCACAAAGTTAAATGGGTCAGCAGGGAAGAAAATACATAAAACTTCAACAGTGGCAAGTTATTATACCTTAATCTGACTCAGTGCTGAAAGCTTTAGGCCAGTCATGTCCAAAACTTTTACACAAGTGGTAATAGGCCGCCCATATTTTTTAGATGCAGAAGGCTACAAACGCAGTTTATGTATGAATCAACACAGTGACTTAATATTTTTATAATGCAAAATGCTATAACAGAGTATAGAGGCTAAAATACTTCTCCAAAAAAAAAAGAGCATAGAGGCTAAAACAACAGCTGAAGAAATTTCTAAGAGATTCCAAACTTTCATACTCACCAAAATTTCACAGTCCCGATATTCATTGATTTGAATGTGTGACTGCACATAGTAGTGTACCTGTAAAATAAAAAAGGAACATAAATAAAAATACATTATTAAGACCAGGCAGTAGAAATTGTAGTTTCATATTAGAACTGGTACCAATGAAACGTAAATAAGGAATTTTATCATAATACTTACAGATGCTTTGTCAAACGTGCTGAGCCCAACACCAATTGCAAAGACAGGCAGTCCCTGGAGAGTAATAAGACAAGAACACGTGAGAGTAATGCAATTACGATCATTACTTTGAATTAGGTGATCCCCATGGAGCAACATATTGCAGTATTTAATACATAAACACTATGCTAGCTAAAGAATAAAGAATGTAAATGCTGTAAACAATATAATTTTTTGGTTGAGAATGAGAACCTCTTTTGAGTAACCTGACAGTCCTATGAGCTGTGAATCACGCACTGCTCTGTACAGCTCAGTAGGGACTATGGGTTTCTGTATAAAGAAACAGCATCCACATGAGAAACAAAAGAATTCATTGGCAATGGCCAATACTATGCTTATAGTTTTTTTTATTTTGAACAAAACCACTAAGCTAACACGATTTTTGACCAAAACATTATCAGTATTACCAAAAAGGAAAGAAAGAAAGAAGAAAAAAAAAAAAAAAAGGGTTGTGTATAATGTGTTTCTTGGTGTGTGTGTGTGTGTGTGTGAGTTGATGTTCAACTAATGATAAGAAACATTAGTGCTACGAGAAATTGGTTTGGCAAACAAGACTCAAATATTTGGAACATGGTGCCAGCTTGTTTGATGTGGCTTGTTTGCAAAGAGCGGAATAGGCATACTTTTGAAGATATGGAGAGCCACTTGGATCAATTGAAAACTTTGTTTGCTCAGACTCTTTTTGACTGGTCCCAGATTTGGGGTTTCACACAATGTTCTTCTAATTTAGAGTTTCAAGTTTCTCTTAGATTTTCCTTTTGAGACTTTTGTACTTTTTGGAAACTTTGTGTTCATCATTGTGAACATAAAGTATATTTGATTTTTAATACAATTGCATTACTTATAAAAAAAATTTTTAAAAAAAAATAGTGCTTGGAGTCTAACAACTTGACAGTCCAGCTGCTCTAACATGATTTTCATCCATAACATGGGAAATTATAGATAGTGGTTTTCTATATACTGGCCAGATCAAGAAGCCACCGCTATGCCAATAGATTAAAGGATATAACATCCAAATGTGGCCTCTATAACTCTAGAACTATGATGGCCCACCCATGGTAGCTTCAATAACCATATTGGTCATATAGGCACTCAGACTAGGTAACCACAAAAGTTAATGATAAATTTAGTTTATGAATAATAGCAAAAATTACCAGAAATTGGTACACAAGGTAAATTGCAGACAAGGGGTTAATACATTTTACATCATGCAAAAGATTTTTTACTTTTTATCAATCACACAATATGACATTGGGTACCACCTTGCCTTAAACAAAAAGAACAGAAAGGATTCTATGAGCTGATCTCTAACTTGATAGATCAAATTAATCAAAGATCTTATGAAAATGATCAGTTGATATAATATATTTGGAAAAATAATCAGCAATTAAACATCCTTGGATAAATTATGAGCTTCAAGAAAATGTGACACCTTAAGCAGAAAAAAATACAAACTTACTGCTAAGATGTTGTCAATCTCATTCTGTACCCTCCAGTTTAAACTGTCCAACAACTGGAACATCATACAAGCATACAGTATGTCAACAATTAAAACGAGAATCATAGTTGAATGTTTCAATAACGTAATTGTAAAGATTTGCAAAAGTTTTCAACCAAAGACTAATATCTAACCATTTTGTGGGCTTTGGCAACATTCCACTCCCTTGCTTTTAGGAAACGCGCTAGATTTTCAGTTGGATACCCTTGATGAACATTCTGCAGATAAAGAGATAATTGTTACATCCATACAATAAACACAAATATCAATTAATTTAGATTAGGAGCATAGCATGAAGTGAGGCTCAAAGCAAGCATCTCTTACCTACAAAATACACTGAATTTTTCACCAACTGCATGAAAAGATAAGGAACAAAATGAAGAAAACTTCTTCCATCCCCACCAACCCTTAAAGACAAACTATCTCCATAAATAATGGAGGCCTAAATGCAAAAATACCCCCGAGGGTTTGGGTCTATTTCAAAAACACCCCCTAGAGTATAATTCTTCCTTATAACTCCCTAGGGTTTTCATATCTGCCGAATTGACCCTTGGGACTAACTTTCATTAGCTCTTATGGAAAAATTACTAGAGCATCATATATCAGTGCTGCAAATCAGTTGGTGAGGCTTCTTAATGTGGTCATGTGATATTTCCGTCCATGAGAGCTAACAAAAGTTAGTTCCAAAGGTCAATTTGGTGAATATGATAACCTCAGGGAGTTATAAAGAAAAATTGAAACCCTGGGGGGTGTTTTTGCAACTGACCCAAACCCTTGGCTGTGTTTTTGCATTTTGGCCAATAATTTATTCCAAAATATTCAGTAGTGAAAAATCTGATGTAGACCGTTATGTATTTTACACTGGGGATTTAACAAGTTATTTAGTGATTGATTGGACAAGTTTATTGTGAATTAATCCACACATATAGATAATTCAACCACAGTTATCAAGTACAAAATCTAAACGCAGTAAATATAATGAAAGGAGATGGTCTAGTGGTTCCCAAGCCTCATGAGATCCTATGTTCAAAATTCTTAGCCAGCATCTTGGGCCAAATCCTAAAGGAATTACTCTCTGTAATTACCTACTGTGTGTGGGACAGGGGGACTACACATACCCGGAGGAATATTTAGGTGCTCGGTGAATTCTGGACACCACGTTAGCAAGAAAACAAAAAAGCAATAAAAGGACACATATTTGGTAACAAAGCGGAAAACCAGTGAAGAACATCTTCAATGTAAAAAACACTCCAGGGATTCAATTCTGCAGAAAATTCACAATAGAAAAAGCAGTTACAAATAGTCTATTCACAAAACCTTTGCACTAGAATCTGCTGCAACCTCTGAAACGATTTGTTTGCCTTCCTACCGCAATAACCATAGAACCTCTAGAATCTTCCAAAGTCAAAATCCTCCACAAACAAACCTCATCTACATGAACCAGAACCCTTGAAACTCCAAGGACCTCCTTAAAGATTTGATGGAGTGGACTCATGTAAAAGCTCTCGGATTTTCAAAACAACCTCTAAATCACTTTCTTTGGGATCACAAGATGAGTGTGTAGAATATAAAGGTTTTTCAGTCTTGCTGAAGGAAGAAAAAGGCAAAGGTTTTGTGTTTCTATGGGTGTAGCAGCACTTTTCTCTATTGAAGCCCATGCAAGGCATGGTTTTTATAGGTGTGCAAGCAGGTCATGAAAGCCCTTATGAAAGTAGAAACAGAATTACGATCAACGCAATCTCGCTCAAGCAAGCCTCAAGCGAGTGACGGGCTATGCTTTAATGTTCAAGTGAAATTCTCAGTTTTCAATTCTCTTGAGATCTTCAAGGCAGCTTAGGACTAACTTTTACAATAAATGAAATACATCCAAATATTTGAATACAACCTTTGTAATGGAATTAGCCAACACTTAAAAACCTAACAAGTAGAAATCAGCAATCATTCTAACAGAAAGTACAGTGTTTTTTTCCCTCAATTGAGAAGATATAATGACCTTGTCCAGTGGGTGGAGTCTAGATACTATGATGCAGGCAACATGCAATCATTTCTAACTTCACCCTCCAAACTTGCCCAACATTGGATACGAGAATCAAGAATTCTTGACACCATTAAGAAAAGCTTGTGACCTGTTGCGCTTTTTTAGAGAAATACAATTTAAAATGAATGAGATTTACCAAATTGGCAGCCAAACACCACATTAAATGACAACCCATGGAATATTTCCAGGAACTACTTTTTTGATGACCAAGTATTGTAGAATATGCCAAATCCAGTGGACACCCATCATAGCTGACAAAATCTTTGAGGCATTGTGGTAAGGGCATAGCATAACCACTTCCATTGAGTCTTACACAGTCCACAAAGCAGACCTTATGCCTTGTCAAGTACTCTTTGCTCATATCACATTCTGGGAATGGTCACACATTTCCTCCAGGTTTTATTCTCTTTGATTACCCCCCATAAAACATGAAATGAATTGGTCAAATGGGAATGTGTGGCAATTGAATCTTATCTAACTCCACACGAATAATTTATTGTAGTTATGACTCTGAAGAAAGAGAAGCAATGAACTTCAGCTTGTGAATTCAAATCACACTGTGTTGCCAGGAATTAATTCATATTAGACCCTTGTTCTGAATCACATCACATTCAGTTCACCACACAAAAAAGAGCTGGTAGGCACCAAGAAGACCCAGTTGCCAGATCAAACCATTCCATCAGCCAACCAACTATTAAGATAATTCAGGATCAAACTCTATTGCTCACAAAATTCACCCAAAAAAAAAAAAAATCTAGCTTTCATTTTTGCTCAATTGCAACTAGAAAGTTACTAAACAAAATACACAAAAATATAAAATTTAGAAAAAAAAAATACAGGAAAAGAGGGGAAATGCAAACCTGATATGTTTTCTTCAATGGCTCCTCAACTGCCATTATTCAAAAAAAAAAATTAATGCAAAAGAATAGCATTAAAAAAAAAAAAGTGATCTTTAAATGAAAAAAGAGAAAGTAAGAGCAGGAAGTTGGGTGAAGCAGAGACCTTGATCTATTAGTGCTTGCAACTGCCTGATCACTTCCTGAGAAGCAATACCCATTTCTTCTCTTCCACAAATTTGCACAAATGCCAAATGCACACCCCCAAAAAATCACTACTTTTCAAGCTCTCTCTCTCTCTATTTTTCTCTCTCTCTCTTCTTTGACTCTTTTTGGTTTTTTTTTTTTTTTTTTTTACTAGAGCTTGGTGACATACAGAGGCAACTTACCAGCTAAAAAGTACACTACAACAAAAAAAAAAAAACTTGAGAAGGAAAGAGAGAGGTCAACAAAGGCGGGCCTACAAGACAGTCACCCCACTTTCACTCTCTACCTAGAAATTGAAGCTCTCTCTCTCTCTGAAATAAAATGATAACATTATTTTTTCTTTTTTGCTTTTTTGCTTTTGCTTATATGTAGTTAAACTAGTTTATGTTGTTTTTCTGTTATCTTACAGATGAAAAAGCAGAACAAGCTTCTATGCTTCCTAGATAACTTTCATTTGCTGCGTGCGCTGGTTTTTGGGTTTTTTTTTTTTTTTTTTTTTCAATTAAACCTTGTCTCAAACATTGTGTTTGGTTCAATGACAATTTTATTTACAAACATTGTGTTTCATCTCATGTGTCTACCGCTCAAATTGTTCTCCTCTCAACTATCAAATTATCAACAAAAAAAAAAAATACAAATATTTTATTGTTATATTTATCACCATAAAGTTTAGATTCAAATGGAACTCTTCTATGCATAATCCATATTATCTAATTTTATGTTATATATTCTTTTCATTAACCAAAGTTTAGATTTAATTGAAAATAGATTACGTCCTTATTAATTGATTTTTATATTTTATTTTCAACAAAAAAATAATTTTTGTGATTTGATCCAATCACAATTTTTTTTTTTTTTTGAGAAACAAAAAATGGGAGTGTTTATGGTTATATTAGACCCCCGGACAGGGCGCTAGAAGGCAGTCAAGGGGTAGGGGCCTTTCGTACCCGAACCCGATCTTACCAACCTGTGTGGAGGGCCAACCCTACTAAGGATGCCCACCAACGGACTCCTGCTGGTAGCGGGAATCGAACCTGAGCGTGTTAGGCAAAGCGAACGAACCATACCCAGTTGAGCCAAGCCCCTGTTAGCTGATCCAATCACAATTTAGTTCAACAAATTCTTTCAATTACTACATTTGGTTCCTAAGGTTTAGAACTTTGGATTAAAATAAAATCATTATGAGTACTTTATTTTATTCCAAACTTTTGGGTTGAAACATAACAATTGAAAGTTTATAAACTAAATTGTGACAGTATCAAATCACAAAGAGATAAATTATAATTCTCTCTTTTTTTATAAAATGTAACTAAATATAAAAAGATAAAAAAAATTTAAACCTAGAACAGCCAAATTTTGTTTGCATGAACTTATTTTTATTGGTTTATTTTATTTAAAAATACAATTTTTATTTTTATTTTTTGGTTTTTCTTTTTAAAGAAGAGAATGGGGGTTGGTTAAAAAGGGTAGGTGCCAATAGGTAAGCCCATTGCCAATAAGATGTATAAATTAAATTTAACAAAATGGGATTTTAAAGAGGGTAAACAATTGACTGAAATTTAAAACTTGAGTTCTAAGTTAAAACAAATATATCATTTTTTTTTTTTTTGAAAGCAAAACAAATATATCATTAAACAAGTACTTTAGGTTAAAAGGTTGACTCCAACCAAACTACATCACATAAAAATAAGGTTTTGTCGCTTGATCCTTCATTTTATACATGCTTAGTTGGTTACTCTTTAAATTTATTTATTTATAATAACCCGTTAAGCTTGCCTTTTTTTTCTTTTTATATTTTTTTTAGATGGATACATTTAGTTACTACTTAGCACTTGCTTGGGAGAACTTATTTTTAATTAGCCTATTAAAGTTTAAAAAATAAAAAAAATTAGAAAATTATTTTTATTCCTAAAAAAAAATTCAAAAATTTTTACCAAACTAAATAAAGTGAATAAATTGAAAATAAATTCTCACAACTCAATTTTAAATATTCTCTTTTCTTTTCTTTTTTTTTTTTTTTTTTTGAAGAATATTTTATATTCTTTTTTTGATGAAAAAACAAGGGTCACACGTATGTGATCATTAACCCAGCCCACTTAAACCCGCTATTGATGGTGTGGGACATCCCTAAGCGCATTAGGGCTATCGGCGTCACAGCACAGCATTTTTGCAAAGCGCACAATTGGAACCCGACAACTCTTAAACTCGTAGGTGTGACTAAGTCCAGAACTCCTATTAATGCGCACCACCAAAGTATTTGGACGGTGTATTTACCCTAGTGGTGGTCCTATGTTGGTAGATCTCTTTCTGCACTTCATTTTAACGTTTCTTTCATTTTGGAATATACTTTCGCCTTAGAGACAAAGAAAATCGAGTGGCCTTAGGGTATTCAGCTAGAACCGTCTTAAGAGGTAAGAACATAGAAATGGTGCCACGAATAACCGACTCTTTATTCTTCTTATTTTGTTCTTTTCCTATATGGGTCCGCCAGTCTGAGTCTTTGTTTTTTATTCTTTTGTACATAGTGAACTAATTGTAAATTATTTTAAGTTTGAATCTCAGATCCATGATCAGTATTAAATTGCAAAACAAGCCTTTCAATTTATGTTAGACTAATGCATCCGTACATTAGTTGGGTTCCTTTTCCATTCTGTTATTGCTCAATTCAATTATCTCGCTAGTATTTATGTACCAACGCCTAAATATAGGTAAGACTTGAATTTTACGTGAAGAAAGTGCTATTACACAACATTTTTATATCAAATTCTAAGCAATACGTTCACTACAAAAAATTGGAGTTATTTTGGCATTTTTATAACAAATTCTAATTAGTAACAACGTTATTATTAATTTTAATTTGAACTTACTACTAAAATTACTTTTTTAATAATTAAACTACTAGTAAAAACCTGTGTGTTACAAAAATGTTGTAAAAATAACATTTCTCTTTATAAAATGAGTAGGTGGATCTCATTAGCACCCTAATCTACTGTTGATAGCCTACGTTATCTCCTCTTCAACCTTGCCTTACTTTGAAGGTTAAGGGTATGTTTGGTATGTGAGCTCAGGTATCGATTTTTAAAATGATGTGCAAACTATTGTTTAAAAAATGTTGTGAAAATACATCAAAAACTTATTGGTATTTTGATTTGATGATAAAGAGCTATCATCATAAGCGAACACTATAAGATAAAACTCTCTAAAAAAAGTATTCATAATGCAAATATATATAAATATATATATATATATCTATTTGGTACCATATTTTAATTTTAATAACATTTTTTTCATAAGTGAACAAAATATACAATTGTGTGTTTGGAATAAGTGTATTTTTTTATATTAAAAAAATGGTAACTATCTGACATGTTTAGTACATTCATTAATATTTATTAGAAAAGAGAAAATTTCTCACACTATTGCTATTTACTCCATTCTTCCTTTTCAGACGGGAAATTATTGTATACTCTCGGAATATCATAAATGCGTATTCCCTCCTCTCACATGAATGGTAGGTTCCACTAATTAAATTCATGGTAAGACTCACCATTCATGTGAAAGGGAGGAGTATGCATTTATGGTACTCTGAGAATACCTAATAATTTTCCTCTTCAAACACCCCCCTCCCTGTGTTGGAATACTAAACTCATACAATACCATTAAATTATCACTAGAACTTTTTTTTTTTTTTGAGAAATAATTACAATATGTTGCTAACTTCACAACTCGAACCCTTTTTCTCTAGACTTCCAAGCACCTCATGCGTGGAGAGATGTCAATTCAGTTATAAGGCCTTTGGCTCACTAGAACCTTATTTTAAAGAATCTTGACGTAAAAATGGAGAAAATATCTTTTATGACAGACATACCAAGTAAGTTATTTAACAAGCTTTATTTAACAAGCTTGTTAAGATCATAAATAAATGTTATATAATTTAATTTTATATTAATTGTTTGTTAAAGTTTGTTCTACCAACCATTCACATGGTTTTCACAATTCACTCATTGTCATCGGCTTAATTGTTACCAGAGATATTTTACAAAAATATGATATGTATAATGTTGATATATGATTTACTATCACTATGTATGGTATATGTACAATTATTTTTATCGGTAAATCAATCTTTGAACTTAAGATCTTATCACCATTCATCTCAAGACTCAAGAGGTGTTTGAGATTTTTTTTTTTTAAATAAACAAGAGGTGTCAGTTAAATCTCATCGCCATTTGCTTTTTTTCCACCACGAATAGGTCATATTGGCATGTACAGGTTACATCCATTTGAATAGGTTATATTGACAGGAGAAAAAGTAAAAGAAACCAAAACTCACAATAACTTCTTAACAAAGTGTCAAATAACGGACAGAAAGCATTACAAATTTGGCTTTGTTTTGCTTTTGCAAGAATACTTTTGCCAAAAGTATGAGAACCCCATTACTTTAGGCATTAGACCATAATGCATCTTTTTTCTACGGAGAAACTTCGTCGAACACTCAGCTCTCAGCATTGTCATTCAATGGTCTTTGTAATGTAACACATGGAAAGGAGAATGAAAAAGTGTCATCATAGTTTGGTGTCCAGCAATATGTAGTACCCAATCAGTGACATTATGGTCCTGTATTCCAAATTTCCCACGCTTTGTGGACCACGTAGACATTTCTGGAATGCAATGAATTCCAATGTGATTTACAAGTTACAACGCGTTATACAGTTGCATTTCAATTGTGTATCTCCAATATGAATACTATGGATCGATATGGAATTCCAATGTTACTTCAACTTATGGGTGTGAACTGCATGTGAATGAGTTTTAGTCAAGCTGAGCCTTGCTTTGTTCAAAGCCCAACTTTGTCTTTAAGTGGGAAAAGATTGAAAAGAATGCGAGCTAGGCATGCAATTTATGACTCGCAAGCCTAGCTAGCTAACTGTGCTTGAATTATTTGGCTTGTTAAAATATCTTAGTTAATGGCCCAAGCGAGCGGAACAATTAATTTGACCAAATTTAGTCATAGTTTGATGGGTTTGCTCGTGAAGAGTTGGGCTGATCATATACACCAATACAGTTGAACCTTCCCCAATCCCCAGTATATATAAATGAGTCCCTTAAATTACATACTTCGAAAATTGAAAGTCAAGATGTGGAAGCTCACAATATTCAAGTTAAATACGCCATCTTGGAGTGTGACTCGTCGAACTCTAAAATCAGGTCAGGGTCAAATTCTGACACATCATTTCTTGCGTGTGTGTTTGTTTTTTTTTTTTTTTCATATAGACTTTAGTTGGACCTTAAAAAATCATCGGTTTTTTAATTAATCGGTCCGAGTACAAACGAGAAGCATCTAGTTAACTTCAAGCAATGAATCAGAATAAACGAAAAATTCTACAATCTAGTTGCATCCTTATTAGGATGAAGTATTCGTTTGAAACAGCTTATTTAGTTGAAACTGAAAATTTTTTGTTAAAAATGTAGAAAAAATATTAAAAAATAAGCTGAATAGTATCAAAAAGTGCAATAGAACTCATGAATAGTAGAAAAAATAAGCTGAAAGTGGAGATAAGTTGTAAAATTCAGCTCATTCTAAACGAACATGAAGTACGAGCACAATTATTAGTTTCATAAGAAAATATACTTCAAACTAAAATTGATCAAACTTGTTGAGAAAAAAGATGGCTCACGAGAACTCTAGGTGGCGCATGGTGGCTCGTGAGGCATGTGGAAACACTAGTTGGGACGTGTGTGAGCTTGGAATCGACTTTGGTTTGAGTCGTTTGGCTGATATCTTTGGATAAGAGAAAAGTGAAGATCTGTGTTGTCGAGCAAGTTGGTCTGGGAATTGGGGTGTGGCATTGTTGAACAGGAATGTGCACTAGTTTGAGGGTAACGCTGTTGAACAGCAACGTGCAAGGTTGTATAGTGATAATAAACATTGACTATTAAAGGCTACAAGAACGT
The DNA here is from genome assembly GCA_030021035.2 of Notholithocarpus densiflorus. Lineage (NCBI taxonomy): Eukaryota > Viridiplantae > Streptophyta > Magnoliopsida > Fagales > Fagaceae > Notholithocarpus > Notholithocarpus densiflorus. The sequence goes on along the minus strand of JARYZH020000054.1, from coordinate 1,399,562 downwards.
GGCTGATACCATGTTGAGAATAAATAGAGAAAGAGAGAAATATTGTGAGTAAAGCCCATGTGAATTATATATTTTCTACACAATGAGCTATATATAGGTTAATGAGTGAATGTAATGACAAATGGATATTGGATAATCAGTGGGTGATAGTCCTAGTGGGGGAGATAGGAGATTGACCAATTGATAATTGCTAAGCAAGAATGCGAGATCGGTCTAGCAAAAATGAGTTGTGGTGTTAGCATAGAGAGATTGTCCTCACCGAACTTAATAAAATAAAATGAATAAGAAGAGTAAAAAGAAAAACTAAGACAGTGGGAATTAGAGAAGAAAATTTGAAAGTTTGAAGTTGTTGAGGGTGAACAAGGCCAAACCTAGTAAAGAAAAAAAAAAAAAGATTTTTTTTTTTTTTTTTTCCCTGAAAGGAGGTCAATCGGCTTGAACACGGGTTAACTCGACTCAACCTGTCTTTTTACCGAATCAAGTTCAGGTTGATCCATATTTTTACGAGTAAAAAAAAAAAAAAAAAAAAAAAAACCTTATTTGTATTCATTTTTATCATCTGGATCATCATGATGGATTAATAGGCCCGGTCCAATATTATCATATCTATGCCCACCTTACCTTGGTTTAGAGTTTAGATAAACATTCAGCAAACAAAAAAAAAAAAAGAGTTTAGATAAACATTTAAGATTTTTTTTTTTTTAAGAAAGAATAAACATCTAAGAACTTGATTGAAGGGCGTGAATTACCATGGCTTTTGTGTGTTTGTTTCTAAAAAAAAATGGTAAATTTTAAATTACACTCCTAAAGTTTGAGGGTGATTGAATTTAACACCCTGATGTTTCAGAATTTGAATTTTACTCCCTGAAGTTAGGGGTGTTTGGATTTTACACCTTAATGTTTCATAACTTAGATTTTACCTCCTAAAGTTTAGGATTGTTTGAATTTTACACTTTCAAATTCTAAAACTTTAGGATGTAAAATCCAAACGCTCCAAAACTTTAGGAAATAAAATCTAAATTCTGAAATTTCAGAGTGTAAAATCCAATCACCTCCAAACTTTAACAGTATAATTTACAATTTACCAAAAAAAAAAAAAGGGGCGTGAACTCAATTTTCTTTTTCCTCCAATTTGTTTATTCGCGTACAATATAGTCTTAATTCTTTATGGAGTGCAGAAAACAAATAATAATAAAATAAAAAATCTCCTAAACGAGTGACATTGAAGCTGCCAAGAATAAAACAAAAATATCCATCGAATATCCCAAATCTGACCTCACAAAAAAAATACTTCATGTTTCTTCTCTTTTTTTTTTTTTCTTTTTTTGTGAGAACTACATTTGACTTTGAATATATCTTTTTCCCAATAGCCGCGATTCCTTCACATATATTGGATATTCCATTCGTGGTTCATGTACAAAAATATATAATAGCGATATTGTATTATTATTTCCTCTCACTCCAATAATTATGTTAGACGACAATAGAAAATTATCTCAAAAGTGTGCATCACTGTTCACACCTCAGATAGTCAGATCAGAATTCAATAAATTGTACCTTCCCATACCAAGAATATCATTATCATTATCATTATAATAATAATAATGAGATTATTAATATTAATTAGATTTCTTGATAGCTTCACCATAAAATTCTTAAAATTCTATTAATTTATTTTGTGAAATAAATATTTCACACATGGGTAAACATATAATTACCGTTTCTATTCAAATTATTTCCAAAATCTATCAAAAAAATTAAAATTATTTCTCATATAAGAGAAATCATTGTAGCTCCTTAATCATTATGAAGATTATTATAATAAGCCAACAAGATAACGTCAAAACTATTGGGACATGTTACGAACCGAACATGATTTTATGTGTTTGATATATGCATTCTTTTTTGCCGTGTTTAAACTTTATCGATCCACATGTAAATATATCAATGCATGACGTATTGCCAACAAAGCTGATTGTGAAATGATTCTCAAAAAATGAAGACCAATTGTGAAATACTATTAAAAGAGGAGTAATCTTGTTTTTGTCCTAGAGCAAACTGGCAAAGTCAAAGTAGAAGAAACTAACAGCCTCTTTTCGTGGTTAATATTTACTTATTCTTTAGGTGTAGTCTCTGGATTTTTAGCTCATAGGGATCGTACAATATGGTGGCTGAGCCAAAATTAGCGTTGAAATAAATGGCAAAAAGTTTGCAAGTACGGAACCCCCTGTATTCTTTATTGTCATGTAGTTTTCAGAGAGAAAGAGTCAAACAAGAAGATATATTATAGCTTCAAAAACAATGTCATGTTGATCATTCTTTGAAGCCAAATTAAGATGCCTGTGTCATTGTCATCAGAGATAGGACATATCCAATCCCATGATGAAGCCAGTGCATCTACAACTGTTGGGTATAGGAACCAGTTTAACGCATATAGCAGCGTGAGCGAGATTGAGGAAGAGAGTAGTAGTACAAGCGAGATCATTGAGGTCAACGATCATGGACTGGTACGCATGGAAACGATCAAAGAAGAGTCGTTTGAGGCAGGTAGTTTGTATTCGTTGGATCTTCAGAGCTTGGAAGATAGCGTGTATGTGGGTGTGGGGAAGAGCGAGTCAAGCATGGAAGCTCTAGTTTGGACGTTAAAGCACGCTGTTACCTCTTCCTCCACCATGGTCTATCTCGTTCATGTCTTCCCTGAGATACTGTACATACCCAGTCCATGTAAGCACTCTCTCTCTCTCTCTCTCTCCCTCTTTTTCTCTTTGGTTGGTGAGTCATGGTCAAATATTTGGTGCATTGGAATCTGGGCCACTAAAAGCTTGGGTCTTTACCCACCCACCACCACCAAATGGTTTTTTTTTTTTTTTTTTCCAAAGACAAAAAGAATTGACAAAATCCTAGTACCATGCATGATTCACGGGAAAAGCGATTGAGATTTGTGTCTAATCAGTAATCACATATGCCTGGTTTTAAATTGTAATTCATTCTTTTAAGGGCCTAGATTTGTGCTTAGCTTTAATTTTTCTATGAGAATCAACATCGAAAGGTTCGATGTAATTAGTTGTAGATGGATAATGGATTGTCTCAACTCTCAAGCATGAGGCTTGAGGAGCCAAGTTTGATCATTCAAGAGGGACAGATTTTTATTTATTTATTGAATCTAATAATGTATGGAGTGACATATTATTTAGGATTTTCAATGATCTACTTGATAAAATCATGAAATTATTTCTTTGCGAATGGAGATAATCATCATAATTAAGCCATGGTTTAGATAATTTAGATCATTAGAATTCAGAAGCCTGAGTTTAAATGATGGAGTTCATTGGATTTTATCCATGATCGACTTGAATCTAATAATTGGATTACATTTTCATTGTCTCTGTGTTAGTAATAATAAAAAAATGTTGCCAATGTGATCAAATTAATTGAAAAATGTATCTTTGTGATTATAGTAGGAAAGATTCCAAAGAATCAAGTGAGTCCAGAGCAGGTGCAGAGTTACATGGACCAAGAAAGAAACAAGAGGAGAGAACTACTCCAAAAATTTCTAAATGCATGCTCCTCTTCCAAGGTACATAAACCTCCAATGTATCATTTTAAAGGAACATGTTTATGTTTCTGGGTTAATCTTTTTAATTTGAACAAAAAAAAAACTAATGATCAAACAGGTTAAGGTAGATACCATTCTTATTGAGAGTGAGATGGTTTCAAAGGCAATCCTGGACCTCATTCCTATTGTCAACATAAGAAAGCTGGTGTTAGGAACCACTAAATCCAGCCTAAGGTATAATCAAAAGTGTGTTAAAGGCAAGAGCAATTACGAAATCAATTCTAATTTTTCTAAGCAACCCTTTTCTCATCTTCAAATAAATTCTCGCATATATTTTTCCAATGTATAGGAGATTGAAGTCTAGAAAAGGGAATGGGATAGCTGATCAAGTGCTTCAGAGTGCACCAGTAAGTTGTGAAGTAAAGATAATTTGTGAAGGAAAGGAAGTGATTGACCTAATGAGTGAATCACCAACACCTTCACCGCGTGCGCGAGGCAATGATGAGATCAATCCCAAACTTACACAAAAGTCTCCAGTTCAACGCAGCATTTCAAAAAAATTTCAACGCACTGATTCCTTTAAATGGTTGTTGTGCTTTAGACCCAAGGAGTAACTAGTTTCCCAATATTTGTAACGAAACACTTCCAGAACTGGAACAGAGTTGTATAGAATCAGAATGAATGTCTGATTTTTGAAAGTTAAGTTATACTCACCACACTCCATTTGATTTTGAAATCCTCTTTTCACAGGGAATTCCCAATTGCTCATTAATTGATTTAATTCCACCTCTGGCTTTGATTTACTTTCCTTGTTTCTTTTCTTCTTTTTTTGTTTTTGTTTTTGGTGTAGTCCTTAATTGTAGATTACGATCGAATTTAGACTAGCAACTTGTGGAACAACCCTGTGACTTTTTAAGCCACTCTCTTGGATTTAAAATGAGTGTACCATGTATGTATACAACACACGTAAGTACTCCAAACACCATGGACCAAAAGCTATAGAATTAACGAAGTTCTGGGGCTGTTTGGTATCAATGTTTAAACAACAGTTTTTAGTATTTAAACAACAATAACACTTAACACGTATTTCCATAACACTAAAAATTGAACAACGATACTAAAAATCTCTAACCAAACGACCTCTCAGTATGACATTTTCCCCCCACAACAAAAACCCCTTATACAGTTACATTTTTATTATATGGAACTATATTTACAATGAGCTCAATGTAGGGTATGCATAGTAACTAAGGGGTTTTAATATTTACACTACGAGTATGATTGCTTTACTTGATCTACACTCACCTCAAACTCAAAAAAATCAAGATAGAAACTTGAATAATTGGTATGTAAAAATATGAACATAAAATGTGACCAAGCAGGAATGGCAGAATAAATTTCAATAGGTTCATCAAAAAAAAAAAAAAAAAATCAATAGCAACATTGACAATGATTGGTGATAATGGTTAACACCAATTTCTAAAAAGGACGTGTTAATTACACACCATTTTGCACACACGCACGATTTTAGTGCAAAAAATACCGATTTTTTTATTTTTTTATTTATTTTTTTAATTTTTTTCTTCTCATTCTTCGTTCTACTATTAAGTCAAATCACTAACATATTATTACAACCTACAAATATATGCTGATATGTACATATATACAACATTACTAATCTATAATAAGGTGTAAGAAAAACCTCAATGCTTCATCTATTTTTCTCTTATTCAAATTACCCCAAACTTTTGTACATGTTCTAGTTAGTGATAATATATAAGATGTTAAGAACTTCATCTACTCATCTCTTTCTCTTAATCACTTAACACGCTTTCTCAAAAAAAAGAATGAGTAATTGTCCCACATTGCTTAAGAAAGTGTATTGTGTGTAGTATAACTTGTCACACCATTCCTTAAAAGTTACCATGGCTTTTGAGTGGAGTTGTGGTATGTCTTTGTGCTATAACCCCTTTCCCTCTCCCTTGTGTGTGTGTGTTTGTTTCTCAAAAAAAAAACCACTTAGCACGCGTTTGTGCACAAAATCCTCAATGTAGATTAAGGTTTTATTTGAACTACTCTAAACGGGCTACCTGGCTTAAAACTCCTATTTGTATCACATTTGTGTTACTATTTACCTATTTGTTTATAGAATGATCACAACAATTTACAATTTTTTTCACATCTTATGTGGCAAACTATGATTGATTGCTTGTCATTTTTACATAAACCCACTATTATTATTATTATTATTATTATTATTATTATTATTATTATTATTATTATTATTATTATTATTATAGGGGCAAGGTTTGGATCATGAGCGCAAATGGTAGAAGGATTCAGGCCTAAAGAGCCTAACACAATGAATTTATAGAGAGTGGGTTTAAAGACTAGGCTTCAATAGATCGAACAATGCACATAATGGATTAAAGATAGTGAGAAGGTAAAGAAAAACAAACTCTGTGCAAAGAAAGCCTTCCTCGGCAAAGTCCGAGGAGAGTGGTCTTTGAGTATATTTCTTTTAAACTTGGATACAATTTGAGTTCTTGTTGCTACAATGTTTTCTCTGCAGATTTCCCAATCCCCTCTCCCTGGAGGGTCTCTCACATTATATAGCTCCCTTTAGATGATCTTGGCCCTCCATTTGTTGATCGTCTAGGCCACTACTTAAGTGCTTTTCCCATCAGACACCTTCCCAAACCCCTTGTGAGTTGCGGCAACCAAGGCAGCACTGTTCAGGGGTCTTCTCCACATAAATGCAGCCAAGAAGTTTGGTGGGATGCATTAAATGTGGTGGCAGCCACCATCCCTTAAGTCATGTCAGGGCTAACCCCTTCTCCAAAACTCTTTCTCTACAGTATGACCTCCTTTGGTAACGTGCCACTGACATGGCCTTACTATCCGATGGTGTGATCTCCTTGGAACTGCAATGGCCTCCTCAGCCTCAGGTATGACACGTGGCAATGTAACCTTATCAAATTTCTATTCCCCATAATAGCCCCTCAAAATTCCAGTTTTTCCCTTTTGTTTGAGGTGAAAAACTGGGGTTTTGACCTTGGGTGATGGACTCCACACGCTTCCCTGTTTTTCCCATGTTAGAACGTCGCTTCATGTGTCTTGTAATTGTCCATGACGCTTCGGAGTCCGCAACACTTCATTAAATACTCTAGGCGGTGCTTTGTCTCCCACATCCTACAGCGAGATGGAGATCCTACGGCTGTCATTTTTCTTCAAATTTTGTCCTGCCTCCTATATAAAGCACCCGAGGGCTTTATTTCTCCCATTTTCCAAATCTTCAAATCTTCAAGAAGCTCCTGAAGTTGCTCTTGTATTTATTCTCGTAAGTTCCTCCATTCTTAGGTTCTTTTCTTCTAACCAGTCTCCTCGGCCTTCTACTTTTTACTTCTTCACAAATATTTCCTTCACTTCTTCTTAGTCTGCTCTGATGGGTAGGTTCGCTCATTTAGTTGACACCCCCGTAGGTATGGAGGGGTTTAAGGCCCTGTATCATATCCCCTAGGACATTTCCCTGTGGTACTACCCTCCGGGTGGATGGATTGACCTTAGAAGGGAAGTAGTTATTCTCATGATTGCCTTTATAGAAGGGGAGATGAGGCTACCCATGGGAAGGGTGACTAGGGACTACTTGATAGCCCATAGGACCTGCCTTCACCAGTGCGTGCCTAACCTATTTAGAGTCTTGGGATGTGTAGATGCTCTCAACGAGCAAATGGGGTTAGGCCTCACCTGGCACGACGTCGTCTGGATGTACAAGTGTCATCTACTTGCAGATTTAGGATACTACCTTAAGTCTAGGTCTTCCGTTATTAGGCTCGTCTCATGTCTCTCCAAATCCAACAAGGGCATGAAAGATGACTTTTTGATTGTCTCGAATGAATGGCATGACGGTCTTCACTGCCCAATCCAAGAGGGAGAGCCAGGTGGGGTACCCTAGGTTTAGGTCTTTTAACATGGGCACTAGTTCTGTAGTTTTGCTGCTTTCTCCTTTCCTTTAGTATTTTGTTTCTTTCTAATGGAGGGCTTCATTATTCTGACCGTGGTTTTGCTTCTTGGCTATTTTTACAGATAAAAGATACGTGGCTCCCAACCTCAATTTTGTTAACGTTCCAGATCTTAACAGGGTCTTGAGATTCGAAGTGTTTGTAAGCGAGGACAGACAATTGAGAGCTGTCCACCTCATTCTCGACTTCAAGCCCTTGTCCGACAAGTTCCAGGACATAGGCAACGCAATCAGAGCGGGTGATCCTCGGCTAGCTCGGATCGATGTTACGGTGCAAGGATTCTTGGCTCGAGAAGGCACCGTGTAAGTCGAACAGCCCTCCCATCGTGCTCCCCTTGAAGTCGCGGTTCTAAGAGAAGAAACAGCTTCCTCTCGTCTATCACTCGAGGCGGAGATAGATCAGTTTCAGCTCGAGGAAGACAAGGAGGAATAGGGAGAGCCCATAATCTAGGTCTCGGACTCAGAATAAGAGCTCGACAGATTTTCCATCGTCCGTTCCTCTAGGCTCGTTGTTGCACATGTAGATAGTAGTTCGGAAAAGGAGGATGAAATGTCGTTGGATAATAGGAAGAAGGGCTTACGTGAGCTCCTCAAGGCTAGGGGGTCGGCGCCCAAGGATGCCTCGGGGTCTCAGCCTTCACAGCCAAGGGCAAGGGGAGGGCCTCCTCAGTCGAAAGCAAGGATGACCGAAGTGTGGCCAAGGTGCGTCTCTAGAACCCTGTGTGGGAGTCTCTGCTGGAGCTGGATGGGGCAGTCATACCCCGAAACTCCACCATCAGGGAGTTCCAAAGAGGGAATGCCCACTACCTTGCTAAGGCTCTAGAGCAGCCCCTGCTGCTGCCTAAGGATATGGCTACACTGCAGACTATGAGGTAGTAAGATCTTTTTCTGTCCTTGAAGAGGGATTTGGCATTGGTAAGTTTCTCGGTATGCCTTACTGACATCTCGCTAGGTTAATTTTTTCTTATTCGGTAACGTATTCCTCTGTTATTTTTATGCAGGCCATCTAGGAGGTATTCATGGCTGAGGAGTGGGTGAGAGACGCCCGCAATGAAGCTAAAGTCGAGGCCAATCTTCGTGCCAAGACCAGCAAGGCCTTGGGTGCAGCGAAGCAGAAGAACCAAGAGCTGACTGTGAAGCTGACGGCTGAAGAAAGGAAGAAGGGGAGCGCTAAGGCCGGCCTTAAGAACGCTTAAGACCAAGCTGAGGAGCAACGCAAGAAGCTCCATTATGCTGAAATAGAACTGGCCACAGCCAAGCAGTAGGTCGCGGACTTGAAGGCAGAGCTAGAGAAGGCCAATGAGGCTGCTCGGACGGCCAAGGAAGCTGTAGAGGCCTCGAAGCATAAATCCTACAACCTCAGGGTGCAGAAGATCGAGGCTCGCTTGGCGGAGGAGCTGGTTGAGGTCTTTAGGGAGTACTGCCAGGAAGTGTGGAAAGAGGCACTAAACCTGGTAGGCGTCCATGCTGCCTCGAAAGGGCAGAGAGCTGAGAACATCTACTATCCCTCAAACATCCGCGAAGCTTTAACAGCACTTCTGGGCCCTAGAGCAGATGCTGCCTGGCGACAACTGTCTCTGAGCAGCCCTCCACCGCCCAAGTCTCTCTCCCTCCTCCCGAGGTCTCTAAAGGACCTGGCAAGGCTAGTGACTAAGGCCAGGGGTTAGAGACGGCCAAGGGAAAGGGGGCTGGCCAAGGTGGTTCTCGACCTGAGGACAAGGGTAAAGGTAAGGAGACCAAGCCCCTACCAGAGACCAAGGGCCCAAAGGTTGCTTCCAAGGTCAAGGATGCTCCTCCCAAGGCTAAAGATGCTGCCCCCAAGGCAAAGGAAGCTGATCCCAAGGCAATTGACCCTCCTATCTCCCAGCCAGGCAGTAAAGGGGACCCTTCTCCAGCCAAGGCTCAGGTTAGGACCTTCGTCTTTTGTTGTTGTCTTTTTCTTTTGTTATGTAATTTTCTTTTGTTGTGGTAGTTTGCCCTGTTCAAAACGTACCTCCTCTCTTGAACAATGAATAGATACTGACTTTTGTTTTATGGCAAGTGAAACTTTGTCTTTCATTTTTTTTCTTTACAATATCTATCTCTAAGTAGCTGTGGTGGATGTTCTGTCTTTTGCTGAGGGGTTAGATTAATGAAGCTTCTAAGGGTGAAAACCTATATCTTGACAAAAGGCTAACAGTAATGGATCGTTGTTAAATCAAGTAAATTGAGCCCACATAAATAGTGAAGAAAATAACTAAATGTTGATACTAAAATTCGTATAATAGAACACTTAGCAGAAAAGGGTGTGTTTGAGGTCCCTTATCTTAAGAGTACCTCATGAATGTACCTTTAAGATCTTTTAACCAAAGCCCGGGGTGAGTCCTCGTGTTCCCATGATGATGAATATGCCGAGGTCCCATCCTTGATGAGATTGCAAGGTGTTAATTTACCCAAGGCATGGGTCCGAGTGACCAAGCATGGCCAAGGTTCTGTTTAACATCCACACAAGTGACCAATGTTTAGTTTAATATTCACACAAGTAATCAGGAATACTAATTTACCCAAAGTATGTGGTCCGAGGAGCCAGACATGACCAAGGTTCTATTTAATATTCACACAAATAATCAGGAATATTAATTTACCCAAGGTATGTAGTTCGAGGAGCCAAGCATGACTAAAGTTCTGTTTAATATTCACACAAGTAATCAAGAATACTAATTTACCCAAGGTATGTGGTCCGAGGAACTAGGCATGACCAAGGTTCTGTTTAATATTCACACAAGTAATCAGGAATACTAATTTACCCAAAGTATGTGGTCCGAGGAGCCAGGCATGACCGAGGTTCTGTTTAATATTCACACAAGTAATCAGGAATACTAATTTACCCAAGGTATGTGGTCCGAGGAGCCAGGCATGATCAAGGTTCTGTTTAATATTCACACAAGTAATCAGGAATACTAATTTACCCAAAGTATGTGGTCCGAGGACCCAGGCATGATCAAGGTTCTGTTTAATATTCACACAAGTAATCAGGAATATTAATTTACCCAAGGTATGTGGTTCGAGGAGCCAGGCATGACTAAAATTCTATTTAATATTCACACAAGTAATTAAGAATATTAATTTACCCAAGGTATGTGGTCCGAAGAACCAGGCATGACCAAGGTTCTGTTTAATATTCACACAAGTAATTAAGAATATTAATTTGACCGAGGTATGTGGTCTGAGGAACCAGGCATGACCAAGGTTCTGTTTAATATTCACACAAATAATCAACATGACACATAACTTTAACAAAAACATGGCAGAGCTGCCTTTCATTAATAATAATACCTTCGTAGATTATTTACATTCCAGGGGCGTGGCACAACATTTTTGTCCAAATCTTCTAAGAAGTATGCACCTATACCAGCTACCGAGGTGATGCAGTATGGCCCTTCCCAATTGGGCCCCAACTTTCCCCATGCTAGGTTTTTTGCAGTACCCACAACCTTTCTCAATACCAAGTCCCCAGGGGCTAACGGTCTTGACTTCATGCTTAAGTCGTACCCCTGTTTGAGTTTCTGCTAATAATATGCCAATTGAACCCTGGAATTTTCTCTCCATTCTTCAATTAAATCTAGGCTCTTTTCTAGCAGGTTGTCATTGCTATCTAGAGTGAATAAGCTTGTCCTCAGCATTGGGAATCCAGTCTCAAGAGGAATCACAACCTCAGCTCCTTAGGTCATTGAAAAGGGTGTCTCCCTTGTTGACCTACGAGAGGTAGTTCGATATGTCCAGAGGACGTGTGGTAGCTCTTCCACCCATCTACCCTTCGTATCATCCAGCCTCTTCTTGAGTCCACTCACTATGACCTTATTGACAGCCTCGACCTATCCATTCCCCTGCGGATAAGTCAGGGTGGAGTACCTATTCTTAATGCCCAATTTACAACAGTACCTTCTGAAGGCTTTGCTATCAAATTGAAGACCATTATCCGAGATGAGGGTGTGAGAGATCCCAAACCGAGTGACAATATTTTTCCACACAAATCTCATGGCGTCCACATCTATGATAGTTGACAGGGGCTCAGCTTCAACCCACTTGGTGAAGTAATCAGTGCCGACCAACAGCCACCTCCTATTTCCCTTTGCTTTAGGGAAGGGCCCCACAATGTCCAAGCCCCACTAAGCAAAAGGCCAAGGGCTAGACAAAGGGTTGAGGACACCCCTTGACTGATGAATATTTGAGGCATATCTCTGACATTTGTCACACTTCTTCAAGTATTCTTGTGCTTTCTTTTGCATATTCGGCCACCAATACCCCTAGGTAAGGGCCTTGTGAGACAGTGACCTCCCTCTTGTATGACTTCCACAAATCCCTTCGTGTAACTCTTCTAAGAGTAAGTCCACTTCCCCAGGATGGATGCATAGCAAATACTGCCTAGAAAAAGATCCGAGCCCCCACCGACCATATAGATTGACTATTTCCCACCCTAAAAGATCAGGAGCATTTCTGCCCTTCACTCCGGATGAAATCCCAGACATATTGGCAATCAGGAACGCCCAAAGTCTTATAATGGATGTAGGTTATAGTGATATCATGCTTCGGTCGATCAAATGGATAACCAGGAGCAATAATACCACTCCTCACTCGAGGTTGGATTAGACCCCGAGACGAGACCAAGTATTCTGTACCAGATACTTCGCCCAGCAGCCACCAGTGTGATCGCTCACACTGGGAGGTTTCTTCCAAAATAGGAGGTCTGAAAGACAACCCTAGTGATGCTACCATGTCATAGATTTGCCATAACAGACCAAACCTAACCAAAGATTCTTGGCGTCGGTCAGCCTGCCAATTGCGATTCACAACAGGTGCATCGAAAAAGGCGTTGATGCAAACATTAGGTTGCATTAATGTACCGTATAGTAATAGCGGCAATAGCGCAACCATTCCTTAACCCACCCGCGGAGGGTTAACCACTTTAAGAACTCCTTCACCTTTTCTTGGATGAAGAGTTCATCAGGTATCAACCGTAGGTCTTTAGGCCTCATCTCCTTGCGAAGACGAGCAATTATGACACCTTTGAGATAGGGATTAAGGGGACCTCCCCTACCTAGCCAGAGGTCAAAACCAGAACTGAGGAGCTTTTTTTTGCACTTTTTCAGCCTCGCCCTTCTCCTCGGGCAAGATGTCGTCCTTAAGAAATAGCACAATAGGATCCATCCAACTAGGCCCCCACCCTAGTATGGTAAATAAGGACCCTCTCCTTTCTCATCTCGATAGGCTTGCATAGATCTTCAACCACGATAACCCGAGGTAAATCCTGTGCCGAGGAGGTTGCCAAAGTGGCAAGAGAGTCAACATGCGTGTTTCTGCTCCTTGGGATTTGTTGTAAGGAGAAAGATTCAAACCCCGACTACAAGTGCCTAGCTTGTTTCAAATAGTCCTGCATTCTTACATCCCTGGCTTCCAACTCTCCCTTTACTTGACTTACAACTAATCTCGAATCTGAAAATATATCCACTATTCTTCCTCTCATTTTCTAAACCACAGCCATTCCCACCAACAAAGCCTCGTACTCAGCCTCATTGTTCGTGGCCGAGAAGCCCAGCCTTAAGGATTTCTCAATGATGATCCTTTCAGGAGATACTACAACTAGCCCCACTCCTGATTCCCTTTGATTTGCTGCGCCATCAACATACACCTTCCAAGATAGAGGTTCCTGCAAGGAGATCATCCCAACTGATTTTCCATCCATGTTCGGCCTTTCGCCCTTTTCTTCTAACGAAGGTTCAGCAAACTCAGCTACCAAATCTGCAAGGACCTGTCCCTTTATAGAAGTGCGAGGCATATACTTAATATTGAAAGCTCCTAGGATCGTTCCCCATTTTGTAATCCTCCCTGTGTAATCAGCTTTTCGAAGTAGTGATCGAAGAGCGAGTTGGGTTAGAACCACAACAGTGTGAGCCTGGAAGTAATGCGGGAGCTTCCATGTAGCATGTACCACTGCTAAGATGGCCTTCTCCAATGGTAAATAACGAACATTTGTCTCATGTAATGATTTGCTCACGTAATACACTGATTTTTGCACCTTATCATCAACTGGTATCAGTACCAAACTCACCGCATGTGAGGCTACAGCAATGTAAGCAAATGGAACCTCCTCCTCGAGCTTGGACATGATAAGTGGCCAAGAAAGATATTTCTTCAATTATTGGAAGGCCGAGGAACATTCCTCTATCCATTCAAATCCCTTCCACTTATGCAACAACTAGAAGAAGGGCCTACACCTGTCTGCTGACCGAGAAATGAATCGATTCAAAGTGGCAGTCATTCCTGTCAGCTTCTGGACCTCTTTGGGATTCAGAGGAGGCTGCAGGTCGTTAATTGCTCTAATCTGATTAGGGTCAACTTCAATTCCGCGATGGGTAACCATATCACCCAGAAACTTGCCAGAGCCTACGCCGAAAGAACACTTAGCGACATTAAGTCACAATTTGTATTTCCTCAGTATCTCGAAAATATTCCCGAGGTCATCTATATGCTCAGACTCTACTTTATTCTTCACCACCATATCATCTATATACACCTCAATATTTTTGTCCAACTGAGGCTCAAATATCCTGGTCATCATCCTCTGGTAGGTAGACCTTGCATTTTTCAATCCAAAGGGCATTACTTTGTCCCAGTGGGTGTAAAAAAAACAGTCTTTTCTTGATCGTCTAGAGCTAACGATATCTGATGATAGCCCTAAAAGGCATCCAGAAAGCTCATCCAAGGATGGCCTACAGTTGCGTCCACTAATTAATCTATCCGAGGCAGGGGGAAAGAGTCTTTTGGGCAAGCTTTATTTAAATCAGTAAAGTCTACACATACTCACCACTTCCCAGTTTTCTTTTTCACCACTACTGTGTTGGCCAACCACTCGGGGTAAAATACCTCCTTTATGGCCCCTGCCCACTTGAGCTTGAGTACTTCCCCTCTGAGAGCATCAAAATGTTCCTTAGATGAGCGCCAAGGTGGTTGCTTCTTGGGGATGGCAGATGGATTGACGTTTAAACGATGGCAAATGAAATTTGGATCCATCCTAGGGGCTTCGTAGGCGCTCCAGGAAAATACATCAATATTTTTTCTAAGAAAATCTATCAGCTGTTGCCTCTCCCGAGGAGGCAGCTGAACTCTGACCTGAAAGAATTTCTCTTCATTGTCGCCAATAACAACTTTTTCCAGTTACTCACACTTTGCCCCCTCTACCACTACCCCTGTGGACAACACCAACACCTTTAATTGCTATAAATCCTGCCCAGCAGAGGCCGAGGGCTCACCTCCAGTCTGATGTCTAATTGTGGCCACCAAGCATTGCCTAGCCATAGACTGGCTCCCCACTAGCTCCTTGACCTGGCCCCTAGACGGATACTTCACCTTCAAATGTAGGGTGGAAGAAAAGGCTCCCATGGCATGAAGCCAAGGCCTTACCACAATAGCAGTATAGGGGGAGTAGGTATCTACCACGATGAAGTTCACCTCAATGACCTCTGTCCCTATCTGAACGGGTAGTCATATTTGGCCCTTCGGAAAGACAATCTTCCCTTCAAGCCCTATTAGAAGCAAATTGTAGCAGGTCAGGTCCTCGAACCTCAGCTTCAGCTCCTTAAATAGGTTAGGGTACATGATCTCTACACCGCTGCCTTAGTCTACCAACACCCTCTTCACATCATACCTACCTATCCTGAGGGTGACCACCAGGGCATCATCATGTGGCTGTACGGTTCCAACCTTATCCTCATTCGAAAAGCTCAAAACTTGCCGGACTTCTATTCTACTTCTCTTTGGATCAGAGGACAAGCCCTCTGTAGATGGCTGAGCTACAAACATCACCCTGGATGGCTAAGGACCAGTCCTTTCCGGTGCAGCAAGAATGACACTGATTGTACCTAGAGGTGGTCTTGTAGAAGCATCTCTCTGCGCCCCCGACCCCGCCTGACCTTTCCTGTCAGTTGGGTTGATACAGGAATTGCTTCAACTTTCCCGCCTCAACCAATTGCTCCAGATGGCTCCACAGAGTCCTGCAATCCTCGATAGTGTGCCCTCGTTCTTGGTGGTACTGGCAATAAAGACTCTGGTTGCGCTTTGTGGGGTCTCATCCCATCTTAGTTGGCCACTTAAAGTATGACTCGTTCTTAATTTTTTCCAAAACCTGATGCACGGGTTCTCAGAATACAGTACTAACCATCTGGGTGGCAGCTGAGCTAGGGTGCCTGACAAAATCTCTCCGAGGTCGATTGCTATTGTACCTATCCGACTTGAAATCCCTCCGCTCTTGGGGGATCACCTTAGCCTTTCCCTTTCCTTGCTACTGGTCCTCCTCGACCTATTTGTACTTGTTGATACGATCCATGAACTAACTCATGCTCCCAACAAGCTTCCTTGTCAGAGATTTTCTCAAATCATGCTTGGCGGGCAGGCCGACCTTAAAAGTCCTTATGGCCACGTCATCGAAGTTCCCCTCAATCTCGTTAAACATCTCCCAGTACTTATCAGAATACGTTTTCAAGGTCTCTCCCTCCCACATTGTCATGGATAACAAAGAGTTCAAAGGCTGAGGAACCCTGCTGCAAGTAATAAAACGGGCCCCAAACGCCCAAGTAAGCTCCTTAAAGGAGTTGATAAAACCTTCCTTCAAGCCGTCAAACCACCTCATCGCCACAGGCCCCAAACTGGATGGGAATACCTTACACATTAATGCCTCGTTCTTGGAATGTACAGCCATCCTCTGGTTGAAGTGGCTCACAGGCTCCATAAGGTCCGTTCTTCCATTGTATATAGTGAACGTCGGCTGAGTAAACCGACAAGGAAGTTTTCCTTTCTCAATCCTACGTGCAAAAGATGACTTGAAAATTTGGTTCAACGCCCTGCTCATAGCATTGTTTCCTAGGCCTTTGAATATATATATTCTCTTTGGATATGCTGATTTTTCATATTCTACATTGTTTTTGGGCGGTACTGGTAACTGGAAAGTTCAAAATGCTCATTTTCTTTTTTAGTAGCTTTAATTTTGTGCTTTCTCCGTCATATCTCTCTTCTGTTGTTGACCATTCAGTGAGGCCATTTATAAGTGAAATGAACCTTCTGTGTATTCTTGCTTTGCCAACACTATGTTAGTTCTTTCTTTTTTTTTGTGTATTACATCAATGTTGGTGTGTATCATATTTCTATGTTTCTTATTTTACTCATTGATTGTTTAGGGAAATATGATACCGAAACATTGAGCATGTGTGTGAATTTAATTAGTAATGTATATATGAAAAGTTGATTGTGTAATTTTCTTTTAGTGTTATTTGGAGCAGGAATTCCAGACCTTTAGTGTGGAGTACACCTAGAGGAGTGAGAACAAGTTCGCTGATGCACTAGCCACCCTGGGATCCTAAGTGCCATTCAAAGGGAAAGACACTCTAGTAAGAATAGGTAAGCAGGAACATTCCATCATAAGGATCCTCAAAAGGATGTTCCCTGAAGAACCTAAGCAGCAGGATTGGAGGAGTGAGGTTAAGGAGAAAATGAAAGAGGCAGGACCTAAAGGAAGTATCAAGGAACTGAGGGACTACACTCTGATGGAAGGAGAACTATATAGGAGGCTGCCTGGAGGGATCCTATCCAGGTGTGTCAATGAGAAGGAAGGAAAGCTGAGATTAGAAGAACTACATAGCCAGGCCTGTGGGGTTGCAGAAAAGATCAGCCTATACAGAAGGATGCAGCGCATGGGGTACTACTTGCCAAATATGAACAAAGAGGCAGCAACTATGCAGGAGAAGTGCCAAAAATGTCAACTTTCAATGGACAAGGAAGAGAGCTACGCCATATTTGTTACAGAAGATTGGAGAACTCCATTCATAAAGTACTTGGCTTAAGGGATCCTACCAATTGACATGACATTAGCCCGCCAGCTCAAGAAACTTGTAGTCAGGTACTTCTTACAAAACGAAATCCTATTCAAAAGGGGGTACAGCGGGGATCCCCTAAGATGCCTAGGGCCAAGGAAAGCCAGAGAAGTAGTCAGTGAAGTCCATTCCGGTGACTATGGAAGTCACCCAGGGAAAAGAAGACTCTACAAGCAATTGCCACTGTTAGGGTACTATTGGCCAACAATGAAAAAGGACTTCGAGGAACTAGTCAAAACGTGCCATGCCTGTCAAGTACTTGGAGATGCAATTCATACTCACCCAAATGTGCTGCAAGATATGACAACACCATGGCCTTTCCACACTTGGGGGCTTGATCTCATAGGGCCTATAAACCCTCCTTCCAATGGTTGCATATGGATCCTAGCGGCCACCGAGTACTTTACAAAATGGGTAGAAGCTATCCCTTTGAAAAAGGCCACTAGAGTAGCCATGCAAACTTCATTCAAGAACACATCATTACAAGGTTTGGGATCCCTAGGAGACTGATCAGTGACAATAGGACTCCGTTCATAAACAAAGACATGAAGAACTTGATTGTGGCGTATTACATCAAGCATGGAAGGTCCACATCATACTACCCACAAGGAAATGGCCAAGCTAAGGCCACCAATAGGGTGA
The DNA here is from genome assembly GCA_030021035.2 of Notholithocarpus densiflorus. Taxonomy (NCBI): domain Eukaryota; kingdom Viridiplantae; phylum Streptophyta; class Magnoliopsida; order Fagales; family Fagaceae; genus Notholithocarpus; species Notholithocarpus densiflorus. The sequence continues at coordinate 1,381,441 of JARYZH020000054.1, read as the reverse complement.
TGCTGAAGATCCTTAAAAAGATGAAGCATGAGTATAGGGGAAAATGGAGTGATCACTTGACAAATGTACTCTGGGCATACAGTAGCTCTGTGAAGACAGCCACAAGATTCTCACCATTCTCCCTAGTCTATGGGACAGAAGCCATCAGCCCTGTGGAGTTAGTTGTCCCTACGCCGAGGGTAGTGCTTGAAGAAAACCAGGAGGACACTGAGGACACAAACAATGAAAGGAGATTGACAGATCTAGAGGGGTTGGAGGAAGAAAGGGAAGTGGCTAGAAGGAGAAATCTGAGGTACCAGCAGGGGATGGCTAAGGCATATGCACAGGCAGTACACCCAAGGGCTTTCACTGAGGGGCAGCTGGTGTTGAGAACAGCAGAACATGTAAGAAGAAACCTCCTAGGACCCTCCAAATTTGCCCTAAAGTGGGAAGGACCTTACATCATCAGGGAAGCCCACGATAGTGGGTATTACTACCTCTCAAAGGAAGATGGGACAATCCTGGAAGATCCCATAAATAGGAAGTGGCTGAAACAGTACTATGCATAGAAATGGAGAGATCTCAGTACATCGAGACCCTTTTGCCAACTCTCCAATCTGCTAAGTGTTTCATCATTCTTTGCTTTTGTTATGAATTTTTGTTTAAGTAATTTTGTTTAGGAACCCAAGGTAGAAGGACATTCTGTGATCCTTACTATCTTTGATAATTTTTCTGTGTTCCTTAGATGGTAACTGTGCTTTGATTCAATGAAATCTCTTTTATTTCCTTTAAGTTACAGCTAAACTAAATATTGCAAAGTCCAAATGTAGGCAGACTTGAGGGGGGTACCTGGGCTAATGCAAAAAAAAAAAACTTTGACACATGACCCAGGACCCACACCACAATTAGTTCAAGATACATGGCCTGGGACCACATGCAAAAAGTAAGTGCCCGGGATACCTAGCCCAGTATCTGACAAAAGGGGACCTGCCTAGTTCATGATCTGGGACTTCAAAAAAAAAAAAAAAAAAAAAGCACCCAATATACCCAGTTCAGTACCTGCGCAGTAAGACAACCACCAGGGTACTTGATCCAAGACCTACAGTAAAACTTGTAGGGACCATGGCCCAAGACTCAATGTAAAAAAAAAAAAAAAAAGCAGTATACAAAAAGAGAAGAACAGATCCACATACTATTGAAAGTTAGAAGCAGTCTTTAAAAAAAAAACATATCCATGTCACAGAAAATAAGCCAGAAGTAGTGTTCAACAGAAAAAGATAAAGCTTATACAACCCAAATTGTTTGAAAAAAAATATACACATCTGAACTAGCTAAAAAAAAGAGCTAAGGAATAAGCCCGGCCAGCAAGGAACTGTCTGGAGAAATAGCAAGAACAGCTGAAGAAGAGAGAACTTTTTGCTTCTTAACCTTTAAGTCCTGCAAGATCTTGTGGGCACGAGCCAAAGCCTCCTCAGCAGCAACAATTTCAGCATCAAGATTCCTAGAGGCCTACCTCTGAAACAGCATATGGGCTAGTGAACGTAAATGCTCCAGCAAGAAGGATAGGTTGAACTTTGCTTCTATAAGATCCTGCACTACACCCCTCCATTCCAAAAGTCTTTCCTCAGATAAGGAGTCGAGAGAAGAGTTCCTCAAGGAAATTAGCACTGCACATAGCAACTCCATCAGGATGTTGCCCAAAAATACACCTCCCTTGAACCCACTGGTGAAATCTGCATGGATCTTGAACAACCCTTCTAGTAATGGCAGACCTTCCACAGGCATAGAGAAGCGCAAAAAGTTACCATAAGGAGGCCCAAAGCGATAAAAATGGCTTACAGGGAGGCTATTGAACTCCAAAAGATCAAAACGGGCCAGGAAAGTAGAGAGCCCTGAGTCAGGATCTGAAACAGTCACCTCTAGAGCCTCCCCCATTGTTGTATCTCCACTCATAGGGATTAAGGAGCTTTCAACCCTCTGGATAGTTTGGGGGGTCCTTGCTTGAAATTCCACAACTTGAGCAGACTCCACAGCTACCTCAGGAACTACAGGTTCAGGACCTTTGACACCTATGACAACACCTGCAAAGCAGACATAGTTCAAAGGAGGAAAGAGCCAGGAAAGAAAGGTAAAGTAAAAAAAAATAATAATAATAATAAAAAATAAAAAAAAATAAAAAAATAAAAAAACCAATATCAGCTTCCTATGGTGGAGCTTCCTCCTCTTGCTCCTCTGATTTCTTGAAGGACTTTGTGAAAGAACACACAGCACTATGAAGAAAGGGTGAGGAAACCTTGGCAAAATGGCTAAAGGAAGGTAAGGATACTGGGGGCTTCGCCATAGAAGGAAAAGGCAAGGGAAGAGCATAGAAAGGAGGAAAGAAGAGGAAGCACAATAAAGGTGAACAGCATGCACCTTCAAAACCCTCAGATTCCAAAGAAGAGGCAGCCTTAGAGGCAGATCTCACACTGGTTTGACCTAAAAGGGGAAGAGGAAATGGGAACTTTCAAAAAGAAAGAGATACAATAAGGTAAGATCAAGCATTCTTATAAAGGGTGAATGGGGCTCACCTGCTTGTATGGATGGAGACGCGCCCCCCAAGGGTTCTTTGCTTAACACAGGTTCAGGTGACATAGTTTTGATGGGATTGAATGTCTGCTCGAGCTGGGGATCTTGGGAAACAGGGGGCTGGGGAGTTTCAAGATCTTGAGCAACCAAGGGAACAAATTGCAGAATAGGCTGGACACTCTGCATTGGCTAGCTAACCTCCTCAGTTATACCACCACTAGGGGGCTCCTCTTCCACACCTGGTAAAACAACAGAGGGAGCAGCAATCACTCTTCCCCCGGAGTCCCACCAGTCGTGGGAGGAGGTACCTCCACCTGCAAAAGGAAAAGAATGCATAAGTACACAGTACCAAAAAAAGGGTGGAAACAAACAGAAAGAGGCACAAATAAAAGAGAGCCATACCACATCATTACCAGACGATTGACTCCTCCCTTTCTTGGGGTCTGACTTGCGCTTGGACTGCAAGGAATGAATAATCACTCATCAGTTAAAAAGAGGAAAGGAAGGACACTGCAACAACAATAATAAGCTACTGCAAAACATAAGAGAGAAGAAGAAAAGAGGCCTTGCCCTTCTCTCTCTCTCTACAGAGTCTCCAATGGTCTTTTGCTTACTATGGGTATGCCTAGAGGGTCTTAAGGGAGACTAGGGTGCAAAATCAAAGGACCCTAAAGAACCCTGGGCTGAAGAACTCACAAAACCTGAGAGAGAGAAGACTCTACCTTAGTCTTCACTCGAGTCTTGGGAAGTAAAGGATGCCCAACTTCCTTTCCCACTGTAGGGGAGCTTACTCTCCCGGGTTCCTCAGCAATTACTAACTGCTTCTGAGATTTTGTAGTCTTTCTCTTCTTGGTCTCAGATCCAGCCTCAGTACCCTCAACACCCTCTTCAAGCTCGACTTGCTTAACCTTTTCCTGCTTAATCTTCTTCTCTGTACCTTTGCCAATGGGAGTGGCAGCACCAATTGCCTCTACTGCCCTTCTTTTAATTGGCACGCCAGAGGAGGCACCAACAATAAGATCACATCCCGACCAAGTCTTTGGAAAATCTTATGCATAACACACCCAACTGCCCCTAGAAGCATGCCACTCCGTGAACCCTGTCTTGTTGCTTATAGCAGCAAATACAATACCAGCAATGGGGAGGGATAGGCGCCTGTTGGATGTAGGAGCAGAAAGAATATCAGGATTGGGAACTCTCTCAATCTTGCCGGAACCAACATAATCAATAAAAGATTTTTGAACTCTTCTCTAGTAGCCTGCAAAACCACTGGAAGTAAAGACTCCCCTCTGAGAGTTGGGCACGACAAATTAAGGACTTCTCCGTGACCAATAAGAGAAAGCTTGGAGCCTCAAGAACGGGTCCAAAGAAGGGAGAGAAGGCACTACATCCTTAAACACTGGCGGGATATCCTAATCAAAATCGAATTGCTGGAGTACCCGGTGTGCTAAGTAATGGGTGTACCTGAGGCCACTGGAGGAGGGAATTGGAAGCCATAAGGGACTAACACAAGCCAAGTAGGCCAAATTTCCTTCATCACCAGGACAAAGGTCAAAAGTATTTCCTAGAGAATTAAGAAAAGAAGCCAATACAGAGTCACAGGCAAACCCGGGGCTGAACTCCAGGGGAGAACGCCAACGTAAATGCCCTGCTTGTTCAAATAACTCAATCAAATTAAGGCCGCCACCTTTCAAACTAGCCCAACGAAAGATAATGGGGTGGCTATCAGTGGAGCTACCGCACAGACCTTTAATTACATTAGGGGATCCCTGGAACTTGTCTTTCACAAACTTCAAATTTCTGCACTTTGCTAAAGTAACTGAAGAACGGTCCCACGTGAATACCTGGAGAATGGCACAATGGAGGGACGAGGTGATCGCGTAGCAAGAGTCGCCTTCAACTTTTTCTCCATGAAGCAGATCCAATTGAGAATAAACATGGCCCAAGAACATGGGGGCTAGAGGATACTGAGCACCTCGGGCCAATTCGATTGCCAATAGGAAGAAAGTGGACTTAATCCCGTACCGGGGTACTCGCTGAACAAAAACTTGCTGAGCCAGAGTGCTAGGAGCCCGGCTCACCTGACTTCCTTGTCTTTCTCTCGCAAAAGATTCATAACCCACCTGCCCATCTTGGCTGGTTTCCCACCAGGGGAAGCAGTACGTCCACCAAAATGGCTGAATAATTTGTCTTCCATCATGAGATCCTCGTCGGAAAGACTGATGTCGAAAGGGTTCTCATCTCCAAACACGGGGAGGAGGAGGTTATTAACCACATCCTCCAAGGTAATCGTGAGCTCACCAACAGAGAAGAAGAATGCATGAAGGGAGGGACACCAACGATGTACCAAGTGCCTGAGACCTTTAGCGTCTTTGAAACCCTCAAGATTCCTAGAAATCGCCACTGCATTCAGAACCCCGACGCACTCCAGACAGCCCATAAATTCCTCGTCAAAAAGTTCCCTGTCCACCCAAATGGGCCAACCAGTGATCTTCCCAGGAACGAAATTGAAGAAAATGGGAACCGCCTCCCAAGATCCTCGTCTAATCTAAAGATCTGAAATCTCTCTTGGGTCTGGGACCTGAGCAGAAATGGCGAAACCTGCCTAACCGGAAAATACCCAAGTGTGAGGGGACGAAGGGGCCTCACCATGGGACACCAAAGGAAAGGGAGAGCCGGGCACTCCATGACCCCCTGTGACTCACCTTGTGCAGAACCAGAAGAACTCTCGCCCTCAAAGGGGCTAGGAGTATGCTCCCTCCTTTTTCGAGAGGAAGAGGAAGCCATAGAGCAGCAAGTACACTAGAAATAGGAAAGTTGAGAGAATAAAGAACCTGGGAATGGAAAACAAAGAAGCAAATTAACCGAGAGGAAGGAGATAAGCTTGAGAATGGAAGACTCTGGGAAGTAAAAGAAAAAATATGAAATGATTGCAATAATGGCACCAAAACCGGTTGGAGAAGACGATGTATGGAAAGACGCGCCAGTTGCCAAAATTTAATTTCAAAGAAGAGAGTTATTAGCAGTTATTACTGGGAGTTACGGGAAACGTAAAAAGTGGGTAGAGGAAGTTTTCACTCCAAAATTCAACTGTCACGTCCCGTGCAAAAAGGAGTTACAAAAGAAGGGAGCGCAACATGCAAAGAAGACCAGGATACCCAAAAGCAATGGGAAAGTTAGGATCTTGAAGGAAGGTAAAGGGGAACCCCGAGGATAATTAAAATAGTGAAGAGGGAAGTCCTACAAAAACTAAAATTCTAAATTACTCACGCGTGGGCTGCAGGCAACCCACGAGCTCGGGGGGCTAAATGTTGAGGTCTAAAAAATCATAACACCAAGGCCTAGAGAAATAGCACAATGGGCCAATCCCATGGCAAGCCCAAAAGACTTGAAGCCTAAAATCCATGAAGGGACAAGCCTTAGAGCCCATGAAACAAAGGGAAGAAAGAAAAAGGCCCATCCCGCCAAGATCAGGATCCTCAGGACGCGCAACACAGTTGAAGTGGGATTAAGACAACTCAAAATGGGTGCCACGAAACACAAGAAACGAAGGGCAGATATGTACTTCTCAAGCACCCAGTGATGTAGCAAAGAACCAGAAGGCTTGGAAAGCAACAACTTGTGAACAAAAGGCTAGTACCTCGGGGAACCCAGGAAGAAGAACCATAAAGGGAAGTAGCTGGGAAAACCTTCAACTTGGCAGGGATGGATTCAGCTCACTTAGGAAAAATAACAAAAAGGGAAGGACAGCCAAAAGCTGAGTCTAAAAGGTAAGAAGCCTTGAAAGAAGAGAGATTGAAGGTCAGCTCCCCAAGGACACCCCGAAATGGAAAGTCAGCAAGTGGCTTTTAGGGAAACAACACCAAAAGAGGAAAACTATGAGAAATAGGGAAAGAACCAACCATCAAAATGGCTGGCATAACAGGGGCTCTGGTACCCAGGGAGCCAAGGGGGAGAATCAATGGTACCCCGAACCCTAGAATGACACTATAAAAGAAGGGAAGCAGCCAACATTGGAGGGACATTCAGCAATAAGAAATCATAACAGAATCATTGAGAAAACATTGTCTAAAACTCAAAGAAAGTAGAAAAACAGCGCCCGGTATCCCAGAACATCCACTATAGAATATACTTGGATTCAGACGGATTCAAACTTTGCAAGTCTTAAAGGCTTAGATAGGCATCTAAGTCTGTAATTTTTGAGCTTATTTGGACCTTGTAACACATCTTAGTGAGCACATTGTAATTCACAATTAAGAAAAATAATGAAATATTTTATACTAATTTGAGGATCTTTAACAATTATTTTGTGTGTTTCTTTATTACATTGTCTTCCTTTACTGTTTCTTGCTATTCATATACCTATATTCTTGCTTGCTAGTATGTACGTATTGTAGGATCCTTGCTCTGTGCGCCACTTGGTTTGAAAAACAGCCCATTTTGCTGCAATAAACCAAGCCCAGTCCCTTCAAACTACAACAACAAGGCCTAAGGTCCTTGCTTCAGCTTGGGCCTAGGCACTGTCCAAAAAGGGACCCTCACACCCTTATACCTGGGTGTTTTTTAGCCAGTCTGGGTTTGCTAGTTCTACCTAGGCTCCAGATCCGAGGGAAATTTTAGACCTTCAGATTAGGCGAGGATCCCACGAGGCGGTTCCCATCTTTTTCGACTTCGTCCCGGGGAAGATTACTAGTTAGTCCAGTTGGGTGGAGACAGAGCTTTCTGATGGTAAATTTGTCAGTTGCTTGGGGCGCGCAGGGATCCTGAAATCAGTAGCAATTTCCAAGAATCTTGAAGCTTTTAAGGACGCCAAGGGCCTTAGACACTTAATGCGCCGCTGGTGTCCTTCTCTCCACACTTTCTTCTTTTTTGTTGGTAAGCTCACCATCACTTTGGAGAATGTGGTTAATAATTTTCTCCTCCCAGTGTTTGGTGATGAGAATCCCTTTGATATCAGCCTTTTCAGTGAGGATCTCGAGGTTGAAGACAAGCTTTTTAGTCACTTCGGCGGGCGTACGGCCTCTCCCGGGGGGAAACCGGCCAAAATGGGTAAGTGGGTCTTGAACCTTTCTGGAGAGAAAAACAAGGCAGTTAGGCAAGGTAGGTTCCTGACACTCTGGCTCAATAAGTTTTTATTCAGTGAGTTCCCTAGATACGGGATTAAGTCTATTTTCTTTCCTCTGGCAATCAAGTTGGCCCGGGGTGCTCAGTATCCTTTAGCCCCCATGTTCTTAGGCCATGTTTAGTCTCAATTGGATCTGCTTCATGGGGATGAGGTTGAGGGCAACTCCTGCTATACTATCACTTCTTCCTTCCACTGTGCTATCCTTCAGGGGTTCATGTGGGATTGGTCTTCCGTCACTTTGGCTAAGTGTAGGAATTTAAAGTATATGAAGGATAAGTTCCAGGGATACCCAGACGTGATCAAAGGGCTGTGTGGCAATTCTACTGACAGTCATCCTATCATTTTTCGCTGGTCTAATTTGAAGGGGGGCAACCTCAATTTGGTGGAATTGTTTGATCAAGCAAGGCATTTAAGTTGGCATTCTCCCCGAGAGTTCAGTCCTGGGTTCGCCTGTGATTCTATGTTGGCTTCTTTCCTTAACTCCCCAAGGAATACCTTTGATTTGCGTCGGGGAGATGAGGGCAGTTTGGCATACTTAGCTTACATCAGCCCCTCGTGGCTTCCAGTACCTTCATCAAGTGGTCCAACGTTCACTCACTATTCAGCACACTTGGTACTTAGACAATTTGGTTTTGATCAGGACATCCCGCCGGTATTCAAGGAGGTAGTGCCTTCTCTCCCTTCCCTGGATCCGTTTCTAAGGTCCTAGGCTTTTTCTTACTGGTCACGGAGGAGCCCTCAATTTGTGGTGCCAAACTCCCAGCGAGGAGTCTTTGCTTCCAGTAGCTTTGCTGGTTATTGGAGAAGAGTTCAGAAGTCCTTCTTAAATTTTGTTGGTTTCGGTAAGATTGGGAGGACTCTTGATCCTACTCTTTTCTCTACTCATACCTTTAACAAGCGTTTGGCACTCCCCACTGCTGGCATTGTGTCTGCTGCCATAAGTAGCAAAACAGGATTTGTGGAGTGGCATGCCTCTAGGGGTGGTTGGGTATGTCATACGAATGATTTTCCTGATGCTTAGTCAGGGTGTGACCTTATTGTGGGTGCTTCTTCTGGTGTGCCAATCAAGAGAGGGGTGGTAGAGGTAATTGGTGCTGCCACTCCTGTGGGCAAAGGTAGGGAGAAGAAAATCAAATAGGAAGTTGTCAAAAGAGCTAAGATTGAGGAAAGCGTTGAGGGTACTGAGGCTGGCCCTGAGACTAAGAAGAGGAAAACTACTAAGTCTCGCAAGCAGCTAGTTATTTTTGAGGAGCTTAAGAGAGTGGACCCCTCTACAGTTGGAAAGGAAGTTGGCCATCCTTTAATCCCAAAGAACAGAGTGAAAACTAAGGTAGAGTCTTCTATCTTTCAGGTTCCTGTGAGTTCCTCAGCCCATGGTTCTTCGGGGTTTGACATCACACTCGTCTCCCTTAAGACCCTTTGGGCGTACCCGTAGTAGACAAAAGACTATTAAAGAATCTGTAGAGAGAGAGAGAAGGGCAAGGCCTCTTTCCTTCTTCTCTCTTTCTTTTTTTTGCATCTGGCCATCTTGGCTTGCTGTTCTTGTTGTGTCTCACTTTTCTCTTTTCTTTAACTGATGAATGGTCACTCCTTTTTTTTTGTAGTCTAAGCGCAAATCAAACCCCAATGGAGGTAAAAGCCAATCCTCTGGTGATGATGTGGTATGACCCTCTTTCACTTGTGCCCTTTTATTGTTTGCTTTCTTTCCCTTTTCTAGTGCTGCGTACATATATTTATTTATTTATTTATTTTATGTCTGCCACATACTCCTTCTTGCTCCTCTTTTCTTTTGCAGGTCAAGGTGCCTCCTCCTGCAGCTGGTGGTGCCTTAGTGAAAGAAGTTATGGTAGCTCAGCCTGCTGCTGCCTTAAGTGTGGATAAGGAGCCCCCTAGTGGTGGCATAGTTGAGGAAGCTAGGCAGGTAGTGAAGGATGCCTAGCCCATTTCACCTTCTGCTTTCTTGGCCGTCTAAGACCCTGAAACTTTTCAGCCTCCTGTCCCCTAAGAGCCTAAGCCCGTGCAAACCCCTAGTCCAACTAAAACTGTGACACTTGAGCCCACTACTAAGTTTGCGTTGGGCAAGGAGTCTTTAGGAGGTGCGTCCTTATCTACTCGAGCAGGTAAGCCTCATCCATTCTTTATTAGCACCTATTCTTATTTCCCTTATCCTTTCTTCCTAAAGGTTCTTGTTCCTTTTCCCCTTTGTTTCTTTTAGGTCAAACCAGCGCCCAATCTGCCCTTGAAGCTGCTCCTTCCTTGGAGTCAGAGGCTTCTGAAGGTGTGTACTACCCGCCATCATTATTCTTCTCCCCTTTTCAGTTCTTTTTTTTTTCTTTCTTTCTATACTTCTTTTATGGCGAGTCCCCCGGTGTCCCTCCCTTCCTTTAGCACTTTTGCCAAGGTTTCTTCACCTTTCTTTCAACGTACTTTATGCCCTTTCACAGAGTCTTCTGAAAGGTCAGAAAGGCGGGAGGAGGAGCTTTCGTTGATGGTTGAAGTGGCTGCCTAAGCTCAAAAGGAAGCTCTACCACAGGGGAATGGTACTGGTTTTTTTTTTTCCTTCTATCTTTACTCCTTCCTTTCTCTCTCCCCCTTTTTTTGACTCTGTTTGCTTTCACAGGTGCTGACACAGGTGCTAAGGATCCTAAGCCTGCAGTTACTAAAGAAGCTAAGGAACCTGTTCCCACTGTCTAGGTTGTTGAAGCTCAGACAGGGATTCCCCAGACTATTCAAAGGGTTGGAAGTCCTCCAGCTCCTAAAGGTGGAGACACAACAATAAAGGAGGCCCCCGAGATGGCTGATCTTCATCATACGAGAAAGACTCACTGAGGGGAGTCCTTGATCTGGGCCTGTAACTGCCATCCCTATCATCATTGGAAGAAGGGTCAGAATCCGAAGGGGTCCTTCTCCGTCGTCACGGCGTAGCCGTCTACGCAGACAGTCAATCTCCAATTGCATGCTTTTAGTATTCTCCTCATGAGAAATGTAACTCCCACCTCGAGATTGGCTCCTACTAGTATGTGTGGTATGCATACTGACCTCTCGGTCCTTCTTGCGTTCAAGATTAAGAAATTGGTCTTGACATTGAGAACCAATAGACTCCTCCCGGTTCAGCCCCGAACCCACCATAGCTGAACGTTGATCTCCTTAAAGCTCGAGTCTTCCCACAGACGGCACCAATTGTAGGGGCAGGGTTTGGATCCTGAGCCCAAATGGTAGAAGGATTCAGGCCCAAAGAGCCCAACACAATGAATTTGTAGAGAGTGGGCTTAAAGACTAGGCTTCAATGGATCAAACAACGCGCATAGTGGATTAAAGATAGTGAGAAGGTAAAGAAAAACAAACTCTGTGCAAAGAAAGCCTTCCTCGGTAAAGTCCGAGGAGAGTGGTCTTTGAGTATATTTCTTTTAAACTTGGATACAATTTGAGTTTTTGTTGCTATAGTGTTTTTTCTGTAGATTTCTCGAGCCCCTCTCCCTAGAGGGTCTCTCACATTATATAGCTCCATTTAGATGATCTTGGCCCTCTATTTGTTGATCGTCCAGGCCACTACTCAGTGCTTGTCCCATCAGACACCTTCTCAAACCCTTTGTGAGTTGCGGCAACCAAGCCAACACTGTTCAGGGGTCTTCTTAACATAAATGCAGCCAGAAGGTTTGGTGGGATGTATTAAATGTAGTGGCAGCCACCATCCTTTCAGTCATGTCAGGACTAACCCCTTCTCCGAAACTCTTTCTCTACAGTATGACTTCCTTTGGTAACGTGCCATTGACGTGGCCTTACTATCCGAGGGTGTGATCTCCTTGGAACTACAATGGCCTCCTCAGCCTCAGGTATGACACGTGGCAATGTAACCTTATCAAATTTCTATTCCCCACAATTATTATTATTATTATTATTATTATTATTATTATTATTATTATTATTATTATTATTATTACACGCACTTGGCACGTGTAATAATACTCTTTTTTATTTATTTATTTATTTTGGTTTAGTGTTATAATGTTTAAAATTGATAGATAAATAACTATTTATATTTTTTTAAAAGAAAAAAGTAAGATAATGTGAAATAATATTTAAAAATGAGATAGGGATAGCGTTCTAAGTTTTAGGTTGAATGGAGAAGATAAAAGAAAAAGTCTAAAACTTAGGAAAAGTAAATTACTCTTTTAACTAAATAGTAAATTACTTTTTTAACTAGTTTGTATTTTTTAATTTAAAATTATTTAACTAAAAGAAATGGGTATTTTAGAGTGTTTAAGAATTTGTGTGAGAGTATTTTATTAAGCAAAATGTTAAAACCCAAATAGAAAATCCTATTAATAATAATAATATATAGATCAAAGTTTGAAACTTTATTAAAATAATACATCCCAAGTGTCTAGAATTTTATAATAAAGTTTCCAACTATAACATATATAGATCAAAGTTTGAAACTTTATTATAAATATCAAAATGTCCAGGTAGTTACTCCAAAATAAGGCCCACCGTCTATGTCATCATCGCCTAAAGTCTGTCATCAGATGATACGCGATTATCACTAGGAGAATGGACATCTGCTGCCAAATCATCATCCAATTGCACGTGTTAGCACCTTCATTCTCTTGCTATAGAAAACAAAATTGATGAACGAAGGCATCATCAATGCACCATCCAATTATAAATTGAGTATAAGAAATTGATGAAATATGGCACAATGGAAAAAAAAAATTTGTTGACTCCATCACAATCACATATCATTAAGTTTGTTGATTTAATGTTTATTACTCTCTTATATTTCAGTACTGGTCAATACCGGTATACCATTTTGGGTTTACCATTATTTTTTATATTTACAAATATATATATATATATATTATTACAAATATAATAGTTTACCATAAAACATTACCGCAATTCAAAACAAATTATTCATGGTTTTAAACTTTAGCCTCAATTAAAAGAATATATATATATATATATATATATATATATAAATAGAAAGCTTAATAGTTAATTGCATACTAAGAAAAAAAATAATACTAATAAGTTAATGCAAATAAGTTACTATTCTACCCTTACAAAAATTCAAAAATTACAAAACTTTAAAAAAAAAAAAAAGTTTTTTTTTTTTGTACCGGTCAGTTTGGCCAGTACATGGTCGATATGGCCAATATTTAAACTAGTGCGAAATATTGGCGTTTCGATACCAGTTATGTACCGGTACGATATCGACCACCTTACTGTAAATAAGTTATAAGTGTCACTCCCATGTTGGAGAAGCCAAAGCCTTTGCTTTGTCTTTGTTTTGAAAAATTAGCTACTGTCATGTATACCTTTTTTATTTATTTATATGAACTCTCTTGTATTTAGGGCTATCCACGAGTCAGATTGGATCAGGTTTTAGGTTGACCAACACTCGACCCGACTAGATCGGGTGATCAAAAAATGGACCCGAGATCGACTGAAATTCAGGTTGGACCCGGTGGCTCAAGTCGTCGGTTGAACGGGTCGGAACCGTTTGGTAATTCGGGCTGAAGCACAACAACAAAGAGTATAGAGAAATTCAAAATCCAGTCTCAAAGAACAAAAGAATAAAAACCCAGAAACATGAGAAATCAAACAAAGAACAGAGAAATCAAAACCAACACATACCTATGAGGAATCAACCCAAAGAACACAGAAATCAAAACCCAAAACACAAAACACAATCCAAACCTACAAAAATCAAATAGCACAAATAAGTCCACAAACCCCAGATTTATGAGACAAAAAGAGAGAACACTAAACCGGCACCACCACCACTCCATCTCCCACCATTGCCACATCCATCACAAGATTAGTAAGAAATTAAAAAAAAAAAAAAAAAAAAAAAAACACTAACCCACCATCAGATGCACAAGATCAAAGCCTCAAGAGAGAGACTACAAGTTAACGACGGCGACCTAACGAGGACTGCGATTTAACAACGGTGGTGGTAAGAAGGGGGCTAGGCTGCTAGGGTTAGGGATTTAAGAGAGAGAGAAACGTGTTTCAAAAACAGAAAGGTGAGAAAACTGAAAAGTTTGAACTGAACAGTCTGAACTTGAAAAGTTTGAAAAATCTAAAAAGTGATTTTGGCTTTGCATGTAAGTCTTAGTTAGTGTGTAAGTCTAAAAAAGGTAGAACTCAAACAACAAGGCACAGGCTGTAGTCTTATCACTTCATCTTCATGGACCGAGTATTTAAAAATCTGAGACCTTTGGTCGGGTCAGGTTCTACGGGTTTTTAACCCATTAACCCACTACCCGAACCGACTATTCGGTTTTTATTAGAGAGGGACCCGAATCCGATCGACCATGGACTTCGGGTCCACCCGATGGGCCTCGAGTCGGTCGGACTTGGTCGGTTTGGTTGGGTCTTTTACCCACTGGACAACCCTACTTGTATTTCATATTTCTATTTTCTAGCTTTACTAGCTAAAAGATTCGGGTATTTCGATCATTTTTTAGGTTTCGAGGGTGTATCGGTCTTTTTTTAGGTATTGGGGGTGTTTTGGACATTTTTTTGCGTTTACGGGGGCATTTTGGTCACTTTTTCGATTTATGGGGCTAATTTGGTTTTATTCAAGTAGTCGAGGGTATCTTGGTCTTTTTTAATATTTTGGGGGGGTACTTTGGTCATTGCTCAAGTTTTAGGGGGGTATTGGTCATTTATTATGAGAAATCCCTAGTCCAGCACTTTTCAAAGCGCCAGGATAGGTATACCCCATAGGGGAATGGGGTAAACCCTATTCCAGTGCTTTCAAATCTCCAAGATAGGTCTCCCCCATAATGGAATGAAGAAACCCTATTCCAGTGCTTTTAAAAGCACCGGGATAGGTCTCCCCCATAAGGGAATAGAGTAATCCTATCCCAACGTTTTTATAGCGCTGGTATAGGTGAACCCTATTCCAGCGCTTTTAAAAGCGTCGGGATAGGTATACCCCATAATGGAATGGAGTAACCCTATTCTAGTGCTTTTAACAGCGCTGGGATAGGTTAACCCTATTTCAGCGCTTTTAAAAGCGCCGGTATAGGTCTCCCCTATAAGGGAATAGAGTAATCCTATCCCAGCGCTTTCGAGAGCGCTAGGATAGGGTTAACCTATTACAGCACTTCAAAAGTGCTGGGATAGGATCTTTTCAAATAATAAAACAATTATAAGAAAATAATTATAAAAAAATTGGTAATTTTGACCTATAGTGGCGGTTTGAAAACGCTGCAATAGGGCTTCCTATACCAGTGGTTTTGGAAACCGCCACTGTAGTTCTCATATTTCAGCGATTTATGAAGCGTCGGTGTTGAAATGCCGTAATAGGATTTCCTATACCAGTGGTTTCAAAAAGAACTGTTACAGGCTCCTCAATTACGGCGGTTTTTAAAAGCGCCGGGAAAAAAACGCTGCAATAGGACGATTTTTTTGTAGTGAGATATTATTAACAAATTAAACGAATGATAAGAATAAATTTAATTATGACCCTCAACAACTATTAGATTGTGAGTTGTGAGTGTCTACATATTTCTATGTATATTAGAATTCTAGCCAAACAAACTTAACTAACATGAAATGTAATTTATATATGTTTTAGCTAGACTTGGTTCAAATTTTGTTAATACTATACCACTAAGTATTTTTTGAAAACATTCTCCCAATAAAAAAATTTATTTTTTGAAAAAAAAATCATAATTGAGTTACATATTAAACATTAATATATATAACTATAACTATGTGTAGTCTAATATTAAGATTCTAAAAATATTCATTCAATAAAAAATTATTGAGTGATGTGTATTAGTTGAAGGGTTTGGCTTATCTCCAGTACTTTTTAAAAATGAATCTCCTTTTGTTTTAATGAGAGATTGTCACATCACTCACTAACTAAATAAAAAGTGGAGAATAAAACTCACTATCACTTGTTATTGTATATTTAAAATAAAATGACATGTTCAGTTAAAAAAGTAATAGAGGTAAGTCAAACCCATAGTTGAGAGTATTGTAACTCAAGTGGTTGCCATTGCTATTATTTCAGGATTTAAATCTTCCCTCCCATTGTAATTATCAAATGATTATATTATACTTTATTGAACTTGTAATCCAATAATAAGTAACACAAACTTAACTTCTTCTATTTTTTTTTTTTTTTTGTGCAAAGTACACAAGCTATAACTTGAACAATTAAACCTAACACTTTTATTTATAATCTATACTGTATATAAAATTGAATACGTTTTACTTTTGGTTGGCTTCATAATATTTGCCACTTAAATTTTTGAGTCCTCACAATTTTACACATTAATATTTTAATATATACTTTTAATTGAATTTATATTATATTCTATATTTAAACACTCAATTAAAATCTTGACACATAATCTTTTCTTTAAATGATAGAATATATAATTTGTTTTTAGAAGAATTGAATAGATAATTTCATATACAAACACAAACACAAACATAATAACTAAATATCTATCAATAATAAGTTAATAACCATAACTATATGAGTAAGGCTATGGACACAACAATTTCAAAACACTCTCAAATTAGCATACCACATCATAAAAAATAATAATAATAATAATAAATTGGGGATTTTAGTGACTGGTGAACCCATGTGTGAGTTGGCATGCTAATTTAGGAGTGTTGTGAAATTGTTGTGTCCCAAGAATTATACTTCCATCTAAAAATAAAATAATAAATACTTATTAATATTTTATAACTTAATAAATACCTATTAATAAATACCATAATTATTTATTTAATAGTTTCATATAAAAACACAATCATAATAAATATCTATTAACTATAAATTAATATCACAATTATGAAATTCATATTTAACATTTCATATAAAACACAATAAAATGTCTATTAATTGTAATAACTATCACAATTATCATATTTCATATTTGAACACTCAGGGTGAAGGGCTGCAAATTTCACGCGCCCCACATTGAAGAAAGACTTGCTCCCACATCGAAGAAAAATGCGCCCCACACATGTTG
This sequence comes from Notholithocarpus densiflorus, assembly GCA_030021035.2. Lineage (NCBI taxonomy): Eukaryota > Viridiplantae > Streptophyta > Magnoliopsida > Fagales > Fagaceae > Notholithocarpus > Notholithocarpus densiflorus. Next base: position 1,364,761 of record JARYZH020000054.1, on the reverse strand, counting down.
TAGTGGTACACTCTTGCCTTCAGCTAAGACTTATAAGGCATGAGTGGGATGCATCTTTTTTCGATGTGGGAGCAAGTCTCAAAAACTGCTCATGTATCGCTTGCAAAGAACAAAGCGGTGCGGGTCCTTCGGCTCCAAAGTGGACAAACTGCTTGCGGGCTTGGAACAAATCCTTCCCCACAATCTTATTTCATATTTAAAAATAAAATTAAGAAAAAGAACAAAAATTATATATTAAAATTTTTTGTATATTGCACGAGTTACTTTTATATATATATATATAGTTATTCAAAAAAATTTAGAAGGTCTATTTTACTTTTTTTTCTTATTAAAAATATTTGATAGTTGAGAGAATAACAATTGGAACCCTATAGCTTATTGAAAACATTAAGAAATACCAACAAAATAGGTTACAAGGGTGACCAACAATGACAAATGACAAGTATAGTACATGTAATAAAATGGATTAACTTTGTCACATTCATTAGTAATTACAGTTTTTTTTTTTTTTCTTCATATTAAACTGTGATAGGATTTGATTCTAAAAAAAAAAAAAACTTGTGATAGGATTGCCACATCACATGATAAGTTTTTTTTTTTTTTGGGTCATCTACTCATCTTAGACCGTACAATTTAATCACATCACCTTGAACACTACAGTACCCTAAAAACATAGGTATCGTCAAAGGACCCATAGTAACAAAAAATACTGAGACCTGACAATTCTCATCCCCCTCGCACCATTCGGATAGTGTCTCACAATTCTCATACAACATCAAGACTCATATAATTTTTTTGCTGAATAAATCAAGACTCATATAATTGCAAGCTGAGTTTTCTTCAGTGGTATATTCAGATCAAGAGGAAGGGCATATTCTCCAGCTCATGCATTTGTTAGAAGAGTAGTTTTATACGTAGATTTAAACATTTTTGGTTGAAAGAATTGCCAACGGATTTAGAGGCTGTATTCCAAAAAGATTTCAATAATTAATAATAAAGTCTGCTTGTTTTTTTCTTAATGGGTTGTGCTTGTTTCTAGTGGTCAGTTCTACTGGACACGTTGCGATACGAACACGTGTTCAGTCTTGGACACATGTCCGTATCCCAGCGTGTTCAGTAAAACTGGCCATTAGACACAAGTCGAGTAATTTCTTAATAATATATATTAGAACTGATAGTAAATAAATCTAATTGATAATTATTATTAATTATTACGGTACAATCTAGTGTGTTGAGTTTTCCTAAAGTAGCCAAAGTATAATTTCCCTCACAGGAGAAAGAGAGAAAGAATAAGGTTACATCATGACTCATTATTAAACTACTATAAGAAATGCCTTAGATAAGAATTTGGAGGAGGCATATTGGTAGATTCAGCCACTGTTAAATGATGCATTAATCATGGTAAATTGTTTTGTGGGTTGTTGTTTTTGTTGGATGGGTGTGGCTTACCTCCAGTATTTTTTTAATTGGAATCTCCTTTTGTTTTATTAAGAAACTGTCACACCAACCACTAACTAAATAAGATGTGGAGATTAAAACTTACTACTACTTGTCATTGTATATTTAAAACAGTAGATGATATCTAATTAAAAAAGTACTGAATGTAAGCCAAATCCTTGTTAGATACTTGGATAAAAAAAGAGATGCTAACTCTGTGGCTCATTAACTAAGCAGGTATGTTTTGTACTCAACTTAATATCTCATATTTTTGTAATTGTGTATGCCTTCCTCATGTTGTCATGGAGGCTTGGGAAAGAGATGTATGATGTATCTCTTTCTCTTTCAATAAAATATTCACATTAAAAAATAATAATAAAAAACAACTATAAGAAAATTTCCTCCAAATAAAAAAAGTCCTATATTGGATTGGATTTTATAATTGGATCAATCTAAAAATTTAATTAAATTTGTATTTTTAAAGATAAGATAGAATTTTATAACTGTTAATTTGATAAAATCACTATCATATTTTTTTTGAGAAAAAAAAAAGGGATTCACGTGTGCAGTTATTATCTCCCGCCCCAAGGTACAGTTGGGTAAATTCAAGGGTACCACCAGCCTGAAAGTGGAGCTCATAGACCCTGACCCCACACAAGCCCCATTGGTTTTTAATCCACGCATTGAAATTGTGTAACCCACACAGCGTGGGCATGGGGTGTCGAACCTGAACACTTGATAGGGACACAGCAGCCACTTAACCACTTTGGCACACAAGCTCCGGTCAATCACTATCATATTAGATAAATTATTTCTGATAATCAAATAAGACTTGAAAATATCATATGAAACAAATAGGCCAATAGACAATCATGATAGTGGTCAACCAAGAGAAGTCCAATCAGAAGAAACTAACAACCTACTTTCAAGGCTATTTAATCTGCACATCTTGTTGCTTGTTTTTTTGGTCAAGATGATCATTTCTTCGAAATATAAACGCAACCATACTTTCAAAGATACAACCTAGGAAGGCATAGAATGATTCGAAGTTATTAGTGAAACCCTTCAGAGTGTTTCTAAGTACTCTACCTTTGCGTAAGTTTCCACTTCACAAAACAAAAACTCAAAGAAGTTTCAAATCTTTGGGGATCGAAAACCGTGTCATCATAGTTTGTTTTCACCAGAAAAATTGGCTGAAAATGTCGGTATCATCAACAGAGAATGATGAGCACTCGCTCGCTAAGAGAAACACCAGCACACGTAGCAGCCCAACTGAGATGGACATGGAGGAAGAGACTCCAAGTGAACTGTTCGAGATAAACCAAGATGTACTCAGGGCTTCTATGGTGGAAGAGCTTGAGCATGAGGGTAGTTTGTTCTCTTTTGATTTTCAAAACTGGAATGATAGAGTGTTTGTAGCTGTGGGGGCGGCAGAAGAGTCAAGCTCAAGCATGGATGCACTGGAGTGGACTCTGAGACACGTTGTTACTCCCTCCACTATGGTCCTTCTCATACATGTTTTCCCTGTCATACGCTTCATTCCAAGTCCATGTAAGCTCTCTCTCTCTCTCTCTCTCTCAGATGTGTGTCTTGGTCAAAACCGTGTCATGGAAAACCTGTAATTAAAGTGTGAAACTTATGTTTTAACAACCCTGCTATCAGTATTATTCTATTTATTTAGGGAAAAAAATTAGTACAATTCCATTCATATTTAATGTTCTATTAAGCGAGTGTTTGGATAGAAATTATATGCGGCGTTTTGCGTTTTTTTTTTTTTTTTTTTTTCACCCGTTTCAGGGAGACAAATTTTACTATTTACGCATTGTTCACGGGACCCACGCCACTTTATTCAAAAAAATATATTAAAAATGGATCCCACAGTACTATTCACACATTTAAAAATTATTTTGTTACCTTGTTTTCAATTTTTAATAAAATAATATATATATGTATTTTTAAAGAATAAAGTCAATGCACAAATATATAAAGAAAAGTACATGACAATGATTGCTTGAAAAAATTGTATTAAAAAAAATGTACATTGTAAAAATGTGATTTGAAATGGCATTACCAAAGGGTACTAGGCTGAAATCACAATAGCTAGTAGCTACAATTACAAATTCAATAATAATTTATAACCAATTTTTACCGGCTCCTTTGCTCAGTTGATGGATTAGATTGTGTTTATGTTTAGCATGAAGAAATGTTGATGGGATGAGCCAGTTATTGGCTGTTTGATAGAGAGTTCATTAGCAATCTAACTCTTGTTTAGGGCAACAGAATGAGTGATAAAATTAACATGTCATGTGATGATAGTAGGAATGATTCCAAGGCATCAAGTGAAACCGGAGATGGTGCAGGAATATGTGACCCAAGAAAGAGCCAAGAGGAAGAAGCTCCTTCAAGAGTTTCTTAACAAATGCTCTGCCTCCAAGGTACAAATCTTGAACAAACAATTTAATGCAACTTAGGGCAGGTTTGGTAAGAGTATTTAAATATAATTTTTTGTTTTGTACTCTATAAAATAGTGGATTCCACACTTGAATTTATTGTTTGGCTAATATTTTTTAAGTACAGTTTTCAAAAAACTGTATCCTAATTTCTTGATTTAGAACAGGATTTTGAAAACCACTAAGAGGTGTTTTCAGGATACAAAAAATGTTTTTGATGATATAATTGTAAATAAATTGAAAACCGTGAACCCCACATATTTGTCCAAACTCTTTTATCTCTTAAATTAAGGAACTTATCTTTATCACAAAAAGAATTCTCACACTTCAAATTTGAAACTTATCATTAAAATAAAATAATGAGCTATATTTCCTTATCATTATCCACACAAAAAAGGTAATATAGGTACTTTTTGTAAATATATATATATATATTTAAATCTCAAAAATAGAAATTGTCTCCCAATCAATTATTTTTTATTTTTAGTATTTTGAAAATTGTTCTTAAAAGTGAAAGCCAAACACGTAAAATATACTTAGAAATTATTATTTGAAAACTAGTTTCAAGTTCAATTTTTTGAAATTTTTTTTTATACTATTTTGAAAACAAAAACAAAAATCCTCTTACCAATCAGGCCCTTATATGGCTTACATGTAAAGGTAAATCGTTTTTATTTTTTTAATTTTAAATAATGAAACAGGTGAAGGTAGATGTTATGCTCATTGAAAGTGGTAACATTGCTAAGGCTATTGTGGAGATTATTCCTATTCTCAAAATAAGAAAGCTAGTGATTGGAACCGCACAATCAAGTTTGAGGTACAAGTAGTATCCAAGGATACAACAATAACAGCGTTTAAGAAATTTTGAATTTCCAAAGCACATTTCTTATTAGTAGCTATTCTGTTATTCAAATTTGAAAGGAAACCGGTGTCGAGGAGAGAGAATGGGAGGAGATTGGCGACAAGGAGAGGAAGCGGAAGCGGGGTTGCTGAGAGGAGAGAGAGAGGAAGCGGGATTGCTAATTGGATCTTTCAGAATGCACTGGATACCTGCGATGTTAAGATCATCTGTGAAGGGAAGGATGTTATCGACCAGATGATTGGATGGTCACATCGAATCAGCAATGGAAATAGTTTCAGGTCCATTCAAGAAGAAGAAAAACCCAATGGAAAACCCAATGGTTCCTTCTGGCTCAAGTGCTTTATATGTTAGAGACAAGTATATATAAGCTACATGTAAATACAGTACTTCACTAATTAATTGAGGTACATGGTCTCATTAATGGCATAGATATCTCTCCTCGGAGTATTAGATTAAAGCTATCGGGGTTGCATTTTGATCTGAAAATATATCTGTATTTGTTCACGTTTATATTTAGAGTGCATAGAGTTATATGCTTAGTTTTATTTTGATACCTTTTTATTTCATTGTCCGTTTCATTCAATCTTTGACACCATGATTAATTGAAGCTTGGGGACCACAAGAATTAAGCAAATCCAAGCTACTGTAACCCTTAACTTTGTAACTCAGCACCTTGTAATGTGAAAAGTCTTGTGCTTGCGCCTAAGAAAATAAAGAATCACAGTTTAAATGCTAAAACTTATATATGCATATTATGTTTTTCAGTCTATATAAATAGTTTTCTGAAAGAAATTACATTTTAAATGCTGAAGTGTCCAGACTGATGTATGTTCTCTACAAGCTTAACGAAGATGGCTCAAAGAGCCATGTTTTTTGGTATTTTTATACTCAAAAGAACCAAACCTGATGTATCCAGATTGATGTATGCTGATGTATATGACAGAGAGCATTGATGCCGTTATGCAAATCAATTTGAAACTGTTAATGGCAAGACCAAACATACAAGTCCCCATTAACTTTCAATAAAATAACTTCATAATCACCACTATCAATCCCTGAAATGTTGTTCAAAACAGTTCTTCGCCAACAGAAACCGTTTAATACTGATCATCACTAAAAGAAATCAAACTCAAGATAATTATCAGAACCTTTCTGATTGGGAGCAGGCATAGTGGGAGCAGCCTTTTCACTCGTTGACGCTGTTGGGGCAGGTATTCTTTCCACCTCAATGGGCTTTGGGATCTCAGGTGGAGTCGCACAGCGTATCAATGCCCAATTCACACCTTCAAAGAAGGGATGTTGCTTGATCTCAGTTGCCCCTCGTTTATAAGCCAATCTATGCTGTGGTTCCTTTATAAGCAAACCCTTTATAAGATCCCTTGCTGCAAAACTGACAACCGGTGATTCTGGAAAACGAAGAGGCTGACCTACAACATTGAACAACGTAGCCCGATTTCCTGATCCCTTAAAAGGAGTTTTACCAAACAATAGCTCATACAGAAAAATTCCAAAAGTCCACCAATCTACAGCACTTCCATGACCTTCACCTTTAATGATCTCAGGTGCCAAGTACTCATGGGTCCCAACAAATGACATAGACCGTGCATCAGTTGGTTCTGCCATGAGTTCAGGTAATGGGCTGACTTGGTTTCCTATCTCATTTTTAGGTTTCCGGTCCTTCTTAGACTTGCTTGAAAAGAGGCGTGGTGAGAAGCATGATGTAGGGACTACACAGGATGGCTGAATGCAGGAAGGCTCAATGCAAGCTGGCTGGACACAATACACAGTGTTCTTTCGTAATGGGTCAGACTCCATAGATGAGGTTTTCACAAGAGTTGGACTAACAGCACAACGGAGGGAGAGGTCAAAGTCAGAGAGCATTATATGTCCATCTTCCCTCACAAGGACATTTTCTGGCTTAAGGTCACGGTAGACAATCCCAAGCATGTGGAGGTACTCCAGAGATAGCAGGACCTCTGCTACATAAAATCTGCAAGTTAAATGAAATAAAGAATTGTCACTTTCAAGTGCCATATGGAGCACCAATATGTTTTTAACCTCTTTTTTCCTCCATAGTTAGTAAGATTGTTTAAGATCAGGGTAATAAAGAATTTTGTATCAGGTACAAAGGTGGGACATTGTTCCAGAAAACAAGATAAACATAACTCCAGTTTTGGAAGCTGAATTATTTGAATACAGTATCAACCTTCAGAATAATTACAACCTCCTAGATGGATCACAAGACAGTAAAATTGACACTGATTCATGATTCAACCGTTCTTTTTTGTTTTATGATAAATACAATGGGGTAGGGATACTCGAACCCTAGACGTCTCTGTTGGAAGCGCCAGGCAGTGTTGGTAAAAGCGAGGGGCGCACTTAAGCGCAAAGACTTCTTGGGGCCTAGGCGCGAAGCGCAAAGCGCAAGCGCGCGCTTGATTGAAGTGAAGCGCACATTTAAAAAAAAAAATTTTAATAAATTTAAAAATAATTATTAATGAGAAATGCAACAATCAAATGATCAAATTATCATAGAAATTGAAATAAATTTTTTTATATAATTCATATAACATTTAGATAAGCCCTACTTTTGCAATTTTAACACAAAAATTGCAAATCAAGTCATTTTATTTTTTTGGATAAGCTAGATATGAGTACTTCCATGTAATATCCTTTCTTAAATCTCCAATATCCATAATGCCCTTTGACTAATTAGTAATATCAGTTAATAATTTAATCACTTGTAACTCTATAGGAATTAGTCTGCTATGTTCAACATCAACCACTAAAGTAACTAAACAATTACCACAAATATGCTATATCATACTTTTTTTTTTCCATGAATGAGCTAAAGAATATGAGGACATAGCAACATGGTAATTGGTACCATGCAGATATCCAAAAGGGAAAAAATAGAATAAGAAGAAGCTGGGTGGGTTACTGTTTCAAGGAGAAAAATCAAGAAAAAATAAAAATAAAAATAGGGAAGAACTGGGAGGTTGTGGGTTGGGATTTAGCCTTTTAGGACAAGTTACACTCAAAATATCTTTTTTTGATAAGTTACAGTAAAAACATGTCAAATCAATGGTTTATATCAATAATGTCAAGATCCTAAAGTTTTATTTCAGTTTTGATTTATTTTTTTGAAAAATATAAAAAAGCGCCAAAAAGTGCGCTTTGAGCTTTTTGAAAGAGCGCAAAAAAGCACGGCTAAAGCGCGCTTCTTTGAATGAGCCTAGCTTTTGAGGCAAAAAGCGCTGGAGCCTTGGGGCTTCGAGCTTTGAGCTTAAGCGCGCTTTTAACAAAACTGGCACCAGAGGTGCCAGTTGAGCTACAAAGCTCTTGGCAATTCATGATTCAACCATTCACCACCTTAACTCTTCATTTTCGAAAATAGTTTATCATTTAGCTGGTTATGGTTTACCACGAGGCAGTTCTTGAGGTTTGATAAGTTTTGGAACTGAACCCATAAAAGAATCTGGCATACAGATAATTGTTGAAGACATGCAATTAAACTTCATTCAAGGCTCTGGAGGACGCGAGTTGGCACCATGTCAAGAACATTCTGATAAAGATATAATTCCAGGTTTCATTGGTAATAGGGAGTTTTGAGGATACAGCCTAAGAAATTTGTCTATAAAAGTCAAGTTTCAGACCCAACTTAACATGGATGGGACTATTTAGCCAGATGGTCCCCATTGGGGGACTGACAAGAAAACTAACTCAACATACAGAAGTAAAGCTTCTTAGGAGGAGAACAAAAGGCAAAGGCCATAGCATAGAAATAATACAACATACACAGGATATAGTTAATGCTTATAAACAAGCAGCATGTATAACATATTCCTGAAAGCAATAATATAAACTTGAAGGATAGGTTTAACCATCTAAGGCTTAAAGTATAAACAGATAATATTAGATAAGCTGAAAGTGAACAAGCATGTCAACTAAAATAAAGAGAAGAAATTAGAATGGTTAAGCTTGCTTAACATACTTGACTGCCTGCTCAGGAAAATGCTTGCCTGGTTGCCTCTGCCTAAGAGTGTGCAAGTCTCCTCCAGGACAGAACTCCATTACCAAGCATGAGAACTTATCAGTCTCGAAGTGGGTGTACAATGTTGGAAGGAAGGGGTGATCCAGAGATTGCAGTATCTCTCTTTCTGTCTGAGCACGAAGCAGCTTCTTACGAGTTGCAAGAGAACCTTTGTCCATAACCTTCATTGCAAAATAACATTTAGTTCCACTTAACTCTGACAGATAGACACTGCCAATATCACCACAACCCAGCCTTTTCAGAAGTCTGAAATGGCCCAAACCCAAAACCCCATCTCTTGTTCGAACAGCTTGGATGGCTTCCCATCTCAAGTCATTTGCTTTGTGAGGCTTGCTAATACTACTACTAAAGCTGCTACAGGTGCTCTCATCGCTTACATCACTGCTTGTACTTCCTCTACACATGCTGCTCTTGCCACTCTCAACAAAATCAACACGATCACTAATCTTGGCACTTCCACTGGTCTTGGCAAGACTGCTGTTCCCATCACTAACTTTAGCACTCCCATACTCCGATGTCTTCTTTTCTTGATCAACAGAACTTCCCAGTGAGCCTCTTGTCTCATTTACGGTAGAATCTACCCCTGTCGATGCTTGCTCAAGACCCTGTGCGGAAGAACTTGAATCAAATTTATTATCCAAAGAATCAGACAACCCCTTTTGACTAGAAATTGGTGACTCCTTATTTTCAGCAGCTTCACCCTTAACCTGCTTTGATTTGTTCTCAACAAGTTTTGGTGATTGTTCAGGAGGAACCAACTCAGTTTTGCTTGCCTTTGAAACCTGCAGAGGTGAAGGCCAGCGATCATTTGCCTCAACCATTTGAACAACAGCTGTTTTCTGTCTCTGTTTCGCGGAAGCTCTTACATCAGTTTTTGAGGCCATCATAGGTAATAAAGAGTTTTAGAATATATCAGATTGAAGAAATCCATAGCTCAGCATCCATTATCAAAATACCATATCTTGCACTAGCAGCCAACATATTTCTCCTAATCTGCCAAACCAACATTTCATCAATTATAGGCATCACAGATAAATTATTGGAGAACCATTACAAAGTGAACTAGACATTTATTTTAGACGACTTTTTACATCCTAATCTACAGAGAGAGAAAGAGTAGCCCGGGACGTATATCATAAAGTCCATTAATAAGAAAAAATAAGACTGCATAAATCTATTGGAAACATTTAAGCAAAATCGGATTCATACAAAACCAGTTCACTTTTCAATTTTCACATGAGCCGAAAAGATCACAAAATTAGCTGATAGAGCTACATATAGAGAACTTAAAGTTAAGCTTAAAATGAGTAAAATTGTAAACTCACTTTGTGCAAACAGTAAAACCTAAAACCCAACTACAAATTTATATCAAATTCTTTCCAGAACGAAAATAATTCAAACACAAAACTGCATGCAGACCTTGATCATATGATATTGAAGAAATATAATTCTAAGATTAAAAGTCATAGCTATCTAACTCAATATGCAATCTTTCCTCCACCAAAATAAAGGTATATAAACTAAAACCAATAACAAAAATAATAAAAAGGACAAAAGTAAAAAAAAGCAGAACAACTAAAAAAGATTCAAGGACCACAAAAAAAGCAAAGAATCAGTCTTGCTAGTTAGCCAATTAGAAAAAAAAAATGCAAATTCTAAACAGACTTTAACCAATCTCCCATATATGAAAATAAAATCAGTAAATTAACTATAAACCCAAGTACATAAGCATGAAGAGGGGTTCCAATTAGAGTAAAAACCAGATCTTTATCCCACAAAAACATAGCTTTGGGTAGAAACCCAACACAGATCCAACAAAAGAAAACGACCCAGGTGAAAAAAACAAGAGTAGAAGGTAAAGTAATGCAAAACCCATGAAGAAAAACTAAGGAGGCTAAAAGGGTAAGAGAGAGTTGGCCCAGAAAAAGTACCTAAATCCAAGGATCACAACAACAACAACAACACACTTGACTTGAGACAGGTTTTGCTTTGCTTTGCTTTGGGCAGTGGCAAAAGAAAAGCACTGTAGAAAGGTAGTTTCCTCCTGAGTCCTTAAAATACCTGTTAAGAATAGAAAGAGAGAGAGAAGGAGGAGAGAGAGAGTATGAAATCAAAATGGAACTAGGCCTCCGGTTCTGGTGGGTGGATATTAGGCAGAGAGAGAGAGAGAGAGAGGGTCAAACACAAATGTAAAGTAAGTAAAGCTCTTTTTTTATGGTTGAATAAAATTCTATTGGTTGGATTATCTCGCCCCGGAACTAAAGGGGTCCGAATCACCAACAGGTCTATGTTTTGTGGTCTTGCACCTGTCTGTCATGCCTTTACCCACATCCTTCATTCTCTCTTCTCTTCCTCACATGCCTAATTATCATTTTGCCCTTCTTTTAATTTTTTTTCTCTCTTCCTATATCCAATTCCTATCTAATCTTTTTGTTTCGTTGTAAAATATTTTTAGTGTATGTTTCGTTGTTAAATTTTGATCAAGCTTAAAAAAAAAAAAAAATTTGTTATTGGAGGAACGTGTGTGTAAAAATTGTAGGGAGCTGCAGTTTATTGTATTTTTTTTTTTTTGGTAGCTTTATGTCATATTTTTGCAATTTTTATTTTGTGGGGCCAATTTTATAGAGAAAAATATATATTAAAATAAATTTTAGGGTCAGTTTTATGTTTTTTTCTTCTATTTATTTAATTTTTTTTTTAATTAAATAGAACCCATTTTAATACAACCTTAACAAGCACCGCACGTGCTTGTTAACATTTGCCAAAATGGTAAAATATTTTACTAAAACACTTTTTATAAAATGTTTTCTAGAATGGAAACCAGGTAATTTCTCTCTCCTTACATGATACTATATTAAATTACCGATTGTCCCAAAAAATCCTACGTGTTGGGCCTCATCTATTAAAAAAGTACTTTTGGGCTACACGTGAGGGAGAGTGTTAAAAGTATGTGGTTAAATGATTAAATTTATCATATCTCAATAGTTTAAACTTTTGAGACAATTGGTAATTTAACATGTTGGGAGGCAATGCGTAGGCTTGCAAGTTTGCATCGACACGAAGGCTATGCAAATTGGTAGCGTTTTTTGACTAGGGTTTTGTTGATATAGCGGTTATGTACATTAATCCGATGGTTGAGTGCACTGATCAGGTCAAGGTTGCACCAATTGAGTGGTTGTAAGTGGATTCAATCAAATTTGTGCATCTTTGATTGTTTTGTGGGAGGATTTGATTGGGGGTTTTCATTAATCCGAATATCTGATAGGTTATGTGTGGTAGTGGATCGGTTGTAAAATAGAATTTAAAGTATTTTCAATTGGGTTTAAACAAATAAAATAGGTTCAAATTAAACTATTATTTTTGTTAATGTTACATAACTTAATAAATTTTTTTTTTTTAAGAATATATTGGCCCCATATACCCCTTGCACCACTCTTGCAACATATAATCAATACTATCTCAACTATAAAATATTTAAATTTCAACTTTTGTATTTAAAATTATATTCAAAATACGAGTTTATATATGAATTGGATATTCTTTTCTTCTTCTTTTTTTTTTTTTTCTTTTTTTTTTATTTTTATTTTTATTTTTTATTTTTTGATGAGAAACATGGATTGGATATTCAATATGTTAATAAAAATATTATAAGTGATGTAGCACTAACAAGTATTACATCAAGATCAAGGTAACTTGATTCTAATCCTAGACAAATTATATATAAAATAAGATTAATTCAACATTTACTTTATTTTATTTCTTATTTTGTTCAGTTACAAAATAATCAAATTTTGTAATCATTCACACACATATAATCTTCTTTTATGTTGATGGCCCCTTAATAAAAGTCTTTAAAAAAAAAGTTCTAAAGAGTGAAGACCCTTGGAAACATTGGTTAGTTCATGTGCAAGAGAGATAAATACTGTTTAAAAATAATTTGCACTGATTTTATGTATACGGTCCTCAATAAAAATAAAATAAAAAATTTATAAAACCTTCTTATGGTTGGCCTGTTATATACATATATATATATATATATATATATATATCAATCTATTTGGAGAGTTTGTAAAACCTTGATGAAATTGAATTTAGTCAACCATAGATTTCCTAATCCCTATTATGTGAAATTGTGAATAATGATGTCTGATATATATACAAGTTTGAAATAGTTGAGTTAATGAAAGAGACACTGTCCGTCTGGATACTGCTTATTTTGCTGAAAACTGAAAATACTGTGGCAAAATAATTTTTAAATGTGTGAATAGTACCGTGGGACCCATTTTTATTGAAAAAGTTGCTGAAAAAAGAGGTTTGTGAGTCCCATGAACAATACACGGGACCCACTGGTATGACACATTTTAGTGTTGTGTTTGGACGTGATAAGAGGTAGTGGGTCCCGTGCACAGTGCACGGGACCCACTGGCAGGTTTGTGTTCATGTGCTTCTCAATTAAAAAAAAAAAAAGGCGTGAAACGCCAGAAACACAGACGCAACAATTTTAATCGGTACCCAAACGTATACATGATGTGGACATATGGTAAGTATTGGACAAATGACCACATTATATCGAATCCATTGCACAAGCCACCTGACCCTAACCGTGTTCCATTTATACATGCAAATTTGAACAATTTGAGATTAAAAGAATATTAAAGATTTTTTTTTTTTTTTAGAAACTGAATATTAAAGAATTTGATCCTCTCATAAATGAATAAAACTATAACTTTTTAAACCATATCTTAACAAATCAAAAACCACCGCACACCCTTGCGCGTAATGGGCACTCCACAAGTATAAGGGCACGTTTGGTACACTGTAATGATTATTACATGAGAATAGGAATAAGTATTACAAAGAATACATTAAGTTAGAATGTAATAAGTATTACTATTTATTAGTTTGATAACCATTTAGGAATAGAATCCTAAATATGCATCCACAATTTACTAGACTTGACTTCAAGACTAGACCATGCAACTACTCCTACCATCCTTTCCAGGTTGACAAATTGACCCAACTTACTAGATCCAAGTGAGTGAGAGCCACACGTTAGTAGGCATTTATTCAGCCAAAGCAGCCATCACTTCACCTTCACAAACAAAATCCGCTTTCTGAAAACTTTATCAAGGTCCAAACAATCCAAAAAACACACGACGCCCATTATTCATATAGTAGACATGAGTTCAATTTTTTGACAAGGGGCTAACATGAAAAAACATTGGAGGGACAAGAAAGTGGCGCAGGACAAAATTAAAACTGATGCAACACCAAAATTAAAGAGCAGAAAAATAAAATAAACTAGGACCCACACCTAGGCAATTTGTCCAAAACTCTAACAATTAACTCTGATTACTCAAGAAAATGATAAAACAATATTGAACCCTAGGCTCCTTTAAAAGAGTTCCAAACTTATTATCTTAGGCTGTGTTTGGTTCCCGTAAAATATTTTCCGGAAATGTTATTTTCAGAAAAGGAAAATATTTTCAAATGTTTGGTTGCATTATGAAAATTGTTGTAGAAAATATTTTCATGTGTTTGGTTCTATTCTGAAAATACTATTTTCCTACAAATTTTTCACATTTTCTCAGCTATTTTCTCAGCATCCAAACAAATTTTATTATAGAAAATTTCAAAATCACAGCCAAATCCCAATCCACAGAACAAATCACAGCCAAATACCCATCACTTGCAACCACCAACAACAACCCACAACCACCGAAATTTATACCCACCACCGAAACAACACCACACACCATCGAAACTCCAATTCAACCCACGACAGCAAACTCCGGCAATCAAAAGCCACAACCGATGGCAAGCAAGCAAAACCCACCACCACACAACAGGAAAACCACCAAAACACCACCACCCACACCACCACAACAACAACAAAAATCAAAATCACACAGAAATCAAAATCGCACAAAGAGAGAGATCGGTTCGTGGGTTTCCGGCGAAGTCGAAGGCTCTGGGTCGCCAGCAAAGTCGAAGGCTCGTGGGTCGAAGGCTCTGGGTTCGTGGCGTGATCTGGGCTCTGGGTTCGGCGGCGAAGTCGAAGATTGGTTCGTGGGTTTGTGGCGCGAAGGCTCTGGGTCGCCGGCGAAGTCGAAGGCTCGTGGTCACTGGCGATGGGCTCTCTCTTCTTCCTCTCTCTCTCTCTCTCTCTCTTTCTCTCTCTCTCTCTCTCTCTTTGCGCGCGAGCACGATCTCACTCTCACTTTCTCTCTCTCTCTCTCTCTCTGTTTTTCGAAAAATGAGATTTGAAGGTAAAATAAAAACGGAAATGATTTTACACCCAACACACGGTCAAACTGAAAAGCATTTTCGGAAAATGTATTTTTCATGTGCAACTAAACACTCGCATTTACAGAAAAGCATTTTCGGAAACCATTTTCACCCAAAACAAACGCACCCTTAATAGGAAAAGAAAATAACTATGTTGGTTGGCAAGTGCCTTCCACCAAAAGTGACAAGTTGCGGATTCGAGTTTGGAGATAAGTCTCTCCAAAAAAAGGGAGGAAGTTTCTAACCAATCATGAATCACCTCTCTAAGACCCCACAAAATGCAAGCTTTGTGCATTGGGTACAAGGAAAAGAAATAACCAAGAAAATGAATTAAATTCCTAAACTAAGAAAGAAAAAGAAAATAACAATTACAAAAATAAAAAAAATTCTTGATTAAGCCTTAGGCTTAACTAATAGGTTCCATCCATAAGACCAATGAGCTTTCCCCTTGCACCAAAAATTAGAAGGAAAAAAAGAAAAAGAAAAAGAAGAGGATTAAGATCTTAAAAACTCCATAGAATTTTTGTAATCATATCCATTCATATAATTCGATTTCAGTGCAAAATATGCTGCTGGTTTATAAGTTTTAGCCCATTAGCAATTTTAGTCCTTAAAACTAAAAGTGATTACATTTAGTTCTTAACAATTTATAGTGATCGGTTCTATCCCTTTAGAAAGATAAAGTGTCTGCCAAAAAGAAAGATAAAGTGATATTTTTCAGTAAATAAAGTGATATTATTAGTAACTACCAAATTGAAAATGATCATATAAGTCCACCATTCGAACTCAGAGAAAAGTAATCTAATCACCGCTTGCCACATGTCTAAATTGTGTCGAAATGTGTGACTTTTTGACATCCCCCCCCCCCAAACACCAATCTTCTTATAACAAAAAATTCATTAATGAAATTTAGTATAATGTTTTACTTGATTCAAACATTTAAAATCATTGATTGAATTAGTTATCTCAACCAAAATTATGGCAAAATATAATCTAACAATAAAATATTTACAACATTGATTACAAACATCACTCACCTTTTTAAAGACTCCACTTAATGTGTCATCCTTCAATATTGAAGTTGAGCTAATTTTCCTCTCTTCGGCCTTGCTAGGGTTAGTGTTAATTAATAAGTTGAAACAGCTTCGTAAGTATATTTTCCATATAAAAATCGAAAGGATCTAATTTTCAAATTTATAAGTAAAACCTCTTGGAATAGGTAAAACTCTTTCGATTAAAAGTGCATTGCGCAAGAATCAAATCGACCATTTGTATGATTTTTTGATAAAAAGAAATCACAAAAAGGGTATGTTGCTGACATTTTTTGAAACGATTAAAAATCACCGAAGTAATGTCTAAACCTAATGATTCAAAGAAACGATAAAGAATCCTGGGACAAGGAAATACCACTTTCAGTTGTCTCAATAAATAGATTCTAATTAAGAATCAAAATAGATTCTAAAGACAAAAAAAGGTGCGTGGTTAGAGATCGCTCAATAAACGAAATACCTAAAGTAAAGGGTTTCCTTGGGTTATTAGTGAGTTATCCAACTTGAGTTATGAGGATGCGAATACAAATGATTTTATTTTCTTTTTCGGATAAGAATAAGGAATAATAAAAAGTACTTAACTCATATTTAATTGATTTGATTATTTTATGGATCCATTTGACATTACTAATTAAAAATTTCAAATTCGATCCATAGACATAATTTCGAATTTTCTTGAGCCGTATGAGGAGAAAACCTCTTATACGTTTCTAGGGGGGGTATTATTCATCTACATCTATCCCAATGGGTGGTTTATCGAATCGTTGCAATTGATGCTCGATGCCGAAGAGAAGGAAGAGCTCTTCGAAAAGTGGGCTTTTATGATCCGCTAAAGAATCAAACCTATTTAAATGTTCCTGCTATTCTATATTTCCTTGAAAGGGACACTCAACCTACGGGAACTGTTCATGATATTTCGAAGAAGGCGGGAGTTTTTATGGAACTTTGCCTTAATCAACAGATTAAATTCAATTAATGAATAGAACAAAAGGGGGGGGGGGGAGTATATAAAAGGCTATACAAAGTTATATAAGCCCCCTCTTTTGTTCTATTCATACCTATTTATTATTACTACCAAAAAATGTCTGCTACTAAAAAATGTCGTCTTCTATAACGACAAAAATTTATTTTTATTTTAGTGATAGAACCATATTTCTTTTGCCTTACAATAAATAGATAAAGAATATAATATTAGAATATGAAAATTGATAGTAAAATTGGATCAATAGAAGAATAACAAATAATTTAAAATAAATGGATCTATAGAATTATAAAAATAAGCTTTTTTATGAAAAAGAATAAGCTTTTTCTAATTTTTTAAAAATATTATATAATTATGTTATGTCTTTTTCTCTCTATACTCTATAGCACCTACATATACTATAAATATAATTAAATCAAAATCAGATTAACTTTTTGTACACGCCTAAATTTTAAAGGCTAGATAAGCTTCTTATTTTCTTTTCTTTTCTTTTTTTTTTTTTTTGAGAGAAAAATAAGCTTCTTCCTGAACAATTTTAGTAGTTTTTTACAAATAAAAATATCATGATCAGTAACCTCCATCAAACTTATGTTCACAATACTTACATTTCAAAAAAAAGCTCGTTTGTACAAAAGAAAAAAAAAGTGAGATTTAAAAAAAATAAAAAAATGACAAAAAAGAAAAAGAAAATAACTCGAGTGTTTGAAACTCGAGATTCTCAAAAAAATATTTGAACAAGAACTCGAGCATTTAATTCTCGAGATCAAAAAAGCTCAATGCTCTGTTTAGGCCGAGAGATTGCTCTGTTTTGCTTTGTTTTTTCCAGTGGAACTTGAGTTTCATAGACTCGAGTTCCACTGAAATTTTTTTTTTTTTTTTTTTTTTTGTTTTGCTCTGTTTTGCTCTGCTCATTCCTCAAACCAGAAACTGGGAAATTTTTTTGCTGTTGGAAAATTTTTTTTTTTTCCTGGACATACAGGCAAACCAGAAACTGAAATGTGTGCATGCACCTGCTGAGAAACAGAGATAGAGAAGCTGAGAATGTAATCCATAAACACTCATTGAAAGGCAGAGAAACTGAGAATGTAAATGCACTTAAATTACATCAAAAGGCATTCTCAATAGGCACCAACTATAGAAACTGTTACGCTCTCTGCATAAACATAGTTTTACAATGCAAATGCACTTACATCGCAGCGAAAGGCATTCTTAATATATCAACATTCTAAACATGTCCAACCACACTTAATTTGCAGTTCTAACCATACTACTCAAATCACAATCTTCATAGAGGTACATTGGATAGAGAATTACAAGTACATTAAACAAAAACCAAAAAGTTCACATAGAGCCAATACAACGTAGTCACTTTTCCTAAGATCGGCGGTCCGCACGACAAAAACGTCGTCCATAGAAGCATGCCTGAAAAACGTAGAGTAATCACGTTAGGAGACAAGATAGTAAACATTAGGTAAACATTGAATGAACAACAATTATTTAACCGATGCATAACTTTTTGCCATCTACCTACCTAGTGTGGAACATGACCGCTTGTGGAAGCGCCACGGGACTACAGACATTTTCTGCGGTTATGCCCAGAAGCATGACACAGTCCACATGTCTGCTTGGGTTGACTCTCTATCAAATTTGCGTCCTCCTTCTGCCATCCCGGTTCTCGATCCTTATTCCTCACTCCATCCATCTCATTCCTTATTCTTGATTTCACTGATCGACCTTTGGCCCGCAACAATGCTGGATTAGGCAACCACTTTGGCCCCATGGGATCCCTCCACAATGACTGTGACTTAATAACCACAAATGCATGCTCATAAGTGTTAAGGGCATTGTTCAAACCATAACATGGGTGAATATATGTGGTTGAATCAATATGTAAATGGTCACATACTCTAATTGCATGTGAACACGGAATCCCTATGTTTTTCCATTTCTCACAACTACATGTTCTTTCCCGTAACCGAACTTCATAACTGTGGTTTCCCCCTCCTGCGCTACACATGTTGAGTTGGGTAACTACTTAAAATATCAGCTCTTCATTGCTAAATGGCTTGAAATAGTGTTTCTCAGATTTACACTTATTTCCATCCCACGTGGATAAGGCATATTCACTCAATTTCTTACCCTCTGATAACTCATAATGGTATTCTTTGTGCTGGTCGTGGAAATATTCAACAAGTTTATTCCAAGTGAACTCAAACAACGCGGCAATAGAAAGGCCTTGTGCACCTTTCAATACACCATTGAAGCACTCTGATATATTGGTTGTCATTGCCCCAAAACGTCTCCCACCATCATGTGACTGGGTCCACATATCCATAGACTCGCTTATTAGGTATGTGTATGGAAGATAATCTTGATTCTTTTCCTTGCCATCCTTCCCCGTCACCTTCTTCTTATTCCTAATGGCCTCAATTTCCACCTCCTTAATGGACTCTATTATGGTATCAAATTTAACTATCTGACTAGCATATCCCGCTTTCAACGCCGCTAACTTTAGAGTCAAGTTCTGAAAATGGGTATTGAAGTTGCTAACAACATGTCGAAGGAAATATCTATGAAATACTCGTGTTCTTCCATCATCCCCTCTAGGCCAGTTTGCAATAGCGTTTTTGATACCGAGATGTCGGTCAGAAATTATGCAAATGCCTTCGTCAAGTATCACGTGGCCAATCGTTTCTCTGAGGCACTGTAAAAACCACCTCCAACTGGACCCTGACTCATAATCCACAACAGTAAAGGCGAGAGGGAATACTTTGTTGTCAGCATTGGTTGCCATTGCCACCAACAACTTTCCCTGATATTTACCATACAAATGGGTCCCATCAATACTAATAACCGGCTTGCAATATTTGAATCATGATATGCATGGACTGAAAGACCAAAACACATAATGCAACAATACAGTGTCATCTTCATCGGTGGGTGTGATACGATAGAACACCTGGGTAGTCAAATCCTGATCAATATATGCCATTAGCAACTTTTGCAACATTTGGTAAGACTCTTCCCAATTCCCAAACATCTTCGCAATCGCCTTTTGTTTCGCATCCCATACCTTGTAGTAAGAAGGCTTATGGCCATTATATTTCGTCTCTATCATAGATCTAAGATGCTTAACTAGAGTAGTGTGATCCTCACATAACTTCTTATGGATGTTTGATGCAATAAAATTACAACTCATCATTCTACCATCATTTCGCATCCCAATCGGTATACACATGTGAGGACCCACATACACGGTGACCATCCAAGTATTGTGGAGATTAGGCTTCATAATTGCGCAGACATACCACTTTCATGACTCATGCACGCATTTCGCACAAAGTTTTTTCGTCGTCAACCTACTGATTATAAAATATTTGTTTTCCTTGAGGGCACAAATTGTTAATACGCGCTTCACCTCCACTTTATTGGTAAAAGTCAACCCTTTACACAAATTCATCCCCTCTCTCCAAGTAGACACAAATGACATCTCAATATGTGAAGGATCAACCATATTTTCCCAAGTATTTGCAGAGAATGACAACGCAGGAGGTGCGTAGGCAGGGATTGTGTTCGTAATGTTTTGGACACTAATAACATTGTCTGCATCAGGTTCACTACCGTCCAATGTCTCATCGTTATCAATGTCCCTCTCAAAGTCCTCAAAGTCCCGAAAGTCCCCTCTGTCAATCATGTCTTCATACTCATTTCTATCGGCAAAATCTTCACCGTTAATGGCAATATTCTCATCAACATAGTCGTCATCATCATCGTCATCATCATTGTTAACAGCAGTAGTCTCATCAACATAGTCGTCGTCATCATCATCATCATCATCATCACCATCGGCATGAACATCATCATCCTCTACATGTGTAGAATACTTATATTAAGCATCCAGAACCGTAACCTGTAAACTTGTGGTTGTTTGTTAAATATCCTCTTGCCAGACTGCACGCGGCTCCAACTGTATGTACAATTCAATGTTAGTTACTTCAGGTATTCTCTCCAACTTGTCAAATATGATCTTTACATGTTTGTCTGTTTCTATCGCCATATACTTGTAATTAATTCGGTGCTTCAGGATTTCATTTGGCATACGATAAGTAATTTGTATGTTGTGCACAGCAGGATTCTCACACAACTCTTCCATGACAATCTTCTTCAATTCGTCAAGGGTCTTCAACCTACGATCAATTTGGGTATAATAGGTCTTTATACCTGGCCCTTCAAATGGCAATCCCTTGTTCGCATTGGCATTCTTAAGCGAACCACCGTGGTATAGGATTATATCAATTTCAGCCATTGTAAACCTGTTAAAGTCAAGTTACTATATTAGTTAAATCACATAGTCGTAAAGTGGGGGAAAAAAAGTAATGTGATCTTAAGGCTGAACATATTCAAGCCAGATTATAGAGTGCCCCATTGCCCATTAATATCTAAAGGCCAAGATGTAAACCTTCTAATCCTAGTGGATGGAAAGACGGAATTATCTATTACTCCATTGTGTGGTGGCCTATAATGCCTAAAAGGGTTTTGAAAGAACTAGATGGGTAGAGGAGCATGATTACATACCCATTCATTACATTCATTCACTACTTATTTCATACCCAAAACAATGATGAATAAAGTCAAAAAAACTTGTAAGATCATGATAAAAATAAAAGCCTAGAAATGATAGATAAAATTTTGATAACAAAAACCATGCAAATAAATACTCAAAAAATTAACACTAACAAAACAAAGTTCTATAATTCACAATATTGGTAAATTAACTAAGTTATGTTAACTATCTACAAAATAAATAGTCAAACTCTTTAACCCATACCCATAAACAACTAATACCCAACTACAATGACAATCAAATTATGCAAACCCTTACCTGAGATATGAATTTGTTGAGAGGGAAGAGCAGTGAGAGAGGCAGTGTGGTGAGTGAGAGTGAGAGGCAATGTGGTGTGAGAGTTATGGGTGAGTGAGAGTTAGTGAGGCTGAGAGACTTAGTGAGGATGCTTTGTTTTTGGGTGAGAAGGCTGTGTATCAGGCTATCTGTGTTTATAGCACTTGTGTTATGCATGTGTTATTATATACGGGTTGAGTGTTATGCGTGTGAGTTTTTATTATTTTCCCCAGTGGAACTCGAGTCTATAAGACTCGAGTTCTATGCAAATTTTAATTAAATATTGTGAGTTCATATCACGTTTTTCCCTAAGAAAATCGAGTCTTAAATACTCGATTTTTATTTTGTACAAAACGAGTCTTTAAGACTCGAGATCTAGGTGGCATTTTTTGTCCAACTCAGCCAGTACAAAGCGAGCACAAAGCGAGTCTCTGAGACTCGAGTTTTAATGTCGATCTCGAGTTTCTAAAACTCGAGATGCTACTTTCCAATATTCTTTCAAACGTTGCCTAACTTACTATATAGAAGCCCTTCACACTGCTAGTCTGCACATTCCCTTAAACATGTTAGTAAACATTCTCAGGGGGTGTTTGGTAAAGTAATTTGAGAATTGTTGTTAGGAGTTTTTTGAAATACGTGTGGGTGAAAAAGTGTGTAATGTTGTTTAAAATGTGAAAATGTGAGTTTGAACTCACTCACCAAACAAGCCTTCAATAGTTTAAAAACAATTTGACATATTTATATAAAAAATGAAACATTTTTCAATAGTTTAAAAACAATTTGCATATTTATAAAAAGTGAAACATTTTAATAATTTAACAACAATTTTCATATTCTTCAAGTGAAATATATTTAATAATTTAAAAAAAAAACTATTTTCTAGAGTTTAAAAATGAAAAAAAAACTTTCTATAAAATATAGAGACAAAAATTATGTTTTAGCCTTTTATTTGGATAAAATATTATTTTGGTTCTTAAATTTTAGCAAAAATTTTCTTTTCATTCCTAAACTTTAAAAAAAAAATTATCCCTAAATTTTGTAAAGAGATTTTCTTTTTCTTCAATATATTAGAGTTAAAAAAAATAGAAGGAAAGAAATATTTTTTTAATAGTTTAGAGATAAAAAAAAAAAAAAAAAGTTTAAGGACATAAATTGAAACATTTTCAATAATTTAGGTTTTTAGGGATAAAAAAATAAACTTTTAGTAAAATTTAATATATATATATATATATATATATTAAACTTGAGAAAAATGTAATACTATGTGAGTGTTTGGATAGAAATTATCATCCTGCGTCTGCATTTTTTTTTTTTTTTTTGACCAGCGCCTCTTGCATTGTTCATGAGACATGAACAGTGCATTAAGGCAAATGAACAGTGTTTTGTAAGTGTGAACAGTAACGGAAAATTATTTTTTTATTATTTTCAGCAAAATAAACGGTATCTAAACACACCTTATATATCCATTAAAAAAAGTGATATTATAAATTGACAAAAATTGTGAGTTTCTGTTAGTTTAACTAGTAAAATTTCTCATGGTTAAATAAGAGATCTGGGGTTCAAATGTTTATTCCCAGCCTACACCAAAAAGCAAAAACCAATAATATTTTGGTCTGATACTAAAGAGTTATCATAAGGAGCGAACGATAAATTATAAAACCATCTCAAAAAAAAAATTGACAAAAATTATACCATAAGATTAATTTGGTTGCTTGTTGGCCCATAAAGGCCCATAATGTCATTCATTCATATTCAACGTTTTGGACAATTGGGCTTCTAGGCTCTAGCCTCCTTTCTCATCAAACTCAGACAAAAACGACAGCGTATCATTCCATCCATCTCATCCCCCAAATCTGAACCCAACATTAATCTGTGCTCACTTCTCAGCCGTTGGATCACATCTCTTGCCCACCTTATATATAACACACTTCCCCCAAAACACAAAACCCTAACCCTAATCTCTCACGCTGTGTGTGCTCGCCGGCGATTCCATCAGAGAAAGAAGAATAAGAAAAGCACTAAGAAGACTCATCCATGGGTAAAAAAATATCTCAACCCCTCTCTGAATTTCTCTTTATTGTATAATATTTGCTTAGATTTGGGTTCGATAATGGAGTAATTGAAATGGGTGTGTGAGCAGGTAAAGTTCACGGATCGTTGGCACGTGCCGGAAAGGTGAGAGGTCAGACACCAAAGGTGGCTAAGCAAGACAAGAAGAAGAAGCCACGTGGCCGTGCCCACAAGCGCATGCAGTACAATCGCCGCTTCGTCACCGCCGGTCTGTTTATCACTCTCTCTCTCTCTCTTACTTTTATTAAGGATTTGAGTTAAACCCATTATGTTTTATGTAACGTTTTACTAGAAATATGATGTCTTTTTGTTAGTTAGTTAAGTAGTTTTACAAATTAAACATGGTTTGTGTTCTGCACAATGTTCATATTTATGTTTTAGGGATTAAACCTAGTTTTAGGAGATTATGAAATGTAATTTGATGTCTTTTGTTAGTTAGATGTTTAATTTTACTTATTTAGTTGATGATTGTAAGTGTGAGTTTCTAGAGATTAAACATGGGTGTCATGTAAGAATAGTCTTAGGAGATCATGAAATGTCATTTGAACTTTTATATTATCAGTAGAAATGGCATTGGTGAATGCTGAATATGTATTTACAATGTGCCATCCGGTTCCATTTGATATATGGTCAGTATAATTATAACTGAAATGGATGTTCTGAATTTGAGCCATGTTATGTCATGCCATGTGGAGAGTTTGATAGGATTGAATGGCGGGGAAGAACATAAATGACGAAGTTTTGCATAAGTTGGTGGTTGATGTAATGAATTTATGGAATACCCTTAAAACACTAGAGTAATGCATTTCTCTCTGTGGGTTCATAAGTCATGACTCCGTGCCGGTAAGATGATTATTGAAATGCCACTGCAAAAAGTTTCAATTATTAGGGATTTAATAAATTAACTTAGGCTTGCACTATCTTAATAGCATGTTTGGTAGACTGTAATAGACACAATAATATAATAGTTATTCCCATGATTTATCTATTCAGTAGTTTTGTTATGTTTTATTATAGGAAATAGTTATTTCTTATTAATAGCTATTTTTAAAATAAGGAATAACTATTTATTTCTAAAATGATTGTAATAGCTATTCCTTAGTAATTGAAATAATTTCTAACATTAATATATTTTCAAATAAACAAACTTTTCATATTCACATATCAATTATGGAAATAAAAAATCATAAAAAATAACTCATTTCTCTCTCAAATTTAAAAAATATTATTTTCTATGAAATATAATTGTATGAGTAAGATATTTCCTAAAATTAGTATTAAGTTTTATTTTAATATCACAACTCACAACCAAACTTATGAATATGTTTAGTTATTCCATTACAACACTTCTTATTCCTAGTAATAAATATTAGTTTAGCTTACCTCCAGTACTTTTTTAACTGGAATCTCATTTTCTTTTAATGAAAAACTGTCACATCATTTACTAACTAAATAAAAGGTGGAGATTAAAACTCACTACCACTTGCCATTGTTTATTTAAAACAAAAGGACATGTCTAGTTAAAAAAGTACTGGAGGTAAGCCAAACTCAATAAATATCACAATTCCTGTTATAATTTTCATTTAGTGTATCAAACGTGCCCTAAAAGTTTTGAACTGACAAAAGTTTGTAGGTCAATTGGCACCTCTTGGTATTTCTCACAAAAACATCTAAAGTTTAAATCCCTTTTATCTCCATTGTTGCCTATCAAATTATCAAAAAAAAAAAGAAAAAAAAAAAAGAAAAAAAGAAAAAAAAAGAGAAGGTCCTGAAGTATCTATCACGTTGAGTTATATATAAACTAAATTTTAGATTGGCAAAACCAAAACCAGAGTGTAGGGAGCACTGATTTTCATTCTCAAACTCCTAACATAATCAAGTCAATTCGAAAACCACTAACACTAATTAATTAACACACAAGTATCATGTGGCTGTGGGTGGGCGACATGGATTATGACTTAAACCAATACAAAGCTGTCCATGAGACAACAAGATAAACCTAACAAAAAAAATGCCACATGAAAGTCGCTGCCCAAAGTTGATTTGTTGTCGTTTTATGTCACTTGATGACGAATTTGGTATTTATGTTTCCCATTTGCATACCTATTATATATATATATTTCAAAATTTTAAAAAAACAGTAAAAAAAAAAAAAAGTCTTTGAAGCATTAATTAGTAATGTCGAAGAGATATTATGTTAGAATGCTGTTTGTTTTTTTCTTTTGATAATATGTTTGATTGATTTTAATTAGAGGAATTTTTTGTTCTCCAACTTTTCAAAGGAACCACACTACACACAAGTTTCATATTTGTGGCTAAGTCAATAACAATACAAAAATTTGGTGGTTAAACCTTAAAAAGGATCTTCCATGCTGGTTGTTGAAACAAAGTGAGTATGATTTTTTGTTGTAAACATTGTTTTTTGGGTCATATAATATATGAATTTTATGTCACCTAGCAAATGAAGATTTGCTTTATTGCACATCTCTCTGTTCGCCAGATGGAGAGACTTGGGATCTCTTCTGGAAAGATGGGGATGCTTTTAAATTATCTAAAAGTATCACACATATTAGTACAATATTGCTAATATTGTAATGGTTATGAATTCCAACTAGCTAATTTGGTCATATATTAATCAATGTGATGTATGATTACTTGGGACCTCGTACAGTTGTGTAGAACCCTTTATGTTCCATAAAAAAAAAAAACCTATACACACGCTAACCCTTCCACCCACTTCATGAGATTTTCCGAAGAGGGAATTTTAACCTAACATGGAATGACAATCTCATACAGATTCATTTGTTTATACAACACAAAATCTCTCTTTCACACACACACACACACACATGGTGTTTGAGACTGAGTGATCCAAATGCGATGCCATGTCCCATCAGAAGCCATAGCATTTTAGAGTTTGGGCCCTGCTTGGCTTGTGTTGCAACAACACATTTAGTAATGAAAGCAATTTCAAAAGCCAATAGGGCATTAGAAGAAAAAGCTGGTTCTCCATTGACAGTCTTAAATGGATAGCTATAACTTCAAAGGACTTCAATACCATTCCAATTTGTTATACGGACCACCACACCTTCAGTTAATTTAGTCATGCAGTTCTATTATCCACTCAAATCATTTAACAACATTATCATCAGTCATCAGCCATTGGTCCATTGCCTTCAGTAGTATCATCTGTAATAGAAAAGTAGGTGCCAAATTTGTGTAACCATGTCGGCACAAACTATGAAGTTATTGTATTCGTATCATGAGGCTAATGGCTATATGCATTAATATTGACAGTAATTGTCTATAAGAGTAGCTCAATTGCCTAGTTCTAGTTGGTGCTCGCTAACCATCACGTATCATTAGTGCGATGGTCGCTCCACAAGTATAAGTTTTTGTTGGATGGGGGGTAACTAGGTAAGGGCCAGAAATCAAGACTCCAAGAGGAAACTTCATACACATATACACTTAGATTAGGCTAAAGTATAATTCTATCTCAAATTTAAATAAATAAATAAACTAGCACTCGCTTTACATTTCATTCTTCTAGTAATTTTAAGAGCTACCAAGTATTTTCGAATCATCAAGAGAGAACAATGGAGCAATTAAACAACGACATATTTTGTTAGTCTTTTTTATGGGAAAGTAGTTTTAGAATGGCTAATTATGGTCAGATGATAAATCTAATTAGGTCGTAATTCATATTATGTAAATTTTGTAGCTGCAATTTTGAATATCCTCCGTTCTATTTTTCTATTAAAATTTTACTTATGTTCCAATAAAAATCATGAAGTTGAACCCTTCATCATGCCCCTTTTAAAATTCTAGTTCTCACCGATTTTTTCATGGTAAAGATAGATATAAAAAGCAAGTTCTATAACCCATCACTACCCTCAAAGCTGATCCAATTTCAATTTTTTTCTTTCTTTTATTTGATGAGTTACATGAGTATGCTCTCCCTCTAATCTGTTTGTGATTGGATACTTTTATAGATTCTTTTATTTTGGAAAAAAATTGTTGTTAGTTTTTTTTTTCATTCTCTTTGCACGCACGTTTTATTTTATTTTTCTTCTTCAGAGGAATTAAAAATTATTATGTAAGTGGAAACCCATTAAAATTTTTATTGTGTAAGGACAAATCAATTATGAAATTATATATTATTAGTGATTTTTTCTGTAAGTGGAAGTCGTCAAATCCATTGAATTTTTTTATTTTGGTTTAATATTTCCATCTTTTTTATTATAGTTATAATCATACCCTATTTACAAATTTAACTCTTTTAATTAGAAAAGTGATTTTTGTCATTTTGCAATTTGGACCTGCTTGTATTGTGGCCTATGGATATGAATGGATGGGCAGCTTCTCCCTCAATACTGTCTGAATTTTATTATATATTAGTATCATCAATAAAGTTCTACCTTCTAGTCAAAAAAGAAAAAAAAGAATAGTCTATATTTCAGTTTGTCAAAAAAATAAAGAAAAGAATTTACATTTAGACATTAAGAAGTTTGTATTTTTAGATAATACAAAGTAAGAAGAATTGAGCAACTTCGTGGAAGCACAACTTTACAAAGTATATATCACATACCTTTTTCTTCGAAACCACACAACCCAGATGCCCGGAAGGACAATAAGTATAGAATCATATATATGAATGAGTATCTAATAAGAATATATATATTTGATTTATTTTGATAAATGTGTTTAATTAATATAAAAAAAAATATCAACGAATTATAGAGGAACATGATCTAAGAAACTGACACAAAATTTTAGTAATAATACTACTTTTTTAGTTTTTAATATTTGTGGTTGATACCTTTACCTTGGAGTTGTTTTTCAAACCCTTCTCTTCTACTCTTTCCCAGACAATATTACTTTAATACTTTGGCTTTGCACCAATCAAAACCTAAACTCTGCAGATGATTCCGTTATACATATTCCTTTTCTAACAAAGTATCACTTCGCAGTTAATTCATATATATACGGTTCTTATGGTAAATTAAAAAGTAAACTACATATTAACAAAAGGAGATTAAAAAAAAAAGGGCCTGTCCACAAAGCTCCATGCATAGAGGTACGAGCTAATCACACACCATACCACATGCATCCTATTTCTTTAGGAAATTGAACTTGCAGTTTCGTGCAGTGGTCCTCTAAATTATTATTATTATTATTATTATTATTATTATTGACATTGATAAGAGCTAGATATACAAGATAATGGCATGTGGCATGCATGTGAGGTTTTTGTTCAAGTGATGATGGAATGTTCTGTGGATATTAGGACGAAAATGCTACCTGCATAAAAGATAGAATTCAAGTTTGAAATCCTCCGTTCATCCCCAAAGAAAAGTGTTAAATATTAGCTATAATATATTCCATGTTGTATATGCTTGAATAGATGCGGAAGAGAGAAGTATAAAATAGGAACACAAGAACATGAGGGTTACGTGGTTCAGCCTTATTGCCTACGTCCACACAAGAAACCTTTATGAGTTACATTTTTATTATATAAGAGTGTAGTACAAAAGTTGTATTACAATGAATCATAACATAGCTATATACAGTAAACTAAACCTTAGGCTAATAGACTTCTAGTACAAATAGGAAACTTGGCTTGCACACAAAGTAGAATTAAATTTGGGCATATGCTAATAGGCTAATACATCTCTAACAAAAAGAAAAAAAAAAATTCATAAAAACACTGTTCAACGCATCCGCTCTAAGATGATTGTTCTTTATTATTAAGCTAAAACATCAATCACTTTTTAGTGTACAAGCTCTGCAGATCTTTTATTGGACAACACAAAACTTAATTATTTGAGCTAATTGAAACCTATTGATTCTATATTTTGTGGTTTTTGTTTTTTTGAAGGTTGAAGAGGAAGAAAAAAAAGAGCTGAGTTAAAAATTAGATGAAATCAGGCTCCTTTAAGGCATTATGATTGAATATATTGTTTAAAGTTTATTTATTTATTAATAAGTTATATTACAAACGAAGTAAAGATCATATGGATATGGACTTCTCAAATGAGTTCAATAATTTATACACGTTCATATCACAAAATAATGGGCATCTTTTACTTTTAGAAAGGAGGGGTTGCATTAGGAGTACTGGCATTGATAGTGTGAGGATGTGTGAGAGGATAATCAAATTAAAAATACAACAAATAGAAGGAGTTTCTAAATGTGTTTGAGATGGAAGAAAAAGGTTACAAATCATTATCCAAAAACAAAATAGAAGATAAGAGTGAGGCCAAGACCTCCAGAGAACTCTATATGTCTAAATCTGGGTAGGGTCTCTTTTGAGTTGGGACCCCGACAACCCAATTACTCCTTTGAAGTCTGAATACCTTTGATTCATCATTTGTCCTAGATAGGGGGCAGTCTTGGAAAGGCATTGTCTAACCTTATGCAATAATAATTAATTCCATTTTCATAGGAGTAAATGAGATCTTCCTTTTACAATTTCCCAATGGAATATGCAATAGCATCTTTTTGCAGGAGAAGAAATGGTTCTTGGGCTTGGAAATTGGAGCTTCCTTCTGGGCCAACAAAAGTGGGCTGGAACATTAGGGCTCATTCATCCTAGCCCATGTCTACTGTTGCAATATGCAATGGATCTAGGAAGCTATGTTTACAACCACTATATCATATATATTTTGATTGCTCATTCAAACTCTCTCATTTTGAAATTTTATTATTTAAATTGTTTTTCTCCATCCATCCAACATCCGAATAAAAATCTTCTTTTTCATTCTGAGTGTTTTACTTTGTGCTCTACTAATCATAACTTGTCATACATTTAGTTTTTGTGAAACATAAACATAAACCTTAAAAAGAGAGAAGTTTTATTTCCATCCATGTGCTAGTATACAATATACATAATATATCACTTATTACTCTTTACTAAAGCAATAAAGATCCAGCCTTTTAGGCTTTAGCAAACCTAGGCCAGGCCTATTATAGGATGTGTAGGCCATGTGTGTTGTGATTGCATCGCGCATGGACGTCTAGGCTTTTACTCAATTGTATAATAAGTTTGGACTTTTGGGAGCATATAATCTCATTATGGCAAACATAAAACTATTCCTGGCCCATGAAGAAATGCCTAAATCTATTGCCAAAAATGTTTAAAAGAATAACAATCTTTCTTGAATTACATATACCGACAAAACTAGAAATTTTCTAATTGAGATGTTTGAGTGTGTTGTCCAATAAATGTAAACCTACTATTAAAAAAAAAAAAAAAAAAAAGGTAAATTGCAAATTACACTCCTGAAGTTTGGGGGTGTTTGGATTTTATATCTTGGAGTTTTAGAATTTGAAATTTACCTCTTGAAGTTTGGGGTGTTTAGATTTTACACCCTGACGTTTCCGAAATTAGATTTTACCCTCTAAAGTTTGGGGGTGTTTGAATTTTACACTCCCAAATTTTGAAACTTTATGGTGTAAAATCCAAACACTTCCTAATTTTAGGAAGTGAAATCCAAAAACTCCTAAAATTTAGGGGGTAAAATCCAAATTCTAAAATGTTAAGTGTAATATTCAAACACTCCCAAACTTCATGGAGTAAATTCCAAATTTTGAAATTTCAGGGTGTAAAATCCAAATATCTTAAAACTATAGGGGTGTAATTTACAATTTATCCTAAAAAAAATGCCATAAGATAGTCATGAAATTATGGTGAAAATGATAATGGGGCCAATGAGCAAGTCACCCAGAAATTGAACTTATAGAATATTAGTTTTTTTTTTTAGGGAAATATAATATTGGTATTGATGTGTAATTCCTAGCAAGTTGAGCAGAGATTCATTTAAGAACAATATTAGAGGACTATAAAAGAAGAAATTATTCTATGCACCCAACTCACTATACCTCCCTCTCACAAGGGACCATGTCATAACTCATGCGCAACTTGCAATAAATATAAGGACTAGACTAGTAAACCTAATGGGGACAGTTTGAAGCTGTGAATTAATGGCCTGTTTGGAAGTTTACAGAGGGTGGAGAGTAGTGGGGAGGAGAGTAGAGGGGAATGGTTATCCTCCACCTTGTTTGGATGTTTTTAAAATTAGTAAAGGGGAAGGGAGTAATTAGCCATTCCTCTTGTTTGGATGTTTTAAAAATTAGGATGGAAAGGGGAGAAAATGATTTAAATAGACAAATTTACCCCTATTTGAAAATGGACTTGCAACATTAGTCTATAATTAATTTGTTAGATTAAATAATTATGACTATAGCATGCAATATTTTTTTTTGATAATTTTTTTTTTTCTGATGTGAATTAAATAATCAACATTGGTCTATGATTAAATTTTTTTCTGCTTTTTTATTATACTAAAAAAAAAACCATCCTTAATTGATAATAATTAAAATAAGAAAAAAAATGTTTGGTTTGTTTGTTTATTGAAAAAATCAACAAAATATTATTCTAAGAGAAATTAATTAAAAAATTGGGGGAAAATTCAAAGAGAAGTTTGAACAAAGAGCACATTACAGTCAAACGCGTACCTGTACAGAGTTATTAACAACGAAGAAATAACAAATTAAGTGAAAACTAAATTTGGAAGTGTATGTTTAGACGAAATTAAAAAAAAAAAAAAAAATTCATATATGTGAAAAATTACCTCCTTATAGCAAGAGTTGTTAGATCGGAGTGAAACAAAGACCTTGGAAGCAAAAGATCAAACAGAATGCAATACAAAGCGGAAAAAGGAGGTAGAGAAAAATTTTCCAGAGAAACAAACAAGAATCAAGAATACGGTGTGTTCAATTTTGTGAACAAAGGCACTAAGTGTGTGTGAGGACAAAAAATTTGTGGGTTACAGAGCTGAGAGAGCTGAGAGAGCTTGAGAGAAATTTGTGGGTTACAGATTTTTTTTTAATGTTACAAAACATTGTAATTTTGTTAATATAATAAGGGTAAATTAGGTAATTTATTTGGTCAATAATTTATGTACTCTACTCTCCCTCCAAATCTCTCCAATTTGGGGGAATTAAAAATGAGGGGTTAGAGGTAGTTGAAACCCCTCCAAACCCCTCCCCCTCATTCCTTAAAAAACTTCCAAACAAGGTAATTGAATTACTCTCCCTCCCTCTACTCTACTCCCCCTCCTTTTTTTAACTTCCAAACAGGCCATAAATTTGTTAAAAGGACAAAGTGATGGCAAACTACAAAAGATAATGAACCATGTTTAAGTGAGTTCTCATTCCAATTCACAGTAGTAGTATGTAATGTGACAATAATATTGACTCCTTAGTCCTTGAAATAAACAACAACAGCTAGATCTATGTGCCCCTTCAGAGTTTTTTAAGGCTCATAAATGTTCCTTGTCAGCCCGTTGGATAATTTGTGAAGCTAAAGGCCTATAATTCCAAAAATGTGTCTTATTATTTTAATGCACTGTTTTCTGGCTGATGTGGAAGATTCCAATATGTTATTTTGCTCCCTTGATCCTTTAAAACCAAACCAATTTCAAACTTTTGTCTCTTGGAATCAAAAATAGTAGTAGCCTGAATGATAATCTTCCGAATGATAAAATTATTTGGGTTGGCAAAAATAGGGGTGTTTTTACTGTTAAAAGTGCGTATTATGTTGCACTTAGCTTAGTGGAATCACCTGAGGTGGGCGAATGTTCTTATAATGACCCGAGAGAACTATTGTGGAGGAAGTTATGGCACTTATGTATTCCAACAAAGATTAAAATCTTTGCTTGGAGGGCATGTGTGGATGCTCTTCCAACAATGGTGAATTTGCAAAAAAGAGGTATTGGGGTTAGTGACTTGTGTCCTTGTTGTGGCTTAGAGTCGGAGATTCTTTTTCACTCAATTATTAAATGTGAAGTAGCTAGAAGAGTTTGGGATAATTGGGAGGGTAGTAGTGTGGAAAACTGGCAGGGGCTTATGGACATCTCCGATATAGCTTTGGATATTTTGAAGAATGGCACTAATTGTGATTTGGAGGTGTTTTTTGGGGTTGCTTGGCCTGTTTGGTATAATAGGAATCAAATTGCCTATAAATCAAAATGCCAATTGCCGGGTCAGATTTGGAGGTTTGCTAGGAGTTTTCTACAAGATTATAAAGGTGCTTTGTTTGCTTTGAACACGAATCCAGCGAAGGAAAATAGTAGGTGGACTTCTCCATTGACTGGAGTTTTCAAAATCAATGTTGATGGGGCGACGTCGGAGGATGGGCGAAACTCTAGTGTTGGGGCTGTTAATCGTGACTCTTGTGGTGTAGTTCTTGGGGCTTGTGGTAAATTCCTGCATGGTCAGTTTTCAGTTGAGGAGGTGGAAGCTCTTGCCATGGAAACTGGGATTCTGCTTGCACAAGATATGAAGCTTACTCAGATTATTGTTGAATTTGACGCTATTTCCATTGTTAATAGTATTAATGAGAATTTTATGGAAGGGAGCATTGGCCATCTGTTTCAAGGCATCCTTGCCTTGCTGAGCTCTTTTACCAGTTGGAAGGTCAATCATGTGCATCGGGAATATAACAGAGTTGCTCATGAGTTAGCTCATTTGGCTAGGCGAAGTGAAGACACGCAGGTGTGGAGAGGAGTTCTCCCTAGGGTAGTGCAGGATATTGTTCAAGCTGATTGTTCTGAATAGCGCCTGTTGCTCTTCTCTGTGAGCTCTGCTGTTTTCCTTTTCTCTGCTTGTCTGTTTGTAATGGCAAGTTTTGTATCAAAAAAAAAAAAAAAAAAAGTACTAGCCTATTCAGCGAAAAAATATATATATATATATATATATACTCTCCCTCCGTCCCACTTTTTTTGTCCTGTTTGAAAAATCAAACTTTTTAAGGAAACATCATTTATTGTCTTGTCTACCTTTTAAAATGTATAAGTTTCCAAAACTACCCTTAAAAAAATTTATCAAAAAATTGAATTAGTAAATTAATAGGGGTATAATAGAAACATTAGTAAATTAATGACTTTTATTTTTAGAAACAGGACAATATTTTGGGACATCTCAAAATGGAATAGAGGACAAAAAAAGTGGGACAAAGAGAGTTTATATATATATATTTATTTATTTATATATATAGCAGTAACCTTTGTTGCTTTCTTTAGAGCATCCACGTGTGAAACCATAAATTTAGTAATTTGATATCACAAAAAATTACTTTATCTATTTTACCACCTTATTTTATAAAACACCTAACATTAGTGGTTTTATTTTAGCTTTTAACATAATAAAATAATATAAACAACACAATAAAATAATGTATCTACTATAATAAACAACAATCACCACCAACACAATAAAATAATATAATTTTTAATAAAATATTATTTTTTTTACCTTCTTAGTTATAGTGCATAGCCATCTTTGGCTGTACACTATAGCTCAAAAGCCAAAATTTTTGGCTTTTTCTCCACCATTGTAGCATACTTCTTAGTATTGGTAGTATTAAAAATAGCAATGTGGCTAAAAATAACAATATTGTGTTGCTTTTTACTAATGCAACACAATATTGCTATTTTTAGTATCATCAATACTAAAATGCATGTTGTAATAGTGGAGGGAAAGCCAAAAAAATTGGCTTTTGAGCTACAGTTCACAGCCAAAGATGGCTGTGCACTGTAGCTAAGAAGGTAAAAAAAAAAAAAAAAAATTATTAAAAGTTATATTATTTTATTGTGTTGGTAGTAATGTTTGTTGTTTATTGTAGTAAATATATTATTTTATTGTATTGTTTATAAAATTTTATTGTGCTAAAAGTTAAAATAAAATCATTGATATTGGGTGTTTTGTAAAGTGAGGTAGTAAAATAGATAAAATAGCTTTTTATGGTGCCAAATTGCTAAATTTATGACTCCATGATTGTGATGCTCAAGAGCATTCAAATCCGCTTATTATTATTATTATTATTATTATTATTATTATTTTATAAATTGCATTTTGCTTCACCTAAACATCCTGTATTCCGTTATTTATTTTACAATACATCACATCAAAATAATCTCACATGAAGGAGAAAAGATAGAGAATCAGACATGGGAGAAAAGATAGAATAAAAAAAGAATAAAAAGCTTTTACACAATGCTACAGTGCCACTATTGTTATGTATACATATTTACATAACAACTTCAAAAATTTATGCAAAATGCCTCACCGGATTTGGGTGTTTTTGTGCATATTTTTTTTGGGTAAAACGCAAAACTGACCCTCTAAGTTTCTTCAGATTTCATTTTAGTCATCTAACTTTGCTTTTGATCATTTCGGTCCTCTAACTTTCAAATTTATTCAATTAAGACTTTTCCATCAACTTTTGTTATATGTTATGGTTAATTTTTCAACTTTATAAATTTTTCTTCAAAATTTTTAAATTAAAAAAATTCAATTACTGATTGAAAAATATTTTCCAGAATTTTTTTTTCAAAAAATTTTAACAAAAGTTAACGGAAAGGCCTTAATTGAATAAATCTGAAACTTAAGGACTGAAATGAACGAAAGTAAAACTAAAAGACTGAAATGAAATCTAAAGAAAGTTAGAGGGACAGTTTTGCATTTTAGTTTTTTTTTTTTTTTTTTTTTTTTTTTTTTTTTGTGAACAGTATAATGTATTTTTCATTTTGATGCGTTTTACATTATCCAATGAGAATGCTTTTCTTGTTAACATCTAAATTTTTTTTTTTTGAGAAACTTGTTAACATCTAATTATATATATATAAAATGTATTCATTTTCAAAGCATATTGTGGTGACATATGGTAATTATTTACATTTAGATGGCATTATATGGACAAACAAAGCTACATGTCAAAAATTAATTTATAAAAGTCAATATGTTTGCTATAATGTTAGATACGTGTGTATAGTTTAAATTTTTGACTGAAGCAAATGCATTTTTTTAGTATGATATTTATGTTCATTTTTTTACCATTAATTTTTAATTTGTCATTTGTTTATAAATTTTCCTAATCCTTCCCCTTCCAACATCTATTCAATAATTTTTTTTTTTGAAATTGCATTAATTGACTAATAATTAAAAAAAAAAAAAAAAAACTTTCCAAAAGAAGATTAAACTAATAATTAAAAAAACAACCAAAATATTTAGTGGTACCAGGGATTAATTTCCTTCAATAATGTCACTCAGTAATTATCATTAAATGAATAATAACTAATAATTACAAAAATAAAACTACTAAACTAATATACTAGTTTATTAAAAGTTAGATACAACAATAACATTTTTTTAAAGCATACTATAATGACATATGGCAACTTCTTACATTTAGTTGGTATTCTATGGATAAACAACACCATGTCACCATATGTCTAAAATTTATTTGTACATGTCAATATGTTTGCCATAATATTAGATACGAATTTATGCTCATTTTTTTAGGTCATTAATTTTTAATTTGTTAATCAATATATATATATATATATATATATATATAAAATCAAAGACCTCATACAAGAGAGCATAATGTTCTGCCATGTGGTGCACTCTTTAAAAAGAAAATTGAAATGGTCTTAAGCCACATCAGAGACAAGAACAAATTTAAAAATATTGACTATTTCTTTTCTTTGGTTCAATGTTTCAGGACTATTTTTTGTTTCCTTTGGTTCAATGCTTCAGGACTATTTTTTGTTTCCTTTGACTTAATGTTTCAAGACTATTATTTGTTTCATTTGGTTTAATGTTTCAAGACTCTTTCATTTCTCTCTCTCTCAACACAAATTTTTTTGCATTTCCATTCACCCTTTTCACTCTACTCTTTTATATATACATGCCCACAGCCCTTCATGTCATGTAATCTCAAATACACCCATATAAAAAATAATATCATTTACCTTTAACCTTTCAACGACACTTAAATAACTCCAACATTGTTGTACCGTTTGATCCTAACTCGTATGAGTAGGATGTGATCAAGGAAGGGGGCTAGCATTTTTTATTCTGTGACAATAGCTTACTGTTTTGATGTTGAAGTTGGGCGTTATGCGTGGATTTTGTGAAGATTGTGATTAGCTTTGAGTATTTGGGTATTTGGGATTCTGTAGTGGTAAAGTCATAATTGTATTTTTTTTTTCTTAGAACGAATTAGAAAGAAAAATAAACCTTCTAATTTATTATTTATGAATTTAGCTATTTTTAAAATTTTGTTTTAGATTTTTTACTACTACTTTGTGCAGTATGAGCTACAATGATAAAAATAAAATTCGATAATGATTTCAAAGTGTTTTCCACCTTTTTTTAAGGATATGAGACTGAACTAAAGAGAATTAAATTTTGATAAATCGATGTGTTTTTAGTCAATTTCTCTTTATTTAATCATGTTCCCTTTATGTTGATACTTACAAATGATTTCCTTAATTTCATTGAGATAATGAATTGGGTGTTTTAGATTGGAGTCTCCATATTTGGTTATGAGAATGGAATAGTTGAAGAAATGTTTGGGAGGTCGCTTAAATTTATGTAATTTTTGGATATAAAAGTATTTAATACTTTAAATTCTTATTTAAAGATTTCAAAAATCATTTAATCAATTTAAAAAATAAAGTCTACTTTAAACGGTAAATATTATAATATGTTATAGTCTTATAGTGTTATAAATTGATTTCAAATGAAATTGTAAAATATCTATGCATTGTGTGGAACGTCATCTAGTTTTCCTAATAATACTACCATCAGCTCATATATTTCTAATAGCTTCATCTTATTCATTTTTAAAATTTTTTTTTTTTAGTAGTGTAGGTAGTGAAGCATGGAGAAATCAGATACTAATGTGCTTCCTTTATCTTTTCAACACAACAATCTTGATCCAGCTGCCCATACTTCTGAAAGCTCTGGTAAACATTTTCTATCCGAGTTTCTTTGTGTCATAAAAAGAATAACATCATCATATGCGGGGAAAAAAGATAGTATCTATTATAGCTCAAAATTATCACATCTTTATGCACGTCCGTTATTTTTAATCAATATGAGCTGAATTACAATTGTGAGAATTTTAATAGACAAGATAATTAAAAAATTGAAGAAAAAATTATTAAGTACTCCAATAGCTGATATTATGCATCATTTCGGGTTCACAGCCACCAACAACCCGACTTGATAACGATCGGGTTTAATAGGCAGAAACCTGACCCAACTCAAATATTCGGGTCCATAATCAGGTTGTTTCTTGGGTCTCGGATTGGACTTGCCTTTTCTTTTTCATGTTGTTTTGGGCCTCTTTGTTTTCCCAAGGTTTTTGGGGATTTTCTCTATAACATAATTGAGAGAACCGTATTTTTTTAAAAAAAATTTCAGGTCAAGCAAAACTTTATAAGCACCCAACACTGACCCGAAAGTAACAATAACCTGAACTTAATACCTGAAACCCAACCCTAATAGACTCATACCTGCCAAAAACATGTCAAGTCGGGTTGGGCGGGTTAACGTTGGGTCCCTACTCGTCCCTAGTTGACATATGGTACTCAAACCAATTACTTCTAGAGTAATTAATTTTTATATATGACCTTTTTAGATTATGTCATATGTCATATTTATGTATTAGCTGGCTTATTTTTATTAGTGAATAATACCACAGGAGTACCAAATAATTGAACAAAGTTTAGAAGATATTCTTCAATGGCAAGCTTTCTCAATTAATCTTGAAAATATCCATTATCTTGTTAATGATCCACGTTCGAGAAGTGGAGCATACATTTCAGAAATGCTTGCCTGCAAGTTCTATTGAGTACAGACAGAACAAAAGAAAGAAAATACAAAGCCAGAAAGAAAATAGTTCGACAATTGATGTTGAGAAAAATCATATATAGGCCAAAAGCAAGTGAGTAGTTTAGACTTGACTTCATAGTAGATATATTTCAAATATGTTCAGACTAAAAGAAGTTTAGGATATTTATGTAACTAACTCTATCCTATAATCTTTCCAAAGACGTTGTATCTATCTCTTTTTGTTTTGGTGGCTTTGCAGAGGAAGTAAATGATTCTCCAATTGAACAAGTTCGACTCACAGTCCCAATTACAGATGATCCAACATTACCGTGCTTGACATTTCGAACATGGTTTTTAGGGATCACATCTTGTGCTGTTCTGTCCTTCATTAATCAATTCTTTGGTTACCGCCAAAATACATTACATATATCATCAGTTATAGCCCAAATTGTAGTACTTCCAATAGGAAGGCTTATGGCAGCATATCTACCAAAAAAATTCATTCACATTCCAGGAACAAAAAGGTTCTTTTCGTTGAATCCGGGTCCCTTCAACTTGAAGGAGCATGTCCTGATAACCATATTTGCCAATTCGGGTTCAAACTCGGTTTATGCAATCAATATTATCACCATTGTCAAGGTGTTCTATCATCGAGGGATTCATCCACTTGCAGCTATTTTGTTAAGTCATACTACCCAGGTGATCATTTGCGTTTATGCTTTACTGATTGAGATTACATGATTACACTTACTGGAATTGCTTCATTTTCTTCCTAAATGATTTAATTTTATGGATTATTCAGTTTCTAGGATATGGATGGGCCGGACTTTTTAGAAAGTATCTTATTGATTCATCATACATGTGGTGGCCTTCCAACTTGGTTCAAGTCTCTCTATTTAGGTGCCACTAGTTCCTCGCTTTGCTGCTTCTTTTCGCTCTCTCTCTCTCTCTCTCTCACTATAATAAGTACATATATACACATATGCATAATGGAAATATAGTTTATCATCTCTCTCAATTCAAAATTTTGAACTTGTAGGGCATTGCATGATGTTGAGACTAGGCCTAAGGGAGGCCTAACCAGGCTGCAGTTCTTCCTTATGGTCCTTGTGACAAGCTTTGCATACTATATTGTTCCCAACTATCTGTTTCCATCCATAACCGCTCTCTCTTTTGTTTGTTGGATATGGAAGGACTCAGTCACAGCCCAACAAATTGGTTCTGGTCTTGGTGGACTTGGTATTGGCTCGTTTGCCCTTGATTGGTCCACTGTAGCTGGTTTCCTAGGATCACCCTTAGCCACCCCTGGATTTGCTATCATTAACATAATGGCTGGTTTTTTCATTGTTCTCTACGTATTAATTCCTATTGGTTACTGGACAAACTCGTATGAAGCCAAGCGATTTCCTATTTTCTCATCGAGTGTGTTCAATGCTGATGGTGGAAAATACAATGTTTCAGAAGTTTTGAATGATACAACCTTCCAATTCGATCAACATGGATATGATGGGTATAGCAAAATTCATCTCAGCATCTTCTTTGTGTATACTTATGGTCTAACCTTTGCAATATTGGCTGCAACAATCTCTCATGTTGCACTCTTCCATGGAAGGTATTTTGAAATTATCCATGAAAAGAACATTTGTGTATAATTATTTGCCTATTTTACTTACATTTTTCCAAGCACTTAACTATACCTTATGTTACTTTGTGCTCTCAAAGGTTTTAATTCCTAGTATCTTTGCTTTTCTTTGTGCAGACAAATCTGGCAACAAACAAAGGCAACATACAACAATAAGTATGGGGATGTGCACACTAGACTTATGAAGAAAAACTATGACCCTGTCCCTCAATGGTGGTTTTACGTACTATTGATCGTTGTTGTTGGACTTGCCATTCTTACTTGTGAAGGCTTTGGCGGACAATTGCAACTCCCTTACTGGGGAGTCCTACTAGCAATCGCCATGGCTCTACTCTTCACTCTCCCAATTGGTGTAATTACTGCTACCACAAACCAGGTATGGTATTCAGAATATAATTTTCTGTCCTCTTGTTGTGTGTTTGATCATTATTGTAAAATCTATGTGCAGCAACCAGGACTTAATGTCATTGCTGAGTTGGTTATTGGTTTCATGTATCCCGGGAAACCTCTTGCAAATATGGCTTTCAAGACCTATGGCTACGTTAGTGTGACGCAGGCAATAATGTTTCTGTCAGACTTCAAGCTAGGCCATTACATGAAAATTCCTCCAAAATCCATGTTTATTGTTCAGGTGATTTCTTTCATTTACAAAATCTTGTTCTCAATTTACCACCCACTACTTACATATTGCTAGAACCACTGGATATTGAGCTAAAAAGTAAAAATACTAATATTTATCTATGTTTTCAAATGAAGTTGGTGGGAACTTTAATTGCATCCTCACTCTACTTCGGCACATCTTGGTGGCTTCTAACCTCAGTAGAACATATATGTGAACCATCTAAACTTCCAGAAGGAAGCCCGTGGACTTGCCCTGGATATGATGTGTTCTATAGTGCTTCCATCATATGGGGTGTAGTCAGCCCAATTCGCATGTTTGGCCGTCTTGGACTGTACTCTAAGATGAACTATTTCTTTCTCATTGGCTTCCTAGCACCACTGCCTGTGTGGGTACTCTCACGCCTGTTTCCTGAACAAAAGTGGATAAGCCTCATTAACATGCCAGTCTTCATAGGAGGATCAGGAGGAATGCCACCTGCCAGGGCTGTGAACTACCTGTGTTGGGGAGCTGTTGGCATTTTCTTCAACTTTTATGTGTATAGGAGACATAAAGGCTGGTGGGCTAGACACAATTACATTCTATCAGCTGGGCTAGATGCTGGAGTTGCTTTCATGGCCATGCTTTGCTATTTCACATTACAAATTAGAGACATCAATGGAATGAGGTGGTGGGGATTGGAATTAGATGATCACTGCCCACTAGCAAGTTGCCCCACTGCCCCTGGAATAGAGGTTGAAGGGTGTCCTGTATTCCATTGACAGTATTATAATATGTAGATTTGTGTAGCTATATTCGCTGGGCTAGAAAGTTTATGTATATATATTTCAGCCTAGTATATGCACCAAAGTTATATCTTTTTCTGTAATGTGATTATCTCTACATTTCAGACCACAAATCTTTGTATAGGTTTGATAATGGAAGACTGTTAGCTTCAGGGTTAACCAGTTAAATCTGTATAATATCTAAATAAAAGTTGAAGCATATAATTTATTATTGTTACACTTTTGTTAATTTTTAATATTTGGGTTGAATATGAAATTTTATTGTATTTGGACTAAAATCTTTAGTTTTGGGCTAAAAAATACAAACAAAGTAAGCATTAGAAATTAGAGATATAGGCCCTAAAAAACATTAAAAAAGATAAATATTCACAAAATTACCTTAAAATAAAGTTACAATAATATAGGCATTAGTTTCTCAAAATAATAATAATAATATAGGCATTATACTTGTAGGGGAGGATTTTGTTCCAGCCCCTGCAAGCTTATTGTCCTCTTTGGGAAGCCAATCCCGCAAGGTTTTGTTCTCAAGCGACGTGAGTTTCCTTCTCGGGTTCGACCCATTTTTGGAAAGCCTTTGGATTCTGTCCCACATCAGCAAGAGATGCGCCCCACTCATGCCTTATAAGCCCTTGGAGCAAGCATGAGTGTACCACTACTACGCATGAGATGTGCGTCGGATTTCTGAATTGGAAACAGAGCTCGCAATACTGAAGTCAGAGATGGCCCAGTTGCAAAGAAATCCTCCAAATGCAGTCATTTTGGATAACACCGCCATTCACGGCCTGCTTTGAATTTCCACCGTCTCCTTATCACATGCCTCCTTTTTATTTATTTATTTTTTTATGACAGATGTATCTTGTAGGAAAAGTGCTTAGAACCCCCCCCCCCTTTTTTTTTTCTTTTGGGTCCTCATGTATGGAGACGCCCCACATCCTCCTCTTTTTTTTTTTAGGTTGTGTACATGTGCTAAACAACTCCCTTTGGCTCTGTATTTGGTATGTCGCTTGGATTAACCTATCACAGTTAATGCGACCCGCATTTTGTATCTAAACATGTTGTATCTAAACATATTATGCACAAAATATATTATCAAACGAGTTTTCACGCTTAGCTCCGTAAAGGTTGTTCATGCTTTATGGGTGTGTATGCATCTATTAAATACTCAAATTAAAGTAGTTTCATACCTTCCTTTGAGATCATGTATGTTTGCAGGTTATGTATTGCTACTTAGAAGCAAGTCGCGATTAGTCAGGCAATCAGCTTACCCTTATTCCATCCTCCAAGGAAGCGTCAATGATTAGGGTGCTTGACTATTGTAGCCTTTAAAGGGTGATTTAGGCCTTCCCGTACCTTATTCTCTGCAAGGATTATATATATTTATGTATACATATATTTTTGGGCTCGCCATTTAGTGGTTGCCTCCCTGTGTAGCACGTAGGGCCACCATGCTGGCCTTTTTTTTTTTTTGGACTATATTTATGTGCGTTGCAGATCTTGCTAGCCTGCCATTGTCTAGGGGGATGGTTTTGTTTTCCTATGTGGT
This sequence comes from Notholithocarpus densiflorus, assembly GCA_030021035.2. NCBI lineage: Eukaryota > Viridiplantae > Streptophyta > Magnoliopsida > Fagales > Fagaceae > Notholithocarpus > Notholithocarpus densiflorus. Next base: position 1,320,393 of record JARYZH020000054.1, on the reverse strand, counting down.
CAAATAGTACACCTACCATCTTTAACTACGGCGGGCTGTGGCACCAGTTGTATCCTCACACTTAGTATCTCTGTTGTAATAGCAATCAGCCATTGCTTAATATGTGTTAATTTATAGCGTTTGACGCTAGCTTTTGATTCATAAGCCCACTCGCTGTTTTACAAGGTTTCAGGTATGAACATGTGTCATCGCCCTTCCCCCCTTTTTTGTTGGTCCCCTTACTATTTTGTAAGGTGTACCTTTGAACGGATGTCAAGCTCCCTCCTGTGAATGAGGATTTAGCTGTGTCATTACTTTGTTGACTTCCTTACCATTTTGTAAGGATTGTCGTTGAAGTGGTACCCACCTGGCTTCCCTTACCTTCTTAAGAGTGTAGTAGTCTCGCATGTAGGGGTTTTGCCTTGATTGTGTTTTTCATGAGCTCCCTTACAAATTCGTAAGGTTTGTTGCTCGAATAAAGTGATGTATGTTCTTTTGAGGCATGTGCGCTCACATGCGCATATATATATATTTATATATATATATATATACCAGAAAAAAAGAAAAAGCGAAAATGTGATGATGCCATTTTTTTTTGAAAAGAAAATTGGGCATTCTCATTGATTCGTTACACTCATACATCATGTTTCCCACAAGAAAATGCAAGGTAATAAACTAAAATGCAAATCACATGGCGGATGATGCCCAACCTCAAAAGTGAGCTGGTGTTTTTCGCCTTAGAGGAAAATAAATAAATAAAAAACACAAGCGACGCATGATACCTATATTTCCAAATCAGACTAGCATTTCTTGACTTCATTAAGCGTGATAAAGCTTGAGCCACTTGCCATTGATGGGATCCATTGTGGTAGACTCGTCCATGCTACAAAGGCGCTTCCATGAGCCTCCTTCACAACATATGGGCCTTCCCAATTTGGTGCAAACTTGGAAGAGGCCCCTACTTTTCTTCTTACATAATCTGCTACCCTAAGAACGAGTTGGCCTTCCACGAAGATCCGTTCACGCATATTCTGCTCATACATACTTCTCATTCGCTGCCAGTATCGCCGTACCCTTTCGCGTGCGATGTCGCGCGTTTCATCCATTGTTTCCAAGTCCACCATCCGCGCCTCAGCACACATATTCGCATCTGTTTCAAGCTCTTGGCCCTGCAATGTACGAGCTGTTGGCACCATCAACTCCATCGGTGAGATGGTTTCGGTGCCATATACCAAAGAAAATGGCGAAAAGCCAGTGGCTGTTTTGGTAGAGCTTCTATAGGCCCAAAGTGTATCCAGAAGATGCGTATTCCAACCTCCAGCATAGTCAAACACCATCTTACTAAGAATTCCCAATAAGACCCTATTGGTTGCCTCCGCTTGTCCATTCCCTTGAGGGTAGTAAAGGGTCGACCTTTGATGCTTGACTTTGTAATACTTGGTGATTGCTCAAACATCTTTGTTTATGAACGGAGTACCATTGTCACTCACAATCTATACGGAATCCTAAAACGGCAGAGGATGTGCTCTTTGATGAAATTGGCTACAGCCGGCCCTGTCGCTCTCTTGAGTGGAATAGCTTCCACCCACTTCATAAAATATTCGGTGGCGACAAGGATCCAAATGTAGCCATTCGATGGCGGATGGATGGGGCCGATAAGATCAAGCCCCCAGGTGTGGAAAGGCCATGGTGTGCTCATGTCTTGCAAGCTCATGGGATGGGTATGGATGAGGTTCGCATGCGTTTGACAGGTGTGGCAGCATTTAACAAACTCAGTGGTGTCCCTCTTCATCAAAGGCCAATAATACCCCGTAGATAAGAGTCATTCGTGAAGTTTCTTTCCCCCTTGATGCTCTCCACACTCTCCACCATGTACTTCTCTCATTACGGCCTGCGATTCTGTGACATCTCAGCGGCTCACTGTTGTATCCTTTACGAAACAAAATCCCCCCTTCAGCAAAATAGCGCCTGGCAAACTTCTTGAGGTAATAAGCCTCCTTCTTGTCAGTAGGTAGGACTCCTTCCAAGATGAATTCCAGAAATGGTGTTCTCCAATCAGTCGTCTAGAAGATAGTATATGATTCTACCCTATCAAGCACATGTTGGCATGTTGGGCACTGGCTTTGCACTTTGCTTGCTTGGGTCTTCATATCAAGCCAAAAATAACCCAAGCATTGGAGGCGTCAATAGAGGGGGATTTTGTTCTCGGCGCAGCAGGTCTTCTCATGGACTTCGCTTAACCTCTTCGCTACTTCTTCTAAATTTACACACCTTGCTAACACTCCTCCAAGTAGCCTCCGATAAAGCTCACCAGCAACAAGCGTATAGTTTCGGAGCTGTTTGGCATCAATTTCTATTCCTTGTTCCAATAAGGCATCTCTCAAAGGTGCTCGCCAATCTTTAGCTCCTGTGGTCCTATTTTTAAACTCATCTTGCAAGAGTAGTGTGATGGGGATGCTTCTTTTGAGGATGGTAACTTTGGTGCTTTCCCCTTCGAACATGATTTTGGACCCAAGTGTGGCCAAGGCATCGGCATGGCGGTTGTCTGATCTTTGCGTGTGTTCTATGGTCAGCTCGTTAAAGTGATCCTCTAGCCTCTGAGCCATTGCTCGATATGGGGCCAGCGAGGGCTCTTTTAGAGAAAAATCACCCCTTGCTTGACTTACCACAAGATTCGAGTCTCCCCGCACCTTGAGCCTCTTGATTCCCATTTCTTGTGCTATTGTTAGGCGGGTATGATATGCTTCGTATTCCGCCACATTATTAGAGCAAAGAAAGTTTAACTTGAAAGACATGGCTATGACTTCGTTTTCCCCATTAGCTAGGACAATACCAGCTCCTCCGCCAGTGGAAATGGAAGATCCATCAAATGTCATCTCCCACAGACATTTATTCTCCTTTAGGCATGACACCTTTGCGACTTCTCCAGGCACTTTATCCCTGATTTATGAGATGTCTTCTTTGGGGAATTTGGTTAGAAGCTCCGCTATTGCCTGACCTTTAACTGCCCTTGGCATGACAGACACTATATCATATTCAAAGAGTTGGAGCAACCATTGTGCCAACCTGCCCGAGAGAACGGGCCTTTGCAAGAGCGTCCTTATTGGATTGGACTTTGTCATTAAGTACACCGTGTGGGCTAAGAGATAATATTGCAGTTTTTGCGCTGCATATATCAAAGATAGACAAGTGCGTTCAGCTCTTGGGTAACACATTTCTACGTCTCTAAGGGCTCTACTCACGTAGTATACGGGCTGCTCAGTACCATCTTCACCTTCTTGCGTGATTAGAGCCCCAACAACCTTGTCATTTGACAAGATACAGCCGCAGTGGCACGCCTGGCATTGGTGACCTAACAGTAGGTAGGCCGGTCATCATCTCTTGCAATTTGCGAAAAGCTAACTGGTGTTCATTGCTCCATTGAAACTTCACGCCTTTCTTCAATAATGGGGTGAATAGGGTGATTGATGCCGCTAACCCCAGTATGAATCTTCGAATGTATGAGAGCTTTCCTATGAAGGACTTCAACTCTTTGACTGATGTTGGGGGTTTCATTGTGACTATGGCTTTCACTTTCAATGGGTCCACATCAATTCCCTTTTGATGGACAAGGAATCCTAGAAATTTTCTAGTTGTCACCCCAAATGCGCACTTCAAAGGATTCATGCGCAGTTTGTAACGACGACACCTCTCAAAAACTTTCCTGAGGGTTCTTATATGACTCTCTCTAGTTTTAGACTTTACGACTATATCGTCGACGTAGTCCTCGAGTTCCCAATGCATCATGTCATGGAAGATAGCGGTCATAGCCCTTTGATACGTGGCACCCGCATTCTTAAGCCCAAATGGCATCACGGTGTAGTAGAAATTTCTGATAGGAGTACGGAATGCGGTCTTTGCTGCGTCTCTTGGTGCCATTTTGATTTGATTGTAGCTGCTAAAACCATCCATAAAGGAGAACATCTCATGACCCGCGGCTGAGTCAATAAGTAGGTCCATATTAGGGAGAGGAAACTCGTCCTTTGGACAAACCTTGTTCAGGTCTCGAAAGTCGACACAACATCTTATCTTTCCGTTCTTTTTCTTCACAGGAACTATGTTTGAGAGCCACTTTGGGTGTTCAATAGGCTTGATAAACCCCGCTGCTAACATTAACCTCTTGAACAATTTAAGCTTCGACGTCGGGATGGAAAGTCCTCCTTGGCTGCACCAGTGGTTTAGCCCCCGGTTCAATACTAAGAGCATGAGCCACCATTTTGGGATCTAGACCTAGCATTTCTTCGTATTGCCATGCAAACACATCTCGATACTCTTTAAGCAAAGACACTAATTCCTTTTTCTTTGGTGGTGTGAGCAAGGGATTGATGGAGATAGGCAGCTCCATATTATGATCATCGCTCAAATTGACTATTTCAAGTTCCTCATTGTTTGGCGACAGCTTAGGCGGGGTCAACACTTCTTGCGATACTGCTTCTTTTTTAGTCGGATTAAATGTTTCTTCTAACAGGCAACAGGAGGTAAGACAACCCCCCCTTGTCAGTCCGGGGCCCTCTTGCTTGGCGGATTCAGGCCCCGCGCACCTTCACAAGCGATAAATGGTGCGCCCATCAGGCAGTTGAAACTTCTCACATCTTGGAGCATCATAGGTCGTCTCTTTTCGCTCTTTGCATTTCTTCTTCCTTTCAAGGAGATCTCACAAGTCCACTTCAGACCCCCCTTTAACATCCTCCCAACTAGGCAAAGGGGTGCCCAAGGGCTTCGCAATTGCGTCCCCTCCACTTATGGTCAATTGATCATAAAAGGCCGCTTCTAGATAATGAGCCTCTAATTGGTCGAAAGGAGTAGGATTGGTTGGGATGCGAATTGATTTTCCATTTAAGCGTCCCTTTACGCATTGATGGTAAGTAGACGATATGAGCTTGTGCTTGTGCAGCCATGGCCTTCCTAATAACACATGGTAGGACACAGAAGAATCGAGAACATGGAACTTGGTGAGCCCCACGAGTGGTCCGACCTTGAGTACTAGCTGAATGTGTCCAATGGTATGCTCACATCCTCCCCCGAATCCGGTAATCTCCATTGGCAATCCTTGTATTTTTTTTCGGGAAATGCCTGTTGCGACAAGAGTACTTAATGGAAGAATATTGAGGGATGAGCCGGTGTCCACGAGGGCTTTCCTCACATGAACTTCATTTATCATTGTTGGGACATATAATGGCCTCTTGTGATCGGGGTATTGGACTTCCATGTCTTCATCGGTAAAGGTGACCGCGTTGGTCGTCTCTAGAAAGGCTCGACTTACGTGAGCTTCTGCTGTAAAACATTGGGATCCGGATGAAGATGCAATGCCGACTATAGCTTCCGTCGTTGCCGTTCTAGCCTCGAGGGTTAATCCCAATTGGTTGAACAACGAACGAAATGTAGGACTTCTTTGCAATGTTTTAATAGCGGCCGGAGTAAGTGTGGCGGATATCATGGGATCTTCTTCTTCATCGCTAGCATGTATGACCACAACGACTATCCCCTTTCCCTTGTCATGCTGAGGCAAAGGATTTCTTTGTACACCTTAAGTGCCACGGCCTACTTCGAGAGTGCCGTCTGCCAATTTCTCATGAAACATCCTTCGTATGTAGCGACATTCCATAGTTGGGTGATGAACATATCTGTGGTAGCAACAGAAATGTGAATGTTTCTTGTCTTCCTCGGTTGGCTCTCTATCAATCTTGTACAGTTTTACCACTCCATCTATGATCCACTGATCAAGGATGACACTCAATTCCTCTAACGTGCAAGATATAGGCGGATATTCTTCAACTACCTTGCCTTTCTCGCGCTTCTTACTAGCGGGCTCATTGGCAGCCACTAAGAGCGCTTGGGTAGCATTCCTCTTATTAGTCTTTGACCACTCATTCATTTTCCAAGTTCTCTCGTTTGTCTTCCAAGATGCTGCAGTTTTGCGGGCCTTTTGGAGTAGCAGAGCAAATCGCTTGATCTCCAAATTCTCAAGGTGAATTTTGTACTCCGAAAACATATTATCAATGCAAATTTCAACCAATTCATGCTCCTCGTACTTCACATTGCATTCGAGGGCTTTATCTCGAAATCGCCGTATGTAATCGAGTAAATCTTCGTCGGTCCTTTGCTTAGTGTTGTGCAACCCAATCAACATAACCTCCTCTTGCTCTTGGTAATACTTCCCACAGAAGCACTCCACCATGTCCTCCCACGACTCGATCGATCCGGCTGGGATCGTGATGTACCATGAATAAGCCTTGTCAGAAAGCGATTGGGAAAACTCGCAAAGGCATAACTCCGAATCACTAGTATATGGGCCCATAGTATCTATGAACTTGCTTACATGCTCAAGAGCATTTCCTCGTTGTCCATCATAGAGTGGAAATGTGGGAACTTCATAATTTCGGGGATATGGTTTGTGCAATAGCTTAGACGGGTAAGGAGGTTGGCAGACGAACTACCTTGGCACTTTGGAGATTTTTGCTTACGTTGGCAAGTTGACATATTGGGAAACATTATTAGCATCAAGAGCGTCACTAGCTTTGTCCTGCCTCGTCTTTTCGCTAATATCCGCCACCTTTTCATTTTGACCCTTTTTGAGCGTGGGCTCCTCTCGTCGTGGATTCTCCTTATCGCGAGCTTTGTTGGATTCTTCAATGCGCTGGATAGCCTGAGCGAGGTTGTCCTGGTTCCGCTGCATGCCTCTCATCATTTCAAATAATTCCTTCATTTGCTGAGAGGCTTGTTCGACTTCCTCCTCAAGACATACTTCCCTCAAAGAAGAAGCGTTAGCAGCTGCCCCTTAAGATGGAGCAATGGTGTGGGACGTACGTTGGTTTTTTGACTTGGGAGGCATGGTTTCTCCTTCCTTAGCTACTTAACTCCATAGCGGAGTCACCAAAATGTCAGGGAAGTTTTGTGACAAAGGCTGAGATTGCAGAAATGAGCCCAAAACTCCCCTTGGGTTCATTAAATTCGTTAGTTATTTGGAGAGCCAAGCCCAAAATTCGCAATGTGAGGTACACAAAGGCTAATGGTGCTTTATGGAAAGAGAAACCAACACAAAAAATGAAAACACAAGAAAGTGCAGAAACTATATATTCATAAATCAGAAATTTCAGCCCGCAGTCACCGAGAGGAAAAAATGGAGGGAGGTCCCGAGCAAGAGAGGGAGAGTTCCCCTATATTATTATTTTCACCTCCAGGCCTTCAAATCGTCCATACACTAGGTAGCTAATTGGGCTTTTGTGTCAAAGTTTTGGGTTTTTTTGTAGGGAAAACGTCCTTTTTCTTGTGGGCTGGTGATGCATATTTATACCAAGCTTTAGGGGATGCTTGTGACCAGTTTTTAGGTGGGAGGAAGGCCTTGGACCTTTCAGATGCTATTTCTATGACTTGGTGTATTATGTTTTATGTTTAGGGAAAGGTTTGGTTGCTTTTTGCATGATTTTGGAAACAAAGTTGTCTTTTCTTCATAGCTGCTGTCTCTGGTCTTTGTAGGCCTTGGAAAACTACATTTGGGTGGCTGAGTGGGCTAGGCTGCTCAGCCTTTTTCTTAGAGTCAGCTATGCCTAGGTGTGGAAAATGGAGCTGGGCTGAAAATTAGGGGCACAGCCACCCAGAGCATGGAACCAAATTTGAGGTAGAAATTTCTAACACTAGACCTCCTTTATGGGCCCTAGATGCCCCCAGCATCCCTAGCCCACTTCGTGGCACACATGGGCTTGGCCTATGTAAAAGGTCCAATGGGAACTAACCCACACCCATTGAAACCATTCCTACTCAATTCCCCAACCATTCGCATGGGCTTAGGCCATGCAATAGAGCAGAATACATTGATAAAATACATTAGTCGGACCCGCTAAGCAATTGGGCTTAGTCATTCTGTCAAACCATAAAATTTGTCGCGTAAATAACCATTAACACCTTGCAAAGAACTTTCGCAAGTTTTTAAAATTCAAAAAGGATGGGAAGTCCTTTGAGAAAGGAAAATTCTCCAATTTCAAGAAAGACAAGAAGGACTTCAAAAGGAAGGATTCCAAAGACTCTTCTCCTTCTCAAGTAGTCACTTGTTATGAGTGCAACGGGTATGGTCATTTGAAGAAAGAATGCCCCACCTATTTGAAGGCAAAGGGTAGAGCTCTTGCTACAACCCTTTGTGATTAGGATAGCTCAAACTCCAATTCTGAAGAAAGTTGTGATGGGGAAGGAAACTACTCCTCTTTCATGACCATTGCACGCGTAGATTCTTCGAAAGATTTGAGCAATCTAGTGGAAGAGCTTGGTGAGCATACCAAAGTGGAATCTATTGGTTGAGCAATCTAGTGGAAGAGCTTGGTGAGCATACCAAAGTGGAATCTATTGGTGTTGGAGATGAATCCGATGATAATGAAGAAGAATGCATTTATGAAGGAACAAATAGATTGCAAGAATCCCACAATGCACTTCTTGAAAAGCTCGGAGAATATGCAAGAGTGGCTAAATCAGCCATTAGAAAGATGAAGAAAGTCGAAGAGGATTATAAAAGCATCCTTGTACAGTACAAAGAGACCAGGTGTGAAATTGAAGGGTTAAATGAAGAACTAAACAATGTCTATTCCAGGATAAAGTTTCTTAAGCTTGAAGTTGTTCAAGCAAATGCCAAAGTGGAGCGTGTTGCTTCCAAGAAACTTGATGAAGTGCTTGCCTATCAAAAGCCTTCTTCGGATAGAAGTGGCTTAAGGTATATCGGAGAAAGTAGCTCAATCTCTAAAGTGTCTAAGGAAATGAAGTTTGTCAAGGCTAAAGAACCATCAACTCCTTTTGTTGATAATGTAAAATTTGAAAAGAAGCCAAATGTGGTGAATCAAAAGGTTTTGACAAAGTCTTTAAATCCAATTGTGGCCAAGCCCAAGGCAAAAGGAAAGTCTCTTCCTAAGGCACAAAGAGGTCCATAAACACAACACTATTGCCATCATTGTGGAACTTGAAGGCACACTAGACCAAATTGCTACATGCTCTAAGCATTAAAGAATGCGGATCGTTAAAAGCCAAGAAGACAAGGAAAAGGCAATGGGAAACACAAGCAACCAAAAGGGCAAGAAGAAGAACCCGTTATGAGTGATGTGATGAAGATGATTAATACCATCACCTCATGTTTGGCCAACTTCACCTTAAGGTTTGAGAATCATGGCTCAAGTACCCAATCCTCAAAGGATATCACCCCAAACGCACGTGCTATGTGGGTGAAGAAGGGTACTCATGCATAAGCATTATAACATGTCCATGCATTAATTCTTTCTATATAATGTGACATTGTTGGTTGTTTGCTTATTTTACATTCTAGCATGTTTTTATTGTTTTTGTTATTTAAAATCTTTGGTTGTTTGTTGTTTTTTATCATTCTTTATTTGCTTTGTGTCAAAAATCCAAAAATACATAAAAAGTATAAAATCCAAAAAGTTTGATCGGCGGTGTTGTGTATTGTCACATGTATGTTTAGCCTTGTACCTCCGTACTAATGGCTTTGTGCATTAATGAGCTTAGCTTGTTGTTTATGCACTTGTATCTTTGTGGGAAACATCTTGACATCTATGTGATTGTTGTAAATAGATCTTCAAAACTTGTCATGAATGATTAGTCAATTGTTCTGTTGATCTTGAGACTTGCGTAGACTTGTGCCTATATCTCTTCCCACTCATTTTTTTTTTGCTTAAAAGCTCAACCAATGTCAAATCTCGAAAAGAGATAATAAGCTAAAAAAGTCGTCGCACAAACTAGTATTTGACTAGGAAAAAGGGAAAGCGACACGTATTGAAGTGTATGGTGCCAAAAGCCAAAGGCTTACTCATCAAATTGAAATATAAAAAATTTCAGGCATCGATCTCAAAAAGAGATGTAAAGATCAAAATGATCAAAAGAAAAAGAAGCCAAATGAAAAGCTTCTATCTCAATGTAATCAAGTTTATGTGGGAGGTCATATATGTTCATTTTTACAATTGAGATAGGTCACTTTACTTAGTGCTAATTGTATATGACTTGGTTGAATCGATCATTGAAACTTCACGTTAGACTAAGTACTATCTCATATTTGAAACCCACCCACATCACACATGTCTATGTTCAATGAATACCTTATTTATTTGTGTGATTGTACTTGATTAAATGTGATGTACATACTCAAGCATCTGTTGATCAGCCGAAAAACAATTTTGAGTATTTTAGTTGTTTTTGGAAAGTATTTTGTTTTGAAAAATTTCACAAAAATCCAAAAATTTTCAACTTTGCCTTTTGGCGACTCACGAGTGAGTTGCAAGTTTTCAAGCTCAAGTCGCGAGTTTATCCAGAAGGTTTCGCGACTCATTGGCGAGCGAAAGTCCCAGTCACGAAAAAGACTTAGAAATTTTTTTCAAAATCTGGGTTTAAGAATTTTTGGCAACTCATTCTGAGTAGCGAGTTCATCTAGAGGCTTTCACGACTCACTGGCGAGTGTAAGTCCAAGTCGCGAAAAAGACTTAGAGAAATTTTTCAAAATCTGGGTTTAAGGGATTTTGGCGACTCAATTTGGCGACTCACTCGTGAGTCAGTTGAGTCACGAAAAACGCGTATTTTGCAAAAATAAGGTTAAAAATCAGACAGTTTTTCAAAACTTTTCAATTTCCCTCGCATCACGTGCTTGTCTCTTTGTCTTCTCTGCCTCTCCCTCTCTCAAAACCGCCATTTTCACTCCAAAAACCTCCATTTTTATCTTCAATCTTCACTCCAAATCCAAGAAAAGGTATGGGTTTTCACTCATTTTTACTTTATTTCAAGTTTAAAGCATTATATTTCATAGATTTGTTGTGTTTGTTGAGATATTGAAATATTGTTGATGTACATGGGTTTTTGTAGTTTTTGATGAAATTGATGTATGGGTTTTGTTGAGAATGATGGTATATTGCTTGTTTTACATGTTTTTATTACATGCCCATGCATTATACTATGTTTTGTGTTGTGGTGTGCATACCATTTTGTTGATAAAATGTCTATTTAGATGTTTTTGTGTGTAATTTTGGACTCCGTTGAGTACAAAATTTGGGGATAATCATGTTTCCATGTTTGGAACAACTAATGATTATGTGTTTCACACTTTGCCCCTTGCATGATTTCATGCTTCATATATGCACACTTTTTCATATGATGCACACACACACAATTTTTGACATGCTGAGTAACTAATGCAATGATTATATCATGCTTTGATGTTTAGCATCTTCATATGTCAATTTTTTTTGAATTGCTCTTTAAATTATAGTTTTTAGGGTTTAATTCGTAATTAATTCTTTTGGTACTAACTTGTTGCTAATCAAGTTTGTTACCGTTCATTGTGCTCTATTTTTGTGGTATTTATTGCTATGTTTTGTAGATGGCTCCACGAAAAACTATTACTCAACGTGGTGACAAGAGAAAGCGCCATGATAACAGCTTGTTTTGCTCCCCTCAACACTTTGAGAGATATTCCCTTCAATTCGAAACAGCTCCAATCATTCAGGAGAGACATGTGAATCTTGCTGATCTTAAGGATTCCTTCATTCCTAGCTATTTTGAAGGACGGGGCTGGGATAAACTTCTTGGTGAATTCCCCTGAGTTTGTGAACCTTTGATTAGAGAGTTCTATGCTAATGCATCAATCAAAGAGGATCACATAAAATGCTGGGTTAGAGGTCGTGCATTCACTCTTGACATTGAGGACATTGATGCTATACTTGGACTTGAAGAACAAGATCATGAAGGGTTCATTCCGTTCAAGAATAAAATGCTCTCTCTAGAATCTATGCAACTTTGCATTGCTGGCCATAAGGAAGGAAAATGCCTCAACACAACCTCCTTTCCTCCAGATTTGAGATACCTAGCATATATCATGCTGTTCAACTTGTATCCGGTCAAGAAGTTGTCAACCATCAACAATGCTAGAGCCATATTCCTCATGGAGCTTCATGAGAAAATCTACATTGACATTGGTGCACACTTGTACAACATCATTGCCGACGCCACAAAGACAACCTCAAGGTCAAAGCTTGTTGTCCCAAGTCTTATAATGAGGATTCTTCATAAAAATGGTGTGGAAACTCCACAACACATTAGCCTAATGACTTCATCTCCTTCCATCAACTCTTAAACAATCCTAAGAAGTAGAGTTCGACTTCCTGGAGATGAACAAGCTGAAAAGCCTGAAGAAGCACCTCCTGTTGATACAGATCATACTTGAGAGGATTGATGGTCTTCGGGATGTAGCAACTGAGCATTCCAATAGCCTTGCAGTTATTCAGGACCAAATCAACTTGTTGGCAGCCAAGTTTGATAGCTTTACTCACTAGCCTTCACCCTTTGGCCATTCCGGTCAAAAAAGGGGAGTAGTATTAGGCAGCTCTTGAGGGGGAGCTTATATTGAGGGGGAGAACATAGCATTGGTTTTTAGCTTATGGTTTTCATAGCACTTTGATTTAGTACTCTATTGGTTTTCATATTTTGGCTTTAAAATACTTGGATGCTTTTTGTTATGGATACTTGGATGTTTTAGCTATTTAGACTATGCTTTATATGTACCCTTGCTTATGTAGCTTAGTACTTTTAGTTAATGTTTTGCATTTTCTTTAGTATTCTTGTGCCCTTGTTGGATCTTGTATCCTTGATGCAATCTAAACCTAATGCTTTTTGCTTTAGTGTTCTTGCGTCAGTAGAGTGTTGGACATACAAATGATACTTTGCATTGAGCTTATTTGCTTGCATGTCCGGATGTTCATTCACCGTGTGATTGTTCATTGTAGTCACCATTTATACTGATTGTTCTTGTATGGTCAAATTATGCTTCATTATCATATTCATACTTGCTTGATCATATTATGCTTGCTCCATATGCATTCTAAGTTTTTTGCTTACAATGAACTTAATGAGTGCATTTTGTGATATTGTTTTCAGGAGACTTGTTTGTTTGTATGGTTCAAGAGCTTCACAAATCTAGAATTAGGTGTGAATGAGTTTTGGCAACTGTTCCCAATTCACATTTTTAATTCTAGAGTCTGTTTTAGGGTTTTGTCACGAAATAGCTAAAGGGGGAGATTGTAAAGTTGAATTATTTAACTATGTGTTAGCTTTATTTTGTGCTAAATTTGCTTGTAATTCAGCATTTAGAAACCCGGTATTTAGGTGAGAATAATGTAATGGTTGTGTGTGAGAGAGTGTGAAGATTTGATCAAGAGTGTGCAACAAGATGTGATTCGTGACTAGAACTCGCGACTGACTCGTTTGTGGTGACTCGCTAGAATGTAGCACACGTGTGAAGCATGCAGGAAGTTGAAGGGTCAGGACAGTTGGATCATTACAGGACAAAAAGTACAGTCTGGCCAGTCTGGTAATTGGTGACTGGAACTCACAACTCATCCTAGTCACGAAGTGAGTTGCTAGTGCACCCTGTTTTGCTAAAAATTGACTTTTCACATTCCATCTCATACCCTATTATAAATACCCTTATACCCACGAAATGTAGAGAGCTTCTAGAGAGAATTTTGAGAGAAAATTCCTAGAGAACAACAAGATTGATTCATCCACAATCTTATATATTTGATTCTCCAAATTCCTCTACTCTCACCCTCTCCATTGTCATACCCATGAGAGGATCGTAAATCAAATCCTTACCTCACCAAATTCAGTGTTGTGAAAAGGTTCTTGGCGTTTGGGAAGCAGTTCAAGAGAGAACCAATTCATATTGGTTGATGCAATGGGTTAATTGCGGGATCCAGTAAGCTAGAGAAAACACGATTTGGCGTAACCTTATTGGAGTAAGAAGCTTGGTAGGCTTAGGTGCAATGGGTAGATTAGGCTTGGAGAGTCTATTGCTATTCATGTATCCCAACTAATTTTCTAGTGGATCATTTACCGCTTGGAGGGCGGCGAAGAGGTTTTTCGCCAAGTTTTTCGGTTTTCTCTTTGATAACACGTGGCGGTGTTATCTTGTGTTTGCTTCTCTCTATTCCATACTCTTTGCTTTTTATTACTGCTGATCTGTGATTAAAATATGGCTTAGAGTAGTTTGCTTATTTTGATATTGCTTATATTTCATATTCCGCACATATATTGTTTGAATAAAAGCTTGCTTTGGAAAATTTGTATTTGGGGGTCTAAACATTCACAAGTGTTTTATACACTAAGTGAGATTTCAATTAACATAATGGCTGGCTTTTTCATTGTTCTCTACGTATTAATTCCTATTGGTTACTGGACAAACTCGTATGAAGCCAAGCGATTTCCTATTTACTCATCAAGTGCGTTCAATGTTGATGGTGGAAAATACAATGTTTCAGAAGTTTTGAATGATACAACCTTCCAATTCGATCAACATGGATATGATGGGTATAGCAAAATTCATCTCAGCATCTTCTTTGTATATACTTATGGTCTAACCTTTGCAATATTGGCTGCAACAATCTCTTATGTTGCACTCTTCCATGGAAGGTATTTTGAAATTATCCATGAAAAGAACATATGTGCATAATTATTTGCCTATTTTACTTACTGGGGAGTCCTCCTAGCAATCGTCATGGCTCTACTCTTCACTCTCCCAATTGGTGTAATTACTGCTACCACAAACCAGGTATGGTATTCAGAATATAATTTTCTGTCTTCTTGTTCTCTGTGTTTGATCATTATTGTAAAATCTATGTGCAACAACCAGGACTTAATGTTATCGCCGAGTTGGTTATTGGTTTCATGTATCCCGGGAAACCTCTTGCAAATATGGCTTTCAAGACCTATGGCAATGTTAGCGTGACGCAAGCAATAATGTTTCTGTTAGACTTCAAGCTATGCCATTACATGAAAATTCCTCCAAAATCCATGTTTAATGTTCAGGTGATTTCTTTCATTTACAAAATCTTGTTCTCAATTTACCACCCACTACTTACATATTGCTAGAACCACTGGATATTGAGCTAAAAAGTAAAAATACTAATATTTATCTATGTTTTCAAATGAAGTTGGTGGGAACTTTAATTGCATCCTCACTCTACTTCGGCACATCTTAGTGGCTTCTAACCTCAGTAGAGCATATATGTGAACCATCTAAACTTCCAGAAGGAAGCCCGTGGACTTGCCCTGGATATGATGTTTTCTGTAGTGCTTCCATCATATCGGGTGTAGTCAGCCCAATTCGCATGTTTGGCTGTCTTGGACTGCACTCTAAGATGAACTATTTCTTTCTCATTGGCTTCCTAGCACCACTGCCTGTGTGGGTACTCTCACGCCTGTTTCCTGAACAAAAGTGGATAAGCCTCATTAACAGGCCAATCTTTATAGGAGGATCAGGAGGAATGCCACCAGCCAGGGCTGTGAACTACCTATGTTGGTGTGCTGTTGGCATTTTCTTCCACTTTTATGTGTATAGGAGATATAAAGGCTGGTGGGCTAGACACAATTACATTCTATCAGCTGGGCTAGATCCTGGAGTAGCTTTCATGGCCATGCTTTGCTATTTCACATTACGAATTAGACACATCAATGGAATGAGGTGGTGGGGATTGGAATTAGATGATCACTGCCCACTAGCAAGTTGCCCCACAGCCCCTGCCCCCTGGAGTAGAGGTTGAAGGGTGTCCTGTATTCCATTGACAGTATTATATTATGTAGATTTGTGTAGCTATATGCGCTGGGCTAGAAAGTTTATGTATAAATATTTCAGCCTAGCTATATGCACCAAAGTTATATCTTTTTCTATCGTGATTATCTTTACATTTCAGACCACAAATCTTTATATAGGTTTGATAATGGAAGACTGTTAGCTTCAGGGTTAACTAGTTAAATCTGTATAATCTATATAATATTAAAAGTTGAAGCGTAGCAATTAATGTTGCAACGCTCACGTTGAGCCATGTCAGCAGCCATGTCAGCAGCCATGTCATTACCATCTTTTTTCTTGAATTTCTCCTATAATTTTAAAATAGTTTTCCTAAATTTTAAAATACTAAAAAAATGAAAATAATTATCAGCCTTATCTCTACTATAAAGCCAATCTTTATAGCTTTAATTCCACAATAAAGCTCAAGCCCAAGCCCAAGCTTGTGTCTCACGATTTCAAATTCCCTTTCTGACTCCTCACCTTTTGGTTTACTATGTTTCACAATTTCTGTCTCCCCACCTTTTAAACAACAACCCTTCATCAGCGTTAATTTGTCAACGATTTCAATTCCTCAATGACAACCCTTCAGCTTTTGCTAACGCCAACCTATAACAATAGTCTCTCTATCTTCCCTCCTTTGTCTCATCCTCTCCTCACAATATATCTTCCCTCCTTTGTGACTGCCTCGCATAATAATTTAATGTAAGGATTAGATTATTTTGATTGAATTTTTTTTTCTTTTAAAAATTTGTTACTGCCTCTTTTGTGCTGTGATATGAATTGTAAGGTTGAATTTAATCAACCATTTTGTTGGTTTTATTCCGTGCCAATTTGCTTGTAATTCAACACTTAGAAACCTTGTATTTATGTGGGAATCATGTAAGGGTAGTGTGTGAGAAAGTGTGAAGAAATGCTCAAGACTGTGTAGTGAAGCAAGGACTCGCGACTGGATCTCGTGGCTTGTAAGCCGCCAGAAGATGCACACGAGTGAAGCATGCAGAGAAGCTGAACCGTCATGCCAGCTGTAGCATTACAGGACAAAAAGTCCAGACTAGTCATTCAGTTAGCTCGCGGCTTGAACTCGCGACTCAGTCAAGTCGCCAGCCAGCTCTGTTTTGGAAAAACTGACTCTTTGCATTCCATTCTCACTCCAGTATAAATACTCCTTATACCCACGAAATGTAGAGAGCTTCTAGAGAGAATTTTGAGAGAGAAACCCTAGAGAAAAACAAGATTGACTCATCCACAATCTTCATCTTTGTTTCTCCAAATTCCTCTACTCTCACTCTCTCCATTGTTACATCCTTGAGAGGTACATTAGCCAAAACCTTTTCTCACCATGCCCATATCTGTGGAAATGCTATTTGGTGCTTGGGAAGCAGTTAGGAAGGGACCAATTGATATTGGTTGATGCTATGGACTATAGCGGAATCCGGTAAACTAAAGAAGACAAAGGTTCGGCGTAACCTCGTTGGAGCAAGAAGCTTGGAGGGCTTAGGTATACTGGGTAGATTATGCTTAGAGGGTCTTCTGCTGTTCATGTATCCCAACTTGATTCTTTAGTGGATTATTGACCGCTTGGAGAGCGGTGGAGAGGTTTTACGCAGAGGGCTTCGGTTTCCTCTTCGATAATACATCGCTGTGTTGTCCTTGTGTTTACATCTCTCTTCCCTTAATCTTTGCCATTTAATTTCTGCTGTGGATGTGATTTTATTTGGTTTAGATTGTTTATCAATTCTTTGTTAGGCTTATGTTCATATTCCGCACATCAATTGTTTGATATAAAGCTTGAATTGGTAATTTGTAATTTGAGGGTCTAAACATTCATAGTGTTTTATACACATTTTGAACATTCATGGATGATTGTTATGTTGATTTTTCTTTGTATCCATTTTTTTTAGGATGTTGAATTTTTGATTGCTGGGTTTTTTAATTAAAGCTCTACCTCTTTTGTATTGTGGGTCGTATATGGGTTTGTGTGATTCTGATTTCTTCGTGTAGTGCTGTTGTGTGGATACCTCAACAATTTGGTTTGGTTAACATGTGGGGAAGTTCTTGCTAGGGATACGCCAACTGGGTGTTTTAATTGGAGTTCTACCTCTTTTGTGTTGTGGGTCATATATGGGTTTATGTAAATATTGTTTAATGAGAGAGGCTGAACAGTTCATGTAGACTTATTTCCCATGATATGTGGGGTTGCCCCAAATTAATAAAAAGTGAATCAGAGTGGTCAAAAATTTCCCATATTCAATGTTTTGGTAATGACACTATTAAAATTCGTCCCTAGCTGTGCAGATTGGTCCAAGACAGATCCCAGCCATAAGTTTTCTCATATTGAATACCCCAAACAATTATCAAAGATTGCCAAATTCCCTTTCAGTTTTTCTCTCTCTCTCTCTTAAATTTCCAGTTATACTTTAAGAAGTAATAATAAAATGGAACGTTCGGTTGTTCAGCTGCAAATAATCAAAATTCAAGAGCTGCATGTGATGACAAACCAAATAAGAGAAGCTCCAGATTTGTTTGCGCAATGGTAATACAAAAACAATGTGGTTAGTCCATCTTCTACTCTCTCTTTTCTTTTATAGATTTCTTTTTTTTCTTGTTTTATTTCCAAGTGTAATTCTCAAATTCTGAATGTGCTTGTAGGGTTATTCGATGATGATCCAGTTGAGGAGAGGTAAAAAAAATTTTTACTTGCAAACAAGTTCAGGTACTTAAATTTCTCCTTCTACCCAAGTCATTATTTTCTTTCTCAGCATAACACAATGCAAGACTAATGCAATGATATATTTTTCTAGCTTAGATTATTGGGAAAATTTATGTGAAACAATCTTGGACAATATTAAGGGTCTACTTAGATCCATAGGAAATTTTAGGAAACATATGCATAATTTTTCAGATCTGTAAAATTTTCATTTGCCCAAACTCAAACACTTAAAAACACCTCATACAGTCTAAGTTTCATAGACTACAAAAATCTATTTTTTTTACAAATTCCTAATGCAATAAGCTATTCTTGGTATAAAGTATGCATAATAAAAGAACTCCAAAATCTGCTTAAAATTCTGCAAGGCAAGGATTCTGTTATTATAAAGAAAAAAAAAATTCCCTATCCTAGCTGCCTTGACTAAGTTAAGCAGGAAGTATCTTATTCTTTTTTCCTTTTCCCGTCTTGGATTTGTTCATTGTGCATGATAAGTAATGTCTGTAACTCTGTTTATCAAAAGCAAAAAAAGACGTCTCTAATTCCACTATTTTACTATTTCATTTTTCCATCTACTCTACTTAATAGAGTGGGGAGTGGCCCCATATATGATAACCCAATTCTTGACAGAGTCTCAATTCTAATATCCCTTAAGTCCAAGTAATGGAATGGACTGGATTCATCTATATAGTTTTGTACAGGTGATTTTGCTGTAATTTGGGTTCTCCTTTGTTGTAACAGTATCAGTCTTTGTGTTGTATATGGAGGTTGCAGGTTGCAGTTAAAGCTGCAATATGCTGTACAAATTGATGCAGAGCTTGCTTTGCTGTCTGGTTGTTTGGCTTGCGCTAGTGTTTAATTACATTGCATGCATCATGTGAGCCTAGATTTTTGGGTTGGGTCTTCTCCTATGTGATTTCAACGACTATGTGTGTAGGTATGTGTAAATATTTTCTGTCATTTTTGTGTGTAAGTATTTGGGTTAGGTCTTATCCTGTGTGATTTCAACGAACATGTAGTGTAAGAGTATAACTTTTGCTGTCATTTGTCAACCACTTTGTTTTATGGCTACTGAAATTGTTGTATAACTTGGTCCTTTGAATTGATTCTATTGTGGACCTATTTTACGTATAATTTAATAATTTTATAGAATTTGAGTTTGATTCATTTCTATCTGTTTAAAAGATTCAGTTTTTGGAAATTCTGAGAATTGGGGTTTTATATATCAAAAAAAAAAAAAAAAAAATTGAGATGTGGGATTGTTTATAAATCTATTAAAGGATGCTGGGTCTTGTATATTAATAATTGAATTGTTGTAATCTAGGACTTTCTAGGGATTTTTATAGATTTGGCGTCATCGGGAAGATGGGTTTGATTGAATAAAGAAAAGGGGCTGTTTGGCACAATATTTGTGAATTCATTAGATTTTAGAAATAATTATGTTTTGTATGGTTTTTGAGATAAGGTAGGAATAGAAAATTAATTTGGGTTTTTGACTAGACGTGGCAAAACGGGTGGGTCGGGTTGGGTTCGGGTCGGGTCAATCGAGTTGCAGGTCAAAACGGGTCACGGGACATTTTTAAACGGGTCAATCGAGTTACAGGTCAAACGGGTCGCGGGTCGAGTCGGGTCGCGAGTTGGGTTGAGTTGACCCGTATTTTTCAAATAAGTTTTTTTTTTTTTTTTTGAAATAGATGCAATCTGTCAATTGTTTATAAGTTCCTTAACTGTGATTAGATTCTCACTGGTGATACTGTTACCAATTACCACTAAACACTTGATACCCAAATTTGGTGCAACTCTTATTCTAGCTTTCTAGAAGCTAATCTTGGTATAATCTTCGATTTGTTTAAAGTAGGAAGAGAAAATGAATGTGGCAAGTAAAGAATGACAAACTATAATTGAGTACATAACATATTAAATAAAAAAGAATAAGTAAATATTTTATAAGAATTACACCTCAATCTCAATCTACTCAACGTTGGTAGACGTGGCAAAACGGGCGGGTCAGGTCAGGTTCGGGTTGGGTCAATCGGGTCGTGGGTCAAAACGGGTTACTGGTCAAAATAGGTCAAACGGGTTGTGGGTCAAACGGGTTGCGGGTCAAATAGGTCGGGTCAGAAAATTCTGACCCGTTTTGCCATGTCTATTTTTGACTGTGTATTGATTTTGATGTTCAATGTAACAGAACCCTGTGCTATTAGGGAGCTTGGTACAACTTTTCGGTTTAGTCCTAGAATGGCTGTATAGCTTAGGGACTGAAACAAAATAAGTAGTAAGATAAAAGATTTTGTTTTGATTTTTTCCAAGCACTTTTCT
This sequence comes from Notholithocarpus densiflorus, assembly GCA_030021035.2. NCBI lineage: Eukaryota > Viridiplantae > Streptophyta > Magnoliopsida > Fagales > Fagaceae > Notholithocarpus > Notholithocarpus densiflorus. The sequence continues at coordinate 1,299,745 of JARYZH020000054.1, read as the reverse complement.
CATCAACCAGAGGTTTGTTGTAAGTTGGTTCAATGGACCACCTTATGCTGGTTGATGACACATTGGGCGACAGTTTGGATTTAGAAGTTGATGACTTAATTAAAGTGTGACAACAAAGCAGATAAAGATGTGAGTGATGAAGAGATTGAAGCAGAAGAATTGGAAAGGCGAATGTGGAAGGATCGTATGAAACTCAAGAGGCTTAAGGAAAGATTGAAGATTGTAGCCCAACAAATTGCAGAGAAGCAGAAGCCCAAGAAGACCACTGAGATCAGGCTCGGAGGAAGTACAACACAAGATGGGATTCTCAAGTATATACCGAAGCTGATGGAAGTTTGCAAAGCTCGTGGCTTTGTCTATGGTATCATACCTGAGAAGGGTTGCTAGCGAGTGGTGCTTCTGACAACATTAGAGCTTGGTGGAAAGAAAAGGTGAAGTTTGATAAGAATGGGCTAGCAACCATAGCCAAGTATGAAGCGAAATGCCTTGCCATGAGTGAGGCAGAAAATAATCAGAATGGGAACTCTGAAAGCATTCTCCAAGACTTGCAAGATGCTACTCTTGGGTCACTATTGTCTTCTTAAATGCAACACTGTGACCCCTCTCAAAGGAAGTACTTGCTAGAAAAGGGAGCTCCGCCACCTTGGTGGCCAACAGGAAATGAAGATTGGTGGGTAAAGTTAGGGCTACCCCATGGTCAATGACCTCCTTATAAGAAGCCGCATGATTTGAAGAAGATGAAGAAAGCTAGAGTATTAACATGCTGGATCTGAATGAATGCAATCACATGCTACAATCTTATAAAAAAAAGTTGTGCACATCACTTTCAAGGATTTTGCAATCACATGTTGCTGAATGCAAATAAAACTTGAAATGTCATATTTACATGTTTGCACATACCAAATTAAAAATGTCACATTAAGTTTGATTGCTCATATGCATATTTATTCTTGATGTGCTGCTACTTTAAAGTAGTGAGAAGGGAATTTGAATTGTGCATGTCAATCTATAGAACAAATGGGGTTTGATGGATAGCTTAGTGTCATATTTGATATTTTTATGTTCTGGTCTTTTGCAAGACGATTGAATAATAAAACACTGCATAGTGATTGACTTTGCATGGATTGTAGACGGATTCACATTTCTAAGATATTTCTAAAGGCATTTTTTTTTAACTATTTGCTTTGTCTTTGCCCATTAAACAATAAGTTAGATCAAGAGTTGCACTTATCAAGTTTAAAAAAAAAAGAAAAAAAAGATCAAGAGCTGCATACTAAGAAATTGATTCTTTCTATCTTTGATCTTAAAAAAAAGAATCAGATTCAATTCCAGTTGCATTAACAAATTCTATTATTTTATATGGATTGTAAATAATATAAAATGTCTTTTTTAATGAATGTTTTATGAATTATTATTTATATTAGTTTAAAATATTATTGATTGATGATTGTGAAAGGGGTTTTTATTTTCACTCTGTTTTATGCTTTGTCAATGGGTATCATGACAACAATCTAAAATCAACCTACCTTTGCAAGTAGAAAATTTGAATGGAAAAACGTTTGTTTTCCAAATATAATTAAATGAATATAATCTCAAGTTTGGATGGGAATTCTACATAGTTAAGAAAGTTTTTGACTCTGTTATAGAAACTGACAAAAAAATTTAGCTTGAGAAGTGCATTATTTTTTAAAATAGCAAAATTACAAATTTGATATCTAACTTCTACATGTCGTAATACATTTCTCAACGTGTTTTATTGACAAGCTTATATTAGTGGTACTTCAAATGAATGTAAGAACAACAAAGGAAGAAGATACAGAAAGTACTTTAAAGTTGTCTTTCAATTTATTGGAAATTGATATTTTAGCATTTATTGGATATTGAGGATGTAAAGGATTGAAATCCTAATTTTAATTTAAGTTTGATTTATATTTTCCATTTTGTAATTTAATGATTCATATCAAGGATAGGAATCCTAATGTGAAATCAAAGATGAAGAAACAAAAAATTGTTTAAATCTTCGTATACAATAGCTTTCCTGTGCATCGAGTTAGCGACTAGTATCTAAATAAAAGCTTAAGCATATAATTTTTTTTGTTACACTCTTGTTAAGCTATATTAGCTTAGCATTTTAATCTACTTCAGTCTATTTAGTCTATTTCAGTCCACTTCAGTTTATTCAGCCTATTTCGGTCCAATGTGGTCCACGTTGGTCTATTTCGGTCTATGTTGGTCCACTTTACAGTGTCTTTACTACTTTAGTCTATTCCGGTCCACTTTGGTCCATTTGGTCCTGTTCGGGTCATTTTGGACTCCAAATACAATAAATTTTATACTTTTCAAACCAAATATTAAGATTAAAAAAAATGAGTTTTTGGTCTTAATATTTTGGGCTAAAAAATACAAACAAAGTAAGCATTAGAAATTAGAGATTTAGGCCCTAAAAAAGCAATAAAAATGATAAATATTCACAAAATTACCTTAAAATTAAAGTTGCAATAATATAGGTGTCAGTTTCTCAAAATAAAAAAAATAAATAAAAATAATAATAATATAGGCATTATACTTTATTTTGGAAAGAAAAAAAAAATGATACAATTCTAAAATTTATAATAATTTAAACTTAATATAAATATAACCTGTTATGTGTGTTTCATAGAATAAGAGTGTACATTTTAAAAAAAATATTTTTCGATATATTTAAATCAGTCATCCGATAATGGAATGGGGGTGTACATCATATGTTCGATTACATAAAGCTAATATAAAAATATAAAATTTTTAAATAACACATGCACTATTTAACTTATAAATTTTACATTATATTCTAATAAAATAATTATATTACATTTTCTTACACATCGAGAGAGTTTGAGACTAGTTAAAATAATACCAAAAAATAAGATGTTTAGAGGCACGTTAACATACTAAGATAACGAAACAAACTATATATATGGCATCAAAATGAATTAGACATGCAATTTAAAAAAGTTGCGGTTACAAACAACAGAATTCAGGAAACATTTCCCTAAACACTGAGTATCCTCAAGAACAGAATATGCCTTACGTGACTCATAATTTAGCTTGAAATGGAACCCATACTAAACCGTAGCTTGATCTTAATCTATTGAAATAGATAGTTGTTCAGAGTAACTAACAGTGTTTAAGACAGAAATAAATTGGTTGAAAATGGCAGATCTACCAAATTTTCTTTGTGGTAAGGTGAATTTATCTTGATAATTTATTGAATACTTATACAAGCCATATGGCTAAGTCAATCAACCAACACAGTAAACAATAACAGTTCAAAACGAGGGAAAAATAAAAAGATAAGGAAAGCTAACCAAAACAATCAATATTGTATAGTTTGCATCAGAACATTGTGAAAGACAAGGAAAGCTAACCAAAACAATCAATAATGTAGAGTCTGCATCAGAAGCTAACCAAAACAATCAATATTGTAGAGTCTGCATCAGAACATTGTGGAAGACAAGGAAAGCTAACTAAAACAGTCGCACTATTGCAAGGAGATGTCCGAAGGATGCCAATGACTCCTCTTCACTTTTGAGAGCATTAATAACCACCATGGAAATAATGAAATCTCCCTCAAGAATAAAGGAAGAGAGACCAAGATCATAAGCAAAAAGGATGGCTCATATTGCCGCCGCCTTATAGTTTAACTGATTGACACTACCAGGTGTTTTCAAAGTATATGTCCATTTATTATTATCCAAGTCTATGCTAACACTCTCAATGACAAAGTTCTTATAACCATTTTCTTTATTAAATCTCTCTTTGGCAATCACACAAACTGGACCAGAAAAATATTGCTTTCCACTAAATCAAAGTTTGCACCATAATTCTAATAAAATTGAAAAATAAGATGTTAACTTGTAACATTTTGTAGGAAAAGAAAATACAATATCAAATTTGTTATTGTTATAACTTTTAAAAGAGACTTGACTAAACTCACTTGTTATTGTTATAACGTGATAATAAAATCATACTTATTGCTGATCCAACAATAACACCAAGCAAAAAAAAAAAGCTATTTAATTATTCCTTATAATTAAAAAAAAAAGCTATTTAATTATTCCTTATATTCAATTTGATTTGACAATCAAGCTCTTTTCAGGTTGTGATTGAATTGAAGCGTCTAATTAGTTTTTAAATGTAAACTTGAAAGTCGAAGGAAAAAATATATATTAAAGAAAATCTCATACTCCAAGATTTTTAGTTGTAATTGCATTTTTTTTACATTAATAATTAGAGGTGGAAGAATTTGAACTATGGATATTTCTGTTAGAAATACTTAAAGGTGTCAATTAAACTTCAAAACTCTTGGCAATTCTAATTACACCAATTCTAATTACTTTTTATTCCTTTGTTAATTTTTTTTTGTTAGTAAGCCTATTGTAATTCATTTTTATTATATAATATATAATTTTTTTTTTTTGATAATCTATAATATATGATATGATATAATTTCATTCTTTCCTCTTAATATAATTATATATTAACATGCCCTATCTTAGCACAACTATCATATTTAGTTTCCTACGGGCTAAAAAAATACCTAGTATTTTCACTACTTTGTACCATTACTCTTCTACCTCAGGCAAGGGCACGAGGCTCTCAGAGCCCAGAGGTCATACTTGTAAGACGTGACATATTATAAGCGAGCAATTCGCGCCTTCGCAATTTACATTCCTATTTTGCGTTCACACGGAGGACAACAAACTCAACACCAAATGATTGAGGCTAGTTCAGGGTTTTACTTTTTTATTTTTATTTTTATTACTTTAAAAAAAAAAACCAAGGCTTGATCAAAATAATTATCTTTCCTTTCATCCACCCCCACCCCCACCCCCACCCTTCTTTCCAAGTTCCCTCAAAGTAGTCAAATTTACCACAAAAATCAATCGACTTTTGAGTTACAGTTCTAGACCCCAGCATACAGATTTATGGGGACTTCATCATTTGTCTATTGGTTTTCATTTTTCTTCTTGCAAGGTGGGGTGGGGAGGAGAGGGTATCTCACAAGACCACTCTCTCACAGCATGCGGAACCCATACATTCTGAGAGAGAGGTCTAATGAGACCATCTTATAAGATAATTTTTCGGTAGTGGGGGAGCGGGGGATGGAACAAAATATTGTGGGAATTTAGTAGATCACAACTCTTTTAAGTAACAAAACCAATTAATCACATAACAGTCACCAAACTTTTACCCACTTCTTTCCTCTGAAAGTGATAATGAAATAACAATGATTAATTACATCAAGCAGCTCCAATTGTGCAACTTCATTGACATTGTGGTAACATTCTGCAGGTTGGACAATACCACTTTCCTTTGAACCTTGTCTCAGGTGTCAGCCCGACACATGAGTAATGGAACCACTCACCTCCTTGGCACTGTCATTTTATAATAGGTTAGCAAATCCATACAGGAATCTAGAAAACAACAATTAAGTGATACAGAAACTACAAACTGTTAAGTCTGCTTGATATATCATTATAAAAGAATCTAATGAAACCATCCTAACTCATTTAGGATATCATGATAGAAATATGTGTTCATACTTTCAAGAGAGGAAATTTAAAATACATAAAAGTGGTGGTTACTTGCAATAATTTGTTTATGTGGATACGTAAAAAGTTCCAGAAAGTACCTTGCGCAGAGAAAAACAAACCACAAGGTGTTGGTGTTCAGATATTCCAATTTTCTTTCATATCATATTGCTGCTAATAATAATATTACAAGATAAATCTAAAGAGGAAAATGGTTTAGTAGTAGTTAACCCAATGTTCTAATCATATGTTGTTCAGTTTCTAAAACATGTAATTATAGCATATTTTGTAGGATATCCCAAAGGAACTAGATCCAATTACCAAGTGAATCCACAGGCATATTTGGCAAAGTTTTCAAGTAAGCTACAACTGAGGCTTTTTATTGGTTCTGGTTTCCAGTCATAAGAAAATAATATTAACTAGATAATCAGAGAAAAATATAAATAATGCAGAGAAAACAACACTCACATTTTCATTGTCACAGGCAATCATATCTCCAAATGACACCTAAAAAATCAAGAAAATTATTGCACTTTAGTAAATGAGTTAAAGCAGTTGAAGCATAACTGAAAAATATAAAATATGTTCATCCAAAAAAATAATTTACTGAAACAATATGCTAAAAACTTTCAATTTGAAAATTAAAAAATTAAAAACAAGAAGTCAGGACCTGATGACAGACGCAGTAGGTGGGTTCATTGGGATCAATAGGTTGCTCAACATCCATGGGGGCAGCAAATTCCTTTTTATGGCTTCCTGGAGGAGGCATGAGCTCAAAATCCCTATCACGCTCCCGATCCCATTCCCTATTATTGTAATCCAGCCTCTTTGGTTGAGGTGTTCCATAGAAAGGCTTCCGCTTATCACTTTTAGGGACTATAGGTAATGGGGGAAGAATTGCTGGTTCATCTGGGGCTATTTTTCCCTCTGAAAAAAAAAATGGAAAAAGGAAAATAAAACAAACATAAGATAGATAATCAATTAATAAAGTACCTTAGCTTCTAAGATGAAGAACTCTAACAACAACTTTACCACTTCCTCAACATATTACTTTGTCCAACAAATGGGGAAAGTGGAAACCGGAGGGGGGGGAAGCAATGAGGAGGTGGCCGAATCAAGGCATTCCACAAGGGCAAGCCATGTGAACAAGTCATACTTCCAAGCAAGGCCATCTTTTAGAACATGTGCTCAATTATTTTAGGCATGTGCTTAGTTGATTTAGAAGGAAGTTAGTGATATGCTTAATTCATTTAGACATGTGGGATAAATGTTGTATTAGCTTAGGTTGTGATTATTTTAACATATGCTAAGGAATTACTTAGTTATGATGATGTCATCATAACTAACTCTTTGTTGGTTAAATAGCCATGTTCATTGAATCAGAATTTACTCTTTGTGACTTGGATTTGAGGTTGAAAAATACCTCCCTTGGGGTTGAAGATTTCCTCCCCACCCGCCAATCAATGAGTGGATTCTCAAAGAACTTGAATGCTTGTTGATGTGATTCAAGCAATGGCTTGTTAAAATAAGGGACAAGGAATTAAGCCAATTCCAACAAAGATGCAGAAATTCTCTCCTTGCATGGAACTAGAAGATGCTCATCAATCTTGGCTTCAAAAAAATGAGGTTATGCAATTGAGAAGGCAATTTGCTGCCTAGAGAAAGCTGGTGCAATGCTTGGCAAAAAGTGTAGAGCAACACTTGGATTGTCATTGTGCAAAAAGCAATGAACCCATTAATGCTCTCACTGTTTTGAGATTCCCTTTGGATCTTCTATCGAAAGGTGTTAAGAACCCATGGGTAGAACTCACCCTTGAAAACCGGCTTAGAAGGAGAGGGTGCCTAAGAGCTTATAAAACATGGTTAAGCTTACACTTAATCCATGTGGGACACTAGGATCATAACATACTATCACGCTCTGCAGTCGATGTCCACAACGGCTCACTCTATTGACACTGACTCGATGGTAGCCCTTTCTCTTTTTGGCGGCTCCACTCACCTACCAGTTAATTTAATCTAGCCTCTAGGTTGCCCCCTCCGGGATTTGACCATAATGCCGCAACTCATTTGATCCCATACTCATTGAGCTACGTCCGATTACTTGACGTGGTGGTTGGCTATGATACCAAATACTAATTTCCAATCAACTCTACTTTATTTCCCTCTACTCCCCCCTTAATCCAAACAGACCCTTAAGAACCCATGGATAGAACTCACCCTTGAAAACCAGCTTGCAAGGGGAGGGTGCCCAAGAGCTTATAAACACATGCTTAAACTTACACTTAATCCATGTGGGACACTAGGATCATAACAAAAGGTATGAACTCAAGGTGGAAAGACCAAAAAATCCAAGTGTCTCAAAGCCCGTATAGAAGTGCCAAAGTGACTCCAAAGGTGATTCTTCAACAAGCATGGACAAGGAGGCAATCTTGATGGAGTGAAGGGTAAGCAATGACAAGGTTCTTGCGCCTCCACCAACCAAACCTAAAGCCAGCCGCATGGGTTCTGTGAGAGACAGCTCAAGAAGGGTGCGCAAAGTCCTATAATTGTGGTAAACCAAGCTCTTGTTTGATGGGATGTCAAAGAATGATGGGAGCCCAAAATTGTATAACGTTTTGGAAGGAAGGGTGGAGGAGACTTTGAGAATGGAAGGGCCATGACAAAAATGATAACCAAGACTCTACCTATGCCATTGCCCAAGAAGGAGAAAGCGAGTCCTAAACACACAGTCAAGATTAGAAAGATTGATCATTGATGAAGAACAGAGTTATGGTCATGGAGGATCATGTGAACCCTATTCATGAGTTGAATGCTAAACGTGAGGACATGTTTCTTTCAAAGGGGGAGTCCTAATGCAGTACTTTTTAAGCAAGGATTTTCATTTTAAAAAAGCTTGACGATGGGGCCAAGTATGCCTTGATGAGGTGGCTGAATCAAGGCCATTCCACAAGGGTAAGTCATGTGGACAAGTCCTACCTCCAAGCAAAGCTATCTTTTAGAACATGTGCTCATTTATTTGAAGTATGTGCAATTGATTTAGAAGTTACTTAAACATGTGCTTAATTGATTAAGAAGTGGGATAAATGTTGTATTCGCTTAGCTTAAGATTATTTTAGCATGTGACAAATTCATATACATGTGCTTAGGAATTAGTTATTTAGTTATGATGATGTAATCATAACTAGCTCTTTCTTGTATTGAGAGCCATGTTACAGCCTTGTAAAAGGAAGCTTTTGATAATTGACTGAGAATTTAGTCTTTAAGACTTGGGTTTGAGAATGGGGGAATACCTCCCTCTGGGTTGAGGATTACCTCCCCACCCACCAGTCAATGAGTCTCTCTTTTCTTTGAATGCACTGTTATTTAAGTTGGTTTTTTTAATGAGCTATTACAAAATTATACAAGACATGATAGAAGATAATAGAGAAGTTATCTACCTTGCTTTAGATCTTCAGCAAAATAGTTCAGGTCCTCATCAAGTCTTTTTACATGGCTATCTATCTGAAACAAACGCAAAATACAAGACAAACTGTAAGGTAAAAGGAATCCACAAAACTGGCTCTAGATTATGCAGTACAGTGCTTGAACAGATGTCATATATTATACAATTACATAATTGATAAGTAAGAGAGAAAATGTTGAGGCAACTAAAAAGCATCATATAGTGTACAGGTGAGACTCAAATGAAACATATGCAACTTAAACCATTCCTAAACTTCTCAAGTCAAATACACACACACACACAAACATGTTAATTTTATGCAATAAAGTCAAACTCAACAAATTATAAAACGAAATCAAAGAGGCAATAAAGCTACCAGGTGAGGTAAGCTTAAACAATCAGTGAAAGCACATAAACAATGAGAAGTTGGAAAGACATTTTGAAAATTTATAGGAAGCTAGTTATAAGTTGGAACATCATCAAAATCATATCATTAAGATGAAATATACATTTCAGAAACAGTAATAAAGGAATCCAAAGGAAATATACACACACACACACACACACATATATAAAAGCCAGAAATCGAATGGCCATCAGCGGCTATTCTGAATGAGAAAGAGATTTGGATGGTGCCTGCCAAGCTATTAAATCTTTTCCAGATGCTGCATTAATACTGATAACTTATATCTAAGAGAAAGATTTCAGGAAGCCCTAAATCCACTAAATCCTTCAAGGCATATTAGTGTATGAATCTCTTTGTTTATGGCATTTGCCCCCTTCTAACAAAACTATGAATCCTTTTCAAGGTGCTTTTATCCTAGGAAGACACAGGTACAGAATAGTGTCCTTTTTAGGAGGGTTTGGGCTGTTATGTCCAGTTCAATTATTGCCTGGACAAAAAAGAGAAAAGTTACAAAAAGAAAAAAGAAAATAGTTCTTATTGGGTATGAAAGTTGGATCTATGAAGAATAAGAAAAAGAAAAGAGGGCCATTAGTTTTAACGTGTATGAAGCAGCTAATGATTGGCTGGAGTGACTCTCTATGTGATTTTATGGCGATATTAGAGTTTTTCAAGTAGAGTGGGGTATTATATCATGCAATGCGTAAACATGAAGTCTTAACTGGTATCTTTGTTAGCAGGAGTCAAGGATATTTAAGAGTAGAACAGCTCTCTAATTTATATGCTAACATTATGAATGAAAATCTTATAATATATGCTCCATGGGAAAATTCCAGCTAAAATACAAAATCAAAGTTTAAACAAGAAAATTTAATAATAAACACGCCAAAAAGTAATGGGAGGAGGGGGGGAAGCAGTCCCTTGAACAAGTTTCTGGGGACTTTTTTTTTTTTTCTTTTTCTTTTGGTGCAAGTACAGGTATCCAGGGACTCCAAAATTAATATTAAAAAAAAAAAAAAAAAAATAACAACAATAACAACAATGCCCTCACCCCAAAATTTTGGGGTTTGCTATGGATTGAATAGATGAATTGGGTTGGCCACAAGTATTCTTTTATGTCATTTTATCCTATCCAAATTCCAAAATCATATTATCTATAACCTACTTAATTAACATGTTAATTTCACTACTTTACCAACGTTATTTTAGCTCTTACTCCAACTCTTTTCGTTCACTTAACTTGAACCAAGTTATTCCTTTTAACTAATGTATTAATCGCTCTATTTTGCATATGATCAAATTATCTCAAGTGACTCTCTCTCATCTTTTCATCAGTAGGAGACACCATATTTCAATGAATTTCTTTAAGCTCAAGCTATCATCAAGAGTGGAGAAAAAAGCTTTAACTGAAAGCCATACCTACTTTTATGTTCAATTTCTAGTGGGTAGTAAATAATGATAAAAATCAATTCAATATCAAATAAGAAGATCTAAAGATAGGTCAAGTGGTATAAATTCTGGAGCCATGGAGGAAGGTTTTGGTACATAACATATGTCAAAATTTCAGCCTACAAAGCAATACTAGGATACCATATATTGATCAAATAATGCTAATATCTCACCATAAATATTTCTTTTAGTGATAAACAGTATACTTGACTTTTCAACATGTGCAACCTCTAATTCTTTGCTCTCTTATTGAACTCTCTCTTCCTCAAGTAGCAGGAAATTTTCCTTCTCAGTGATAAACAATATACCTGATTTCCAAACTCATATCTGATTTTTCAATATCAAATAGGCAAATCTGAAGATATGCCATATCTACTCATCTTCTGATGATCGTTCTACTGCTAAGATCTGTCAAAAAGCTTCTTGTTTGTACAACCAAAACTAAGTCAGCAATCACTGCTCAACCAAGTTTTCTGTGAGACCATGATGGCCAATCACACAGGTTTTACAATTTTGACTTTCACCAAGTTGCTTCAATATTGTGAACTCTATCAGTATCTAATTGCAGTTAATTTAAAATTATTGACCAAATTTTCTATTTGAAATTTTGATTGGTTAACCTTAATTTTATATTGAAAATTAATTTGCGAAGAATTTTTTCTATTGATTTTATTTTATTTTATATATATATTTATATATATATATATATATATATATACATATTGTTTTTTCTATTGATCTCAGTTGCATCCATATTTTAGCATAAGCTTGCAAGCATATGCGTAGTGGTCGTATAACAAATTCTAGAAAATATAGTGAAAGCCATCCAAGACCGGTTAGCGAAGGTCGAGAAGTTGGACACTAGGTTTGATATCTTGGGTGCTCAACTGGGATCCAAGAAGCCTTCCATCCAGAGACTGCCCAACTAGTCTCTGCCCCCTAGTCTCGAAGGTAAAGTTTCCCACTCAGATGACAACATTGAACCGCCAAAACCTAGTGTTGAAAGAATAATAAAGGTGCCAATAGATGTTGCCACAATGCTAGCACAGCAAGAACATATTGCAGAGTCTAAAGAGCGGAGCTGTAATACCTGGACCATGTGTAGTAGACTTAATACAAATTATTGAAAAGTCAAGTACATTGTTTATCATTGAGAAGAAAGATTTAATCATGTGAGGGTGCAAATGTTGTGAAAAATGAGTGTGATGAAGAGAGAGTTTAACAAGAGAGCAAAGAATTAGAGGGTGCGCATGCTGTGAAAAATGAGTTTGACGAAGAGAAAGTTTACAGGAGGGCAAAGAAATAAAGGGTGAATAGGTTGTGAAAAATGAGTTTAATGCATCTGCTATTAACCAAACCTCCATGATGCATGCAGTAGAAAAGCTTGATACAATGATGCTTTCTATGGATCAAGATAAGGCTATATCGTATCCACCCATAGATTTTATCATTCCAAATGAATTTAATGAGATGGTGGAACACAAAGCTTGTTTGTTCTTAGTGTTGCCAAAGGTGCTTCAAGAATTAATGGAAGAATTCTTATTCTTAAAACACTTTCAAAACTCTAAGACAAATTATCTCCACCCAAGCAAGAATGATGTGGAAAGTGAGAATACAATTTTATGTTGATTCAGTTTTATTTAATTTCAATAGTCAATTGTACTTATTATTGGTACGTTGGGTTTTATTTTAGGTATTACTAGCTAATTAGGTTATTAATATTTTATTTAATTTCTTAGAGTCAAGGTTATTTCGTGATTCACAATTATTAGGTTTTGATCCAGGTAAATAAGGATCAAAGTTTAGCCCTGGTAGCAAGCTATTGTACTCCCATGGAGACCAGTTTATGATGAATAGAATTTCAGTTTGAATATTTCTAATTGTGTGATGTTGGCTCCGACCAACCTTAAGTGCTGATTCCTAGGTTTTCTATCCAGCTTGGTGTAGATTCCAAGCAATTCTAGGTGCTGATTGCTAGGTTTATCTTATTTTTCTATTTTGGATATTCTGAAAAAATTTGGGAGAATTTTGAGCTGCATGAGTTTGGGTATCAAGTTCATTGTTCTGCATCATGCTGGCTTGCTTTAAACAAAAACCATAACATCATGTTTGGGTTGACAACTTTTTGGGGAACAAACTTTTGAACAAAACAATTCCTACTCCCTTATGTATTAATAAATACATACTAAGACATTTAAATCTTAGATTTTTTTTTGGGGGGTAATTTGGGGTAAAAATGTAGACAATTTAAAAGAGCAGTTCTACGGTAACACATCAGATTATAGTAGAGTAAACTAGGCTCTGAAGAATAATAAACAAAATTGATCATTTGAAAGTATTAATTTTGTTTAAAACTACAGCAGGGGCAATAAACACAAATTAGTAAATCCAAAAATGGACATGCATAGACAAACATTTTTGTCACATGTAATGTGTTGTCTATGGCCTAATTCGTAATTTCTAGGTTTTCTTTCAAGTAGAGAATTTCATGAGGATAATGAGAACATAAATTTTCTAAAATTTGAAAGAATAAAAACCAGTAAAGATGTACTGTGCAATAACTAAGAGCATTAGCATCAGGCTCAATGCAGTTTTAGCCAAATTGACCCCAAAAACTCCACTTTTGTTACTTTAACTAATCTACTATTCAGGTACCACTACATCAGCCTCAATACTCTATATCCATTTCATTTAAATAAGGGTAAAATATCATTTTCGCCCCTAAACTTTCATAAAAGTTCATTTTTTGTCCCTAAACTTTCCAGAGTTTGTTTTTCGTCCCTTTTTTTTTTTTGATAGGTAATTAGAAAGCTATTATAAATGAGAGAAAAATGAAAAATACAAGAAGTTCATGATGATGAACAACAAGAAATAAATGAAACAAACAGCACAACAAACAGAGGGTAGTCAGGAAACTAAGCTAAGGGAGGACAAAAACTCAGAGAGAGAAGAACAATCAGTAAAACCCCAACAACGAGACCACTCCAAAAGACTACGATGGCATAAAACCTTTAACTCATCCAACGTCTTCTCTTTGTTCTCAAAGGATCGACGATTTCGTTCCAACCACACAATCCACATTAAGCACCCTAGAACCAAGTTCCAAATGTCCGAATTATGCTTCCCAAGCCACTGATGCCAACAAGATAACAAACCCGCCACCGATCCTAGCATAACCCAATGAATACCAAAGGCCTGAAGCATAAAAGTCCATAGGGAATAGGTAACAGGACAATGAAGAAGAAGGTGGTCTACCGACTCCCCATCACAGCAACACATACAACACCTAATAGCCAAAGGGCGACCCTTAAGCATTAGATTATCTAAAGTGAGGATTCAACCATGTGCAGCTGTCCACAAAAAGAACGCCACGCACTTAGGAATCTTTGGTTTCCAAACACCCTTCCAAAGAAACAAAAAATTCGAAGCACCCCGAATCGCATGGTAGTAAGACCGAGTGTCAAACTTACCATCACCTTTAAGCCGCCAGTAAAGAGTATCTCTCCTATCACCCCAAGGAATACGAGTTTGGATAAGCTGAAGTAGAGAATAAGATGCAGCCAACTCCCAATCTTCAAAAGCTCTATAAAACCTTAAATTCCACACTCTAACAGTACCCCCTTCTGGAATCCACAAAACCTCAAAGATACAAGCATCCTTGTCCGCTGAACACACATAGAGCTTAGGATAGAGATTTTTTAGAGTATTGTCACCAATCCACCTATCATGCCAAAAGTGGATACTAGTGCCTTCACCCACTACAAAAGTCAGATGCTTAGAAAAGCTCTCCCACCCTTCATTAATGCTTCTCCAAAGGCCACACCCATGAGTCCTACAAACATTAGTACTCCACCCCCCTTGACCCTCACCATATTTAGAGGAGATAACTCGTTGCTAGAGATGGGAAACTTCATGACCATATCTCCACAGCCATTTCCCTAATAAAGCTTGATTAAAAGGCACCACACTTCTTATCCCCAAACCACCCATCTCAACGGGTAAACACACATTTTCCCAAGCCACCAAAGGATATTTGAAACTCCCCTCAGAAGACCCCCAAAGGAAATTCCTCTAAATACTTTCCAATCTAGCAGCCACAGCTTTAGGAATAGTAAAAAGAGATAAAAAGTACGTTGGGAGACTTGAGAGTGTATTCTTTAGTAACATGATCCTCCCACCCTTAGATAAATAGAAACGCTTCCACCCAGATAGCTTCTTCTCCATTTTCTCCAAAATAGGATTCCAAATCGAGGCTGTCTTAAAAGAAGTTCCCAACGGCATCCCCAAATATTTCATAGGCAAACTGCCCACTCTACATTGAAGAATATTAGCCAAAGCATCTAGATTATTCACCTCCCCAACAAGGATAATCTCACTTTTCCCTACATTGACCTTCAAACCCGTAAAAGCCTGAAAACAAGACAACACCAACCTTATGGACAGCAGTTGTTCCCTAGAGGCATCACAAAATAAGATAGTGTCATCAGCAAATAACAAATGGGAAATACGCACACCAATAGAGTTCACAGCTCCCACATGAAAACCCCGAATAAGATTACACTCCTCTGTCTTCTTCAAGAATCTACTTAAAACCTCCATTATCAAAAGAAACAAAAGCAGGGATAGTGGGTCCCCTTGTCTCAACCCACGAGAGCTTCCAAAAAAACCTTCAGGGGATCCATTTACCAGGATTGAAAAACGAACAGACGAAACGCAAGCCTTAATCCACCCCTTCCATTTTAACCCAAAACCCATCCGGCCCAACAAATAAAACAAGGCCTCCCAATTTATATGGTCATAAGCTTTTTCAATATCCAGTTTGCAAACCACACCCGGTATTCTGCTCTTCAACCTGCTATCCAGGCATTCATTTGCAATAAGCACTGAATCCAGAATCTGCCTTCCGCCAACAAACAAATTTTGAGTCTCAGAGATGAGGTTATCCAAAACCACCCTCAACCTATTAGCCAACACCTTGGACAGCAACTTGTACACACTACCCACCAAACTGATGGGGCGAAAGTCCTTAATGTTAACGGCATTACACTTCTTAGGAATTAAAGTGAGGAACGAAGCATTCATAGACCGTTCAAACACAGAGTACCGATGAAAGTTATCAAAAAAATCCATGACATCCTTTTCCACCACACTCCAACATTTTTGAAAGAAAGCCATGGTGAAACCATCAGGACCAGGGGCTTTATCACCCTCCATCTCCCTTAATACCTAGATGACTTCCTCCTTCGTGAACTCCTTCTCTAAGGATAACCGCTCATCCTCTTCAATACAAGCAAAATCTAACCCATCCATAGTAGGACGCCCCACCTCAGTTTCCTTATACAACCCTTGATAAAAGAGAACTATCTGAGAGCGCACATCAGACTCATCCTCATAAAGAACACCATCCACCTCAATCCATTTAATTTGATTAGCATTTCTATGAGAGTTTGCTAATCTATGAAAAAACCGAGTATTATTATCGCCCTCCTTCACAAACAAGGCCCGAGACTTTTGCCTCCAGGAAGTCTCCTCTAGAGAAGCCAACTGTTCTATGTCTCATTTGAGTTGAAGGCGACGAATCTGTTCCTCATTTGAAAGACCCACTAACTCCTCTCTCGCATCTAAACCCATCAGCTCAGTCAGCAAGTTCTTCTTTCTAAAAGCCAAATCACCAAACTCCTCTCTGTTCCACTTTTTTAAGTCTGCTTTCAGAGCCTTCAATTTTTGAGCCAAGATGAAACTTGGAGAGCCCGCAAAACAGTATCCATCCCACCATTGCTCAACTCTATCAACAAAACCCTCAGCTTTCAACCACATATTTTCAAATTTAAAGGCACTTCGACCACATCAAACAACACCAACTTCCAACAAAAGAGGACAGTGGTCTGAAAGAACACGAGGAAGCACCCGTTGGGATACATTCTCAAAGTGCTCCTCCCAATCAAGAGAAACCAAAGCCCTGTCAATTCTTGATATAGAGGGAAGACCAGAATCTCTAAACCAAGTGAAGGAGGCCCCCTCTAAAGGTAAATCAACTAAAGAATTATTCTCTATAAAATCCGAGAATGCGAACATGGCAGGGTTAAAAGACTCACAGCCAAGCCTTTCACTTGGGTGCCTGATAATATTAAAATCACCTACTAGACACCATGTCATGGGCCACCTGGCACGCACCTGTGATAACTCCTCCCACAAAGTAGACTGCTGTCCATTGTCATTAGGGCCATACACGCCTGTACAAGCCCAAACAAAGTCATCCACCACTCCTCTCAATAATACACTGACAGAAAACTGCCCAGCAATAACATCCAACTTCTCAAAGACCCTCTTATCCCAAATCAGCAAGACCCCTCCCGAAGTCTGCACAGCATCCAAAACAGCCCAATCAAAGAAACGACTACCCCATAAACTCCGAACAAAAGCAACATCGATAGAAGATACTTTTGTTTCTTGAAAACATACTATATCACACTTCCATTCTTTTAGAAGATTCTTACAAACCTCTCTCTTCCGGGGATTGTTAAACCCCCTTACATTCCAAGAAAGTAGTCGTAGAGTCATTTAAAACTACCAACAACCCCCATATTAGTCAAAGAAGCTCTGCTCCTACTCCTAGAAGAGACACCATCATAATTAACAAAAGAAATAAGCCCCTTAAGCTCCCTGAGACCTCATGACCCTGAGTTTGCAGGTCGCTTAGACACCCCATCGTCATTTACCTTGAGACATTCCTGTTCCAGAATGCGAAAAAGAGCCAAACATTGAGCTTCATGTTTCACAATAGGGAAACCCACCATTTTACAGAAATTTTTCATCAACTTGGACACCCAATCCAAGGGTGGACCAGACTCAGTCACCTATGTTCTCTCTACAAAATCCTGAACCAGCAAACCCTCACTGAGATCATTAGGTACCCACCAAGACAGAGGTTCACATTCCAACACACAATTATCTTTCTCTCCACTGCCACAACCACTGTCAACCACCCCACTGGTCTCCCATGGTAGAATGTGAAGCCCAGAATCTGTCTGAAAATCCCCAACTGAATCCACTAACCTCTGTTGCGTCGTATCATGATGAGGACTACTCCGATCTTCTTCATGAGCTTCCCCTTCCCCAAACTCAGCTTCCATCTCAATACCCAAGTCTGAGAGAGGAGAAAATCTATTAAGCACCACCCATGGATGCCGACAAGGGATCTGCGACACCTCTTTCAGAATCGGAGGCTCAATCCCTGCCATTGCCGAGCTTATCACCATATCACCAGTGAACCCAGAGTCCTGAAAACCAAAACCATGAGTTACCTCGGCACTGGGGCTCGTGAACCCAAAAAAAGCCTTGCCGGAGTTGAGATTAGCTATATCGGAGCTACACCTTGACTCCGATTCTTTTTCAGTCACTGGGTCCACTTGAGCTCGCACCCACTTGTCTCTCTAACGGAAGCGGGATCTCCATCTGCTTCTGAACTTGAGACCCTAGCACTTGGGCAACGAGTTCAGATTTTAAGCTTTGACAGTGGGCTGGGTTAACCAAAGTTTGGCTTTGGCGAGGCCTCCAAATAGATTTGGGCTTGGCTGAATTAAATGGGCTAGAGGGAATAAAATTATGACCAGTGGGCTTTATAGGTTGCTACACTTTTGGGCCCACTTCATTAACCTCAGACCACACTATAGCCCATCTCCCATCTATCCCACGCTCCATACGCATAAAAAGATCCAAGGACAGCTCCGATTTTATCCCGTCACTTTCAATTCCCTTTATCCTTGACAAAACCTTTGCCCCGAGAAGCTCCCTCTGTCCTAGAGTACTTACCTTGCAGGTATCACGGTTATTACGGCTGAGATTTGACAAAAGCTTCGGTCCAAGTTGCTCCCTCTGTCCTAGGATACTTTTCTTGCAAGAATTGCAGCTGAAATCTGACAAAATCTTCACCCCGACCAATGCAGATTTATTCTTTCCTTCAACTCCTCCGCCACTGATGTTTTCCGTTTCCCCGCCACCACCGACGCATAGGATATTGAGGCATCTCTTTTGGGAATACCTGTGGTTGCTTTGCCTTTATTTTTTGCACCGCCGTGGTTATGAGGTCTGTCAACCACCACCGCCACCTCAGCCTTTGGAGCACTCTGTATTCTATGAAACGATCCCTGACTAGTAAGAGAAGTTGGTTTTAAAATTTTCCTCAGGTTTAGGCCAAAGCCGCGCCAGCCACTACCCAACCTTCCCTCAGGTATCACTATGTTACCCTTCCATCGACCATGAAGAAGTTCAGAAACCATTAAAAACGTGCCATGAGCGTTGGACCCCAATTGAAGGATGAAAACAATGTCACCCTCTCTAATCGTTCTTGCATAATGACCAGGTGATTGCTTTGAAATTAATTCCTCCAAGTAGAACAAAAATCGGTTTGCACTCTCCTTCCCCATAAAAACAGAGCGCATTGAGGTAAGGCCTCTCTCAAAGATCCGTAATAAGAAATAAGAACCACCTTCCTCAACTGAAAACTCAAATGTTTTTGATTCAACGAAGAAAAAAACAGAGCCTCCCATATTGAAAAAGAAATCAACAAAAGAAGCATAAAAAAACAAACAAAAAAAAGCAAGAGGACAGAAAAATCTATGGCTAATTCGAGGTAGCCAGGCCTCAAACTCTCTGTTTTTCCAAGCTAAGAATCACTCTGTTTTTTGTCACAAAAACAGAGGAAAGGAAAGAATTAGACTAAGGTTGGAAAAGATGAATATGGAGTTGACTTTTCATACTAAGAAAGGTTAATCATGTTACCAGAAAGCATTTTAGTGGGGGAAGGGGGAAATCTGGGCAAGCAGGCATCTTAACTATTCTAGAGCACATCCTAAAGCTTAACTATTTTTGGCCTCTGCAGTTTTCCTTTTTAGTCCGTGTGTAGACTCTCGTCCCTAAACTTTACAAAACGTAATATTTTTCATCCTTATGTCTATATCTATTAGTTTATGTCCTACGTGGCTTAATGAAGTGCTGATGTGGTATCTGACTTGGACTAAACTAATTTATTTTTTAAATTATAAACACATGGCACACAATAATTGGCACACGTGGATTAAAATTTTTTAGTGAGACAAAATTACCCTCACACCCACAACTTGATCCAAACAACCCAATCTCAAAATCCTCAAATATGAAATGATGAACCCAGGTCCCCAACGCCATAGTCCCACTGGCCTTAATCGGCGACCCCAACCAGCAATGAAGAGTTCAAAGGCAGGCTCCCTCCGCTATTGAAGCTAACAGGTACTAAAGCAACACAAAGGGCTTGAGCGTTCTTGCTATACACAGATGAGAAGACTTTTGAATAAGAAAAGGAATTGCCTTCATGGGTTTGCTCAACAAATCTTTACTAGAGTACCCTGAACTGGTAGTGGTGTAGTAAACCTTTATTAGAAACAAGAGAGGGAAGCTGCAATGTTGGCAAGAAAGCAGAAGACTTATTCTATTTTGGATGATGAAATTGATGAAGATAATATTGTTTTTGAGCATAAATCTGTAACAAAAAAAAAAAGATACCAATATAAAACGTTTCAGGAAGGAGATAATTGAAAGTCAAGATGATGATGATGATGATGATGATGATGATGAGGTAATAAGGAGATCTATTGATGCTTTTGAGCAAGATGGCATTACAACCATGGCGTTGGGGACCTGGGGTTCGTCCTTTCTGATTTGGGGATTTTGGAGACTGAGTTGTTTGGATCGGGTTGTGTGGGTGAGGGTAATTTTGTCTCATTGAAAATTTAAATCCATGTGTTCTAATCATTGTGTGCCATATGTTTATAATTTAAAAAAATAAATTAACTTTAGTCCAAGTCAGATACCACATCAGCACTCTGTTAAGCCATGAAGGACATAAACTAACAGATATAGATGGAAGGATGAAAAGTATAACGTTTTGCAAAGTTTAGGGACGAAAAACAAACTTTTGAAAATTTAGGGACGAAAAACAAACTTTTGTGAAAGTTTAGGGACGAAAATGATATTTTACCCTTTAAATAATATTTTTTCTTTCCAAAAATCATCCCAAGAAACCACCATAAGCCACTGCAACCCATTCCAAACAAATCATCCCAACCACCGCAAGCCACCACAGCAACCACCACAAAAATCAACCCAAACCAAAAAAATCAACCACATCCAACCCAAATCAACCCAAAAAATCAACCACCACCAGACCACCCACACCAGATCGACAAACCATATTGCACCAGATTGAAGCACCTCACACTAGATTGATGAACCAGATCCAAGCACCTTGCACCACCATCGGACCACCAGCACCAGATTGATGGACCACCGGTTTCACCTCTCCACTTTTCGTCTCCTCTTTGATGGTAGTGAACAAATAACAAAGTAGTTTTTTTAAAGAACTGGCAATGACCAGTACCTCAATAACTCAGGCAAGGTACTGTTCATTTGCTGCATTTGTTTGGTATTTTGTCAAGCTTGATGGGGAGGATTTCGGAGTGGCTATGCAAAATTTCTGCTACTTTTCGCATTTGGCGAATCTGCTGCAAATGCTCAAAAGATGTTCTAATTGCTAATTAATAATAATGTCAACTTTTAATGGTTGATAGAAAGAGCAGCTGGAGGAGTTGAGACTTAAACAAAAACATATGTCAATTTGGTCAAAGTAAATGGCTCCAATCTCTCCATCTGTAGGAATAGCTTTAAGAATTACCAATACCACAGCTAAATATTCTTTAGGGTAGAGAAACAAACTTTATTTCCACAATATAACTCATGCTGATGTATAATATACAGTGCTGAATAAGCCTATCCCAAGGAATGCAAAGCTTCAATTACAATGATAACATATCCCTCAAGTGGTCTTAGAGTTAGTTGAGTTCAAGTTGATGACATCAATACAATGGTAACAAAACTTTCAGCTTTGTTCATCCATGATCTATCCATTCATACATTCTATTGAAAAGGATTTTATGAAATAGTTTACATTTAGAGGGAGATAGAGGGGGCATATAAGTCTAAGCCAACTGCAAACCATCTATATGTTCTTATCTTGGATTGGCTACCATCTATACAACCTTAATCCTCACACTTCTTTTCCCATTTGAAGTTCCCAAAAATTTGCTCAAATTGTACACAAGATCCCCTCTATAAAATTATAAGGTGTGAAAAACACCTATTTTGATAGTCACTATAGAGAGGACTAACTGAATTACATCATGAGCATATATTCAAGCCTTGTTTGACAAGTATTTGGAAAGCCCATATTTGTTACAAGGATGTTGCATAGGAAAACACACTTCAATTGCATATTTATCAAGCATCTAAATCACAGATATGTGGGAACATACAAGAAAGCGATTTATTCACCAATGCTTTTCATTATAAGATATTAACAAAATCCCATTTCTGAGATAGGGGACAT
Organism: Notholithocarpus densiflorus; assembly: GCA_030021035.2. Taxonomy (NCBI): domain Eukaryota; kingdom Viridiplantae; phylum Streptophyta; class Magnoliopsida; order Fagales; family Fagaceae; genus Notholithocarpus; species Notholithocarpus densiflorus. The sequence goes on along the minus strand of JARYZH020000054.1, from coordinate 1,277,462 downwards.
TCTACTAATGGAACCATTTACATATTGTAAACTCTTACATCGATTAAAGAAGGCCATAAAGAAAACCTTTCCTATTATTTGCATTAGTACTTCTAAAAAATTTAATCCTAGAAGCCTTCAATGCCAAAATAACGTTGTCCACCGGTGATTTCTTGTTCAACCTCATATACCTATGTTAGAACAAATCCCACTAGAAAAGCAAAACCGTACACTATCATGAACTAGTGACATCCTAAGTACATCAAATAGAACATTGAAACTTCAACTATTAAAACCCATTAATCATTTGCATCAAGTACAACAGATAAAGCATAATTTCATATAAAAGAATGATAAAAAAATAAAATAAGAATACCCAATGGCATTTTGAATAAAAAGAAGAAGGGTACCAAGTCATAAGCTTGCTGTGCCAACAAAACCTTCTCAGTGCACAAACTCAACGCATTGTCCTGATTTGCCTCAATATCCTTTCGCATTTTCTCGAAGGCGGCATCGTCTTCCTCATTACCATTACTATTATTATAGTTACTATAATTGTAATTATTACTATTATTATTATTGTTGTTGTTAATATAATTAGAATTATTCCCTTTCTTTGAGCTCTGTGAAGCCAATCCCAAACAGTACTTCGTCTGCTGCCTCGTTTGGTTCATCATCGCTAACAAAAACACACACAAAAATTAAATAAGAAAAGTAAAAAATTTGAAAAAATTGAAGAATATAAAAGGGATTGATTTACATTGGGAGCGTTCATCGAGTTCTCGAATGGTATTGAGGAGCCTCTGAAGCTCAGCGGGTAATGTGTTTGCGTCTGTGCCATTTTTACGCCAAATTTTATTTTCATTAGCAATTTTTTTTTTTTTTTATAAAAAAAATGGTGTTTTCTAGGGATTGAGAATATAGAGAAGCGCTTACACTCTAAATAGTCGTCGACGTAGACTCCGGTCCGTGCAATTGCCATTTTTGCTTCTTCTAGGGTTTCTCTGCGAACTGCGAGTTTTAGAAGAAGGGGAAAGACGGAAAACGGTGTCGCTTTTTGTGTTCCAAGTTTGAGTCAAATTAACCAAACGAGAGATATTGACCGTTGGAGTTTTATCGGCCCACGGAGTGAAGATGCTTTTTGGTGCAGACATTCATCAGCTAACTCAAACCCACGAATAACTTAACATATTCATAGGTCTGGTTCTAAGGGCGCGTTTGGCACACTAAAGGATTACAACAGGAATTGTAATCTTCGTTACTAAAATTTAGTTTGTAACCTCATGCATATGTATGGATACACTTAAAGATATACAATAAGATGCATAATATAATTCCTATATATATAATTTAAATACTATTAATAGTCATTTTTATATTTTGTTAACTCTTTAAAAATTTTTGTAAGAATATTATTAGGTATAAAATGTAAATTGTCCATATTTTATTTATTTATTATTATTGTGAAATACTTTTTTTTTTCGATTCATTTATTCTAGACTATTTGATTTTTGTATTTAATAACTCACTTGGATGAATATTTATAATGTGGTCTCACATTTGATTATAAAATTAAGAAATAAAACTCTTTAAGAATAAATAATTTATGACACATGACGCAAAATTGGAACTCTAATTTGAAATTTTAATTTGAGTTTCTTTCAACTTCACCTATTATTATATATATAGATATATATATAAGATGTGATGTAATGGAATAAGTAAACCTATGTGGGTTCTTTTTTTGGACAGTATCCAAGCCCAAGTGGAATCAAGGAACCTGGGCCCCTAAAGAGTTTTGTACTTGTGATTTAGTGTACTGGGCTTGGTTCATCGCAACTGTATTGGGCTGATTACGAACCGAGTTGTGCACAAAACATGGATCCTACAACACATACATATTCATACATACATATATATATATATAAATATATATATATATATATATATATTGCAAAGCAAATGGCTAAGGTACAGTAAAGAAATAAAGAAAAAAGGCAATTAAGGATGTCAAGGATCCTCTGAATGACAAATAATATATTTCATTATTTTTAAGTTTTTAGTACATTGGGTCCTTTCTCCACTGGGATATGTCATAAGGTCCAAATAAATTCAAAAGTCACAGACTTAGGTAGCTCTTTGTAGACTTCTAAGACTTGTGAGGTTTGAATCCCTTTGAATCCAAGTATATCCTCTAATGCTTGTCTCACGATCCCTCACAGTGTTTTCCTTCTTTTCTCCTTTTTTGAAATTCAAAGAAGTTTTTCAGATGATCTTTTTGCTCTCATTCCTTATTGCTGAATGGTTTTTGCTGATGGCTTCCCCCCTTTTATAGTACCTTCCTAGGGTTTTTGGTGTATCACTAATTCCCTCCATTTGCTGCCTTGAGTACCAAAACCAATGTTGTGTCAGCAATATTGGTAGCTGGTCCCTTCCTTATTATCTCACTATTTTCCCCTTTTGAGGTTTCCCCCCAAAAAGTCCCCAACTGACCTTCTCCTTCTGGGAGGTCCTAAGAGCTAACTTTCATTCTTCTCTTCCCAAAGCTTTTAGATGCTCATTTTTAGACCCACCTTTTTGGCTGCTTCACCTTTGTCATTTTCTCTAAATGGGTAGGTTCCTTCTTGTCAGGCTGAAAAATCCTCAGCCATCTTCCTTCATGGTCCACCTTCCTGTGTTCCCTGAGGTACCAGGCTCCTTTTCATGAAGTGTTGATTCCGAAGTTATTAACCTTTTTCTGAACCATGGGCGGCTGATAGGACATGCCTATCTTCGTTCCTTGTGTCAATGAGCATGCTCCCTTGAGCTGTTACAATCCCAGCTGATCCCTTTCTACATTTCCTAAGGATCTTAGGTTTCTAAGAGTCCCAAGGTATCCTGGTCTAGTCCCTTTCTAGGCTTCCTAGAAAATTTTTCTCACAAAGGCTGGGCTAAGCATCCATTTTCTTTTTCCTTTCTTTTCTAAGGCCCAAGGCTTGCCTATTCATGGGTTTAGGTCTTCTCTTGCTCATTTTAAGTGGACCTTGGTTGGTGGATTGGGCCTTGCCCTTCTTTGGGGGGCCCTTTGGATTTTAGATTTCAATATTTATGTTGTTTTTGGGCCTCAACACAATGCTTGTGATATTTTGGACCTCAACATTTAGCCCATCGAGCTCGTGGGTTACCTGCTGTTAGGATTAATGTCCTTAAATCCTATTGTATAATGCTATGTATGATATTATGTATGATATTATGTATGACATTATATATGACTTAATATCGTGATTAATAAAGTTGTTTTATTTTTATCTAAAATAATGGTAACATGAATATTCGGACATTATCATATAGTCTATGAGATGCATAGTATGTGATTTATGTGAAAAATCACAAAAGATATAAATCACAAGTTCTTTGTAAACTCAAAATTGTAGTTCGTAGTCGGTGATGAAATTGGACGTTTCATCTGCGAAGACTATAACATATCAACTAAGATGATTTGTCTTGATCATGGAAATGCAGACTTCTAGTTAATATGTTAATATGTTTTAAGAGTTAAGACATATTGAACTGAACCGCTGTTAAATTTATTATTCTCCTAACGACTGTCAAATGAATAATAAATCTCACGACTTCTGTTTGCATGAACTCTTAATCCTGAGAGAATAATGGACCTGATCATGAAATTTAGGTTGCTTTGATATATCAGGAGTAAGATCTAAAGTAACGGTCAAAATCTCAGTATGTTGGGCAACCACATTTAGTGTTGATGGAACATATATTCTTAAGATGGAATTCATAGTCTCTTAACGGAGATACAAAATATTCACTTGAGATAAGTTTAATGGGCTTGTTATTCAGAATGTTAGGCCTAACTACATTAGTAAATAGTTACTAAAGTATATATTTATGAAATTGAATTTCATAAATATATGATGAATAACTTAAAAGATTAAACCGGGTACTCAAGGATTAAGATGTAGTAATCCATAAAGTGGCAGTCTATATTCATGACTTTGTGTTACTACGAATATTTTATGAAGGGGTTGCATGTACAATAAAGTCTTGGAATATAATTTATTAATGAGGCCTAGAGTGCAATTATATTTATATAGTGGTATTAAATATAATTAATGGTAACTTTGGACTTGTTAAGAGTTGACAAAAAAGCCCAAGACCCATTGGAGCTAGTGTCTTATTTGTTCCCTTTTGGTCCCACTCCAAGCCACATACTAAAGCTCAATTGGAAAAAGCCCAAAAGGCTAGCCTAATTAGATAATCAGTTATAAGGAAAGAAACATACAGAATTTTGTATGTACATGAAATGGTTTGTATGTGAGTGTTAGACACTCTTTCACTCTCTCTTGAACATACACATATAATTGATTGAGAGACCACACTTCTTGGGCATCAAGTGGAATTGGAGTGAAGATTAAAAGTGTTTCCAAGTGCTTCTAATCTTTGGTTTTGAATTTCACCGCATCAAGGTACACTCTCTTATTCTTATATTCTGAAATTTACATAGTACATGTTATCAATTGTGAATGAAGTAGATTTGTTAATTTTTCGCTGTGTATGTTTTGTATGCGATACAAACATGTATTTACCATCAAATGCAACCCACGCGTGAGCCAGACAAGATTTTGACCTCCCCAAAGCTCTGTGGTTGGTACTTTTATTTCCTTCGGGGTCCTTTTTTCCTTCTTATTCTAGGATCCTGGCCCTTCACGTTATTTTTTGGTATCCTGATCTCACGTATCCCACTTCTTTTGTAACTTCCCCTCTTTTCCAAGAACGTTGCAATTGAAGATTAAGTGTCTGGGTAAACCTCTTCCTCCTCTTTTTACGTTTCCTATAACTCCCATTAATAACTAACAAATAACCTTCCAATAAAATTGAATTTGGCAACTGGCGTGTTTTTCTATGTTTCATCTTCTTCAACTTTTTCTTCACGCCATTATTGCCATCACCTCAATCCTTTCCTCCAAGCACTTTTCACCCTTTTCAAAAAATCTTTCCCAGTGCACCCTTTCCCCTTTGCTTCCTTCTTCCACCGTTTTCTTCTGCTTTTAGCCTCTTCTATTCTTCTGCTATATTGTTCTTTCATGGCTTTCTCCTCTTCTTCACAAAAAAGGAAAGAGCGTTCACCTACTCTTTCTAAAGGTGAGGGTTCCTCAGCAGGGTCAGTGCAATATGAGGTGCAGGAAGCCTCAGATCGCCCAGCCTTCCCTTTGCGAAACCCCTGGTATACTCCTAGTTTGTTCTTCCCTCAGGTCATTCACAGTAATGCTCCTCTTTCTCCACATGCTTCGGTGTTTTCTTGTCAGCCCGGGTTTGCCAATTCTGCATAAGTTCCAGACCCAAGGGAAATCCTGCACCTTCAAATCAGGCAAGGATCCCAAGAGGCGGTTCCCATCTTCTTTGATTTTGTTCCAGGGAAGATCACTGGTTGGTCTAGTTGGGTGGATGAAGAGCTATCTGATGGGGGCTTTGCCAATTGCCTAGAACATGCTGGGATCCTGATATTAGTGGCAATTTCCAAGAACTTGGAAGGCTTTAGGGATGCTAAAGGCCTAAGACATCTGGTGCGCCGTTGGTCTCCCTTTTTTTATACATTTTTTTTTTTGTCGGCGAACTCACCATTACACTGGAGGATATGGTTAATAATTTCCTCCTCCCTGTGTTTGGTAATGAGAATCCCTTTGACATCCAGTTCTCCACTGAGGATCTCAAGGTTGAGGAGCGACTCTTCAAGCATTTTGGTCGGTGTACCGCTTCTTCCGGGGTTAAACCAGCCAGGGTGGGTAAGTGGGTAGCGACCCTTTCTCAAGAAAAGGACAAAACTATTAAGCAAGATGGGTTCCTAGCACTGTGGCTGAGTAAATTTATCTTCAGTGAATTTTCTGGCTATGGAATAAAGTCTGCATTCTTCCCTTTAGCTATCAAGTTGGCCTGGGGTACCAGGTATCCTCTAGCTTCCATGTTCTTAGGTCACGTTTATTCCCAGTTAGACCTGCTCCATAGTGATGAAGTTGAAGGTAATTCTTGCTATGCCATAACTTTATCTTTGCACTACGCCATTCTTCAAGTGTTTGTGTGGGATCGTTCTACTGTCACTTTGGCAAAGTGTAGGAATCTAAAGTATGTGAAGGATAAATTCCAGGGGTCCCTAGATGTTATCAAGGGCTTATGTGGCAGTTCTACTGATGGCCACCCCATCATTTTTTGATTGTCTAATCTGAAAGGTGGTAATGTCAACCTTATAGAGCTGTTTAATCAGAGGGGGCATTTGAGTTGGTGTTCCCCTCGCGAGTTTAGTCTTGGATTTGCTTGTGATTCTGTCTTGTCTTCCTTCTTGAACTCTCCAGGCCACACTTTTGATCTGCGTCGAGGAGATGAGAGCAGCTTGGCGTACCTAGCCTGTACCAGCCCTTCATGGCTTCCAGTTCCTTCAACGAGTGGCCCTAAGTACATTCATTATTCTGCGCATCAGGTGCTTAGGCAGTTTGGCTTCGATCAGGATTTCCCGCTGGTGTTTAAAGAGGTGGTGCCTTCTCTTCCATCTTTAAATCCATTCCTAAGGCTTCAAGCCTTCTTTTACTGGTCACGAAGGAGCCCCCAGTTCGTGGTGCCAAATTCCCAGCGAGCAGTCTTTGCTTCGAGTGGCTTTACTGGTTATTGGAGGAGGATTCAGAAGTCCTTTTTAGACTTTGTTGGTTCAGGTACAATTGGAAGGGTCCCTGACCCTGACCTTGATCTCTTCTCTACTCCTTCTTACAACAAGCGTTTAGCTCTTCCCATTGCTGGTGTTGTGTCTACTGCAATAAGCAGCAAAACTGGTTTTGTGGAATGGCATGCTACTAGGGGTGGCTGGGTGTCCTATGCCAATAATTTCCCTGTTTCTTGGCCAGGGTGTGACCTGATTGTGGGCTTTTCCTCCAGTGTGCCTATTAAAAAATGGGTGTTGATAGCCCATTTCACGAAAAGTAAGGAAAGACCATGGGCCTTAATAAAAGAAGACCCAATTCATGAAGTTAAGAAGGACCATGAAGGCCCAAAGTCCCAAAAAGAAGGAAAAAGAAAGAAATAATAATAATAATAATAATAATAATAATAATAATAAAGAAAAAAGAAGAGGATTTCGGTTAGGCTAGAGGACGTGCAACAAGAAGAAGGATCCCAGTCGGGCTAGAGGATATGCAGCAAGAAGAATCAATATCAAGGCTTTAGGATCTTGATGTGAACTTTTAAAGCCTTGAGAAGAGGACCTTGGCTGACATATAGGAAAGTCAAGGTGTATGTTCAGATTTCCAGTAAAAAACCATTAAAAAATCCAACAAAATCAGGTATTATCTTTGTAACCTATGATCCAAGCTCGTGGGATCCAGAGTGGATAGTAAGGGAAAAGTTGTTTGGTCGGTAGAGGAGTGATTTCTAGTGAAAGGAGGATCCCGAAGGTTTCCCTTGGTTCATATATTTGCTTGGAATGCATGAACCAATGGAAAACTCAGTCCTCCCATGTGCATGACACCTCCCCACAATTTCCTCTCAATTGTCACTTTCAACTAAAGTTGTCATCCAGTACATTGAGCAGCCCACCCACTCCTTTGACTTTCCAAGAAGGAATCTTTCATTTATAGCTAAAACCAAATGCCCATTTTGAGTTATAATTGCCTAATTAAGCTAAACCTCTGCCCAATGCACTTTTTCAGGTTCCAGAGGACATGGTTTTACCTAGCAGACCAAGGATGTCCTTGCCCGGGGTGCCAGACTATGTCCACTATAAAAGGAACAATAAGGCATAGCAGAGAAATGGGGGAAGAAAGGGGATTCAGAGGGAGGAAAAAATGGAGAGTTCAGAGGTTTAAAAGATATATTCTTAGAACTTTAAGAGCCCAGCAAGGGAAGAGAAAGAAAAAAGGGACAAAACAAGAGAGAGCCAAGGAGTAGGAATTCGTCCTATATCCTTGATATTATTCAAAATATCACTTAGCCTCCAAAGAAACATATGCCAAAACATACACACATCAGATATCACTTTTTTCCACAAAATCCTCTTCACCTAACTATCTTGGAAGGCAATGCCCAAGCAAAGCTACTTGGACTTGAGTTCCAAATACCACAAGTTTTGTGCAAAAGCACTAAGTCTGTGAAAATTAGGGCCAAGATCCTCGTGGTTGACTCATTCTCATGAAATTCATTTACATATATGTATATGTATTAAAATATATATCCTAATTTAAGAAACTAACAAATATTTGAAGATACGTGTATTGTATAGTGTGTTCTTATGCAGGACCTATAGGGATAAAGGGAAAGGACAAAACTCCATTGCATAATAAGCATGGACAAAGATCCTACAGTTCAAGGAACCAGAGATTTAGGGTTCCATGGTTCACAGACCTAGTACCCCTGGGAGCCACGACATCATGCTCAGGGTACCACGACATCACGCTCAGGGAACCAAGTGAAGGAACTCTTTTAAATGTTCACACAATAAAAGATAAGCCCTAAATATTCTATTTTAACCTCCTCCTCATTATGAACATTATGAATAATTATTTTAATTATTTCGTAAGAGTAAAAGGTCATTTTATGACACTAAAACACTTACAATGGTATTTTATTACTTAGGAGGAATCGCATTTTTGCCTTGAGGAGTTTTATATGACTTGCGCACAAACCGGTTCATATAACGACCTCAATAGGCCGCGAAGAACCGGACCCAATCCAACCATCCATCCTTGGAGGCCCAAGATCCCTTGTCATCAATGGACTTTGGTACTTTCCAAAAAAAGGAACCTACATAGAAGGCAATGCCTAAGCAAAGCTACTTGGACTTGAGTTCCAAATCCCACAAGTCTTGTGCAAAAGCACTAAGTCTGTGAGAATTGGGGCCAGGATCCTCGTGGTTGAATCATTCTCATGAAATTCACTTACATATATGTATATGTATTAAAATGTATATCCTAATCTAAGAAACTAACAATTATTTGAAATATGTGTATTGTATAGTGTGTTCTTATGCAGGACCTATAGAGGTAAAGGGTAAGGGCAAAACTCTATTGCATAATAAGCATGGAGAAAGATCTTATAGTTCAAGGAATCAGCATTCTGGGTTCCATGGATTACAAGCCTAGTACCCCTGGGAACCATGACATCCCGCTCGGGGTACCACGACGTCACGCTTGGGGAACCAAGTGAAGGAACTCTTTTAAATGTTCACACAATAAAAGATAAGCGTTAAATATTCTATTTCAATCTCCTTCTCATTGTGAATATCATGAATAATTATTTTACTTATTTCATAAGAGTAAAGGGTCATTTTATGATACTAAAACACTTATAATGGTATTTTATTGCTTAGGAGGAATCACATTTTTTGCCTTGAGGAGCTTTATGTGACTTGCGCACAAACCGGTTCATATAACAACCCCAATAGGCCATGGAGAACCAGACCCAGTCCAACCATCCATCCTTGGAGGCCCAAGATCCCTTGTCATCAATGGACTTTGGTACTTTCCAAAAAAAGGAATCCACACAAGGGGTAGTTGAGGAAATTGGTGTTGCAACTCCTGTGGGTAAGGGTAAGGAGAAGAAGATCAAAAGGGAAATTGTCAAGAAATCCGAAGTTGAGGAGAGCGCTTAGGGTACTGAGGCTGGCCAAGATGCTAAAAGGAGAAAGACTGCTTCAGCTCTCAAGTAGCTTACTATTTCTGAGGACCTTGGGGAGGTGGACCCTTCTGTTGTTGGAAAGGAGGTCAGCCATCCTTCCATCCTAAAGATCAGAGTGAAGACTAAGGTAGGGTCTTCTATCCTTCAAATCCCTGTGGGTTCCCTTAAAGGAACTTCTTCTATAGTTATTACTTCTCCAGCCTAAGGTTCTTTGAGGTCCCCTGCCATTATTTTCTGATCTTCTCAGGGACCTTCTAGGTGTACCCGTAGTAAGCAGAAGACTGCTGAAGAACCTGTAGAGAGAGAGAGAAAAGGGCAAGGCCTCATTCCTTCTTTTCTCATCATTTCTTCTTTAGTTACTTGATGCCTTCTTACTTCATGATTTGTTGCTTTTGCTGTGTTTTTTCTTTCTATTTTCTTTTACTGATGAGTGGTTTATGTTTTTGTAGTCTAAACGCAAATCTAACCCCAAGGGAGTAAAAAGTCCTTCTTTTGGTGATAATGTGGTATGATACTTTCTATCCCTCCTCAATTCTTTCTCTACTTGTCTTTCCTTTTGGGTTTGTCCATTCATGTTGTTGAGTTGCCAATTGTCCCCCCTTTCTTTCCTTTCTTTTGCAGGTGGAGGTGCCTCCCCCTATGATTGGTGGTACCTTGCTAGAGGGAGTAGTGGTAATTTAGCGCCCAACTGTTTCTAGTGTGGAGGAGGGGCTCCTTAGTGGTGAAGTGGTTGGTGAAGCCAAGCAGGTAGACAAGGATGCCGAATCTGTGCAAGCTTCTATCTCTTTAGTTGTTCAGGATCTTGGAGCTACTCAGCCTCTTGTCCCTAAGGATCCCAAGCCTAGGCAGACCCCCAGCCTAGCTAGAACTGTGATTGCTGAGCAAGTTGTTGAACTCGTGGTAGCTAAGGAATCCTTTAGGGCCACAACCTCATCCACAAGAACGGGTAGGCCTTATCTTGCCCTTATTCTTTTCTGCATAATATTAACATCTGTGCTAATCATCTTTCCTGTTTTCCTTCCTTTTTAAAGATACTGCTTCCCTTTCCTCAGGCCAAACCAGTACCCAGATTGCCCCTGAAGCTGACCCCACCTCGGAGACAGAAGCCTCTGAAGGTGTGTCTTTTTTTTTGGATCTGTCTCTTTTCCCTTTCTTTCTTTTTTTGCTTCAATCATGGGTCAACCCTCTGTGCCCTCCCTTCCTTTAGCAATTTTGCCAAAATTTCCTCTCATTTCTTTCAACATGCGATGTGTTTTCTTACAGAGTCCCTTGAAAAGTCAGAAGGGTAAGAGGACGAACCCCCCACGATGGCCGAGGCCATGACTCAAATTTAGGAGGAAGTCTCGCCGCAGGAGACTGGTATCTGCTCTTTGCTCTTTTTCTTTCTCTTTACTTCCCCTTTCCTGTGCCTCTTCCTACTTTATGACCCCATTGATTTTTTACAGATGTTGATATGGGCACCAAGGAATCCAAGCTTGTGACTACTAAGGAAGCCAAAAGACCCCTCCCGGCTGTCCAAACTGTAGAGGCTCAGCCAGGGATCTCCTAGACCACCCCAAGGCCTGAGGGTCTTTCTTTCCTGAAGGAAAAGACATAACGATGGAGGAGGCCCCAAAGATGACTGTTTCAGATCCTAGCTTAGGTCTTCCTGCCTTCTTGACTCGTTTTGACTCCCTAGAATTCAACAGTCTTCCTACAAGTCACTTTCATTGCTTTGGGCCACCCTTTGTCAACTTCTTGCGATTCTCTATGCCTGTTGAGAACTTGCTGCTCTTGGAGGGATTGCTTAAAGTCCACGGGGACTTCACCAGTGGGTTTAGGAGATGTGTGTTTTTGGGGAATATCCTAATGGAGCTCCTCTGTGCTGTGCTGGTTTCCCTAAAGGATACGTCTCTTGATTCTTTGTCTGATGGGAGGATTTTGGAGTGGAGGGGGGGTGGTGGTGCAAGATCTCATGGAGGCAAGACTTAATCTGTCCTTTTTGTTGGAGTACTTTTGGTCTTTGGCTCATGCACTTTTTCAAAGGAAGGCCTCCAAGGACCTTGATGTTGTGATTGTTGCTGCTAAGGAAGCTTTGGCCCGTGCTCACAAGGTGCTGCAAGACTTGAAGATCAGGAAGCAACAGGCCCTTTCCTTTTCAGCTACTTCCTCCACTTCTGCAGTTCCTCTAGAGGGTTCTTTGTTGGCTGGCCTCATACCTTAGCTTTTTTTCTTTTGTTCTTTTTTTTTTTAAGAAACTCAGACTGTATAAATTGCTTTCCTTTCTTCTAGGTACCTTTGGTTGCTAAGTTTGTTGTTTTTTTTTTTGATATGTGAACCTCAGTAACTTCTTGCTTCTAGTAACATGTACTTCTTTTCTTTTCATATGTTGTCTTCTCTTTTTTCCTTTGTCCCCCCCCCTTTAGAGAACTAAGTCCTGGGCCATGGTTCCTGGGGATTCACTTTGTGGCAGGTCCTGGGCTAGGTACTTTAGCGATTATGCTCCTACACAGGTCCTGTGCTAGATACTTTAGATACTTATCCTCATCCAAGTCCTAGGTCATGGACCAGGTACTTTAGGAGGCTTATTTTACATCCTAAGTCCTGGGTCATGTACTTGGATTGATGCTGGTTCAGGTCCTGGGCCATGTACTAAAAATAGATTTCTCCTTTTTTTTTTTTTTGAATCAAGTGTTGGCCCAAGTACTTAACCAGGATTTTGGCAATGCTCAGGTCGTGTTATATGTAGTATTATTTAAGTATAATTGTGCGGTCTACTCAGATTTTTTGAAAGAAAACTTCATTGAAATTCATTATAATGATTTAAAACATAAGATGATAACTTAAAGACATAAGATGGAAGTGGACCTAACATAGAGTGGCATTTTCACATGGATTGTAAAGAAGAAATTGATAAATAAATTTTTTGGCAAAACAAACATATGACAAAAGATAATGCCCAATAACATGAAGGGTGATGAAACACTTAGCGGAATGAAGGGTGACAAAAGAGGTCCCTAGTGTACCCGGAGCCTTCACGCATAGTATTTCTTTAGCCATTTTCCGTTTATGGGATCTGCTAGGGAGGTCCTATCCACCTTTGCAAGGTAATAATACTCGCTGTCGTGGCTCTCACATTCCCCCGAGTGAACTTCCTTTTCAGCTTCCCTGGGCCCTAGGCACCTCAAGGGATCCCCGTTATACCCTCTTTTGAATAAGATCCCATCTTGCAAAAAAATTGGACACCTAGCTTCTTGAGCTGGTGAGCCAGCTTCCTATCAGCTGGTAGGATCCCCTGAGTCAGGTATCCCACAAATGGGGTCCTCCAATCTTCTGCAACAAATATAGCATAGCTTTCCTTTTTGTTTACCGAGAGTTGGCAAGTTTGACACTTTTCTTGTACAGTTGTAGTTTCTTTGTTCATGCTGGGCCAATAGTACCCCCTACGCTATATCCTCCTATACAGACTGATTCTTCCTACAACCTCGCAAATCTGGCTGTGCAGCTCTTTTGGCTTCACCTTTCCTTCTTTCTCACTGATACATTTAGACAAGATCCCTCTGGGCAGCCTTCTATATAGCTCCCTTTCTATCAAGGTGTAATCTTTCAATTCTTTGATACTTCCCCCATGTTCTAGCTTTCCCACTTCTCTCTTTATCTCACTCCTCCAATCTTCTTCATCTGGTTCCTCCGGAAATATTCTTTTAAGGGTCTCTATGATGGAATTCTACTGTTTGCTTACCTTTATCAAGGTGCTTTTTTCCTTAAAAGGTATTTGGGATCCCAGGGTGGGTAGTGCGTCAGCGAACCAATTTTCACTTCTTTGGGCGTATTCCACACTAAAGGTTTGAAATTTCCCTTCTACCTTCTGTGCTCAAGTCCGATAGGATGCCAAGCTCTACTCCCTCAATGCAAAGTCTCTTTTGACTTGGGAGAGTACAAGATTGGAGTCTCCCAATACCCTCATATGCTTGATCCCCATGCTAAGTGCTATGGCCAGCCTAGTCAAGTACGCTTCGTACTCAGTAGCATTATTTGAGCATGGGAACTCAAGTTTGAAGGATAATGGTACGCTGTCCTCATTTTCGCAGCTCAATATGTCCCTTATGCCATTTGAGGCTGCTGTTGTTGATCCATCAAATCTCATGGTCCACTTCCTCCCTAGGATCTCTACCATTGCCACTTCTCCTGGGATATCCTTGCTCAATGGACACTCTTCTTCTCCAGGGAACTAGGCCAGCAGATCTGCTATGGCTTAGCTCTTGAGGGCCTTGGGGGTCCTTAGGCCAATGTCATATTGGGAGAGCAATACTAGCCACTGTGCTACCCTCTCGGTCAATAAGGGCTGATGAAGGAGTGACTTTATAGGATGAGACTTGGTCACTAGGAGGATTTGGTGGGCTGAAAAGTAATGTTTCAACCTTTAAGACGCGTAAATAACCACCAAGTATGCTCTTTCTATCTTGGGATACTTGGTTTCTGTATCTTTCAAGGCTCTGCTCACATTATATATAAGCTGCTCATTTGCTTCGTCATCTTTTTAAGATAGTAATGCCCCAATAGCCTGAGAGTTAGATGCTAAATATAGCAACAGAGACCACCCATGTACTGACGCTTGCAGGGTGGGCAGATGGTTCATGATCTGTTGGATCCTCTGGAAGGCTCCCTGCTATTTAGGTCCCCAAGTGAACTCAGCTCCCTTTTTTAACAGTTTGGATAGCCCACTTGTGACCGAGGCCAAGCCTAGCACAAAACTTCTAATGTAAGAGACCCTTCTTAAGAAACTTTTGAGCTCTTTGACTGTTGTAGGTCTCTTCATGGTCGCGATGGCAATGGCCTTGGCTGGATCCATACTTATGCCTTTGTGATGTACTAGGAATCCAAGGAACTTCCCAGCAGATACCCCGAAGGCACACTTTAGGGGGTTCATGCGCAGCTTGTACATCCTGTATCTTTCATAGACTTGTTCGAGTACGAAGTGTCCTGCCCTGGTCTTTGATTTCACCACAATATCATCCACATAATCCTCCATTTCCTTATGCATCATGTCGTGGAAGATGGCTGTCATGGTACGCTGGTATGTGGTTCCTGTGTTTTTAAGACCAAAAGGCATCACGGTGTAATAGAAATTCCTAATCGGGGTCCTGAATGCTGTCTTTTTTGCATCTTTGGTAGCCATACAGATCTGATTATATCCACTAAACCCATCCATAAATGAGAACATGGAAGCTGAGTCTACGAGGAGATCAATGTTAGGTAAAGGAAATTCATCCTTTGGACATGCTTTATTTAGATTGCGAAAATCTACGCAACATCGGATTTGGCCATTTTTTTTCTTCACGAGAACTATATTGGAGAGCCATTTAGGATGTTAGATAGACTTAATGAACCTTGCTGCCTACAACTTCTTAACTTCTTGAGTGATTGACCCTTTATCTCAATATGGAAGATCCTAGTTAGTTGGATTACTGGCTTAGTTCCCGGATCTACATTGAGAGAGTGGACCACCAGCACAGAATCCAAGCCAGGCATCTCATCATATGTCCATGCAAATACATCCACATATCTTTTCATTAGTTCCATTAATTGTTCTCTTTCCTTTGCTAACAGTTGGCTGCTGATAAAGACAAGCTTTGGGGATCCTGAATCAGCCCCTAGGTTTACTTCCTTTAGCTCCTCTTTGGGCTGAATCTGTGCTTTTTTCTCCGGATCCTCCAGGATCTCTTCTTGAGCCATTATGTAGTTTGGTGGTCCGGGACCTTCTTACAAAGCGAATTCAGGTCCCGCGTACCTTCATAAGCGATATATCAACCTACCCCTAGGTTCTCGAACTACTACACATTCCTGGGATCCTAAAGAGCTGGCTTTCTTCTTTTGCCTTTTTCTGTCCTGGAGATCCTTTACGTCACGGGTACCCTTTCCTTCTTCTTCTTCCAAAACAGGTATGCCTAGGGTCCCTAATGTGGGACACTCATCATCTGGGGCTAACTCGTTATAAAACATTGTCTCTACGAAGTTCACTTCTCCTTGGCTGAAGGGATTCGGGTTGGTAGGGATCCTTATAGGTCTCCTATTTAGTCTCCCTTTTACATGCTGGTGGTACGTCGAGGGAATGAGGTAGTGCTTATGGAGCCAGGGTCGCCCCAAAAAAATATGATAAGGGACTTCCGAGTTGATCACATGAAATTGAGTAAGAGCTACTATTGGGCCTACCCTTAAGGCTAATTGCATGTACCCTTTAGTAGATTCTACAGCTCCCCCAAATCCTATTATCTCCACAGGAGGCCCTAGGATCCTCTTGCCAGCCATGCCAATAACCTCTATGGTATTCAGGGCAATGAGGTTGAGTGAAGCCCCTGTGTCTATCAGTGCTCTCCTGATTTAAACACCATTTATGGTGGCTGTCAAATAAAGGGGTTTGCGATGATCCGAATACTCAACCTCCATATCTTCATCTGTGAAAGTTATTGCGTTAGTTATTTCCAAGAAAGCCTGACTGGCGTGAGATTTCGCCGTGAAACACTTCATCCCTGAGTTTGCTGCTATGCTCATGAAGGATTCTGCCGCAATCCTCTTTGCTTCTGGTCCAAATCCCAGTTGGTTGAATAGTGACCTGAACTTAGGGTTCTTTTGAAGGGTTCTGACTGTGTTTGGGTGGAAAGACCTTTCTGACTCTTTTGCCTCTGCATCAGCCAAGTTCCCATGGATTACCATAGCCACCACCCCTTTTCCCTTGTGATTGGGCAAAGGATTCCTTTGCACCTCCGGTTCTTGTTGGGTAAGCTCCAGGGTCCCTTCCCTAAGTTTATTGTGAAAAAGCTTTCGGAGGGTCCAACAATCCTTGGTGGAATGCTTGATATAATTGTGAATTCTGCGAAATAGGGGGTTCTTCCTTTCTTCTTCAGTAGGTGATCTGGCTACGGTGAATGGTCTGACAACCCTATGTGGGTTCTTTTTTTGACAGCACATAGGCCCAAGTAGAAACAAGGATCTTGGACCTTGAGCTTAAGTTTAATGGACTGGGTTTGGTTCACCCCAGCTAAGTTGGGCTGATTACGAACCAAGTTATGCACAAAACATGGATCCTACAATACATACACACTAACACATAGAAAATATATACGTATTGCACAGTAAGGAATAGTAAAGAATGATATAAGTAAGGGGAAAGTGAATATAAAAAACGTTTGGGATCCTCAGGATAATAGAAAATGCTTCATTATTTTCTTAGGTTTTCAATACATTATGCTCTTATTGCACTAGGATATATTACAAGATCCAAATAAGTTCAAAAATTACAGACTTAGATAGCTCTTTAGGCTTCCAAGACTTGTGAGGTTTGAATCCCTTTGAATCCAAGTGTATTCTCTAGTGTCTGACTCAGGATCCCGGACGATGTTTTCCCTCTCTTCTCCTTTTTTGAATTCTGAAGGAGTTTTCTAAAGGATTTTTTCTCTTTGATTCACTATTGCTGAATGCCTTTTACTGTTGGCTCCTTATCCTTTTATAGTGCCCTCTTAGGGTTTTTGGTGTACCACTGATTCCCTCCATTTACTGCCCTGGGTACCAGAACCAATGTTGTGTCAGCAACATTGGTGGTTGGTCCCTTCCTTATTTTCTCACTATTTTCCCCTTTTGAGGTTCTCTCTTTAAAAGTCCCTAGCTGACTTTCCTTTTCTAGGAAGTCCTAAGGGCTGACTTCTAATTTTTCTTTTCCCAAAACTTCTAGACATTACTTTTCAGGCCTACTTTTTGGCTGCTTTACCTTTTGTCATTTTCTCTAAATGGGCAGATTCATTTCTATCAAGTTGAAAGATCCCCAACCACCTTCCTTCATGGTCCATCTCCCTAGGTTCCCCGAGGTACCAGACTTTTTTTCATGAAGTGCTAGTTTCCAATTTCTTTGCCTTTTTTTGCATCATTGGATGGCTGATGAGACATATCTGCTCTCGTTATCTGTGTTTATTGGCATGCTCCCTTGAGCTGTCTCAATCCCAACCTGGCCTTCTCCTGCATATCCCGAGGATCCCAGGATTCTAGGAATCCTCAGGTATCCTGATTCAGCTTTCTCTCTAAGTTCCCCAGCGATTTTCTCTCTTAAGGGCTGGGCTAAGCTTCTCTTTTTCTTTGCTTCTTAAGGCCCAAAGCTTACCTATTCATGGGTTTGGGCCCCTTCTTACTTATTTTTAGTGAGTTTGGGCCTTATCCTTTCCTTGAAAGCCCAAATGGTCCTTAGATTTCAATTTTTGTATTGTTTTGGGCTTTGATACAATATTGTGATATTTTGGACCTCAACATTTAGCCCCCCGAGCTCGTGGGTTGCTTGTAGCCCACGCGTGAGTAGACGAGACTTTTGGTTTTTGTAAAGATCTTCACTTGTTGTCCCAATCAGCTTGGGGATCCTTTCTCTTTGCCTCTTAGGATCCTGCTCTTTCACGTTGTCCTATGGCGTCCTGATTTTCCACGTATCCCACTTCTTTTGTAACTCCCCCTTTTTCCACGGAACATGGCAGTTAAGTGTTTGGGTAAACTTCCTCCTCCACTTTTTACTTTTCCCATAACTCTCATTAATAACTGACAATAACTTTTTCTTGTAAAATTGAATATTGGCAACTGGCGCGTTTTTTTATACTTCGTCTTTTCAACTTTTCTCCGCGCCATTATTGCAATCACTTCAAGCTATCTTTTCACTTTTAGAGATATTTCCCAACTCATCTCCTTTTTTTCTGCTTTTTCCTTTGTCACCTTCTTTTGTTCTAAACTCCCTTAATCTTTCTGTTATATTATCCTTGCATGGCTTCTTCCTCTCCCTCATCCTCAAGAAAAAAGAAAGAGTGTTCTCCCACTCCTTCAAAAGGCGAGGGTTCTTCAGTAGGGTCGGTGCAGGGCGAGGTGCAGGAAGTTGTGGATTGTCCCGCCTTCCCTTTATGGGATCCCTGGTACACTCCTAGTCTGTTTTTTCCTCAAGTTTCCCATGACGAGGCTCCTTCTTCCCCACACACCTAGGTGTTTTCTGGTCAGCCTAGGTTTTCCAGTTCCGCTCAGATTCCAGATCCAATGGAGATTTTGGACCTTCAAATCAGGCGAGGATCCTGCGAGGCAGTTCCTATCTTTTTTGATTTTGTCCTGGGGAAAATTACTGGTTGGTCTAGTTGGGTGGATAAATAACTTTTTGATGGTGAATTTGTTAACTGTTTGGAGCGCGTCGGGATCCTGAAGTCAGTAGCGATCTTCAAGAATCTTGAAGGTTTCAGGGATGCTAAAGACCTTAGACATTTGGTGCACCGTTGGTCTCCCTCTCTTTATACGTTCTTCTTTTCCGTTGGTGAGCTCATCATTACTTTGGAGGATGTGGTTAATAATTTCCTCCTCCTAGTGTTTGGTGATGAAAACCCCTTTGATATCAGCCTCTTTGATGAGGATCTCAAGGTTGAGGATCAGCTTTTCAGTCTTTTTGGTGGGCATATTGCTTCTCCTGGGGGGAAGCCAGCCAGAATGGGCAAGTGGGTAGTAACCCTTTCTCAAGAAAATGATAAGATGGTTAGGCGAGCTGGGTTTCTGACGCTGTGGCTAAGTAAGTTTCTTTTCAGCGAGTTTCCTGGATATGGGATTAAGTCCACCTTTTTCCCTCTTGCTATTAAGTTGGCCAGGGGTGCCCTGTATCCTCTAGCCCCCATGTTTTTGGGCCATGTCTACTCTCAGTTGGACTTGCTTCATGGTGACGAGGTTGAAGGCAATTCCTGTTACACCATAACTTCATCCTTGCACTGTGCTATTCTTCAGGTGTTTATGTGGGACCGCTCTTTTGTCACTTTGGCAAAATGCAGGAACCTGAAGTATGTGAAAGATAAGTTCCAAGGATCCCCGGACGTGATCAAGGGCCTGTGTGGCAGCTCTACCGATGGCCATCCTATCATCTTTCGCTGGTCCAACTTGAAAGGTGGTAGCCTTAATCTGGTAGAATTATTTGACTAGGAAGGGCATCTGAGTTGGCATTCCCCCCGGGAGTTTAGTCCTGGATTTGCATGTGATTTTGTTCTGTCTTCCTTCCTCAACTCTCTAGGGCACACTTTTGACCTTCGCCAGGGAGACGGAGGTAGCTTGGCGTACTTGGCTTGTACCAGCCCCTCTTGGCTTCTAGTACCTTCATCAAGCAGTCCAAGGTACACTTACTATTCTGCGCACTGAGTGCTTAGACAATTTGGCTTTGACAAGGACATCCCGCCAGTATTTCAAGAGGTGGTGCCTTCCCTCCCATCTCTGGATCCATTTCTAAGGTTTCAAGCCTTTTCTTATTGGTCACGGAGGAGCCCCCAATTTGTGGTATCGAATTCTCAGCGGGGAGTTTTTGCTTCCGGCGGCTTTACTGGTTACTGGAGGAGGGTTCAAAAGTCTTTTTTAGACTTCGTTGGCCTCGGTAAGATTGGAAAGGTTCCTAACCCTGATCTCTTCTCTGCCCCATCTTATAACAGACGTCTAGCCCTTCCCACTACTGGCATTGTATCTACTGCAATAAGTAGCTGTGTGGGTTCTTTTTTGGACAGTACCCAAGTCCAAATAGAAACAAGGATCCTGGGCCTTATACTTGTTGTTTGGTGGACTGGGCTTGGTTCACTGCATCTATATTGGGCTGATTACGAACCAAGTTGTGCACAAAACATGAATCCTACAATACATACACACTTATACATAGAAAATATATACGTATTGCACAGTAGGGAACTGTAAAGAATGATATAAGTAAAAGGAAAAAGTGAATAAAACATTAGGGGTCCTCAGAATAATAAATAATACTTCATTATTTCTTGAAGTTTTTATTACATTATGTCCTTTTTGCACTGGGATATGTTACAAGGTCCAAATAAGTTCAAAAGTCACAGACTTGGACATCTCTTTTAGGCCTTCAAGACTTGTGAGGTTTGAATCCCTTTGAATCCAAATGTATCCTCTAATGTCTGCCTCAGGATCCCGGACGGTGTTTTCCCCCTTTTTTCCCTTTTTGAATCTTAAGGAAGTTTTTTAAAGGCCTTTTTAGGCTCTGATCAGTTATTGCTGAACCGGTTTGTGCGCAAGTCACATAAAATACCATTATAAGTGTTTTAGTGTCATAAAATGACCATTTACTCTTATGAAATAAGTAAAATAATTATTCATAATATTCGCAATGAGAAGGAGATTGAAATAGAATATTTAAGGCTTATCTTTTATTGTGTGAACATTTAAAATAGTTCCTTCACTTGGTTCCCCAAGCGTGATGTCATGGTACCCTGAGCGTGACGTCGTGGTACCCCGAGCAGGATGTCGTGGTTCCCAGGGGTACTAGGCCTATAATCCATGGAACCCAGAATCTCTGGTTCCTTGGACTATAAGATCTTTCTCCATGCTTATTATGCAATGGAGTTTTGCCCTTTCCCTTTACCTCTATAGGTCCTACATAAGAACACACTATACAATATACATATCTTCAAATAATTGTTAGTTTCTTAGATCAGAATATACATTTTAATACATATAAATATATGTAAATGAATTTCATGAGAATGATTCAGCCATGAGGATCCTGGCCCCACTTCTCAGACTTAGTGCTTTTGCACAAGACTTGTGGGATTTGGAACTCAAGTCCAAGTAGCTTTGCTTGGGCATTGCCTTCCAAGATAGTTAGGTGAAGAGGATTTTGTGGGAGAGAGTGATATCTGATGTGTGCATGTTTTGGCATATGTTTCTTTGGAGGTTAAGTGATATTTTGAATGATCTCAAGGATATGGGACGAATTCCTCCTCCTTGGCTCTCTTATTTTGTTCCTTTTCCCTCCCCTTTCCCTTGCTGGGCTCTTAAAGCTCTAAGAATGATATTTTAAACCTCTGAACTCTCCCATTTTTCCTCCATCTGAATCCCCCCTCTTCCCCCCATTTCTGCTATGCTTTAGTGTTCTTTTTATAGTGGACATGGTTTGGTACCCCGGGCGAGGACGTCCCTGGTCTGCTGGGTAAAACCATGTCCTCTGGAACCTGAAAAAGTGCATTGGGCAAAGATTTAGCTTAATTAGACAATTATAACTCAAAAGCGGCATTTGGCTTAAGCTATAAATGAAAGATTCCTTCTTGGAAAGTCAAAGGAGTGAGTAGGCTGCTCAATGTACTGGATGACAATTTTAGTTGAAAATGAAAATTAAGAGGAAATCGTGGGGAGGTGTCATGCACATGGGGGAACTGAGTTTCCCATTGGTTCATGCATTCCAAGCAAATATATGAACCAAAGGAAACCTTCGGGATCCTCCTTTCACCAGAAATCACTTCCCTACTGACCAAACCATTTCTTCCTTACTATCCACTCGAGATCTCACGGGCTTGGATCATGGTGAATTTTCGAAATGTGTGTAAAACACTCTTTAACGTTTAGACCCCCAATTTACAAATTACCAATTCAAGCTTAATATCAAACAATGTATGTGCGGAAAATGAACATAAGCTTATAACCGAATTGATAAATAATCTAAACTAAATAAAATCACATCCATAGCATAAATTAAATGGCAAAAATTAAGGGAAGAGAGATGCAAACACAAGGACAACACAACGATGTGTTATCGAAGAGGAAACCGAAGCTCTAGGCGTAAAACCTCTCCGCCGCCCTCCAAGCGATCAATAATCCACTAGAAAATGTAGTTGGGATACATGAACAACAATTAACCTTCCAAGCCTAATCTACCTAGTGTACCTAAGCCCTCCAAGCTTCTTGCTCCAACGAAGTTGCGCCGAACCTTTGTCTTTTCTAACTTACCGAATTCCGCTATAGCCCATAGTATCAACCAATAACCATTGGTCCCTCCTTAATTGCTTCCCAAAGCACCAAAAAGCCTTCTCACTGATATGGGTGTGGTGAGAAAAGGATTTGGCTAAGAACCTCTCAATGATGTAACAATGGAGAAGGTGAGAGTAGAGGAATTTGAAGAGTCTCTATGTGAAGATTGGGGATGAGTCAATCTTGTTTTTCTTTAGGGTTTCTCTCTCAAAATTCTCTCTGGAAGCTCTCTTCATTTCTTGGGTATAAGGGGTATTTATACTAGGGTGAGAGTGGAATGCGAAGAGTCAGGTTTTTCAAAACAGAGCTGGCTGGCGGCTTGGCCTCGCGACTTGACTAAGTCGCGAGTTCAAGCCGCGAGATAACAGAATGGCCAGGCTGGACTTTTTGTCCTGTAGTGCTACAGCTGGCGTGACTGTTCATCTTCTCTGCACGCTTCACTCGTGTGCTGCAGTTGGCGACTTGCCAGTCGTGAGTCACCCGCGAGTTCCAATCACGAGTCTCTGCATCCTTGCACAATCTTGAGCATTTCTTCACACTTCTCTCACACACTACCCTTACATGATTCCCACCTAAATACAAGGTTACTAATTGCTAAAATACAAGCAAATTTGGCACGGAATAAAGCCAACAGAATGGTTGATTAAATTCAGCCTTACAATCTCCCCTTTTGGCTATTCCGTGACAAAACCCCTAAAACAAACTCTAGATTTAACATGTGAGTTGGGAACAGTTGAACATAACTCACTCACACCTAACTCTAGAATCTGTGTAGCTCTTGAACCATAAGAACAAGTAACTCCTGAAACACAACAACACAATATGATCATTGTATGCAGAAAACTTGTAATGCATATGGAGCAAGCACAATGCGATCAAGCAAAATGGAATATAAGCAATAAATCATGGCTTGACCAAAAAGGAACAATCACTATAAATAGTGACTACAATGTTTATTCTCACAAGGAATGAACATCCGGACATACAAGCTAACAAGCTCAATGCAAATCACTTGCATGTTCAACACTCAACCAATGCAACAACACAAAGTAATTGCATTAAGGATAAAAAATCCAACAAAGGGCACAAGAGTGAAAGTATTTAAAGAAAATACATAACATTTAACAACAAGTACAAGGCTACAAAGCAAAGGTACAACTACATGTACGGTAAATAAACTTAAATATACTAAAAGTGCTTAAAGTTTCTCTCCTTCAAAATGATGAGAAGCTGTGATGCACTTGAAACATATATACTTGTAACCTGAAACACTTGCACAAAACACATTAGACCCTCAAGGTAAAGCAAGTAATAAAAGGACAAATATAATGTAACAAGTAAATTGCGATCAAGTAAACATGATGTGAAACATGTGAGCAACTTGATCATACACCAAAACAGTCATATAGAAATGACTACAATGATCACATAGCAAAGCAAATGATCATCCGAACATGCATTCAATGAAGCACAATAGCATAAGGATGTATGCATGTCCAACACATAAGCATGATACGATGAGAGCAACAAAGCATAGATGATACTAAACATAACTCAAAGCACCATAAAGCAACGAGAAAACAAGGTTTTCTAAAAAAAAATGTCTTCTCCCCCTTGGTATATGGATCTCCCCTATGACTTTCTCCCCCTACGAATGTGCATGAGGTAGAATTACTCCTTCTAAGAGTGTGCACCTGAGTCATATAGAAATGACGATACAAACCTGTATACTCTCTAGTATACTCTCCCCCTTTTTGTCACGAATAGACAAAACAATTAAGAAGAAGAAGGGAAAGAAAAGAAGATATGAGTAAGGGTATGATGCATGAGGGGTGCAAGATGAATGAGAAAATGAAGCTCAAACAAAAAACAAAGACATCTTAAAACATGCTACAAAGCATAAAGTAAAAATGACATGCTAGGATGAAAAAACAAGATATAGACCAATGCATGACAAGGGTAGCAAAGGTGTGTGCAAGAGGTGGCTATATGCAATGCATGACCAATGCATGAAAAATGCACATGTGAGGCAAGGTGTGTTAAGTACACAACTAATAAACCAAACATGTTCCAAATGAGGAAATATGAGAAACCCCAAAGTTTGGTACTCATTGGAGTTCAATCAGGTGAAAAAATGCCTAAGAGGCATTTTATTAAACACCTAGCGTGCACATTATGAACAACAATGTGAAACAATGCATGAACAACATGAAAACCACCCTTAATACATGTTCTTTTTGCCACAAGGGGCCAACATCCTATGCCAATCATCAAAAGACACCAATCCCATGCAAAAATTTGACAAAAATTAAGTTTTCCTAACCCCTATGATGAAAATCCCAACCAAGAGCACAAAACTCTCCAAAACATAATCTAAGGATCAAAAACAATGAAAAGAGTTTATAATTACCTTAGAGATGTTAATGGAATGAAAAACCATTCAAATTGATTGGGTTTTGATGTAAAAATAGTGAAAAGGGGGTTTAAAAGAGGATGGGAGATGTTTAAAACAGGTTTCCCATGAAAAGCCCTTTAAAAAGCTATTTCTGGGCGTTTCGCGACTGGGCGAGTCGCGAAGTTCAGTCGCGAGTGAGTCGCCAAAATTTCTGGATGAACTCGCGAATGGGGTTCAAGGAAAGCTAACTAAAACAGTCGATATTGTGGAGACTGCATCAGAGCTTTGTGGGACAATGTTGCAGCCTCTTGAGAATGTCATAGATTCATAGAAAACTAGGGGGCATGACACTCCCTATTCCCTAAGAACGCATTTCCAACATGGTATTGAGCAAGAAAATAATTCTAACTCAGAAAAACAGGATCGCGATGACACCAGTACCCTTGGCTCCACCTCCACCACTACCACCACCTCTGCCTTCACCACTACTACCTCCTGGTGCAACAGCCGGTGGCATTAAAGATAGGATAGTAATTAATGTGGATGTGTGTCTAGCAGCCTAGCAGGACGGAAATTAACAAATAGAATATGGCTATGCATGCTAGGCTAAACACATTTAACAATATGGTTAGTGCACAAAAAAGGTTACAACTAAAGTAGCCCTGCCAATTTCAAGCTTATTTTACGTATTGAGTCCATGCTTAACTAAGGCTTGGACTTCATCCTTCTACAAAATAGAAGTAGATAGTTCAGACTTTAGAGTAACAAAGATGGGGCAATATTGTTATACTTTTTGATGGTGGTGTACTGCAAGCGGATAAAAATATTCTCTCCCATTCTGAGTGTTATACCTTTTGCTCTACCAACCACAACTTTCCATAAATTTCTTTATATATAAACAATTATTTTAAAAAAATAATATTATCATATGCAGCTTGTGAAACATAACTGAAACCTTAAAGAGAGAGGAGTTTTATTTCCATCATCCATGACCCTGTGCTGGTATGCATAATATATCACTAATTACACTTACTAAAGCAATAAATCTCCATCCTTAGGCCTTAGCAAACCTTGGCCAGGCCTATTATAGGATGTGTAGGCCATGTGTGTTGTGATTGCACCGCGCATGGACCTCCAAGTTTTAACTCAATTATTATTAAGTTTGGACTTTTGGGAGCACTTACTCTCATCATGGCAAACATAGAATTATTACTGGCCCATGAAGAAATGCCCACATGTATTGCCAAAAATGTTTAGAAGTATAACAATGTTTAGAAATTTTCTAATTGAGATGTTTGTGTATGTTGTGCAATAAATGTAAACCTACTAAGAAAAAAAGAAAAGGAAAATGCAATTAGATAGGATAGTCATGAAATTAGGGTGAAAATGCTTATGGGGCCAATCAATGAGCAAGTCACCCAGAAATTGAACTTATAGAATATTGGTTTTGATGAATAATTTCTAGAAAGTTGAGCAGATTAATTTAAGAACGACATTAGAGAAGGACTATTAAAAGAAGAACCTATTCCATGCACCCAACTCACTATACTTCCCTCTCACAAGGGATGTCATGACTCATGCACAACTTGCAATAAAGATAAGAACTAGACTAGTAAACCTACTGGGGACAGTTTGAAGCTGTGAATTAAATCGTTAAAAGGACAAAGTGATGGCAAACTACAGAAGATAATGAACCGTGTTTGAGTGATTTTTCTCATTCCAATTCACAGTAGTATGCAAGATGATGCTCTGTGAATGTGACAACTCACATCAGGATCTATGTGTCCCTTCAGACTTTGTTTAGGCTCATAAATGCTCCTTCTCACCCTATTGGATAATTTGTGGAGCTAAAGGCCCATATTTCCACAAATTTGTCTTATTATTTTAATGCCCTGTTTTCTAGCCGATGTGAAAGATTCCAATATGTTATTCCTTCTTTGATCCTTTAAGACCAAACCAATTTCAAACTTTTGTCTCTTGAATCCAAAGATAGTAGTAGCTTGTGTTACTTTAGAGCATTCCCATCCCCTTATGTTTTTAAAAATGTATTTTCTTACAAAAAAAATTTATTTATTTATTTTATATAACCACTTTTACATTATTTTTTACATTTTATTCTTTATTTTACAATACCTCAAATTAAATTAATAATATTATATTAAAGCTAATATGCTATAATAGGAGAGAGAAAAGAGCCAAGCATTAGAGGCGAGATAGAATGAAAAATGAATAAAAAACTTTTTCACTAAGCTAGTGGTTATGCATATCTATGTAGGAAAAGTTAATAGATACCCTAACGACAATGATTCAGAAAATATTTTTGAAATTTTTTTATGGAAAAAGAAAAAAAATACATTTTTGATACATTTTTATATTTCTCATGAAAGTGGTAAAAAATTTCTTAAAATGGTTCATTAAGAAATGTTATAAAGGTACTTGTTAACCAAACCCTATTTACATAACCATTGTAGCAAGTTGTAAAGATTTATGCAAAATGCGACGTTGGTGTTTTTATGCATTTTTTGTTAACAATTTCATATATTTTGTATTTTGATGGGTTTTACATTACCCAATGAGAATGCTCTTATTATTAATATGTTTATTTAAAGAAAAGTATTGTGTCCATAACATTTTCACAACAAATCATACGTAGAAATTATTATTGGTTATAATTTTTTCCTAACATTGAAATTACTTTTTTAATGTTAGGAAAATATTGCTGTAAATATATTGTGGACATATTATTTCTCTTATTTAAAAGTGAGAAAATACTTGCCATTAAATGATTTATTAATGGATGCCCCTGTTAACAAGACTCTTAAAACTATATGTAATGTTTAGGCATAATTATATTTTTGAAAAAGAAAAAATGTATTTGTTAATAATTTACGAGTCCAATTAATGAGCAAAAGCCATAATTTATTGGTTGCCCCCATTTATCGGTCTCTTTTTACGCTTCGGGTTTGGATTGCTTATCAGTCCCCTATTACCTTTCGGGTTTGGATTACCCTTTGGTCTCCTTTTACCCTTCAAGTTTGGATTGCTCATCAATCCCCTTTTACCCTTTGGGTTTGGATTGCCCTTCGGTCTCCTTTTACCCTTCGGGTTGATTACGACGCAACGTCAGCCATGCTCTCTACTCACATTCACCGTCGGGTAGGAAAGTACATGTCGGGTTACCAAATACTGACGATGGATTACACTTAGTCTCACACCATTTGCGTGTTCTCCACTCATGCATTCCTATATGGAAAGAACTTGCACACCACGTCAAAAAATCCTTCTACATATTTGTATCCTCTCAGTATGGGAAGTAAAGCCCTAAGATCTTGGAACATTAACTCCATATCTTCCCTACAAGGAAAGATTCTATGTTCATGGGATCTTGGCCAGTCCAACACGAGTTTGGCTTATCTCCAGTACTTTTTTAATTGGAATCTCTTTTTGTTTTAATGAGAAACTGCCACATCACCCACTAACTAAATAGAAGGTAGAGATTAAAACCTCACCACTTGCTATTGTGCATTTAAAACAAAATGACACCTCCAGTTAAAAAAGTACTAGAGGTAAGCCAAACCCGTCCTACACCACTATGTATCCGTTTGGAAACAACTTATTTAGTTGAAACTGAAAACTTTTTATTGAAAGTATTGTAGATAAATGTAAAATTTAACTGAATAGTATAGTGGGACCCATGAATAGTACCAAAAAGTGCAATGGACCCATAAATAGTACAAAAAATAAACTGAAATTGCAAATAAGCTGAAATTTTCAGTTTGTCCCAAATGCACACTATATAAGCACCAAGTCTCCTCTTCTCCCAGGTATGTGAAATTTCCTAACTCTTACACTTTCAAGTTATTGGAGATTCTTCTTTCACTGACTTAACTTTCGGAGGGTTTTTGACCGGCACCCCACCGGTGCTCTCTGTAGGTTCTTCGTTCTTTTTGTTCTTCAAGTACTTCAATCACCACTTGTAGACGACCAACTCACTGATGATTTTATGCATCATCAAAAAAACATATTAGAACTTGTGGTGAAAAGGATTCTAGATTTCTTGAGGAGGATTCCTTTTCCGTGTAATGCAGTGGTTGAATGCAAAATTGTTAAAAATTTATTTTTATTAAAAAATATGATCAAATAAGATTTGGCTTGATGGGTTCAGGGCGATGATTATTATTATTATTATTATTAATGTATCTTGTCATTGTTATTATCTTTCCTCACTTGTTTTTTTTGGGGGGGGGGGGGGGGGGGGAAGCAAGGCGGCTTATAAATACCCTAAACAAAAATCAGATCCTATGAATCATAGATTTATTAGTCAGTCTTTATTTTGGCTTTAAATGTTGATGTCTTATTCAATTAGAAAAGGGAATATAGTTTTGGCATCATGCCAACCACTAGGGGTAATTATTGGGTACTTCTGAAATACCATAAATGCGTACTTCCTCCTCTCACATAACTGTGAGTCTCACTAGTTAAATTTATGATAGGATCCACAATTCATGTAAGAGGGGAGAGTACGCATTTATGGTACTCCCAGAGTATTCAATAATTTTCCAACCACTAGATATTCCAAGAATCATTTATCATTATTCCTTTAGACTATATTTAATTAGGTATGAGGGAAAATTTTTAGGTACTCTCGGAGCACAAAGAAATTGTGCTCCATTTTCTTACATTCATGATGAACCTCACCATGAATTTAATGAATGAACTCTACTATGAATATGAGAGGAATGAGCACAATTCTTCATACTTCGAGAGTACCTAAGAATTACTCAAGTGTGAGTATGAATGATCAACCTTGTATGGTAAGAATTAAGTAACATAAATGAGTGATTAAAATTGGCATAAATTAGTCCAAACATATAAAAAACTTAGGCCTTTTAAGTTAAGGTGACGTGTCAACATGCATGTAGTTTCACGACCCTTAATTTGTTGTTATTGTCTTAATAGGTGGTATCAGATTTGATGGTGGTGTACTACAAGTGGATGAAAATCTTACTAACAAGTGGTATCAAAATTGATGTGGTGTGTGGAAAGCTTATGATCTTCGTCTGACTACAATTGGAGTGGGGACAAGGTTTCATAATAGAGTCATGCACTCTTTATTATGCACTTACTATATGCACAGTGACACATTGCTATATGGGCTGAAATCGTGTTTTTCAAAACATAATTTCTGTTAAAATTATAAAATCGTGTTTTTAAAGGGAGTTTGTATGGACTGTACAATAATAAGTTTGTAATAAGAATTTCCGTTCATAGTATGAAGTCCTTTTTAAGGAGAGAGAACAATTTGATTGGAAGTGTTACATGTGCAATAGTAGGGGTGTCAATGTTCGACCCAACCCATGAACACGACACGAACCCAACACGGATTTTGCGGGTTAGGGTTGGGCCTTAATGGGTTTGGGTCATTAATAGGTCAACCCGAAAGCAACACGATAAGAAACATGTCATAAGCGGGTCAACCTGTATAACCCGCAACAGACACGTTTGACACGCCAATTTATTTGTGTCAAACCGAAATGATCCACTTAACACAACCCGTTTAACTCGTATAACAAATAAATATTTATTTTATTTTAGATTTGTCAAATACCTTTTATATCCAACATATATTTTAAATTTAAAAATATATAAAGTGAGTAATTACAAAAACTTACAAGGGATATAATTGAAAATTGAAACTTTACAAACCCTAGATCTCTAAACCCTATAAACCCTAAATCTTTAAACTTTCTTATAAATATCTAATTTTATTTTTTTATTTCAGTCATATTACTCGCTCTACCATCTTATAGTCTCACGCCCAATTCTCAAATTGGTTATTGTTCTCTCTCTCTCTCTCTCTCTCTCTCTCATGTGTTTAGTGAGTTTTAGAATTAAAGGAAACCATTTTCTTGGTGTTTCAAAATTCTGCAGTAATTTTTTCTGCATAATGTTTTTGTTCTATAAACTTTGAACCCATGTGCCATTATTAATATATGAGATATATTAATTGTTGATTAAAGCTACGGTTCAACAAAGAATCTATGGATGATATTCATAGTCATAGTTAGGATTAGTCTACTGTTTGCTCCAATTCTTTCAATATTAATACTTAGCATTTGATGAGTTCTAAGGATATTATATTTTTGTTGAACTGTGTTATTTTTATTTTTGTTAAACTATGTTATTTTGAATTTAGGTTGAAGTGTATACACTTCTTTTGGAGTGTAAAGAACTTATTTCTAGATGAATGTTATTTTTTTTTTTAACTATATTATTTTGAATGTGAGTTGAAAACTTGAAGTGTATGCACCGCTTTTGGGATGTAAAAATTATTTCTAGATGGATGTTATATTTAATATTATGCAAGTTGAAATGGGTTGTATTACATTCGTATCAACTCAACACGACTCATTTATTAAGCGTGTCAAATGAGTTGGGTTAGATCAACCTGTCTTATTAACAAGTCGGGTTAGGGTTGAAGGATCATGACACGATTATTAAATGGGTCAGGTTAGGGTTAAGCCATTTAGTCGAATACCCCTACCTCGACACGACACAAATCTAACACGCTAACCCGAATTGACACCCTTATGTAATAGATTAGCACACTCTCATGGCTGCTAGGAGTTCTAGCTCATGGTAGAGACTGAAGCATGAAAATGTTTGAAAGAGAATGAAAATGTAAGCAAGAGAGAATGACAGTGAAAGCAATAAAAACAAATTGTAACGTACACGAATGACAGGAATAAGCCCTACGTGAATTAATGCTACCACCAGCTCATATATTTATAATATATAGCTTCATCTTATTCATTTATTTTTTTAAAGAAGTGTAGGTAGTGAAGCATGGAGAAATCAGATACTAATGCGCTTCCTTCATCTTTTCAACACAACAATCTTGATCCAGCTGCCCATACTTATTCTGAAAGCTCTGGTATAAATTTTCCTTCTGAGTTTCTTTTTGTCAGAAATAAGTAACATCATCATATCCCTGGAGAAAATAAAAACAAGATAGTATCTGTTATAGCTCAAAATTATCACATCTTTATGCATGTCTCTTATTTTTAATAAATATGGGCTGATATACAATGGTGTGAATTTGAACAGACAAGATAATTAAAGAGTTCATGAAAATTTATTAAGTACTCCTAGAGCTGACATACTACTCTAAGTTTTCCATATGACTCTTTTAAGGTTATGTTGTGTTTTTGTATTAGCTGGCTTATTTTTATTAGAGTGGAATTCCATTGTAGTCTAGGAGTACCAAATTATTACACAAAGTTTAGAATATGTTCTTCTATAGTGAGCTTTCTCAAGCTTGAAAATGTCTATTATCTTATTAATGATCCATGTTCCAGAAGTGGAGCATATATTTTAGAAATGCTTGCCTGCAAGTTCTATTGACTGAACAATAGAAAGAACATACTTCGACAACTGATGTTGAACAAACTCATATATGGGCCAAAAGCAAGTATGATTAGTTTAGATTTGAATTCATAGTAGATATATTTCAAATATGTTTAGACTAAAAGAAGTTTGGGATATGTACATAATTCACTAACTCTGTCCTATAATCTTTCCAAAGATTTTGTCTATCTGTCTAGTAATTGTTATACTTTGAAAGTGATTGCAAAGTTTACCTTTCCATATGAATTTGCTATCCTTTTGTTTTGGTGGCTTTGCAGAGGAAGTAAATGATTCTCCAATTGAACAAGTTCGACTCACAGTCCCAATTACAGATGATCCAACATTACCATGCTTGACATTTCGAACATGGTTTTTGGGGATCACATCTTGTGCTGTTCTGGCATTCTTGAATCAATTCTTTGGTTACCGCCAAAATGCATTATATATATCATCGGTCTCAGCCCAAATTGTAGTACTTCCAATAGGAAGGTTTATGGCAGCATATCTACCAAACAAAGTTTTTCACATTCCAGGAACAAAATGGTTCTTTTCATTGAATCCAGGTCCCTTCAACATGAAGGAGCATGTCCTGATAACCATATTTGCCAATTCAGGTTCAAACTCAGTTTATGCACTTGGTATTATTACCATTGTCAAGGTATTCTATCATCGAGGGATTCATCCTCTGGCAGCTATTTTGTTAAGTCATACCACCCAGGTGATTTCTGCGTTTGTATTTTACTGAGTGAAATTATATGATTAGAATCATTAGAATTACTTCATTTTCTATCTTAAGTTATTAATATTGTGGATTATTCAGTTGCTAGGGTATGGATGGGCAGGACTATTTCGAAAGTTTCTTGTTGATTCACCATACATGTGGTGGCCTTCCAACTTGGTTCAAGTCTCTCTATTTAGGTGCCCCTAGTCCCTCACTTTGCTTCTTCTTCTATCTCTCTCTCTATAATATATATGCATAATGGAAATATAGTTCATTATCTCTCTCAAGTCATATTTTTGAATCTGTAGGGCATTGCATGATGTTGAGACTAGGCCTAAGGGAGGACTAACAAGGCTGCAGTTCTTCATTGTGGTCCTTGTAACAAGCTTCTCATACTATATTGTTCCCAACTATCTTTTTCCATCCATAACTGCTCTGTCTTTTGTTTGTTGGATATGGAAGGACTCAGTCACAGCCCAACAAATTGGTTCTGGTCTTCGTGGGCTTGGTATTGGCTCCTTTGCCCTTGATTGGTCCACTGTAGCTGGTTTCCTAGGATCTCCTTTAGCCACCCCTGGATTTGCTATCATTAACATAATGGCTGGGTTTTTCATAGTTCTCTACATAGTAATTCCTATTGCTTACTGGACTAACTCATATGAAGCAAAGCGATTTCCTATTTACTCATCACACGTGTTCAACTCTGATGGTGGAAAATACAATGTTTCAGTAGTTTTGAATGATACAACCTTCCAATTCAATCAAGATGGATATGATGGGTATAGCAAAATTAATCTCAGCATCTTCTTTGTATATGCTTATGGTCTTAACTTTGCGGTATTGGCTGCAACAATCTCTCATGTTGCACTCTTCCATGGAAGGTATTTTGAAATAATCCATGAAAAGAACATTTGTGCATAATAATTTGCCAATTTAACTTATATTTTTTGGAGCAACTAACTATTATATATGTTACTTTGTGCTCTCAGAGGTTTGATTTCCTTGTATCTTTGCCTTTCTTTGTGCAGGCAAATCTGGCAACAAACAAAGGCAACATACAACAATAAGTTTGGGGATGTGCACACTAGACTTATGAAGAAAAACTATGACCCTGTCCCTCAATGGTGGTTTTACGTACTATTGATCGTTGTTGTTGGACTTGCCATTCTTACTTGTGAAGGCTTTGGCGGACAATTGCAACTCCCTTACTGGGGAGTCCTGCTAGCAATTGTCATGGCTCTATTCTTCACTCTCCCAATTGGCGTAATTACTGCTACCACAAACCAGGTATGGTATTTAGAATATAATTTTCTGTCCTCTTGTTCTTGGTGTTTGATCATTATTGTAAAATCTGCCTGCAGGAACCAGGACTTAATGTCATCACTGAGATGATTATTGGTTACATGTATCCTGGGAGACCTCTTGCAAATGTGGCTTTCAAGACCTATGGCTACATTAGCATGACACAAGCAATAATGTTTCTGTCAGACTTCAAGCTAGGCCATTACATGAAAATTCCTCCAAAATCCATGTTTATTGTTCAGGTGATTTCTTTCATTTACAAAATCTTGTTCTCAATTTACCATCCACTACTAACATTTTGCTAGAACCTCTGGATATTAAATTAAAAAGTAAAAATACTAATATTTATCTATGTTTCCTGCTGAAGTTGGTGGGAACTTTAGTTGCATCCTCAGTCTACTTCGGCACAGCTTGGTGGCTTTTGACCTCAGTAGAACATATATGTGAACCATCTAAACTTCCAGAAGGAAGCCCGTGGACATGCCCTGGAGATGATGTTTTCTACAATGCTTCCATCATATGGGGTGTAGTCAGCCCACTTCGCATGTTTGGCCGTCTAGGACTGTACTCTAAGATGAACTATTTCTTTCTCATTGGTTTCCTAGCACCACTGCCTGTGTGGGTACTCTCACGCTTGTTTCCCGAAAAAAAGTGGATAAGGCTCATTAACATGCCAATCATCATAGGTGGATCAGGAGGAATGCCACCAGCCAGGGCTGTGAACTACCTATGTTGGGGTGCTGTGGGCATTTTCTTCAACTTTTTTGTGTATAGGAGATATAAAGGCTGGTGGGCAAGGCACAATTACATTCTATCAGCTGGGCTAGATGCTGGAGTTGCTTTCATGGCCATCCTTTGCTATTTCACATTACAAATTCGAGACATCAATGGAATAAGGTGGTGGGGATTGGATTTAGATGATCACTGCCCACTTGCAAGTTGCCCCACTGCCCCTGGCATAGAGGTTGAAGGGTGTCCTGTATTCCATTGACAGTATTATAATATGTAGATTTGTGTAGCTATATGCGCTTGGCTTGAAAGTTCTTGTATAGAAGCTTAGCTATCTAATAAAATAGATTATAGAACCATAAATGGAGCTAAAGGTTAATTTTTTTACTGTCATGTAATCATCTTTACATTTCAGACCACAAATCTTCATATAGGCTTGACAATGTTAAAGACTGTCAGCTTCAGGGTCAACCAGTAAAATTCAAATAATACCAAAAAAAAAAAAAAAATTGTTAAGAGACACATTAACATACTAAGAGAATATAACAAACTATAGCATCAGAATGAATTAGACATGCAATTAAAAAAAGGTAGGGTTACAAACAAGAATGGTTTTTAAATTCAACAACATTCAGGAAACGCTTCCCTAAAGTAATCTGAATATCTTTAAGAACAGAATATGCCTTACCTGACTCATAATTTAGCTTGAATTTGAACCTTTCTTAACCTTGGCTAGATCTTAATCCATTGAAATAGATATTTATTCGAGTATCTAACAGTGAATAAGATAGAAAATATTGATTGAAAATGGCAGATCTACCAAATAGAATCATAGAAAGCCAGGGGGCATGCCACTCCCTAAGAACCAAGGAAGCACAGACCTGTACACTAGTACGGCTATGACAACGACACTGTATTTTAAAAAAAAGTAGGACACGGTTAAACAGAATACATTTATTCCGTAATTATTAAATATATATATATTTTTATTTTTATTTTTTATATATTGCTAAGCATTTATTTTTCATATAATATTAAATATATATCAATTTAAGAGCAATAATAGATAATAAAGTGAATTTATTACTATTAAAGAATGTTTAGAAATTAGAATATATATGAAGAATAATAATATTTATTAATTTTTAAATGCACTGTTACTATTAGAGCATGAATTATTTCTTTGTTTTGTGAAAGAGTATTCTATTCCTCTTGTTCCCCTATCTTGCAAATTATTTTTTGTTTTTTGTTTTTTTTGTTTTTTTTTTAATACTGGGACATGTATTTAGAAGTGTCTTAACTCTTAAGGGTGTCTCATGTCCAACATGAGTAAGATACATGTACAATACCCCAAATAAAGTATCAGGACAAATATCACAAGCTTGTATAGAAGGGCTTCTTCATATTCTTGGTCTTAGTCTTATTGGCTCATATGTTCAGTACTCTACTCATACATAATTTTTAAAAAGATCATAAGCTATATGTATGGACCTCGTAATTGAAATATGACATTGTACAAGACTAATGTTAATTCAAGAAAGCAAGCCGGCCGGTATCCCATATATATATAGTACTCTACTCTTAGGACTATTGCTATTTATGAGTCTATGACTTTCATTTACACTTTTTTTTTTTTTTTTTAATTCAAGAACGCTCAATCCAAACCTGTTTCTTTCATTCACTTGAAATCCATATTTCTCACACACTTTTTTTATTATTAATTTTTAAAGTAAAATCCATTACAAGAAACAATACATTAACACTACTCCCACCAAGGATTCTAAGAGCCAAAAATAAAATCCGCAACATACAAAAGATTTTGAGTGAAAAGGAACGGAGAGGTATAGTGAACAATGTACGTTCTAACAGGCTAAGACAAAATAATATTTAATGTGGATGTGTGTCCAGCAGCCTAGTAAATTATAATTAACAAGGGTCCTATTAACAGGTACCTTTAGGGTAATAATTAATAAATTATTTTAGGTAAAAAAAATTTATATAACTTTTATGGGAAATATTAAAAGTCATAAAAAAATTAATTAATTTTTTTTTCTCTCACAAAAAACCTTTAAAAAAAATTCCTAAACTAATACCAATAGAACATTGGTTAATTCTTCCTGATTAACATATAGAATATGGCTATGCATAGCCAGGGAAAACACATTAACAGCATGGCTAGTGCACAAATAGGTTACAATTAAAGCAGCCTTGCCTATTTCAAGGTTATTTAGTTATTGAATCCATGCTTAATCAGCTAAGGCTTAAACTTAATCCTTTCTACAAAATATAAATAGATGGTTTAAGAGTAACTAATAGGGACTAAGATGGAAATATATTGGCTGAAAGTGGTAGATGTATCAGATCTTTGAATGGTCGGATGAATTAGTCATAAGTTGCACCGTTTAACATAGGAGAAAGGGAAGTGAAATAATTTTTTTTCTTCTCTTTTTCTCAGCCAAAGTACATCGACAATTATCCTCATAAAAAAGTATTGATGCATGGAAGAAACTATCACTGCCACAGAAAATGATTGAATACTCTTGGAATACCATAAATATATATTTTCTCTTTTCACATAATAGTGAGACTCGTTAATTAAATTCATAGTAAGTTTTACAATTCATATGAGAGAGAATAGTACACATTTATAGTACTCTCTAAGCATTCAATAATTTCCTACTACCTCACCAAAAATCTCATTCCAAACAAATTAAAGATGAAAAATAATGAGTGCAAAATAAGCAAAATACTAGAGCTTAAGCACAAATAAGCTTAGTGGGCTTGGGTTGGGGCGTCAACATAGGGGTATTTTGGAAATTCCCAGGGTGCACCAGCACAGACACGTACCAAGGCCATAAGCAATTAAACAGACAACTAAATAAGCCCAATAGACAAGAAGAAAAAACAGTAGTGCAAAGTCCATGTCAAACCATAAAATCATGCCATGGAGAATAGTTAGAAACCTCAATAGAACTGAACTTAACAAAACCCCCCGTACAATCAACAACAATTCTCCCAAAATTTACTTTTAGAACTTAAATGAAGAGTTAGTATTGTGTGGGTTCCAGTTAGTTTAATTGATAAAATCTCTTATGATTGTATAAGATATTTGCGGTTCAATTCCTGCCTACACTAAAAACTAATTAGTCTTTTGGTTTAATGATAAAGAGATATTATTAGGAATAGATGTTATAGGTTAAAACTCTCTCTAAAAAAAAAAAGAGTTAGTATTGTATCATAAAATTAACTACTATATGGTATAAACTAAAAATTAAGTGACAATACCATAATATTATAGTTACTATTTCCAAACTTGGAAGCAGCTCCACTTAATTTCACCGCATGTATGATTAGAGGTGCCACAACTACGTACATGACCAACCCCTCCACGGCCTTTGCTTCCACCATGGCCACTGCCTCTGCGTCCACCCCAGCCACCGCCACCTCTGGCTGCTACTTCATTCACCATGATCATAATGACCAATATAACAAGTAGTAGTCATTTAGCCATGCATCTTGGTTGACAAGAGCTTCATTATTTCACAACAAAAATAATGAAGAAGAAACCAGCCAAAACAAACGTTTGATTGTTTCTTTATATATATGTGTGTGTGCGCGTGTGTGTGCGTGCGTGCCCCGTGACATTCACCTCTTACTGTTAAAGGGTGTAGGTTCTCCAACTCCTAGACCCAATTGGAGACACAAACCGACTTGAAA
The DNA here is from genome assembly GCA_030021035.2 of Notholithocarpus densiflorus. Classification (NCBI taxonomy): domain Eukaryota; kingdom Viridiplantae; phylum Streptophyta; class Magnoliopsida; order Fagales; family Fagaceae; genus Notholithocarpus; species Notholithocarpus densiflorus. Next base: position 1,238,778 of record JARYZH020000054.1, on the reverse strand, counting down.
AAAAAAAAAAAAAAAATCTCAAACTTTTTACTAAATCCAGTTAAATACAAAATAATTTGAAATAAGGTATTCATTAAAAATAAATTAACTTGTTTGCGTTTCATTTAGTTATTTTAGTTGATCTAGTTTCTATTTCTCTTTTTACTCAATAATACTATGGACATAATTGTTTTCACAAAAATTTTCATAATTAGAATTAAATACAAATTAATTTAAAATAGTAACAAACTTGTTTGCTTTTCATTCAGTTATATTAGTTGAACTAATTTCTATTTGTCTTTCAACTCAATAATGCTATGAACACAATTCTTTTTGCATAAAATTTGACAATTATTAAAGAAGTTGAGTGTGAATGGTAGATGTAGGGACTGGGTTTGGGTGCCGTTCCTAAAGGCTAGATAAATTCAAACCCAGCAAGCCCAATACAATAAATTTGTAGAAAGTGGGTAGAAGAACTGAGCTTTAATGAGTGTAACAGTGACAATGGTTACAAAGTTAGTTCAGATTGCTACAGTGTTTTCTCTGGTAAAATCTCCGATTTCTTTTCTCAGAGCTCCTTCTTCCTTATATACTACTTTCCTCCTTCATCTCCACCATACACGTGCAGGTCAGATCTGCTGTTGTTGGTCTTTGTCACATCAACCTTCTCCCAAAGCTCTTAGGTAGTAGTTGTGAGTCTGAAAAGTCACTGCTCAGATATCATTTCCACATTAATGCGGCCAGAGTGTTAGTTGTGGAGCATTTAATGTGGAGGCAGTAGCTTTTCCTGGAATTGCTCTACCGCCATGCTTTAGTGTGCTTGCTTGCTGTACTTATCTTTTTCCTTGGAGTGCTTTGGAAGATTGTCTTTGCCAGTAAATCCCTTTTCTTCCACCTCGGCTTTGGCTAGCCGAGGGCGGAGTTGTCCTCAGCACGGTTTCCTAGGCTGCCATGATCACCACTGTCTTCTTCATATGCGATTATAGGCCTCGGCATGGGCCTCAGGCCCAGTACAAAAGGTGGATGTATATCACTGGGCTTTATGACCCCACAATAGCCCCTCAAAATTCTGTTGTCTGGCACTTCGGACAGAAATGAGGATTTTGATGTCCTCGGGCGCATCTTAGGCTTATCACATCTTGTCTTCTGCCGGTGTCAGTGCCTTTTTAACTACCCAAGGCATGTTCCTGACGCTTCGGCATCTGGAGCGCGCCCTCATTAAATTTTTGCGGCTGGTTGCCCCCTACGTTCTACGACATGATGTGAATCGTGCGGTTGAGGGCTTTATCGGGAGCTAAGCGGGAATTTTCCCGCTCTCTGCTCTTTCCTTGATAAAAATACCCATTAAATAAACCTTTTCTCTTACTCTAGCGCACATACATTGAACCTGCTAATATCCCTCACTTACTCGTGCCTTTACAACTATTAGAAGACTGTCCGAGGACAATTTCCCCCATTATGTAAGTATCCAAAAAACTCTACAACTTGTCTTCTCATGTATTTTCCTTTCCTTGGGGCATTTTCACTCCTTACTTGAGTCCTTCTCTCATTTCTCTTTAGTGCCCTTTTTTTAACTTTCTTGAAAGAGAAAGAATGGGTAGGTTTAAGTGTTTGGTAGAATCCGAAGAGGGAATGGCAAGTTTTAGGGCTCGATATAAAATCTCTCCCAATGTTAACCTCAAATATTGTGAGGAGGGAGAGTGGTTCGAGCAACAGTAAGTAGGTGAGGTAGTGATTCCCATGATCGCATTCATTGAAGGCGGTATGAGAATCCCAATAGGGAGGGTTATGAGGAACTACCTAAGATTTTACCGTTTAGCACCCACTCAATGTGTTCTCAACGTATTTAGGATATTAGGTTGTGTGGATGCCTTGAACGAGAAGATGGGGTTAGGGTTAACCCACCATGATGTTAATTGGGTAAATAATCTCCACCATTTAAAGGGGAAAAGGTATTACCTGAAGACGAGGTATCCCGAGATCAGGCTCATACAGTGCCTTCCTGAGTCTAGTAAAGGGCTAAATAAGGACTTCTTGATCGTGTCTGGGGAATGGCATGATGACCTCCCTTGCCCGACGAAAGAGGGGCAGCCAGGTGTGGATTTAGACGTAGGAATAATGATTTATTCTTTACCTTACTTTGATTTGTGCTTTTTCGCTTTTAACAGTCTGCACTTCATGATTTTTGCAAATAGACCTGCCACCGAGCCAAATCTTAGTTTGGTTAACAGGGTGGGCTTAGACAGAATTCTCAAAGCCGAGGTGTTTGTGAACGAGGACGACAATCAACTCAGAGCGGCTCACTTAATACTGGGATATACGCCAATCTCTTGCGCTTTCCAAGCGCCGAAGTGTGTCATCAAGGCCCGCGATCCACATCTCCATAGGATCAATGTTGTGGTTGAGGGCTTCCTACTCCTTGAGGGTGCTTCACTTCCAGAGGGCGTACCCTTGGTTGGTTCTTCTTCCTGTCCCATGGTAAAGGAAGAGGAAGAAAAAACAGAGGAAGAAAAAGAAGTTGTTGAGTTAGGTTCGTCCGAGGACGAATTTGAGGTGTTCAACCGAGTCCAGTCGTCTAAAGGGCCCTCTAGTGATCTCGGCGACCCAAACTATACTAAAGTAGACTTTCCTTTAGTAGAAATTCCTTTTGAAGAAGATATGGGTATACAGAGGAGACAAAAAACAAACCTACTGGACTTGATAAAGTCCCAGTCGGGAAGGGAGACACAAGGGAGACCAGCTCAGAACAAACCACCTTCCTCTTCTCAAAGCAAGCTCCCTCCTACTCCATCCAAATTTCCTCCTCCTCCTCCAAAGCCAGCCCTACCGCCGAGACCTGAGCCTTCCGACCCCAAACGAAAAAGGGAATTAAAGAGCAAGGAGGCGATGGAGATTGAGAAGTCTCGCCCCACACCAGAAGAGAAGGCCCAACGAGCCGCCAAGCAACAAAAAGTTGGGCACAGGGGATCTGAGAAGAGGGTCGATCCTCTGCCTGAACCCCAAGCTTAGCTCCCAGCTCCAATGCTTAATGGGGGCCCCCTGATGGACAATGCTTCCATCAGGGACTTCTAGGGAGGCACCGGCAGCCATGTGGCGGATGCTTTGGAGAGGACCCTGTTACTACCCTCGGACATGGCCGAGCTGCGATCTTTTAGGAGGCAGGAGGTCTTCCTCAGCCTCAAGAGGTACTTGGGCATGGTAAGGTTTCCAACTTACTTAGTTTAGTTAGTTAGCCCCCCCCCCCCTTTTTTGCTTTAGCATTTGTTCTTCATTTACTTTGCATTTGTTCCCCCTTTTTTTTTTAGGCTGTTCAAGCCACGTTTAAGGCAGAGGAGATGCCAACAGCTGCAACAGACAACTGGAAGATGAGAGGAATAGGCGTGTTGCGGCTGTAGAAGCCTTTAACATTGCCGACCAGTCTTCAATGACTCAACTTGCCATTTGGCACCTTCCAATTGGCTGCTGCCAAATGGCAAGTTGAGTCATTGAAGAAAAAATTGGAAGGTGCAGAGAAAGCCAAGGACATTATGGAGAAGGCCAAGGACGAGGCAGTGAAAGCTCGGGCGGAGGTAGAGAAAGCTAGGAAGCAGGCAGAGGAGACTAAAGAGCAGGCCGAGCAGGAAGCTTATGATATGGGGGTGGCTAAGACTGAGACCAATCTCAGAGCCCAAGTTTCAGGGGTATGCAAGCTTTACTGCTCTCAAGTTTGGGTCGAAGCCCTCAATCAAGCTGGGGTTGAGGCTTCATCTGAACTTAGGAGAGCAGAGAACGTGTACTACCCCCCTACTCTCAGAGGGTCTACTCCTGCCAGTTCTGAAGCCGATATTGCCCCCGAAGCTACCAGGTCAAGATAGTGCCACCAACGCCCCTACTCCTCTTGACAAGCCTACCGAGGAGACTAAGCATCCTGGGGTGTCAAAAAAAGTGAAAATCATTAATCAGGAAGTACCCCAGGATGTGATGAAGCCTCCAGCTGATCCTTAAGCTACTCTTGCCAAGAAGGAGGCCCTTAAGAAAATGGAGTCAGTCTTGGCCTCCCTTGCTGTGCCCCTCAAAGTCATTCCTCCAAGCCAGGATTCTGAAGCCTTTGACACAGCCTCTTAGCAGCCTTCCAAGGATAAGTTGACTATAAAGCTGAAGAAATAGGCTGTTTCTATTTATTTGTGTTGCTGTAGTCTTTTTTTTTTTTTTTTTTTTTTTTTTTTTTTTTTTTTTAAGTGTGCTTGAGTTTTTGTAATGAAAACTGCCTTTTTTGTAATGAAATGTGTGCACTTCTTTCAATGATAAGGCCCTTTGCTTATATGATTCGTGTTTTTACTAACATTTGAGTAATCCTAGTAATGTGACTCATCCTTCATTGAACGGATAATCAAAAAATACTAAGTCCACAATGTAAATTTCCCCTTAGGCTTTTAATTGATAATTGAGTAATCTCAGTAATGCAATTTGCCTTCTATTGGGTGGACTACAAAAGAATTTAAGTTTGTAATATAGATCCTATATCTTCTGAATTGGTTACCACAATGGGCTAAAGATGCTAAGTTCACAGTACTTATAAAAATAAACCTTCAACTGCTAGGTTAATACATTATGGCAGGACTTGCAAAGGTACATTCTTTACAAACTCACAGACCTCAAGGAGACACTATAGTATTGATTATAAAGGAAAGATAAGCTCAGTGTACCTTGAAATGCTTTAAGTGATGCTCAGGGATGGACGTTGGTTTACATCTTTGTTGGATAAGGACAGGACAGGTGATCCGAGGAGCCAGGTTCCATTTAGGGTCCTGTTTATCACTTAGATAATTGCTAGAAGCTATTAGTTTCCCCAAGGTTTGTGGTCCGAGGATCCATGCAAGACCTTGGTTCTTTCTAATACTTAGATTGTTGCTAGAAGTTATTAGTTTCTCCAAGGTTTGTGGTCCGAGGATCCATGCAAGACCTTGGTTCTGTCTAATACATATATAGTTGCTAGAAGTTATTAGTTTTCCCAAGGTTTGTGGTTCGAGGATCCATGCAAAACATTGGTTCTGTCTAATACATAGATAGTTGCCCGAAGTTATTAGTCCCCAGGGTTTGTGGTCCAAGAATCCATGCAAGACCTTGGTTCTGTCTAATACTTAGATAGTTGCCAGAAATTATTAGTTTCTCCAAGGTTTGTGGTCCGAGGATCCATGCAAGACCTTGGTTCTGTTTAATACTTAGATAGTTGCCAGAAGTTATTAGTTTCCCTAAGGTTTGTGGTCCGAGGATCCATGCAAAACCTTGGTTCTGTCTAATACTTAGGTAATAGTGAACCGTATGAAACGTAATTATAATAGATCAAAGTGCAAACAAAGTTGCTTTCATTAATAATAATACCTTCTTAGGTTATTTACATTCCATGGGCGAAGTACAACTTTCTCATCTAAGTCTTCTAAATAAAATGCACTTATTCCTGCTACTGAAGTGATGCGATTTGGTCCTTCCCAGTTAAGCCCCAGCTTTCCCCAGGTCGAGTTCTTAGCATTACCCAAAACTTTTCTCAGCACCAAGTTTCCTGGTGCTAGTGGCCGTAGCTTCACATTGGCATCATACCCTTGCTTGAGCTTCTGGTGGTAATAGGCTAGTTGGATCATTGCCTTTTCTCTTCTTTCTTCAATTAAATCCAAACTCTTCTTTAGCAGTTCATTGTTGTTGCTCGGAGTGAAGGTACTTGTTCTCAGCGTTGGGAAGCTAGTCTCTATGGGGATGACAGCCTCAACCCCATAAGTCATGGAAAAGGGGGTCTCTCTTGTTAACCGACGTGGTGTAGTCCGATATGTCCACAGGATGTGTGGCAGTTCTTCCACCCATCTTCCCTTCGCATTATCCAACCTCTTTTTTAGCCCATTTACTATGACCTTATTAACGGCCTCGGCCTGCCCATTTCCTTGGGGGTAGGCTGGAGTGGAATACATGTTTGTAATTCTCTGGTCACAACAGTATCTCCTGAAGGCCTTGCTATCAAATTGAAGGTCGTTATCCAAGATGAGGGTATGAGGGACTCCAAATTGAGTAACGATGTTCTTCCAAATAAACTTCTTAGCATCCACATCCCTGATGTTAGCCAAGGGCTCGGTTTTGACCCATTTGGTGAAATAATCTGTGCCGACCAATAGGTATCTCTTGTTTCTGGTCGCTTTAGGGAAAGGGCCTACAATGTCCAAGCCCCACTGAGCAAACGGCCAAGGAATGGAGAGAGGATTGAGGACCCCTCTCGGTTGGTGGATGTTTGGGGCAAACCTTTGACATTGGTCACACTTCTTGACATATTCTTGGGCTTCCTTCTGCATACCCGGCCACCAATATCCTTGAGTGATGGCTTTGTGAGACAGAGATCTTCCTCCTATGTGACTCCCACAAACTCCTTTGTGCAACTCCTCAAGCAGTAACTCTGATGCTTCGAGATGTATACATAGCAAATACGGCCCAGAATAGGAGCGCTTGTACAACTTGTGATCCTCGGATAGCCAGAACCGAGGAGCTTTTCTTCGTATTTTCTCGGCTTCTGATTTCTCTTCAGGTAGCATATCATCTTTGAGAAAGCTCACTATAGGATCCATCCAGCTCGAACCCACTCTGACTTGATGGATCTGAACCATGTCCTTCTTGATTCCATCTGCTTTACACAAGTCCTCAACAATGATGACTCGAGGTAAACCCTGCGCCGAGGAGGTGGCAAGAGTGGCCAATGAATCTGCGTGCGTGTTTCCACTCCTAGAGACGTGTGACAAGTTGAAGAATTCAAAATCCGATTGCAAGCGCCTGACCTGACTCAAGTACTCCTGCATTCTCACATCTCTGGCCTCAAACTCTCCCTTCACTTGGCCCACTACCAATCTCAAGTCCGAGAACACTTCCACTGCCTTTCCCCCCATTTTCTGTGCCATGGTCATTCCTTGCAATAAATCCTCATATTCAGCTTCATTGTTCGTGGTCGAGAATCCTAGTCTCAATGATTTCTCTATGGTAATCTTCTCAGGAGATATTAGAACTAGCCCCACCCTAGACCCTCTTTGGTTTGCTACGCCATCAACATACACTTTCTAGCGTGAGGGTCCTTGCACGGAGACTGTGCCAACTGATTTTTCATCCATGTTTTGTTCCTCTGCTACTATTTCTATCGGGGGTTCGGCAAATTCGGCTATTAAATCAGCGAGGACCTGGCCTTTGATAGAGGTCCGAGGCATGTATTTGACATCGAAAACCCCTAGAACTATGTTCCACTTGGCAATTCTTCCCGTGTAATCAACGCTTCAGAGTATAGACTTAAGTGGAAGTTGAGTTAGAACAACAACTATGTGCACTTGGAAGTAATGAGGGAGCTTTCGCGTGGCATGCACTGCTGCCAAAATTGCCTTTTCTAATGGTAAATAATGCACATCGGCCTCATGTGATGATTTACTTACATAATAAACTGGCTGTTGTATGCTGCCATCAATTCGTATCAATACCAAGCTTACAGCATGAGGGGCCACCGCAATGTAGGCGAACAAAACCTCGTCGGCCTCAGGGCTGGACATGATGGATGGCCGAGATAGGTATTCCTTAAGTTACTGGAAGGCCAAAGCGCAATCCTAGGACCACATGAATCCTTTCCATTTGTTCATCGGGAGGTAAAAAGGTCGGCACCTATCAGCAGATCTGGAAATAAACCGATTCAAGGCTGTGATCATTCCAGTGAGTTTCTGGACTTCTTTGGGGTTCCGAGGAGGTTGCAGATTGTGAATTTCCTTGATTTAATCTGGGCTTACCTCAATTCCTCTATGAGTTACCATATAGCCCAAGAATTTGCTAGACCCGACACCAAATGAGCACTTAGAGGCATTGAGACGCAGTTTGTGTTTCCTTAAGATGCCAAAAATGACTTCGAGGTCTCCCACGTGCTCGGACACCACTTTACTCTTTACCACCATGTCGTCTATGTAGACTTCAATACTCTTGCCCAGCTGTGGCTCAAACATTCTAGTCATCATCCTTTGGTAGGTAGACCCCGCATTCTTCAAACCAAAGAGCATCACTTTGTAGTGGTAGTTTCCAATAGGAGTCACGAATGCCGTTTTTTCTTGATCATTCAGGGCTAGTGGTATTTGATGATAGCCTTGAAAGACATCTAAGAAGCTCATCCGAGGATGACCTACAGTTGCATCAACTAACTGGTCTATCCGAGGCATGGGGAACGGGTCTTTTGGACACGACTTGTTTAAGTCGTGAAGTCCACACAAACTCTCCACTTCCCACTCTTCTTCTTTACAACCACAGTGTTAGCCAACCACTCAGGGTAGAACACCTCCTTAATAGCCCCTGCTTGCTTGAGCTTTTTCACCTCGTCCCTAACAGAGTCGGCATGCTCCTTGGATGGGCGCCGAGGTGGTTGTTTCTTGGGAGTGACTGATGGATTTACATTTAAGTGGTGACATATGAAGTTCGGATCAATTCCTGGGGCATCATAAGCGTCACATGCAAACACATCAACATTTTTTCTAAAGAACCCTATCAATCCCTCCTTTTCCTAAGGGGGCAGTTGAGATCCCACCTGGAAGAACCTTTCCAGGTCATCGCCAATGATCACCTTTTCTAAATCCTCACATTTTGCATCCTCGGCTGATGCATTAATAGGCGATGCCGGGGTCTTTGATTGCTATGAGCTTTCTTCAACATGGATTAAGGACTTTGCTCTAGGTCGACGTAAGATGGCAGCCACCAAGCACTCTCTTGCAGTAGCCTGGCAACCTCGAATTTCTAGGACCCGGCCCTCAGAAGGGAACTTCACCTTCTAATGCAGGATGGAGGCAACAGCTCCTAGGGTATGAAGCCAAGGCCTGGCCACGATGGCAGTGTAAATGGAGTAAGTATCCACCACAATGAAGTCAACATCCACTATCTCCGGGCCAGTTTGTACAGGTAGCCTAATTTGGCCCTTTGGCATGACTATCTTCCCATCAAAACTCATTAAGGGGGAGCTGTAGGGCGTCAAATCCTCCGGTCTTAGCTTCAGCCCTTTATAGAGATCGGGGTACATGATCTTGGCTCCACTACCATTATCTACCATTACCATTTTCACGTCGTAACCCCCAATCCAAAGGGTGATTACCAACGCATCATCGTGGGGTTGGGTGGTTCCAATTTTGTCCTCTTCGGAGAAACTTAAGACCGGATGAGGATACACTTTGGGTCTTTTTGGCTCTGGGCCAAAGTCATCAGTGGGTAGCCGAGCTACAGACATCACCCTGGAAGGGCATGAGCCCGTCCTCCCCAGAGCAGCAAAAATTACATTTATTATTCCTATAGGTGGTCTTAAGGAAATGTCTCTCCGGGGCTCCTGGTTTGTCTGGCCTTGATGACCACTGGAAGGATTCAAAAGGTGTCTCAGTTTCCCTTCTCGGACCAGCTGATCCAGGTGGTTCCAAAGGTTCCTGCAGTCTTCTGTAGTATGTCTGTGGTCCTGGTGGTACTGACAATACAGACTCTGATTGCGCTTTATGAGGTCTCCAACCATCTTATTCGGCCACTTGAAGAATGACTCATCTTTGATTTTCTCCAAAACCTGATGTACCGGCTCTCTAAATAAGGTGTTAATCGTCTGCGTGTTGGTCAATCCGGATTGCCTTGTGAAATCTCTCCTCGGACGGTTATTACTGTATCGGTCCGAGCCGAAATCACTCCTCTTTTAAGGGATAACCTTCTCCTTTCCCTTCTCTTGCAGCTGGTCCTCTTCCACTCTCTTGTATTTGTCAATCCGGTCCATAAGTTGATGTGCACTGGTAACAGGCTTGCTAGTGAAGGATTTCCTCAAGCCGTGCTCGGTTGGGAGACCGCTTTTAAAAGTGCTGATAGCGACGTCCTCAAAGTTGCCGTCCATCTCATTATACATTTACCAATATCTGTCCGAGTATGCTTTTAAAGTTTCTCCCTCACGCATGGATAATGACAATAACGAACTTAGAGGTCGAGGAACCTTGCTATTCGTAATGAAGCGAGAGCCAAAGGCTTGGGTGAGCTGCTTATAGGAATCTATGGAGTTCGTCTTCAAGCCGTTGAACCACCTCATCGCTACAGGTCCTAGGCTGGATGGGAAAACCTTGCACATCAAAGCTTCGTTCTCGGAATGGACAACCATTCTTTGATTAAACTGGCTCACATGCTCTACGGGGTCCGTTCGACCATTATAAACGGTAAAGGTAGGCTGATGGAACCGCCGAGGTAGCCTAGCCCCTTCTATCTTGCGCGTGAAGGGTGACTTAGAGATCTGATTTGGAGCTTTACTCATGGCATCACTACCCAGGCCCCTACTAGATGGGCCCTTGCGTTTTTGTCTATGATGGTACTCGTCTTTATAAGAGAAAGTCTCGCTTGGAGGAGTTATTGATCTCTACCTGTAATTGCCATCCTCTTCATCATTAGAGGATATGTTAGAACTGGAAGGAGACCATCTCCGCTGTGCACGGCGCAGTTTCTTTTTCAAGTCATCTATTTCCTACTACATGGCTTGGTTGTTATTTTGTCTCTGAGATACATGACTGCCCACTTGGGAGTGGCTTTTGCTCGTCTGGGTGGTATGCACACTCCCCTCTCGATTCCTTTCATTCTCCTGATTTTGTTCATGTTCAAGGCCAGAAAAATTACCCTACTGCTGGGATCCTACGGGTTCTGTCCGTTGGGGACCTGCTTGGCGTGGGTTTTCTTGGTGTGGACCTGATCCTACCATGTTTAACCGTTGCACTCACTGATGCACAATTTCTTCCCACAGACGGCGCCAATTGTAGAACTGGGTTTGGGTGCCGTTCCTAATGGCTAGGTAAATTCAAACCCAGCAAGCCCAATACAATAAATTTGTAAAGAGTGGGTAGAAGAACTGGGCTTTAATGAGTGTAACAAAAGTTGAAGATGATTTAAAGAATAAATAGGTAAAACAAATATGGACTTGAGCAAGCGATTCAATCCTCGGCACTAGTCCGAGGAGCTTCCACTTATTATTTCTTGAGTAACAGTGACAATGGTTACAAAATTAGTTCAGACTGCTAGGAACCAAATTGACTGCAAGTTAAAATAATAGAAATTAAATTGATTGCAAGTTGAATATAACATATTAAAACATGAACCAAATTGACTTAACTCATAGATGATAGGGACCAAATTGACTGCAATTTAAAGGTAATGAGAACTAAATGTATTACTACTAAAATGTAGGGACCAGATTGATAGTAACTCCAGAATATAGGAATCAAAATAGTATATGTGCCTTAAAAAATGTTATGTTCTATAATGATTCGCATATGGATAAAGATTAAGTCCAGTGCATAGGTGCACTTGACCTGTTAGGATGTTGACACATGACAAATATTTGACATGTGTCAACATTTCAATATTCTTGTGCACTGACCCAAGTTAGTTTTTTCGTATATCACTTTATATCTTTACATTTGGCTTATTTTTTAAAACAATTACTTTTTGATATATGGTTTCTACATTAGTAATAGAAAAAAATAATTATTCTGCTCCGTACTGAACTTTATTTTCTTTAAATTATGTTTTTCTTTCTTATTTTATAAGTTACTCATGAACCTAGTCATTGGGGGGTGAGGGCTAATTTATCCCACGTTGGTTAAACAACAGAAGATGTTCAAGTTTTCAACACCATGCCTCCTGGCCCAATTCAAGCTCTTTCTCTTTTTGTCTACTGTTACTTGAAAATTGTTGTTAACTTTCTTAAAAACAACCTCGTTTCACATTTGTAACATTAAAAATGTATTTTATTCATTTATTAAAACAAAAAAATTATAAATAAAAAATTTCCCAAAGCCCCAAAAAATATATTGTCAATATTAATTACCCAATCTCACATATGACCAAACACCGAACAATATTTCTCTCTCCTAACACTAATATCAAAATTTAAAATTAGATTTCAGTTTTGATTAACCATGCATAGCCTATCCAAGGTAAATTAGAATTCTTTTTTAAAACAAATTAATGAATTTTATCTTTTAAAAACAATTATGCATATATGAACCATGTGTTTGACTCTCTATGTATAATTAATATATTTTTGGTTGTTATTAATTTTTTTAATTGTGTATTAAAGCCATAATAGATTAACACAATATTATATATATGCTACCGTATGTGGGTATTTTCAAACTCAAATATCACTTAGTATATGCAAATGAATAGCTTTTAATTTTTTTAATTGGTCTCAGATACTATATGTATATATTCTCATATGTATATGAGTAATTTCATCTTTTTCAAAAAAAAAAAAAATATATATATATATAGATGAGTAATTTCATGTGTGATATATAATTTTTTCCCCAAGTTAAATCCTAATTCTGCCATTGTTTATATATGCAAAATATACCCTACTCTTTACTTAGTTAATTGTAACAACTCATCTTAGAAAAGACTTAGTCACTATCTTTTTTGGCCTAACTCTATTACCGAAGGGAACTTTGTTAGGACATATGTGTTTCACTTGTTAGGAACATATGTCATGATTTTATGTAATTGGCTTATCCTTTGACAAAACGCACTTTACTTGTATTTGGGTAGATTTAGGATGTGTTCAACACTTCAAGAAACCTTGTTTCAAGTTCAAGTGTTGAAATCATGCAAGTCTGTCCAAGATTCAAGTGAAGAAGTGCTGATTTTTTAAAACTCGATAGCTGCTCGACACCTCCTCGACACCTGGCTATCTGTCGAGCTCTTAAGGTGTTTCTTATCGCAATCTCGACACCTTCTCGATAGCTAGTCGATCGATCGAGAAATCTTCTGTCTCCTCGATAGTTTCTCGACACCTAGTGGATCGATTAAGATGTTCCTCGACACTTGCTCGACATTTCCTCGATCGATCGAGAATTACTGAGCCTTATGAAATTCAGATTTTTAGATCTGATTTTCGGCCCATGCTGACATGTATGTGTAGGGTTTCTTTTCTCACAACCCTAGACATATATAAGGCTTATTTTAGAGGCCGTCACATGAGAGAATACAAGGAGAACATATGCAAAAGGTGACCGATGCCTTATTCTCTCTGAAAGAAGCTCTCTCTGTTTATCAGACTTTCGGTCTCTTTCAATTTAACGATATTTTTGTTTTAAACCATTAGGGGTTTCCCTGATTTTAACAAATAGAGAGGAAAAGGGTTATGAATCCAAATTCCTAAATTGACAATAAAAAAAACAAAAGCAAATATCTACAAACATTTTGATAGAAAACCCTAAAACCCAAAACAAAAACGAATCAAATCTAAACCTACCTAACAAAAAAAAAATCAATTAAAAGTAACATTTCATACCCAAATTTGAAAAATGGAAAAAGAAAAAATTTAGCGATGCGGTTCCGTCGATTTGGGTGGTTGATACATGACCTAACAGTTTCTTTCTGTGCTTGCTGTTCGATGGTCTAAGTCTGGCCAGGGAATGGACAATGGCCAGCCTTGGATCTTTCTCTCTTTCTCTTGGGGTCCGACGAACAACTCTGTTCTCTCTCTTTCTCCGTATACGGGCAAGCCTTTTGAATGTAATTTACCCATTTAAGGGCCAAAATTAGGAATTAACACTGTTTGCCAAACAATATAATTAGTAGGCACTGTTTTCAAACTATATTTCATACTAACATCTCGAGTCTATAAGACTCAATTTAGGGCCTATAAATCAAGTCTCAAAGACTCGGTTTTCATGTTCTGATCAGATATGAGCTAGCCCTTTTCCACGTGGCGTCTACCTAGAAATCGAGTCTCTAAGACTCGATTTCTATCTCGACCCTTAAATGCTCGATTTATGTTCATACCTGCATCCCACGTGGATTCCAGCTGGATATCGAGCCTTAGAGACTCGGTTTTTAAAAAGAGTAATTGAGTCTTAGAGACTCGATTTTCAATCTTTGGTCCACAAGCTTCCACGTGGTTAGGGCAGCTACTAACCTTAGTCCTCATAATGTGGGTCTAGGGTCTCTCCATTTTTTCCTCCAAATAACCCAGCAGCTCTCTCTCCCTCTCTCACTCTCTCTCTCACTCTCATACAAAACTCACCCCCATTACAAAACTTCAAATCAAACTCACCCTCCATATTTTTACATCCTCATGTCAGGTAAGGTTTCTCACTCTCTCTAGTTGTTAGTTACATATATATGTATTGTTAGGTTTTTTTATGGGTATGTATATCATGACTATTTTTTTTTTTTTGGTTTGATATTGTTCTTTATATTTTTGATAGAATGATTTGAAGGTTTGTAATGGGGTGAGTTGTGTGTTTAGTTTTTTTTGTTGTTTGAGTATGATTAATGATTTTTTATTTTTTTATTTTAGAAACAAATGATAATGATTGAGTGTGTTTGTATGTGATAATGATTGTGTGTTTGTATGCAAATGTGGGGTTTGTATATGCATATGATGTAACAAGTTAGTGTATATATTTGCTAGGCTTTTATAAAAAGTAAAAAATATTGTAGATATATATTTGTATTGTTAGGCTTTTTATCATGACTATTTTTGTTGTTGTTTGGTTTAATATTTTTCTTTATTTTTTTGTTAGAATGAGTTGAAATTTTGTAATGGGGGTGAGTTTTGTCTTTACTTTTTTTATTTGTTTGAGTATGAAATGGTAATGATTGAGTGTGTTTGTATGTGATGTGGGGTGAGTATATGCAAATGTAGGGTGTGTTTGTATATGCATATGATGTAAGAAGTTGTAATTTTTGTACTTTGAGTATATAAAATGGTTTTGTAATTGATGTTAAATGAAAGAGATAAAATATGTCACTAACATATTACACTTGACTCTAATAGGTTCACAATCTCTGAAGAATATCGATATAAATGTATACTACGGTGGACCCCTTCTCAATCGTGATGAGATTAACGAATTCCCATTTAAAGGGCCAAGTATTGAATGCTATTACATGATGATACGTCATAAGTTGAAGACGTTATATGATTTGAAGATGAAAATAATGGAAGAATTGAATTTGAACCCTGCTTGTTATGATATAAAGATTATTTACTGTTACCCACAAGAAGTCCTTCATGAACGGATAAATTATGGGTATATGGCGATCAAAGAAGACAAACATGTAAAGATCATGTTTAATAGGATCCATAAAATGCCTCAAGTAAATGCTGCTGAGTTGTACGTAAGTTCGGAACCGCTTGCAAAAGTTGATGCCAAGGAGGTGCAACAAACAATTACATCTTTACAATTTACAACCCTAGATGATGGATGCACTACAATGGGGCAGTGGACCACGCACTGGAGGACCGTAAACACCCACTAGCGGGCCATGCTCAACTGCCGAGCACAAATAGGGGAACCTGGCCCATGCCCAATACTGGACCAACAGCAAGCACCCATCAATCTGATTGGCTTTCTTATTGCTTGCCCTGCATAACTCTCGGTACAACCATGCAAGGCAAGCACTTCCCCAACTGTACCTTTGTGGGTTGCGAAGGTCTCCAATTGCTGCACCCACATTAGATGCACCCTATCGCCGGATTTGTCCATGAAGATTATGTCCCCCAGTAGCGCTAGGATGTAGCATCGTGTGTACTTATGCAGTTGATCCTCTTTAGCATTAGGCGGCAATGGATTGACAACTTGCTCCAAAAGCCGTTTGATGAGAATCCTCTGGCCATTAAGTTGCTTTCTCTCATTATTTACAAGTCGAAAGCGAAGGAAGTCCCGGCACACATTCTCCCATTCTTTCTGCGTGCTCCCTGTTATAGCCTCGCCATTAACAGGAAGCCCAAGAAGAACCTCCACATCTTGCAATGTGATGGTGACCTCACTATGTGGCATGTGGAAGGTGTGAGTCTCGGGCCGCCGTCGCTCCACTAAGGCCGTTATCAGGACATGGTCAATCTCTCTACCCGGGATCCTGAGGAGTCCCTCCAAACCAAGTGCCTTAATGATGTCAATGACTCGGTCGTCCACCATTGGCTCTTGATTGGAGAACTCTTCACTACGGCTACGGCAGGTAAGGGACCCTGGATCTTGCACAGAACAGAACCATAGATTAATATATGACAACAAGTGCGTGTACGTTGTATGAATTAAATGCGTGTACATTGGTTAAATCTGTAGTGTTGTGTTTTACCTGCCCATTCCAAATAGCTTCAGACCGATGGTCGGCCTACTGTATCAACACCGACCCGTCAATGGGTCTAGGTTGTGCATGGTCAATCTGTCCAGCATTTGCAGCAGCCATACTGCACAAGAATGATAAGCAGTTAGCATGTAATAGACATTATTGAAAAAAAAAAAAAACAAAAACAATCTAACAAAGATTCTCAAAAAAAAAAAAAATTTAACAAAGTGGCAGTCATATGCCTAAAGAGAAAACACAGTTCCTATGAGGTCACATAGGGTGGAAGACAACCATTCAAGGAAAAATACACTTTACTCAACTTATCACCAGGAAACTAGAACAAAAGGTCATATTCTCCAGATTAATCATAAAAATATGGTAAGTAATCACCAGAAACCATGTTACTTTTCAGAAGGATTCACATTTTAATGAAATTGTAAACTTTATTGAAAAATGCCTAGAAGAGCCTTGGCAATTGCTCTAGAAACCACCCAATCACCATTGGGTTGTCAAATATAAATGTCATATATAAGATAACATATATACGGCTGTAATGATGCAACCCATTACTTAGCATTCAATTCTATGAAATATATATTACTCAAGAAATTTTATGACAAGAAAATTACATAAAATTTCTCATACATGTAGAAATGGTATCAATATCATAGAAGTGAAAGAATTAGCCTTATTAGTAAAATCAATAGTACAGCAATGAAGATCTAGCAGGAATATCAGATTCTAGCCTATATATGCAAGACATGCCCAAACTGATTATGCAAGCCATAAAAGTAATGTTTGATTTGACAGCAGCATTAATTCATGCATTAAACATATAATCATGCTTGAGAGAAAGAAGCACAAAGATGGAGACAGCAACGGAATTCAAAAATAGCTATGTATTAACTTGTGAAACAAGTATTATTTCTTTAAAGAAAGAAGAAAAGAAAAAAAAAAAGTCGAGCTTTTTTATATTTCATCATTTTATTCAAGCGTGTAAATTTATCGTTCATTAGAATTTAATATCTAGGGGAGAAGCTGTCAGTTTTTATTTTTAGCAATTATGGAGACAGGAATTTTGAGCAAAGGTCAATGATATTAATTAAAGTATACACAATAAACAAGACCCACAATGAGTATAAATATAATATAAAAGGGTATTTTAGGACATTTGATTGGAATATAACTCCATTATATCATCAAATCATGTTATACCATATTGTGAATTACAAATTCATGGTTCTATTCATGTTTACCACCAAAACAGATGCATAGGAATAGTAATTCCATTACAAATTCTTATATATAATTTTTTTCTAATTAGTAAAATACTTCATTGAAAGAAAAAAACTACTACAAAGAGGGTTACAACTTCTTATATTCCTTGCAATACTTATTTCTATTCCTAAGTAATCATTATCAATGTATTGAACATGCCCTTAGTTTTTCTGATGCAACCAGGTATCTCATGTATGGGTCATAGCATTTTAAATTTAATTCGTAAACTTAATGTACTGCACCCTAAACCTCTGCTTATCCATCTAAATAGCAAGAGACAACAACAACAAAAAAAAAAAAAAAATCAAATCAAATCATATCAAATCAAGTTCTGACCACTATTCCTTAGGCCTCTTAGTTTCCTCATGTTAAATTTTCTCAAACACGACAATCTCAACACAAAATAGAAAAAATTTCTCGCATTTTCTTGGGAACCAAACAGAGTAACACACGAAACAATCAAATCAATCATAATTTTGGAACAAAAACCACAAACCCACATGAAAAAATCACACAATAAGAAAATCATACTTGAGAGAACTGAGTGGGAGTGGAGAGGGTGCTTGAGAGTGGAGACTGAGTGAGAGTGGAGAGAGGCGTTAGAGCAAAGAGGCGTGAGAGTGAGAGAGGTGCGAGCATGAGAGGGTGTCTGTGTGAGGGTGGAGAGGCGTGAGAGTGAGAGTGAGAGAGTGAGTGACAGAGGCGTGAGAGTGGAGAGTCTGTGTGAGAGTGAGAAGGTGAGTGAGAGTGGAGAGAGGCATTAGAGCAAAGAGGCGTTTAATTTGAAAAAACCCTATATGAAATCGAGTCTTAGAAACTCGGTTTCCAGGTGTTTTCCACGTGGATCAAACACCAACAACGTCACTAACCACGTCACATATAAACCGAGCTTCTAATTGTCGAGATATAAATTGAGTCTCTAAGACTCGATTTCTAGGTGGACGCCACGTGGAAAAAACGCTAAATCAAACGTGATCAATCCATGGAAACCGAGCCTCAAAGACTCGGTTTATAAGCCCTAAATCGAGTCTTTTAGACTCGAGATGTTAGTAATATATATAGTTTGAAAACAGTGCCTACTAATTATATTGTTTGGCAAACAGTGTTAATTCTCAATTTTGGCCCCCATTTAAGCAGTTAGTGTTGTATTTATACTCAGAGACCATCAGACTGTTTTAACGCTGCGATAGGAAGCCTCTCCAAACGATGCACCGTACGATTTTTTAAAGATTAAACTGTATATGTGTCTGAATTTTAGATAGGCACTTTTCCTATATAGCAGCACCTCCTTAATTGTAGGAATTAACTTTTTCTCAGCTTCTGCTATTATATATAGTATATGATATAGATATAGATGTAGATTATTATTTTTTGTAATTAACAACATTATAAAAACTATACAGTAAATTTTGTAATATATATAAAATCTCTTTTATAAATAAGGATATGCGGAATTAAGTGGTTATTCCAGCATTTGACTAAAAACTAAAAAGTAGGGGAAAAAAAGCGAAAAAAAACGTAACCAATAACATTTGTCTCATTATCCATTTGCAATAAGGCATTGTTTTTAAACACAAGCCAATAGGGATAAGTCGACCCCACTCTCTCTCTCCAAAAAAAAAAATCTTTTTTTTTTTTTTTTAATTCATTCTGTCCATAATATCTAAAGAAGAAAATGCTATACATTATCAACAATGGAAACGCCTAATAAGACTGTCAAGGAAAAGACTTGAAGTTGAAAAGAAGCATGAGCATGGCTTGCAATTCACTTTCACTATTCTCACCCAATTATTTCATTCCCATATCCACTAAACCACCTGCTAAACATTTGTTTTCTTCCCACACGTATCTTCCATGCAATTTTAGTCAGTACTACAATAGCAAGAGAGAATTTCCACTACCATCAGTGGCTTCAATCCCATACCAACCCATCAATGTGGACTACTTGGAGGAAGAATTCAGTGGACATGGTGTCACCTTTGAAGGTATTGGTGATAACTGTGTTGCCAAGATGGGACTCGAAAACGGAAGCACAGTCAACTTGATGCTACCAAGTGGCTTAATTTCATCATACAAAGCTCCCATGTGGCATGGAGGCAAGGTGGAGTTGCTGCACACATCAGTCTCTGAGGATGAGAATGGTGGTGCTGTCATTCAAGGAGGGGTGTCTTTAGCCTTAAATTGTTCCAGTGATGGTGATGTCGAAGTTTCTTGGTCTCCATGTAATTGGGCTCTTCGTAATATAATAGGCGATGCTCAAGAATCCATTCAGGTCCGTGTATAATTTTTTAGGCCATGAAACTTTCTTGTAACCAAAGAGTAAACATTGAATTCTATGAAACCAAACTTTATATCGACCTATTTTGAAACTATTTTATAATCAAGATAAAGGCATTTTAGCCTAAAATTTATTGAAAGATGTAACCCCTCTTTGTTGAACGGAATAGAATATATCATAGATGGTTAGCGAATTTGGTTCAAATGGTTATTAAGTATTTTTAGAAGGCTTCAATAATAGTTAGTGCCTATACATTAGTTCATGAGTGATTTAATCCCTGATATTTGAAGTGATCGTTTTTAGTTTCAAACAAATTTAAAGAGATCACTTTACTTAATGTGTCTAATGGAATAATGACATGTCAGTTTTTAATCTGACCATGTCATCAAATTAAGGACTAAAGCGACCACTTAAAACATGAGGGACTTTCACTCAAAAAAAAACACGAGGGACTAAAATCGTTCATGGATTAAAACTTCAAAGACCAACAATGTATTTCAGATTTTTTAGAATTAGTTAATTATTATAGATGGTCAAATTGTCATAATGTATATCTTTGTTTGGTTCATGATTTAGTCTTGTAGATATAAGTACATGGTTAAACGTATGAACTTGTAAAATGCAGGTAGAACTGATAGATAGGGACTCGGAGAACAAAATTGAAGTAAAATACATTGTGACTCTCAAAAAAGATATGTTAAGCTCAGAGCTTGTTGTCTCAAACTCCAACTCTTCTTCATTGCTCCAACTGACGGGGTCCATTGTAAGCCATTTGGTAGTGAGCACGCCAGATGCAACTTATGCACTCGGATTAGAAGGATCTGACTTCTTCAACAGGTCACCATTATTAACAAACTTTGCTTTAGTTCCTCCGGATTTCGGCCAGAAAAATGAATTTGGCTTAGGCCAATTTTTGGGTCAAATGACACTGAAAGGCCTTTCGTCTGGTTGGGGTGCAAGAAATCAAAACACTGCTGATGATGCAGAAAGCAGCCCAAGAGAAAGTGAAGAAGAAATGGAGGGTGAAGAAGATGACAACTACAAGCATTTAAAAGAACAAATGAGTCGGATATACACCAGTGCACCTCGGTATTTCACAATAATTGACAGGGTAATTTTCTTATAATAACCAAATTCTAACATCTCCATTTAATTTGCTGCAAAAATGGTACTTACACCACGAACAATTGTATTTAACAGAGCAATTCATGTGTCTTACACCTCTAGAACCAAGTCACACACAACTTTGTTCTCTGGAGAGCTATGTTTCTGTAACTGAGTCTTTTCTAGAAGGTGGATCAAATGCTAACAAATCTTATTAGGAGTATCTCAATTTCCCTGCTCTGTGCTTGCACATAATTTATATTTTGTACACTATTGATAAGGACACCACCATAGTTGGTGAACTATGTACTCATGCCACAGGCCTAAATTCAAGTCATCCTGAGAGCCCTAACGCCAGCATTGTTTTTCCACATTTAGTTAACCAACTAGGAGATTTTGTGTCCATTAATTTTAAAGCATATGTACCACCCATTTGTGTCATGTATTTACTAAGTCATGGGACTGAATTAAAATAAGGCTCCATTTATCCATTTTTGTAAAATTAAGTACATTAATCAAACATAAATAAAAATGCTTCTCAAGTGCCACTTACCTGAACTCATGAGAGGATTCAATCCTAAAGATATTGACCATTTTCTCTTGTTTCCTTTCTGATGATCTGACCTCTATTATGGAACAGGGTAAAAGAAACTCAGTGGGAGTAGGGAGGGAAGGATTTGATGAACTATACATGTTCAGTCCTGGCTCAAGACATGAATACTACAGCACATATTCTTACGTATGTGTCGGTCAGTCAGCCTTGCTCAAACCTATCATCCTAGGTCCTGAAGAAGAATGGAGAGGTCTGCAGCATTTACATAACCCAAATCTCTAATTATATAACAGCATGCCATTGCTTTTATCTTATTTGCAGGCAATATCAAGAGTGCATCTGTACAAGTCGCTGCAAATCAAGTTGATGTAAGATGCTCCAATTGTGTGTACTATTTGGTTGACTGGAAAAAAAATCAAGATCTTGAAAAAGAAAATTAAGAATATTTTGTAGGTTACTATTTGGGAGTGGAAATAAAAAGATTCTGGTAGCCATCAACCAAGCAAAAGAATGGTTTAGTTGTCTTCTACTTTCTTTAGAAATAATTTCAAATGCCCTTTTTGGCAAAGAAGACGTTCTGAAAAAACACTAGACAAATCAATATTAGTTTTGATCACAAGAACTTACTGATTAGATTGCAGCAAACATTTCAGGCAAGCAATTAAATTCCACCAAACATTTAAAAAGATGTTAAAGCAAAATTTTAAAGCAATCAAGCAAAGGAACAAACAATCTTTCTCAAGAACTCAAAACTTTTACTTCTATAAAGCACATTGAACATCCAATACGAAGATTGTGATGAGTCTTAATACTGTTACAGATTTTGCATAACCCTGATTTACTACATTATCAAATCAACAATATACATCATTATGATTTATGAGCACATTAAGTTGGTACGAGATAGTAGCCTTCATCCTGATCCTTGATCCAAAGTAGTGTAGTAAATACTGCAAGTAAAACAAAAAAGAGGCCACAAATGAATTTCATAGCAGTCTTTTGATGAGCCTTCTGAATGCCAGGCTTGTGAGTTCGAGTTTTAAATTCAAGAACCACCTCACGGGACGCTTGCAAATCAGTATCAGTAAGAACATCATCAGTTGATGAAACTGATTCACGGCTGCCTTGGAACTGCTCACCAGTGGCATATAAACCTCCATTTTCTTTATCATTATAGTTCACAACATGCGAAAAACCATTCTGGTCATATTTGCTTGTTGGGGTCCACTCAATGTTGTTTGAGGATAGACTTTTGAACCTTCTGGCTTGTTTCTCAGAAAAGTCTGAGTTCCCATTATTTGGATCCTGAAGAGAGCAAATGAGCTTCCTTGGAGTCTTACAGATCCTGATGTTGTCAACATTAATCTGAGTGCGTGACCTCTGAAGCACAAAAAAGAGAGGAAGTGGCTACTACTTGTCAAGATCAGTACTACACAGAAAATAGAATTAAACTACTAGAATCACAGCTTTGGTGAAATGAGAGTTACAACTAGGAGCAGAATAGAGGACAGAATCACAAATTTACAAACATTGGCAGGCTCGATCAGTTGGAACTCAAGTTCATATAAAAAACAAAGTTTCAAAAAAAAAAAAAAAAATTGTGGTGGAGTTAATTTTTTTTCTTTCCTTCTTCTCCTTAGGAAAGCAGATAGGATGTCTTGAATAAGTTGCACATGATAGAACCAGAAATTTGAAAGTTTTCCATCCATACTAAAATCTTTGTCACCACAATTTGTGAGTTATTATTTAAAATTTGGCAAGAAACTATTTATCTTCTTTCTCCCATCACTTTCAGTTTAACTTATGAATTATACTTAAAAAACCAAGCATGACAGCTCCTATAACTTCAATTTCACTCAGCCAAAAAACCATAAACTACAATTTCTTATTCAAAATTGAAACAAAATCAAACAATAAATCATGATAATATGCATGAGCAACATACCAGGGGACTAGTTGTAGTGCTTCTCGACATTCCATTTCTAGGATTTCGGTTGCAGAACCCTGCAAATTCCTCTGTGTAATCTCCTCGATTACAATCATATTCATCATTCCCAGAGTGTGTATTAGACATGAAACTTCCCTGAACCTCTGAAAACAAACCATCCTTGAGAGACACATCAACCCCTCCATTCTCATAGCTCCAAAGCTTCCGGTTCACACTCCTACGATCATAATCTGAATTTTGAGAAACCTGCCTCATTGAAATGGGCGACTCAACCCATGACTCATATCCAAGAAAGGAATCAATAGTCTGTGATTCAGGTGATGGAGATGGAGATCTATCACCAGCATTCCATAAATTCCTCCTACTATGCTCTCTCCTACTAAAATTTGACCCAGTGATTGAGCCAGGAGTACTCTCAAAATTTGACCCTTTTGTGGGAGTTATTTTCCTTGCAGTTTGCAAAGCTTCATAAGCAGCACCTCTAACATAAGCCATCTTATCATCCTTGCAATTCTCCATCTCCTCAATTATCAACTCAAGCTCAGAGAATATGCTCCTGGAATCCAAATTCTTCATCAAGAAATTCACCATTTGAATGGCCAACAACCGTTTCTGAGAATTTCCCTCCGAAACCCCAGAATTCAATATCTGCAATCCAGACCGTATTAACAATCTTGCATATGCTTCAACAATTAAACCATTACGCTTTGCTAAAGCCATCACCAAACCCATATGAGAATTGGTCTGAGTAGACTTCTCTTCCAAAGCAGCAGCAACATTTTGACACACCTTATTAACCATCTCATCCGAAGCAAACCTCCAATTATCCGAGTCCACAAGAGCCTTTAAGCAAAGGGCAGCCCCAGAAGTGAGGCACTCTTGAGAACCCAATAGAGAATCTGAAAGAGGCTTACATAGAGAATGAATTATATGCCTCTTTTTGTCTTCTGGGGTAGTTGGGTCAATCCCATATCGCGCAATTGCGGGAACCACCTTTGAACAAGCCTGTTGAAGAGGAAAAGACCCTGCACTTGAAGCCAAGGTCGAGATTATGCATGTCATGATGCTGTCTATCAAAGGAACAATTTTGACACCATGAACGCGAGCAAGAACTTCATAGAGTGAAATTGTACACTCCAAAAGAAAAGGAAGAAGAAGAAGAATAGGGAAACGTTTTGAAAGGCAAACATGCGAAGTGTAGTCGTATAAAAATTTCTGAGTTATAAAAGGCTAGACCTTTTTTTTTATGAGAAATTAAAAGGCTAGACCTAGTTGGAGACACAAACCGACTCGAAACTTTAACTTTCAACAAAACCCAAATGAAGACTGAAAACCTTTGATATATAAATATATATATATATATATATATATATAGGTGTTATCTTTAAACTTTATCTTTCTCACATCACTAGTTCTCTCTCTTTTAGTTTTATCATGAAGATTACTATCAGTAATTCTTGCTCTGCTCATATCTAGTTTGCCATGGAGTTCAATGGTAAATAAGACAATGTAGGACTATAAGAACAATACTGTTCATCATTATTTTGCTTCCTCTGATGATTTGTCTTATGATGAAAGCTTAATTCTTTCATGTGCTTATAAAGCAAAGTCCAAAAGAGGAAAAAAAATTATTGTTGATTATTGCTCGGAGCCTTCACATAAACCCTCCTAATAATAGGGATTTAGTCAAGGCAAGTTAGTGTAAATTCAAAATAATAATAAAGAAAGTAGGGTTTACTATGTCGATGCTTGGTTAGATGAGATACTTCTTGCTGATACCAACCTTGTTCTATTGCTTATTCCCTTAAAAAATTTCTCAGAACAAAGGTACTGAAACTTGTATCCATAAGAGCACTCACAGTAGTGGTGCTATATTGGTATATTGGTATTTTTAAACTCCAGCATCACAAAAAACATGCTCCAGCAGTGGAGCTAAATCTATTTTTTTTAGCTCCACTGCTACAGTGCACATCTATAAATAGATGTGCACTGTTCATGAGAGCTAAAAAAAAAAATTATTTTAATCAGTCGGTGATTAAAATAATACATGCCTATCTCTCTCTCATTCACTCTCATCTCATCTCTGAACATCTCTCTCAAGGTCTCTCACTCTCTCAACTCCGGTCTCTCACTCCGATCTCTCACTCTCTCAACTCTAGTCTCTCACTCTCTCAACTCCGGTCTCAAGCCGACCCACCAGCCGTCCTAAGCCGCCGATCAACCTCAGACCCACGCCGCCATCCGCCGACCCACCAGTCTCAAGCCGCCATCCGCCATCCGCGATCAGTCTTAAGCTGATCCACTAGCCGACCCACCAGCCGTACCTGACTGGGAAACCCATGGAGCTCGCCGACCCACCCCTTCTGCTGACCTAGCTTGTCAACGTTGTGCTTGTTTGTGATTGGTGATTTTTTATTTTGTTTGTGATTGGTGATTTTGTTTGGTCTGGGTTCAGGAAAAAAGATTGAAGATTTGGGTTTTATTTATTTATACACTGTTTTTTTTCTTGCTGTGGACTGCTGGTGGTGGTTGTGGGTGTGGTTGTGGCTGATGGTAGAGGTGGTTGTGGTTGGTGATGTGGATGTTTTTTGGGTAATGGGATATATTATTTTATTGTAATGGTTATATTATTTTATTATGATGTTTATATTATTTTATTGTGTTGAAAGCTAAAATAGATCCACTGCTGCAGCATATGTGTAGGTAAAATAAATAAAGTAACTTTTTGTGGAACTAAATAGCTAAATTTTTAGCTCTACTATTGTGGATGCTCTAAAGGTCCCTGCCATATTTGTTAAGAACAATAATTTTAGCCTGCTCTAGGGTTTATGAAGAATAACCCAAGAAGACTTTGACAATTAGTCTGGTGAAAAAAAAAAAAAAAAAAAAAAAATCAATGAGCTTTATCTTATTTAACTTTTAACTTTTAGATTTTATTTACAATACTTTCTACAAAAAGTTTTCAACAAAAAGCTAAATATATTTTATCCAAACAAACACATAACTAGACTTGGAGACAGATTATGAAGCTGGAAGGATATTCTTGTTTGAATTTTTTTTCCCACTTATGAATATGTTATTCAAATCGTGAAGAGAAACATTATTTCAGGTGATTTAGTCAACATTAAAATATTAGAGATTTTTTAGTATGTACTAAACCGTCTGGCACTTTATATTTAAATTGAATTAATTTTCTTAAATAAGTCTTTCTTCTTAATTCATTGGTACCAGTCGCTGGACAATAGACAATTTGGTCATACATGAAAATTTGAAATAACTAATTAATTGTTTGTAGGTATTATCTTTATTTTCTTTTTCCTATTTTCCATTCCTTAGTATGCCTAATATATCTTCTACTCTTAAATGCTTTGACACATAAGCTTAGGAATTATATCTGCTAAGAAGTTTACGATTATTTTTTTGTTTCTTTTTTTCCCAAGAATGTGTGCATTTAGATCAGAATTTTACCCGAAAAGTGATCAAGTAAAACTTAGAAGGGTCATAAAAATATGCATATTTATGAAACAAACAATTATTTATTTATTTATCTATTTAATGTGTACAACACAAGTTTTTGTTTATTATGTCTATGTTTATGTTAATTATATTTAATTATAACTCTAGGGTTTTTACATATATTTGTTCTCCGAATTTTCTATTAAAAAGGAGCTTTTGATTTAAAATTTGATTTTGGGTTACTTGGTTGCACAAAAAGAAAAACCCTATATTGCAACAAAGCTATTGCAACAAAAAGGAAATTTAGTGGCAAAAGGAACTAATTTACTTTGTGAATCTTTTTTTGTTTCAATAGGAACTTAAAAGTATTAATTTATTGCATCAATATTTTATTTGTTGCAATCGACTAATCACTCCCTTATAAAAATTCCCTAAATTTATTTTCCCCAAATTTTCATTACCGCTATTACCAAAAAAAAAAAAATCCCTCTCCCTACAAATTTTCATTACACGTACACTGAAAATGGTTCTCTAATGGTGGATTCGATAAAGCACACTATAGGTTAAAGCGATTGAAGACTCACCGCCAATTCCGAGCTCTCCTCTCACATCGAAGAAGATCTTCAAGGTGGACAACCACATCGGCGTCGCCATTGCCGGATTCACTGCCAACGGGTGTGTTCTCTCTTACGAGTCTCCTCTTCTCATTGGCCGACTCAACATTCAGCTCGCCGATAAGGCTCAGGTCCTCATTTCTCCAACCCTGACCCAGTATATGCTACCTTTTCTGAAAATCTAGTTGTTTATCATTGTATTCGCGATTTTGAGTTGTTGTTGATGAGTGATTGGATTATGAAAGCTTTAGGGTTTTGGATTTTCTTACTGAGTGATATTGTGGATTTAGATTGAGTTTTTGTTAATTTCTTTATATTTTCTTTTTGAAACTTTAGGATTAAACTTAGTTTTGTGTATAAAATTTTAGGATTTAGAAAAAATTTCAATGTTTTGTCTATGATAATTCCAATAGATATTTAACACTTTATAGTATACATAACTCATATCTGCGTGTACTTGCATAAAATTGATCTAGTTTATGAGTAGAAAAATAGAAAAGGTTTGCATAAAAGAGGTCTACTTAACTTAGTTGAAGTTGTTTGAGAATGCATTCAAATAAAACGAATTTGTGACTGTTACTCTTTGTCTAAATTGCTCATTTTCTGGGAAGGTAGCAAAGAACAGCGACTTTGGATATATTCCCTTGATAAATAAAAGCTTGGACTTATAAGTTTGAAAAAAATTAAATTCATCTTTAATAATGTGACAGCTTGATTTTCAGGAATGTGTCCTCCCTAAGGAGAGAAAACAGAGGAACTTTTCTTCTATATTTCATTTTTAATTTAGTATGAGTACACTTATACTGTGAGGAGAATAATGGTGGGATAAGTTTCCTAGAATAACAAGGATCCATTATTATAAAAAAAAACAAAGATCCATTTTTCCCCACTTCAAAATGGAACTTTTTGGTATTTAAGACAGTAATTGATAATATTTTGCATGCTTAAACATAGTCCTGTCTCATTTTAAATCGGTTCTAAAAATTCTTAAATTTACAAGAGGATACAAGAACCTAGATCAAGAAGCTTACTTTGCTGGAAAGCAACTAGAGTAACTCGTTGGTAGGTAATGAATGGTGATTTCGTAACATCCTATGATAAATTCTTTAAAGTCCACTCTTTTGAGTTGTAAACTTTTATTAAAAAAAGAAAGAAAAAGAAAAGAGTTTTGATATTCTCCTCTCATGCCACATTACCATGTTGATCTTTCTTGCAATGAGCTAAGTCCAGTATTAGGCATTCTGTTTGTTGTAATTGATTAAAGATAATATAGCTTTAATGTTTGTCCTGGTTATGGTAATGGAGATGCATGCCAAGGATCAGTCTGTTAGGGGCCAGAAATTGGAGAAACCTCTGTATTTGTTTTCAATTCTGTTTGTACATGCAAGTAAACAAACAACCAAATAAGCCCAATAGACAAGAACAAAAACAGTAGTTCAATTTATGTTAAACCATAAAACCATACCATAAAATAGTTAGAAACCTAAATAGAACTGAACTTAACAAACCCCCCATACAATCAACAACAATTCTCCCCAAAATTTACTTTTAGAACTTAAACTAAGAGTTAGTATTGTATCATTAAATTAACTATAATATTGCATAAACTAAAAAGTAAGTGACAATTACAAAAACCAAATTATAGTGACTATAGCCAAACTTGGAAGCAGCTACACTTTCACCACATGTATGATTAGACATGCCACAACTAGGTACATGACCAACCACGACATATCCATTGCCTCCACTACCACAGCCTCTGCCTCTGCCCTGGCCACCGCCGCCACCTCTGGCCGCTACTTCATTCACCAGGATTATAATGACCAATATAACAAGAAGTAATAATTTAGCCATCTTGGTTGACGAGTGCTTGATCATTATTTCACAACAAAAATAATAATGAAGAAACCAGCCAAAACAAACAATGTGTTTGTTTCTTTGTACGTAATAAGGAGACATATATAAATATATATATATATATATTTATATATATGTTTGTGTGTGTGCAGTGACATTCACGACTTACGGTTAAAGGTTATAGGTTCTCCGACTCCTAGACCCAGTTGGAGACACAAACCGACTTGGAATAAAAAATAAATAAAAAATCTAACTTTTTACTAAACCCAATTGGAGACTCGAAATTTTACTGCAGGTTCTCATTTAGTTTTATGATGAAGAAGACTATCAGTGATTCTAGATGATGTGATATTTGAGTACGTTGTCATGGAGTACGACGGTAAAGAAGGCAAGTGGGAGGTACAACAATCTTCTTCTTCATTAATGGATGATATACCTTGTGATGAGAGTTTCTTCAATGTGTTTGTACAGCAAAGTCCGGAAGTGACAATATTGTTGATCATTCTTCATACACAAGAAAGGTTGAGAGATAGTTGAGCTTTCGGGTGGTGATTATTGCTCGGAGCCTCTTCTTGCTTTGGAAGCATTCCTTAGGAATCTTAGTGTGGAGAAGGAGGGTCAGTGAGAATTCCAAAAGGATTGTCACAATAATAAAGAAAGTGGGAGTTTCTTTTGACGAGGGTTGATTGGATAAGATAGTACTTGCTGATTTTCACAATTCCTCGTTCTCTTGTGGATTTTCATGTTTGAATTTGTTATTATACTAGTACACATTTGTTATTACGCACAACCTTACACACATTTTTTTGCACTAAAATTATGAATTAAAAAACTTCTGAATTAAAGTTGTGAGAGAACAAAGTTCAGCCCATACCAAACTTGGGCCAAGAACCACCAGCCACAAGCCCATCCCACAAATAGGAGGCCCAGGCTGAATTACCTAGGTTGTTGCATTCTTTATGGCATCCGAGCAAACCTCCTTTGTCCTCCAAGAAGAGATGTAGTGCCTTGGAGGAGTCCACCAACCGAACATAAGAAGCAGCGTCAGGCTCAAGTTATGAGGAAATCATTTCAACATCATAACGATGGGCCCCACTCCCTGACAAACAGCATTTCTAAACTATGGAAAAGTATAGGAGTTAAATATTTCTTCATTTTTTTCAAAAATACTAACTAGCAAAATGTCTATTTACTCGTTGAATTTTTTTTTCAAAGTCAATAGTTTTTCCGTGCACTAAACAGGTTAGCGACTAGTCTATTTTAATTTATTAGGAAAATTAGAATTTCAATCTTCCCTCCTCTAGTAAATTTCTAATTTTGTTTAGAAACGGTTCTACTACATTTTTAAGAGAAATAACAGAACATTTGGAAATCTTGTTCCTAAACTTCTTATTTTTTATTTTTTTTGAGAAGGTTGTTCCAAAATTTTATTAAGGGGATTTTTAAAAAAAAAACAAAAAAAAAAACGGACCTAATTGTAAGGGATAAAAATGAATATGAAATAATGGCAAAAAGTACAATTTATATGCTATAAGTTTAGTGAAATATTGATAATTTTAATCCACAAAATTTAATTTTTCTAGTCGTTAACTTTGATAATGCGGTCATTATAATCTTTTTGTCTGTTGTTATTTGAAAAACATTGTTTACTTTCTTAAAAACAACGTCGTTTCACATTTATAATATCAAAAAATAAAAAAATTATTATTTATTTAAACCAAATATTTTTAAAAACATTTTCTTAAATACTTCCCATACTCCCAAACAATAGATTACCAATACTAAAAAGTACATACAGTTTGGGCAACTATGTATTTTTATGATTATATTATATAACTGTCATTTTGCATATAATTTTTTCCCAACTTTAATAAAGCTTATATGCAGCTCCGCCTAATATTTGTCTAGCAGAATATTAATATATCATGATTTTTAGACAAAGTAGGATCTAGATGCTCAAATTTGATCTTCTAGAATGCCACAGATCTGTGCACTCACGGTCCAAATGATGTAGTTATCAATGGACAAAAATTCTTTAATTCAGATATCTTTGGTAAAAAAAAAAAAAAAAAAAAAAAAACCTTTTTATATCTTGTTAGTCTGTAATGTGTATATTCCATGGGTTTCATAATAATGTTCTTTGTTTGTAAAGGAGAACACTAGCAATGGGACCTATGAAAAATGTAAAATAATAATAAACACAATAATATTATATTATAAATATTTCATTATTTAGTAATGAATTATCAGGTAGATTAATTAAATCCAAATTAAAAAAAAATAAACAACAATAACAATAACAATAACAATAACAACAACAACAACAATTAAAATAGGGTAAAGTACTATTTTGGACCCTAAATTTTAAAAAGAGTTTGTTTTTCATTCCTAAACTATGAAAAATTCTTTTTTTATTCTTAAATTTTGTTAAGAGCTTTTTTTTTTTTTTTTTTTTTTTTTTTCAATAGTTTAAAAACAAAAATAGGGATGAAAAAAGAATTTTTTTTTTTCAATAGTTTAAAGACAAAAAAAATATCTTTTTTAAAGGTTAAGGATGAAAGTGAAACATTTTCTATACTTTAGTGATGAAAACAAACTTTTTTTTAATAGTTTAGGGACAAAAAACAAACTTGTTTAAGTTTAGGGACATAAAACAAATTTTTAGTAAAGTTTATGGATCAAAATAGTATTAAAATAAGTCAGCCAAATTCTATTGTATACTCTTGGTTTTTTCCGTCCAACATAGGCATACATGAAGTAAATCCGGCCACAAATTCGATTATCTCTGCACCACATATTCCTATACTCTATCTTCCGGTTAAGATAGAGACCATGAAAATTAAAAATAATGTTAAAGTTCCAAGCTTGGTCATTAATTCAAATAAGTACATTATGTAGAAGTAATGACTATAAATTAATTTGGAGAAGGTCACTAGGCCCATCCAAAATTTTTGAAGCATGTAGTACAACTTTCAATGCTAATTATTAATGGCCCAATTCCCATGCTGGTCTTATAGATTGTAATGTAGCAAATCATTAAACCTGCTGCACTTTTATTTAGTACCTGCTTCAAGCTAGTGTATTTGGTCAAGGTAAGATAATACACGTAGGCCAAGATCCCAAATGTTTCAAATTGACACATAAGTGTTAAATGTTAGTGACCAAAATAATAATTTATCTATGTAAACCTGATATGAAATTTATCTATGTACAAATGTGGGGTGTATGAGTATACACTTCTTCGGTTCGACTTGCTCAATCGTGAGAAACTCCACACCAAAGCTGAGGATAATAGTTATGAAGGACATCCAGACTTGTCCTGCTTTGGAAATTCTGGTTCTAGGAATGACCAAATTGATTTTAATGTGTGCAACACAAATTTATAATTATGTTTACGGTTATGTTTATGTTTAAAGTTTTCTACAAATGATTATTCAGCATAGTTAGTAAAAGAATGGTACACATATAATGCAATAAGTTACAAATGGATAGTGGGTTTCAGTTAACTCAACTGGTAAAGTCTCTGATGGTTGTATAAGAGATCTGGGGTTCAATCCCCGCCTACACCAAAAACTGATTGGTGTCTTGGTCTGATGATAAAGAGCTATCATCAGGAGCGGACGCCATAAGTTGAAACTCTCTCTCAAAAAAAAAAAAAAAAAGGTTACAAATGGATATGTTTTGACATCTTTAAGGAAAAAGTAAATTTTCAAAATTCGGCAAAAAAACAAAAAAAAAAAAAACAAAAAAAAAAAAAACAAAATAGACAAAGAACGCTACGGGAATAAATGCGAGTATAATTAGTTTATATTTTACAAAGTTCATAACCAAAATACTGAAATTTTCTCATATACTTTTTTTAGAGATAAATTCAATAATCCAACATACTCACAAAGCAATCTTAATTACTTTCCAACCAAATTTCTTTTCCATATATTAAATACATAAAAAAAATATAATATAGTTCGTATTAAATTCAAACTAATTTGAAATAAGATAGCCATTAGATAAAATAATATGATAAACTTTTTTTCTTTTCATTTAATTATATTAATTGAACTAGTTTTTATTTGTCATTTTACTCGATAATGCTATGGACACAATTATTTCACAACAAATTTCATAATTATGAAGTAGTTTAGTGTAACTCATTGACACAACTGAAACTCATAAACCTACAACTTTTTTTCTCTCACTCACAATTGACCACATCAACAATTGTGAAATTTATTGTAAAAAAATTGTCATTGTAGCATTATTGCTTTTATTATATTCATTTTGATTTTTATAAGATAGTCATTACTAAAAAATTACAAGCATGTATAGTAAATATAATTACTTTCAATAAAATTAAATATTAAATCATGAGGAGTGTAATTAATTATGATATTCGATGAGTAGTTGAGTGATTGTAGGACCACTCATCCTGATAATGGGTTTATTCCCATTTATCATCAGATACTTCAACAATAGTCATAAAAATAAATAATTGATAGAAATTACGAGAACTAAACCTATGTACAATTTTTGAGAGCTCGCTTTAGCAAAACCTCTCTATGGAGACACCATCAAGAATATCCTAAAATTTGGAGCATGGAAATGCAAGTAGAGACTTTAGTAGCCTCTCCAATGAAAAGAATGTGCTCCAAGGAGAGGTCATGTGAAGGAGTTTGTAAAGCAAGCAAAAAGAGATTCAGCAAGTGGGTGATCGGTTCCTACAAGGCATGTGAATATAGATCATGTTTTAGTGCACCTAAACTTACCTGCTGCAAATACAATTGTCCTACATTAGTGCATCTTAATAGAAAAACTACATAACCTTGGCCAGTTTATCATTTTTCTTGGGTCCTTGCCTCCTTGGTATTACTTATTTTGGTGAGATAAAAATAGGTTGGGTTTTTCCAATTCCTTAATTTATGAAATTGAATTGCCTTATGCCTCTAGCACATATACATATATCAAACATTTTCGGCCTAAATCTATTATTGGTGGGAACTTAATAATAAATAAAAGGGGTAATTACACATAACCCACCTGTGGTTTAGAAGAAAATCACTTTGCCTACCCGTGGTTTGAAAAATATCACTTAATCCACCTGTGGTATGTTTCTGTCAATCTCCGTAACCCACCTCAAGCCCAGCCGTTACAAAAACACCTCTTAACCCCAAAACACACCATAACGCGAATCAAAACACCCAAAACTCAGAAACTTTTCGAGAGAGAGACCTGTGGTGAGATCAATGTGTTCTTCGTGGTTTGGAGTGTCGGGAGGGGGAGAAAACACAAGTTTCGCAACATCAAAGCTAGGGAAGTTATGTGTGACTACTGTTGATCTGCATTTGGGTTCTTGATGGCATTTTTTTTTATCTCGACCCACCCACGTAGTTAGGGTTTGTAAAATTTTCTCAAAATTGTTGTATGTTAAATGTGCATTTTGCTATTTATATGTAAAATCGCTTAGGATGTAGCTAATGTACTGCTATGGTTGTTTATATAATGTGTATACCTGAAAGAATCAAGTTTATTTGTCAATGATTACACTTGTTTGTGAACTGTGGGTAGTGTGGTCCCTATGAATTTGTTAGGAATCTAGTTTTGTATGTGCTATATTTGGTCCTTTGTCCATGTGTTGTCTCTCAACAACAAAACAAATTTTATATGAAAACAAAACAGCACTAAACAAACTACATATTTTAATTGCAGATGGTTAACTTTACATTTGACATTGAAATTCATGTTGGGGGATGTTTTGTGGAAGACCCAACCCTACGATATGTAGGTGGGTCTGTATATAAATTAACAGAGATTGACCCTGACAAGTTGAGTTTCTTTGAAATTGGAGATTTATGCCATCTAGTTGGTGCTCCTAAAGAAGACAGTAGATAGAGGTATTTACTTCCTGAAGATGATCTAGAGAATGATTTAAGGGCCATAGAAATAGATGCAGATGTGGTGAACATGACTACCTTTCATAGGGCATGGCCAGCTAACAAAATCATAATCTATACTGACATAGATGTGGAGCCACTGGCAGTTGAGCACCCTGATGGAGGGGGAGTGGCAGATGATGGTGTAGGTGGTGATAGAGGGGGAGTGGCAAATGATGGTGTAGGTGGTGATGTAGGTGGTGATGGAGGGGTGGATGAAATAGATTTGGAGAGTGATTATGATGAAGTTGTATTGGAGGAAGAAGAAGATAATGAGAATGATGAAGAAGAAGATGTTGAGAATGTTGAGGATGTTAAGGTTGGTGCAAGAGTTGAAGAACAGGATGTTGAGAGGGGGATGACATTGGTGATGACATATTTGCTGCTTCAAACTCAGCTCCACAAGGTTCTGCTCCAAAATCAAGTGATGCTCCCAATACAGCCCCAGCATCAGGCAATGCTCCTAATACAGCCCCAGAATCAAGCAATGCACCCCATGCAGACCCTGAGTGGGCTGAGCCAGCTCTTGAGGATGACCTTGTAAGCATGGATAGGTTTGATGATGAGCAGGTACTTAAGCAGCCAAAGTTTAATTCTAAGAGTGACATGAGAAATGTTATACTGAAGAAGGAGATGAAGTTTCCTAATGCAAAGGTTTTCAGAGTTGCTTTGAGGGAGTATGCAATTTAAAAACCTATTGACATCAAATTCAAGCTTAATGAGAGGACCAAGATATCAGTTCACTGCAAGAATGAGTGTGGGTAGAGATGTTATGCATCTTAAATAAGTGGAGAGCTAACATTATTTCAGATTAAGACCTTGACTGATGACTGTACTTGCCCCAAGTCTTTTAAAAATAGCCAAGCAACATCAGCTTATGTTGCTAAGAGGTTCATTGAGGATTTTAGCAAAAATCCAAATTGGGAGGTGAGTGGTGTACACAACTATGTTATGCAAAATTTATCTGTTGACCAAAGTGTAAACCAAGTGTATAGGTCAAAGAGAAAGGCAAAGGATTTGATTAATGGAGATGAGCAACTGCAATATGGTGTCCTTAGGGACTATGGACAAATGATAAACACTGTAGACAAGGGGAGTAGGATTATATTGCAAACAGAAATGACTGATGAGACTTCCCAGCCAAAATTTAAGAGGATGTATGTTAGGTTCAATGCTCAGAAAGTAGGATTTTTAGGTGGATGCAGGCCATTTATAGGTTTAAATGGTTGTCACATAAAGTACAGATTTGGTGGGAAAATCTTATCTGCCACTGCCAAGGATGCAAATGACAACATTTTTCCAGTAGTTGTAGAACAAGAAAACAAGGAGTCTTGGATATGGTTTTTGGAAATTTTTATTGATGATATAGGGAGGCCAGAGGAGCTTCAGTTGGTCTTCATTTCTGATAGGCAAAAGGTATGCAAGTTTTGTTCAATTATACTTGAATGGTTTACTTCTTTTGCTGAACTAACATGTTTTGTTTGTTTGTTTGGTTATTTGCAAGGGCTTATACCTGCAATAAAGACATAATTCCCTACTATGGAGCATAGATACTGTGTGAAACACATCTACAACAATTTCAAAGTCAATCACAAGGGATTAGAGCTGAAGGATGCACTATGAAGGTGTGCTGCTGCCACAACAGTAAGGGAGTTTGAGAGAGGCATGCAATACATAAAAGATTTGGATGAAAAGACATATGAGTATCTTGCAAATTGCATTTGCATAGTGAACAAGGTCACACTTCACTCCTAGGGCCTTAATAGATTGTTTGGTAAATAACTTGAGTGAGTCTTTTAACTCAATGATATTGAAGTCTAGGGACAAGCCTATCTTGGCAATGTTAGAGTGGATTAGGGTTAGACTTATGACTAGGTTTTACATAAAAAGGGAAGGGATAGAGAAGTATGCTGGAAAGTTGTGTCCAAGCATACAAGATAAGTTGGAGAAATTGAAGGTTGAAAGCAAGCCATTTAGTGTTACCCTAGCTGGCAGTTTCCTTTATGAGGTAGCCAGTCAGTATGAGAGGCATGTAGTTGATCTTGTCAAGAAGACATGCAGTTGTAGGTCTTGGGATTTACATGGCATTCCATGCAAACATGCCATAACAGCCATTTATACAAACATTGAGACACCAGAAGAATACACCCACCCATGCTACCACAAAGAAACTTACATGGAGATATACAAGGAGGTACTTCCTCCCATGCTTGGCCAGTCAAAATGGGCTGAGACTGGACAGCCTGCTCCCTTAGCACCTTACATATACAAACCACCAAGTAGGCCACCCAAGCAAAGAAAGAGGGCTCCTGATGAGCCTAAGAACCCTTACAAAGCAAGTAGGCTGAACAGACCTGTAAGGTGTGGGAAATGCAAAAAGGAAGGGCATAACTCAAGAGGGTGCAAGGCTGGCATCACTGGGGAGGCACCATGGCAGAGGAGACAGAGGCTTGAAAGAGAAAAAGCTGTAAGTAATTGGGGTTTAAATGGCAAAAAAAAAAAAAAAAAAAAAAACTTGTTTTTAAACTTACAAAAGTATTCATGTATTGAAACTGGGTTTTGTTACAAGCAAGGGGGGTGCTTGCACCTAGTACCAGATTTGGATCTGTACCTCAGCCTGCACCCCAGCCACCATCCCAGCAGCCTACCTAGACTTACAACATGAGGTCTGCCACTCTGCCTTCATCCTCACAGCAAGGAAATCAAGCTTCACAGCAAGGAAATCAAGCTAGGCCATCTCACAGGAGAGCAAGATGGTTCTCTTCCTCACAGCTAGAGTTTCACACACCTAGGGAGACCTGGGATACCCTACCAAGTTCTTTATAGGTAACTTAGTTGAGTTACCTCTTTCCTGGATGGTTGTGTAGACTGAGATATTTTTTAACAAGTGGATCTATTTTTTTTATTTTGTAGCCTTTACATGCATATAGGAGCATTGGTGGTGTGAGGACTAGAGGACAGCTTGTTGCACAAAGGCCACCAAAAATGAATTTAGTGGGTGGAAAGAGTAAAGGCAAGAAATGAAGCTAGTGGGTACGTATGCCAGCATTGGGAGTAAAGCTAGTGGGAACATGTGGGCCTGCAGCTAGTGTTTTTTGTGAAGACCACTATTGGCTTTTTGTAATTATCAATTAGTGACAAAAACAATCACCTTGTTTTGAGCAATTATATGTATGTATGTGTGTGTGTGTATATATATATATATATATATATATATATATATATATATATATATGTAGCTGACCTTGGAATGTGCTTTTTTGTAATTTACTAGAAGTTAAGGTACAATACACTCCAGGTTGTTATTATGGTATGAAATTTTGTGGTATTATATGGAAGTTGTGGTATTTATTCAATTCAGTTTGTATGGAACATTTTTTGTCCAAACCAGATTATATGGAAGTTTATTTATTGCTGTTACAGATTGTGTCCAATTAGATTTTTCCAATACAGAGTGTATGGAAGTTGTTATTGTGGAATGGTTGTTATGGTATGCGCAAGTCATTGATAATTGACCAATACTTCTTTCATTATATGCCCAGAGACTAGTGGCATGACTAATACTTCTTTCATTGAATGTTTGTTATGGTATGCACAAAATACTCAATAATTGACCAATTCTTCGTTCATTAACACATCAAAACATTACATCAGTAGGCTACTGCTATTATAATGCAAATTCATTAATATCATTGCCATAACAATCTCTACTAACCAATTAACTACTTCAGGGCAGCAACCTCGGTCTCTTCACTCCAAAGAACTCAATTGAGCCAAAACACAACAACAACATAACAATAACAAAAAAGATCCATGACAAAATGCATGCAAACTTGCACATTCTCTGCTTCTTTTCAGTAAACATGGCATTTTCCTTAGCTTTTACATAGACAGCTCGAGCCTTTCTCTCCCTCTCCTTGGCTTTGGCTTCCTCTTCAAAAGCCTTTTCTGCCATTTGCCTAGCTTTTTTTGCCGTTTCCAGAGCTGTCCTTTTCCTTTCATTGGCAAGTTGGAGAGCACTCTAAAGCGTAGACATCCTCTCTAGAACCAAAGGTGCAATTTCATTCCCACGAGGACAGGTTGGGTTATCAACTCAAACAAAGAAAGGACACTTAGGACCAATCTCATAACGGCTACAACCCAAGAACCTCCTCCCAAAATTATACAAACTCAAACTTGTTCTCAAAACACAAGTCTACTCATTGCACATATGCCTACATGAACCCGAGAAATTACCACTTGATGAAGACATATCAACAAAACACGATTCTTGGGAAGTACAAATTTAGAGTTTCACACAGTAAGTTGGCACTTGAACAAAATCTGAAATCCTAAATCGAGAACAGAAACAAATACCTTGATTTCCTTTACCGAAACTACCTTTCCTAGCTTCGATGTTGGGAAACTTGTGTTTTCTCCCCCTCCAGACACTCCAAACCACGAAGAACATGTTGATCTCACCACAAGTCTCTCTCTCAAAAAGTTTCTGAGTTTTGGGTGTTTTGATTCGCGTTATGTTGTGTTTTGGGGTTAAGAGGTGTTTTTGTAACGGTTGGACTTGAGGTGGGTTATGGAGATTGACGGAAACATACCATAGGTGGGTTAAGTGATACTTTTCAAACCACGGGTAGGCAAAGTGATTTTCGCCCAAACCACAGGTGGGTTATGTGTAATTACCCCTAAATAAAACCTTGGCTGAAATTTTTTTTTTTTTAATTTTGTTGATACCCATAAATCAAAAGAACAACAAAAAATAAAAATAAAAATAAAAATAAAAGAATTGGAAAAATGTTTTGAAAGTCAAACACGCTTTGTACAAACCAACTTAGAAACTTTAACTTTCTACAAAATCGATCCAGTTGGAGATTGAAAGTCTTGATATATATAAAACCGGGAGGTCTATCTTCAAACTTTATCTTTCTCACATCACAGGGTGTCTTTTACTTTTATCATCAAGAAGACTATATGTACAGTAATTCTTGATTCTGCTTTTTTGGATGATATGTCTTCTCCATGCGCATGTACAGCAAAGTCCAGAAGAGAAGAACAATATTGTTGATCATTCTTCATACACTAAAAAGGCTGAGACATATGAGCTTTTTGGGTGAAGATTATTGCTCGGAGCTGCCGCTTCCAGTGGCAGAGCCACATAAGGACCGAGGGGGCCTCGGCCCCCCAAAATTTTTTTTAAAAAAAAATTAAGGAAAAATATATATATTTTGAAATTATCCTAATTAATTTGAAAATTTTTAAAGAACCTTATCATTTTGGCCCCCATACCCAATAATATGCATATATATATATATATATATATATTTTTAAGAAAGTATAAAAATAAATATTACTTTCATTTATATAGAATACAATCTAATTATTGATAAATATATATGTCAAAGAAATACAATAATTAGACATTCAGCATCTTTAAAATGAACACATAGCTATTTTAATAATTACCTCAACAAATAAAAGGGAATAAAAATTCTAATTTTCATCCCAATACATCTAGGGCTTACTTGTACCATAGCAGTAGAAAAATTGAAAGGTCAGAGGCTTTGTTGATTTGTCGCACTACCAAGTCCACCACACAGTTGCAGAACATTTTGCTCATAGTGCTCACACAGGTGACTCTCGCTCTCTTTGTCCCCATTTGCCCTTTTTTTCTTTCCAATTCTTTCCTTTAGGCTACACTGCTACAGTTTTGTGATTTACAAAGTGAAAAGTAAAAACTAACAAAGCTTCCTTATAATATATTATTTGTTATTATAATAATCAATATATTATGTACCATATGACATTATAAATGTACTTGATTAAAATATACTACTATATTAACATGTATTTAGTTATTGTTTATTATATCAATAATTTTTTTATGCATTGAAATTTGAATGATTTTTTGTCTTTTATTTAGCAATCTTTAGATTATTAGTTTATTATTAGTATTTTTTTTTTAAATCTCAGTCATTTTATTTAATGGGTGATAATTTAATTTGATAAATCTAGGTTCATAGGCAAGTTTAGTACTATTGACTCATTCTTAAAAAGAAAAATGAAGACAGTCATTCAGAAAATAGTACACTTTTGGTTTCTAAATATAGCCTCCAAAAGATAGATTTCTAGCTCTGCCACTAACCGCTTCTTTCTCTGGAAGCATTCCTTAGGGTTCTTCACATCAAGGCTCCTAGGGATTTGAAGATATATAGGTCAGTGTGAATTGCAAAAGAATAATCAAAGGTGGCTCAATGTGCCTAGGAGAAAGTTGCTGAAGCTGATGGCATTTTCTTATTTGATATTTTTTTTTTCTCTTTTTTTAAGAATACGTTTTTCAAATTGTGAAGACAAAGAGTACTTTAGATGATTTTAATTATTCTACGTTTGTTGGATTTTAAGTATGTACTAAACTGGTCCATTACTTGCACTATATTTGAATTGAAATTTTGTTAAATAAGTCTTTCTTTTCTTTTTTTTTTGAGAAAGATAAGTCTTTCTTTAATTCTTCATTGGTAGTTTGTTACTACGAAGTCACTAAGCTAGAAGATACTGTTCATTCTTTATAAAAATTAATTGATTGTTTGTAAATATTACCTTTATATTCTTTTTCATATTTTTTGCCAGATTTCTCATGTCCTATACTGTTTATGGAGTATATATATATAAAGAGAGAGTTTCAACCTATGTTTATGGAGCATATATGGGTTAGCACAACAATTTTTTTTTTTTTTTTTCCTCCTTACAATAAGGGGAGAGAGGAATTTGAACTCAAAATTTTCTACATATAATAAGAAATTAGTAATACCATTGATGTGACCATAATCCAATTCAGGTATACCACATTCAAGTTTCTTATTCAGACCATAATCCAATTCTCATTAATACACAGGTGGGGACGGGTATACGTAGAAAGCGAAAACCAAAGAAATTTGAGGAAAAGTGGGCTGCCTTCCCCGAATGTGAACATATAATCCAAGAGGTGTGGAGCGGAGCGGGATAATCAGGTAGTCCAATGTTCCGTCTGTTTGACAAAATTCGGAGGTGACGCATGGCTCTGGTTGGTTGGAGTAGGACCCTGGGAAATTCAAAACAGAAGTTGGAGGAGAAGACAACGGAGCTTGAGGGGCTCACGGCACTAAACAACGCTGCCAACAATGAAGTGATAAAGAAGGTCAAGGCCGAAATAAACTCGTTATTGTTTCAGGATGAACTTTTCTGGCGGCAACGATCTAGAGCTATTTGGCTGCCTGCCGGGGATAAAAACACTAAGTTTTTTCACCAACGAGCTAGTCAACGGCGCCGTAAAAATCACATTGCTGGTTTCCTTGATAATAATGGACTATGGAGCACATCAGAAGAGGCCACGGCTAGAGTGGCTGAGAACTATTTTAAGGACCTTTTCACCACCTCCAACCCGAGTAACATGGGACCAGTTCTGGATGTTGTGGACAGCGTGGTCACCCCAGCAATGAACTCTATACTTCTTCAGCCATACACTGAAGAGGAGGTTCGGAAAGCCCTTTTTCATATGCACCCGTCCAAGTCTCCGGACCGGATGGTATGTCTTGCTTCCTCTAGTGGTCCATATATCTGGGTTTTATAGTTTGCTTCATTTTTATTATTATTATTATTTTTTTTATAAAATTTAATAGTTACAACAATAATGGAAAGGGATTTGATTCTCCTATAAAAGAAACCACGCAATATCATTGAGCTCTTGGTAGTTTATTTCACATGTTAATGGCGTTTTTTTTATTACTTCCTTTTCATTTCTAACAACTACTTCTTATGACTTCCCTTTCAAACATGTTGGCCAAAAAAAAAAAGAAAAATTTAGCTTTCTTTTTAGATCAAGAAATTATTTCATAAACCTAGTGTATTACACTTCATTCTTAGATAAATGTTGATTCTTTATGTGAGACCTATATGTGAGGATCATATATATGTAGGGGGATGCATAATTTCCCCTTTCATTTGGTTATATTTTAAGGCTTTTATCATGTCATCCACACTTTGACAATTACTATTCATTTACACTAATT
Organism: Notholithocarpus densiflorus; assembly: GCA_030021035.2. Taxonomy (NCBI): domain Eukaryota; kingdom Viridiplantae; phylum Streptophyta; class Magnoliopsida; order Fagales; family Fagaceae; genus Notholithocarpus; species Notholithocarpus densiflorus. The sequence continues at coordinate 1,195,644 of JARYZH020000054.1, read as the reverse complement.
GTTATTCTACTTAATGAAATTTGTAGGCTGTTTATTTTGATGCATTGACAATTACCGAGCACTAATTTGTCGTCTATTTAGCAGTGGTGGCTCTAGGAATTTTGTTTATGGGGTCATTAAGAAATTTAAATTAAAAAAAAAAAATTGATAAAAAGAGAACTTGAATATATCGAGTTATAGACAAAAAAAAAAAAAAAATACATGAATCTTTACAATTTCCTTCTACAAGTTTTCAAATTTTGAATTGTTGCACGATAGTTCATTATGAATATTTATTGCTAATATGGGTAGCTATGACCATTTTATTTTGTTAAGTTTGTCTAAATTTTTATTTTTATGCAGTTAATATTATATATTTGTCATTGTTTTTATAAAAAATATTTTAAACTAAATGACTAAACTCAACTCATTGGCTCTATGTTAATTATTGATGCACACAACCACACTCATTCATACATAAAATAATTCACTACGTTTTTACTTAACCAATCAAATGCTTGAATAATTACTACTTTGCAATTTTTTTCTTGAATTTTTCAAACTTTATAACAAAAAGTTACTATAACATGATAACTATACACACATGTAACAAATCCTCTCTATTTCCTAGTTATTAAATTATACAAAGTTATATTATATTTATATTGTACACAAACATTCACGTACACGTTATTATTCACACAAATGACATTATAAAAAAAAAAAAGTAATGCACACAATCAATATTAGACACACTCATACACATATAATAAAATTTTATAATAAAGATTGACACTTACAATTTACAAACACCTACTCTTATTTTAGAGTCAAAATTACTCGTAATAAGAGTATATAAGATTTCAGTCAGGGTGTGCAAAAATATTTTCAAGAAAAAATTAATGTATTAAACTAACAAAAAAAAAATATTAAATATGTATAATTCTTTTTTCTTTTTTTTTTTTTTTTTTTTTTTCTTTTTTTGAAGTCAGGGGGTTCATTTGAACCCCTGAACAAAGGGTAGCGCCGCCCCTGCTATTTAGTCGAATTTATAGAGGGTTTATTTTATATGTTTATTTTATTTTATTTATATATTCTTAATATTGATGTGTAAAGAACATTATATAAATTTATTTTTTTATATAATAATGAGTGCAATGAAGTAATTTTAATTTATGAAGTTATTTTATATATTTTTCCCTTGAACCGTGTTCCTGCCCATGCAGATTTGTAAGTTGAAAGTGGAAGTAAATTGCTGTGATCGATAAGTGTCCCACTAAATTGAAGGAAAAGTTTCTGACGCACAATGGTGTGTTTTCCATCTCTTTTGCTCTTTTTTTGTACGTAAACATATATATAAATCAATTTGATTATATAAATATATATATAAATCTCATATTTTGAATAGGAGTGAATTCCGTCAACATTGATTCAAAAAAAGGGAACAGTCACTATTGTTGGTGACATAGACCTTACAAAACTCATGCAAAGGTTTGAAAAGATGGGAAGAACGGCAGAGGCTTGGTTCTTTGAAAAGGCGCCCTCGCAAGACAGAAGTAGCTCCTACAACAAGAAAAAAGTTCAGTTTTCATGCGATGATGATGATGATGATGAGTACATGTCCAGAAAGAATAGTGCTAGTCACACCACAATGAATGGTAACAAACATGGTCAGTGTTGTTTTGGCAAGAGAGGTAGCTCTATCCCTTTCTCTAATAGTTCAAGGTTTTATCGTAGGATACCACAACGTGCATTTCGTAGAACACCGCAACCTACATTTCAATTCCCATGGATATTCCGCAATCCATCACGTGATTTATGGGGTTTCTCTCAACGACTGCTGGCTCCATCACCACCATTGCCACCATCTTATGAGTATGGTTATGGATATGAATCGGGGTTGTGGCAGGTATATAAACCTATTACCCACTATACCAGTTATTGGGATAATTACCCCAATTACCACCTCTCACCGTGAGATATAAGTGTCATGCAAGTTGCTTTATCATGCAAGTTATTGGGGTTCATCTATAATAAAAAAAAATAAAAAAAAATAAAAAATCCGATATTAAATATAATGATGTTTTGCTTTGTTACTAGGATTAGATAACGAGACATTACTCGTGTCTCCCTCACGCATTATTTATGTGAGTGAGAGCACTAATAATTTTTTTTTTTTTTTTTTTTTTTTTTTTTTTTTTAAATTTTTAGAAACAAACACACATATACACACATAAAAAAGAGAGAAAGAGGTTTTAACACAAAGGCATATCACAACTCCACTAATAATTGCAAGGCTAGAACTATGTCTAATTTAAAGATGTCATACCTATAGCATAAAACTCATATTTTTGTGTGTAAATGGGAGATAGCCTTAACTCTAATTTTATTTGTTTTGGAAAGGCTGATTCCCATATTTGAATTTGTAATGCTTTGGGTGTGGCTTTATACATTTTATTTTCTCTTAATTTTGAATTTTTGTCTAGGGATAGAGAGACATTTTTTGTATTGCATATGATGTGTTATTTAGAAATGATGTTTTAATTTATGTGCTTTCAGAGTCTCTTGTTTTAATTTCTAGAAGTAAAAAATTGTTCCAGTCTTGTGGGCACCCAATGGTGTTCTATATCCTATTTCTTTTTACATTGGGATTTTGGATTGAGATCCTCTAGAATTATTAGGATATTCTATCATGTAGAGTTCTTTTAATTTTGTCCATGGACGGAGTACTAATTTTAGCAATTTTGTTTAATAAAATTACACATTGCCCCCCTTAACAATGTCATTGATTATTTTAAGAGTAATGTTATAACCACAAACTTTTCAACAACATTTTTATGAACTATTAAGGTAGCAAATTCTTATTGGTTCGCACACTTATAATGCTTTTTATTTACCAATAATCACTCACCAAATTAGCAAATTTTGTAGTTTTAGCATTTTCCACCTTTTAAAGGCCATAAAAGTTTAATAGATTAAATTTAAAATAAAATATATAAGTCCAAAAAATTAGCTCAACAGGAAAAATTACCAATAATAAAAGCCAAAAAAAAAAAAAAAAAAATTAGCCCAATCAACCTATTTTACTCAAAACAAATAACCTGGCCCTCCAAAAAGTTTTAAACAAAATAATTAATCATTATGCAGCATGCACGCACGCAACAAAGACACACCAAAAAAAAAAAAAAAACCCTTAGTTGTAAAGCAGTAGAGTCAGAGGTTGGAGCCGCCGCACATAGCGAGCAGCAAAGCTGGCCCCCCTAACTCCAAGTCCTTGCTCCGTCCCTTATTTTGTCCACTCATTTAAAACCCAATAGTTCAAATTACACCATGTCATTAATTCTTGGACAAAACTTTAAAAATACATACCGCATCAATTATTAAAACTAGTGTATAACCCCGTACATATGCATAGGTACATTTAAAAACAATCACAATTACACACATATCATGAGTTCAAATTATACTTGGTGTTAAAGTTACAACTTACACATTTTTTAAATCATGAATTTCTAAAATGTGTAATGGTTTCTCAAAATGTGTGTGTGTGTGTGTGTGTTTTAGAATCTAATTGGATTTGAACTCTTCAATTTTTGCACCCAATAATTCATTTGCCACAAAAATTAAAAAATTAGATAGGACATGCCGTGCAAAATTGAACTCCAATTGAATTCCAATTTAGAATCAAATTGGATTTAGAATCCTCAATTTTTGCACCTAATAATTCACTTGATACAAAATTTTAAAAATTAGATGGGACAAATGGTGCGAAATTGGACTCCAATTGAGAATTTAATTGGACTTTCTCTAAGTTTAGGCATTAACTATATATATAGATGGACATGTCACATTTTGAATTTCTTTTTAGTTTTAAAAAATTAAAAAACTCAGATCTAAACCACTATCTCCTTGTCGTGTGTTGAGGGCCAAAATTTCACAAGAAAGCCCATTCCATGAAAAGTAAGGAAAGACTATGGGCCTTAACAAAAGAAGGCCCAATTCATGAAGTTAAGAAGGATCATGAAGGCCCAAAGTCCCAAAAAGAAGGAAAAAGAAAGAAATAATAAAGAAAAAAGAAGAGGATCTCGGTCAGAGGACATGTAGCAAGGATCTCGGGCAAGACCAGAAGACATGCAGCAAGGATCTCGGGCAAGACCAGAGGACATGCAGCAAGGATCTCGGCTAGGCCAGGGGATATGTAGCAAGAAGAATCAACATCAAGGCCCTATGTATGTTCAGATTTCCAGCAAAAATGGCCATTAAAAATCCAGCAAAATCCAGTGAAAGAATTAGGCTGGGATACCCAGAGGCTGCCAGAGGCTCGGGATCCTCGGGACGTGCAACACAGCTAAAGTGGGATTAAGACAACACAAAAGGGGTACCACGAAATACAAGAAACGAAGAACAGATATGTCCTTCTCAAACACCCAATGATGCAGAAAAGAACCAGAAAGCTTGGAGAGTGACAATTCATGAACAAAAGGCTGGTACCTTGAGGAACCCAGAATGAAGAATTATAAAGGAAGTGGCTGGGAAAACCTTCAACCTAGCAGAAATGGATTCCGCTCACTTGGGAAAAATGACAGCAAGGAAAGACAACCAAAAGCTGAGTCTAAAAAGTAAGAAGCCTTGAAAGAAGAGAGATTGAAGGTTAGCTGCCCAAGGACGCCTCGGAATAGAAAGTCAACAAGTGACTTTTAGAGAAACAGCACTAAAAGATGAAAACTATCAAAAACAGGGAAAGAAGTGGCTGACATAACAGGGGCTCTGGTACCCAGGGAGCCAAGAGGGGAGAATCAGTGGTATTTGAACCCTAGAATGACACTATAAAAGGGGAAGACAGCCAACATTGAAAGGGGGATCCAATAATAGAAAATAACAACAGAATCATTAAGAAAACTCTATCAAAAACTTAAAGAAAGTAGTGAAATATCTCCCGGTATCCCAGAAACAGCCACTATAGCACATACTTGGATTCAAAATGATTCAAACTTTGCAAGTCTTAAAGGCTTGGATAGCCATCAAAGTCTGTAATTTTTGAGCTTATATGAACCTTGTATCACGTCTTAGTGAGCACATTGTAACCATAATTAAGAAAAACTAATGAAGTATTTCTTATTAATTTGAGGATCCCTAACAATTGTTTTGTGTATTTCCTGATTACTTTGCATTCCTTTTGCTGTTTTCATTGTTATTCAATACAAATATTCTCGTTTGCTAATTTATGTGTATTGTAGGAAGCTTGCCTTGTGCATCACTTGGTTCTTAAACAGCCCCTTTAGCTGCCAGTCCACCAAACTACAACTATTTGGCCCAGGATCTTTGGGCCTTTGTGCTAAAGAAAAAGGCACTCTCACATCGTTTTTTGAGACTTTTGATAGCTTTTTCAATTTCCCATAAAAGTAGTATAAATACTTTCCTAAAGGAGATTGATTTGTAACGCCATTGTTATTTATTTATTTATTTAACAAATGGCTGAAATTAGGTATTTTTATGACGGGAAAAGTTAATGAATGCTTAAGAGCATTTGTTACATAACTATTTTAAGAAAGTTTTTATGAGAAAAGAAAAAAAGCAATTAATATTTTGACAGTAGTATAAAAGCTTTCTTAAAATGACTTATTAACAATTGCTCTATAGGCACCTATTAACATGTTCCTTTTATAATTATATTGTATAGCTGTCATTTTGCATATGTTCTTGGCGAAACTACACTATTGGTCATTGACATTTGCCTCTTGAGTATTATTGGTTCTTGAAATTTTCAATGAGTGCAATATTGGTCCTTTTGTTAACAACCATTATAGTCTCAATGTCTAGGTAGCTAACGGAATAATGATGTGGCAGTTTTTTTTATTGATATGACATCAATTTTTATATTAAAATATCAAGTCTGAAGTGTTAGACCTGTTATGAAACGGGTCTCCCAAATCCAAATTTAAAACTGAAACCAAAAAGAAAGAGGGAACCAAATCCCAAGTCATCTTCCTCCACCCCTCGTGACCCATCACTTCCATAGCAACTGCACAAGCAACCCCAACCACATATACTAATATGGGATGATTCAAACGAGACATCTCCTAGTCATTTCATTTTCACCCATTCATTGCACAGCTAGTCAACCACAAATCTGAAGTCATGCTAGAAACACAAGTTGTTTGTTAATTGATGTGAGTATAATAGCATTTGCTTTTGTTAATTAGTTATGTAAAAATGTTTAATAGAAGAATTAGTATATACTTATATAATCACAATTAAATTTGGCAATATGATTTCACTAAACATCTTTTGTCATATAGTTTACTTTTGGATCTACTTTATTCCTGTTTCATAATGTCGTTCGCAAGGGGTAGAGGAAAATTTTTTATTTCTGTCTCTCTTTCTTGTTTCCAATTTAGATTTGGCATCAAAATGGGAATTTGATTTTAGGAGACCCATTTCAAAACGGGTCAAACACATTAGGTTTGATTTTTCAAATTTTAATTATTAAAATTGATGACACTTCACTTAAAAATTGTCATGTCATTATTCAGTTAGCCACAGTAAGCATTGAGACTAGCACTGTTAACAAAAGGTTTGATTTTTAGGGACCAATTGTGCTGAGGAAGCAAATTTTAAGGACCAATAGTGTATTTTCGCCTTATTTTTTCCACTTTCATAAAACCTATGTGCAGCTCCACCTGATATTTGTCCAGAAAAATACACCATGAGTTTTGGAAAAAGTAGGATCTAGATACTCTTATCCATTGTTTTAAAAACTGGACCGGACCGACTGGTCCGATCGGTTCAACCGGGAATCGGGAGCCAGTCCGATCCGGTTAAAACCCCCAAAACCGGTCAACAACCGATCAAAAACTGGAAAACCAGTCAAAAACGGGGCAAAAACCGGGGTTGAACTGGAAATTTTTTAAAAAACAGTTCGATGCCCGGTTCGGTTTCTAAAACCATGCTCTTATCTAATCCTTCATAATGCCACACATTTTGCACTTGTGGCCCAAATGATGTGGTTATGAATGTTCTTTTTATATCTTGTAACCGATAATGTGTACATAGCACGAGTTTCATAATAATGTTCTTTGTATGTAAAGGAGAACACTAGAAATGGGACCTATGAAAATAGTACAATAATAATAAACAGAATAATATTATATTAAGGGTTCGTTTGGATACAACTTATTTTGCTAAAAACTGAAAACAATAAAAAAATAATAAAAAATTTACTGTTCACTCTTTTTTTACTGTTCATATGCCTTGATGCACTGTTTATGTCCCATGAACAATGCACCAGGCGTTGGTCTTTAAAAAAAAAATAATAATAAAAAAAAAAAAAAAAAAAAGAGGAAAGAAACGCAGACGCAGATTTGCGCTTCCCAAACGCACCCTAAAAATATTTCATTATATAGTAATGAATTATCAGGTACACTAATTAAATCCAAAATAAAAGGAAAAAAAAAAAAAAACAAACAAACAACAATAACAATAGCAATAATTCTATAAAGAAATAACAATAACATCATCATCCTTAACAACAACAATAACAACAACTACTAGTAAAATTCTACAGTGTAGCCCTAGTTTTTTTTTTTTAATCTAACATGGGCAAACATGAACCATCTCCACTTAGTTCCCCTTTCTTCTTTGGTTTGACTTGTTCAATCATGAAAAATTTACACTAAAGATAAGGATAGTAGCTATGAAGGACATCCAGACTTGAGCTGCTCTGGAAATACCAGTTCTAGGAATAACCGAATTGATTTCATATAATGCATATTAGCACCCACAAAATGGTGTTATTAATTAATTTAGAATGGCACAAAATATTGTCTTCTTCTGCACCATAAAACATTTCTTTATTTCCTTAACTAGGGGTAGAGCTTGCCTCCAATTTATATCTTTTTTTTTTCTTTTTTTTTTTTACAATGAGAATCTAATATGATGTATTATTTATTTTACTTTTGTTGCAATCCTTGAAAAATGATGAAAAAAGAAGAAGAGCGTTCAGCGCTGTGGTTATACTTTTTTCTCTTCATTGTATCTAATGACTACAAAAGTGTGGACATCACACCGTATGTGAGTCTTGTGAGTGTGTTGGGTTCAATTTCATCATTATTTTTGGAAGAGATTCTATGTCATAATAAAAAAATCCTCTACATAAATGCTCGAAAAATGATACTACTTAAAAAAGATAAAAATAAAAATAAAGTCACCAAAGACTAATTTAATCAAGTATATGGCTTGCTCCAAAAAAAAAGAAAAATTGATATATGGCAATTATAAATAATCAAGTTATACCAAAACGCAATAAAAATCATAATTCAATTCATTTAGCAACAAAATAACAAATAAGTTAAATATAAGAAACTTACATCGGTCCCTTTTGGAAAGCAGAAGGCACACACTTACTCTTTGAGTAACTTATATCAGTCCCTTTTATAATCTTTGTGTTTTTACAACAAAAAAATTCTTGATGATTACAAAATTATTCTAGTTTGTATATATGTTTATGTTTATGTTGTTTCTCAAAAAAATGGTTATGTTTATGTTAATTTATTTAAATGTTATCTTCGTAATAATAATTCTAAATATGATATACCTAAAACATTTTTAGAGTTTTTATTTTTTATTTTTTTATTTATCATATATGGAAAGAACAATATAATTGATAATTATAGTTGTTATTAACATGTATTTATTATAAGGATATTATACATGTAACCATATATTCTACATTTTCTTAAGAAAATATTCTCCTTTGGAATGCAAAACACGTGGTTACTCTTCAATTGCACATTCTAAGAAGATTGATTCAATACTATAACATAACCATCACACAAAAAATTGTCTAGAACTTGAAAGGAGTCTTGATTGTCTATTTTTGGATAGCCAGTTTGGGGCACAAAAATATTTATATATACTATTATTGCAATAAGAGTCAAAATGGCCAAATATAGGAACAACTATTTCCTCTCACATCTTGATGTCATAAAATATTCAAATATAATCCCAAAGAGGCCTATCATATAAATATATATATATATATATAAATATATATATTTTTTTTTTGAGAAAATAATATATTCAGATGTTGATAGAATAAATTTCATGCCTTCTAATGTTTGTATTTTTACAAAACAAAGATATTCATGAGTACAAAATTATTCTCATGTTTCTATATGAAGAGGGTAAAATAGTAGACGACAGGTCCGTTTAAATAAACCTGACGATGCTAGACCAGTGGCCCAATAGCGTATGGGTCCAGGATGAACAGATGCGAGGTGGAAGGATCTTAGGGTGGACGGATCTCAAGGCCACGTGGCATGGTTTAAGTAACCTCCAAGTAACCCTAGATGGAAATAACTTGCGTCCTATGATTAACCTTAGTCAATAGAGTCCCAGTATGAATAGAATCCTAATATGGGAAGGATCCCGCAATATACGCCCATTAATGATGATCTTCTCCATAAGGAAAAGCCTTCCCACGCAAGAAAGGAAGGTCAGTTCTACACTACTATAAAACCCAAAGACTCTCAGAAAACAAGGTATGCATAATTCACCCCAGCTCTGGCACTCTAGAGTTGTAGAAAGGTTTTCTAACTTAACCTTCGGAGGGTCTTTGGCCGGTACCATACCGGTACTCTCCTAAGGTTTTCTCTATTGTTGTTTTGCAGCCATCGTTTCGAGCACGTGAGTATCGTGTGGCTTACTGACGATTTTCGGTATCATCAGTTGGCGCCATCTGTGGGGAAAATGGTGATCAAGAAATAAGCCATATTCATCGCTTCCTGGACAAAAAGTTGCATGATACTTACTCGTTCGATGGCAACCACCACCAACAATTAGGGCGACGAACCGCGACCCACTACCCTGGAGAGGCAAGTCTAAACCCTCACAGCAACAGTGGAACATCTCACCAAGCAGAATCATGACCTAGAAGAACAACTGCGCCAGAAGAACGCAGCGATGGATACCCAAGAGAAAGACCAAGAAGGCACCAGCGCTGAGAGAAGGAACCAAGAAGGGCCGGAAGGTAGCAACGCCCCGAGCAGGCCAGAGCGACAGGACACGAGTCGCCCATCCGTCACAGATACGATTCTACCTCATATAGTCGCCGAGATGCAGATGATGAAGGAACGGATGGACTTTATGATGAATGCACTTAGAGGACGGGTGTCTAGTGACCTCGATGACTTAGTCTATCGAACTGATTCACCATTCACAACGTCCGTCACTACATTCCCCCTTCCACCGAAGTTTCATATGCCGCAGGTGGAAAATTATGACGGATCCAAGGACCCCTTAGATCACTTGAAGTCTTTCAAAACCCTGATGCATCTTCAAGGGGTGCCAGATGAGATCATGTGCAGAGCCTTCCCCACCACGCTGAAGGGATCTGCAAGGATCTGGTTCAGCAGGTTGACACCCAACTCCATTGGTATCTTCAAGGAGTTAAGTGCCTAGTTCGCCTCACACTTCATCGGGGGGCACAGGTATAAGAAGTCCACTACATGCCTGATGAACATTAAGCAGCGGGAGGACAAGACATTGAGGTCCTACATCACCCGCTTTAACAAAGAGGCTCTCTCGATCGATGAAGTAGACAACAAGATACTCGTGGCTGCCTTCACGAACGGACTACGAAAGGGTAAGTTCTTGTTTTCCCTATACAAAAATGACCCAAAAACTATATTAGATGTGCTGTACAGGGCAACCAAGTACATGAATGCAGAAGATGCATTGTTGGCCCGAGAAGAAAAGCCAAGGAAATGGGAAAGACAGGAGGACGTACGACAGGATAGGGGGCAGAAGATGGCTAGGACAGGAGAATAGCGGGAGGATAGGCATTTTAAGCCCCCCATGGGAAAATTCGCAAGTTTCACGCCGCTGACTGCCCCGATTAACCAAGTCTTGATGTAGATTAAGGACGAAGGAGCCCTGACCTTCCCTGGCAAGCTAAAGGGACATTCAAATAAGAGGTCTAGAGACAAGTATTGCCGCTTCCATCGTGATCACGGCCATGACACAGCTAACTGTTACGACTTAAAGCAACAAATTGAAGCCCTTATTAGATAAGGAAAGCTGCAGAGGTTCGTCAGCAAGGAGAGGACGGACCCGCCTCAAGAGCAGGCTCCCTGATGGGAGAATGAGCGTCCCAAGCCGCCCATAGGAGATATAAGAATGATTGTAGAGAGCATGACGGTTACCGGGTCATCCAAAAAGGCCCGTAAGACTTACCTCAGGATGGTTCAGAACGTCCAACTGACGGGTTCCGTACCTAAGATGGCACGGATAGACAACCCCGTCATCGGATTCTCGAAAGAAGATGTTTGGCGTCTTCACCACTCACATAATGATGCACTTGTTGTCAGCATATGAGTAAGGGATTACAGCACACACCGGATTCTGGTCAACAATGGCAGCTCGGTGGACATCCTTTACTACCCAGCATTCCAACAGATGAGGATTGATAAAGAGCGACTAGTTCCGACGAACGCTCCGCTCGTTAGTTTTGGAGGAACAATGGTGTTCCCTCTTGGTGCAATCACATTATTCATAACGGTGGGCGACTACCCCTAGCAGATCACTAAGGACGTAACATTCCTTGTAGTCGACTGCTCGTCCACTTACAATGCCATCCTAGGACGACCTACCCTCAATTCATGGAAGGCTATAACCTCAACCTACCACTTAATGATCAAGTTCCCTACAGATTATGGAGTAGGGGAGCTGGGCGGAAATCAAGTAGCTGGGCGTGAATGTTACATAGCTATGATGGAGATGGACGACCACCTCCAGGCCATGAACATAGAAGAATATCGAATGGTGACAGAGCCCGTTGAAAGGCTTGAAGAGATACTTCTCGACGACTCAAGGAATGATTGAACAACGATGATTGGTACCTTGGCCAGCCCAACGATCCACCAAGCACTAACAACTTTTCTCAAAGATAACCGGGATGTGTTTGCTTAGAGCCATGAAGACATGCCGGGAATAGACCCTTCGGTCATGGTGCACAAATTGAACGTGTCACCCTCCTTTACACCCATTCGTCAGAAGAAGCAGGTATTCGCCCCAGAACGAGATCAAGAGGCGAATTTCATTAGGGAGGTTTACTACCCCGACTGGCTGGCAAACGTGGTGATGGTCAAGAAAGCCAGCGGAAAATGGAGGATGTACGTAGACTTCACCGACTTGAACAAGGCATGCTCGAAAGATAGTTACCCCCTCCCGCGAGTTGACGATCTGGTTGACTCTAAGGCTCAACACCAGTTATTAAGCTTCATGGACACTTTTTCAGGCTACAACTAGATCAAGATGGATGAAGCAGATAAGGAGAAGACTTCGTTCGTTACTAGCTAGGGCCTCTTCTGCTATAGAGTAATGCCATTTGGCCTCAAAAATGCGAGCGCGACGTATCAGAGGCTCGTGAATAAGATGTTTGCACAGCAGATTGGGTGAAAAGCTGAAGAGAGGAAGATCACTTGGACGACCTCAGGGAAACATTCGACACCCTTCGTTCCTACAACATGAAGCTCAACCCAGGCAAGTGTGCCTTCGGAGTGACGGCAGGAAAGTTCCTAGGGTTCATGGTGTCTCAGAGGGGTATCGAGGCCAACCCAGACAAGATCCAGGCCATAATAGAGATGACACCCCCAAGGAACGTAAAAGAAGTATAAAGCCTCAACGGTAAAGTAGCAGCACAAAACAGATTCGTGTCAAGGGCGACGGATAAATGCCTACCTTTCTTCCACACGCTAAAGAAATCTTTTGAATGGACAGCCGAGTGTCAGCAGGCATTCGAGGATCTGAAGACCTACCTCATGTCCCCTCCGCTATTGAGACCTTCCCAGCCTGGGGAAGAACTATTTCTCTACTTGGCAGTATCCTCGGCAGCTGTCAGCGCAGCCTTAGTCAGGGAAAAAGACAGGGTACAGAAGCCCGTGTATTACACAAGTCGAGTGCTCAGAGGTGCACCAATAGAGAAACTCGCCTTCGCTTTGGTTATAGCGGCTCGCAAGTTGAAGCCATATTTCCAAGCCCACACTATCATCATATTAACTGATAAGCCTCTACAACGAGCAATGAACAGTCCCGAAGCTGCCGGATGAATGGCATTATGGACAATAGAACTGAGTGAGTTTGACGTGCAATATCGCCCTCGTACGGCCATTAAGGGACAGGTGGTCGCCGACTTCATTGTGGAATTCACTAACGTAGAAGGCCAGAGGGAAGAAGAGGTCCCACAATGGAGCATCCACACAGACAGATCCTCCAATAAGCAAGCAGGCAGAGCTGGCGTAATACTCCATAGCCCGGAAGGAGATAAGATCGAATGCATGGTCCGTCTGGATTTCCCTACGACCAATAATGAAACAAATTACGAAGCCTTGATAGCAAGGCTGGACCTTGCCAAGGCCGCGGGAGCTGAAAATTTAGTCGTATACTGCGATTCCCATGTAGTAATCAGTTAGGTCAACAAAGACTACGACTGTAAAAATGAACGGATGAAGAAGTACCTCGAGCAGGTGAAGGATCGGGTTAACAACCTCCGAGTAAAGTTTGTTCAAATCCCAAGAGATGAGAACGAGCACGCCGACCTACTTGCTAAGGCTGCTTCAGCAGAGCACATGGTCATCCTCGGTCAGGTATTGTCCTTCGTTCAAATGTCATCATTAATAAGTGATGCAAGTGTGCAGGAGATAGGCTCTGAGAACTATTGGACGACACCAATAGCCTCCTACCTAAGGGATGGCGTGCTACCAAGCGACAAGGAGGCCTCAAGGAAGTTGAAGGTTCAAACAGCTCGCTTCATTCTGATTAAAGACGTTCTTTACAAGAGGGGCTTCTCCCGACCGTATCTAAGGTGCCTCATCCCCGAAGAGGCAGACTATGTCATGAGAGAAGTCCACGAAGGAGTTTGCGGAAACCACTCTGGATCACGATCGTTGGTACATAAACTGATCTGCGCCGAGTATTACTGGCCAACCATGCAAAGGGACGCCCATGCATATGTCAAAGCGTGCGACAAGTGTCAAAGATTCGATAACCTCATAAGGCAAACAACCGAGGAGCTCACTCCAATGACGGCCCCATGGCCGTTCGCTCAGTGGGGATTGGATATCATGGGCCCGTTCCCAACAGCGGTTAGGTAGTTGAAGTTCCTAGTAGTTGGTATAGACCCAGAAGCCCTGGCCACAATCACTGAGAAAAATGTGCGAAGCTTTGTATGGAAGAACATCATTTGCAGGTACGGTATACCAAGTGTACTGGTCTCAAACAACGGGAAGCAGTTCGACAACGAGGCATTCAGAGACTTTTGCTCACAACTAGGGATCAAGAACCACTACTCCTCGCCCGCCCACCTGCAGGCCAATGGACAGGTTGAGGTCACGAACTGATCCTTACTCAAAATCATCAAAACTCGGCTCGAGGGGGCAAAGGGTATATGGCCGGATGAGTTACTAAGTGTTTTGTGGGCATACAGGACAACGGCGAGGACACCTACAGGAGAAACCCCGTTTCGACTAGCATACGGAAGCGAGGCGGTCATCTCGGTCGAAGTGGAACTCACAAGCTACAGGGTAGGGAGCCATAATGAAGGCAAGAATGATGAAGCTATGCACCTACAACTTGATTTGGTGGATGAAGTAAGAGCAACAGCTGAGCAGAGATTAGCACGGTATCAGAATCTCATGGCTAAATACTACAACTCCAAGGTTAGACATAGGAACTTCCAGATCGGAGATCTTGTCCTGAGGAAGGTGATGGGCTCTACAAAAGACGCCTCCTAGGGGAAGCTAGGACCTAAATGGGAAGGACCATATAAAGTTGCATCATGGCATAGGAAGGAAATCTACCACCTGGAGACACTGGACGGGCAGAAGTTGCATCACCCATGGAACACAGAACACCTAAAGAAGTACTATCAGTAGACTATTAGTAGCAGATAAGCAACGACACTCCTCATTTCCAGTTTATTTCTTTCTAGTTTATTTTTACTACAATACCTCTTAAGCCCAAAAGGCAGGTCTTTTTTCTTTAAAAGAACAATTTTTCTACATGCATTTATCATAATAAGAGGAGTTTATTCAAATATGACTAGCGTACTTTTTTGTTTCAACATGTTTACTCTACGTGCTTATCAAGTCTACAGATGGACGAGTCCACAGTCAAGTGGGCAGGTTCATGATTAAGTCCATTAATGGACGAGTTCATCCCATAAGGATGAGTTAATGTTATCAAGTCCACAAGTGGACGAAACCATCCTACAAGGACGCTTTGAATGAGAAGTCCACATGTAGACAAGTTAATTAAGTGGACGGATTCATCCCATGAGGGTGAGTTAGTATAATTAAAGTCCACAAGAATACATGATTAAATTCATAAACTGTTCATATATTTAAAAATATTAAAAATAAGTCCCACGGCACTATTCACACATTTAAAAATTATTTTGCTACAGTGTTTTCAGTTTTCAGTTTCAGCAGCAATAAGTTCAATCCAAACGGACCCTAAATCTCTTATTTAAGGAAAACAGACCTTACCAATTGAGTTAATAAAAAAAAAAAAAAAAACTAATTTATCCTTGAAACTGGAACTTCTTGATGTCATCAGTACATAGTTGTGCCTGCAGTCAATGGCTCAAATCACATAACATACAAGCGAGTACTGGTCCAGCTACCCATCTTTCCAGCTAAGACTAAGAACCCTCCCATCAGCCACCAAACCCAGCCTGAGAAAGAATAAGCTATTACAAGTCAACATGCGTCAGTTTTGTTGTACTTTTCCCCATTTATATAAGATAATTATCAATTAAAACACACTTAACATACCTCAAGCACAATTAGCAGACTACGCTATTTTTTTTTTTCCATCACACAACACCATAGCTTGATGGCACAACACCATAGCTTAATAGTGTGTATATAGAGGTTTAGGTTCAAGTTGTCCTGGGTATAACTTAAATGATTATTACGCAACTAAATAACATTCTATTGTCAATCCCACAAATAAAAAAAAATTCTATTGGATGCCTTTTGTGACAAATCTACCATTAAATTACATTATCTCTTTATATCCTACATGAATGCAAAATATCAAAATGATTAGAGATTGATAACTATCTCATCTATAAAATGTATAAATTTCAAGTTTTTTGAACTTTAAAATTATATACAAAAGAAGAGTTAATGGATTAAAAATAAATAATATCTGATTGATATAAAACTTGACATATGTATTAAGAACATAAAAAGCTTGTGATCTAAGAACATAGAGAACATGTAATCCCACAGTGGAATTTTCAAAATGTTAATCCTATAAAAAGTTATTAGGTGATGTAATATCTTTTTGATGGATCGATAGTGGGAAAGGGGAGATGGGGCTTGAACCACAAAATATCAAGCACCACAAAGGATGTCACTATCATTAGGCTATCACTTAGACTTCATTATTAGGTGTTATAATGGTAAGGAAGAATTACACTAGGTGCAACTTAATCCTAACCATATGTGTATGTGTAGGTAAGTTACCCAGGCCTCATGGGAGGAGGAAGTGCCATGAGCTCATTGGCATATTGTAATCAATAATGCTAACTTGAGCTTATTGGGAAGAATTGTATTTACTCCAAATCAGTCTCATCATGACCAAACTACAATTACAAAAAAAGTATGAAAATGGTAAAACAGTCTACCAAAGACCGGTTAGAACTGGAAACAAGATAAGTTTTCCATCTCTATACTTGTAACTAGCAAAGAACATGCTACGCTTATTGTGCAAACTGGTAAGTAGTAACTTAAAAAAAGACATTTTGAAGTAGTTAATCATATGAATGTTAAGACATTTTGAAGTGAGCAGTGGCTAGGTTTGATTGGCTCGTGGCAAAGCTTGTTTGATAAGCTTGATTGGGTTGACTGGCAATGGGATGAGTATTTGCTTTGCTTGCTCCAATTGAAATCTATGGATATTTCAGCTAACAAAAGTGCAGGTAAAGAGGATGAGTATTCAGCTAACAATGAGGTAAAGAGCCATAAATACAAAGTTAAAAGGAAGAATCTCTTCTAACACATTATGTGTCAACTCATAAAACCATCTATGTCTATTATTTAAAGGAAAAAGTTTAGCTCCAAATTGATTTAGAATTATCTTTCTCCAATCCATTATATAGCTATTTAAGAGATTATCTTGTATAATTTTAGTTACGTGACATTTTTATAAATCACCAGTCTCATGTGAGTTTTCCCTATTCGAAAGGTAGATGAGAAGGGGACGAGCCACCTATGATCCAACCTTGCCCTACCCCACTCCATTGTCATCCCTAAATTAAAAGGTAAGGATTGGCTATTGGATAAGGCTAAGGCTAAGCCGTTGGCTAGCTACTTGACCAAAAGCCGCATGCTTAACTTATCTTGACCATGGAATGGTAGGTTGAGTCACAGTCATAAATTGATAAACATAGGATGAGTTTGTGATGAACTTATTTTTTTCAACTTATTTAGTTTTTTGCTTCTTTTTGATATCATTCATGGGTTCTATTGCACTTTTTGGTACTATTCATAGGTCTTATTGTACTATTCAGCTAACTTTTATTTTATTTTATTTTATTTTATTTTTTCTATACTTTCAGCAAAAAGTTTTTAATTTTAGCTAAATAAAATGTTTTCAAATGGTCCTATAATAACAACGTGCTTGACTTTAATTCTTTCAAAAATATGAAGTATAAAAAAAAAAAAAATTCGTTTCATATTTCAAGAATGGTAATTAAATATAAATAAAAAAGAAAAAGAAGTCATTTTCAAGCCAATAAAACATAGTTGCTAAATGACAAGTATTTGTCACACCTGCCCCCTAAGTCCAAATCACCTTTGGACAGAAATTTATTTCGTTTCCGATATGGTTGTATGCCACCCTAGATATGCATGTGACTATACCTTATTATTATTATTATTATTTTGATAAGGACTATACCTTATTATTACTGACAAGTTTTTGTTTTTTTGGTTGAGAATCCACGGAAAAGATCTTATTCATAAAGAAGCAAATGATTTTTTTTGTTCTTTTACAGAAGTAAATGATTCTTTCTAATCTATTTCTATGGACAGAAATTTATTTCATTTCCCGATATGGTTGTATGTGACCCTGCATATGCATGTGACTATACCTTATTATCACTGACAAGTTTTTGTTTTTTGGTTGAGAATCCACGAAAAAGATCTTATTCATAAAGAAGCAAATGATTCTTTCTAATCTATTAACCTTCGACTAAACAATTGAAGCAAATCATATATTTAACACTACTAGTTAGGGCCGTACTTGTAAGGCACGTGCTTGCCATAAAAAAAAAGTAGTAATTAAAATCAATTTTAAATTTTATTTGTATCACAAAACAAAAATATAAATCATTTGATTTTTAAAGTATATAGAGATTTACATTAATCAAAATAGACATTAATTTTAAGAATTTTGATAATTATGTCATAAAAAATTAATCTCATTCGCATAAGAATTTTGATCAACCACAAAGTTATGGTAGCTATTTTACATATAAATATTTATTTAACTATAATAGTTTTTTTTTAGTACCTATTTGCTAAAGACAATATATCTACTTTTTAAAAACTTTTAAAAATGATAACGAATATTATCATCTTCCAACAATAAACAACTGAGTTTTGCTAAGAAAAAAAAAAAAAAAAAAAAGATAACAAAAAGCATGTGTCATTGAATTTTTCATTAAATAAATTATAAGTTTTGAAAATTTAAACCTAGAAAATCAATGTTCTTTAGATCACAAATAAAACACCTAATATCATCATTCTAACTTTCTAAGAATTTCTATCATTTAAAACTTAAAATACGTAAAGAAAATTTTTAGGATGTTAAAATTTATCGGGAGTAATTTAGACATTACACAATAAAATATTTTAAGAATCATAAGTTTTCATTAGAGTTTAACTAAGAGAATAACAATATGACATATTTGCTCTTTTCCAAAATATTAAGGGAAAAATTGTTTGATTTTAAAGTTTAAGGTGTTAGGACATATGTGATTCAATGTTAGGAACATATGTCACTATTTTTTGTAGTCGGTTAATCCTTTGACAAAACGCACTTTACTTGTAATTGTGTAGATCTATGATGTGTTTAATGCTTCAATAAACAAGGTTTCAAGTTCAAGTGTTAAAGCCATGCAAGTCTGTTCAAAAATCAAATGAGAAAGTGCAGGATTTTAAAGTTCGACAGCTAGCATCTATCGAGGTTTAAAAGCTGCTGAAACCCGTGGCTCGACAGCTAGGTCGATAGATAGGGTATCTGTCGAGGTTAATGAATTTCAGTTTTTCAAGCTGATTTTCATCCAATCCGTGAGTGTATATTTGAGTTTTTTTTCTCACAACCCTAAATATATATAAGGATTATTTTAAGGGCTGAGAAAGGTGACACAAGTTGCACAAGAGCACAATTCCACAAGTGTGAAGAAGAGTGTGACTGGAAACCTAGTTTGCCCTAATTCTTGAAGAAGCTGTTGTGTTTGTACATCGTAGAGTATTGTGATCAAGCAACTTCATGATCTTCATCGTCTGGATGAACTGAAGAACTTTGCAACCAACATCATTCTCAAGTTGGTGATCAAGTCGTGTACTGGGATCCGTGCAATTGGTTAGTCACGTACTGGGAGCCGTGCATTGAAAATGAGAGATTGTCACTACAAAACAAGTTCAATTGGGTATTGGGGTAAGGGTTCAACTGTAGGTTGGTATAAGGTACTGAGATTCTTTTACTTGTAACTATTTGTTGTGATAATAGTGGATTCTCGAGAGTGGTGACCATAAAATCACCCGGTGGGGTTTTTGTTGTGTAGGTTTTCCTCGTTTGTAAACAAATTACTGTGTTAATTTATTTTCCGCTACATACTTTAGTTAATTGGTGATTTGTTTGTGCTGCCACGTACAATTGCATGTTAATTTGATTAATTAATAAACTTGGCTAATTAATCAATTAATTCATCACAAGGGGTCAATACGTTTTTGGCCTATCAAATGGTATCAGAGTAGACACACTCTGATTATGGTTAATCTTTGTTGTGTGATCCATTGACCCCTGTTTGTCATGGATAGAGGACAATCTCTTATTATACCTCCTTTATTTGATGGCACTAACTATGCATACTGGAAATTACGTATATTCAGTGTAGTCACTAATAAGAAATTCAAAAAGATATCCTCCACTGAAACTGCTAAGGAAGCATGGACCATTCTCCAGACAACCTATGAAGGATCCAAGGCTGTCAAGGATTCAAAATTTCAAAGGCTCACTATAAGCTTTGAAGAGATCAAGATGAAGGATGATGAGTTGTTTGATGAGTTCTATGCCAAGCTCAAGGACATAATAAATTCAGTTTTTAATTTTGGGGAAACTATTCCTGAACTCAAGATTATGAGAAAGGTGCTCAGATCTCTACCCGAGAGATTCCATGCCAAGATCACTGCTATTGAGGAATCAAAGAACATTGACAAAATTCCTTTTACTGAGCTGGTTGGAAATCTGCAGGATTCTAAGATGAAGTCCTACATCACCAAGCAGTTCAAGAAGTTCATGAAGAATGCCAATGCAAAGGGCTTTGACAAGGACCGTAGACAGTTAAGTTCTTCTCAATCTAAGAGCCAAGACAAAGGGAAGAAGGATGCTAAGGATGACGGTCAGTACACTGTACCTTCAGGACCAAAGTGCTTTAGGTGTCAAGGTTTCGGTCATATGAAACAAGAGTGCCCTACGTATCTCAAGACCATTAGGAAGAGCAAGGCACTTGCTACTACGTTGAGTGACACAGAGCCTGAGGATGATTCTGATAATGAGGATGATGGAATTTTAAATGCCTTCATTGCCACCGTAAATCCTACTGAAAGGATTGTTGAAGATGTGGATGAAGAAGAGGAATTGGTGGAGTCTAAGTTTGAAAAGATGAATGAACAAGATGACATCCACATAGCCTATGCAAAGTTATACAAGGTCTCAAAAAAGCATGAGAAGTTGTATAGGTTGGCCACCAAGAAACTTAGTGATGTGGAGCTTGAGCGGGAAGAAATCTCTACAAAGTTTGATGAAACAAATCAGACCATTGGAGCACTGAGATTTGAGAATAATTTCTTGGCTGAGAAGACCAAGAAGCTTGAGGTAGAACTGTTCCAAGTTAGAGCTCAGTTGGAAAGGACTTCAAGCGCTAAGCTCAATGAGTTGCTCAGTATTCAGAAATTTGCTTCCAATCGAACCGGTTTAGGCTATGATTTCTCTTCTCCTAGTATTACTTCTACTAGTGCTACTGTTTTTGTTCCTCCTGCTAATAATATTGAAACTGAAAACAATGATGTTAAAAATGAATTAGCTAGTGATAACATAGATAAGGGTAAATCTATCTTAGAAGCACTCCCTAAGCTTGATAAGAAAGAGATTAAAAACCCTAGGGCTAAGAATGGAAACTCTCAAAAGCTAAAACAGAAAAAGCAGCATTTCTGTCATCACTGTGGCGTAGCTGGACATACTCGATTTAATTACTATAAGTGGTTAGTCACTCAAAAGAGCAACAGCATGATCACGTCGGGAGATTAGAATCAGCTTTCATCCTCTTTCGCTTCTCTTGGAGATCTTCTCAAAACCCTCATGTTTCTTTCAAACTTGAACGGTTTTATCTCTTCCCCCTCACCACCGGATCAAGGGTTCTTTAAACGAAAAGGTTCTTCCAAGGTGTGGAAGGAAAATGGTTCCAAGTGATTCTGTCACTTCTTCTCTCTCTCTCCCTTTCTTGTTTTTTTTTTTTTTTTTTTTTTTGCATTTCTTGTGTGTTTTTCTTTATTGTTTTGAGTCAATCTAGTTTTATGCATTGCTTTGTTTTGTTTAACATGTTTTGTTTGGTTAGTTTTCAATTTTGTTTTATTTTGTTTTTCATATAAAAAAAATTAAGAAAATTGAAAAATTGAAAAATACAAAAACAGTGTGTGTATGTGTACATTGGTACTTGTGTACCTTGGATGGCCATTGAAACAAAATTTTCTAAATTTTGTATCTTTTGTAGCTTAGATGAGCATTTCTATGCATAACTAAGCAAGTGAGCTTTGTGGCTCGTGTTTGTGATGAGTAAGATTAAGTAATTACTTGTACTTAACACTTGTATCACTCTTTTTGACGGGAAAAACTAGAAAATCCTAAGAGAAAGGCATAAATAATCATCTCACCACTGTTGCCGCCAATCATGAAATGACATTTGTATGCTTCGGCATAGCAAAAGTGCAATGTCAAATGCTTAACATCATTGGGTATTTCTTTTCTATCTCTTATATGCCCATGCATAGTTTGCTTAAAAGAAAAAAAAAAAAAATGCTTTATATATGATTGCAAGCGTGTATTCTAGGAGATGTGAGAGTTATAGGATGTACCTCGAAAGTGATAGTCCCCATCAAACAGTTATGATTGTGTGTGAGTTAAAGTGATTTTCTCATATCTCAAATCGTCATAACGTGTAGAAACTTATGCAATATTGCGATGTTTTTCACACACAACACGCAATATTCTTTGCTATTTTTGATACATGTGCAGGTACAATGTGATTTGGCCATCACAAGGAATACTTGTGTCTATGTATGCTCACTAAACTGTCTTAACTTGTTTTTGAAATATAAAATTGGTTAGACTTGTTTAGTGTGTGTGTGTGTGTTTTGGGATCTATGTGCTTACAATTTTCTTGATTGAGAGATGTTTTTGAGAGATTAAAATGTTGTTTGAATCTTTGGTTGAGTTACATATTTGATTGTATTCATGTTTGCATTTTTCTCTTCTTGAAAAACTGTTTTAAGCAATCTTGACAGCTCCTTGACACCTCTCGACACCTGGCTTATCTATCGAGCTCTTCAGCCTCTTTTTATCGCAATCTCGACAGCTTCTCGATCCATCGAGAAAGTTTTTGTTTGCTCGATAGCTCCTCGATCCATCGAGCTTGTTCTTGCTGTGGACACCTCTGGACAGCTGCTCGATAGCTGTATCTCTTCACGCCTTTAAAGCTCGACACCTCGCAATCTGTCGAGAATTATGAGTTTCTTATAAATACGCGCTTTGCGATTCAGATCTCATTTTTCTCGATCTCTCTCAATACTTCTATGTCTCCTCACCTCCCAAACACATTTTTCTCACTTTAAACTCCTTTCCCAAGAGTTTTCGGTCTCAAGATCTTCTTTCTTCTCTGGTATGATGCTTTCTCACTCATTAATCATGCATTTTATATCTTTTGACCTAACTTTTTGGGTTTTTGAAAATATTTTGGGGTTTTTCAAAATTGATGAAGTTTTTATGAAATTTTTGGATAGGTTTTGCTTAAATGGCTTTAAATCATCATGCATTGCATCACATTTGCATTATAACACTACTTCATGCATTTTAGATGTGTGTTTACATTGTTAAAATAATTGTGTGCTGGTAGGATTGGATTGGGCTGAGCCTATGATGTCTTTACTATTGCATATCACATGCTCATGTATTTTCATGCATACGTACCTTCAATTCTTTATATTTTGATATATTGATTGTGTTGGTACTTTTCTGGTTGTCTCTCTCTCTCTCTCTCCCTCCTTCTTTCGGTTAGTTGCTCTATGGCACCTAAACGAAAATTTATTCCGTCCCAGAACCCTCTTCGTTCCGGGGCATCCACCTTTTCTAATCCTACTTCCTCACATATTTGGTTCCGTGATGATAAAGCCCAATAGGACTTTTCGAAGAACTTTTCTCGACAAGGTGTTCATTCGGAACGCTAAGTCATTTTGTCGGACTTCTCCGACACTAACCTACCCACTATCATTCACAGTAGAGGTTAGGAGTCACTGTGTGATGTCCCAATCACTTGTCCATCCGTGCTTATCTAGGAGTTCTACTCCAACATGCATGGATTTGATTATTCAGTACCTATTTTTGTTACTTGCATTCGAGGTACGCGCATTGTGGTCACACCGGATATTGTATCCGACGTGCTCCGCGTCCTGAGGGTAGCGCATCTTGACTACCCTGGTTGTGAACGTCTGAGGACTGTGTCCAAAGACGAGCTTATGTCAGCTTTTTGTGAGCGTCCCTCTTATTGGGGTGAGCTTCAGTTCACTCGTTGTTTGGCCTTTGCTAAAGGTCCTCGTTTTCTTAACATGGTTATGACTTTTGTTTTACACCCTTTATCTCACTATAACTCTATTACCGAGCCCCGTGCTCGATTTTTGCTTTCACTTCTAGAGCATCTTACTATAGATTTTCCCTCTCATTTTATTCTGTCTATCATAGATGTATATAGGGATACAACAACCCATGATAAGCTCATCTTCCCTTCGGCTATCACGAGGATTTTATGCCATTTTTCTATTCCCTTTTCCGTTTTCGACCACTTCCATGTTATGTGTGTCATAGACGCCGCTACCGTTAAACGGAGCGAGGCGCAGCTACGTTCGAGGTGGTTCGATACAGCAGCTCCTCCCACTTCTTCAGCTCCATCCACCTCCGCTCCCTTTTTTTCTGCGGGTGGTGTGACTCTTGATGGGATTATGGCGCAGCTTCAATGCATGGATGCTCGCATTGACACTCTCACTGATGAGTTGCGTCAGGTGAACACCCGTGTCGGCCATATTGCTAGACGACAAACTCGCCTTGGTGGCTTCGTAGAGTCTCCCTCTCCTCCTCTCGAGGAATCCGACAACGACGATGACTCCGATGATGATGATGATGAGGATGAGAATGCTAGCTCACCCAACGATGACAAGATGTCTACTTGATACTTACCCTTTGTCACTCGTGACAAAAAGAGGGAGTAGTTTTGGATATGAGAGTAGTCATACTCATAAGGGGAGGGTTAGCATAGGAGATTTTTGTTAGGGGGAGTGTTCATATTTTGAGGAATGTAGTGAGGATTTTATGTATCTTTTTTTTCTTTTCTCTCTATTTCAGATACATTATATCTTGTATATTGGTCTTGTGACCATTTTGACATACATTGTACTTATATTTGGTTTATATATATTAATGTATGTTCTTTCACCTATCTCTGCATGTGTTATTTCTTTTCTTTCTTTATACACATGTTTCTTATATAATGTATGCAATCTATTATTTTTGTTTCACACTAAGATGCCTTGATGAGTTTTGTTTAAAGTGTTTCAGAAATACAGGTTGTCAAAGTCTACTTGCCATAAACTCTCTTCTTGCAAGGTTTTTCAAGATTTTGTGTTAGGATAGATTTTATTGTATTTAACAAGTGAATATGAGTTGAGTGATTTATGACTTCTCTCATATCTCATTTGTTTGTTGTGGTTTTGTCACAGATTGCCAAAGGGGAAGATTGTTAGGACATATGTGATTCAATGTTAGGAACATATGTCACTATTTTATGTAGTTGGCTAATCTTTTGACAAAACGCATTTTACTTGTAATTGGGTAGATCTAGAATGTGTTTAATGCTTCAAGAAACAAGATTTCAAGTTCAAGTGTTACAGCCATGCAAGTATGTCCAAGAATCAAGTGAGAAAGTGCAGGATTTTAAAACTCGACAGCTAGCATCTATCGAGGTTTAAAAGTTGCTGAAGCCTGTGACTCGACAACTAGCTCGATAGAATTGAAGAAATTTGCAGCCAACATCCTTCTCAAGTTGGTGATCAAGTCGCGTACTTGGATCCGCACAATTAGTTAGTCACGTACTGGGAGCTGTGCATTGAAAATGAGAGATTGTCACTACAGAACAAGTTCAATTGGGTATTGGAGTAAGGGTTCAATTGTAGGTTGGTATAAGGTACTGGGATTCATTTACTTGTAACCGTTTGTTGTGATAATAGTGAATTCTCGGGAGTGGTGACCTTAAAATCACCCGATGGAGTTTTTGCCGTGTAGGTTTTCCACATTTGTAAACAAATTACTATGTCAATTTATTTTCCGCTGCATACTTTAGTTAATTGGTGATTTGTTTGTACTGTCACGTACAATTGCATGTTAATTTGATTAATTAATAAACTTGGCTAATTAATAAATTAATTAATCACAAGGGGTCAATATGTTTTTGGCCTATCATAAGGAAGAATTGTAAACTACCCCAAACATAAAGGATGTAAAATGTTTTTTTCCTAAGTTTTTGTTTTTGTGTGTAAAACTATGTTTTTTTACTTAAAATAGTGTGTAAAAAAAAAAATATACAAAAAGTCAACCCAAGAAAATTGTACGTGGAATAGTAAACTTTGGCTCAACAAAGTTGATTAAACCGACAAAAAATTTCTAAATACACAACAGAATGAAGCAACATTTTCATAATACCTTTATAATTTTGTTATTTTTTATTTTAATTTGTAAAGAATTGACAGCTCAACAATTTTGAAAATATTGTGACGACATCAAGATGTCTTAACATTTTTCACACAAAAAAATGTTATGTCCAAAACATTTTCACAACAAATCATAAGTAGTAGGTTACTACAAGTTGTTATTGGTGGGCAAAAAAAGTAGTTTTATTGGTAAGTTTAAATTAGAACCAATAACAATTTACCATATTTGATTTGTTATGAAAGTGTTGTGAAAATTATTGTGGATATAGCACTTCTTTTTCATAATACTTTTATTTTTAGTTGTAACTGGTTCTAGTATGATATTTTATTATTTTATTTTGACATATAATAATTTAACACCTCAACAATTGTGAAAATATTGTGTCAATTTGTGATGTTAATATTTTATTATAATGTGAAACAGCATGAATTGGACAAACCAAAAATAATATAGCAAATATACTACAACTTTAAGCATTCACAAAAAAAAGAAAAAAGAAAAAAAAAGAAACAGCTAGCAAAACAGTGAAAGTTGAACAAACCAAAACTACTGTAACGAAATTACTGTAACTTTTCCCATTCACTTTTTTTATATATAGAAATATACATTACACTTACAATGTAAATTTATATTGTAAACATATAAAAATTGGCAAATGTTGTACACATTTGCAAAATTTGTACAATTTTTTTTTAGCAAATGTATATAATATTTGCTATTTTTTGTGTGTATACAATGTAAGCTTACATTACAAGTAGAAAGTAAACATATGCTCAAACCAAGTTGGTGAACTTAAAGAAATTTAAAAAAAAAAGGGAAAGAGGCAACTCAGTAAACCAAAAATACTGTTCATAAGCTTATTAAATGTATATAATATTTGCTACTTTTTGTGTGTATATAATGTAAGCTTACATTACAAGTACAAAGTAAACATATAAAGATCATTTATAAAAAAAAAAAGTTCAAACCAAGTTGGTGAACTTGAAGAAAAAGAAAAGGGGAAAAGGGGGGGGGGGGGTGGGGGAAGGCAAGTCACTAAACAAAAAATATTGTTCATAACACTATTTTCATGAGCCTATTCGCTCTTTTTATATATAGAAAAAAGAGCACAAACCGATGACTAAAAAAAAGAAAAAGAAAAAGCAGTGTACAGTATATATTGAACAAACCAAAAGTACTGTAACTTTTACACATTCACCTAACAAGTGTCACAACATTTTCACAAAACATTTATTTTTAGTTGTGGTTAGTTACAGTTTCATATTTTATTATTTTATTTTGATTTACAAGAAATTAACATCTCAATAATTATGAAAATATTGTGAAATTTGTTGTGTTCGTATAACAATATATACGCGGGTTCTTATAAATATTAAAAAAAAATACAAACGGAAGACAAAAAAAAAAAAAAAAAAGTGCTGTAGCTACAGTACCACTTGAACAAACAAAGTAAGACTGTAGCAACTATTCAAAACTTGGAAAAAAGAAAGAAAAAAAAAAAAAAATTAATAAACCGAATGTGTACTGTACGGACATTCATGCTTTTTATATAGCTAATAGATAAGCACCACCGAAGTCAGATCGTAGAGAGATTTATCTGAAGAAGTGCCAAGGAAAAAAAATTGACAAACATCAGGTCTATTTCCATAGTGGTTCCAAGCGAACCTACTCCAAGTGGCCTTTTACGGCTCCCTGAGAGTGATCAAGTGGCGCAATGGACTCATGCACCACTCATATACATTTACAAAGCCAAGTCCAACAACACCACCATCCCATTTTCATTTGAGGCAATGAAAAATTCCCTAAGCCGTGCTTTGATTCACTTCTACCCGTTGGCTGGCCGGCTACACAGGATTGAAGGTGGCCGTCTAGAACTTGATTGCAATGCCATGGGAGTGCAACTATTGGAAGCTTATTCTGAAGCAGAATTGGATGAACTTGGTGATTTTGCACCAACCGATGCAGTGCGAGATCTTGTCCCAAAGGTTGATTATACTACTCCAATAGAGGAGTGGCCATTGTTGCTTGTACAAGTGACAAGATTTCGCTGTGGTGGACTTTGTGTTGGAGTGGCAATATCCCATACCATGGTTGATGGACGATCTGCAACTCACTTCATCAACTCATGGGCAAAGTTGTCTCGGGGACAGGGACGGATCTACAGTAGGGCAGGGGTGGGCCATTGCCCCCAAAAAAAAAAAAAAAAAACCTAGTGTATATATATATAGGTTGAAATTTTAAATTTTCGTCCTAATTGCCCCCCAATTTAAAAAATAAAAAATAAATTAAAAAAAAAAAAAAAAAAAAAAAACTGGTATACCTGAAATATGCTATATTAACAGGGCTATACCTGAAATATGCAATCTGAAAAAATAACCACAAACTCTCATCCAAAAAAAAAAAAATAAATAACCGACAAACTAAAAACTACAAAATAAAAAATAAATATAGACTAAAAACCTAAATTACAATTCTCAAATTTTTACCCTAACCTCACTTTTCCTCCTCTCAACCTCATCAACACCTCCAATCTTCATCACTGTTGCTGCTGTTCTACTCCTCCTCAGATCAGATCCGGACTGTTGCTACTGCTGCCGCTCCTCCTCAGTACCGAACTGTTGCTGCTACTGCTCCTCCTCAGATCCTTTGCTATATTGCTCTGCCTTAGCCGGTTAGCCCTTTGCCCTCTGAGTTTTTTTTATGAACTGTGGTGTTTCATGTTTGACTGCTGTGTTTGTGTTGTGGCTTTTGCGTGGACAGTGGACCAGTTTTAGTGTTTGTAAATTGTAACTTTTTTTGTTTTGTTTTGGTTTTACTCTTATCTCTAAAGAAATAAAGGGGGACCACTAGGAGTCTAGGACATGGACGTGACTAGTTTTGTGAATCTGTGAGACTTTTTTTTTTTTTTTTTTTTTTGAGAGGGTGAATCTGTGAGACTAGTATTTAAGTCATTAGTGAGACCAATTGACCAAAGTCTTAGGTTTTATTGTTTTGGTTTCATCAAAAATTTTATATATATATATATATATATTTTTTTTTTGGTTGAGAAGTCCCTTTTTTTTAGTTGGTGTATAGAACTATGAAATATGAAAATAATGAAACTTTTTTTTTTAATTTGTAGATCATGAGTAAGTCCACTACAATATTAAATTTTTTCAAAAGAAAAAATTTAAATAATTCTAAAGTCATAGCTGATGATTTTCTAATAGACTCTATGATTTTGTACATTGAGAAGGAGATTGTTGCAAAATTTGGTACAGAATCAATCATAGACGACTTTCGAGACTTGAAAGAGTGTCGAGTTCCATTTTGATAAATGTGTTGAAATGTTTAAAAAACACTTATTTTGTATGTTATACTTTGTTGACATTTTTATAATATCAAATGTTTAAGAAACACTTATTTTATATGTAGTATTTTGTTGAATATGAAATAGATGTTAGTTTTTATTTTCATAAAAAAAAAATTTTGTTTTAAGCTTTGGCCCCCCAGGTTCAAATCCTGGTTCCATCCCTGCTTCAAACTTTATCCTTGTAACATCGCAGGGTCTCTTTTACTTTTATCATCAAGAAGACTATATATACAGTAATTCTTGATTCTACTTTTTTGGATGATATGCCTTCTCCATGCGCATGTACAGCAAAGTCCGGAAGAGAAGAACAATATTGTTGATCATTCTTCGTACACTAAAAAGGTTGAGACATGAGCTTTTTGGGTGAAGATTATTGCTCGGAGCCGCCACTTGGGCCGCTTCTTTCTCTGGAAGCATTCCTTAGGGTTCTTCGCATCAAGGCTCCTAATAAGTAATAGAGGGATTTGAAGGTGGGTCAGTGTGAATTGCAAATGAATAATCAAAGGTGGCTCAATGTGCCTAGGAGAAAGTTGCTGATGCTGAAGGGATTTTCTTTTTTTTCTTTTTTTCTTTTTTCAAGAATACGTTTTTCAAATTGTGAAGGAAAACAGTACTTTAGATTATTTTGATTAGTCTACGTTTGTTGTATTTTAAGGCTTTTTTTTTTTTTTTTTTCCTTTGGGAAGTATTAGTATTTACTAAACTGGTCCATTACTTGCACTATATTTGAAATGAAATTTTGTTAAATAAGTCTTTCTTTTCATTGGTAGTTTGTTACTACGAAACTAGAAGATACTGTTTATTCTTTATAAAAATTAATTAATTATTTTTCATATTTTTTGTCAGATTTCTCATATGTTATACTTTTTAGGAAGTAGATGGGTTTGCACGACAATCTTTTCTTCTTCTTTTTTTGTCTTTACAATAAGGGGAAAGAAGAATTTGAACCCAAAATTTTATCCATGTAATAAGAAATGAGTAATACCATTAAGGTACAGGCTTTTCGTCACAATTTTTGCCTCTCCAAAAGAGAACACATTTAACTCCATGCATCTTGGTCCAATTGGAGCAATAGATCACCGTATTTCAAGAATATTTACTAATTTTTCTTTGATATCATACCAAAATTTATCAATTGAGTTAACTAGAACATGCAATTTTATAAAAAAAAAAATTTG
Organism: Notholithocarpus densiflorus; assembly: GCA_030021035.2. Classification (NCBI taxonomy): domain Eukaryota; kingdom Viridiplantae; phylum Streptophyta; class Magnoliopsida; order Fagales; family Fagaceae; genus Notholithocarpus; species Notholithocarpus densiflorus. Next base: position 1,164,813 of record JARYZH020000054.1, on the reverse strand, counting down.
AAACATGCAACTAATTAAAATCAATTAATGCTTTAAAACTTTTTTTTTTTGAACGCCATTAATATACTTCTTTAATTCTTTACTACAGTATTACATTTTCTTCTTCGAATTGCCACAAACGCATATCTAATAATTATACCATAATCCATAAATCAGAAACCAAATCTGCTCTTCCTATAAACAATGGAACCACCAATGTCTCCGCCTAGGAAAAAGCCTAAAATATAGTTGTCTATGACACCCTTAATCCTCCTCTTTCAGTAACCTCATTTTCATTGCTCATGTATTTACATAATTAAAGAAAAAATTAATTTTGGGCATAAAAAATATTTTCCTTATATAATTCTCTAGATTATGATTTCTTTTAAAGATCACAGTGATTTTTATTTTATTTATTTTTTTCCCTTTTCGTTTCTTTCTTGCAAAATTTTCCATAGTCTCATGATGTAACGTTTTGCTTTATTTTCGCATACCAATATTTAAGGAAGTTTAAGATTTCTTAAGTGCTAATACTGGAGAAGAAGCCTAAGCCTGCCCATAAATAAAATACCTACCCCTACACCTTCTCACGTAGACATTTTCCTATATATATAAAAGATTGTTCTCACTCTCCAACCCGCAGGCATATTTTCTGATCAATTTTCCTGGTTTATTTGAAGCTATTCCAATGGAGTACCATCAAACGCCATCATCACCGGTATTTATTTCTTCTTTGTTTTTTTTTTTTTTCCCCAAACACATATTTACGGTCATAGTTAAGAAAAAAAAATTTATACCTATACATATTATACCTATACATGAGAGGACATATTGATAAATATGGCTTGCCCTAAATTCAGAAAAGACCCTAATAGGTATTGATTGATTTTTTTTTTTCTTTTTTCTTTTTTTTACAAAAAAACATGTTATTCCTAGACATGCTGTAGCCAGATTCATCAATAACTCATATTAGGGAAATTTGTATTTTTTGGTCTGGGCATGAAGAAGCCCACAGATTTGCCCGTGGTTTTTTTGCTTCATTTTTTTTTTTTTTAATAAAATTTAATAGTTACAACAATAATGAAAAGGGATTTGATTCTCCTAATAAAAGAAACCACTCTTGTCATTGAGCTCTTGGTAGTTTGTTTCAATTTTTAATGGCCTTTTTTTTTTCTAGCAACGACTACTTCTTATGACTTCCTTTACAAACATGTTGGCTAAAAAAAAATAACAAATTTAACTTTCTTTTTAGGTCAAGAAATTATTTCATAAACCCAGTGTATTACACCTCATTTTCAGATAAATGTGGATTCTTTATGTGTGACCTACTTGTGGGGATCATATATATGTGGGGGGAATGCATAATTTCACCTTTCATTTGGTTATATTTAAAGACCTTTATCATGTCATCCACACTTTGACAAATACTATTCATTTACACTAATTTTTCTTCTACTTAATGAAATTTGTAGGCTGTTTATTTTGATGCATTGACAATTACCAGGGCACTAATTTGTCATCTATTTAATTCAATTTATAGAGGGTTTATTTTATACGTGTATTTTGTTTAATTAAATTTATATATTCTTAATATTGATGTTAAGAACATTATATAAATTTATTTCTTTATATAATAATGAGTTCAATGAAGTAATTTTATATATTTTTCCCTTGAACCTTGTTCCTGCCCATGCAGATTTGTAAATTGAAAGTGGACGTAAATTGCTGTGATAAGTGTCCCACTAAATTGAAGGAAAAGTTGCTGAAGCACAATGGTGTGTTTTCCATATCTCTTGTGCTTCTTTTTTTTTTTTTTTTGCACGTGAACATCTTGTGGCCATATATATACTCGTGCCCTTTTACTCTTCTATTTTTTTACTTCTTCTTCATCTTTTTTCCTAATCAAATTTAATTTCATATATATAAATCACATATTTTGAATAGGAGTGAATTCCGTCAACATTGATTCAAAAAAAGGGACAGTCACTATTGTTGGTGACATAGACCTTACAAAACTCATGCAAAGGTTTGAAAAGATGGGAAGAACGGCAGAGGTTTGGTTCTTTGAAAAGTCGCCCTCGCAAGACAGAAGTAGCTCCTACAACAAGAAAAAAGTTCAGTTTTCATGTGATGATGATGATGATGATGATGAAGAAGATGGTGATGATTTTGATGATGAGTACATGTCCAGAAAGTGTAGTGCTAGTCACACCACAATGAATGGTAACAAACATGGTCAGTGTTGTTTTGGCAAGAGAGGTAGCTCTATCCCTCCCTCTAGTAGTTCAAGGTTTTATCGTAGGACACCACAGCGTGCATTTCGTAGGACACCGCGACCTACATTTCAATTCCCATGGATATTCCCCAATCCATCTCGTAATTTATGGGGTTTCTCTCAACGACCGCTGGCTCCACCACCACCATTGCCACCATCTTATGGATATGGTTATGGATATGAATCGGGGTTGCGGCGAGTATATAAACCTATTACCCACTACACCAGTTATTGGGATAATTACCGCCTCTCACCGTGAGATATAAGTGTCATGCAAGTTGCTTTATCATGCAAGTTATTAGGGTTCATCTAAAAAAAAATCTGATATTAAATATAATGATGTTTTGCTTTGTTACTAGGATTAGATAACGAGACATTACTCGTGTCTCCCTCACGAGTTATTTATGTGAGTGAGAGCACTAATAATTGCAAGGCTAGAATTATGTCTAATTTAAAGATGTTGTACCTATAGCATAAAACTCATATTTTTGTTAGTAAATGGGAGGTAGCCTTAACTCCAATTTTATTTGTTTTGGAGAGGCTGGTTCCCATATTTGAACTTGTAATGCTTTGGGTGTGGGTTTATGACTTTTCTTTTCTTTTTTTATGAATTTGTGTCTAAGGATAGAGACACACTTTTGTTATTGCATATGATGTGTTATTTAGAAATGATGGTTTAATTTATGTGCTTTCGGAGTCTTCTTTTTAAATTTCTACAAATAAGTAAAATTGTTCAAGATCTTCTAAAGTTTTTAGAGTATTTTATTACATAATATTCTTTTAATTTTGACCACTCATTTAAAAACTAATGATTCAAATTACACCTTTAAAAATAAATGTCACATCAACTATTAAAATTGACATGTCACATTCGGAACCCCAATTTAATGAATAGATAACTTGGTGGCAGTTTTCAGTGACAAAAAGACAACGGATTGTTTCTCACCCAAAAAAAAAAAAAAAAAAAACCAATTGATTTAGTACAACCATTATTAATACTAGCCTCATCACACGCACTTCGCGCATGCGATGAGGTTTTTTTTTTTTTTTTAGTGGTCCTATTTTGTAGCCAAAAAAAAAAAAAACTGTGTTTTTATTTTGAGAATCTAATTTATAAGTAGATAAAGTAATTTGAAAATTAACAGGAGAATGACCCTATTTTTTAGACAATATTTTAGTGAGAGTTAGAGTTGTATTTTTATCGAATTGTCCTTTAGTTTTTTCTCTACTTAAATATAAGGGTGTAGGAGCACTTTGAACCAAAAAAATGAAGCTCCCAAAAAGGGAAAACCCTTAAATAGTATAATAGATTAATATACCTTTGTGGCTCTGTGCAAATTGTTTTTCTCCGGTTGTTAAATGAATTCATTATTATATCATTTTATTTGTTGAGTCGTGGATTTAATGATGCATTCTAGGGTGAGTGGAGTCCATACTTATAAAATGGAGAGATTACTTTCACTGCGGGAAGACTAAGAAAGTAAGAAATTTCCTAGACATTTCGTCTTGCGTAGAATTACATCCGTTGTAACAAAAGGTCCGCACTTCTATTCTATAACCCAGGTCTAAAATAGTTGGCAAGAGGAAATGGGTTGGGGTAGATCTGAAAATGCAGCTCTTTCACCTTACCGCTCTAGCTCTCGGAGACAAGTTTGGTGTGTCGTTAGTGTTGGCACGGCAATAAGATTGTAGTTTTGGACGGGGATACTGTTTACACCTAAGAGAATAGTTAAATATGGGAAGAGGTCTGAACACACTCATTTGTCAAAAAAATACAAAAAAGATTGGGGTTTTAATTTTTTTCAAGCTAAAAATAAATTCAAAATGTGACATGTCCATTTTAATAGCCAATGTGGAATTTATTTTTAGAAAAATGCTAAAATCACAAACTATTTTATAAATTTTTTTAGAAACTATTAATATGGTGGGTACTTATTAGTAAGTAAAAAGGTAATGTTAGTAGTGGGCTCAGCAGAGAACCAATAATAATTTGCTACACGCCTACACCAACAATTTATAAAAATATTGTAAAATAGTTTGTGCATGTAGCATTATTTTTTTAGTTTTGTCCAAGAATTAATGACAATGTGTAATCTAAACCATTGGTTTTTAAATTAGAGGTTAAGATTTAAAAAAAAAAAAAAAAAACTCTATGTAGTAGAGTACCTTAAGAACTCTAGAGGATCTGAATCATGGGATTTTGTGATTAGAGATGGACATAATTTCTACCTAGAATTTAGGCATCGCATTTATTCTCTCTCTTTTTTTTTTCTTTTTTCTTATTTATTTATTATAAAATACGATAGTATTTCAAACCTATGGTGTCATTATTTTCATAATAAATGTTCTTTATCATCAAGCTAAGACACCAACTAATTTTATGTGTGGGTAAAACTCATATATATAAATATATATATATATATGTATGTATGTATGTATGTATGTATTGACAATAAAAGATTTTACCAATTGAGTTAACTAAAATCTACTTATTCTATTCGTTTTATATTGTGAAATATTGTGAAGGGAACGAGTTAATGAATCCTTTCTTTTTTCTTTTTTTTTGAGAGCGTTTTTGTGAAATATTGTGAAGGAAACGAGTTAATGAATCCCTTAATTTTTTTTTTAGAGCGTTTTAACCTATGGCGTGCACTCCTGATAATAGTTCTCTATCATCAGACCAAAACACCAATCAGTTTTTGGTGTAGGCAGATATTGAACCACAAATCTCTTATTCAATCATCAGAGACTTTACCAGTTAAGCTAACTGGAACCCACTAATGAATCCCTTATAAATGTAATTCCTAACCATGCCTTAAAAGGAATACTCTAAGATAGCTCAGGAACTTATGATTTATGAAGCGAACATTCAACTACCTAGCACCTTGTGGTATTTTTATCAAAGGAATCTAGGATTCAAATCTCACTATCCTTACCAAAAAAACAAAGAATCCTTTCATGTTCCAAAAAAAAAAAAAAAAAAGAGATCCACTTTACGGAGTTTTAGCATAAAATCAAGGGAGTCAATACCGTACCGGAGGCTGTACCGATTTGGCCAGCGGTACGATATATTTCGGATACCGGTCAATACCGGTGTACCGTTTCAGGTTTACCGCTATTTTTTATATTTATAAATATATATATATATATATATATGTATGTATGTATGTATGTGTGTGTGTGTGTGTGTGTGTGTGTGTGTGTGTGTGTGTGTGTATTATAATAAATATAAAAGTTTACCATAAAACATTTCTTCAATTCAGAACTAATTATTCATGGTTTTAGACTTTAGTATCAATTAAAAGAAAAAAAAAAACACACAATATAAAAAATAGAAAGCTTAAAAGTTACCATTGCATACTAAGAAAACAAATAATACTAATAAGTTAATGCAAATAAGTTACCATTCTACCCTAACAAAAATTCAAAAATTACAAAACTTAAAAATAAAATAAAAACTTTTTTCTGTACCGGCCGGTACGCCTGGTACTGGCCAGTATTGCTCGAAATTGGCCGGTATGGCCAGTACATGGCCAGTACGGCCAGTATTTTTTCCGGTACGAAACAGGGGGTTATATGTACCGGTTTGCTTGCCAGTATGGTATATACCGGCCGGTACGGTACAGAATCGACTCCCTTGCATAAAACTTCTCAAATATTCTCTTGTTTCTCCATAAAATCTAGAGAGTTGTAGTATATTATGAAATATAATAATATATTATGTATCATGAAAACTATTTTTATGTCAATGATTGTTATTCTTCCCTTCATAGTTCACATAAGGCTTGAAAACCACTAAACGAGAGCTCCTTAGGGTTAGGGGTTCATCTAGATAGGGTTTATTAACAGGTTTGGGCCTAATGACATTTTTTATCTTAGGCTTGGGCCTAATGTCATGTCATCATTAAACTGGGTAATTTACAATTAAACACTTTTTGTCTCCCCTTTTTTCCCCACTTTATGAAAATTTTCATTTTCAATTGAAGAATACAAGAGATTTATAAATAACCCTTACCCCGTGTGTGTTAAAAATACTTAGTATTCTCAACAAAAAACAAAAACAAAAAGTATAGCTGCATCATTTTTCTTAATTCCTAAAACCATTTGCATATCTCTAGAGCAAACATTTATATGTAAAATTAAAAAAATATTTAATTTATTTCTTAAATATGCACAACAAAAGTTTATGTTTATGTTTTATTTTTTAACTAATGATTATTAAAGCAGAGTTCGTAAAACAAATAGTACACATATAATACAATAAGTACACAGATTAATATGATTTGATATCTTTCAAGAAAAGTACTTTTAAGAAATTCAAACAAAAAATACAAAAACAAAGAAAGAATGCTTCGGGTTTAACACAAGTATAATATAAGTTACTAGTCACATACGCTTCGCATATCCGATGAGACTCTTTTTTATTTTTTATTTTTAGTTTAGTGTCATAATATTTAAAAGTAAGATAAAGATAGTGTCTTAATTTTTAGGATCTTTCTTTATATGAGTTTTTTTTTTTTTTTTTCTAATTAGTTATTTGTACATGAGTTAGTAGCTAATATGAATGGAAGAAACTATTTGAAACTAAAACTCTTGATTTCCCCACTCTCATGTAAGGGCATTTGAATTCAAATAGGAGAAGTGATCTGTCTAAAAAAAAGAATATATATATATATATATATATATAACTGTGAGTAAATTTTTTATTTAAGAAAGAGATAAGGTAATGTAGAATAATATTTAAAAGTGAGATAGAGATAAAGCCCTAATTTTTTGGATCTTTTTCTATGTGAGAGTTGATAAAAGTTTGAAATTTGGAATTTAAAATAAAATAAAAGCTTGAAAATTTGAATTTAAAATAAAAAGTGGTAATTCCTATTAGAGAAGAGAAAAGAAAAAGCCTAAAACTTAGGAACTTTTAAAAATATAATAAATTGCTCTTTTAACCAGTTTATTTTTTAAAATTGAAAATTATTTAACTAAAAGATAAGAGTATTTTAGAGAGTTTAAGAATTTGTGTAAGGATGTTTTAGTACGCAAAATGATAAAACCCAAACATGAAATCCTGTTATTAGTAGTATAGATATTTTAAAGGCCAAAATGCAAAACTCGCCCTCTAAGTTTCACCATTTTTCATTTCAGTCCTATAAGTTTGGGTTTTATCATTTCAGTCATCTAAGGTTCATTCCTTCCTAATTAAGTCTTTTGTAAATGTGCTGTTAGTTTCTACCGTAAACTTTTATTTTTTATTTATTTCTTAATTTTATAAAAAACGTTAATTAAAAAAAAATTAAATGTGCATTCTTTCCAAACAATACCTAAGAGAGATTTGTCACAACGACCGTCAGAACCTGATCAACAAACCCATCAGAGATGGTGAGGTTTTAGTCTCGATCAAAGAAACCTTTGCAGTTAGTTTCTTTAGTCCCGGAATGTCCACAAACTACTATGTTGGAATTTGGTATTATAAAGCTGTTGGGGATATTATATAAAGTAATAATGGAAGAACAAGGTTAACACAAAAGACAAACAGAAAATAGATAACTTGGAGGCACAATATCGTTTTCCTTAGACAATATTTGCTTCCCACACTATTGTTGCTAAAGGGTTATCGCAAATTTGTCCCCAGGATACAACCAAGATGTTGGGTTCTACAAATAGCAATTATGGAGAATAACCACAAGATTTCTTGTATTTCTCTCTAACTTACTATTTTTCAAGTGAACATAAGCCTCTATTTATACCCATAGGGTTATATTTTGTCAAAAGGCACGTATAGAGAGTTAAAATGTTTCATAAAACCATTCACAAGGCTTGAAACTTCTTCAACCTTTCCGAACAGTCACCAAAAAAATTCTGCAAAAAATTCAGCTTTCGAGTTTCGATCGATCGAGAGGTTCTTTCAATCGATCGAATGCTCTTTTTGATCGATCTAACAGGAATCGACTAGCGATCGAACTAGGCAGAAGCTCCAGGGTTTTTTCTTTACCATTTCGATCGATCGAGCCAAAGTTTCGACCGATCGAAAATACTTAATCCAGAATTTTCACTTAGAAAATTCAGAACCTAAATTTTCACTTTATGAAACAATATTCTCTAAACTCAAACAACATTATTACAACATATCCTTGTATATACTTATATATACAACAAGAGCTACAGAACAACCTATAGTGTGGGTTTCAAACAGAACAGCATGGTACTCCATGTCAAAGAACAAAACTAACCCATCTAGTCCACAAATATTGCCTCAAAATCAAGCAACAATATTAGTACTCTTGCTCAGCTCTTGGATTCAGGAAATATAATCTTGACCCATAATGAAACAGCAACAAGTTTGGTACTATGTCAAAGCTTTGATCATCCAACTGATATAGCTCTTCCAAACATGAAACTTGGGCTAGACAAAACAACAGGTCTAAACCGAATCCTAACATCTGATGAAAACTCTCTCTTATCTACCCTTTTGATGAGAATGCACATTTAATTGGCTTTCTGTCTTTTTTTAATTAATTTTTTTTTTCAAAAATTAAGAAATGAATAATAAATAAATAAATAAAAGTTAATGGCAGAAACTAACAACACATTAACGGAAGACTTAATTGGGAAGGATTGAAATTTAGAGGACTAGAATGACAAAACCCAAAATTATAGGATTGAAAAGAAAAATGATAAAACTTAAAGGGACAATTTTGTATTTTAACCTAATGTATATCATGAAAACTATTTTTAAGTCAAGGGTAGTTTTTCCTTCTCCTCATAGTTCACATTAGACCTAAAATCCAATAAATGAGGGCTCCGTGGTGGTTCATCATGGATGGGGTTTACTAATAGATTTGGGCCTAGAGACATTTTTGGTCCACACCACCCCCAGGACCCTTGCGCCACCCACACACTTAAAAAGGCCACCCACACACTTAAAAATACTAAAGTGCAAACTACACTGCTAAAGTTTAAATATTTTTTTAATTTTACACTCTAAAGTTTTAGAATTTCACCCTTAAAGTTATATGTTGCTTGGATTAATACCCCTCCTTCCAAGATAGGATCAAGATAAATATGTCCATTTCATGAAAACCTATCTTGATCCATATGATGTTGAACCTATCTTCAATTCACGAATGGATCATGATAGATTTATTATCTTCTGGGTGGCTCACATATGATGACAGTGGCGGTGAGATAGCCATAGGGGCAGGGATTGATGAAATAGAAACAGAATTGAAGTGTCGCCAATGTTGCGATGGAAAGAAACGAAAGCAAATAGTGATGACTGATAATGATGAACAGGAAGATCCATAACCATAACAGAGGGAGAGAGAAATAGGAGAGATAATTCCCAAAATAATGAAATTTGAAAATGTTTACCATATGAAATCTCTCACCGACCTGCTCAATTCCCTAATGAAAAATTTAAAATTTGCACGTAGGACATGGTTAACAGACAACGCTAATGGTGTTAAAATCTGTGGGTGTGTTGGCATGATGTGGCATGCAAACTAAAGACATTCATTTTCTAATGATGTGTCTTCTCTCTATTGGCTTGCTGACCTTGTAGTCCCGGACTACCTAAGAATTTCCCCTTGCATATAACACTAGATTTTTTTCCCAGACAATATAAATAAGAAAAGTTTCACAAAAGTATTTATACTATAATACATATATGATTAATAAGTATTATTAATTTAAATTTTTAATTAGAAAATTTCTAGAAAATTAAAGGGCGTATATAGAATTTAATATAAAAAAATTTAAAAATTGAACTTTATTTAATTAGAATTTGTTTAGGTTGGGCTGAATTACACAAAATGTTTGAACTATTCCTCTAATTTTTTTTTTAAAAACTAACATAATTTAGCACTTTGTAATTCTAAAAATTATATATATGAATTATTTATACCAATGATCATTACTTCGAACAAAACTTGCTTTTCTCTTAAAACTGATAAAAAGGTAAGGCTCGTTGATTCACCACGCCATTAAGATTCATATAAAAACAAAAACAAAAAAACAAAAAACTAGTTTTGCTATTTTTAAAAACAAAAAAACTAAGGCAAAAAGTGAAATATAAGAATAAAATTTAGCTTCAAACTTTATTGTAATTACGCCTAAAAGTTGTGACATTGCTTGTGTGAGCAAACTTGCCGACAGCTTTACAAAAATCTTCGTTTTTAATTAAAGCACACCAGTACTTTATAATGGAAGGTTTTGCTAAATCCTTTTACTTTTTCTTTTTTTTTGAGAGATAATTACAACATGCTGTTAATCCCGCAGTTTGAACCATTTTCCCCCCTAGACCCCCAGGTACTTTGTGCATGGAGATGTGTCAATTCAGCTACAAGACTTTTGGCAACTAAATCCTTTTACTTAATTCCTAAAACCACTTGCATGTCTATAGAGCGAGTATTTATGCGTAAAATTAAAAAAATATGCACATATTGAATTTAAAAAAAAAATCATTTAATTTACTTCTTTTAATGTGTACAATACATTTTTATGTTTATTTTTGGGATAGATAACAAAAGTGTATGTTTACGTTTATGTTAATTACAACATCTCTAGTTATTACCTATATTTGTTCTCCAAATTTTCTATTAAATAGAAGCATTTGATTTGAAATTTGATTTTGAGCTACTTGACTGACGCAATTATCAATGCGCTTGTATTCATTTGTATCAATCTTCAAAGAAAATTCCCTTTTCTTTTAGTAGATATTGGATTTTTTTTTTTTTTTTTTTTTTTTTTTTTGGTGTGGGTCTTAACAATTGTAGCCAAAATACCATTAGATCTGTATTTGGAACATGCCTTAGAAGGCTTTGGAATCGGTCTAATTACTATGGCGAGAGACCATTGCTCATTAACGAAGCTTGCCCCACTAAGATAAGGGAAACCACTATAGTAGTAGGATATCTAATTAATACCTTCATATTATAAATTTGTATTTATATATATATATATATCTTTTCTTGGTAGCTAACATCTCAAGTTGTTGGCTATATTTATTTTCTGTATTTTCTATTAAACAAATTTTTTACTCAAATTTCAATTTTGAGCTATTCAACTTGTGTAATCATCGGTGCGCTTGTATTCATTTGGACCAAGATTTAATGAAAATTTTTCACTTTCTTTTAGTAAATATTAGATTTTTTTTTTAGATCAGCCTTAATGTTTACTGCCAAATATCATTAAATTTGTATTTTTGAAGCTCCATAATTAGCGTTACATTCTCATTACTGTGGCAGGAGCATTTATTCACTTTCTTAAGTGAAATACTATTTAGCATTGGATAGAGTACTTTAAAATTAAACACTTTCTCTCTCTCTCTCTCTTTTTCCCCCAATTTACGTATCGTGCTCCACAATTTTTTTTTTTTTCATTTTAAAATATTAACTATCTCCAACAAATCATTTTAAAATATAATTTTTCTATCTCTAACAAATCAGTTGATGTTTATAGCTTTGCCAACTATAGTCCAAGTCACACTAGTCATTCTGCATCATGAGATTATAACTACACTTGAAAATTGTGATATTGTTTATGCGAGCACCTCTGCCAACACAACTTTATGAAAATATTCATCTTTAATTGAAGAATACGGCCAAAATGGGTAACTAGCAATAAAAACCCAACTATATAGTTAATAGGTTCAGTTTGGAAACTATATCATTTATTAACAACTCGAGCCTCAGAGGCTCGATTTTGGGCATGTAAATCGAGCCTTTGAGGCTCGGTTTCTGTGATCTGAAGTGGCCAAATTCCACGCGGCGTGTCCACGTGGAACTCGAGTCTTTAAGACTCGAGTTCTACGTGGACACGCCGCGTGGAATTTGGCCACTTTGATCTCGAGTCTCAGAGACTCGGTTTACTAAAAGTGAAACCGAGTCTCTAAGACTCGGTTTCAAATAGGCTATTTTTAAAAATAACGCCTCACTCACGTGGAACTTGAGTCTTTGAAACTCGAGTCTCTGAGACTCGGTTAACTAAAAGTGAAACCGAGTCTCAGATACTCGATTTTTAAATGTTGTCACTGGCCTGGTCTGTCACTTGGTCATGTCCATTTTGTCTTCTTGTCTGGACTTCTGAAATATGGACTCAGATTCATCTTCACGTGGTCACAGCTCTCATTAGAGAATATTTTGACCCACACAACTCTCACACCTCACACAACTCTCACACCTCACACAACTCTCAACTCATAGAACATCTCTCAACTCACAGAACCTCTCTTTACTCACAGAACCTCTCTCACAGAACCTCTCTCAACTCACAGAACCTCTCTCAACAACTCTCACAGAACCTCATAAACTCTCGTACATATTCAGCAGCAAAACATTGCTTCTCTCACTCCCCCTCTCAATCTCATACAATCTCAACAGTACATTTGCACATCCTCATGTCAGGTAAGGGTCTCCTCACTCTCTAGTTGGTTGTTTAGTGTATATAGCTGCTTTAGAAAGTGTTGCTTGCATTGAATTTGTCATGCCATTTCCTGATAAAATATTTGTTTGTATTAAATATTTATATTTGTTTCCTGATAAGATATTTTGTTTGTATTAAATATTTATATTTGTTTCCTTATAAAAAATATGTATATATATTATATATTTATACAACTATATATTTAAATTTTTATATATTTATACAACTATATATTTAAATTTTTATATATTTATACAACTATATATTTAAATATTTATATATTTATACAACTATATATTTAAATATGTATATATTTGTACAACTATATATTTATATATTTATATATTTATACAACTATATATTTAAATATTTATATAAATATATATATATATTTTGACGTGAACCTATAAATCAGCTTTCATTTCCAAAAACCGCGGGCCCAAAATCTCAATCAAATGTCAATCCCTCTGAGCCAAAAAGGAAACAAAATATTTGCTTGGCAATTTCCCTTTTTTGTATTTGTGTATCAGTACCTGTCACAAACGATTCTCTTCTTCCACCAAAAATCTTAGTTATTATTGTATCAGTGTCATGTCATCCACGCTTATGTTTAATTATGGGTAAATTGTAAATTACACTCCTAAAATTTAAGGTGTTTAGATTTTACACCCTGAAATTTTAGAATTTGAATTTTACCCCTGAAGTTTGGAGTGTTAGGATTTTACACCCACAAATTTGTCTTTAGTTTTTTTATTTGTTTGAGTACGAAATTATAATGATTGAGTGTGTTTGTATGTGATGTGGGGTGAGTATATGTAATTGTTACACTTTTAGAAGTTGTAATTTTTGTACTTTGAGTAGATAGAAAAGGTTTTGTAATTGATGTTAAATGAAAGAGATAAAATATGTCACTAACATAAATTTACTTGGCTCTCTAATAGGTTCACAATTTTTGAAGAATATTGATATAAATGTATACTTTGGTGGACCCCTTGACAATCCTGAAGGGATTGACGGATTCCCATTTAGAGGGGAGGGTATCGAATGCTACTACATGATGTTACGTCGTAAGTTGAAGACGTTAAATGATTTGAAGAGGAAAATAATGGAGGAATTGAAATTGAACCCTGCTTGGTATGACATCAAGATTATTTATCGTTACCCACAAGAAGTCCTTCATGAACGGATAAATTACGGGTATATGGCGATCAAAGAAGATAAACATGTAAAGATGATGTTTAATAGGATCCAGAAAATGCCCCAAGTAAATGCTGCTGAGTTGTATGTAAGTTTGGAGGCGGTTGCAGACAACACTACTGAGGTGGTGCAACAAACAACTACGGCTTTACAATTTACAGCCCTAGATGATGGATGCACTACAATGGGAGGGTATACAATGGGAGGTTATACGCTCCCATCTCAAGATTATGTTGCCAATACTGGTGAAACTCTCTATCCTCAAGAGACACATTTAGAGGAGGAAGACGAAGACGAAGATCATGCTGCGAATGATGGTGAAAATATTGATGATGTGGATCAGTACGAAGAGAGGATTGAGCAAGGCGACTTTGAGAACGATGTGGATGACCATGAAGTCGTTCCCAATTTTGAAGAGGAAAATATGGAGTACCATGATGAAGGTGATGCAGATGATGATATTGGTGTCCAGCATGATACAAATACGACCACTGGCTACAGACCTCCTGCCGACTCATTCTACGCAAATACTTGGGAAGATATGGTTGATCCTTCACGTCTTCAGATACCATTTGTTTCTACTTGGGAAGATGGGATGCATTTTTGTAAAGGGTTGACTTTTGCAAATAAAGAGGCGGTGAAGCGTGCATTGATAATATACGCAGCAAATGATAATAGAAATTTTATAATCCGAAGGTCGACCAAAACTCAATTGTGTGCCGCATGCGTTGACGACAACTGCAAGTGGTACGTTGGGGCATACATGAAGGCTAAATTCAATGGTCTGTGGATGGTTACATCTTATGTGGGTCCACACAGTTGTATACCCTTTGGCCTACGAAGAGACGGTAAAATGATGGATTCTAATTTTGTTGCATCAGAAATTGTGGGAAAATTGCGACAAAATCACACTGCTCGTATTGATGAGCTCTGGGAGATCATACGTACTAAGTATAATCATGAGCTTTCTTACTATAAAGTATGGGACGCAAAACAAAAGGCAATTGCTAAGATATTTGGGGATTGGGAGGAGTCTTACCAAAGGTTGCGAAAGTTGTTGTTGGCATACTTGGATCAGGACACAGGTACCCAGTACAGCTATCACACCATACCTAGGCCATACGAAGGTACTACCTTACTGCGCTATGTATATTGGGCATTCGCTCCATGCATTGCTGCTTTCCAATATTGTAGGCCAGTGATTAGTATCGATGGGACTCATCTATATGGTAAATACAAAGGGGTATTGATGATTGCAATGGCAACCATGCTAACCAAAAGGTTTTACCTCTCGCCTTTGCTGTTGTGGACAAAGAGTCAGGGGCTAGTTGGGGGTGGTTTTTAGAGTGTCTCAGGACTTCGATAGAGCATGTCATACCAAATGGTGGCATTTGCATTATTTCTGACCGACATAAAGGTATCAAATGCGCCATTCAAGAGTGGCCTAGAGGTCCGGATGGAACAGAACGGGTATTTCACTGACATTGCCTTCGACATGTTGCTAGCAACTTCAACAGACATTTTGATAACCCGACTCTAAAGGCATTCGCCTTGAAAGCTGGATATGCGACTCATGAAGCTAAATTTGAGTCCATAATGCAAACCATTAAGGAGGCCGAGATTAATTTATTGAGGGGTGTAGACCCTACTGATCGCCGGATTGCACGTTATATGCCATGCACATATCTAATGAGTGAGGATCTAGAAAAATGGACCCAGTCACATGATGGTGGAAGACGTTACGGGGCAATGACAACCAATATCTCTGAGTGCTTTAATGGGGTACTTAAAGGTGCCCGCGGTTTGCCCATTGCTGCAATGGTTGAGTTCACTTGGTGCAAACTTGTTGCATATTTCCACGATCGACATAAACAAATTACTTCCGATCTCTCTCGAGGTAAGGTGTGGAGTGATTATGCAATGGAGATCTATAACAAAAATGAGCAGAAAATCGCAGGACACACTCTGAGGAATTTTAATCATGAAGAGGGTGTATATCAAGTGGTTACCCCGTACAACGACCATAGAGGTGGAGGGGGAAACCACAGTCATGAA
Source organism: Notholithocarpus densiflorus (assembly GCA_030021035.2). Lineage (NCBI taxonomy): Eukaryota > Viridiplantae > Streptophyta > Magnoliopsida > Fagales > Fagaceae > Notholithocarpus > Notholithocarpus densiflorus. Next base: position 1,148,888 of record JARYZH020000054.1, on the reverse strand, counting down.
GTGCGCGTATTTGCTAGAACATGTGGTTGTGGAAAGTGGCAAAACTTGAAGATCCCTTGTTCACATGCAATTAAAGTTCTTCAAGGTCTGCACCTCGATGCGACCAGCTATATTGACCCATGTTATAGCTTGAACAATGCCATTCACACATATTCACATCATTTTGTGGTGCTAAAGTCAGAGTCATTATGGAGGGACGTTCGCGGACCACGGTGGGTGCCTGACCCACAGCTGTTGCGAGCCAAAGGTCGTCCTGTGAAGTCAAGAATAAGGAATGAAATGGATGGGGTACGGCGAGAACGGGGAAGCCGGAGGGAAGATCCAGACTTGAGGGAGATTCAACCGAGGCAGCAATGTGGAGTGTGTCATCAAGAAGGGCATAACCGCAGAAGCTGTCCCAATTCCCGTGGGGCTTCGACAAGTGGTAGTGCTATAAACTAGGCAAGTGCCCTCACTGTTTTTATATAATATACTCAGAATTTCATTTGGTTTTTGGTCTTCGCATTTTGGAAACTAATGACCGTATTTTAATGTTTGTCAGGCGAGCGGAGACTCGATTTTGCTAAGTGACATTGTACGTGGGACTTGTGGTTATATTCTGTATGGAGAAGTGCTAGGCGACTATGTAGAGTATGTTGTATCAGTATGGACAAGTGCTAGGTGACTATGTCGTATGTTATATCAGTATGGACAAGTGCTACTGCCGTCTTGTAGACTATGTTGTATTGACTTAGTTGTTATTTTGTGGGTTGTTGAATGTTGTTGTAATTGAACTATTTGCTATCCATTGTACTCGTTACATTAGTTGCGTTGTGCAGCTTTTGCCTACTTTGGTAGTAGTAGCTACTACTATTTTAATCCCATGTGTGGCAATAGATCCAATTTATGTGAGGAATACTCTGACTTTATATATATATATATATATATATATATATATATATATATATATATATATAGACTAGTCTCAACAACCGCCTTTGTCTATTGTCTTTTACAACTGGGCCGGGCCCAGGCCCACCATTAATTTTTATCACAGCCACTCTTACTGCACAAATTTTTGCTTTCCCTAATTTGTGCCAATTTCCTTACTTTTGTTATTTTGTTACATTAGCATATAGGATTTGTGATTTTGAAATAGGATTCCGCTCGTTTGTGATTTTTATATCTTTTAGAAACTGGATCGGACCTAAGCCCGCCATGAATTTTTACACATATAAAAAAGTCACACATGACAAATTTGTGATTATTATAAGTTTTTGTTTTATTTTGTTTCATATAAATAATTAATTTGATTTTAAAGTTATAGTATAAAAACAAGAGATTAAATTCAGTAAGAATGTGGTTTAAAACTAGATACTGAATAGCTCAATAATTAATTACACTCATAAATGGCATTGACACTCAGAAAGAGAGTAATTAATCTAGAGCAACAGGTCTTGGAAAAGCTCTTCTTTTTTTTTCTTTTTTTAGAGATTTGAAAAAGCTAATTTAGTGTTATAGGCTATAAATAAATTGACTTCATTAGGTAATGAAGACAAATAAATGCACTGGAAAGAATAGATTTCAGAATATATGAATGTAAGAAGAAGAAGAAGGTAGTAATATGAATGCAAAAAGAAGAAGAAGGTAGTACCAGTCGAAAGGCCATAGAGTTTTAATTGAGATTGAAGACGACCAATCTAGGAAGCACTTGGAACGCTCCTGTTATCTGCATAGCCTCGGCTGGCACCTTTTTGCTTCTCAACTACTTATAATTCCAACTTTTATTCTTCGCAAGAGAAAGGGGCTCTTGCCTTCAGGAAAAAAATGTCACAAGAAACATAACAACACCGTTTTTGGTTCTTAAATAATAAAAATTTAAAGAACAAATTTTTGAGGTTAATGCACTAAGCTTGTTCATCAAGATCATAGAACACACTAATCAATTTATACTGACTTAGGTTAAAAGAGTCCTATGATACTACTATTACTCTTTTTTAATTTGAGTCTATCAAGATTTCGGATTAGGAATTGAAGTCCTATCAGGATTTTGTGTATTTGTAAGTATTTGCTCAATTTATATGGTTAAAAGAGTGTTATACTATCAGTGATGGTTATAGTCTATCACTAATTCTTTTCCTAAATTCGAGTCCTAATATGGTGAAATTTGAGTCATTCGGTGTATGTGACAATATGTAGGTATTCTTGATCTTATCTATTTTTTGTTCCCGATTCCCACCCCTCCACAGACTCATTGATTAAAAACGAAATATCTCCACTGCAAAGAGTACCAGTGTTTTCATACGCTTTTGCATTGAACTCTGAAATTTAAAGGTAGCCGAAGCAGGATTTCTGTCAATAGAAAATCTGGGAGAATGTTCAAACTCATTGCCATTGCTGTTCTTCTCTTTGCCTTGGAGCTTTAGAGAACATCGAATACATTGTTTTCTATATAATAATGTAATGAGACAAAAAGATTTCATAGATTCAGTGGGAATTGAATTCCGAATTTGTGTGGGACTGGAAGTCCAAAACAGTTCAAATTAAATATTCACCTAATATAATGGGATAGATTTCATAGAGACTCAATCCAAATTGAATTCATAATTAAAATTACAACCTTAAAAGAAAATAAGAACGATAAAAAATAAATAAAAAATAGATAAATAAATAAAAAATAATTAAAATTATATAGTTAATCTCGAGAAAGAAATCGATAAGTCTTACAAGCTTGAATTCCAAGCCACTCAAAAAGATAGATAAATAAAAACTCTATTTTTACTGTATCACATAATAAGTATCTACTTTTTTTTTTATGAACATAATAAGTATCTACTTAGTATGTGATGACAGTAAGAATTTATGGAAATTTGATGACATCTTGGTGAAAAGAATTTACCTTATCTCCTTGCCGACAAAACTTTTAACTTTGCTTACTGTACTATGTCCATGTCTTGAAGCAAATTACAATACATATCTTTTTGACACATTGTCATTTCTATTAACTAGCTAACCGACTTACGTACATAGTGAAAGAGACTCCTTTGGAGCAATCCAAATAAATATTGTTTTGATTGAATTTTGAGTATTGGCATTTATTGGTACTTTATCAGAAGATGACAATAGTTTTTATTTAAGACTAGATTAAACTAATTTTATACCCCAGTGGTCCAGGGGAGGCAGTTTATAGGTAAATGGTTCAGGGGAAAGACGTTCATTTTGTTTATTTGTTAGCTAGATTTCCCCCCCCCCCCCCCCCCCTTTTTTGGGGGGCTATGTCTCTCAAAGATTTCTTTGGGACAAATGTCCAAGAGAATAAAATATTCTGATAAGTTGGAATTCCTTTTCAATCATACAGTCCTAACATGCATCATGCATAGCCTCTTTTTCTTATCAGGAATTGGAACTACTTTTCAATCATACAATCTGAACATGCATCATCACGTATTGCTTCTTTTTCTTATACTAACTATGTGAGTGTGTGTAACTGAAACTTTCTTAGCTGGCATATTAGCTTTGTGATGCCAGCCCCCTTTCTTAGCTGGCATATTAGCTTTGTGGTTTCCCCCTCCCAAACTTTTGTTATGGGTTATGTGTACTTTTCAAAATAGAAGCTTTAGGGGTAATGCCTACTTTTCATTTCCAAGTATTACCATTTCCAAATTTAGCAATCCTCCATTCCAACCCAGAAATTTTTGCAATCCTCCTATCAGGTATTGGCCAAGTTTTGTTAGAGTATAGCTGTTTAAGGAACTGATGAACAGGCTCTTAATTCATGATTACTCATCAATATGTACCCCACTACTTTTCTAAATGAAAAAAATACCGCCTAGCCTCGTAGTAAGAACTCGTTGGCTGACCAAGGTTCAAAATCTATTTTGGTGCCAACCACCAACTTGAACCTTTTACCCAACACCAAAGAAGAGAGAGAGGACTATTAAAAAAATCTGTTTCAAGGCAAAACAGATCGGTAACATTACTCATTGTTTAGCTTCAGAATTGAGTTTATTTTTTTTGGACAAGTAGAACTGAATTATACAAAGAAACTTTTCAGTAGAAAAGAAAATCTTAATGAAAGATCTGAAAAGAATGGAAGACAGACATAAGTAGCTGAACATTATTATTATAATATAATCAAATTATAACTAGTTCTTTACAACGATAGTATGTGTGTACAAACATAAGACCTGAAACCAAAAAATAAGGGATTCAATAGCAAACATTGATAGCCAGCAAATACATTAAGAATGGGAAAAAAATGTATAGGGATTGATAATTGGGAACCTTTTATCAACAAAAGTCCGAAGGTTGACAAAGGCAGTGATCCTGTTTCATTGAGGCTTAGTCCAGATATCTTCATCAAAATCACCTTGAGTCAGCTATCAGCCCATGGTTTTGTTCAAGAGCAGCAGGATCAACACGAATAGAGATAGTTCAAGAATAAACCTAGAACCCGTTATACGTTCAAGAATTTGCTGCCACCTGTAAGTACAACCAGTAGATAGCTGCTGATAAAGCCTGTTATCCATTTCAGGATCTTCATTACAGTCAGAAGAGTGACTAAAGAGCCAACAATCTCTAGTCAAACATTCACCCAACTGATATTTGGTAATTTGAGCAAAATTATTCAAAATATGAATGCAAGTTGATTGCTTCAATCCGATCATGCTACTAATACTTGCTAGTATGCAAAAATAAAGCCCATCTTTTGAAGAGACAAAGGTCAGTTTCAATGATGACACCCACTGAACCAAACAGAAGATTTCTCAAAACAATGGTTCCACGTAATGGTGGTTTTTAACTGTCTTTATTTTGCCTTTGGATGCTGAAAATTAAACCTAAAACCCCACCTCTTTACAACCCGAGTGGAGGCTTATGCACATGAAACAAAGCGGTCTCCTAACAACCAGATTGTGAAAAATGATAATAAGAATCCCGCACAAATGGTTTAAGCTTCTCATCTGCTCTCACATAAAGCAGTATAAGATATGCAGTATGCAATGTAAGAAAGCTACAACAGTAGTTTATGCACACAATTACATTATGCCTAGACTTGGTTTATAGTGGAAACATACACCATTCATACAGTCATGACAGGTATCCAAGTTCAAAAGAATGATAAGCATCTTACACACACTATGAGGACCTACAACAAAAAAAACTCACCAGTTTCCTTCAGCTGAGTTACCGTTTGAGGAATTTATTTCCTCCTCCGCTAATTCTTCAAGTATAGCACGCTGGCGTTCATTTATTTCACTAAGAAATAGAATAAAACAGAACACAAGTGAGTCAATACAGCTCACTGAAGCAAATTAGCTCCAGAACTTTAAAATATCACAGGAAAGAGAGAAAAAAACAAAGTTTGATGAAGAATTTTGCTTTAGTATAGTATTGGGAATGTAAAACACAATATCAGTCTTTGCAAAGAGCCGATTATCTGAAAGTCCTCATAAAAACGGGTGATAATATTACAGACATTAGTAAACTCAAGTGATCAGAATCCAGCCATTCACACAAGTACACTCCAATGGAAACAATATTCAAAAGCATGCCCTAAGAGCTCTTATTGGGGAACCTAGCCACACTGATGAACAAGACAAAAATAATAAAGAAAAAAGGTATAAGGCACAACAAAGATGAGCTTTCCTAGAAAATATAGTATGCCCCTTACAATCAGTCACATAAATAGTTCCCAATTTTTTTTTGCGGGAAGGAATGGGGCCACAAATGGTAACTAACATGCACGGACAAATCAAATTAGAGGCAATACTTAAGGCATGTAAACAAGCCAAGCAGAAACATGAAGCCAGTTCTGGTTGAACTTGGTTCCAGTTTGACCAGTCCCAACTTCATGAGCAAAGCGATTTCTTTATTAGTCACAACAATTTCAAGAACTCAGAGAAAACATTACAGCATTATGAGGTACCACAGCTCTAATAACTGGCTTCTCTTCATCATAAGCAATCATGCATCAGCATTCTGATTTACCTTCAACTTCTCCCACTCTAAGGCAGTATGTTAAACTACATGATCTTACCAGGTTTCCTTAAACTTATGAATGGAAATATATATGATAATGAGTATGAACTTGGAAGCAACCATGAAGAAGAAAACTTCTTGATGGACACAAGTATGTGTTCTAATGAATGTTCAGAAAACATAGAAACTATTTTGAGAGACAAAAGGTCTCTTCCATAAGCGTTTCCTGTCATAAGATACTTTCCTCTTGAAAAGTATAGTCGAGGTAAAACAAAAGTTCAATTTTCTAGGAGATATCTCTGTAGCAACTAAGTTATGACTGACAACAACAACCAAGCCTAGCACCCACCCCCCCCCCCCCCCAAACAAATAAAAAATAAAAAATAAGTTGGCAACCAAGTTTGGACCACTTCAAGTGTGTGATCTACGTAGACTGTGTGTTTAGCAAGTCCTTGATTACCAAAAACTTTAAAGATAGAACTCCATCTACTGTTAAGAGTTTTTTTTTTTTTTTTTTTTTTTTTGGGGATAAGAAATTAGAATTTATTATTGAAAAAAATAAAAAAGTAAAAAAGAAGACGCTATCCTAAATACACAAGATGTATAAAAAGGAAAAGCCAGGAAGAGAACACAACAAGAAACAAAGGTTACAGTACCAAATACACCATTATAGAATGTCATTCATACAAAATCAATGAAGAAAAAATAACTCCCCTAATTACGCATTATGTTCAACATCATCATCTGTGGGTGCTATTGCAGAAATAGGCAGCAACAGAATATTTGAATATTTAGCTAGAATTATAAAACAACAAAGAGTAAGAAGCCTACGTGGGAAAGTTAACACGGAAGCGAACAGAGTTCGGCTCTTCCAACAGATAGCACGTAACCTACCTCTTCCAACAGAGTTCGGCTCTTCTTTCTAAAAATCCTCCTTGGAGGAGCTTGGGGCATATTTTTCATTGGAAATACCTTTTTGACCTACAAAAAAGCCAGTAAAATAATGAAAATACTCTCCAAACACAATATTGAAATGATATGATGCTTTCAGTATAGAAGAGAACAACAAAGGTTAGAACATTTATGGATTTTTCTTTTATTTTTGGAAAATAAACAAAAATGCATATAATAGTGTAGGAAAGTAAATAGTGCACTATTTAGGGTGATACATAAAAAGAAAGATAATAAAAATAAAAATAAAAAGTCACTTACTCTTTTCTTTATAAGTAAAAATATTAATTTTATTCAAAAGAGAAGATAGGTCAAATACAAACTACTCCTGAAGAATTACAAAATAATATATTCCACTTACTTCAGAAAAAAGTTCTAAAAAATTGTTAAATCTTCGTAATATCCCTCGTGTAGTGGTGATCCCTTCCGGCAATTGTATACCAACTTGAACCCTGTAAAATTGTTATCCATGAATGTTAAAATAGAAAATAACTAGAGCTGGGTACAATTAAACCAAAATTTACATAGAGCCAGATAAAGTACATTACTACTAAAAGTTGCAGAAACTTCGCTAAAGTACTCTAACTACTCACATTTTAAGATTCGCAAGTGAAAATCCCCATTGCTTCAATGAATTTGACAACTCAACTATCAATAAACAGAGAAACAAACTATCTCCACAATCATTTAAAATGCCAAATTGTACCTCACGAAATTTTTGTTATATAGAAGACAAAGGAGTGGAAGAAAAATGCATAATCTAGAATATTACAGCAATGTAAACCCAACAAGCACAATTTAAAAATTTTTTAAAAAAATGGATAAAACAAGACAGCTTTTATCCAACTCTCTATTACAACAACAAAGCTTTAGGGGAACTTTGAAATCGGCTAAAGGTTGGCCACATGTATTCTTCTACTCCATTCTATCCTATCCAAAATCATAGTCTTTGTTACCTTCTAAATTAACATGTCCTCACTGGTGCATTAACCTGTTACTTATGAAACAAACTTTCATTTAATTTACATGGACATATTATGGACAAAGATGATGGAAATAGACAAGAAAAGGCCACAAAAGTTTCTTGACATTCAAGTTGCATGACCAATAGCAACTAATCTTAGATTATTATTATAGATAGTTCTATGAAACAAACAAGAATGATAATTTTATAGTTATTCAAAATTGAAACAATAGAACAAATAAAGATAGATGTTATCTAAGGTAAAACACTCAAAAACACAACTGTAATGTCACATGAGTAGTCAGTTGTGTATTATACAGGTGTAAGAATGACTGAACTGTCCAGGGACAAAAAAATAAAAGAAAAAAAGAAACTGCCAGTAAGAGAGATGCAGATATATAAATATACAAGTCATGCAATGGAAGATCATTCTAAGATCATACCGTGCAAATTACATCTTCAATTGTTTGGATATTAACAGATGCTAAATCAACTTCTAGCTTTCTGGTCTTGGACAAGATAAGAGAAAACCTGACTCCACAGTATAATGCCCATCAAAATTGTACTCCTATTATAGATACTTATTTTGACTTCGAAAAATAAAGGTACATTGAGTAATAGAAAGCAAGAACTCATGATAGTACAAAAAAGAATTGACACATACCAAAATGAATAGGAGGTTCATATGGAGGCAGGTTTTCAAGTTCTGCTTCAGCAGCAGCAAGATTTTCTTTAGCTTTAATGATTCTATGTTGACAAGATTCTTCTTGCAACCTTAGGTGTTCCACTTCTTTATATTTTTCCCTAGTACCCCCTAGGAAAAAATATAAAGAAATGGAAGACTTGAGGAAGCAAGAAGAATCTTGTCAGCATAGAATCATTAAAGCTAAAGAAAATCTTGCTGCTGCTGAAGCAGAACTTGAAAACCTGCCTCCATATGAACCTCCAAAAGATGAACTTCGTCGTAACTTTTCGACCCAATTTTTTATTTTTCTGGCGGTGTGGGCTATGACATGAGTTTATTGGCCTAAAAAAATAGCAACCATTCCACTAGCAAAGCATAATGCTCGATCTGCTTTATCAAGCTTTGCTAGAAGGCTGAGAATATAGAGAGGTGAAGCTTATCAGAAAAAAATCCACTAGAAAAGGCACAAAATAAATTGAGAGAGCTGATTCAACTGCATTTGTATACCAAACAAAAAATATCACCTTTCTACAGCATCCCGTGTAGGATTTCCACTTCTAGTATAGTCATAGGGGCCATTTTCTGATGCCGAAGGCTACATAACAGAGTATTGAAAACCATCTGAATCAGAAAAATAGTTGAGGCAATCTAGAGATCATAAAAGGTAGATAAATGCATAGGTGTGATGACCAATAAGCACATTTTCTCATATGATATATAGACATCCAAAGTAAAGATGGGTTCAAAGATGTGTTTGCATGTGTCAAGCACAATCATAGGTGCATGCCTGCCAAAAAGCTGGCACAAACTACAAGATGATTGTAATTTACAGCCAACAGTGAATTACTAATTATCATCAGTCTTTGTTCAGTCCATCGCAAAAAGTACACATACTTTTGTGATCAAAACATCCAACACTCTAATATAAAGCATGCTATTTTAATCAACATCAAGTTCATCGCTCACTTCCAAATGGATTCATTACTTTCCAACAAACCAAATTATTGTTTCCTTTTTTGGGATAAGGCAACAAATTGAAATGAAAATGAAATAGTGCAGATAAAATAACTTACAAAGATGCATGCTATATGTTCAATCTGAAAGCACAGAACAAGAGGTATTACCTTTCCCCATTCACGGCAAGCACACCTGCCACGAGATCACTATGTCCAGCGGCCATTTTTGTAGTTGAATGCATAACAATATCTAAAAGGGAGAAGGGCAAATTAAAAAATTGAAGATTAGAAGGAGAAATCTAACAATTGTAAAAATCCCAACTTTACATCTATAGTGGATGGTTAATAACCTGCTCCAAGTGTCAATGTTTGTGATAAAACAGGGACATTATACTATTATCCACCATCAGAAGAGCTCCATGTGCATGAGCTATCTCAGCTATTTTCTGAAATGGATCAGCACAAAAGAATTTTTCCATTAGTAAGTACTGACTTTGTATATGATTTTATCAGCCCAAAGAAAGAAGGATACTATTCTTAAAATTTTATCATATAAACATGAAGAAACCAATCATAACAACTAGGCACAAAGATTCACAGCTACAAAGAAATGTAAATTATCACTATTATCACCTTACATCGGCTCGAAAAACGCAAATGTCTAATTTCCTAGGGCTTTTTTATGCACAAGAATATCAACCTCAAAATTAAAGAGAGTCAAAATAAGTTGTGAAGGGTAGATGCTACCTTGACCAAAAGCTCCTCTAATATCCCCATTTTAAGTTTCAATTATAAACTCAAAACACCTATATCCAAGAAAGATGGAAATATAGAATGAGCTTTTTTATTAGAAACGAAGATTCACTCTAGGATCAACTAATTAATCAAGAAACCAACCCCACTTCTAAAACAGGCAAGTATCTATCATATCCTTGTAAGTGTTAAAGCAGCCCTTCAAAGAAAGCATGAAACCCTAACCCTCCATTCATCCACCTAAAAAGAAAAATACAAATAAAACCATCAAAGTCTAATTGCTATTTCTCAGACCTCGTTATTTCCTCATATTAAATTTCCCAAACCAAGACAACCAATATTCAACAACAGATTGAAATGTCCAGTTAAAGGAATAAGGTATCATTTGAGTTACCTCTTTTGAACCTTACGCCGTCTCGTATAATGAGGAGGAGGTCTTGGATGTCCTTCGTCAGATGCCTCAGGTCCAACTTCGTGTCCATGTTTATGCCCTCCTGTCCCACAAGAAGGTGCCTTTGATATGCGTTTCGGCCGACCTTCTGTTGCAGCAGGTAACCCAAGGGCCTATTCAGCCTGAACATGGGGTGGGTCGATACCCGAATAAGGGCCAGTAGACGTACTGTGGGAGGGTGGCTCCTGCTGCATGGGAGGAGGGGTTGGATGAATACCCAGGTCAAAGGATGGAATGGGAAATGACTGTGGGGTGGGTGGACAGATGTCAGACCCAAGACATGGATGTGGGGTGGGTGGAGGGATGGTGGGGCTAGGGGATGGATGTGGGATGGGTGAAGGGATGGTGGGGTTAGGGGATGGATGTAGGGTGGATGAAGGGATGGGAGGGCTAGGGGATGGATGTGGGATGGGTGAAGGGATGGTGGGGCTAGGGGATGGATATAGGGTGGATGAAGGGATGGTAGGGCTAGGGGATGGATGTGGGGTGGATGGAGAGGGATCGGGCATAGGGACAACCCGAGGGGTAGCAACAGGCGGACGAGAGGGACATCCGGCCGGAGCTGTGCTCGTGCTTGGGCCTTCAGCAGTGCTTGCGGCCGCATTTGTAGCTACCTCCTCATTCAGGGCCTCAGGGATGGGAGGTTGTGCACGGTCAATCTCATGCACTGCCGTCAGCACATCAGTAATGTCCTTGTGGTCCTCCGTGCCCGCTGGGTGATGCCTCAACAAACAGTTGACAAGTGAAACCTGCACATGGAAAACCCACACATATTAGTAATGCCTAAATCATCAACAATGCCAATCGATAATAAAATAAATGTTGGTTCTGAATTGGTTCTGCTAGTAATAATTGCAAATTATAGGGAAAGCAAGTGCTAAGCAGAAAATGTATTAACATATATCATGTTATGATGACAATGGTTTCATGCTAAGAAGTACGCTAGAAGACATGGAGAACTTACCATCATAGTCAATTTAGCACCGGGCCTATCGATAAACCTCCGAGTTACCCTGTTGAACCAGCCAAAGTACTCATGCTGTGGAGGCATATCACCAAGCACTACTTCAAAACGCCGTTGAAGGCGATTACCCCAGTCAAGTATATGCACCGCATGTTTCTGCATCCAATTAACACCGACCTTCCCCCTCAAATCAATTTTATGAAGGACCTCATCAGTGTCAACATCACGGGGAATTTCTTGGATCATCCCAAATTGACGAACGACACGATCTGGTGTATGTTTCTCTATTATGTGGAAACATATAAGCGGTATTGTTGCCGTCCACACAGCCCTCCCTGCAACGCACCATGGCGGAAGGTCCTCTAACTCAGCTTCATAGCTGCCACACCACCTACAATAGCCAAAAAACAAGTACACAACACATTAGGCAACAATGTTTATATTTTAAAATTCACCAAACCTATAAGATTGTTCCTAAACATGTAAAACAAGGCATTTTCATACCTGGCCTGGCAACATTGAAGCTATTTGCTCGCGATACCTGTCCCTGAAGATGTGTGCGGGCCTATTTTTCTTGTTTGGGACCCACAACCACCTACAACAATCAAGAACAAGGGATCAATATCTAGAACTTTCATACGAAGATAATGTTATCATTAAAACTATAATGTAATCACATATGACAACTAAGATAATCTTATAGATATTTACTCAATTAATAATATCACTAGAATAAGAAACAGTCCTTATAAAAAACAGAGCACATACAAGCCACATGACAGTCACAAAATTAGAGTATATTAACGTAATCATATATATTGAACCTCTGTTTAAAAATTATTTATGTTGACATTAATAATTCCTAGAGCCTTTAAAATAAATAAATAGAATCAATGGAGTTGGGATGGGATTCAAGAGAGACTTACTTCAGGGACAGTGGACCACGCACTGGAGGACCGTAAGCACCCACTGGCGGGCCACGCTCAACTGCCGGGCACAAATAGGGGAACCTGGCTCATGCCCAGTACTGGACCAACAGTAAGCACCCACCAATCTGACTGGTGCCCCTATCGCTTGCCCTGCATAACTCTCGGTACAACCATGCAAGGCAAGCACTTCCCCAACTATACCTTCGTGGGTTGCGAAGGTCTTCCAACTGTTGTACCCACATTAGATGCACCCTATCGCCGGATTTGTCCCCGAATATTGTGTCCCCCAATAGCGCTAGGATGTAGCATCGTGCGTACTTATGCAGCTCATCCTCTTCAGCATTAGGCGGCAATGGACCAGCAACTTGCTCCAAAAGTCGGCTGATGAGAATCCTCTGGCCAGTGAGTTGCTTATGCGGATCTTGATTTGTAGGTTGAAACCCAAGGAAGTCCCGGCACACCTCTGTCCAGGTTTTATGCGTGCTCCCAGTTATAGCGTCACCATCAACAGGAAGCCCGAGAAGAACCTCCACATCCTGCAATGTGATGCTGACCTCACCATGTGGCATGTGGAAGGTGTGAATCTCGGGCCGCCATCGTTCCACTAAGGCCGTTATCAGACCATGATCAATCTCTCTACCCGGGACCCAGAGGAGTCCCTCCAAACCAAGTGCCTTAATGAAATTAACAATTTTGTCATCCACCATTGGCTCTCGATTGGAGAACTCTGAACTACGACTGCGGCAGGTAAGGGTCCCTGGGTCCTGCACAAAACAAAACCATAGATTAATATATGACAACTGCAGCGTGTACATTGTATGAATTAAATGCATGTACATCAGTTAAAGATTTAGTGTTGCGTTTTACCTGCCCATTCCAAATAGCTTCGGACCGATGCTTGGCCTGCTGTGTCAACACTGTGTCATCAATGGGTCCAGGCTCTGCATAGTTAATCCGTCCAGCATTTTCAGCAGCCATACTGCACAAAAATGATAAGCAGTTACCACGTAATAGATATTATTGAAAACAAACAAAAACAATCTAATAGAGATTCTCAAAAAACAAGCCAAAATCTAAAACTTCCATGCATCCAAAATCAATCCAATTTTACTGTTTTTTATTTGTTATTTTTTAAATCATGCACTGAACTGGGTCTATTCCAGGGGGGGGGGGGAAAGGAGATTCTAACCAAGTTCAAAAAAATAAATGACTTTTTTTTTTCTTTTTTATATAATTTACAAGAAAACGTACACCTTTTTACCTCACAATTTTTAATAAAATAAATCAAAAAGAATAATCTATAACAAATAACTTACAATTACTAGATAAAAATAAAAAAAAATAAAAAAAAGGAAAAAAACCTCTATTAGAATTAGAACAAGATTATTCCATATCATCACTCCACTAATATATCAAAATAAATCCCCATTAATCTACCCTATAAAATTGTCAGTTTGACAATAATGCTTTTAAAATATCCTATGCCAATCACCTCCAGCTTATCCTATGTTGAGCATTAAACCTTTTTCCCCCTTAAAACTATGAAATAAGCCATCTGATACACAAATACTTAGGCAATCAGCATTTCCAATACATAACACAAGACAGTTTGTGGATTATCTCATATACAATGGGAACAAATTAAGGAAGCACTCATGCAGTCATGCTTGTTTCATGGTCAACTAACAGAGAAATTCTCTTCAAATTTCCAAAAAAAAAATCCCTTCCATACGTGGATAATAGAAAATTCCTAACTTACCCAAATAAACAAATAACTTCCTTTGCATTTTGGGTCTGACATGCAAGTAGGCTACCATTGCACTTGCAAGTGCAAGCTAAGTGGGTGTTCCTTACCTTGTGATAATGTTAATCAGTTGGAGATGGAGGCAATTTCCCAATGATTGAAATGTGCATTATACATCAGAACTTGGCGACATAGAAAAATTCACTTCCTAAATCAGTTGGCATACTTATGTCTCCCACCTAAGCTTCACCTACCTATGGCTACAAGTATGCATTGGGTTCACTTAGACACATATATATGCTACCACATAATACTCACTTTCAGTATAGTTTTTATACGGCTAACCACAATAAAAACAACAAACTGTACATGTAACACTCAATCAAAAAAAAAAAACGTCAATGTAACGTTAGCAATGTTGCAAAACTCTTCGATTCAACTTATGAAATAAGCCATCTGATACTCCAATACTTAGGCAATCAATACACGGAAAGGCTGACACAAGGCAAAGTTTGTGGATTATCTCATATATGTTGGGAACAAAGCAAGCACTCATGCTTGTTTCACGCTCAACAACTAACAGAGAAATTCTCTTTGGATTTCTAAAAAAATCACTCCCATATGTGCAGAACAGAAAATTTTTGACTTACCCAAATAAACAAACAGTTAAATAAATAACTTTCCTAGCTTTCTGAGTTAGATGCAACTAGGCTACCAAGTAGTTTCAAGCCAGTACTGATCTTAAGATATTGCACTTGCAAGGTAAGTGGGTGTTCCCTACCAGGTGATACTGTCAATCAGTTGCAGGTGGAGGAGCCTATTTCCATATGATCAAACCTATGCATGGCACATCAGAATTTGCCAAAATTTACTGTCTTAGCTTTGCTTTGTTGATGTTGGAATCTATGTGTGTGTGTGTGTGTGTATATATGGCATCTAAAACTTTCATGCATCCAAAATCAATCCAATTTTACTGTTTTTTATTTGTTATTTTTTAAATCATGCACTGAACTAGGTCTATTCCAGAAAAGAAAATATAAAAAAATAAAAATAAATAAATAAATAACTGGGTCTATTTCAACTATTTAAGTCAATTAAATTGAAGTTGTCTTTTTTTTTTTTTTTAGAATCTTAACAAAAGTCATAAAAATTCAATCTTCTCTTTTCTTATCCTATCTTTTCTACATTTTTCTCAACCAACAGTAATAACCAAAAAGCAAAAATTCACAAGAATATACTAACTCACAAGAATATGTTCTGAAACCAAAAACAGAAATGACATGAACCTAAAATTCACATTCAAATCCCATCATATCAGCCAAATTCCACAACCATAATCATTTAAAAAAAAAAATACCCAGTACTCTGCAATGCAAACTTTGATACTTTCCAATAATTTCAAAGTTTAAAAATCCTTTTACTTTCTTTTCCTGCAATTTCTTACTAACCAAACATTCTCTATAGCCATTCAAATTCAGCAAAACCTTCGACAGAAAGCATATCATCTTAAAGTCCATACACAAGCATCATGCTGGAACATCAACCCAGACAAACTCAAAATCTCTCACACACCCGTACTCCTATTGAGTTAATGCAAAAAAGCAACACAAGAAAAAGAATCAAGATATTCAATTCAATTCAATCTTCACTGTTAAGACCCCAAAACACTCTTCTTCTTCTTCTTTTTTGGCTTTCTCAGCAACCAAACAAAATATGGAAGTAAAATCAGACATATACAACAATGAAAAAAGCAAGACAAGTTGAAACTCATGAAACCCATATTCCAAAAAGTCATTTTTGTTGCTTTCAGAGAGATGAACTTAACACCCAAAATTGAAAATCGTGAAACCCATTTGCCAAAATGTAAATTAGTTACTTCTAAAGAGCTGAACTAAACAGCCCAAAATTGGGTTTTGAAAACAAAAGGCAAAGCAGTTCCAAATAACAAAGTGGGGAAAGAAAGAATAGTAACCTTCTGGTTCTGGGCCGCTTGAGTGCGCTCTTGAGGACTGGAATCGGAGGCGGAACCGGCGAAGAAAAAGAAGAAGAAGAAGAAGAAGTAGTAGTAGTAGTAGTGTCTGCTCTGTGTGAGAGAGGGTGAGTGAGGTGAGAGAGGGTGAGTGAGAGTGGAGAGTGATCTGTGTGAGAGAGGGTGAGTGAGAGTGGAGAATGATCTGTGTGAGAGAGGGTGAGTGAGAGTGGAGAGTGATCTGTGTGGGTGAGTGAGGCGTTATTTTTAAAAATAGCCTATTTGAAATCGAGTCTTAGAGACTCGGTTTCACTTTTAGTAAACCGAGTCTCTGAGACTCGAGATCAAAGTGGCCAAATTCCACGCGGCGTGTCCACGTAGAACTCGAGTCTTAAAGACTCGAGTTCCACGTGGACACGCCGCGTGGAATTTGACCACTTCAGATCACAGAAACCGAGCCTCAAAGGCTCGATTTACATGCCCAAAATCGAGCCTCTGAGGCTCGAGTTGTTAATAAATGATATAGTTTCCAAACTGAACCTATTAACTATATAGTTGGGTTTTTATTGCTAGTTACCCATTTTGGCCGAAGAATACAAGAGCTTTATAATGGAACGTCATCATGTTGCCTAGTTCCTAAAACCATTTGCATATCTCTACAGCGAACATTTATGTGTAAAATTAAACATATACAAATATGGTATAAACAAAAAAATTATTTAATTTTTTTCTAAATTTGTACAACAAAATTTTATGTTTACGTTTATGTTATGTTTAGTTTGTTCAACAAATGATTATTAAAGCATACTTAGGAACAAAATGCTACACACATAATACAATAAATATACAAGTGGATCTTATTTGACATCTTTCAAGAAAAGTACATTTCAAAAATATGACAACAAATACGAAAATGGAGAAAGAACGCACGAGTATAATATAAGTTATATTTTAAAAGTTTGTAAAAAAAATTGGGAAAATTTTCTCATATACATTTTTTAGGATAAATACAATAATCCAGCATACTCGCAAAAGCAATTTTACTTTCTAGTCAAATTTCTTCTTCCTTATGAGAAATACATAAAAAAAATATAATACTATTAGAATTAAATGCAAATTAATTTGAAATAAGATAGTCATTAAATAAAATAATATAATAAACTTGTTTTCTTTTCATTCAAAGTACTACTGTTTACTCAAAAAAAAAAATTTTATTTTTGTTGAACTAGTATCTATGTGTTGTTTTACTCTATGGACACAATTTTTCACAACAAATTTAATAATTATGAGTATAAGTGGTTGACACAACTAAAACTCATGAACCTACAACCTTTTCTCTCTCACTCACAATTGAATACATCAACAATTGTGAAATTTGTTATAAAAATTTTTTTGTCAATATCATTATTGCCTTCTAATATATTCATTTCGATCTTTTTAAGATAGTCATTACTAGTGATAAGGATAAATTTGTAATACTGGCATTTACCCATAGTGAGGCGAGAGGCGACGGTCTTAAATAATCCCATCGGCTTTACTTGCGAGGTAACGACAATAGGAAGTCTACGGCTCCACCTTGAAGCTGACGGTAGCACCATGGTTAACGAAATAGGAAGCTGACAGGAAGGAGCTAAAGACTAAGAATGAGTCTTTAACGACGCTGACGTGGCCTTACTTGGTCTCCACGTATGCGCATATAAGGAAATATCTTGCGCCCCACATTCAATGATAATCAAGAGGACTCCTACAAGGAAAGGATTCCGCAAAATACGTTCATAAGGACTCCTACAAGGAAAGGACTTCTAAACCAATGAATAGATGTCAACCCTCTACTACTATAAAAACCTCAAAACTCTCATAAACCAAGGTACACATAATTTCTCCCAGATCTGGCACTCTAGAGTTGTGAAAAGTTCTAACTTGACCTTCGGAGGGTATTTGGTCAGCACCACACCGGTGCTCTTTGTTAGGTCTTCTCTTTTTGTTGTGCAGGTACTGTTTCGAGTGTGCAAAGACTGTGTGGCTCACTAGTGATTTTTCGGCATCATCAGTTGGCGCCGTCTGTGGGAACTTGCGACTTGTAAGCCATACTATCACTTCCCAGACAAAGATTTGCATGGTACTTACTCACTCGATGGCGACCACCAACAACGTTTAGGGAGACGAACCATGCACAACTGCACTCGAGAGACAGGTTCAAACTCTTGCCGCTACCGTGGAACGCCTCACCAAGCAAAACAATGATCTGGAAGAACAGCTGCGTCAAAAGAACGTAAGGCATAACACTCAGGAGGAAGACCAAGAAGGTACTAACGCCGAGAGAAGGGACCAAGAGGGGCCAGAACGCCCCAAGTAGACTAGAACGGCAGGACATGAGCCGTCCATCCGTCACAGATACAGCTCCACCTCACATGGTCGCAGAGATGCAAATGATGAAGGAACGGATGAACTTTATGATGAACGCCCTTAGAGGACGAGTGTCCAGCGACCTCGATGATTTGGTTCACCGAACAGATTCGCCATTTACCACGTCCGTCAATTCCTTCCCCCTTTCGTAGAAGTTTCGTATGCTACAGATAAAAAGTTTCGACGAAGCCAAGGATCTCATAGATCACCTGAAATCTTTAAGATCCTGATGCACCTTCAAGACCCTGATGCACCTTCAAGGGGTGGCGGACGAAATCATTTGTAGGGCCTTCCCCACCACGCTGAAGGGTCCTGCAAGGATTTGGTTCAGCAGGTTGACGCCTAACTCCATCAGTACTTTCAAGAAGCTAAGCACCCAGTTTGCTTCACACTTTATCAGGGGGCATAGGTATAAGAAGTCTACTGCGTGCCTGATGAGCATCAAGCAACGGGAGGATGAGACACTAAGGTCTTACATAGCCCGCTTTAACAAAGAAGCACTTTCAATCGATGAAGCTGACGACAAGATACTGGTAGCCACGTTCACCAATAGGTTGCGAAAAGGTAAGTTTCTATTCTCCCTATATAAGAACGACCCAAAGACTATGTCAGATGTGCTTTACAAAGCGACCAAATACATGAACGCGGAAGATGCGCTTTTGGCCCGAAAGGAGAAACCCAGGAAGAGAGAAAAATAAGAAGACACGAGGCAAGACAGAGGGCGAAAGATGGCAAGAACTGGAGAACGAAGGGAGGACAAAAGCTTTAAGCCCCCCACAGGGAAATTCATGAGCTTCACCCCGCTAACTGCCCCGATTGACCAGGTCCTGATGCAAATCAAGGACGAAGGGGCTTTAACCTTTCCTGGCAAGCTGAAGGGAGATCCCAATAAGAGACTTAGAGACAAATACTACAGTTTCTACCATGACCACGGTCATGACATAGCCGACTACTACGACTTAAAGCAACAGATCGAAGCCCTCATCAGGCAAAGGAAGTTACAGAAGTTCGTCAACAGGGAGAGAGCGGATTCACCTCAAAAGCAACCTCCTCGACGGGACAACGAGCATCCAAGGCCACCCCTGGGAGACATAAGAATGATTGTAGGGGGAACAATGGCTGCCGGGTCATCCAAAAAGGCCCGTAAGACTTACCTAAGGATGGTCCATAACATCCAGTTGACAGGTTCCGTGCTGAAGATGACGCGGATCGACGACCCCGTCATAGAATTTTCAGAAGAAGATGCCTGATGTCTTCACCAACCACACGACGATGCACTCGTCGTCAGCATACGAGTAGGAGATTACAACACGCACCGGGTTCTGGTTGACAATGGTAGTTCAGCTGACATCCTTTACTACCCAGCATTCCAACAGATGAGGATTGATAGAGAGCAACTAGTTCCGACAAACGCTCCACTCGTTGGTTTTGAAGGAACAAGGGTACACCCCCTTGGCGCAATCACATTATTCGTAACGGTGGGTGACTACCCCCAGCAGATTACTAAGGACATAACATTCCTCATGGTCAACTCCTCGTCTGCCTACAATGCCATTTTGGGACGGCCTACCCTCAATTCATGGAAGGCTGTAACCTCAACCTACCACTTAATGATTAAATTCCCTACAGATTATGGAGTAGGGGAGTTGCACGAAAATCAGGTGGCTGGGCGCAAATGCTACATAGCTATGATGGAGATGGATGACCATCTCCAAAACATGAACATAGAAGAGCACCGGACAGTGACAGAGCCCGTTGAAAGGATTGAAGAGATACTTCTCGATGACTCCAAGCCTGATCGTACAACCAGGATTGGTACACTCGTCCGCCCAACGGTCTGCCAAGCACTTACAACTTTTCTCAAAGATAACCGAGATGTATTCGCTTTGAGTCATGAAGACATGCCAGGAATCGACCCTTCGATCATGGTACATAGACTGAATGTATCGCCCTCCTTTCTACCTGTCCATCAGAAGAAGCGAGTATTCGCCCCGGAACGGGACCAGGCTATAGCAGAAGAAGTTCACAAGCTACAAGAGGCGAACTTCATCAGAGAAGTTTACTATCCCGACTGGTTGGCAAACGTGGTAATGGTCAAGAAAGCTAACGGGAAATGGAGGATATGCGTAGACTTCACCGACCTAAACAAGGTATGCCCCAAAGATAGCTACCCTCTCCCACGAGTCGACGTCCTAGTAGACTCTACGGCCCAGCACCAGCTACTGAGCTTCATGGATGTCTTTTCAGGTTATAACCAGATCCGGATGGACGAATCGGATCAGGAGAAGACTTCTTTCGTTACCAGCCAAGGCCTCTTCTATTACAAAGTGATGTTGTTCGGCCTCAAGAACGCAGGTGCGACGTATCAAAGGCTCATGAACAAGATGTTCACAAACCAGATTGGGAGGAATGTTCAAGTCTCTGTCGACGACATGCTGGTAAAAAGCCGTAGGGAGGATGACCATTTGGAGGATCTGAAGGAAACATTTGACACCCTTCACTCCTACAACATGAAACTCAACCCAAGTAAGTGTGCATTTGGGGTGACAGCGAGAAAGTTCCTAGGGTTTATGGTATCTCAAAGAGGTATCAAAGCCAACCCAAACAAGATTAGGGCCATAGTAGAGATGGCCCCGCCAAAGAAAGTAAAAGAAGTCCAGAGTTTAAACGACAAGGTGGCTGCCCTGAATAGGTTCGTATCGAGGGCAACAGATAAGTGTCTACCCTTCTTCCGCAAGCTGAAAAAGTCTTTTGAGTGGACAGCCGAGTGTCAGCAGGCATTCGAGGATTTAAAGGCCTACCTCTCTTCCCCATTGCTACTGAGTCCTTCACAACCTGGGGAAGAGCTCTTCCTCTATTTGGCCGTCTCTCCGGCAGCCGTCAGTGCGGCTTTAGTCAAGGAAGAAGACAAGGTGCAAAAGCCCGTGTACTACGCCAGCCGGGCACTTCGTGGTGCAAAAGAAAGGTATCCGTCAATGGAGAAGCTCACCTTCACTTTGGTTATGGCGGCCCGCAAGCTCAAACCATACTTCCAAGCCCACACGGTGATCGTCCTAACCAACAAGCCCTTACGGCGGGCAATGAGCAACCCTGAAGCCGCCGGGCGACTAGCACTATGGGCCATAGAGCTGAGTGAATTTGACATTTAATACCACCCACATACCGCCATCAAGAGACAGGTCATCGCTGATTTTATAGCGAAGTTCACCAACGGGGAAGACAAGGGAGCAGATGAGTACCCTCGATGGAGCATACATACAGACGGATCATCCAACAGAAAAGCTAGTGGAGCAGGTGTAATGCTTCTCTCCCTTGAAAAAGACAAGATTGAATGTATGGTTCGCCTCAACTTCCCTACCACTAACAATGAAGCGGAGTACGAAGCTCTAGTGGCAGGACTTGATCTCGCCAAAGCGGCAGGGGCTGCAAGTGTGGTTATTCATTGCGACTCCCAGGTCATCACCAACCAAGTGAACGGGGATTACGAGTGTAGGGACGAAAGGATGAAGAAATACCTGGAGCAAGTACAAAAACGACTGCACGACCTACAAGCCAAGATTATTCAAATCCCTAGAGGAGAGAATGAGCAAGTCGACCGCCTTGCCAAAGCCGCTTCAGCGGAACACATGATCGTCCCTAACAATGTACTCTCCTTTGTTCAGCTTTCTCCACTAATAGATTCCGTCGATGTGCAGGAAATAGGTACTGAAAACAACTGGACCACACCATTAATCTCCTACTTGAAAAATGGCGTGTTACCAGAAGGGAAGGAAGCCGCAAGAAAGCTAAAGGTCCAAGCAGCGCGATTCGTTCTGATAAAGGACGTCTTGTACAAGAGGGGTTTCTCCTGCCCATACCTAAGGTGTTTAGGCCACAAGGAAGCGGACTACATCATGAGAAAAGTCCACGAAGGGATCTACGAAAACCATTCGGGGTCACGATCGTTGGTACATAAACTGATTCGAGCAGGGTACTATTGGCCCGCCATGCAGAAGGACGCCCAGGCTTATGTCAAAGCCTGCGACAAGTGCCAAAGGTTCAGCAACATCATCAGACAGCCATCCAAAGAGTTGACCCCAATGACAACCCCATAGCCATTTGCTCAGTGGGGAGTAGACATCATGGGACCATTCCCAATAGCGGCACGACAGCTGAAGTTCCTAATAGTAGGCATAGGCTATTTCACAAAGTGGGTAGAAGCTGAAGCCCTGGCAACGATTATAGTGAATAACGTGTGAAGCTTCGTCTGGAGGTACATCATCTGCAGGTATGGGATCCCTTGGGTCTTGGTCTCAGACAATGGGAAACAATTCGACAACGACTCCTTCCGGGATTTTTGCTCAGAGTTGGGGATCAAAAATCACTACTCCTCCCCTGCCCACCCTCAAGCTAATGGACAGGTTAAAGTCACAAACTAATCCTTGCTTAAAATTCTTAAGACTCGGCTCGAGGGGGCAAAGGGTATATGGCCTGAAGAGCTGCCAAGCATACTATGGGCGTACAGGATAATAGCAAGAACACCTACCGGAGAGACACCATTTCGGCTGACATATGGGAGCGAGACGGTCATTTCAGCCGAGATCAAGCTCATAAGCTACAGGGTGGACAGCCACTATGAAAGTAAAAACGACGAGGCTATGCATCTACAGCTCGATCTATTAGACGAGGTCAGGGCGACAACTAAACAAAGACTCGAACGGTACCAAGACCTCATGGTCAAACACTACAACTCCCGGGTCAGACACAGAGACTTTCAGGTTGGAGATCTCATTTTAAGGAAGGTAATGGGCGCCGCTAAAGACCTTACCCAAGGAAAGCTCGGCCCCAACTGGGAAGGACTTTACAGAATTACGTAGTGACAGAGGAAAGGCACCTACCACCTAGAGACACTAGACGGGCGAAAGTTGTACCATCCATAGAACACCAAGCACCTACGGAAGTACTACTAGTAGATCTGATAGCATGAAGAGCAACATTTCATTTGCTAGTCTACTTTAGTTAATTTTAGCTACACTCCTCAGTTTTCCAGTTTACCTTAGTTAATTTTTGCTACAATACTCTTTAAGCTCAAAAGGCAGGTCTTTTTTTTCTTTAGAGAACAACTTTTCTACAAATGCATGGTTTATCATAATAAAAGGAGTTTATTTAGATATGACTAATGTGTCTTTCTACAAAACATTATCAAGTCCACAAGTGGACGAGTTTATCAAGTCCACAAGTAGACGAGTTCATTCCAGGAGGATGAATTATTATCAAGTCCACAAGTGAACGAGTTTATCAAGTCCACAAGTGGACGAGTTTATTAATGTCCATAAAGTGGACGAGTTTGTTAAAGTTCACAATTGGACGAATTTATTAAAGTCTATAAAGTGGACGAGTTCATTCCAGGAGGATGAATTATTATCAAGTCCACAAGTGGACGAATTTATCAAGTCCACAAGTGGATAAGTTTATTAAAGTCCATAAAGAGGACGAGTCCATAAAGTGGACAAGTTTGTTAAAGTCCACAAGTGGGCGAGTTTATTAAAGTCTATAAAGTAGACAAGTCCATAAAGTGGATGCGTTCATAAGTGGACGGTAGGGGTGTGCATGGGTCGGGTTGGGTCAGGTTGAGGAGATTTTTTGACCCAACCCACCATGGTGGGTCAAAAAAAATTCAACCCAACCCAACCCATCACATAAATCCAACCCAACCCAACCCACATGGGTCGGGTTGGGTCGGGTTGAACCCATGGGTTTGACAAATTTTTTTATTATTATTATTAAATTGAGTAGAAAAAAATATAAATATTAATATATTAAAAAAACCCAAAGATTAGTATCAATGTAATTCCTTAAAGGCAAACAACACTAATGACTAAACAACAATAGTAATTTATTAGGGTTTGTGTGAACTAATTGGCTTTTATATAGAATAGGAAAAACTGGTTATTTTAAAATTTTTATTAATTATATAATATATTATATATATATATATATATTAAATTAGTATTAGTAGGAGGAACCGAGGAAGTGTTGATCTACAGCTAGTTTTTTTTTTAAATTATTAAATATATAATATATATTTAAATATATATATATAAGTGCCTTACAACTGGTTTTAAAAAAAAATTATTAAATATATAATATATTTTAAATATATATTAAATATGGGTAGGTCGGTGGGTCGGGTCGGGTTTGGCGGGTTTGTAATTTTTTGACCCAAACCCAACCCGACCCGCTATAAAAAAAAAATTTGTAATCCAACCTAACCCACCAAGCCTTAAAAACCGACCCAACCCGGCGGGTCGAGTTGGGTCGGGTCGGGTTTGGCGGGTCGGTGGATTTTCTGCACACCTCTAGTGGACGGATTTATGATTAAGGTCCATAAAGTGGACGAGTTCACAAGTGAACGGACTTATTATTAAGGTCCATAGAATGGACGAGTTCATCCTGTAGGGATGAGTTAATGTTATGAAGTCCGCAAATAGACGAATTCATTAAGTCCATAAAGAGGACGAGTTCATCGCCAAAGTGGACAGGTTCATTCCGCAAGGATGATTTAATATCCATGACTTAATATGACCCATAATTGAGGTGGACGGATCCACAAGTGGACGGGTTCATAACTTAGTCAATAAAGATGACAAGTTCATCTCATTAGGATGAGTTAATGCTGCAAAGTTCACAAGTGGACGGATCCACGAGGGTAAAAGTCCACAAATGGACAAGTTCATCACATGAAAAGATTAAAATCCACAAAGTGGACGAGTCTATTAGCCCATAAGTAGACGAGTTTGAAGTAGACGAATCAAAATTACTAAGTCAAAAAATAGACGGATTCATGAACATGCACATACCAATAAGCAACATACGTATTAAGAGCAACGAATATGAAATATCATAGACAAAATGAAGTCTTTACAAATAAAGCCCAAAAAAACAGTATGGCATTTAAACATTGTTTGAAAATTAAATGAAATATACAAGTTGTTAAAAAGTAAGGCTAAGGCTAGGCAGCAGGAGCATCCTGAAGGGTCTCGTCATCTTTATCTTAAGCAGGAGGATTCTCCACATCTAGAAGCTCAATGGACGAGTTGGAAGTAGGAACAGGAGGGTCCGTAGTAGGCTGAGCTAGGACAACGCCATCATTTTTAGGAGGAAGATCTGGCTCGGTAGAGTCATCACTCTCACCAGTGACGGTGTCGCCAACAGGTGTCAACGGCAAAGGATCATCCATGGTAATCCTGGATAAATCCAAGTCCGGGTAAACGGACGCAACCTGTTTAAGGCAGTCCTCAAACCCAGTGCCATAATATTCATTGTAGGAGTCAATGAACGATTGTGATGCCTTGAACTCTTGGACGGCGTCAGCCCTAGCCATCTCCACCTGCCCACGCAAGGTCGACAGCTCTTCTCCAGCTTCCCCTTCTAACAACCCTCCTCCTTCAATTTCTCCCTTACCTCCTTCAACTCAGCATTTAGAGTGCGGAGGGCCTCCTTGTATTGTTCCTGCTCATTCTTTAAGTTTGTATTGTGCTTCCTTACACGGGTGACGACCCCCTCCTGGGTGACACACCAGTCCTGAAGTGCCTTAACACACACCAAGGACTGAACATAACCGTCAGTCAATGAATAAAAAGCGATGAGATAAAATTAGCCAAGAAAATAAGCTTACCCGAGAAAGGTTAAAGAGAGCTGACGCCCCCAGCTCCTCCGTCCCTAGCTCAGCACAAGGTTCCACGTCCGTCGGCTTTATGAAAGATTCCCCGGCCTCGACGGCGTAGTCCTTGTGGGTAAGAAGGTGACAGGGTCCCCTAACGACGGGACCAACCGAAGTCATCATTCCCTTACCTGCACCATGACTCGACTTAGGAGGTGACTTCTTCTTGGGGTGTGCATCCCCAAGAGTGACAGCTGCCTTTTTAGAGGGACGGTCGTCCTTCCCGTCAGCCTTCCTCTTGACCGCACCCTTGGAGACGGCCTTAGGGGCTGACGAGGATGCCCCCTCTTTCCCCTTTGCCTTCCTTTCTTCTTCTTTCTGACGAGCGGTGGCTGCTCTTACCCTCTGCCTAGCTGCCTCCATTTCTGCAAAGGGCAAATGACGTATGTTAGAAACAAGAGACGACAAGGATAAAGGTAACGAGAAAAGCTATGTACTTATGACAACGGGAGTAAGCGTTCAATCTAAGAGCAACCGGCGTCGGCTCTGGACCTCCACAATAGGCATGCAAAGTGTCGAGTGTGATGAGATCTCGACACTTTCGCTCTACCAATGGGATTTCAGTTACCCGACAGATAAAAGCTTCCTGCTCGTCTGTAATATGTGGGCAAACACTAGCTGAAAACAAAAATAGACGAGATTAGAAAGATGAGACAAATTTGTTAATGAAAAAGAAGTAGATGGGATTAACATGAATCCTTGACAATGCCCCAAGTATTGTCAAAGCCACGAGGCATCGTCTCCCATTCTTCCTAACGACACACCCAGTTCGTCCCTTTGACAAAGAAGTACCTGCTCTTCCAATTTCTATTGGAGTCAGGCATATCAGATACCAACTTCAACTCCTTCTTCCTCACTGCGAAGTGGTATATCCCCTTAGACAAGACGATATGTTGGGGTCGGTAGCAAAAAAAGAACTCGTCAAGGGTTAACTGACGGTTCCCACCATTTAGACGACCCCATAGAATCTCAGCCCCAATAAAAATCTTCCAAGCGTTGGGGGTGATTTAACTGACTGACAAACCCATAAAATTGGCCAACTGACGATGAAGTGCCGTCAGTGGCAACCTCAACCCTGCCGCGAACATGGCATCGTACATGCCAACGTCTGCGGTCCTCCCTGAATAGCACTTCTCTGACTTCCCAGGGAGACGGATTAGGATGTTGTCCAGGATCTGATAACGGTCTCTTAAGGTATTGAAAATCTTGGCCAACATCGTCGACAAGAAGTCATTGACAGTCCATATTTTGGGAAGAATAAAAGGACAGTTATCCCCAGGGCTCCCTGAAGTTTCCTTAAAGGTTTCCTCGTCACCATCGTCTTCATCCCCGTCACTCCCTCTCTCCTCTTCTCCCTCCTCAACTTCACCTTCCTCCTCACCTATTACTTTCTCCTCACTTGTTAATTCCTCATCACCTTCCTCTCCATAACTTTCAACTTCCTCGTTAGGAGATTGGGCTAATGTTTCCCTCTCTGACGACCAGGAGAAGCCCTCCTCGGGCTCATGACCTGAACCGAAGACATCGTCGTAGCCCTCTCCCTTGCGGACTAACGACTGATCACTCGTCGCTTCTCTAGACATCTGACTACCTACAAGCAAGGGATTCATTCTAAGAACCTAAGTTGACGGCCTCACTATGGAATTAATCAACTAGGATGAAAAATACAAGGTAAAAGAAGAAAAGAACTTACAAAGTAAACGACTTCTTGGAGAAATGGCGGTCTTGAAGCAATGGAGACAGCAAAGGTGACGAGATCAACAGGCTGACAAAAGCAAGACGTTCAAGAGGTGACAATCTCTCTCTCTAGATCAACAGGGTTGAAATGAAAGGAATGAGGGAAGGGAGTGAGGTATATATAGGATAGAATATGCACGGAAGACGAAGCGACGCCCTCGTCCAGAAGCGGAACCAATTAGAGTGCGCCACGCGTTCAAACGTTTAATAAAGGCTGCTCAAGGAATCACCCATAAATTCTTTTTCCTTTTTTCTGGATAAGCGAAATTAAATAAATAAAAATTACAAAGCTAAACCCCATAACCTGTCAGCTAAAGCTGACGAGGCTATGGAGTAGGGGGCAACTGATAAGGATAAATTTGTAATACTGGCATTTACCCATGGTGAGGCGAGAGGCGACGGTCTTAAATAATCCCGTTGGCTTTACTTGCGAGGTAACGACAATAGGAAGTCTACGGCTCCACCTCGAAGCTGACGGTAGCACCATGGTTGACGAAATAGGAAGCTGACGGGAAGGAGCTGAAGACTACGAATGAGTCTCTGACGACGTTGACATGGCCTTACTTGGTCTCCACGTATGCGCATATAAGGAAATATCTTGCGCCGCACGTTCAATGCTAATCAAAAGGACTCCTACAAGGAAAGGATTCCGCAAAATACGTTCATGAGTACTCCTACAAGGAAAGGACTTCTAAACCAAAGAATAGATGTCAACCCTCTACTACTATAAAAACCCCAAAACCCTCATAAACCAAGGTACGCATAATTTCCCCCAGCTCTAGCACTCTAGAGTTGTGAAAAATTCTAACTTGACCTTCGGAGGGTATTTGGCCAGCACCACACCGATGCTCTCTATTAGGTCTTCTCTTTTTGTTGTGCAGGTACTGTTTTGAGTGTGCAAAGACTGTGTAGCTCACTAGTGATTTTTCGGCATCATCAACTAGCAAGCATGTATATATAATAAATATAATTACATTCAATAGAATCAAATATCAAATCATAAGGAAGCAAGCAAGTAACTATAATATTCAAGTGTTTGAGTGACTGTAGAACCACTCATCTTTATTCTAGGTTTATCTCTATAATAAACGTACGTGCAGTTTCTGAGAGCTCTCCCTAGTAAGACCTCTCTCTAGAGACACCATCAAGAGTATCCTAGAATTTGGAACATGAATATATAGCTTGAAACTCTATTAGCCTCTTTAATAACAAGAAGTTGTTTCAAGAATTGTAAAGGCCGCGTGGAGGAGTGCGTAAAGCGAGCAAGAAGAGATCCGGCAAGTAGGTGAACAATTCCTACAAGGTATGTGAATATATAAGACCATCTATATATATTCAACATCAACAAAATAAATTTTCTAAGTATGGAATCTATAAATGCTAATCGCAAATGGTTCGATACTTTATTTCATGCTTTGAAGTGATGGTTGGATGGATAATTCATGGATTAATTGAGGTTCTAACTATTGTACCTAAAAGAAAGAAAAGAAAGGGGAAAAAAAGATAGCTTAGCAATAAGGATTTATATTTAATGGGTTCCTATTAGCTTGATTGATAAAAATATTTATCCAAAGATTTACTATTTACCAAACAAAATCTTTATTGTTAACCAAACAATCCTATAAAATCAAATCACATCTAACAAAATAAAACAATCTAGAGCAGGAATGAAAAACAAAACAAAAGCTAGACTAAGCAATGAACTATAATATTGAAGCAATGAGTCAATAACAATGAAACTGTATTATTGTCACGAACAATCTCCAATGATCTTAAGCCACTACACAGCGATTACAAAGAGACAGAGGGATAGTAATACCATGAAATCGGTGGTAATGAAGGGATCGTTAAAAGCAACAGTCACTTAAGTGTGGTATAGTAAATAAATAACCAAAAGCAAAAAAATAGTAATACCTCTAATTTTGCAAGATTCACTTAAATGATTGTATACAATCACTTAAATGTGGTTAAGCAAGGTGCGAACATTTCACATGACAAGGACACATATAATTTTCCTATTATTAGCACAACTAAGTTAATAGTCAAACTTTGTCGAAAATTACTTAACTTTTGCCAATTAGACACTTAGTCAGTGATAAGGAAATTTACTATGAACCTCATGCTTTTTACAATCATTGCAAGTTTTACTTGATCTCTTCTCAGGTAAAATTCCGATCTTAATCCACACATTTTTTAGAAAAAACCAAAAAGCAACCAAAAAAAAAAAGAATAGACTACTTGGCAGCTGCAGATATAATTCCTAAGCTTATGTTGCAAAGCAGCGAAGAGAAAGAGTAGCGGATATTAAGCAAAGGGAAATAAGAAATATATAAAATAAAGATAATATTTACAAAAAATTAATTAATTTTATGAAGAATGACCAATATGTCTATTGCCTAACGACAAGTACAAATGAAGAAGTAAGACTTATTTAACAAAATTAATTCAAATCAAATGTAACGTGCCAGTCATTGGACCAATTTAGTACAGATTCAATCAAGAAAATCCCTTCAGCTTCATAATCTCTGTCTCCTAGTCACCTTTGCAAGACTGCTCGTTGAATTTCTTCTTGGATTATTCTTTCATAAACCGTAGATCAGGCTAAATTAACTTCCTGTCTTTGACAAATATGGCAATAGGAGGGACCTTGAAAGGGACAAATTTTCAGTTCTTTTTCGTTCCTTCATCTATGTGAAAATTTGTAAGGAAAGCCGCAAGAGAACGAGGTTGGTGAAAATCAGCAAGTAGTAACTCATCCAACCAAGCCTCGTCATAAGAAACCCCACTTTTTTTATTATTATGACAGTCCTTTTGGAATTCACACTGACTCTTCTTCTCCGTGCTAAGATTCCTAAGGAATGGCTCTGAGCAATAATCCCCATCCAAAACCTCATCTATCTCAAGCTTTTTAGTGTATGAAGAATGGTCAACAATATCATTAGAACAATGATCAACCTTATTATTGTTTTTCTCTGCAGGACTTTGCTCTACAAGCGCATGGAAGAATCTCTCATCAGAAGGCAGATCATCGGAGGAAGCATTGACAGTATTGATTTCTGGTCCGGACTTTGCTGTACAAGCGCATTGAAGAAACTCTCATCAGAAGGCATATCATCCATTAATGAAGCAGAAGATTGTATCTCCCGCTTCTCTTCTTTACTGTCGAACTGATCCATGGCAGCCCAAATATCTGAATCAAGAGTTACTGATAATCTTCTTGATAATAAAACTAAACGAGAGACCGCCTGGTTTTATATTTATATACAAGCTTGGGTCTCCGACTCCGATTCCGTTTAGTAGAGAGTTTTCTAGTTGGTTTGTGTCTCTACTGGGTCTAGGAGTCGGTTTGTGTCTCCAGCGTTTTCAATATTGTAGTTTTACTTTTTAGTTTATGCAATATTGTAGTTTACTTTTATGGATATACCAACTGCTAGTGCTAATTATTTATTTACCCAATAAAAAACTGTTAGTTCTATTTATGTTTTACAACTACTAGTGTAAGAGGCAAATGTAAAGTACGTGATACCTCTTCGGTGAGAAAATTAAGAAAAAAAAATTTATTTGAAAAAGTATAAAATTATATACATAAAAAATGTATGTCATACAAAGTTAATCCCATTAGTATAAGACTTTTGATACCTATTTGTTAAAGGTAATATTCACTCATTAAAAACTTCTAAGAATGATAACGAATATTATTATCTTCCAACAATAAGCAACTAAGTTTTGCTAAAATCTTGTCACAATATTTAAATTTTCGCAATGAATGATATCACATGCAATGTTCAGGTACTCTTCCACACCCAGTGAATCATACATTTATCACCCTTATTCCTAAGAAGAAAAACCCAAGTTGTGTGTCAGAATATCGCCCCATAAGTTTATGCAATGTTCTTTACAAAATTTTCTCTAAAGTCCTTGCTAATAGGCTAAAAAAACTCCTCAATTATGTCATTACTGAACACCAATCAGCTTTTGCAAAAGAGCACCTCATTACTGATAACATCCTTATTGCCTTTGAAACTTTGCATTGCATGAAAAATTATAATTCTGGCTCAAATGGGTTCATGGCTTTGAAGCTTGACATAAGTAAAGCATACGATAGGGTTGAATGGGTGGTTTTAGAAAATCTTATGAGAAAAATGGGGTTTTGTGAACAATGGATAGGCTTTATCATGGTATGTGTAAAAACAATCACCTACTCTATATTAGTGAATGGTGAACCGAAGGGCTTGATACATCCCTCAAGGGATCTTAGACAAGGAGATCCCCTCTCACCCTTCCTTTTCCTCCTGTGTACTGAGGGCCTACATGGCCTTATCAAAAAGGTAGTTAGCAATGGAGACATTAATGGCTTCAGGAGACATTAATGGCTTCAGGTTGTGCAAACAAGGACCTAAACTAACCCATTTGTTTTTTGCAGATGATAGCCTTCTGTTTTGTAGAGTCAATTCCACAGAATGTAGTAAGGTGATGGACTTGCTATCATTGTATGAAGATGTTTCAGGCCAGAAAATAAATAGAGACAAAACAGCCTTGTTCTTCAGCAAATCAGTAACTGAAGCTAACAGACAGATCATTAAAGGGATTCTTGGAGTTCGTGAAATCAAACACTATGAAAAATACTTCGGGTTGCCATCTTTGACAGGAAAAGGAAAAAGAGCAAGCTTCAACTATATCAAAGAGAGAGTATGGAGGAAATTGCAAGGATGGAAAGGAAAACTCCTCTCCCAAGCTAGAAGAGAGGTTCTCATTAAGGCGGTTATCCAAGCCATTCCAACTTATGCAATGGGTTGCTTCAAATTACTAATAGGTTTGTGCAATGAAATTGGGGTGATGATAAGGAAGTTTTGGTGGGGACAAATGGGAGAAAAAAGAAAAATTCACTGGCTAAAATGGAGTGAAATGACAAAGTCCAAAAGTGAGGGTGGTATGGGCTTCTGTGACTTAGTCTTACACAATGACTCTCTCTTGGCCAAGCAAGCATGGTGCCTATTGCAGGATCAAGACTCTTTATTCTACAAGATCTTCAAACCCCGGTTTTTTCCAAACTGCACAATTATAGAAGCAGTCGAATCTAGCCGTGGTTCATATGCTTGGAAGAGCATTTTACATGGCCGTGATGTTATCAAACGTGGAGCTTGTTGGAGAATAGGTCATGGGAAGAAAGTTCAGATTTGGCAACACACTTGGCTGCCACTTAAACACCTTACCCATGTCCAATCACCAATGCTAGAAGGTTGGGAGGAGACCACAGTGGATGTATTAATAAATGAAGACAGTCGGACTTGGAATGAGCACCTAATAGCTGGGTTATTTGTACCTGAGGAAGCTGAACTTATCAAGAAAATTCCTTTGTCAAGACACCCAACAGAGGATAAGCTGTTCTGGCCGTGGACACAAAGTGGCAAATATTTGTGCAAATCAGGATACCGGTTTTTTAAGATGGAGGAAGAAGAGGAAGGGACTGAAGCAGCACAGAATGGAGATAAAGATTTCTGGTGAAGCATTTGGGGTTTGCAAGTTCCAAATAAAATTAAGAACTTACTATGGCGTGCCTGTCGTGAAGCTATTCCCACAAAAGCGAACCTGAAGCGAAGACACATTACGGTAAACTCGCTATGCGAACGGTGCTGGAATGAGGAGGAAACAGCATTACATGCACTCTGGTCTTACAGAGAGCTCAACTCAGTATGGTCACAAACAGAATGGAGTTCTCGGCAAATCTCAGGTGTGACAAACTTTAAGGAGCTGCTGTCATGGATACTCAACAACCACGAAAACCAAGAGCTCTTTGCGATGATTACATGGGGAATTTGGCACCAGCGAAATCAAGTCCGAAACCATAGACCTTGTTGCACCTCGGATCAACTTACGTTGCACGCAAAAGAGAAGTTGGCAGAATTTGGTGCCTTGCTCCCACCTATTCCTCCAACAGCACCGAAGCCAAAAGTACGATGGAAGCCACCAGATGCAAGTTTAGTAAAAATAAACTTTGATGGAGCAATTTTCAGGGATGAGAACAGAAGCAGTATTGGCGTTGTTGTCCGTGACCACACAGGAGCCATCTTAGCGTCCCTAGCTCAGAGTTTATCCCCAGCACTCCTACCAGCAGAGATTGAGGCAGTTGCAGCGGCACAAGCTTTGGAATTTGGACAGGAATTAGGCCTTACTGAAGCTGTTCTTGAAGGAGATTCGGAGTTAATTATGAATTCCTTAAAGGCAGGATGTGGAACCATAGCTTCAGTGGAGCCCCTCATACAGGATGCGATTATTTTTTCAGGTTTATACACAAAATTGCTATACTCTCATTGTAGAAGAGACAGCAATAAACTAGCACATAGTCTAGCGAGATATTCGATTCATGTTTCCGATTATGTAGCATGGATGGAGGAAGTTCCTCATCCTTTACTTTCTGTAGCACAACATGATGTAGCCAATTTGGCAACTCAAGTTCAATAAAGTTTCTAAGTTCCTTCTCAAAAAAAATATGCTACAATTAAAACTCTTCATCAAATAGCTTCAACCATACACAACGAAAATTTTCTCATTCATGATCTTTATCATTTTACATGAGTCTAGGTGCAATCTTTAACTTAATTAGTTTTTAATGAACACCCATTTTAGGCAAGAAAAGAAAAGAAAAGAAAAATAATAACAAAAGGCATGTGTCATCGAACTTTTCATTAGATAAATTATAAGTTTCAAAGATTTAATCCTAGAAAATCAATATTCTCTAGGTAACAAATAAAACACCTTATATTACAATTCCAACTTTCTAAGCATTACTACCATCTAAAACTCAAAATACGTGAAGAAAATTTTTGGGATGTTAAAATTTAATGGAAGTATTTTAGACATTACACAATAGAATATTTTAAAAATCATAAGCTTCCATTAGGGTTTAATTGAAAGAATAACAATATGACATATTTGCTCTTTTCCAAAATATTAAGAGGGAAATTGCTTGATTTTAAAGTTTAAGAAGGAATTGTGAACTACCCCAAACATAAAGAATGAAAAGTGTTTTAATCCTAAGTTTTTGTTTTTGTTTTGTGTGTGTGTATAACTATGTATTTTTACTTAAAATGGTGCCAGCTCATATATATATATAAAACAAAGTCAAAGTTTTAAACCAAACTGGGAGTTAAAAAAAAAAAAAGGGCCAGAACAAAAGTGATGAATGGTGAGTTTTGCCTTAGTGTATTAAACAAACCAAAAAGTTACTGTAGATAAGTTATTGGCTCTTTATATATAAAACACTAAGTTTAATTTAGTGAAAATGGAGTTCATTATTGGGGGGTTTGTTAAGGTTAGTACTATTAAGGTTTCTATTCTATGGCATGGTTTTATGGTGACATATGGTATATATATGCTTAATTGTTCTGTTGGGATTGGGTTTTCTTATTTTCTTTTTTTGGAAAAAACCAATTTCACACAACTGCAAAAAAATAACTGAACTTATGACTTTAAATCAAGATTTCAAATGCTGCCCTTTTTTATTTGCTTGTGGCTCTTCATGTATGTCTTTGTTGGTGCATCCAAGTGACTCTCAAAAAAAAACCTATGCTGACTCGCCCCGACCCAAATCCACTAAGCTTATTTATGCTTGTAGTCATGCATTTTGCTTCGGAATGACATTTTTGGTGTAGTAGAATGACTTTTCTCATGATTTTATTCTCATGTGCATGACTTATTTTTTTATTTAAGTAATTTTCCAGTCTCATCTTCCACTCAAGTTGAGAAATTATTTATTACACCTATTGTATTATACCTCCTTCTCACATAAATGTGAATTCTATATATAAGACCTACATGTATGATATGTACATATGTGCACTAGATGTATTATAACTTCTCACATAAGTGTGGATTCTATTGGTGAAACCTACATGTGAGATCAGTAAGTTATGTAAGAAGAATGTGTCACACACCATCTAATTTCACCTTTCAAAGGATATAGTTCAGTTTTTCTTGCTTTTATTTAAAAGGTTTTCTGTTTCTCAAAAAAAAATATTTAAATCCCCAATTGACAAATACTATTTATTTACACTAATTATTCTTTTATTTAACGAAATCTGTAGGCTACTTATTTTGATGCGTTGACACATACTCTTTGTTGACATGAATTTTTCATCTATTTAATTGAATTTATAGAGGGTTTATGCTTTATTTCTTTAATGAAATGTATATATATTGTTAATATTGATGTTAAGAACCTTATATAAATTGGGCAAATTTTAGATATAGCACTTTAGGTCCTTTTAAATTTTGATAATTTGTCAAATTAGAAAAAATAACAAAAGGCGTAGAAATCTAAGTTTCTTATGTTTCCTTTTCTTTCTTTCTTTTGGTTTTTTTTTTTTTTTTCACCGTAACCTGCAAGAAACCATATCTTTATCAGATTCTCTTTGACGGGTTTGGCTTGTGTCCAGTGGAAGTTTCCACTGGACACGTTGGATGGTGAACACATGTCCAAGAGTGGACACGTGTCCATCATCCAACGTGTCCAGTGGAAATTTCCACAGGACACAAGCCATGTCCCTCTTTGACTTCAGTCAAATCTGCAAAAAAGTCCACAGCCTTGTCATCGATCCGATTGATGAAAGAGAAAGTTGTCCGATAATTAAACAAGTGTGCAATTGAGAGAGAGAGAGAGAGATGAGGAGGTCACACCGATGAGCACTGCCATTGGTGGTGGTGTAGGAGTTGGTAGTTGGTAGATTTAGCCATGGAGATTTGGCTACAGGTTTTCTTGTTTTGGGGTTTTGTTACTAGATTTCCAAATAGGTTTTCAATTTTAACACAACCAAGAGAAAAAGAAAATAAAAGGAGATTGATTTTTAACAGCATTGTTGATTTATTTTTAATTTAATAGATGGCTGAAATTTTGGAACAAGACCTACAATTTGAGCAATTAGATATTTTTATGATTATATTATATAGTTGTCATTTTGCATATGTTTTTGGCTACACCATTAGTCCTTAACCTGTGCCTCTTGAGTACTATTGGTCCCTGAAGTTTTAAGTAAGCACAATTGATCCCTAAATTTTCAAAAATGAGAACAATTAGTCCTCTTGTTAACAACTATTATAGTCTCAATGTCTAGATGGCTAACAGATTAATGACAAAAATCAAATTTGAAGTGTTAGACCTGTTATGAAACAGGTCTCCCAAATCCAAATTTGAAATTGAAACCAAAAGAGAGAGAGAGAACCAAATCCCAAGTCGTCGTCCTCCACCCCTCGCGACCCATCCATTGCATAGCCACTGCGCAAGCGACCCTAACCACTTAAATTGATATGGGATGAATCAAATGAGACATCCCGTTGTCATTTCATTGTCACCCATTCATTGCATAGCCACAAATTGGAAGTCATGTTAGCAACACAAGTTGTTTCTTAATTGATGTGAATGTTTTTTTTTTATGGAAAACACACACACTTACAACAACACGCCAACTCCAAAACTGCTAGCTTTTGTTGATTAGTTACGTAAAAATGTTGAACAGAAGAATCAGTATATACTTATGTAATCACAATTATATTTGGCAATATGATTTTACTAAACGTATTTTGTCATATGGTTTTTTTTTTTTTTTTATCTACTTTATTCTTGTTTCTAATGTCATTGGCAAAGGCAGGGGACAAATTTACATCAAAAAATTTTTTCAATTTTTTTAATATTAAAATTGATGACATGTCACTTAAAAATTGTCATGTCATTGTTCAACTAGCCACAGTAAGCATTGAGACTAACACTGTTAACAAAAGGACCATTTGCGCTCATTTTTTAAATTTTGGGACCATTTGCGCTCACTTAAAATTTCAGGGACCAATAGTACTCGGGAAGCAAACTTCAAGGAGCAATTGTGTATTTTTGCCTTTTTTTCCCACTTTGATAAAACTCATGTGCAGCTCCACCTAATATTTGTCTAGCATAATATATCATGATTTTTGGACAAAGTAGGATCTAGATGCTTAAATCTGATCCTTTAGAATGCCACAAATTTGTGCACTTGTGGCCCAAATGATGTGATTATGAATGTTCTTGTTTATATATTGTTAGCCTGTAATGTATAGATAGCATGGGTTTCATAATAATGGTCTTTGTTTGTAAAGGAGAACACTAGTAATGGGACCTATGAAAATAGTACAATAATAATAAACACAAAAATATTATATTATATTACAAATATTTCGTAATATAGTAATGAATTATCAAGTACATTACTTAAATCCAAATTTCAAAATAAAAAAATAAACAACAACAACAATAACAATAACAATAATTATATAAATAAATAAAAACAATAACAACAACAACAACAACAAAGACGATGATAATAATAATAACAACAACAACAACAACAACAACAACAACAACAACAATAATAATAATAATAATAATAAAAGTCAACTAGATTCTATAGTGTAGCCCTAGTTTTTTTCTTCTAACGTGGGCAAACATGAATCACCTTTGCTTAGTTCCTCTTTCTTCTTTGGTCCAACTTGTTCAATCGTGAGAAACTGCACACCAAAGTTGAGGATAGTAGCTATGAAGGACGTTCAAACTTCAAATGCTCTGGAAATATCGATTCTAGAAATGACCGAATTGATTTTATATTATGCATATTAGCACCCACAGACTTGTGTTATTAATTAAGTTAGAATCCCAAAAAACATTGTCTTCTTCTACACCATAAAACATTTTTTTCATTTCCTTGACTAGGGACGAAGCCTTCCTCCAATTTTTTTTGTTTTTTTCAAAGAGGAGCTAATAATGTATTATTTATTTTAATTTCATTGCAGTCTATGAGAAATGAAGAAAACCATTCAGAAGATCTCTTCTTAAAGCCTTGCTTGACATATTCATAACAGAGACAAGCACTAATTATTGGAGTCATTGTACTAATTTTGAAAAGAAAAAACAGGACTCAATCATAACCTATTGATGAGCAGACCATAAAATCTAGAGGCAACAAAAGTGAGAATTTTGCACCATTTGTGAGCCTCGTAAGTGTTTAGGGTTCAATTTCATCCTTATTTTTGGTTCAAATTATGGGTTGTAAAAAAATCCATTACACAAATGCCGGAAGAATGATACTGCTTAAAAAAAATTTAAATAAAAGGTCACCAAATACTAATTTAAAAAAGTACATGGCTTGTTCCAAAAAATGGGTATATGGCACTCATAAATAATCAAGTTATATCAAAAAGAAATAAAAAATAACTCAATCCATTTAGCAACAGAACAACAAATAAGTTAAAAATAAGAAACTTACATCACTCCATTTTGGAATGAAAATAGCACAATTATTCTTCAAGTAATTTACATCACGCCATTTTATGATGTTTGTATTTTACAACAACAAAAAAATATTCATGATTTTAAAATTATTTGTTTGTATATATGTTTACGTGAATGTTTAGTGTTATGTTTATGTTTATGTTGCTTTTAAAATAAAAAAAGGAAAATGTTTATATTTATATTACTTTATTTAAATGTCATCTTCAAAATAATAATTATAAATGTGATATAAATGTTAAAGTTTTTATTATATATCAAAAGAACAATTTAATTGATAATTATAGTAGTTATTAATAGGCATTTATTATAAATATACTATATGTGTAACCAGGGAAATTATTGTGTACTTCCGAAATACTATAAATGTGTACTCCTTCCTCTCACATGAATGGTAGGTCCCACTAATTAAATTCATGGTAGGACCCACCATTCATATGAAAGGGGGGAGTACGCATTTATGGTACTCCATAAGAACCTAATAATTTTCCGTGTAACCATCTATTCTACCTTTTTTTTAGGAAACGTTTCCTTTTGGAACGAAGAACACACATTTACTTTCCCAGTAAGTCGCACATTCCCAAGAAGATTAACAATGCTATAACATAACCACCACCAAAAAATAATTTGTTTGGAACTTGAAAGGAGTCTTAATTGTTTATTTTTAGGGCGCCAGTTTGGAGCACCAAAATAGTTATATATACAATTATTGCAACAAGAGTCAAAATGTCCTAACATAGGATCAACCATTTCCTCTCACATCTTAACGTCATAATATACCAGCAGCTAGTTCTAAATTTCTAATTATTTTTAAAAGTAACTTTATGAGAAATGGTATTCATTATGGGGTTTTCTTAAGTTCAGTACTATTGACTATTGAGGTTTCCATCCCACGGCATGGTTTTATAATTTGACATACATTGATATGGTATACATAGTTGTTCTTATCTGTTGGGCTTGGATTATTTTTTCATTTGCTTGTGGGCCTTCATGTACCCAAAAGACTCTCAAAATAGACCTCTGCTGAGTTATTTTGCTTCGGAATGAGTTTTTTGGTGTGGGTTTTTTTTTTTTTTTTTTTTTTTGAGAAACTTTTGGTGTAGTTAGTAGTGTGCATTTGTTCATGATTTATTTTCATGTGGGTGACATATCCTTTATCTATATAATATCTAAAAACTAAAGCATAGCATTTATTGTTGCTACACTCTTATTAGAGCTATACCAACGTAGCATTTCAATCCATTTTGAACCATTCAATCCACTTGATTCACTTTAGTCCATTTCAATTTTAAAATCTGTTAGTAAATAATTTAATTAGTTTTTTTTTTTTTTTTTGTGCACTTTGGTCCATTCAGATTTTTCTTAATTTTTGGTTTGAAAAAAGTATGAAATTTTATTTTATTTAGGCCAGACTTTTTAGTTTTGGGCTAAAAAATACAAACAAAATAGGCATTAGAAATTAGACATAATAGCCCAAAAAACAATAAAAATGACAAATATTCAAAAAATTACCTTAAAATTCAAGTTTCAATAATATGAGCATTATACTTATATTTGGGAAGAAAAAAAATATTACAATTCGAAACTTATATAATAATTTAAACTTATGATGTAACATGTTACATATCTTTCATGGAATGGGGGTTGTAGACACCTCATTTTGTACCCGTTGCGACTCGAGCCTCTGTTCCGCAATGACAATATCACTAGAAGGGTCTAGGTCTAATCTAGGGCCTAGCTAAAGGAACTCTTTAGTTGAAAAATGTTTTTGAAAAAGAAAAACCTTGCATGAATCCTAAGCATGCGTATGCAAGCTTGACCATGC
This sequence comes from Notholithocarpus densiflorus, assembly GCA_030021035.2. Classification (NCBI taxonomy): domain Eukaryota; kingdom Viridiplantae; phylum Streptophyta; class Magnoliopsida; order Fagales; family Fagaceae; genus Notholithocarpus; species Notholithocarpus densiflorus. Next base: position 1,107,586 of record JARYZH020000054.1, on the reverse strand, counting down.
GTATGCATACTTAAGTTTTGCGTACACATTAGGGTTTTAGAAAGCCATGTAAGGAAAGTTTTTGATGGAAAATGGGGCAGATCTAATCCCACATCACATGGGAAGAGCTCTACTCCTCCTCTCTAAACACTATAAAAATGCTCAAGCACTTTTCCCAAAACACATCGAATCTACTCAAAAAAAAAAAAAAGTGATTCAAGATAGGCTTTTTACTTCAAAAAGCATCATAAACTAAAGTTTCTTGATTGGGACCTATTTCAAGTCTGAGCCTTCTAGTTAAACTTGCTAACCCTCTAGGTTTTTTTGTAGATTGACCAAGAGGAACAATCAAAATTAGGCTCCAAGAGCTCTTATCTTTGAGGTAAAGATCTAACCTCATTTCTTTAGTTTCTATCTTGTTTTTACTACTTTGATCATCTACTTTGTAGCTTAGGTTTATAGCTTTAATAGTTTAGAAGAATGATAGGTTAGTTAGGATGTAGTTTCTTTGAGTGTTGCCTATTGTGTTTTTGGGTAGGGATGTGTATGCATGCTCGTGTACACGTACACATCTCCATGAACATGCGTACGTATGCTTTTGCATACGCACGCATGTTCAACCCAGAAACCCAAAATTTTATGTTCTTTGATTTCCTTTCTATTTTGTTTTGTTTTAATACATATTTCAGTTCTATCTAGATCAGTTTATGCATGATTAAGTTAGAAGCCAATAGTATAACATGTTTTATTACTTTCTTAGTTCAAATGTATGATTAGGGTTTATATGCTTTAATGAACGAACATGAACATGCATGTAGTGTAATCACGCAAATGATGCATAGGTGTTGTGGTGATGTGATGCATTGAGGTAAGTGAATGTAAGTCATTCATAATTACATGAACGTGTATTTAAATTTGATGATGAAATGCTTGATGAACATGGTTGGTTGATACCATGTATGCTTGCAGTCATTGGATAATGATATGCTTCACTTCCATGTGATGACATGCTTGCTACTTTGATGGAATGTGATGCTATTATGTGAGATGAATGAGATGAGTACCATGCTTAGATGAATGGTAGGATATGTACCATGTCTAGACTTATGTTAAGACATGTGTGAATGTCATGTTTAGATGTATGTTAGGATATGATGAGATGCATATATGATATGAGATACCATGATGAGATGATGATGTGCTATGTTGAGATATGATGGGATGTATGATGATGCCATGAGAGATGAATGCTAGATTGTATGCTAGATGCATGTTAGGATAGATCTAGAAGGTGTGTGTGTGTGCATAGATAACCTATTAGAGGACTATTTGATAGAATTAGGATGTGAAACACAATGAGTGGAGGCCAAACCACGGGTCAAGTAAGGTTGAGTGCCTAACATCTTCTCATCCCCGCTAAACCTAAACTCCAGACACGCACTATGGTAAGATCAGTCCTTCCATGAAGGGCACTATACCTAATTTAGGTAGCGACTCCATTTTTTCACCCTTCACCCTAATCCACTCAGCTGAGGCATACTCCTACCACAGCGATGCTTGAATTGACATGGGCGCTTGCGCCAACAAAGTGTGCTTTTTTTCTTTTTCTTTTTTAGTATTCTTAGATATATTCAAACTAGTCAACCTGTTATAGTTTTTTTTTTTTTTTTAAGTTATTTGTATAACATCTACTCCATTTATATAAAAAAATTATTATAATTATATGATTTAAATCTTTTTATTAAATTACCTTTTTCATATATATATATATATTTATATACCATTTTGTATTGTTTTTTAATGCAAAATGCATTATATCTTCCATTATAAAAAACTTATAAAAATAGAAAATACTTTTAAATAACAGATAAACTATTTAATCTACCAATTTTATATTATATTTTCTTATAAAATAATTATATTTTATTTTCCCACTCTTGGGTTTAATTTTTCAGTCTTGTCTCCACTCAAGAGTGATGCCATCAATTTCTCACAAACCAAATCTTTTTTACTCTCTCTCTCTCTCTCTCTGGAACAATAAATTTTATTTTTCTCATCAGTGTTGTTTCTTCCAAATGTGTTCTCTTCCATATTTTTTCACCCGGGGATTGGGAGTGAATATTATCAGTACAAATGTAGTCCAACCTATTCTGAACTCTAAAATTTAAGGCTCGGAAGTTGGGATAGTTCAATGTTTACAACTTTAGTTTACTGTGTAGAATTGAGCCAAATTTTAAACTGAGTTTAACCACTCAATTTGTCTAAATCTGAAAATCGTGACCATAAGGAACAAAGGTTGGATCAAAGGGATTCTGCCATTCCCGTATTCTTTGTTGCAATATTCAGATACCACGCAGTGCTATAGACATACATGACATGAACTTGATAACATCGCATGAACTCTTGTGCTACAACTTTTGTTAAAGAGATATCTTTTTTGGCAAGCAAAAGGGATCTAACAACTTTCTTCTTCTTCTTTTTTGGCATTCCTGATGCATCCATGTCGTCCTCTGGGCTTCCCTTAGCATAATGGTTTGAGTGTGAACTGCAATTCTAAGGCTTCTTCTCGCTTCCATATTCCTTGGAATTTTTTATTTCCTTTTGCCATTTGGTCGATTTGGCTCTTTCGATATTAAGATCAGGTACTGCACTAGTAAAGCGATTGAATTTTATGCTTTAGTTGATTGCCTTAAACCTGACAGAAATCTTGTGAATATCCAAATCAAGTGGACTCCCCCGCCACTTGGATGGTTTAAGCTAAATTCTAATGGTTCTTCTGAGGGGAACCCAGGGAAAGTGGGGGGCTGTGGTCTGATTAGGAATTCAGATGGGCTCTGGGTAAGTGGTTATGCTCATAATATCGGGAGTGCTTCTAGCGTTCTGGCTGAGCTTTGGGCTCTTAGGGATGGTATTGCTTTGGCTCTATCTCTTGGCCTAACCCATCTTCTTGTTGAATTAGATGCTCTGGTAGTGGTCTCCTTTCTAGATAGCTTTGTTGATGTTCACCCTATTTTGTGACCTTTGGTGGATGATTGCAGGTTGCTGTTGCAGAGGATCCTTAATTCCCTTGTCCAGCATGCATATAGAGAAGCTAATAAGAGTGTTGATGCTCTTGCTAGATTTGGACGTGCTCTGTCATTAGATTTTGTGGTCTTTCCTTCTCCCCCAGCCGAGGCTTTGGGCGGTGACGTGTTCCTGCCTTGTTCCTATTCTTTAGCTTCTTGTTGTTATCCCTTTTTACCAAAAAACTTTTTATTTTATTTTTTTGAGAGCAAATCTAACTAAAAATGAAAATTTATTGGTATAATGAATCAAGAGTTCATAGCTATTATTGTGGTCTCCAACCATTTCAGCACTCCATTCCACTGAAAAACATCACATAAATAAATGTGGTGTGGATTGAGAACCATTTTACCAATATACTCCTAGTACAAGAAAATGGTACTAAGCATCATGACAATGATTGCCACAAGATATGCGACCAGCATATATAAATGGGGCGAGAGAATGTTGGTGTGCACAATGGTTGGTTCACGGTCCCAGCAGTTCCAAAATGTCCGAAAGTTTGTTTGTATAGTAATCTGGTTCAATACTATTTGAAGGGTCATGAAGAGTAGATTGACTAGTTACGCCTGCAAATCACAGCAGTTTCATAAGCATCAGCAAAATCACAGATGATTTATAAACCCTCATTGTTACAACTACACATCATACTAAGAAGAGAACCATTTACCTGAAAACACAAGAAGAGTTTTGCAACCAGCATTCTTTCCAAATAAGATATCAGTGTCTAATCTATCACCCACCATACACATTTTGGAGCAACTGATTTGAAATCTACAAAACAAAATACAAGTTAAATTTCCCTAATTACATTTCATACAAACTCCAACAACAGAAGCATGATCACTCCTCTACATATGTGCTGCCACTTTGTCAGTTTATCTGCTTCAATTTCATATTGGTTCTCAAACTACACGGTGCCCAATTAATAAGACATGTCAAATCTTTTTTATTTTTGTATCATATTTATACATTTCAGATTAAAGCATCAGACTTCGGTAAAAAGGTAAGATTTAAAGTTAGATTACATGCTGGAATTCACATGAATGAAATTATATAAAATGGTTCCAATTAAATTGCTTACTTTTGTTGTAAGAAGTCCATTAAAAAGGTTGATGGTTTCCCAACTACAATAGGCTCCTTCTGAGTTGAACCACATATGGCAGCCACCATACACCCTGCACCTGAAATCCAAAATTGAAATATTATGAGAATAACTGTCAAGTCTCATACTAAGCCAAGTTTCTATAAGGTTGAAAGTGAAAGAAACCTGGCCACTCTTGCAAATCAGTCATGTGTCCAACTGCGTCCTGGTTAGTAGCAATGAATAGGCATCCCGGATTCTCACGAATGCAAAGGGTTCCATATCTGTCAGTTGAGAGCTTAAATGTCTTAAACAAATCAAAAAACTATTAACATGAAATCTTAAATATATACACAGTAATTAGCAAAAGCATTTCAAAAGTTAAGAGTTTAAAATATTTGTTGCAGAAATAATGACCATTATATCATTCAATTATTCATTTAGAAAGAAGTTCCATCCTAAATTCCATTAAACATCAGAGATTTTGAATGTAGTGTTGATTGTGACCTTTGCAAAGGTCAAAGACAAAAATATATATATATATTTTTTTTTTGGTTTTGAGTTAATCCAACTATAGAAAAGCCCTGGTTCTCTGGCTGTGGAAGGATGACTTACATGGGCATATGATATCAAAAACAAATGAAAAGAAGCCAAAGTAAAGGAAAAAAAAAGTGTAAATCTTTTTCTGAAACATTTTACATTTTCTTTAGAATGTATCCATAACTTCTTTCAAGGAATCAACATAGTTTTTAGAGGTCAAGTACATTCGCAGCCTATCACATGTTTAAGCGGTTTGTATTCAAGGGTTTCCTAAGGCACATGATCGCTACTGAAAAAGTCAACAGAAAGCAGACATAACATTGAGGAGAAAGGAACAAGGAATTTAGACATTCTTACTGAAGCTTATAATAGTTAATGTACTGGTCTAGTCCAACTACAACAGCTCCAACCTGGGATTAGGAGTTTTGCATCATTTTAATAGCAGGCAAACAGCACAAGTAAAATTCTAGTAGAACTTATGGGCCATGTGTCACATTACAGTCTTATCATGTTCAAAGAGGCAATTTGGTTTCAGCTGTACTGTCTTTTTGCCATCTTCCTGCAATAAGTTTCTCTCATTAGCATACCAATGGCAAAAGCTTAAGGCAAGGTTTTCCACTCTTAGTGGCAATAGTTAGAATCCAATGTTATAAAAACTAAAATGGACCAGCCAGATGGCATGCCAAAACTATTGACCAGCCTTAATTTGACCTCAAAATCAGAACCATTGGGCAATTATTCATGAAGCATAATACATAAGCTCATAAACTTTATTTTGAAAAAAATGAATAAATAAATAAATTACCGGGCCACCAAGACCTGTAAATCCAGCAAGCTGCAGCTCTTCTAATATACCTTCCTCACCAATCACATAAACCTGCAAAAGGAACAAAATTGTTGCAACAATTACGAACTAACATTACTTATCAAAAAAACAATTACGAACTAACATTGAGAAGAACAAGTGAAATTTACCAGCAATACACTAGACAAAAATTAGTTTTCAGACCACCAAATGCAACTTAAACAATAACCCAGATTGCAATTCATAGACAAACCATCCAACAACAGGATATTGATAATAGAATACTCTCATTGGGTATCAAGTAGTTCATCCCAACTAATTAACTAGCATTAGCAGCCTCTAATTCTACAGGCAATGAAACAAATCATGTAGTACTTTCTAGGAGCAATTACTATTTTCATTTTGAGCGAATAGGTAAATTAAAATAATGTAAATAGAAAAAGCTTGAACCTTTTTTTCTCTAGGAAAATTATTGACCTTCAAGAACATAGCAGCTGCAAAAGATGAGCAAAATATCTCATCCTACAAAAACCCACAAGAAAAAAAAAATGGTTGTAATCAGCATTCAAAAGCATTAGCATATAGATCACAAATATTGTAATAAGAAAAAAACAATTTCAAATCTATAACAAAATCAGTACATTTTGGGGAAAAAAATGTATTTGAAATGAAACAAACCTCAGAGACAGAAATTCCCAAGGATTGGAATTTTTTAGCATACTGTCTCCTTGATTTTGTGGAGTTATTGGTGACAAACACCAACTTCTTGCCCTGAAAAAAATATAAAAATAAAAAATAAAACCCAATAAGAAATTCAAAATTTTGGGATTAAAAAAAAAAAAAAAAAATTGGAGAAAGAGAAAGAGTGAGTGTGTGTGCCTTGGAGCGAAGCATATCTAATGTCTGTGAGACTCCATCGATGAGTGTATCACCCTTCCATATCACACCTATAAAAGCAAAACCCAGTTGTATTTTTTGTAAATTTAATACACATAACAAAGATTGAGATCGAAATCCAGAAATAAATATGTGTGTAGAAAGAGGAAGAATGGAAGTTAAAGTTAAAAGTGAGAGGAATAAGACCGTCACAGTCGAAGAGAAAAGCATCGACAGAGTTGAGAAGATCTCGGGCGTTGTGAGAGGAGAGAAGCTGGGAATGACAGTCTCTTTGTCTTTCTGCAACGTTCATGTTCATTGGTTGAGGGAACGTGAAATGTAAGCACTGCACAGCAATGGGACAAAAAAAAAATATATATATATATATATATTTATATGGAGAAGGGAAAAGACAGCTGCACGCTTGGAGTTTGGGACTTCGGAAAAAGAATATGCCAGCAGCACTTTCAAACAAACCCAAAATGTTTGTTGGATGAGGTGAGAGTCATGAGACTACCCGTTAGGTCATTTTCTTCTTCTTCTTTTTTTCCTTTTTTTTTTTTTTCTTTTTTTGGATTAATCCAATGTTTTTCCAACACTTCACTATTCTCCGAGCATGTATAGTTTCTCATCCCCACACATTTGTCGATTAGTCTTTTTTTTTTTTTTTTTTTTTTTTTGGTTAAAGATTAGTCATTTTGTTTTATTTTTTAGGGTAATTATGATCCATGGCTTAACAGGGTTGAAAAATGCTAAATACACTCTAGCGCAATATTTAGAAACCTTAGCACAAAGTTTTACGGCTAAATTGATTTTACCACTAAATAAAACAATATAGTCCAAGTGTAAGTTAAACTTTTTTTACTCACACTCATTATTCAATGTAGGATTAACCCATTATTTTTTCTTTTAAGAATACTAAGTATTTTTAACACACACACATGGAGAGACGGGAGAATGTTTTTTTAAAGAAACTTACAGTGGATACACCACTGTAAGTTTTTAGGCCCTTTTGGATATACTGTAAGTTTCTTTAAAAAAACATTCTCTCCTCTCTCCGTGTGTGTGTTAAAAATACTTAGTATTTTTAAAATAAAAAATAGTAGGTTAATCCTAAATTAGAAAATGAGTGTGAGTAAAAGAGGTTTAAAGCCTTTTGAATATATACCACTGTAAGTTTCTTTAAAAAAAAACTTCTCCCCTCTCCCCCTGTGTGTGTGTGGTTAAAAATACTTAGTATTCTAAAAAAAAAATAGTCGAAGTGTAAGTTACTTAGCAAATTTCCAAACCACTAACTACACTACACAAATATGGCAATATAGAAAGATAAAGGAAATAAAGAACAAGAAGGCAAACAACACATAACATCACAAAGTGTTATGGAAGAGGAAAACTCAAATCCTAGGCGTAAAAACCCCTCCCCCAACCATCCATCGACTATAAACCCTCCAAACCTATATCTCCCTGTGTACTTGAGCCCTCCAAGTTCCAGCTGGCAACCAACTCCACGAGTCTTTTCTTCACCTAACTTCCCAAAGTCACCACCTTTAAGCCACCAATGAAAGCCCAAAGGATTTGAATTTGGATATGGCTTCTCACGTTTCCAATGTCATTCTCTCACTCAAAAGGCCTGTGTTTGTGGATGAGGAAGGTGATTACAGAATCTCTATCAATACATTAAAAGAGATGGAAAAGAAAGATGGGAACTTGGTTTTTCTCAAGTAAAAGCTCTCGCTTTTCATACAAAGGCTTGGCTTCAATAATCTTCACATTTCTTGCATTTGTAGGGTTTGTTCAACCTTTATTTGAAGCCCCTTGCCACGCCTCACAGATGTGTGTGTGTGTGTGCTGGCAGATGTGCAATGGACAAGTACATAGCAGACTACAGAAATTGTGCAACTCATGACTTGGTCGCCCCTTAAGATTGCTAGTTGTTCACGAGGTGCACATCTGCACTCTCATCCAAAATACCTGCCACGTGGATCTCGCGGGCAAACTAGGCCATGAGCAAGTCACAAGATCACTGACTGATGATGCTTCAAATCTTCAAGGAGAGTTGCTCACTGTCGTTATCTAACAATGAGGGAAAATGCCTAACTCTTCCTCAAATGAAAAATATGAAGAAAAAAAAAATCAAAAAACAAATTTGATAATTCAATATTTTAGAGATTAAAAGTCCTTAAATTAGATAAAGAGATAAAAAACATCATCAAATTATTGTGAAACTTTAACCACAGAGGAAGAAATTATACAACGAGAAACAAATCCTCAAATTATCAACAAAAAAACACACTGTTCAAAATAGAAGTAGTCCAATTTAAAATAATACTAAAAAAGATCTTATGTCATTGATGTCAAGGACACATATGGCAATTGAGTGAAAAGAGTGAAGCTGGGAGGGGCTAAGGCAAAGGCTAAGATTGAGACTAAGATAGTGAAATGCAGAGAGAGAGAGAGAGAGAGAGAGAGAGAGAGAGAGAGAGAGAGAGAGAGAGAGAGAACTAAAAAAGGAAAAAATATTTGATGACAAGGTTTCCATGTGGCGAATAATGTAATCCATGCAATGAATCATGATGTGTAAAACAACCATATAAATTAATATATACTTAGTCTATTTGAGTTCATCAAGTGTTCCTTACTTAAACCCATAATATGATTGAAATTTTAACATTCTAAACCCATTAAACCCACACTAGTAAGTTTCTCGTGCGATGCACGAATAATTTTGTGATATTTTATGTAAAACAGTTTTGGATAATGTTGTATATATATTATAAAGAAAAAATAAACTAAATTAGAGTAAAGAAATATATACATTTTGAGATATTAAAAATTAGTTTAGTAACTTTACTGCATATTTGTAGCCTTCTTAAGCTAAGATTATTATTTTTTTAAATCATGAAACCAAAAATAAATGCAAGAGTAACAGAACTATGAAAATTAACTAATTTGTGTTGTGTTCACATATTTCATACTATGAAATAAAAGTGTGTCCAACTCTCTGACTGTTTTCCACTCACCGATAGTGCGACATTAAGATATGGTGCGGGTAAGTGTGAATGCTTATGTCTTATAGATGATTTAAAATTAAACCATTGTAGAATATAGCTTTACATTGCACATCAAATATTCTCTCTACTTATATACCCAAAACAAAAACTAACTAACCAAATTACCTAAACCTAAATCATATTTAAGCCCCTAATTTAAAAAATAAATAAATAAATTTACCCGTAGGGGTTTCAATGTCTTGATGGTTGTAGGAGGCCAATATAATAGAGGTGGTGACCCTTTAGATTCCTCTTTCTCTATTTTTCAAATGTTTTGTTAGTCTTAGGTCTTTTATTTTGGTAATATATAGTGAAATAGTGCGTTTTATTTAACAATCCACAACATTTTGTATCTCTCTATCTTTCTCTAGAGTCTTATCTCGTTAGTTATTACTATTAGTCTTTACTTATTTTTTTTATTTTTATTTTTTTAATACTAAAACAGTGAGTATGCTAAAAGACATGAAGAATAGTGAAAGGTGTGGTATAAGCTTAGACAATTAATGAGATATTAATGAGATAACAATAAAATAAGTTAATGTGAACTTTTAGGTAACAGTAAAAAAAACTTAATGAAATATGTAAAAAAATGTTAAATGCAAAATTAGAGTGCCACTTGACAGAACCTCATGCACTCTCGCATGAGGTCTATTTGACCTGTGAGTGGTCAAAATCAACAACTATCTTTTAAGTTGAATTAGTTTGGTTGGATTTTCAGGAATTGGGTGATTTTTTACTCAAAACCATATATTCCAATTTGGGTGATTAGCCAATCTCCACCAAATATGGTAGTAGAGGTCAAGAAAGGAGGCTAGCAACTAGTGAAGAGAAATGCCAACAAGGGTGAAGTTAAGAGGATCGACTATAGCAGGATGAGTTAACGGTCCTTAGAGATAATGTGTCAATCTAGGATTGGCAATTTCACATCGATCTATCCCTCCCCACGCCAAATAGGTGATGGGTGGGGACAAGGCAAAATCTTTGTGTTTTTCTCTTTGAATATTTGCTAGTGATGCTGAGATTTTGGTAAATATTTTTATTCCTTTTTGTTATGTGGGCCTTGGTTGAGGTTTAAATGAATGCTCTATAAAAGCTTAGAACTATCTACTGCCTTTCAACAGCCCAAAGCGTTCACTCGGTCCAGACCATAAATATAACAGAAGCTTTAGAATAACAGTAGATACTATTGGGCTATTTTGAACACCATAAACTATTTAGGCCCAAATATTTTATCCGTATTAAAACGAATGAAGCTTCAGATGTTTACCCCCTCCCAACAAATAAACGAAAGAAACTTCAGATTTTAGATTATTTTCGGGTCTTTTTTTTTTTTTTTTTTATACAACAAACTTTGTTATAGTTAATGGCTACAATTGTCCTCATTATCTTTTTATTAAATGTGAATTTTGACAAATTCACCATTGGATTGAATTTTCTTCCTATATTCTCTATGCTTGAAATTTTTTCAAAAAACCAAAGATTAATAGCTATATCATCAATCAAATATTTGAATTTCAAGTTTTTGTAATATAAAATTATGCATAAAAAATAATTTTATGAATTGAATAGTAAATAACATCTGATTGATACGAAATTTGATATGAGTGTTAAGAATATAAAAAAATATGCAATCTAATAGTTAGATTTTCAAAATATATAGTCATGCTAATTTTTTTAGTGGGAATTATAACCACTAACTATAACCAAGTTTGTAACCAAATTTTTTCCTTTTTTATATACATTGGTGGAACCCTAAATTTCTTATTTAAAAATACCATGAGGTGTCAATTGAGTTACAAGTCTCTTGACGATTATTATGAGGTGCCATTATTATTGCCTTTTACTTTCAAACCATCATAATAATTATTTTTTTAAGGGTGGAATTCAAATCCAAGCCTTTTATTTAGCGATAAAAAAAAAAAAATCTTAGTTGAACTTCTCCGTTGGAAAAGGCAATAATAATACTAAAATATGTCAATTGAGCTATAAGCCTTTAACAATCAAACAATAATAAAAATTATACAAGAAGATTATTTATTATAACTCTATTTTTTTATAACACATACCTTTGCCATGACGTAGTACCTTGTACAAGAACGACACATTAATTGTTATGTATACACGTGTTTAAGAAGTCTCACATTAAATAATAATGTCAATAGTAATGGTTAATATAACATATTTGGACCAAACTTAATCTTTCAAGTTGAGTGGTGATCTTATATATTATATCAACCAGGGCTAGCCCTAGGCTTAGGCCAATCAGGCCATTGCCTAGGGCCCCCTTACTAGAGAATGCCCCAAATTTGGGGGCAAATTTTTTTATTTATTTATTTTTTTATATATATAAATATTTTTGGGAGATATTAAAACATTTTAGTTTACATTTTTTTTTTTCACTATTAAGAAAGCTCAAAGAATTAAGTAATGCTAAAGATAGAGATAAGACAAATTTAAATAAATAGGTCTTACAAATAGACGTGTTACTAATCACAAGTAATTCAAATAGAAAAATATTAAAAATACTATAAATTTTACTACATAACTTTTATTTATTTAATTATTTTTATACAAAATAAAAATTTTATTCTAGCCTAATCTAAGTGTATATGTATGCAAAACTCTCTTCTAAAGACTTAAATCTCGGTCATTACCCCCCACACCCCACAAGAACTTATACTTGTGAAGTGATCACTACACCAAGGGTGCGTAGTGGTCTCCATAACTTTTATAATTTGATGTGACAATGAATATGATAGGTAGATTTCAACAAACTATTGAATGCATTTTTGAATGAATATTTGTGACTAGTGATACATCTTTGTAATTTTCATGTTGTAAATTTTATAATATTTATAGTATTTTTGTAAGCCTCGTGTTATTAATCACATTCATTACAACATTAGTTTGTAGTAAAATTTATTATAACTTTAGCATTTTCTCAAAAAAAAAGTCATATTAAAGAGTAAAAAGAATGGATTTTAAAAAAATTATTATATAAAATGCTAGTTAAATATTATTTAAGTGATAACATAAAGGCCCCATTTGAAAATTTTGCCTTAGGCCTCGAAAACGCTTGGGCCGGCCCTGATATCAACTGGCATGTAACCCATGCAAATGCATGGATGCATTTAAAATTAAACATAATTTTTATTATAAAAATATAAATAATTAGTCAAATTTTTTTTTTTTAAAATAGCACGTAGCAAATGCATACGTATGAATACATTTAAAATTAAACACAATTTCTATCATAAAAATATAAAATAATTAGTCAATTTTTTTTAAGTAAATGTAATTAGTCACATTTAATACTACTTATGATAATTTTTTTCTAATTTTTAATAAGATAGAATGTCTGGTGATCTTTGTTGTGTGGTGATTTTTATTGAGTATATGTAATTTTTTTTTTAATTTTATAGTTCATTAATATTAGATTGTTAGTATTTTGCATTCATTAACTCACTTGACACAAATATTAAAAAACTAAAGTGAACATATGGCACAAACTTAAGTGGATAATTATGATGTGGTCCCCCACATAAATTTAGACGCATGACACAAAATTAGATTCTAATTTCAAATTCTAATTGAACTTTCTCTGAATTTTGCCTATATATATATATATATATATAAATATACTACAACACATTAATTGTTGTATATACACGTGTTCAAGAAGTTTCACATTAAATAATAATGTCAATAGTGATTAGGTTTTTTTTTTTTTTTTTTTGATAGCAAGTCAATAGTGGTGGTTAATATAACATATTTGGACCAAACTTAATCTTTCAAGTTGAGTGGTGATCTATGGGTTTCAGTTAGCTCAACTGGTAAAGTCACTGATAGTTGAATAAGAGATTTGGAGTTCAATCCCTGCTTACATAAAAAACCGATTGGTGTCTTGGTCTAATAATAAAACAAATATTATTAGGAGCAAACATCATAGGTTGAAAGAGTCTCTAAAAAAAAAAATGGTTGAGTGGTGATCTTATATATTATATTAACTACGACACATTAATTGCTGTGTATACACGTGTTTAAGAAGTCTCACATTAAATAATAATGTCAATAGTGATGGTTAATAAACATATTTAGACCAAACTCATTGACTTAATCTTTTAGGTTGAGTAGTTATTTTATATATTATATGAACTACTCAATTGAGGACTACTCAATTGAGGTCTCCTCAATGAGTTATTTCCTTAACAAGAAGAAGTAATAAGCATCCTCACACCAACACAGCCCAACTGCCTATCCCCTGAACCTACTCACTTTTCTACTGCAGTATTAATTCCTAATGTAAAACCGACTCCTTCAGTCCTTTGCTCCTATAAAAGGTCCTTGTTTATGTCAACTATGAATACATAATCAGTGATGGTGCAAGATCCAATAAATTCTCATTAAAGCCTCCACCCTCTTCAAAGTGCAGCATTCAAAACTCCCACATATTCCCTTAGACTGATCAAATTGACCTTTACATTCTTCAGTTCAGCAGCAAAATACGATCTCAAAGTCCCTAGTGTCAACCCCCCTAACTTCACTATCCCTCAGCCCAAAGTTGAAAAAAAAAAAATCCTTACCAACCACCCATTTTTTATATCTTGTATGACCAGGAAATTTGATTGACCAAAGTGAAAAACAAAGAAAAATGACACCATTATGAAAGTCCGCAAAATTGAGCTTTGAAAATAGAGTAACTTGTAGCTCGTGCAGTTTTTTAATAATGGGTCCAGTTCAAGATTGATGGCTGCATTAATGGATAATTAGATGTTGTTTGCTACTCCTATTCTAACAGTACTATACTATTGCAGAGATCTATCAGAGTATTAGGCCAATCTCAACCATTGGATGCTTTTACTCGTACTTGATCAAAAAACAGAGGAGCTAGCTAGGATTGGACTTTTAGTTGGTGTGAAATTGTGAATGCACCTGATTTTTTGTTCCACACGAGTTCAACAACTTGGGTTTATATTCTATGCATTAAAACAACGTGGGCTGTGTGTGAAACAGACTAGTTTGGTGGAACTTTGTACCAAGAAGACAAAAAACAAAGGACCAATTAAATACGAGAATCTCAATACTCCAACAATACGCAATTAAGTAAAACCACGTGTCACCAGTCACGTGTTGACAGTCAGTTTCTCTAAAGTACTGTACAATTACCTCAACTACATGTACTTATATCTACAAGACTAAATCATGAACCAAACAAAGATATACATTATGACAATTTGACCATCTATAATAATTAACTAATTCTAAAAAATCTGAAATACATTGTTGGTCTTTGAAGTTTTAATCCATGAACGATTTTAGTCCCTCGTGTTTTTTTTTGAGTGAAAGTCCCTCATGTTTTAAGTGGTCGCTTTAGTCCTTAATTTGATGACATGGTCAGATTAAAAACTGACATGTCATTATTCCATTAGACACATTAAGTAAAGTGATCTCTTTAAATTTGTTTGAAACTAAAAACGATCACTTCAAATATCAGGGATTAAATCACTCATGAACTAATGTATAGGCACTAACTATTATTGAAGCCTTCTAAAAATACTTAATAACCATTTGAACCAAATTCGCTAACCATCTATGATATATTCTATTCCGTTCAACAAAGAGGGGTTACATCTTTCAATAAATTTTAGGCTAAAATGCCTTTATCTTGATTATAAAATAGTTTCAAAATAGGTCGATATAAAGTTTGGTTTCATAGAATTCAATGTTTACTCTTTGGTTACAAGAAAGTTTCATGGCCTAAAAAATTATACACGGACCTGAATGGATTCTTGAGCATCGCCTATTATATTACGAAGAGCCCAATTACATGGAGACCAAGAAACTTCGACATCACCATCACTGGAACAATTTAAGGCTAAAGACACCCCTCCTTGAATGACAGCACCACCATTCTCATCCTCAGAGACTGATGTGTGCAGCAACTCCACCTTGCCTCCATGCCACATGGGAGCTTTGTATGATGAAATTAAGCCACTTGGTAGCATCAAGTTGACTGTGCTTCCGTTTTCGAGTCCCATCTTGGCAACACAGTTATCACCAATACCTTCAAAGGTGACACCATGTCCACTGAATTCTTCCTCCAAGTAGTCCACATTGATGGGTTGGTATGGGATTGAAGCCACTGATGGTAGTGGAAATTCTCTCTTGCTATTGTAGTACTGACTAAAATTGCATGGAAGATACGTGTGGGAAGAAAACAAATGTTTAGCAGGTGGTTTAGTGGATATGGGAATGAAATAATTGGGTGAGAATAGTGAAAGTGAATTGCAAGCCATGCTCATGCTTCTTTTCAACTTCAAGTCTTTTCCTTGACAGTCTTATTAGGCGTTTCCATTGTTGATAATGTATAGCATTTTCTTCTTTAGATATTATGGACAGAATGAATTAAAAAAAAAAAAAAAAGATTTTTTTTTTTGGAGAGAGAGAGTGGGGTCGACTTATCCCTATTGGCTTGTGTTTAAAAACAATGCCTTATTGCAAATGGATAATGAGACAAATGTTATTGGTTACGTTTTTTTTCGCGAGATATCCTTTGGATTTATAACCTTTATGACCTCCATTTTTTTGTAAACTACGATATGGCCCTCATTTGTAAACTACTTTTATATATGCATTTTTTTTAAAAGGCAATATGCTTTCCCTTGTCTTGCCTCCTTTCGTTTTTGTTTGTTTCTTTCTTTCTTACACCTACAAACCACTAATAAAATGTATCTCCCAAAAAAAAACACCCACTAAAAAAATCCTATTATTTGCTAATGATGGTGCTTAAGCTCACTAATAAAGAACTATTTTTCTTCCATAAAAAATAATACAAGTTTTATTTTTGGGAGAAGTTAATCAATGTCTTAAGGGTATTAGTTTAGGAAATATTTTTAAAAACATTTTATAGGGAAAAAAAAAAGGTAACTAATTTTTTTTAACAATTTTTTATATTTTTCATAAAGTGTGGTATCAAACTTCTAAAATATCCCATTAACAAATTCTCTAAGATCATTGGTTTATGAAATATTGTTAAAAACTTTTTATGGAAAAATAAAAAGGTAACTAATTTTTAACAGCTTTTTATATATATTTTTTATTATAAAAGTGGTATAAAATTTTTATTAAAATGATCCATCATCCTTTAACCGGGCCCTATTCTTTTGGTAAAAACTTAGAAAAATACTTGCTATTAGTTATAATTGGTAGTTGTGGGGTTGCAAGAATAAAAGACAAATATGTGAAATATGCAAGATAACAAAATAAAAACTTGATTATGCAATTGCAATATGTATTAATGCTAATTCTAACGTTGTTGCTTCTTTAGCCATATAATGAATCCTAGAATGGAGTATACATATTAAAAAGGATCTTGCTTGTGTCGAGTTCTCATACAAAGACATGACCAAATATAGACATGTGTTCCATTGTATCTTTTCATTTTTGGATAGGAATGTTCCATTGTATCTTGATTTGAGAAATGTGTCCACATTTTGCAATGTTTAGTTCATCTATAACAAGATACATATTGAACCTTGTCAAAAAAAGAAAAAAGAAAAAAAGAGAGTAACAAATTCAAGTAAACATGACCAACTGATCCAATCATATACAACCATATAGAAGTTAAGGCAAAACACATTCAAATGTAATCTTAACATAGAGATTAAGGTGAATAGACATGACTAATTGATCTAATTAACGTGGAGGGATTGGTCTAGTAGATGGAAATGTGATGACCTTAGTGAGTTTATGATTTTTATAAATTTTAAAAAATATAAATACGTCATTTTTCAAAGTTATAAAATTTCAAATTCTCAAAATTTTCAAATTACTATACTATGCTTGGAAAATCTAACCCTATATTAAAAAAATTAACTAACCTATCATAGATCTATGTTTAGTAGTAACTAATAATTGTTTAGAAGTGTATAAAGTGAACGTTATGAGCTCAGATTCCTTCGCCTATAAGAAAAGAATAAAGGAAAAGATTTTATAATTATATCCACTATATAAAGCATCTATTAGCCAACATAAGGAAGTCTTTTTTTTTTTTTTTTTTTTTTTGATAATTCACATTAGGAAGATTTATTTAATCTATATATTAAATCACATACACATGCTGTATCATAAGTTTATAAGGAACAAAATCACAAATACAGCTCACAAGGAATCTACTCACTTTATCAACTTTTCTACTTGTTGCTTAAAAGACACAAGCTCACTAAATGGGCATCCACTCAACACATTCTTATGCCCCTATAACATAAGAATGTGTTGAATCTTTGGGTTGGTAAATAAATTATAAATCAATAAAAAGGTGACACATATAAAAGTGGAGCCAATCCAACACATTCCCTCGTCTTTTTTTGGGTCTAAATGAGCAAAAAAAGTTGAAAAATATACTTTACTATAAAGTATAAATTCAAAAGTTAGAATATGGGTCCCTATAGAATATGGATATTCCCAAATAGGAGTAATAAGTAATGGCAAACTTGTGCAATTCATAGAAAGATTTTACTACCGTGTGCGCTAAAGGTACATAATAGTATACTATTTTTAAAAAAAATTTATCAAAAATTAAAAAAGTTTTCAATTCTTAAACACTTTTTCCAAAAACGAATTTGTTAATATATCCACTTACCATTCATAGAAAATGCAGTCCATTCTATAAATAATAAGCTGAGTCCGAAACAAGAAGTGCGCCATAATACCTGTCTTTCTGTCTTTCTCTTTCTTTGACTCTCTCTCTCTCTCTGAAAGCTCTTTTTGAGGGTGTCAATGGCGGATCTGAAGTCAACATTTCTGAAGGTATACTCGGTTCTGAAATCAGAGCTCCTTGAAGACCCTGCTTTTGAGTGGTCAGATGATTCTCGTCAATGGGTCGAGCGGGTTCGTTTCCATTCCATCTCATATTCCTATATTGCTTCTCATTTGCTTTCTCATCATTCAAGCTCTTCTTTTTGCTCTTTCATATTTGATAGAGTTTCTATTTTTGTCATGGGGTTGATTTTTTTTGAATAATTTGATTACTTTATAGGAAGCTGTAAGTTCAGATGCCATTCCTTACATGTTATCCACATTTTTTTGCTTGAAAATAGGAAACCTCAACAAATCAAACAATGAGAATGACTGTGTTTTGAATGACTAGTACGAGAGATTCAGGTTAACTGATATTGTTAAAATAGTCTTGGAAAACATTGAGATGGTAAATGGTAATATTCATGTACTAAGAATTAAGAATTGTAGATATGACCCAACATAATTACACTGGAAACTGCAAAATGGGTTTGGTTATAGGGAAGAGCTAGTTTAATTCTGGTTGGCCCTTCAATGGAATGGAAAATTGATTGATAGGGAAGGTTTTTCTCATACTGTTATTTATTAAATCCATACACAATATGTTGGGAAGGTAGTGATTGTAGATCATAGACCAAAATGTTCCTAGGGAGACTGAAAAATTAGAAGTATGGTATTCTAGCAAATGCCTTTTGATTTGTTTCCGGCACTTGAAAGACTTACCCCTTTGTCTTTATCACTTCTAAATCCTAATATCCTCTCCTAAAAACTTCTGCAGGTTCAATAACCATTGCAATTTTCTGTTTTTAATTACTTTCTGTTAGTTCCTAAACATAAATTTCCCTTTTGTGCCTCTAGTTTATAATTCGAACTAAGTTCATACTTCATACTCTTAATAGTAAAAATCTCCCTCCCTTTCTCTTTCTCTTGAAGTGTGTGTATGTGGGTGTATGTGATTGTCATTCATAAATTTATGCACCTTATATTTGGTTTCCTCACTGTCTTGTTTATTCTCTCTATTCCAGATGCTGGACTACAATGTGCCTGGAGGTAGGAATTAAGCATTTTTGTAAAGATGTTGAACAACGCTTCTGCTGTGAATTTAAAGCCATCAAGGAAAATGAAATTGGGTGAAATAAGGAAGAACTTTTAAAAGAAACATACCTTGCTGAAATAGCTTTTGGTTATACTCTATTTTGCAGGAAAGTTGAACCGGGGGTTGTCTGTTATTGACAGCTACAAATTGTTGAAAGAAGGAAAGGAACTAACTGAAGAGGAAATTTTTCTTGCTAGCTCTCTTGGTTGGTGTATCGAATGGGTATGACAATAGAAGGCCTCCCCTATTCATAGATTTTTTTTCCATAGTTAATTTTTTTTTTTGCATAGTTTGTGTTTTGCAGGTACATTACATACTTACTGTTTTGTGATAAAAATATTGCAGCTTCAGGCCTATTTTCTTGTTCTTGATGACATCATGGATAACTCTCACACACGGCGTGGTCAACCTTGCTGGTTCAGATTGCCTAAGGTTTGTGCCAATAATTAATTTGTTCTATTAACTTCAATTATTTTTTGAGGTTGACATTGCTGGTAAATCACTTAACTGGGATAATATGTATGTTTTAGATTGGTTTGATTGCAGCAAATGATGGGGTTATACTTCGAAATCATATCCCGAGGATCCTGAGGAAACACTTCAGGAATAAGCCATACTATGTAGATCTGCTTGATCTGTTTAACGAGGTGGTTGATTTGCATAGCTTTTGCTTAATGAGTTCTCATTTAGGTTATATGCTAAAAGTTTCCTTATCTTGTGCTTTACATAGGTGGAGTTTCAGACTGCTTCAGGACAAATGATAGATTTGATTACTACAATTGAAGGAGAGAAAGATCTATCCAAATACACATTGTCACTGTGAGTAAAATATTATGACAGATCTTTTTTAAGGAAATACTGTATTTAGACCTTTGTGCAAAAGATAAATAGCCAACCCATATGCAAGTTCTAGCCTACCCAGACAATGCAGGCAAATTTCTGCATCAGCAAGAGAATAAGTTATAAACCCTGGCTTAGATTTTGACAAGAAATTAGTTTAGATTTGAACAAGAAAATAATACACTAATTGCAGGGAAAAGTTGTTATATTTAGCATGACAATAACATATTCACTTTAGGAATTGATTCTAGTCAGCACAGAGACAGATCCATCTTCCTTGCTTTAGACATCTTATACATAATTGCATTTCCTTGTCTTTGGAAAAACTAGTGTGTAGCTTCAACTGTGGATGCTTATGCATTCTGCAATGTGACTATATGGGTCTCTTTCTAAATCCAAATTCTCTTGTAGTATTATTTAAGCTGTAAAATTTATATACTTATTTTTTCATGACAATTGTGAATTCTTTTCTATATCTAATGTTTTTGCAAACTGGTTGAAATTTTATGCAGTCACCGCCGCATTGTTCAATACAAAACTGCCTATTACTCATTTTACCTTTCAGTGAGTATAAATCCTCATCACAATTAAAGTATGCATTGCCTGGATAATTAGTGCTCCTCTTTGTTATAGTGTGCTGTATTCTTGAGAAAATTACATCAATTTGAATCTGTGTGGGTTTTTTTTCTTCTTTCTGGTTTGAGATTGCCCTCTGCTAGCCCCAAAAAACTGGTCTCTGAAGTTTGAAGTAACATATTAGCTACTTGTTCCTGCACGTATAGACTTTTTTGATCTTCACTTAAATGCAATATAGACTTATTATTTGAGAAGTCGGCAAGACAATGTTGACCATTTTTTTTTGTTGGAGTGTATCCGTATCTCCTCCCCTCCAAACCCCGTACAATGACATCTAATCTTAATGACTTCATTTGATCTTTGTCATTGAGACATTGTCATTTTGGTTAACCAAAACTCTGCCAATCCACTCAGGTTGCATGTGCATTGCTTATGTCGGGTGAGCAACTGGACAACCATATTGATGTGAAGAACATTCTTGTGGACATGGGGATTTACTTTCAAGTACAGGTAATTTTTATAAAGCAGAAAGAAATTCTAATTTGGTTTTCACATATATGTATGGGATTCTGAGACATAAATTGTTGGATTTAGCTTTCAAGTTTGGAGAGGCACAGGTGTAAATGATTTGATAGATTTTCAACGATGATAATTTTTTCATTTGAAGTGTTATATATATATCTTCTAAATTGGGTTAGTTATGCATAACCAAAGCCATATTGGCTTAATGATATAATGTCATTCTTATTATCTTATACTTGTCCGATGAAAGGAAACTTGAGTTATAACTTTATTTTTATTTTTATCTAGATTTACAATAGTGTTAATTCAATCACTGTGAAGACCAAAGTGTGTGTGTGTGTGTAGCAATGCTTTATTTGCTCAGATGGACCTTTATTTTTGTCAATTTCAATAGTCTGCATGTTCTTTTCTTTTGTAGGATGATTATTTGGATTGCTTTGGTGATCCTGAAACAATTGGCAAGGTGAGATTCATTTTGATGGATTTATTTATATACAGATGAATTATGGGTTTTTTTTTTTTTTTTTTTTTTTTTTTTTTTTAAAGATGTGGAAGTCTTTACTTGAGTCCTTTGTACTATCAGATAGGAACAGACATTGAAGATTTTAAGTGCTCTTGGTTGGTGGTAAAAGCACTGGAACTTTGCACTGAGGAACAAAAGAAAGCGTTACATGTAAGAGTGGATCTTCCTTTGTATGTTATCTTGTTTCCCCCATCAAAATTAGAATTGCTCATTTACTATGTTTTCAGGAGAATTATGGCAAACCAGACCCAGCAAATGTTGCAAAAGTAAAGGCCCTCTATAAGGAGCTTGATCTTCAGGTTTGTACATTAACTTAAAAGAGTATTTCAATTAAGATATGCTTTTGGGATATGAAATTTTATAATTTCCTCTAACATCAGCTTGAAAGGAAAAAAATAAATCGTTTCTTTGCTTTTTTCACATCAAGAAGTTGAAATAATATGTTGGCTTATTCTCGTGAATTTATGTTGTTTGGCCATTGGATTATTATCATATATATTTCCCTATTTCCAATTCATAGGGTGTATTTGCGGAATATGAGAGCAAGAGCTATGAGAAGCTGGTTACCTCTATTGAAGCTCATCCAAGCAAAGCAGTGCAAGCAGTGTTGAAATCATTCTTGGGTAAAATCTACAAGAGGCAAAAATAGAGGATCAGTGAAGAACCAGGACAGAGACAAAAGGGTGGAATATGCAGAATATTCCCAGTCTTCTTATCCTGATTTGTATTTCCAATCAAAGAAAGAATAATGTTGTTGTATCCTATTCTTAAAAACATCTTAATGCTGCTGGTTTTGCTTGGTTTTGTTTCTACTATCAAATAAATCTTTGAAGTTCCTAACTATCGATTTGTAATGTTGATTTGTGAATGGCTAGTAAATTTATTACATAATCAGATTATATCCTTCAATCTGATTAAAAACTATTCATTGGCTCCAACCTTCATTAGCAGCTCAATCTATAGGCTCTTCATTGTTAACAAAATGAACTATTCAGTGCTGAACCTGAGAGAAGGAAAATAAAAATTAGTCAGACTCACAGTTCCCTTTAAAGCCTACTCTCTGAGCTTGCTCATTGTTAGGATTACAATGTTTTTCACAATATTCTTTATATTTTGTTAAGGCAATAAGTTGTTATTGCAGCAATATATCACTTTTCACATAAATTCCCTATTAAAATCATTTTATTATAAACCAATCACAAAATGTCACCCCCTTTTGATAAAAATAAGTTATACATTTTTTTTTGGGGGTGTTATTTAGGCATATTTGAACTTGAAAGGCTATATATACAAGTATGCTGTACCTATCCTTCATTCTTTTCTTTTTTTGAGGGATACCTACCATCAATTCTGTTAGTGTGAATTGAGGAAATTTCATTTGAATTAGAATTTAGAACTCATTAAATTATTATTGTGAAAGAAAGAAATGTCAGAGGAAAGAAAAAGCCAACAATTTCTAATTGTGTCATTGTGTGGATGCTAAAGAACACAAAATTTTAAGCAAAAACGTCAGAAATTTGGCTAATGTGGACTGTTTGTTAATATTCGGCGGCTCAAACTCAAACACGGTGTCACCAATCACCAAATGTAAATGGCTTATCCATATCGTTTAAGCAACTCATCAATCTTCTCCAAAAATGAAAAAAAAGTAAAGTAGGAAATGATTCATACTCATACTCCAATATATATATATATTTTTTACAAGATAGAAATTCTATTCTAACTCAATTTAAGTGTATATGTGTGTGAAGCTCCTTCTTAAATACTTGAACTCCAGCTCTTATCCCCACACCCTATAATCATTTATAATTGTGGAGTAACCATCGCACCAAAGATGTGCGGTGGTCATACTCCATTACTAAAATGAGCCTAATGGCGTGTTTCAACTTTCAAAGTTCTAGTCCATTAACCATTATATATTATAATTATTAGGGGTAATTACACATAACCTACCTGTGATTTGAGCAAAAATTACTTTGCCTATCTATGGTTTGAAAAGTGTCACTTAATCCACCTGAGGTATGTTCCGTTTGTTAAAATCAAGGGTAAATAAGTATTTTTGCTCAAATTTTATGTCTCTCCTCTCAAAACAAAAAATAGGCAAAAAAGCAAGAGGAACAAGATCAAAAGGGAGGGTTTTGAGGTAAAAAAAAAAATTTGCACCCAAACAAATTACACAATGGAACAATACCACTCAATCGTCACCCACAAGCGCCGACGCCGCCGATGATGCCACCGATTTCTTCCTCCCTCCTCCTCCCTGAAACCAAGCCCACAACAGCATCACAATGTCCTTCCTCCGTCCTCAGCGCTGAAACCGAACCCAGCAGTAAGTTCCATTCATGCTCTGCTCCTCGATCTCGTCGGTGGTGGTTGAAGAGACGACCTCAATCCCGTCACTGTTGTGTGCATCCCAGCCTGATCCTTGCCCCGTGAAAGTTCCAATCACCGTCGTTCCTCCGTGGGTATGTCTTCTTCTTTATTCAAATTTTTTTTAATATATAATAAAATTGATAACACAAATTTCGCTGTCAATGTGTGATTATTACTTATGGGTTCTTCAATGTTGTGTGTATCCCACACCGATCCTTGCCTCGTGAAAGTTCTGATCACCATCGTCCCTTTGTGGCTAACTTTTTCTTTATTCAATTTTCGTTAATACATAAAAAAAAATTGATAACACTTGTTCGCTGTGAATGTGTAATTATTATTTATGGGTTCTTGAATATGTCTTTACTTCATTCTGTAGCTTTAGTGTTTGATGATTTGCTTCAGTCAATTTTCCTATTTTGCTTTTGTGTTATTTACAAAATGTGGTACTATCTTGTGGGGGTAATGTTCAGAGTTGCAATCCTCTTCTCATTGGGTCATGAAAATTTAAAAAAGAAAAAAAAAAAAAAAAAAAAAAAAAAAAAAAAACTGAAAAAAGTTATAAGTTAAGCACAACAGATTGCATTACTAGCAACAATCTTCAATTATTAAGAGAGACACAGAGAGCCAAATTATTGTCAGAAGTAGTTTGTGTGTGTTAAGAATAATTTTTCCCAAGCATCACAATGTCCAACAGCATCACAATGTCCTTCCTCCGTCCTCAGCGCTGAACATGAACCCAGCATTGTAGGTGTTCTTTTTTTTTTTTTTTTTTTTGGGTATGTTCTTCATGTTCAAAATTTGTGTGAATGGAGAGAGGAACAAATACCACTTTTTGATTTTGTTTTTTTTGCATTTTTGTGCTATTTTTTGTTTTGAGGGAATTGACATAAAATTTGAGCAAAAATACTTATTTACCAGTGATTTTAACATAGGTGGGTTACGGAAAATAATAGAACATACTTCAAGTGGGTTAAGTGACACTTTTCAAATCACGGTTAAGCAAAGTGATTTTCGCTCAAACTACAGATAGGTTACATGTAATTACTTTTTGCAGATGATAGCCTGATTTTTTGCCAAGCTACCTTGAAGGAGTGTGAAGTTTTGCAGCAGGTCCTTTCAGTTTATGAATCAGTGTCTGGGCAACAATTGAATAGGAGTAAAACTTCTTTGTTTTTTAGTAGAAATACTCCAAGGCCGATTCAGGAGGAGATACAAAGGAGGTTTAGGGCTCCAGTGATCCGGCAGCATGAAAAATATTTGGGGTTGCCTTCTCTGGTGGGGCGATCTAAGAGGAATACCTTCAATGATCTTAAGGCGAAGTTGGGGAATAAATTATCTGGCTGGAAGGAGAAGCTTCTCTCAAGTGCAGGCAAAGAAATCTTGATCAAATCAGTAGCCCAAGCTATTCCGGCCTATACTATAAGCTGTTTTAAGCTCCCTGATACTTTGTGTGATGAACTTGCTGGCATGGTGAGGCGATTTTGGTGGGGGCAACAGGAAAACCATAATAAATTGGCATGGCTAAGCTGGGACAAGATGTGTGCACCAAAAGAGGAAGGAGGTATGGGCTTTCGAGATTTGAAAGCTTTTAACATTGCTTTGCTAGCTAAATAGGGGTGGAGGCTTCAGAATTGTCCAAATTCATTATTTCACCGAGTGTATAAAGCTAAGTATTTTCCGAATGGTGATTTTTTGAATGCGTCGTTGGGGAGGCATCCATCATATTCTTGGCGTAGTATTATGGAAGCTCAAAAGGTTGTTCAATTAGGATGTTGCTGGCAGATTGGTAATGGAGGCTCGGTCAACTTGTGGAGAGATAAGTGGCTGGCCTCCCCGCCATCGCACAAGCCTGCAACTGTTCCTCATTTCTTCCCTAATGATGCCTTAGTTTCTGCCCTTATTTATCCGGAGACAGCAACTTGGAAGTCAGATATAATCCATGAGGTTTTTCTCCCTTTCGATGCCGAAGCTATTCTTTCTATTCCTCTTAGTCCGTCGCTGCCTGCTGATAGGTTGAAAAAAAAAAAAAAAAGAGTAAAGAACTAACTATTGAAAATATCAGTATGAATACCCAGCTACTGCATTATCTGAAGAAACAAAAAAGACTATTCAGTGCATTGTGCAACTCCTAGGCCTAGCATTCTTTTAGAACTCAGACCATATGAAGAAGTTGTTTACTTAATATTTGAAAACCTATTTAAGTAGGTTGGCAATATCTTGCCCATGAAAGTCAATTTGTTTTCTCGGAAAGTAACCCAGGATAATATTTGTGATGAGTGTGGGACTGCTGTGGAGTCCACGGCTCATGTGCTTTGGCATTGTGCTAGAGCTAAGGAGGTGTGGACAGCTGCGAATATTGATCTCGGTTCAGACGTTGGAGAGGTGAGGGATTTTATTGATTTGGTTTGGTATGCTCGGAACGTGAAATAGTGGTCGGTTCAGGAGTTGGCTCGGCTATTTTCTGTGGCTTGGGGCATTTGGTCCAATAGAAATGAGATTCGGGTAGGGGGGCCTCGTAAATCGGCTTCTGGTATTGCTGGCTGGACGTTGGAGTTTTTGGAGGAGTTTCAAGTGGCAAACCATTGTATTAAGACCAAGTCTCCTGAGGTAGATGTTGGTTGGGTTCTTCCTCAGCAACCATGGCTCAAAGTCAATGTCGACGGTGCAGTTTTTGAGAGACAGCGAGCGGCGGGTGTTGGTGTCGTTATCAGGGACCATCTTGGGTTGGTGCGTGTTGCACTGAGCATGAAGATCCACGCTCCCTTGGGTTCTTTGGAGATTGAAGCCAAGGCGATGGAGGAAGGAATGCGGTTTGCTGGGGATCATGGTTTCAGTTCAGCTATCTTTGAAGGCGATTCAATGGTGGTTCATAACTCTCTCACCGGATTAATCACTTCTCCTGCCAGTATCTGCAATCTGATCTCTGGCTCTTTAATTCAAGCTAATCGGTTCAGAGAATGTTCCTTTTCTGTTGTGTCAAGGGGTGGTAATAAAGTAGCGCATGGGTTAGCCCAGCATGCTAAGTCTTTATCCGAGTCTGTCATTTGGTTAGAATCTTGCCCTCCATTTGTGGAGCATTTAGTGACTTCTGATGTAATGTTTTCTTCTTCTTAATAAAACTGTCGTAGTTCACATCAAAAAAAAAAAAAAAAAAAAAAAAAAAAAAAAAGAAATTGTAAAAAAGGAAGAAAATAAAAGTGTCATGACTCATGGGCATGATCAGCATATTGTGTCATTGCAATTACAAATATAATATTGCCATTAGTTTATTACTAATTGAAAGCAAAATATAAATATATAAATTTTGTATGATAGTTGATAGATAATGTGAAAATGATATGAATACGATGTGTATTTAAGTCAGCTACCATTCTCAAAAAAAAAAAAAAAAGTCAGCTACCAATTTAATAGTTTTCTACAGGAAAGTTCTTGGATTGCTCCGGGAGACAAATTTTCATATGACACGTAAAGTTGGTCAAGAATGGGCCACAAATAATAAATATATAAATGTTAATAGTCAACTCTCTCTTTCTCTCTCATTGAACGGTGGAAGTACAAATCGTTCGTTTGGATTGAGTGAGGAAAGGGAAATAGAGTGGATTTAACACAAAATTAACTTATTTTTAGTCAATTCTACTCTACTTTTTTTCACTTCCCTTCCTTCCACCCCTCCATCCAAACAGACCATAATATTTTATATATATATATATTCTTAATTTCTTCTCAATTTTTTTAAATTAAATTCAATCATGCACTACATAAAATAATGAATAAAACTTAGATATAATACTTTTTTTTTTTACTAAAGATACAATACCTTAGATGTAATTAATCAGGTTTTTCAACTAATTTTAAACATATGGTTGCAATGATCTACGAAACACAAAAACTAAAATATTTTCAAAAACAATTAAATTCAACCATATGATTTATTGAAAATTCTTGTGTACAACATATAAACAATTGTAATTAAATTTTGTCCATTTTGTATTTACCACTCTAATGCTTTACAACTATGATTTTTATTTTTAAAGGAGCTTTACAATTATAACCCTACTAAATAGAGTTCAACAGTTTGTATCTGTGAGAATTTTGTATGTGTTCGATGTATGAGACCGGGCTCACATGTCAATGATACATAAGTCTCAAATGCCGGGTGTATAAGCTCTCTTGTTTGCACCTCCTCCACCACTCAATGAAGAAGCTTTACAACTATAATTTTGACCTTAGAAAGTAGGTGATTACTTAGACTATTAGACTACCAGCCATTCACTTTGAGGTCAATTAGCTTCCTGAATTGTTGATAGACACAGAAGTCATTTGTTTGGGAAAAAAAGAAAAACAGACCCAAGGTCATTTGCCCTTCTATTAATGGCCATGAACTGATTCTCGATTCATGTAAAATCATGATTCTTAAATGAGTTCACATAAATATAGAAGAAGGTTTCATAATGAATCAAAGGTGTTATGTGCCAACATTAACCATACCACTAAGTTGTACTTGATTTTTCTTCTGATTTCCCCAACATCTAAAATTAAATTATAATATTTTTACAAAAATAAAACTCCAATTGCATTACTTCGAATAGTCAAGTCAACGGTTCTAATTTCTTAGCAAATATGTGGGTTTAAATTAGCTTAACTAGCTTGTAACCTCATGGATATGCATGGATAAACTTAAAGATGTACAATAAAATACATAATATAATTTTTATAAATATAATTTATATATATATAATTTAAATACTATTGATAGTCATTTTTATATTTTGCTAACTCTTTAAAAAAATTTGTAAGAATATTAGGTATATAATGTAAATTGTCCATGTTTTTTTTTATTATTATTGTTAAGCACTTTTTTTTTTAATTTATTTATTTATTTATTTTTTTTTTTTACGATTCATTTATTTTAGACTCTTTGATTTTTGTACTTAATAACTCACTTAGATGAATATTTATGACGTGGTCCCACGTTTGATTCTAAAATTAAGAAATAAAACTTTTTAAGAATAAATAATTTAAAACACATGGTGCAAAATTGGAACTTTAATTTGGAATTTTAATTTGAGTTTCTCTCAACTTCACCTATCATTTTATATATATATATATATATATTTATATATATATTAGTAAAGTCTTTTATTGTTAAGCAAGAGATCTAAGGTTCAAATCCCGCCTATACCAAAAATCAATTGGTATTTTTGGCCTAATGATAAAGAGCAATTATTATGGAGCAGATATCATAAGTTGAAATTTTATCATATAAAATAGACAAACTTCTTTTTTTGCTAAACAAACTTCTTATTACATATGATACAAACCTCACATCAAAGGACAAAATTAGGAACAAATATATGATTATTCCCCCCCCCCCCCCCCCCTTTGCTTTAGAATATCAAATCACTTATAAAAAAAAAATGTCAAGAATGATCCTAGGCTCCTAGCATCAAAGGACAAAATTAGGAACATATATATGATTCTTGCCTGCCTTTGCTTAGAATATCAATTACTTCACAAAATACAGGATGATCCTAGGCTCCTAGCACAAAGAATATGTCATGAATTCTAAAAAGAGTAATACAAGAGATCAGGGGAGTGTAAGGGTTGAGTTGAGTTGGAATGAGGATTTTTTCAATCCAACCCAATTGGTTGAGAAATTCTCAATTCAATCCAACTCATCACATGTGTAAACTAAAAACCAAATCAACTGACATGAGTTGGATTGGGTTGATGGGTTATACCAGCATATTTCACGATTTTATAAAAAATAGAGCTTCCATTAACTATTTAATAATAATAAAAATTCAATAAATCATTATAATTCACATGATATACCTAAATTATATTCCAAATTTATTAAAACTAATTCTCAAACTACCAAAATAAATCAAAAAAAAAAAGAAAAAGAAAATAAAGGTGATAAACAAAAAACCTTTATATATGTTGGGTTGGGTAGGGATCATATGGGTTGAAAAAACTATCAACTCGAACCCCACTCAACCCGAGGCTCAAAAACTCCGACCTAACCCAAATCCACCTCCTCACAAAAGACGAATCCAATGTATCGAGTGGGGGCATGTCGATTTTGCTTGGATGCACACTCCTGCTATAGACTTGAAAAGTTTTAAGTTTAATGGCATAACAAATTAGACCTTCTACTTTTAAAGGTAACAAATTAAATTCTCAAGTTTAAGAAAGTAACAAATCAAAATTTTGACCATTTAAGTGGAATGATGTTGTGTTAGTTTAATATAAGTTGAAGGTTTAATTTGTTACATTTCTAGAACTCAAGATTTAATTTATCTATCAATTGTATTACATTTATTGCAATGTTTTTATTTGATGAACTTTTGCTTAAAAAAAGAAAATCACACTTGTCATATCAAAAAAAGAAAAAAAAGAAAGAAAGAAAAGAAAATCACACTTGTTTGTCTATTTATATACATATATATTTTTCTCAATTGTTTGTGTCCTTTGAATTATTTGTCTAGAAAATAATATAGTCCATTCGTTACCAAAAGAGAGTACTTTGTGATATATCTTTGATTTAAGAATCTCAATCCTTGTATTTGTTTGTTAAAAATAAAAAAGGAAGATCATTAAAGGATGCCTTCTAGAGTTTTTCTATAAAAAAACAAAAGGAAAGAGCTTTCTAAAGTAAACGGTCTTTGACAAAACGTGTACTCGTACCCATAAACAAATCATTCACACATGCTTACTTTCAATTTTCTAATCCATGCCAAATCTAGAAACTTGTTTAGAAAGCAAAAAGCTTTTAACCCCAAAGTTAAAAAAAAAAACAAGAACAAGAACAAAAGGTGAATGAAACAACGCGTAAGTTGTAACTTAGTAACCAACGGTCATATGTGTAAGTCAAAAAAGTCCTACGTTGTATGCGACAGTAACTAATTCTATGAAAAACAAAGCAACAAAAAAAAAGAAAGGACAGAAAAAAAGTGTCTTTGCTTTCTTTATTTTCATTCTTTAAATTGGATTGAGTCTTTCTCTCTCTCTCTTTCTCTCCAGCTCTCAATTCTTGGATTGGATATTTGTCAAAATCTTCCATTATTATTTTCAAATCTATCATTTCTCTCTCTCTCTCTCTCTCTAAACATTCTCTGTAATGATTCCATAACCCTGGTTTTAGGGTTCTTGTGATTTTTTGGTCAGGTAAATTTCCAATTTTGATTATTTTTTCGGATACCCAGTTCATCTAAAAGCTCAATCTTTTGGGCTAGTTGTTCAAATTTCAATTTTTTATGGTGGGTTTGAAGAAATCGGAGATTTTTTTTCAGCTCATGTCCCACATTATCCCATATAAATATCTCTGACCCAATTTGTTTTGATGGGTAATTAGAAGAAAAAAAAAGAAACTGAATTTTGTTGAATTTGGTTGTGGAGTTTCATGAGAATGAGGCTACAGGTACGTGTAATTGAGGCTCGGAATATACCAGCAATGGATCTGAACGGTTTGAGTGATCCGTACGTGAAGATACAACTTGGGAGGCAGAAGTTTAAGACCAAAGTGGTGAAGAAGTGTTTGAATCCTCAATGGGGTGAGGAATTCGGGTTCCGGGTTGATGACTTGAATGAGGAGCTAGTGGTTTATGTTTTGGATGAGGACAAGTACTTCAACGATGACTTTGTTGGCCAACTCAGGGTACCTGTTTCCAAGGTCTTTGATTCAGAGGACAAGTCAATTGGTCCCTGCTGGTATTCTCTGCAACCCAAGAACAAGAAGTCCAAGAACAAGGATTGTGGTATGTTGTCTTCTGTTTCTGGGTTTGTGTTCTTTTTTGTTGTTGTTGTTTTTTCTTTTTTGGGCTAATTGGGTTCTTAAGTTTTGTGTTTTTTCTTCAATAAGTTATAAGTCTAAGACAGAATTTTTTTAGCACTTTTTTTGACAGCTCCTGACATTGCCTATTGTAATTGTTGCATAGTGAAATCGTGTTAGCTGTTAGAAGGATCTTAACTTGTCAATAATTTTTTTTTTCCATCACTAACACTCGACCACTTTAGCCTTAGGAAGTTGTGAAAAAAGTTGTGGCAAAAGTTATACTTATTGTTGTTAAAAAGGTTGTGAAAATAGTTGCTTCTCTAGCATCGCACTTTCTTCTTTTATGTGAGTTGCTATGGTTATTGTATGAAGTATGCATTGGGTGATTATAGTATGTTTATGAGCTTTAGTTGAAGATTACTATAATGACACACAGAACTTAACAACAAAAAGGTAGCCTTTTAGGTTTTGGGTTTTTTACACTGCATGTGGATGTATGCTACTAAAACTGAACCACATTAATGCTCTATGCACTTTTTTTTTTCCTCTTGTCTTCTCTTTGTTTATTTTTGACAATTTTATATTTTATTGTTTATTGGCTCAAGTTTCCTATTGTGTTTTTGTAGTATTTTTTATGAGCTTTTGATATTTGCTTTCCTTTTTTTTTGTGTGGATATTTGGGTTTCATTACTTATTGCCATTACCCAAATCAAAGTGGTGTCCTGAAGATGATATTTGCTTTTGTGTTTGAGTTAAGAATTTGGAATTCATTGCATATTTTTTGGTGCCTAGTTGTGATTTTTCTGTCAAGAGATTTGCTTCTGTGGTTGGAAGTTAAGGATTCAAATCATAACATGATTGAAGTAGTTTTGGTTTTTTAGTCTTTAATCTAGTCAATGAAATTGTAATTTTTACTATTTTTTTTTTTTTTTTCTGCAGGTGAAATTCTTCTAACAATATATTTTTCTCATAACAATTCATCCGTAAACTTGAATTGTAATGGTGAATCACCTTCAAGGACATTCAATAGCTCATCAAACTCACCTTCACTAAGACTAGAAGAAATTGCTTTCTCTAAGGAAGACAAGTCTTGTGTACAGAAGTCCTTTGCTGGCCGACTTGCTCTGATTTTCAATAAACATTCAGATACAGCTTCATCTTCATCCACCTACAGTGACGGGTCAGAGCCGCCTGAAACTGCAGGACCCGAGATTTATGAGAACAAGTATGAGGATCAGGCTTCATCTGATACTTTTGAAAAAGTGATGAGCACAATGGAGACAAGGGATCAAGGAAGTGAAACCCCAAGCAATTTACCAGGAGGAGTGGTTTTAGACCAATTGTATCAGATAGGACCACCTGACCTGAACTCTTTACTCTTTTCACTTGATTCAAGTTTTCCGAAATCAGTGGCAGAAGTGCAAGGAACTACAGAACTGCAACAAGGATGTTGGAAATTTGAAAATAATGGTGAGAATTTGAAAAGAGTGGTCACGTACATTAAGGCTCCAAGTAAATTAATCAAAGCTGTGAAAGCCACTGAGGAGCAAACGTATCTGAAAGCTGATGGGAAGGTTTTTGCAGTTTTGGCAATCGTGAGCACTCCTGATGTCATGTATGGGAGCACCTTTAAGGTGGAAGTGCTCTACTGCATTACACCTGGGCCTGAGCTACCATCAGGAGAACACTCCTCCCGTTTGGTAGTATCCTGGAGAGTAAATTTTCTTCAAAGCACCATGATGAAAGGAATGATAGAAAATGGAGCTCGACAAGGTATAAAGGAAAGCTTTGAGCAGTATGCAATTGTATTATCTCAGAATGTTAAGCTAGTTGACTCTAAGGAACTTGGTTCGAATAAGGAACAGGTCTTGGCATCACTGCAGGTGGAGCCCCAGTCAGATTGGAAGCTGGCTGTACAGTATTTTTTAAATTTTAATGTGTTTTTCACTATTATTATGGGATTGTATGTGCTTGTTCACATCTGGCTGGCTACACCCAGCACACTTCAAGGGCTTGAGTTTGTCGGGCTTGACTTGCCAGATTCAATTGGTGAATTCATAGTCTGTGGTGTCCTGGTTCTTCAAGGTGAACGGCTACTGGGGTTGATTTCGCGCTTCATGCAGGCCAGAGCGCAAAAAGGTAATATAACCTGTGAGATTTTCCCTTTCTGATTAGTGACAACAAGCTCCTGTCTCCTAAGCATATCTTCTGTCCCCAGCTGAAAGCCTGAGGTTTTTATATTGTTGTTGTTACTAAAAATGAATGTTACTTACATACTTTAAATTAAATTTCAACTTGTATGGAGAGCTGAATGCTGATTTAACAATTACTCCTGGCATTTGTGCATCTTCTAATTGTTGTCTTCTCCTTCATGGAGACTGTGATTTGCATACCTTTGCAGTGTATCAACTGCCTAAACATCTAACACCTTATTCTCCTACATCTGTATGCCTGCATATCATTATATCTTTCATTTTGAAATTTGATTTATTTTTTGTATTCAATAATAGGCAGTGATCATGGAGTCAAAGCACAAGGAGATGGCTGGTTATTAACTGTTGCCTTGATTGAAGGAAGTAGTTTAGCAGCCGTTGATCCAAGTGGGTCCTCTGATCCATATGTGGTGTTTACTTGTAATGGGAAAACTAGAGCCAGCTCAATCAAATTCCAGAAGTCTAATCCTCAATGGAATGGTGAATGTTATTTTCATCTCCATCAGTGTTCTCTTTAGGTCTTTAACTGTTATTTTCTCTAACTGTGTTGATCTTTACATAGTTGGATCAAATTCTGTTTAGTTCCTCATCCAAATATAATCTGAATCTGAATCTGATTGTTTTTTCTTGTGACCATGTTGTAGAAATTTTTGAATTTGATGCAATGGATGAGCCTCCTTCTGTGCTGGACATGGAAGTTTATGATTTTGATGGACCTTTTGATGAAGCTACGTCTTTGGGACATGCTGAAGTCAATTTTCTGAGAAATAATATATCAGATCTAGCTGATATTTGGGTTCCTCTTCAAGGAAAGTTAGCTCAGGCTTGCCAATCTAAGATTCACTTAAGAATTTTCTTGAACAATACAAAAGGTGGAAATGTTGTTAAAGAATATTTAAGTAAGATGGAGAAAGAGGTGGGGAAGAAGGTACATGGCTAATTCTGCTTTGAAAATCCACATTGCCTATGTGCTGCTTCTGTTTTTTTTTTTTTTTTGCCTTGCACTTGGCTTTCTACGTTTGTAATTATTAATTTTAGTTATTTGTAGATAAATGTGCGGTCTCCTCAAACAAATTCTGCCTTCCAAAAACTCTTTGGGCTTCCACCAGAGGAGTTTCTCATCAACGACTTTACCTGCCACCTGAAACGAAAAATGCCCCTGCAGGTGCTGTTGCTGTGGGTCAATCACACTGAAAAGTTTAATAATGATTGTACACATCCTTTTAATTATGTCAATCTTTAAGCTGTAGTTAGAGAACTTAAATATCAACATTCTTGACTCTCATAACTGATGCATTCTTCCAAATTATATCTCATCAACTTGCAGTTATATCTGTGCAGGGTCGCCTGTTCCTTTCAGCAAGAATAATTGGGTTTCATACAAATCTGTTTGGGCATAAGACAAAATTCTTTTTCCTTTGGGAGGATATAGAAGTTATCCAGGTTGTTCCACCTACTCTGTCATCAATGGGCAGTCCAATTGTTGTAATGACTCTTCGGCCTGGCCGAGGTATGGATGCCAGGCATGGTGCAAAGACACAAGATGCAGAAGGCAGGCTGAAGTTCCATTTCCAGTCCTTTGTGTCCTTTAATGTAGCACATAGGTAACTATTGGGGATATTTTAGTGTCACACATTCACTTCTTTAAGCAAAAATGGAGTTTCTACTATTTTCTTAGGAGCTCTATCGTCTATTTGTGCGATAATATATGTTTTGTTATTCTCTGTGGCCTGTCTAGCAACTTAAACTAGACTTATGTTAGACCAAGCAGCTCCCTAGTACTTCTATTTAATTATTGGTTTGTTTTTGCATCGTGTTTTTTTTCGCATTGGGGGGGGGGGGGGGGGGGGGGGGGGGGGGGGGTTGTGTTGGCTGCTCTACTTAAGAGCAATGTCTAAATACTGTCATTTTAATGTGAGGAAAGGAAACAAAAAAAACACCTATGATTGCTTTCGTTGTATAATTCCATGATTATACACATAATTTTTTTTTTCAGGCCATGATGGTCCATTTATACAAAAATAATTTGGTTTTCAAATGTTATAATTGCCAGTGAAAAAAATTAAATGCTTTGATGCTTAGTCAAAACACTTATTGCTTGCCACTTATGTTTAATACCCTCACACCAGATTCATTCTATGGGCATGTTATTTCTTGACTACAAAATTTTGTACTAGAGCCTGGTTGATCTTATTGCCACCCAAGAAAACATTCCCTTTACACTCATAGGCATATTGTTGATCATCATAGGCCTCATTAGCAACCCACTTTGTTCATGTTTCTTTATCATGTTGAACATCTGCAGAGCAATTAGATATAGGAGATACATGTTTAAAACAATCCTATCTCTCACTGCTGAAGTCATGCTTTAATGTATTGAATCTATTGATTGATATCCTTAATTGTCTTGAAATAGAGAACGCTTAAATACTAATTGATGAATGTTTGATAAGTAAGAATTATGTAATATTAACAGAATAGTGTCTAAAAGGGAAAAAAGCAAAAAGAATATTAGAGGTTTTGATATCCTATTTTGACTTGAATAATTAATGGTGCTCAATAGGACAATTATGGCTCTATGGAAGGCTAGATCCTTGAGTCCTGAGCAGAAGGTGCAAATAGTTGAAGAAGAATCTGAAGCCAAAATCCTCCAAACTGATGAGAGTGAGTCCTTCTTGGGCCTTGATGATGTCAGCATGTCTGAGGTTTATTCATGTATACTCCCTGTTCCTGTAAGCTACCTCTCTCTCTCTCTCTCTCTCTCTCTCTCTCTGTGTTTGTGTACTTATATATCCATGTGAACTTTTTACAGAGGTGCACTAAGATGTGTGGCTCCATAGGAACAGATCCGTTCTTATTTATTTTGCTTTTGCTCTAATCCCAGGAAATCAGAATCCTTAAATTTGCAACTAGAAATTTACATTTTTCTTTTCCTTTCCTTTTTATTTTCTCTAACCGTCAAGTTTGTCTTGTTGGCTACTGTAGACAAGTTTCTTCATGGAGGCATTCAGTGGGGGTGAATTGGAGACTAGAGTTATGGAGAAATCTGGTTGTCTTAACTATTCTAACACCCCATGGGAATCGGAAAAGAGTGATGTCTATGAGAGACAAATACAATACAGATTTGATAAATGTATTTCCCGTTATAGAGGAGAGGTGACAAGTACTCAGCAAAAGTTCCCCCTACCTGATAAAAATGGATGGCTTGTTGAGGAGGTCATGACGCTCCATGGAATTCCACTAGGCGACAATTTCAATGTATGATGTAGACTGCTTGATGTATCCTTTTGTTTTGTTTTGTTTTTTGTTTTTTTTGTTTTTGCCTTATTTCTCCCTCTTTCTTGGGTAGGCAATATTGACCTTCATATTTCTTCTTTTACAGCTTCACCTTAGATACCAATTGGAGGAATTACCCTCAAAATCAAAGGAATGTAATGTACAGGTGTTCTTTGGAATTGAATGGCTGAAAAGCACTAAGCATCAGAAAAGGATTACAAAGAACATCCAAAAAAACCTGCAAGATCGCCTGAAAGGGATGTTCTCTGTAATTGAGAAGGAATTTGCGGCAAGATAGTGGAGCGATCTATTGCATTTTGTATTTCGATATATTGACTTTGGGTTGGAGATAGCTGAGGTTCGTATAGCATCACCTTCCCAATGCAGTGTCTGTGATGATATCTGTGACTGTCTTCTTCAGTGGAGGCTTAAGCTAGATTGCATGACAGGTCATAACTTTTCCTTGCAGAAGTGCCGTCTAGCCTTGATTTATGTTAGTATTGCAGCATTAATTTATTCAAGAATATCCTTAATTTGGTAGAAGTAGAACACACAGATGGTGGAGTTATTTACATGTGGAGCTTAAGATTTAGCAGAGATTGATTGGATACTTTCCATTCTTGTCGAGATTGGTACTCTATCTAAACAGGCTGAAGTTTGCTGCAATTTTTGACAGAGGCGGATCTATTGGACCTTATTTTCAATTCACAAGCCAGATAGAGCAACTATCCATTGCTCCTTTTTATTTAACCAGTATTTAACATGATGGCAGGACAATTTCAGATGATGTCCAAATGTATACAGAATTAGGCTTGGTACTTACCAAAAAAGAGAGACTAAAAAATAGGATTGGCATTTCTAGCTTGTATAATTAGTAGTCATAAAACGATATTTTGATAGGCTGCTGAAGCCTCATAGTCATATATTAGTTTATAGTTATACCTTATATGATTTTTGTCTGTAACGCCATGTATGTACAATAAATTTATTTTAGAAATGTAGAAGCTTTGGCAGGTTGTTATGTCATTATAAATGTGCATTAGTGTTTTATGGATTTATATTATGGTTTTTTTTTTTTTTTTGAGGAACTAGTTGGTGGTATTGTCCCGCCAAAATGCTCATTCACTGTTTTACATGAATTCGGTACTTAAGAGGTTTGAAGTTTGATTTGACTTCATTGTCATAACGAGTCAGTGTTTCTGCAATATATGCGAGAGTTTTCTTTAAAATATCTCTAATTCCACAATTCACTGCCTCACTATTAAAATGTGTGAGAAATAGTAATTGCAACACACGCTAAGAGTTTTGTAGTTTAACCGTTATCTTCTAATGTTTTCAATGAAGATATCTAAAGTTCTAAGTTCAAATATCTCTAAAATATATATATACAGGACAATAAAATCTAAAGCCAATGTTTGCTTGGAAACAATACCATACAATAACACTATAAACATATAATTTAAGAGGATTGTTTGAAATGAGCACAAAGTATGATAGGAACCCAAATTTTACAATTCCACCATGGCCTATAAATAGGACTTCAAAATTACGTCATTGAAGGGAAGTATACACTTGTAATTGATTATATTAAGGAAAAAAATAAACGAGGATTAAATCATAAAAAGTCTCAGCATTAATAGGTCAAATTCGGTGTCCCCACCAATCTCAGCATTAACATCCTGGTATAGAATTAAGAATTTTTGCAAATTTTACAAAATCTGGTGGCAATTAAAAATTTTGCTAAAAAGAATAGTCTTTGGTGGGACAATATATTAATAAAAATGTTAAAGCTGTTATAAGAAAACAGGCTTTTCCATAGTATATTAAATAAAAAGTATACACATTATAAGAAAACAACTTTGATAGCACACGTGGTGGTCATCTATAGGGGGCAAAAAATTTCTTATTAGCACAAGTGAAAGGGAATCCAATAAGAAGAGATTTATTAAAGAGTAAAACAAAAGCAGCAGCAGCAGCAAAAAACAGAAAACAAAACATTCCATGGAAGATTCTATGTAAGCATGAGAAAAGGGGGTATTTGGCCTTCACAAATGGAGGGAATCATAGCAACAAAGAAAGATGACTTTCTACTTTCCAACCATATAAATGTTGGGTCCGGTTAATGTGTGCCCTTAGCGCACACATTAAGCCATCTATTTTTGGAAAAAATTTCTCAGAAATTGAAAAAGATGTCAATACTTTTTCAATTTTCGAGAAATTTTTTTTCAAAAATAATTAATTATTGTGTGCTGTTAAGGCACATAATAGCAAAATCCATAAATGTTTAAATTTACAAGAGAAAGATAGAATAAATAATGAAAGTCATCCTAATCTACTGCAATTACATAAAAACTTGATCCTTGTCTATGTATTAACTTCTATGAACAAGAAAACAACCTTTCAAGTGATTAAAAAACAGAGATAACTCATCATTAGAGGCCTGAGTCACATCCCACCTCTGCTAATCACTCAAGTCACTATCACTGTCACTCTTTTGATCAAACTTCTCGAGCAACCTGGCTATGTTATCAGGCAAAGGAGCTGGAGTTAGCTGCACCAGATCAATCTTTTCATCATTGCTTATCCATCCATGATAAGGACGGCGTTTCCAGGTAATTGTTTCAGCACCAACAGTATTTTCTGGTGATGGCACTGGGAGATTACTCTCATTATCTGCAAAACAATGGCATACATCACATGAATTAAGTCCAAGAGATGTTGTCATGCAAACTTTCATTTGCAAATACATTTGTAGCACTATATATACAAACAAATGAAAGAGAACCATTTAAAAGGGTAAAAGTTGAATATAAGGTCCATATATGGCTGATTCAGCGTCTAAATCCTCATCAGCCCGTGAAGTTGAGCCAGGAGCCTGGAAATTTCGTAACTCAGAAACCTCAACCTGTGTGTTAGACAAAGCAGGCATGGAAGCTGCCAAGGAATGTCCAGCAATGGGATGCTCATGAGCATTGGCATCGCCCACAGCCGCTTCGAGAGGAACCTCCTTCAAGTAGTAAAAATATGAGTATAAAAGAAGGAAATGCCAATAGTATCTATATTAGTAATAATGTCAAGATTCAAACCATCATCATGACTACATTTTGTACAATTAATTGCTCTAGTGCAAGGAATAAACCAGCAAGAACCAAACTGCAGCTAATCATAATAAGATAACTAATGAGCTTTAGCTTAAATAATTAAAAAAATGATGGGGTCTTGGTTTAAGACTAACGAGTCCATGTATATTGTATATCTAGTACCTTACCAATCAAAAAACTTCTATCGTTTAAGTACAACCAATGAACCACAAAGCTGCACAATATATAGAGAACTACCAGAAATAAAATAATACTCCACTAAGGAGAAGGAGAGGACCATAACTTACAAATCAGAGCAGTTTGACACTACTATAACAGCAATGTGAAGTGCTAATGTTAACTAGATATTAGCAAATCACAATAAGCCATACCATAGGGAATCAAGTATGAAGGATATCATTCAATTAGACAATACATTGGTAAGCATCAAGAGAAAAAGAAAATGAACTTCAGTGTCATTACGAACAATATATGACCATGGATTTCTTATAAGGAAGGACGGACTAAAGAGGGGTGGAACAAGTTATATCTCAAACTATGACATCCTTTTATAACAGGCATTTACAGACTCACCAGTAACCACTCAACAAATTATTTTGGAAACAACTGTTATGAATTCCTAGTTCTCTGCAGAATAAATAATCGTGGTTTGCCAATTAGTTTTGGCTCAAATGGAATCTCATTCCCTTGAAGAACATGGTGGAGGATGAGGTCATGAGTTCAAGACCCACTAGGTGCATGTATTTACCAATAACCGAAAAACAAATTGCCAAAGGCATGGTGATATAGTCTTAATTGACCAGTTTCTGCTATTATCCTTTTCCAGATATTGTTTAAAAAAAAAATCACATTCAATGCTTCATTAAATTTCTCAAAGGGCTAGGTACATCTAATGGGATTGCAACAGCCAGTGGAATAAAAGCAAACAACAAAAAAATCATGAACAATTGTTTATTTACAAGTGAGATCATGGTATGTAATAAATTTCAGGATTCTTAAAATGCAACTGCTAAAGATCTTTTGGTATAATTCACAAGATGACTACTAAGTGGTTTTATAGTCCATTCACTTTGTTGCATTTCTACATACAGATGCTATATAAACTGAAAGGGATACATTCATAGCCACTAAGACTAAAGCTAATTGGTATAATACCTAAGTTGAAAGAAAATTTATTTTGTTTTCCTCCATTCAAATCAGGCATATATCCCCTGTTTAATTACCAAGAAAAACAAGCAAAAGGAAAATAAAACAAAAAAAACTTTACTCAATTTAGTTATATATGTATAGGTTCAATGAAAGACACTGATTTCCCAGACACTAAACGATTAAAAAAAAAACACAAGATTCAAAATTTCATTTTCTTGGCAACAAACTAACAATAAAAGAAATCAAGCATATAAAGAAAAAAATTTACCTCCTCCTGTGGAGCCTTTGTTTTTTCAAGGATCGTTTCAATTAGAAGTAAGTATGAATTTTCTTCTATAAATTGCCACCCATCATTCCCACCATATACCTGAACAAAAAGCCCAAGTCATATAATTAATATTTTTGCATTCAAGAAACAAGGAGCATATAAAACAAACAAAAAAAATACCCACCTTTAAAAGATCTCTAACTGTGCCTCGAACCAATTTATCTGCAAATCCCATAGGACGCATCGCATCTATGGTTGCGTCCATTCTAGTACCACGCCTCTGCAAAAGAAAGAAAATAATATGTTAGTTTAGCTAGTAAGACTATGGATTTCATGAAAATGTGGCTGCATGACAAGTTGATCAAATATTCAAATTTTAAGAGTTTAACCTTGATCTGTGGATTTATCACTTGCTATTTACCTACCAACATGAAATAAATATAGAAATGAAAGGAAGTAAAACAAGAGAGAATTCTCAAAAGCTATCACATTGAATAAGGACAGTCATCTACATATTTCTACATGTTCAGATGACCAACTGAAATCTACACTGTTCAGTGTTCACAAACACTAGCAGAAAAGGAATCTTCCTAAACAAAGGTATCCACTACTTAATTCCAAGTGATAAATCCGATTCAACACTAAAACAGTAAAACCTAAACACATATGACTACCAACTTGAGAGCCACTCCAAAATTGCACTTTTAGCTTCTCCTCCCAAAACAATGGAATGGAGGGTGATGTGGCAAGTTCAAAAACTTACTGATAAGATAAAATAAAATCAGAACCTAGCAACTTTTAAGAATCTAAAGCAACTTAACTTATGATAGTATTATTGATAAGTAATGATTATCACACAGTGTATACGATTTCAGTTAAAATTGTGAATTGGTTTTCACAATTATACTACCAAGTAGCATCTAGACATCGATAATACCAAATCACAAACATCAAACATTGAATCAACTAGCCCGAAAATGTCAAACAAGGGACAACATAAAAGTTTTTCCTTTTTTTAAGGTACTACAAAATAGAATCACAATGTAACAGTTTTTACTTCTAATGATTGAATCACTTATCTAAAATTCACACCATGCACAATTGCAACTCAATATGCAAAACATGCATGCAATTACAAAGAAAGTGCAAGAAAATAAGTGGGAAAACGACAAAAACACACACAGCCACACTGCCACACACCCACCTGTCCTCTTTTTGGAGGCATTGTTGTGATGTGTGTCTCTCTTTCTCTTTCTATCAACCTTTTTTTTTCTTTAAAAAAAAAAAAGAAATCCTTTTGAAGTGAGACTGAGAAGTCAGAATTGGAAAAAAAGTGGTAGGAGATTGTTTTATAACGAGAAATGATATATCCACAACATTTTTATAATAAATCATAAGTGGCAGGTTGTTACTGGTTGTTATTGTTGGGTTAAAAAAGTAATCTCAGTGCTAAATTCAAATTTGAACCAATAATAACTAATCACCCATGATTTGTTGTAAAAATATTGTGGATGTAGCACTTCTCTTTTATAATAGACTGAGAATGAAAAACGGATTAGAACACAAGCGAAAAATGTGTTAACTTTTTTTTGATAAAAAAATGTATTACCTAAAGACCCGTTCTTACCTAATCTTTAGCCATTAATACTGGCCTTATGATTAATTATTAGATACTCTCAAAGCACAAGTGAAATATTGGTGCTTCATCTTCCGACATTCACGATGAATTTCACTAATTAAATTCTGATGAGATACTTCTATAAAAAAAAAAAAAAATTGATGAGATCTACCGTAAATATGAAAGTTCAGAAATACATAATAACTAGTTATAGGCCCGTGCGTTGCACGGTTTTAAGAAAAAACTTATAAAATATATGTATAAATAATTATA
Organism: Notholithocarpus densiflorus; assembly: GCA_030021035.2. Lineage (NCBI taxonomy): Eukaryota > Viridiplantae > Streptophyta > Magnoliopsida > Fagales > Fagaceae > Notholithocarpus > Notholithocarpus densiflorus. The sequence goes on along the minus strand of JARYZH020000054.1, from coordinate 1,063,788 downwards.
TATTTTGATAATTATTATAACAAAATAAGTACTAATTTGTTAGTGACTTGAAGTATTGTTAAAAATAATATCAATGATTAAAAAATGTTAGAAGTATTTTTTTCCTTTGGAAAATCTTTGAATACTTATTTGTACACTATGTTTTTAGAGTGTTCTTTATTAAAATCTTTAGACATAGTATTATAAAAATTGGCCACTTTTAAGAGATAGAACTATTCAAAGAATAATAACCTTTAATTTGTTCTAATTATAGAACCTATCATAATTTTTACTTCCTGTACGTTGCACGATTTTATACATAAATTCATATAATACAAAATTATTTGAGAAACAAAAAGAAAATGAATAGTTTGAATTATAAGAGAGACACTACGTGTAAATGAAAAAAAAATTGGATTGGAATCTTTTATGACAAATCGGGAAAACAAAATCAAGAAAAAAATTAAACCGAGTTAAAAAAAAAAAAAATGAACCATATAGATTGTAAAATAGCATATGAATCTATGACCATTTAATACCAGGCTTTAAAATAAAATTTTATCTATAAAGAGCTATCATTTCCACTTTGATTTTACTACTTTAATCAAATAAGTTCCATAATCGCAAGGAAAAAAAAAACCTATTTTATAATGATGGTCCAAAATTTTGCAATTTAAAACCAAAAATATAAAAAGATTAATGAAGAATTTGTTGGGAATAGAAAATTATACTAATAATTAGCAAAAAAATATTAATTAATGTTGCAAATGGATACATAATTCTATGCACACTTTACATAAATGAATGTTGATATTCAAAATAAAAATAAAAAGTAAAAAGGGAACAACATGAATAAATCATACTTGATAAAGTTTATTTCATTTTGTTTGATAAGTTATATAAAATAAATCCTATTAACTTAGTTTTAGTGTATTTAAATGATCTAGAAAAATAATGAAGCATATACTTTTGAGCCTAATCACATCTAGCAAAATAATAAAGCATTCAAAATATTGAAAGGCATTTTAAGTTCATATATGCTTGCATGAGATACGTACTTGTCCATAGTAGCAATGGAAGCCTCATCTTTGAGATGAAGAATCAATGTAATGCTAATAAAAATAAAAAATAAAAAATAAAAAAGAGAGAAAGAGAACGTGGTTGATATATATATTTTTATATATATAAATGATACAAAAATTCATATCTAGTTAAACATCTAGATGATGAAAGACAACCTGCAAAAATGACAAATTTAACAAAAAGAAAAACACGGCTAGGTTCTTAGTTGCGCTGACAAAAAAACAAAATGTATCACAGATAATCAATAAATATTAAGCATTGAATCCAACACTACTTTCACTCATCATCCTCATCATCATCGGCTACGGAGTTAAAAGCATTCAATCTCTCAATCAATTTGACCTTCCTTTCCTCGTATGAAAGCTTCTTCAAGTCGAACCTCTTGTGTTCCTTTGGAGGCTGTTTCTCAGACTTCTTATTTTGATAGTTTTTTTTTTTTTGTTTAAAATGTCATCAACGTAGAAATTATCAAATTAATGGAGATATATACTGTTTTTTGGCATAGATAAAGATTATCAAATTAATGGAGATATATACTATTTCTTGGGATAGATTTATATTAATCACCTCTTGAAGAATTTGGATTTTGCTTATCCCTTAATAATCAAGTTTTGTAACTTGATATTCTGATAAAATAATATTAATTTAATAATAATAATAATAATTAATAAAATATAAGTTGCAACTTGAGGAAAAGCCCAACTTTTATTATATATAGAGGACGTTTGGATACGCGTTGCGTTTCCTGCGTCCGCGTTTCCTACGTTTTCAGCTCTTTTTTTTTTTTTTTTCAGCGCTCATTTCAAGGGACAGCGGCTACTGTTCATGCACTGTTCATGAACAGTAGCCGCAACTTTTGACTATTTTAACCCACAAATCTCAGTTTTTATCAACTTTTTCATTAAAAATGGGTCCCACGGTACTATTTACATATTTAAAAATTATTTTGCTACAGTGTTTTCAGTTTCAGTTTTCAGTTTCAGCAAAATAAGTTCTATCCAAACGGACCCATAATATGATATGATATGATAAGAATTTTCTTATAAATCCTAATAAGATTTTTCATAATAAAGATAAAGATTTTTTTAGAGTTTAACTTTATCATGGAGTCCTTAAAATCTTATCACCACATCATCAACGATTTAAATAAATAACTAATTTTTAAATGTTTTTATTTGAATTTGTTTTAAAACGTTCATCACATGATAAAATTTAATCTACTGGTTTGAAAAAATAGGATTAGCAACTATGATACAAATAAATTCGTTTATTTCTATGTTCACTTAATTAATTTTTTAAAGAAAGACTAGAAGTTTTTTTTTTTTTTTTTTTAATGATTTAATAAAAACTAATTTTTTTAAATATAAATTAAAAACTGATTTTTAACTATTTTATCTTTTAAAACAAAATTTTTAATTTTTTTGGACCTTTTTTCCCTTAGACCCTGGTTACCATGGCCTCTCCTAGGCTAAATATCAATGAAATACTTTTGGTGTTTTTTTATTTATTTTTTCAATAAGTGGAAAAGGTGGATTTAAACTTCAAAAAAAAGAAGGGTAAAAATTAAGTACCGTAATAATTCAAACACTTAAGTACTGTGAATTTAATTGTTTTTAAAAAGATAATACTATTTTTATCTTATTTTTCAATTCAACCAAGTGATTGAATATAAATAAAAAACCCAATGAATAAATAACTTCTTCTACTTTTATTTTATTTTTTATTGAATGCTTTTTTGCATGTATTTTTCTTATTATATTGAATTGATTATTTGATTTTGTTAGTTTGTGCCACTTTTTTATTTATTTATTTATTTTTATATTGAATGTTTTCTGACACGTATTTTTTATTATTGAATTGATTATTTGATTTTGTTAGTTTGTGCCACTTATTTATTTATTTATTTATTTTTATATTGAATGTTTTTTGACACGTATTTTTTATTATTGAATTGATTATTTGATTTTGTTAGTTTGTGCCCGTGTGATAGCGGGTAGGTAACGATCGCGGTTTGGGTGTTTTTGGACTTTTTTTGTATGTCGGGTTGGAGGCCCAGCCCAAAATACAATCAATGAGAGAACAATCTTGAAACCCACCATTTTAGGTTATTTGGGTTTGGGATTAATGGGTACCACATTGGAATTGGGCATGTCCAACTAGGAAGAGAGAGAAGAGAGGAATTGGAGGTTGGGTTTAATTCTTTTACATTTTCAAGTTTTTTAGGGGAGTAATCTTAGTATTACAACTTTTTCCACAATTTTTGCCACAACTAGTTCACATGGCAAGTTGTGAGTGGTGCAGTTGTGGACCCATCATTTTTATTCCACCACTCACGACCTGCCTGGTGAGTAAGTTATGGCAAAAATTGTAAGAAAAGTTGTGCTCCTAGCATTTTCCTTTTAAGGGCCCTAATTGTTTCAAAACTCACTTAGTCACTCACTCATTAATTGAATAAAAATATAGGGTGGGAAACATGGTAGTGGTATAATACCAAGTTGAATGAAAATAGGCAGTAAAAATGAAAGGAAAAAAATTTACCTTAAGTTACATAGCATAGGCAAATCATATAATACACCTTTAAACAATATTTAAATAGTGAAAAATTATTTTCTCAAAAAAAAATAGTGAAATTTTTTACTCTTAACTTATTTAAAAAAAAAAAAAAAAAAAAAAAAAAAACAATGTAACAACCAACTACACATAACAGTTGGTATTTCATTAGCTTAAATAATGTTTGAATTTTGAAACACTAACACCATAACGCTAATTCTTTTCATTTTTTCTAATTTACATGTAGGAATTAGAAAAATATTTACACTCTGCCTTTCATTTGCTTTTTTCTCTTATTAAAAAATTTTGTTTTTTACATTTTAAATTTCAAAAAATATTTTATAGCTTAAATTTTGAAGGTCTCCACATTTTCTCTTTTAAGTGTATAGCTTGTACAAAAAATATTACCATGAAATGAAAAAATATATATATAATTTTTTTTTTCACATTTGTTGCAAGTTTATGTTTAACATATTTATGTATAACAATATGTTTATAAAATGGATAGTTCATCACTTGTAATATTTGCATGCATTTCTAAAAGGGGTAGTTGTGTAAGTTTCATCTCTCGGTTGGCATTGAATGGCCTCTTTTCCTCACTTGTTGGAGACAATTTGGCTTATTCAGTATCACCCATATTTTTTTTACCTTGTGCATTTCCTAGTGGTTTAAACAATTGAAAAACTTCCTTTAACCTAACCCCACGGGTTCTATGAACATGGACTCAAATATAATAGATGACAATAACTGATACCAAAATACTCGATATTCCCAGCTTTGAACATATGAAATATAAAGATTTCCCAACCAATTGACGATTGTTGCCAAGGCTCCACCTACAACCCAAAATTTTGTTGGATAATACTCCCAATTCATTATCCATGGTATCATTCCAAAGCCAAATGAATACAACATATATAGAATAATAATCCACACATTCAACTGTCCAAACTTTTTTCTCTACTCCTGGGGTAGCTTTTATACCTTTAACGCTTTGTTTTTTTGTTTTTTTTTTTTTTGTTTTTTTTTTGTTTTTTTTTTGTTTTTTTTTTGTTTTTTTTTTGTTTTTTTGTTTTAATAAAAAGATTGCGCTAGATATTGTGTATGGCTATTTTTCATACCTCTGTTCGATCTCTTATTATGTGGCGGCTTCGGGAGTCTCCATGGTGGCTACTCTGGAAGACAAATTTTACACAGAGTTAATATATCTCTCGCTGTTCATTTAATCTATTATTATATGATGGCATTAGGAATCTCAACGGTGGCTACTTTGGAAGGTAAGTTGGTCTTATGTATGCAAATATGGCTAAATTTTTAAAATTAATTGTTCATTTTAGTCTTCTTTAATAACATTTACCCAATGACGTAGGATTTTATTTTTAACTTAGCACTCAATTAGTTGTCTTGATGAAGAAAATTTAAGTTTTGTATTTAGCATAAAGTCTTCAAAAAATATCTCATACAATAATAAGAGATCGAACAGCGTAAGTGTCAAATAAATTTGGCATCTGTTTAAAAAATATTGAACGACTGTTCAAAATTATGGAGTGTTCATAAAGTCTTCAAAAAATATCTCATAAATTTGGCATCTTGATTTGAAACAATAATGTTAGATAACCAATTTAAGTGTTAAATAAATCAGTAATTGAAGCTTACTCCTCATACAATGCTTTTGTGGTTCTTATAATTATATTTGTAATGTTATTTTCTTATTTATGTTTAACAATAAACATATCATCAATTCCAAATTAATTTTTCTCAACTCTACAACTTGTAATTTTTATATATAACATGAGAAAGGTAGAAGTTTAAGAATCAAAATTAGTATGAAAATAATATTTCCCTTAAACAAATATTGTTACTTATATGTTTATTAACATGTTTAGTACATAGTAAGCGAAAAATTTTACTCTTAACTTATTTTATTTAAAAAAACATGTTAAGAATAATTTTAAAAAAGGAAAAAAAAAAAAAAAAAAAAAACAATGTAACAACCAACTATACATAACAGTTGGTATTTCATTAGCTTAAATAGTGTATGAATTTTGAAACACTAACACCATAACATTGATTCATTTCATTTTTTCTAATTTACATGTAGGAATTAGAAAAATATTTATACTCCGTCTTTCATTTGATTTTTCTTCTTTTTGAAAATTTTCATTTTTGACATTTTAGATTTCAAAAAATGTTTTGCTGTTTAAATTTTGAAGGTCTCTACATTTTCTCTTTTATGTGTATAACTTAGTACAAAAAATATTCACATGAAATGAAAATAAAAAATATATTTTTAAATTATGTTTTTACATTTGTTGCAAGTTTATGTTTTAACATATTTGTGTATAACAATATGTTTATAAAATAGATAATTCATCACTTGAAATATTTGCGTGCATTTCTAAAAGGGGTAGTTGAGCAAGTTTCACCTCTCGATTGGTATTTAATGGCCTCTTTTCCTTACTTGTTGGAGACGATTTTCGTTCTTCAATATCACCCATATTTTTTGTACCTCGTGTATTTTCTAGTGGTTTAAACTTTAAACAATTGGAAAACTTCCTTTAACCTAAACCCATGAGTTCTAGGAACATGGGCTTAAATATAATACATTACAATAACTAATACCAAAATATTAGTAATAAATGTCTCGATATTTCCAGCTTCAAAGAGGCGAAATATAAAAATTCTCAATCAATTGATGATTGCTGTAAAAAAATGCATGAAAATTAAAATTAGAGATTTAAAATATATAGCTGTAGGGACTGAGTTTACGCACTATTCCTAAGGGATCAGTGAGTTCAAGCCTAATACAATGAATTTGTAGAGAGTGGGTAGAAGAACTAGGCTTCGATCAGTGTAACAACAGTTAATGACAATTTAAATAAGGAATACGTATCATAAATATAACTCTGTATAAGTAAGGCTATCCTCGGCCCTAGTCCAGGAGGTTTCAACTTATCGTTTTATCAAGTGATAGTGAAAATGGTTACAAAGTCTATTCAAATTGCTACAATGTTTTCTCTGATCAGAATCCGATCCCCCTTTCCAGAGCTTCTTTTCCTTATATACTAGTTTTCTTCTTCATCTCAACCATACACGTGCAGGTTTGATCTGCTATTTGTCGGTTCTTGTCACATCAACCTCCTTTCAAAGCTCTTAGGTGGTAGCTGTGAGTCTGAAGAGCCACTGTTTAGGTCACTTCCACATTAATGCGGCCAGAGTGTTAGGTGGGGGAGCATTTAATGTGGAGGCAGCAGCCTTTCCTGAAATTGCCCTACTATCATGCTCTATTGCGCTTTCTAGCTGCCCTTACTTTCTTCATTGGAGCGCCTTGGAAGATTGTCTCTGCCGAAAAAATCTTCTTCCTTCCTCCTCGGCATTAACTAGCCGAGGACATAATTGTCCTCGGCATGGTTTCCTATGTTGCAATAGTCACCACTGTCCTCTTCATATACGATTATCGGCCTTGGCATGGGCCTTAGGCCTAGTACGAAAGATGAATATATATATATATATATATCTGTGTTCTACGGCCCCACAATAGCTATTTGGAATTTGAAAATAATAAAATAAGATTAAATAATGAATGAAAAAATAATATTTAAATGAAATAGAGAAATGATAGAGTATGTTGGAAAGTATAGTTGAAAAAGTAAGTAGGTAAAAGGTAAAAATAACTGTTCACTCTCCAAACAGTACAAAAATATGAAGAGGTTGCTGGAGATGCTCTAAAAAGGAGATTTTCCTCCCAAAATATAATATCAAAATGTTATTTAATAATGAGTGCACCTATTTCTTATTACTTTTATTGGTTATGTATGGTTCTTATCAATTATCACCAACACTAAAGAGGAATACAATTTTAACAATCATTTTGTCTTTTACTCCTAGCGACAAAACAATATACAAATTTCGGCTATAATATTCACCTCTTTCGCACATGCCACCACACATAGGGCTTCACCTACAACCTTAAATTTTGTTAGATAATATTCCGAAGTCATTACCCATGGTACCGTTGCTAAGCTTGACAAATACAACATGTACAGAATAACAATCCACACATTCAACTGTCCAAAATTTTTTCTCTGCTACTAGCTTATATTCTTGTAATGCTTTAGTTTTTTTTTTTTTTTTTAGATGGCATCAGATATTGGGTGTGGCCAATCTTCCTATTGTTGTTCAATCTCTAATTATGTGGCGGTATCAGAAGTCTCCGAGGTGGTTACTCTGGAAGTTGAGTTGGTCTTGAATATGTAGAAATGACTAAATTTTCAAAATCAATTGTTCATTTTAGTTTTTCTTAATAATATTTACCCCATGATATAGGATTTTTTTTTGAACTTAGCACTCAATTAGTTGTCTTGATGAAGAAAATTTAAGCTTTGTTTAGCATCCTTCATAAAGTATTCAAAAAATATCTCATAAATTTGGCATCTTGATCTGAAACAGTATGTTAGGTAACCAATGTAAGTGTCAAGTAAATCATTAATCGAAGCTTACTCCTCATAATGTGATTTTGTGGGTCTTATAGTTATTGTAATTTTTTTTTGTATTTTAAATATAAACATACCATCAAGTCCAAATTAATTTACTCAACTCTACTACTTGTAATTTTTATCTATAATATGAAAAATGTAGAAGTTTAAGTATCAAAATTAGTATGAAAATAATATTTACCTTAAAAAAATATTTTTACTTATATGTTTATTAACATGTTTAGTACATGGTAAGTGAAAATTTTACTCTAACTTATTTAAAAACAAATAATAAGAATAATTCAAAGAAATAAAAGAAAAGAAAAACAATGTAACAACCAACTACACATAACAGTTGGTATTTCACTAACACCATAACATTGGCTCTTTTCAATTTTTTTTTCTAATTTACATATATATATATATATACATATATATAATTAGAAAAATATTTATACTCCGCCTTTCATTTGGTTTTTCCCCTTATTAAAAATTTTCGTTTTTTACATTTTAGATTTCAAAAATATTTTAAAACTTAAATTTTGAAGGTCTCCATATTTTCTCTTTTATGTGTATAGCTTAGTACATAAAAAATATGCACATGAAGTGGAAAAACAAAATATATATTTTAATCGTTTACATTTGTTACAAGTTTATTTTTGTTGAGAATAAATTTTTCACACTACATGACTTCATTTTATTGGCGACTCGCACCACGTCAACACTATCATGGACTTTGGGAAAATCTCTTCTAAAGCCCAAAAGAGCCCATATTTACATATAAAAAAAAAACTTAAAGCCCATGGTTCAAGCTCATAGCACATCATCTCCATTTTTGACTCATGATCCAAGCTCAAGAGTCTCATCGGGGGAATTTTGGGAGTCGTGGTTTGGAGGGCCAAGAAGTATGTTTAGTAAAGCTCTAGTGGTTCAAAGTTGATAAAGGAAAGTATGTTGTTTGGCATGTCTTCCCCAATTCCCTGAATTCTGATAGGTCAGTGTGCAATAGGTAACTGTAGGGTCAAGGGCCCAAATCCTACATTAGGTCTTGGGCCCTGTCCGAGGGCATGGTCAGTCCAAAGAGGAACAAATGCTAATGAATGATTCAGGCTCAGAATTTGACGAGTAAGGTACCAATGGGAAGTCGGTCCGAGGAGAAATAAATCCTTGGATACAATAAGTACAACTCAAATATGTGTCCCAGCAATCAAGGAAACCTTCCAGGAAACTCCAGTAATAAGGACACGCATCATAAGCGTACAAGGGTGATGGGAATTCAGAAATATCCAAGGGAAAGCTGCTACCACCACATTAAATGCACTACAGCTACTCTTTTGGCCGCATTTATGTGGAGAAGACTCCTGAACAGTGTTGTCTTGGCTACCGCGACTCACAGAAAGTTAGAGGGGGTGTCTGATGGGACAAGCACTCAAGTGTTAGCCTGGATGATCAACAAGTGTAGGAAGAGGATGGTCCAAAGGGAGCTATATAATGGGAGAGACATTCTATGAGATAGGGGGAGAAAAGAGACAGGGAACACTGTAGTACTCAAAAACCATACTTGTATCAAATTGTTATTAATTTATATGATAAAACACCTCTTCGGATGGTGGATTCATTTTATTAAAATTCCTTTACTCTTGCTTGATCAACTTCTAAATCCATACTAGCCGTTGTCCAACTCATTAAGACCTAGTTTTTTGATCCACTCTCTACAAATTTTATTGTATTGGGCTCATTGGGCCCAGTTCCCATACATCTTGGGCCTAGGCTGCGAAATGTGCCCCTACAGTAACATTTGGTAAGCCTCTCATATCACATAACACTTAAAATGATAAAACTCCCCATGCTCTTTACGTAAAAATTAATGTTCAACATATAATATAAGTTTTTTTTTTTTTTTTTTTTTTTTTTAATACAAGATAGAATTCTACTTTAGCCTAATCTAAGTGTATATGTGTGTGAAACTCCCTCCTGGAGACTTGAACCCCGGCCCTTGCCCCCAACACTCCACAAGCACTTATGCTTGTGGAGTGATCATCGCACCAAGGGTGTGCGGTGGTATCATATAATATAAGTTTAAAAAAGTAATTATAGTATTTCATATAAATTATATTATTATCATCTAAATCAATTCCAAGCACATGGCTAAATATATATTAATATCTCATATCTAGCATTAAATGCTCTCCTTACTCTCCAAGATTTGGTTAAAATACAAAAAGACCATAATTACATCTCTAAAACTTCATCAAATATCAACCAACTAGTCTATTACTTACCAAAATTATATATGGACTAAACATATAATTTTTCAAAAGAGGAAACTTAGCAAAAAATACCAACAGCAGCTCCAGCAGAAGCTGCAAATAGCTCCAGCAGAAGCTACAACAACTTCTGCACAAACAACTCCAGCAAAAGCTGCAACAACTTCTGCAGAAACTGCAATAGCTCCAGTAGCTCCAGCAGGTTGACACATATCCTAAAATGACATCATTTGCCCATTAATGCCCAATCCCAGCAGCTTGCTGTCATACCCAAAGAAACAGAAGGATCCCATAAAAATTATCTTGCCATTTTTAGCCAAACCATGAATTTAATGCCAAATATTTTTTCTCCAAGAAAAAGATGTCATTCGGATGACATCACCCAACTGTAACAACTGTGATTGACAGCTGTAACAACAGCATTAAGTCTCTAACTTTCTTCTTTTGGCTAAAAAACAAAATCTCACTAATGAAACCACTTACTTTGTCAAAGACTTTTCCTTATTTTCTAAATTTCCTTTCAACTAATTTTAATCTAGTTACATTCTTGGCTCTATATAAAGAGGACCAAGCTACACACTAAAGAGGGGGGATCCATCCCTCTCTCATCCCCAATATTCTGAAACTTCATTCACTTTGCTGCACATATCTCTAAACTTTTCCATACTTCTTCATCTCTCTTACAAAAATATCTCTTCTTAGATAACACCATTACATCACACCTATTATACCACACCATTACACACTATCCATCTCTCCCACACTTTAATATTCTGAAACTTCATCATTTTGCTACCCAAAAACACATCTCCATCTCATTCTTTATTTCTCATACAAAATCTCCCTTCTTAGAAAGCAACATAACCCATGACATAACACAAAAAACCACTCCAGCAGCAGCTATAATCTCATGTATTTACTATATTTAACTTCATATTATCTATCTCACACTTCCATATATTTTACAAACACATTCCTCACAAAATACCCATACATACTTCTCATGTATCTTTAAACTTCATGTCTCACAAAGTATACATATACAAGATCCATGTCCAACAAAGTATCTACATATAATTCCTATACATATTACAAACACCATATCTCACAATATATATTTATATATATATATATATTTCTTACCATCTCCATACATCTTAAAACATATCAAACACTCTTCTAAAAATTTATTACTAAAAGCCCTTTCTCATGGAAGACATGTATTTATAATGCTAAAAGCCCTTCTTATGAAAGGCAAAAACTTATAATACTAAAAGCCAATATCATGGAAGGCAACATCACTCATATTTGACCAAAAACTAAAAGAGCATTACATGGGGAAAGTCATTTAAGTGCATGATGAAAGGGGATAAACTTAACCAACCTATGCACACGGCTGGACATATTCTCTCTCCCTCCAGTTGCACCAATTTTTCCCCTTCAATCATGAAGTCACCATGAAAGGACTCATAATATCATATTGTACCGCTGAACTCATTTTATCACGCTGCTGAAATGTCATAAGTTCACTGCTGTTCTACGGCTGGAGCTACAAACTGTGAAGATAAGTCAATCTTTCTCTATTTTTCAAGATTACATTATTAAGTACATGTTAATTCATTATTATTGTACCGCTGGGTGCAAGTTACTTTAATATCATCTCACTATTTAATAAACATAATCTCACTAATACTTTATTAATGAACATACATATTAATAAATCGATAGATAAGTCAATACTTTCTCCATCTTTGAAGTTACATTATTAAGTATATGTTAACTCACTATTATTTTACCGTTGGATGCAAGTTATTTTAATATCATCTCATTATTTAATAAACATGATCTCACTAATACTTCATTAATGAATATACATATTAATAAATCGATCTACCACCGTTGCATATATATTATTTGGACATGAACTACCCTTGAACACATATTTTTTGGAAATGAACTACTATTGGACATATATTATTTGGACATGGACCATTGCTAGACATACCTTATTATGCTGAACATAAACCATGAACTGCAGTTGGATATGGACTATTGGACTCATCCCATTATTGGAAATTTGATACCTAATTAATTATTTTCTAATGTTGGACATCACTTAATATACATAATAATAACGTATCAACTCACCATTTAATCAAAACTATCATGCTAAGCATATTATTTATTTATTTCAACCATTATCATGATTCTAAGACTTTGGGCTTCTTCTATTTTGTAGGCTTAAAAATACACCGGAAGCCATTGGTCTATGCGGCCTAATGCCGAGTTCTAGGTTGAACTCCCTAAAACAAATCCGGGTTTAGCAAAGTCACACTTCCAGCAGGAGACACGTGGCTACGCGCAAAAAACTGCCCCCGACAATTTTTAACATATTTATGTATAACATAATGGATAGTTTATCATTTGTAATATTTGCATGCATTTCTAAAAGGTATAGTTGAGCAAGTTTTACCTCTCGGTTGGCATTTAATGGCCTCTTTTCCTCACTTGTGGAGACAATTTGGCTTATTCAATATCACCCTTTTTTTTTCCTACCTTGTGCGTTTTCTAGTGGTTTGGAAAACTTCCTTTAACCTAACCCCACGAGTTCTAGGATATGGGGCTTAAATGTAATACGTTACAATAACTGATACCAAAATACTAGTAATAAATGTCTCGATATTCGTATTCCCAGCTTCAAACAGGTGAAATATAAAAATTATCAACCAATTGGCGATTGCCACAAAGGCTCCACCTACAACCCTAAAATTTGTAGCAAGTTGAGTCATCACCAGTAGTATACTGGTGGGAAACATGGTAGTGGTATAACAAGTTGAATAAAAACAGGCAATAAAATGAAAGAAATTTTTTTTACCCTAAGTTACATAGCATAGGCAAATCATATGATACATCTTTAAATTTTGAAAAAAAATAATAATTAACTACATTAACCATTATTATTACAAAAGATAATGGGAGAGGCAAAACTCATTACTCAATCATTCTCAATTTATGACAATTTCTAATCATCTCAAAACTCTTGAGTGTTATATTGAACTAGTGTGTAACCTTGTGCATATGCACGAGTACAATTAAAAATAATCACAATTTCATGATTCAAATTATAAATTTTTTTAGAAGAGGTTTAAATTATACACAGTATTAGCTTACAACTTTTTTAAATCATACATTTTTAAAATATGTAATGGTTTCATATTTTATATATATATATATATATATTAATATTATGATTTAGAATTTAATTAGATGTAGATTCTTTGGTTTTTGCACTCAATAATTCACTTACCACAAAAATTAAAAAATTAGATGGACAAGTGGCGTAAAATTGGACTCTTCGATTGAAACCCTAATCCAATTTAGAATCTAATTGGATTTGGACTCTTCGATTTTTACACTCAATAATTCACTTGGCACAAAAATTAAAAATTAAATAGAACACGTGACACAAAATTGAGAATCTAATTGGATTTTCTCTGAGTTTTGACTTTTAATATATATATATACACACACACATAGTATTCAAACTATTCATCATGCCAAAGTTGTTTGGTTAGGGTGAATTAAGAAATGATGGAAAAATAGAAGAAAGAAAATAAGATGAAGATTGATAATTTCATCAATATGGGGATGGGTGGCATTTTCTCCCAAACCCACAATCTAATTCATCCAAAATGGAAAGAAAAATGAGAAGGAAAATGCAAGTTGAAGACAAGATTACCTTCTATTTTTTTAACTAGATGCAATTACACAAAAGTTTACTTCATAGGAAGGAAAATTACTAGTGAAGAGGTGTCAAAGAACTTGATCTCTAGTGAAAATGATTTTTTTAATAATAAAAAAATGCATATTATTTGTACTTATTTTTTTCATCCTCCTACTTTTTCATCATTCCAACCAAGATAGAGCCTTTAAAGAAAACCAATTTGTAGATGGCAACCAATTGAATTCAGATTTCCATTTCAGTTGTCTACAAATATCAATTAGAAAGAAAATCAATTAAATTCAATCAAACTTTTGCCAATAGAAGACGAGAGAAAAAGAAACACAGTGCATAGCGGCCTATAGGCTAATTTTAATCAAAGTATTACTATAAACAATTTTAATTAAAGTATTACTTCAAACCATTCTTTGATAGTACAATAAATTTAAACCTATGACATTAGTCTAATGATAATTACTTTCTATTATCAAGGAAAAACATCAATTGAGTTTCCAATTTGTAAATTCATTTGTTCTCAAATAAAATAGCAGGTATTTTAAACTATTTCAAAAATTAATAACAAAGTTTTAGCTTAATAAAAAAAAAACTTTCTTTTCTTTTTGAGGAAAAATTCATATACTTTCCTTTTTGCTACTATTTTCATATACTTATTCTAGCCACATGACAAAATTACATGGTAAGACAAATATAATTTATAAATGTGCAAAACAAAAGGGCATTGAGCAAAAAAGCTAAGGATAAAATTGACATTGAGCCTCAAACACATGTGGGAGATTTAATGTATAGTATAGCTCAAACACTGTCGCTTTGTCCCAATTGTCTCGTCCCAATTCCTAAACTCCATACCATATTTAACACCTCATCTCTCTCAGTCTCCCTCTCTCTCTAAAGCCCAGAGACAGAGGAGCCCGTTAAAACTTCAGAAACCCTATTCAATTTCAAGGTAAAAACCAATAACCCACACAAAAAAAATACAATCTTATTAGTATTTGTATAACAACATTTATATTTCTTAGTCTTGAATCATAGTTTAGATCAAAAAATCTTGAAACAAATTTCGTTACAATTAAACCCTTTGCTTTGCGTTTTGTCCTATTCTTATTCTTCCTTTTTTTTTTTTTTTTTTGAAATTAATTTTATTATTTAGTTTTTGCTTTTATACCTTTCTTTCTCAACATTGTAATCTGGTTGAATAGTTGAATCCTAGTTGACACTCATATATAATCATCCTCTTGAAGCTTAAGCTAAGTTACTTGTTGTATTTTGAGGTTTTGGGTCTGTATATAGCATGGATTGGAGTTTTGAATTTATGGGTTTCGTAGTGTTTTAGATACTTAGGCTGAAATTGCATCTGGGTTCAATTGTATTTGTAATATTGTGGGGGGTTTATCAGATTACTAGGGAATTTAGAAAAGGAAAAGATAAAAAAATGTATGGAAGAGCTGGTCTTGATCGATTCAAGAAAGCTGAAACCTTGGAACCATTCTCAGTGAGTGTTAATTCAGCTTACAAGCCCAATACCCAGTCTGTATCCAAGCCAGCTTCTTCCACTTCCTCAGTTTCAAATACCCACTTGCAAAAAAATGCCCAAAACCAGCACCAGCAACAATCCCATGTTTCTAATAGGCCGGCGGTGCCGGAGGCGGCACCCTTGGTAGGGCAGAATCAGCAGGTGACTCAGATTGGAGGGGGGGAATCAACTTGGCAACCGCCTGACTGGGCGATTGAGCCTCGGGCAGGAGTTTATTTTCTTGAGGTTTTGAAGGATGGGGTGGTTCTTGATAAGATTAATCTAGATAGACGGCGACAAATCTTCGGGAGGCAGGTTCATACTTGTGATTTTGTGCTTGATCATCAGTCTGTTTCACGCCAGCATGCTGCAGTCATTCCTCACAAGAATGGGAGGTTAGATCTGTTTGCAATCTTCCTTGACATTATTTGGACTTCTTGTTTTGTTCTTTGCATAACATTTCTTGACATTTATTTGCATTACATGTTACACCACTATATTGTTTATGATTGAAAACAGAATTGTTAGGAAAGAGTGTGAAATTGGCTTGATTGTTTTGAGTGATAGCGGCTTAGTGCAGTGGAACTTTTGTTTTATTGAGTTCATGTTGGTTGATCAATTCAAAAATTCGTAATGCACCTGAATTCTGGGAAAACAGTGAAGGAAAGAACAAATCGTCTGAGCTAGAGTTAGAGCTTGGAGGTGGATGTTTCTTTTGTTATCTGTACTAGAATAAAAATGTTTATCATATTGGGTTCGACATTATTGGGTTTGCATTTTGTTGATGTTCCAGTGGGCTATGGGTGCTTTTGAGGTGAAGTAATCTTTCACTGTCCAGGCGACAGGCGCCCATGATGGCATGCATGTGTCATTTATAATTGTTACTTCCCATAGATAATTTGGTTTTGTGAAGTTTGGAAGGTTCTTTTATTTTATACATGGCATTCACAATGTTCTAACTTTCCCACAGCATATATGTAATTGACTTGGGATCTGCTCATGGTACATTTGTTGCGAATGAGCGCTTGACTAAAGATAGCCCTGTTGAGTTAGAAGTGGGACAGTCTTTGCGGTTTGCTGCATCAACAAGAATTTATATCTTGAGAAAGAATGAAGCAGCTCTTTTTCCTCGTCCTCCACCTAAAGAGCTCAATTTGCCGCCACCTCCTGATCCATCTGACGAAGAAGCTGTTGTGGCTTATAACACACAGCTAAATCGTTATGGTCTGAGCAAGCTTAACCTACCATCAAAATCCACCAAGTCTGGTAGCTCAAAAGGTGGAAGAGATGACAGCCACCAGTCGGAGAGATCTACTAAGAGAATGAGGAAGCTGAGAGTAGCCTTCAGGGATCAAGCTGGGGGAGAGTTGGTTGAAGTCGTTGGGGTTTCAGATGGTGCTGATGTAGAAACAGAACCTGGTCCATTAGATGTGAAAGAAGGAAGTCTTGTTGGAAAATATGAACACCTTATACAGACTACAGTAATACCTAGAGGAAAGCAACAGTCCTCCATGAAGGACGATACTACTTCCCAAAAAGGTGTGACCAATAAACTACAGGAAGTCTTAAATAAGGTCAAAACCACTTCAAAAGGTGGAATTTATGATGATCTCTATGGGGAATCATTTTCTGGAAAACTAGGTTCTTCCTGGGCTTATCCGTCTGTTAGTTCTGGTGATAGACCAGCTTCTCCAACAAAAGATGCCCAAGGATGGACATCAAGTGTAAGCTCAAGTAATGTTGATGAAGAAAATGACGATGATTTATTTGGTGACTAACTGAAGTGGGCAGACTAGGCAGTGGAAGGATTGTGTTATTTTCCTGTATGTGAGTTTGATAATATGATTGGAAGTTGAGAAGCAGTAACTTTTGGAAATTATTTGAAACTGCTTCCCTTGAAAATGGGTGATATATGGTGAATTCATTAACAATTTTTTTTTTTTTTTTTGTAATTGCATGCCCCACCAAGGGTCTATAATCCTCCAATTCAGTTATAACCCAAGACTTTAACCTGTGTTATCCTAGAGGAGGCCAAAAGGAATTTAATTATGGCTGATTTTCAGCAGGTCAAGTTATTCCTTTTATTTTTTGTGTCACGTGTAAACCTGGACTAATGTGCTTGTGTTGGCCTAACAACAATGAAGACCATGTTGACAGACTGCAAATAGTTGGTTGGCATCCCTGTGGTTTGGCAAGTAGGTTATCTTACAAGGTTTACGGCATTGTTGTTCACTTCTCCTTGCTTGTGCATGTTCACTTCTCCTTGCTTGTGCAACTTGATATGTTGGAAGGCAATAGCTCTGTTGTATTTCTGCTAAAAATGTGTCATACTCACTCTCTTGAGTTCTTGATATGCTGGAAGACAATAGCTCTGTTGTATTTCAGCTAAAAATGTGTCACACTCACTCTCTTGAGTTCTTGATAAGCTGGAAGGCAATAGCTATGTTGTATTTCTGCTAAAAATGTGTCACACTCACTCTCGAGTTCTTGATACGTTGGAAGGCATTAGCTCTTTTGTATCTCTGCTACAAATGTGTCACACTCACTCTCTTGAGTTTGAAATTTGATGTTATGGGGATTGTTATCCCCTTCTTTTTAGGCCGTGAAATGTAGAAGGTCAAAGCCACTTTGCATTTGAGGACCAAAAGGTCCAAAACACTGTCTTCAGTCTTTGAGTAACAAACGTATGCATTTAGTTTTGCCCTCCAATTTTATTTCTCATAATGCTCGGTAGGACAGGCTAGTACTTCCATCCTCCTCTCTCCTCTTTTGGGTAGGAGATCATGGTGCCCCTTTGGCATTGCTGTAGGAAGTAAAGCTTCTATGATATAGAACTTTAATTGAAAAACTATTTAATGCTTTTAATGTTTGGTAAAATAAAATGAATAATGCTTTAAAGTTCTGGATTTATAAAGCCTGAACAGTAAATTGTAGAACTTTTTTCTTAGAAGTTTCAAATTTCAGCTTTAGCCTTAAAGCTAGAGGGAAAATACTTTTGGAATCTTACTGCATTTTGATGTGCCCGTTTGGTATTAGTGTAGGAAGTAGAGCTTTAGCTATAAAGCTTCAGTTGTAGACCTTTTGTGAGAGAGTTTTGATGTTTAGAAAGTTTGGCAAATTACAATACTAAAGTGCTTCAAAATTACTAAACCGTTTGCTAGTCTATTGCTGAAGAGTTTTAAAACGCGGGAAATGACAATAATGGGACAAATAAAAGTGTTTTTTGTTTTTAATTTTTAGAATTGGTTGGCATAAAAATGCTGCTAGTTATTGCTATATTATTTTATAAATACCTTTTTCAAAATCGAATCTAATCAATTCACTTATTGATCAATATTAATTTAATTTTTATTAAGTGAAATTACATAAAATTCTGAACATTTGATACTACTTTTATATTAAACCATAAATTTTTAATTACCCAATAATTATCAACCCCTTTTGTTGCAATTATTATTATTATTATTATTATTATTATTATTATTATTATTATTATTATTATTATTATAGATAATTTCATAATTGGGGTATAAGAGATTTAATCCGGGGACGTCTTTATTGGAAACACTAAGAGTGCTTATTGAAGTATAATGCTCTTGACAATTATTATTACTAGCTTATAATCTTTGCATGTGTAGGGGTGCAACACACGCGCGTGCGCGCGCGCGCACACACACACACAACATATCTACCTATTAAATAATAGATCATACACATCCATAGTATTACATTGAAGCATAATAAATTTGAATTGAGTCATTTTATATTTTCTAAATTTAGATACACAAATTTGCATATAAACATAATTGACACACACAATTAAAGTGTAATTGAAATAACATTTGGAATGAAATTGTAGTGGTTTTTTAACAATTTGATAGTTACAATGGGGGATAGGAGGATTTTAACCTTAGACCTTTATGTTGGAAACATTAGTAGGTGTTAGTTGAATTACAAAACTCTTAGCATCAAATAATATGATAATTAGCATGACACTTGGCACAAAATTGAAATTCAATTAAAATCTAATTTAGATTCTTGATTGAAATTTCCATCTACTTTTACATATTATTATTGTTGTTGTAGTTGTTGCTTAGGGAAATCATCCCAACCCCCAAAATCGATTTTTTTCACTCTCCTCAATAGTAGCAAGTGACAGTGGTGTCATGATAAGTGACGGTGATGGGAGCGACGATGATGGATGAGAATGGAGGAGAAATGGTTTGGTTCCTCTCTCTCTCTCTGATCGATAACAACGCCATCAGATTGGCAACGACTTCAATATATTGACAACAAGGACCTTCAATAGGGAGTTGTGTGGTGGTGCATGGAGGGTCGGGGGCTTTTTATTTTTCATGTTGTAACCAACTTTGGGCTTCACTAGTTCATGATTGTAATTTTTAATTATATATTTTTAAAGTTTCTCTGTGAGTGTGTGTGAAAATTTTGAGGATTACATAATAAAAGATTACTAATCCTTAACTTTTTGAGGAATCCTTTATTATAGTGGTTGTAAATGATTTACTTTTCTCAGACAAGAATCTTTTTCCGCAAAAAAGAAAAAGAAAAAAAAGAAAGACAGAGACAATTTTGTCAGGAGTTTTCATAAAACTCAAACAATAACAAAAAGAGCTTAATTTACTAAAAGTTTCAATTTTGAGCTTTCACTGAAAGAGCTTGTTAGAGCCTTAAAAGCTCTTTTCTGTAAGTTACAAGACATGATAAAATTACTTAAAGTGTTGTTTTGCACAAAGATAGTTTCAAGGATGTGCTTTAACACATAGCTAGACAAACAAAAAATGCTTTAAGGGGTTCAGTAGCACATGAATAAACATTCTGTTACATGATCTATTATGCATACAAAACGTGTCCTAAGTCATAATAGTAATTTTGACAAATTAGATTTTATTGTTCTATACTTTAAATTTTCTCTTTTATTCTTATGATATTTAGGGTCTGTTTGGATAGAACTTATTTTGCTGAAACTGAAAACTGAAAATACAGTAGCAAAATAATTTTTAAATGTGTGAATAGTACCGTGTGACCCATTTTTAATAAAAAAGTTGTTGAAAAGTGGAATTTGTGGATCCGTGAACAGTGCACGGGTGCACTGTTCACTGTGGAAAAGTCAACAAATGCGGGCTAAAAAAAAAAAAAAAAGGGAAAACGCGGAAGAAGCAAAACGTGGACGTGATAAGTTGGATCCAAACCGGCACTTAGTTTATGTAATTTTTAAGATTTTTGTGAATTATTTTACTTTTTTTAGAAAAAAAATTATTTATTATTATATTTTTTTGAAATTATGTTATCATGGGTTTTTGATAAGACTTAGATGATTTTAGGACTTTAGTAGGTTGCTTTGAGGGAACCTAGGCCTCCATAGCAGAATTGAGAGAGGAAGAGGGAGAGAGAGAGCTAATGAAACTGTATTAACAATCTTGTTCAAATCCCCAATACAATTTGTGAGATGCCTATATACATCTGTAACCAACTTCACTCTAACTAACTAACTGCCCTGCTCTAACTAACTAACTGCCCTATTACTGTTATAACAGAGTGTAGTGTATTTCAATAAGTAAAATTACTTGCTGCTATACTAACATGCCTTGTACACTTACCCACTACAGATAACATGCCTTGTACACTAACTAATACAGATGTCTAACATTACTTCCCCCATTTAGAGCACCTTGCCCACAAGGTGAGGAAATGTATTCTGAAGCTGATGTAGAGACTCCCAGGTGGCATCCTCAGGAGGGCAGCCCAGCCATTGCACCAAAACTTCAGTAATCACTCTAGATCTTAGTGACCTGGTTCAAGACTGCAGCACAGCAACAGGCTCACTGGACACCTGACCATCCTCATCCACTGGAGGTAAAGTGGGCATAGAATGCTTATTTGGGCCAAGCTTCATCTTTAGACAAGAAACATGGAACACAGGATGCAATCTGGACTCAAGAGGCAGAGCCAACTTATAGGACACAGCCCCTACCTTTTGCAGAATCTGAGAAGGCCCAAAGAACCTTGGGGACAGCTTCCACTTCCCTTTATAAACCAAAGTCCTCTGTCTATAGGGTTGCAGCCTCAGGTAGACCCAATCACCCACATTAAAGGACCTTTCTTGCCTGTGTTTATCTGCTTGAAACTTCATCCTCTCCTATGCAACAGCCAAATGTGACCTAAGAGTAGTCAAAACTGCATCCCTTTGACACAAAAGAGAATCCAAAGCATCCACACGAGTAGTGCTAGGAATGTAACTTTGCAAGGTAGGAGGAGCAAAACCATAGAGTGCCTTAAAAGGTGTTAACTTCAAACTAGTGTGGAAATTAGTATTGAACCAAAATTCTGCCAAGGACAACCATTCAGCCCATCTATGTGGCCTATCAACAGTGAAAGCCATTAGATATTGTTCTAAACTCTTATTAACAATCTTAGTTTGGCTATCAGATTGAGGGTGATAAGCTGTAGACATGGCCAATGTTGTACCTTGCAACCTGAATAATTCAGACCAGAAAAGGGAGGTAAAAGTGGCATCCCTATCACTAACCAAGGTTGCAGGCAGCCCATGGAGTTTAAAAACATAGTGCATATACAATGAAGCAACCTTAGCAGCAATATATGGGTGAGAAATAGGAATGAAATGGGCATATTTAGTCAATCTATCCACCACCACCAAAATTACCTCAAAGCCTTGTGATTTGGGCAGACCCTCAATAAAATTCAAACTAACATCAATCCAAGGAGTAGTAGGAATCTCCAATGGTTGAAGTAAACTAGCAGGGACAGAGGTTTCAGATTTAACTTGTTGGCACACATCACATTCCCTAACAAACTGCTTGATGGCAGACTTCATACCTTGCCAATAAAACTCCCTTTTTGCCCTCTGATAAGTCTTAAGAAACCCAAAATGGCCAGCAATAGGACTGCTATGTACATGATGGAGAACTTGGGAAATTAAAGGACAACCTGGTCCCAAAAAGAACCTACCCTTGTAGAAGATCAAATTATTTTGCCAAGTAAACCCCTTAGGGGCAGTACCAGACTGGATGGACTGAATCAACTGCTGTAAAGATTGATCTTGGATATAGCTCTCCTTAAAAGTAGTCAACCAAGTAGGGTTAGGAACAGAAAGAATGAACAAACAATTAGACCTCTAAGAATCACACTGCTGCCCTAACTCAGAAACACCATCAGATCTTCTAGAAAAGAGCATCAACCACCTTATTCTCCATTCCTTTCTTGTATTCCACCACAAAGGCATACCCTAAGATTTTTGCAAGCCACTTTTGCTAAGCAGGTGTTGCAATGCTTTGCCCCAGCAAGAATTTAAGGCTTTAGTGATTAGTCTTCACAACAAAAGGCCTACCCAACAAATAGGGTCTCCACTTCTTGATAGCAATAGCCAAAGCCAACAATTCAGTTTCATAGGTAGATAAATGAAGATGCTTACCCTTCAGAACTTGACTATGGAAGGCTATGGGTCTATTGTCCTGCATCAGTACAGCTCTCAACCCAAATCCAGATGCATCACACTCAATTGTGAAAGGTTTGGTAAAATTAGGAAGAGCTAAGACAGGTAGTTGAGCTACTACTGCCTTGAGATGATTGAGGGCAGTGAGAGCCTTATCAGTCCAGAGAAACCCATCTTTTTTTAGTAAATCAGTTAAGGGTTGGGCTATGGCACCATACCCTCTAATGAACTTCCTATAGTAGCCAGTGAGGCCTAAAAAACCCCTCAAAGCCTTCAAAGTAGTAGGGACAAGCCACTGTTGCATTGCAATAGTCTTCTTAGGGTCAGCCCTAACCCCATCGCCAGAGATTATGTGGCCTAAATACTCTACCTCAGCACATCCAAATACATACTTAGACATCTTAGCATACAACTGATGGGAAAGAAGAATCTCCAAAACAGTCCTCAAGTGTGACAAATGATCAGTGAAACAAGAGCTGAAGACCAAAATATCATCAAAGAATACTAAAACAAATTTCCTAAGATAATGTTTGAAAATAGCATTCATAAGAGCTTGAAATGTAGAAGGGGCATTAGTCAAACCAAAGGTCATCACAAGGAACTCATAATGACCTTCATGAGTATGAAAGGCTGTCTTAGGGATATCCTCAGGTTTCATACGGATTTGATGATACCCTGACCTTAAATCCAACTTAGAAAAAATTATGGCACCAGTAAGTTTATCTAACAACTCATCAACCACAGGGATTGGAAATTTGTCCTTAATAGTAGCCTTATTCAAAGCCCTATAGTCTATGCACATTCTCCAGCTCCCATCAGCCTTTCTAACAAGCAAAACAAATGAGGAGATTGGGCTCTGACTTGGCTGAATAAAACCAACCTCTAATAATTCATGCACTATTTTCTCAATCTCAGCTTTTTGAAAGTATGGGTACTTGTAGGGTCTTTCACAGATAGGAGGAGTGCCTTCCTTAAGTATGATTTGATGCTCATGTCCTCGGAATGGGGGCAGTTGAGATGGTACCTTAAAAACCTTAGAAAACTGCTTTAACAAATCTGACAGTGCAACAGGCAGTGAGGGCTAATTAGGACCTGAAGTGTTGACAGCATCAATGTGAAGAACCAGCTCCTTCTTGACTGAACTACCAAAGAGCTTGTCAGCATCTAGGAGAGTAGACCCTGATGGATGCAAACCTTGCAACAACACCCTTTTACCCAAGTAAGAGAATTTCATGATTAATAACTTGAAGTCCCAACTGATTTCCCCCAAAGTACTTAACCATTGGGTACTAAGAACCACTGCACAGCCTCCCAAATGCAGGACATTGAAATCCACAACAAATTTATTCCCTTGCACAGAAATAGTAACTCCATGACACACACCCAAAGTTTTAACAATGCTTCCATCAGCTACCCTAACCTCCAAAACTTGAGAAGTATCTAAATGCAGCTGTAAAGTAGGCAATTTAGTAGCATCCAAGAAATTATGAGTGCTCCCAAAGTCAATGAGAGACGCTACTTCATGATTTAGAATCCTGCCCTTAACTCTCATTGTCTGAGATGCAGGACTACCCACTAAAGCATATAGTGTAATTTCAGCAGGTAAGGTCACATCCTCTTGCTTCTTAGTTTCTTGATGCTCCAACACCACTCTATCATCTTCTAATTCCACCAACTGCACTCCTGGCTTATGTTCAACTCCCACATCCCAGCCCTCCAATAAAAACAACTTTGCTCCCTTACATTTATGTCCCATATGCCACTTCTCATCACAATTATAACATAGACCTAATTTCCTTCTTTCCTCCATCTGAGTACTGGTCAACCTTTGAAGTGGCAGCTTCACCTTATTATCAGTCCTACTTTCCAATTTAGGCAAACCCAATATAGAAGTTTTTCCATTATCTATCCCATTCTTGAAAGATTTCCTGCTACTCACTAAGTACTCTTCCTGAATTTTAGCTAAACCAAAGGCTTCATTAAGTGATTTAGGCATTAACATTCTTACTGGTAACCAAATCTCATCTCTTAAACCACTTAAAAAACAACTCAACTTATGAGACTCAGACAAACCCAGAACTCTATTAGAAAGAATCTCAAAATTATCTTTGTAGGAAATCACAGTTGTAGTTTGTTTGAGACAAGTGAGTGCTTCCATGGGGTCATCATAAGCTGTAACACCAAAACGAGTCTGAAGAGCCTTAATGAAGACCTCCCAGCTCGCAAATCCACCCACTTGCTCAGCATCCTGGAACCAAATCAAGGCTTCATCATCAAGGTGACAAGATGCCATAATCACCTTCTAATGCTCAGGGGTGTTGTGATAGGAAAAATACTAGTTTGCCTTGTAAACCCAACAAGTAGGATCTTCTCCATGGAATCTAGAGAACTCCAGCTTCAGATTCTTGATAGAATTCTAAGGTAAAGAATCTGAATTTCCCACATGATTGTTAACAAGAAGGGCACGGGAACCTGAATTTGGGGCTTGTTGTCGTTTCTCCTCTGTTTCAACCATTCTTTGCATGAAACCATTGATAACTTGCAACTGCTTCTGAATTTCTTTTAAAGCATGCTCGTGATTTTTAGAAACCCTAGTTAAAGCT
The DNA here is from genome assembly GCA_030021035.2 of Notholithocarpus densiflorus. Taxonomy (NCBI): domain Eukaryota; kingdom Viridiplantae; phylum Streptophyta; class Magnoliopsida; order Fagales; family Fagaceae; genus Notholithocarpus; species Notholithocarpus densiflorus. The sequence goes on along the minus strand of JARYZH020000054.1, from coordinate 1,038,108 downwards.
ACAATTTTTTCTGAATTTTGTGAATTGGAACGAGTTTCTGTCATGGTGGTGTAAAAGGATTGAATGCTCTGATACCAATGTTAAGACTTAGATGATTTTAGGACTTTAGTAGGTTGCTTTGAGGGAACCTAGGCCTCCATAGCAAAATTGAGAGAGAAAGAGGGAGAGAGAGAGCTAATGAAACTGTATTAACAATCTTGTTCAAATCCCCAATACAATCTATGAGATGCCTATATACATATGTAACCAACTTCACTCTAACTAACTAACTGCCCTATTACTGTTACAACAGAGTGTAGTGTATTTCAATAAGTACAATTACTTGCTGCTATACTAACATGCCTTGTACACTTACCCAATACAGATAACATGCCTTGTACACTAACTAATACGGATGTCTAATAGTTTTCTTCAAGGGAATTCAAGAAACAGTCACTTTTCTCTTTCTTTTTCTTCTAATCTTTTTTCACAAACTCTTTTCTATCTGCAATGGAGGAGATGACACAAAATTGGACAAAACTAATGCTTCTAAGAGGGAGGGACCAAGTTGTTGCTTAAAGAGTGATCTTAGCTCTCAAGAACATATCATTGCAATAAAATTTCTTACGAAACGAGCCCTCAACATTGATGCTATTGCTAAAACATTCACTCCACTTTGGTGATCCAGGAGCGGGTTTAAGGTTCAAAATCTTGGAGATCATGTAATCCTATTCATCTTCGGCAACGCCTCTGATGTGGATATGGTTCTCAGTGCTGAGCCTTAGAGCTTGACAAACATCTTGTGATCATGCAGAAATATGATAAAAGTATTGTTGTGGATGAATTGAAGTTTGATAGGACTCTATTCTGGGTGCAAGATCATGGGATCCCATATAAATATATGAATGTCAAGGCTGTTGAAAAAATTTGTGATGTCGTCGAACATGTTATACACTATTGATCCTGCTAAAACAAAGGGAGGTAACTTCATGAGGATTCGGGTGGGGTTGGATGTCTCTTTACCTCTATGTCACAGTTAGGGCTGTCCACGGGTCGGTCCGGGTCCGTTTTGGCCTCAACCCAGACTCGACCCGCTCAAGTCGGGTGGAAAAAAAACAGACCCGCAACCGACTGCCGACCACCACGGGTCGAGTCTAATGATAAGCGATGGCGAGCGGTGGAGAAGATCTATCTTCATCGATCTGAGTTAAAGGCCGATCGGATCTAACGAATTATTGTCGGATTTGAGTAGATTGGAGCCCAATCTAACCAAGAATAGTCGGATTTGTGTAGATCTAAGTCAGATCTAACCCAATACCGTCGGATTTGAGCAAATCTGAGCCAAGGAGGAGAGTAGATCTTGGCCGAATTTGAGTGAATCTGAGCAAATACCACCAGATCTGAGTGAAGGAAGACCAAGGGTGGCCGGATTAGAGCTGAGGAACACCAGAACGTTGCTGGATCTAGGTAATTTTGGCCTTATTTTAGCATTTTTCGGTCGAATCAGGTGGCTTGGGTTTTAGAGACCGAAACCCGCCACTCGACTCGTCGAAGTCGGGTTTCAGAGGTTAAGACCTGTCGCCGACCGCTGGAGGTGTCGAGTTTGGCCGTGATGGGTCGGTTTTGGTCAGTTTGGTCGGGTCTCCGGGTTGCTTGGACAGCCCTAGTCACAGTCGACTTATCTCACTGGAGAACAACAAGAAATCATGGATAACATTCAAATATGATCACCTCCAAAATATATGCTATTGGTGTGGCCAATTGGATCATTCTGATAGGGACTATGATATCTGGTTGGAGAGTGAAGGGAGCCTAACCGATGATCAAAAGCAATTCGACCCAGGTCTCCGTGCACCACCATTCTTTCCCTTGCGAAGAAGTGTTGTCATGATGCTCTGCCACCTGTAACTAATCCAGCGGCGATGCACGACTCGGAGAAGATAGGTCAAACAAAAGGCTTTCATTTAAGGAAAGAAACTAATAATTTTAATGCTCCAAATAAATCGCTAAACGTACGAGCATTTAGTGATAAGAAAGATTACATTTCTTCAAATATCCCACAACATCCGGACTCTCTTAATTGATATGTATGATGCTAGCTATGAAGATTCTGCAATAGCTCAATCAAATTCCATCAATCCCATTCAAGACACGGCCCAGTTAAATTCTAGCCATCAAAGCCCCATTAAAGAAGTCGAGTCATGTGAGAAGCATGATACAGATACGGCACAAAAAAAATCAAGCATGTGGACACGTCTGGCTAGGGCAGGCACAAGTGTTCACAACAATGAGCACACAGAAAACGTAGGTGGGGGCAAAAGGATTTTTTCGTAAATGGATGATCATTCAGAATTACCTTGCAATAAAAAATAGGTTTTGAAGGATGATGTTGTTTTCTCTTTTCCATTGGTGGAGGCTGATAATCAGCCCCGCCAAGAATTATGAGTTTCTTAGTGTGGAACTGTCATAGGCTTAGAAACCTACGTACAGAGAAGGTGCTTGGAAATATTATCTAGGCAAAAGATCCCTCTGTTCTATTTTTAGCCAAAACATGGGCAGATGAAGCTAGGCTAGATCGTATTCTTTACCAAGTAGGAGGTTTTGAGAGGTAGGAGAAGAGGTGGACTAGTACTATTTTGGAAAGATGAAGCAAATGTAACAATTGAGGACTCTCACAAATATTTTATCGATGCTACTTTTGATAAAAATTTGGCAATGGAATGGAGGTTCACGGGCTTTTATAGGGAGCCTGAGACTCCTAGAAGAATTGAAGCTTGGAACAAACTGAGGGGCTTAAATTCTAGGCTGAATGTACCCTGGCTTTGTGTAGGGGATTTTAGTGAAATCATTAAGAAAGATGAGAAATTGAAAGGTGCTTTGAAGAGTCATAATCAGATGTAAAGTTTCAGAGATGTTATTGATGAATGTGGTTTCATGGATTTGGGATTTGTGGGCTCAAAATTCACTTGGAGTAAACACTTTGCTAATGGTCACTCTATATGGAAAAGATTGGATAGAGGTTTAGCTAATAATGAGTGGCTTCTAAAATTCCCAGGCTCTTGGGTTACTCATCTCAAATGTGATTTGTCGGATCATGTTCCTACTTTCATCAACCCTTCTGGTTTGAAGGCTCCACCTAGGAAAAAGGTGTTTCATTTTGAAGATATGTGGTTTTCTGATTATTGTTGTGCAAAAATAGTAGAGGTGGCCTAGACAAATGGAGGAGAGAGTGATATCTTGAAAAAAATAGATAAATGCAGCAAAGATTTGTAGTGGTGGGAGAATAATTGCTTTGGGAATGTGAGGCAGAAGTTGGAGGAGAAAAAAAATTGTTAGCAAGCGTAGAAGCTGAAGCAACGAGGTGTGGAAACAATTCTTGGGCTAGAGAATTAAAATCTAAAGTTAATGTGTTGCTGGACAAAGAAATCTGGTTGTGGAGCCAAAGATCAAGGGTTCTATGGTTAAAAAAAGGGGACAGCAACTCGAAGTTCTTCCCCCATGCAACTCAAAGGTTCAGGAAAAACACTATCCTTGGTATTAGATATAGAGATGGACAGCAGCAAGATCAAACAGATTTGGTTGGGGACACAATAGTTAATTATTATGAGGAGTTGTTCACCACATGCAATCTAGTCTTGCAAGCAGATTCACTTTCCTATGTTCCTTAGCTTGTAACAGATGAGATTAATTCACAACTAACTGGTGAATTTATGGAATGAGAAATTCACGTAGCCCTCAAACAAATGGCGCCACTAAAAGCGCCAGGTTCGGATGGGATGTCACTCTTGTTCTACCAACATTTTTGGGGAATGATGAATCATGAGGTAACAACTACCATCCTTTCTTGGTTGAATTTAGGTAATTTGCCTCACCCAATAAACCATACTTTTATAACTCTAACCCCAACAGCGAAGAGTCCTGAATTTGTTTCTGAATATCACCCAATTAATTTGTGTAATGTTTTGTATAAGATTTTCTCCAAGGTTTTAGCAAATAGATTAAAAACAATTTTTCCAAAACTTATAACTGAGCATCAATTTTCTTTTGCTAAAAATTGTCTTATTTCGAATAATTTTTTAGTTGCCTTCGAGACTTTACATTGTATGAAAAATCACAATTCAGGAAAAACAAGATTCATGGCACTAAAACTGGATATGAGTAAAACCTATGACAGGGTGGAGTGGGTTTTTATGGAGAATCTTATGAAGAGAATGGGCTTTTGTTCCAGTTGAACTGGTTTAATTATGGAATGTGTACGCACTGTCTCATATTCAATTCTTGTGAATGGCAAGCCAAAGGAGTTAATTAATCCAACAAGAGGAATTAGGAAAGGGGATCCCCTCTCCCTTTTCCTTTTCCTCTTCCTATTATGCACTGAAGAGCTACACGGCTCATTTAAAACAGCTGCAAGAGCTAAGGAGATTAACAGCTTCTCCTTCTGTAAGAGAGGTCCAAAACTAACTCATTTATTTTTTGTAGATGATAGCCTTCTTTTCTGCAAGGCTAATCCCCAAGAATGTGGAAATGTGCTCAATATTCTTTCTAAATATGAAGCTATATCTGGTTAGAAAAATTAATAGAGAAAAGACAACTCTTTTCTTTAGCAAGTCCACTGATGATGATACTAGGCAAGAGATAAAGAGGCTTTTGGGTGTTCAAGAAATAAAATTTTTTGAGTAGTATCTAGGGCTTCCATCTTTGGTTGGTAGGGGTAAAAAGGCAAGTTTTGACTACATCAAGAAGAAGGTATGGAGGAAATTGCAAGGGTGGGAAGGTAAACTATTGTCTCAAGCAGGAAGAGAAATCCTAATCAAAGCAGTTGTCAAAGCCATACCGACATATGCCATGGGTTGCTTCAAAGTTCCTTTGGGTCTATGTCATGACATTGAGGTGATGATCAAAAAATTCTTTTGGGGGCAGCGAGGTGGAAAGATAAGAATCCATTCGATTAAATGGTTAGAATTGACAAAATCCAAGCTAGTAGGGGGGATGGGATTTAGGGATCTTGCTTTGTTCAATGATTCTCTTATTGCCAAACAAGCTTGGCGACTCATGCATAAAACAGATACTCTCTTTTACAAGATCTTCAAGGCTCGGTTTTTCCCTCAATGTTCATTTATGGAAGCAAAGGATTCAGCGTCTGGGTCCTATGCTTGGAAAAATATTCTTCAAGGTAAGGATGTCATTAAAAGGGGCTCAAAATTTCGGGTTAATAATGCGAAGAATATCTGGCAACACCATTAGCTTCCCATTAAGCACCCAACCTTGGTTGTTTACCCAATCATTGAGTCCATGGAGGATGCAACAATTGATTGCTTGATTGATGAGAACTCAAGACAATGGAATGATGGTGGATGGGATTTTTATTCCTGAAGAAGTCGAGCTAGTTAAAAAATTCCACTAGCCCGAATTGCTACTAAGGACTCTCTATTTTGGCCTCTCTTTGCTGATGGGCATTATAATTGCAAGTCGGGTTATCATTTTTTAAAAGAGATGGAAGCTGATATTGATGGGGAAGCACCACCAGATTTGGACAAGAAGCTTTGGAAAGGCATTTGGTCCTTGGAGGTTCCTAATAAATACAAAAACCTGGTTTAGCAAGCCTATAGAAATTCCCTTCCTACAAAAATGAACCTAACCCGAAGAACCATCATAACCAATCCAACCTATGACCACTGCTCATCTAACATAGAAGATCCGCTGCATGCTCTATGGGGTTGCTCAGGATTGGATGAAGTGTGGAGTGAGGGGGATCTGTGGGGTTTTTGATCAAGAGAGTTTTTTACAGAATTCAAATACTTGGTTAGGTGGATCATGGAAAACGAAAAGACACCGGAACTCTTTGCTATTCAAGTTTGGTCGATATGGAATCAAAGAAACCAGACCCACCTTCATCAAGCCTGCTGCCCCACAGGGATAACTTGCATCAGGTCGCCAAAGAACGATGGAAGAAGATAAAGGCTGCCAACCCAGCGCCAAGCCCATATCGACCACAACCGAAACCTCAATGGGCAGCTCCTCCAATGAATGTTTACAAAATAAATTATGATGGACAGGTCTTTGCTAGAGCTAATAAATTAGGTCTAGGAGTGGTGATACATGACTGTCATGACAAATTATAGCTGCATTAGTGCAATAGCTGGGGCAAGCGTACCAACTTTTGGATGTCGAAGCACTGGCGGCTTGTAGAGCCTTGGAGTTTGGTAGCGAGCTTGGCATTCGCAAAGAAATTGTAGAGGGAGATCAGAAGTAGTTGTGAAGGCCTTGGGGAACTTGGACAATGGTTTCCACTCTTATGGTCTTTTGATCAATGATGCAGCTTTGTTTTTAGGATTGGTTTCAGAATTGTTGTCCTCTCATGCTAGGAGAGATGACAATAAGGTTGCTCATAGTTTAGTTTGGCTAGCTATGACCACGTTAGAGTGTACTATGTGGATGGAGGTTGTTCCACCCCGCACCTTACATTTTGTTCAGGCTAATTTAGTTGATCTTTCTTAAATATATGGATGTCTTTTTTCTTTAAAAAAATAAAAATTTGACATAGCATAATAAAAATTAAAATAACATGATTTAATTAATTCAACTAACACATGTGATAGGTTTGGGTGACGCTTAGTGACCACCTTAACACTAGACATGAATGAATAATTTGCTCCAAAGCATTTGTAAGGTCTCGTTTGGCAACCCAAGCCCAAAAGGTATGGGATCTTGGCCCAATGAGCCCAGAACAATAAATTTGTAGAGAGTGGGCTGAAGAACTAGGCTTTAGTGAGTTAGGCAATGAACCAATAGATTTTAATGTATTAAAAGAGGGAAATAAGAGGTATTTACTAAAGGAGGAAGGTCCTCGGCCAAGTCCGAGGAGGCTTAATTATTCAAATACAGTTCTTAAAGCCTTTTACAAGTCTAATTATAGATCGCTACAGTATATCTTCCTTTCTTTTTTCCGCCCCCTTCTTCCAGGGGTCTCTTGCATTATATACCCTCTTCCCGATGATCTTGGCCCTCCACTTGTCAATCATCCCCGTTGCTACTTGAGTGATTGTCCCATCAGACACTCCTTCTGGCTCTCTATGAGTTGCGATTGCCAAGGAAACACTGTTCAAGGGTCTTCTCCACATAAATGCGTCTAGAAAAGTAGTTACAACGCATTTAATGCGGTGGTAGTAGCTTTTCCTTAGATATTTCTGGACTCTCCTTCATCCTTGCATGTTCAAGATACACGTCTTTGATACCGGGGTTTCCTGGATTGCTGGGACACGTGTTTAAGTTGCATTTACTGTGTCCAAGGGCCTATTCCTCCTCGGACTGGTCTCCCGTCGTCGCCTTGCTCATCGAATCTCGAGCATGAATCATTTAACATCATTTATTCCTCCTCGGACTGTCCTCGGGTTGACCATCTCCTCGGACAGGCCCAAGGCCCACAATAGTATTTGGGCCCTTTGACCTTACAATAGCCCCTCAAAACTCCAGTTTTTCTTTCTCATCCGAGGAGAAAATGTGGGGTTTTGACTTTTAAAAGATGAGATCATTTATTTCTCTGCTTCGCACGTGTAAAGTCTCCGTTTCGCGCGCCCCATGATTGCTCCTGACGCTTCGTGGTCCACGAGGTGTCATTAATTGCTCTAGGCGGCGTTATGTTCTCAGCATCTAACGGTGAAGCGCAGATCTAACGACTGAGCTTCTTCTTGGATTTTGAGCAGGAGTATTCCCACCCATTTCCTCCTTCTATATAAAGCCCTAAGGGAAACCGTTCCTTTCTTTTCTTTACGAAACTTCAAGCGCTCCAGAGAATCCTAAGCATTACAACACCCTTAATCACTAGATTTTCCCAACTCCGTTCCTTGAAAACTCTCCCAAAGGTTTCCTAAAGGTTCAAAACTAAACGTGCCTGCTTTCGTAAGTATTTTTACCTTTAACTTTCCTTTTCTCCTCGACCGACCTTCTCGGCCCCTTTCTTTTTACAAATCTTTTCCCGCGTCGCTTGTATTTGTTGGGATGGGTAGATTCAAGCACCTAGTAGACTCTCCGGCCGGCATGGAGAGTTTTAGAGCCAAATATCGTATCCCACAAGGGGTAAACCTTTAGTACTGTGCCCCGGATCAAGTGCTTTCAGTTAGAGGGGAGGGTAGAGTTGTCATTCCAATGATCGTCTCTATAGAGGGAGGAATGACACTTCCCATGGGTAGGATCACCACAGACTACTTGCGCAACCACAGGTTGTGCCCCTATCAGTGCGCTCCCAACCTGTTTAGGGTTCTAGGGAGTGTAGATGTCTTGAACGACCAGATGAACCTAGGGCTCACCTAGCACGACGTCGTTCACCTGTACGAGTGTCATTCTCTTGCTAGCGCGGGATATTACATTAAGTCCCGGTCCGATGTCTTTAGATTGATATCTTTCCTTCCCAAGTCCAAAAAAGGCTTGAAGGATGACTACCTGGTCATCTCTGGGGCGTGGAACGACGGTCTTCATTGCCCAGTTAGGGCGGGAATACCAGGTGGGGTATCTTAGGACTAGGTACCTTAGCTTTTAAATTTTCTTCTGTTCATTTTGAGCTTCTTGTCTCTTCAGACAACATTTGCTATTGAGCTGACCATATCCTCCTTTTTGGATGTTTTGCAAATAAAAATCACGTAGCCCCGAAACTTAGTTTAGTCAACGTCCCGGGACTCAACTACTTGCTGAGATCGGAGATATTCGTGAGCGAGGACGGACAACTACGGGCCGCCCACCTAATCTTAGACTACAAGCCCATATCGCGTATATTTTAAGACACGGGACAGGCGATTAGAGCAAGTAGCTCCAAGCTTGCTCGAATAGACGTTTCCAAGCCTGGGTTCTTGGTGCGGAAAGAGCTTCCCCCTGTTGAGCTGCCCCTTCAACGTGTTCCTCTACAAGTGGTTGCTCTAAGAGAAGAGTCAGCCTCATCCCCCCGCTCCTTAGACGCCGAGATCAATCAATTTCACCTCGAGGAAGAGGAAGGGGCCACAGAAAGATCGGTAGAGGTCTCGGATTCCGAGTCCGAAAGACTTTCCGTAGTCCACCATCCCCGGTTAACAGTCGCTCGGCCAGAGACTAGCTCCGAGGAGGGAGAGGTTATGGATTTACAACCAAGGACTGGTTTGAAGGTAAGAAAGGGCAAGGCTCGAAAGATGCTCCTAAAGCCCAGGCTACCCCCAATCTTCCTCCTACTCTCCCTGTGATCCCCGCCGACCTAGGATTGAAGGCCCTTCCAGACCTTAAGAAGAAGAGACCCATGAAGGACCTAGAGAAAGGTGAAGTGGCACCCCAAAAGGGGGCTAAGCAACAGAAGAAGTCCAAGGATCCCACAGACAAAAGGGGCAAGTCAGTGGAAAGCCAAGATGAAGTCTACTTACGCCAGAGCAACGTACATGGGCTCCTCGGTTAGAGATGGAGGGCGTTCCGATTCCCTGGGATGCCACGATTTGGGAGTCTTAGAGGGGGCATGCCACCTTCCTTGCCGAGGCCTTGGAGCAACCTCTCCTCATTTCTCGAGATATGGAGGGTCTTAGGCGCATCCATCAGCCGGACCTTTTCATGTCGTTGAAGAGGGACCTTGCAATGGTGAGCCGACTAACGTTTTCATAGCCAGATGCTGATCTGCACGTTTATTAACATGTGTTTATTTCTGTAAATCTTTTATTGCTTTTGTGCAGGTTATCCAACAGATTTATGTAGCCGAGAAGTGGGCTAGGAACACCCGTGATGAGGTCACTGCTGAGACCCACGCTCGTCAAGAAGCCGAAAAAGCTCTTAGGGCCATGAAACAAGAGTAGGCGAGGCTGTCTGAGAAGCTCAAGGAGGCTGTCCAAGCTCGCCATAACGCTGAGGCTGGTCTGAAGACCACGGAGAAGCAGGCAGAGGACATGCGCCAAAAGCTGCACATAATCGAAATAAATCTGGCCACTGAAAAGCAATCCGTTTTGGACTTGAAGGCAGAGCTGCGAAAAGCCAAGGATGCAGCTCGGGTGGCCAGGGAAGCAGCTGAGGCTGTGGTGAAAGCGTCTTATGAGCGCGGGGTACTTGATACGGAGGCTAGGCTGTCCGAGGAGGTGGCCGTGGTGTGCAGGGATTACTGCATTGAGTCTTGGGGGGTTGCGATGGATCGGGCGGGAGTTTTTGCAGACTCTGAGCTGAGGAGAATTGAGAACATCTTCTTCCCGGAGGATATTTGAGAAATTTCGGAGGCGGTTCCCCTTCCTGAGCAACCCCCTTCCACCCAAGTCCTTCCTCCTGGAGAGACTGAGGGGGGTAATCTTCCGGCGACGGCCAAGCTTGCCGAGGATGCCCTTACGATCAGGGACGTGGTCGTCCAGACCAAGGATGCAGAGCTTATATCTCAGGCAGATGTCTCCCAGCCCGAAAAGGCTGGTATTAAGGAGGACCCCCTACGAGCGAAGGCATAATGGAAATAGATAAAGAACCTTATGTTTTTATTTGATGAGGGCGTTCTGCTGTGTATTTATTTTGTAAGGGCACCCTGCCGTTATATGTAATGTGTTTTCTTTTGACTAATGAGAAAAAAGAACTTTGCTTTCCATTCTATGTTTCTATTTTATATGTCTTTAAGGTTATGAATACCGCCAATAGGCTTAAACAGTGATAACTATGTGCAATCATAATCATTGATGGCAATCCGTTATTAGCTGGCAATTCGTTATTAGCTTGCAATCGAACTTAATAATGACAGGCAGGAATAGGGGATTAGATAGAGAGTAAACATCTTACACTGCTAAGCATTTGGGCACATAAATGCTGGCTTTTGGCCCATTTCCTTGATTTGGGACCTATTTAATCACTTAGAAGAATACCATTAAGTGTTAATTTCACCCAAATGTGTGGTCTGAGAGACCTAACATGACTTGGGATCTGTTTAATCACTTAGAAGAATACCATTAAGTGTTAATTTCACCCAAGTGTGTGGTCCGAGAGACCTAGCATGACTTGGGATCTGTTTAATCAGTTAGAAGAATGCCATTAAGTGTTAATTTCACCCAAGTGTGTAGTCCGAGAGACCTAACATGACTTGGGATCTATTTAATCACTTAAAAGAATACCATTAAGTGTTAATTTCACCCAAGTGTGTGGTTCAAGAGACCTAACATGACTTGGGATCTGTTTAATCACTTAGAAGAATGCCATAAGTTATTAGTTTCCCCAAGGTTTGTGGTCTGAGGAGCCAGGCATGATCTTGGTTCTATCTAACACTTTTAGAGAGTAGCTATAAGTTATTAGTTTTCCCAAGGTTTGTGGTCTGAGGAGCTAGGCAAGACCTTGGTTCTGTCTAATACTTTTAGAGAGTAGCCATTAGTTATTAGTTTCCCCAAGGTTTGTGGTCCGAGGAGCCAGGCAAGACCTTGGTTCTGTCTAATACTTTTAGTGGCCAAGATGAAGAAGACTTTAAAATTGGAGGGTCTGGTCCGAGGAGCCAGGCAAGACCTTGGTTCTGTCTAATACTTTTAGAGAGTAACCATTAGTTATTAGTTTCCCCAAGATTTGTGGTCCGAGGAGCCAGGCAAGACCTTGGTTCTGTCTAATACTTTTAGAGAGTAATGAACCGCATGACAAACAATTATAATGAATCGGAGTGCAAATAAAACTGCTTTCATTAATAATAATACCTTCTTAGGTTATTTACATTCCATAGGCGGAGCTTTTTCATCTAAATCTTCTAAATAATATGCACCTATTCCTGCTACTGAGGTGATGCCATATGGTCCTTCCCAGTTGGGCCCCAGCTTTCCCTAGGTTAGGCTCTTGGTATTACCCAAAACTTTTCTCAGAACCAAGTCTCCTAGTATTAAGGGCCGTAGTTTCACATTAACATCATACCCCTGCTTGAGCTTCTGGTGGTAATAGGCCAATTGGATCATTGCCTTTTCTCTTCTTTCTTCAATTAAGTCCAAGCTTTTTTCTAGCAGTTCATCGTTGTTGCTCGGCATGAAGGTACTCGTTCTCAGTGTTGGGAAGGTAGTCTCTAAGGGGATGACAGCCTCAGCTCCGTAAGTCATGGAAAAGGGAGTCTCCCCTGTGGAACGTCGTGGGGTAGTCCGATATGTCCACAGGACGTGGGGCAGTTCTTCCACCCATCTTCCCTTCGCGTCATCCAACCTTTTCTTCAGCCCATTGACTATGATCTTATTGACAGCCTCGTCTTGTCCATTTCCCTGGGGGTAAGCCGGAGTAGAATACATGTTCGTAATTCCCAGATCACTACAGTATCTTCTGAAGGCCTTACTGTCAAATTGGAGGCCGTTGTCCAAGATGAGGATATGAAGGACCCCAAATCAAGTAATGATGTTTTTCTAGATAAATTTCTTAGCATCCACATCCCTGATGTTAGCCAAGGGCTCGGCTTCGACCCATTTGGTGAAATAGTCTATGCCTACCAGCAGGTATCTCTTATTTCCTACTGCCCTAGGGAAAGAGCCTACGATATCTAAGCCCTATTGGGCAAACGGCCAAGGACTGGAGAGGGGATTGAGGACCCCTCCCGGTTGATGAATATTTGGGGCAAACCTTTAGCATTGATCACACTTCTTTACATATTCTTAGGCTTCCTTCTGCATGCCTGGCTACCAATACCCTTGGGTAATGGCTCTGTGAGACAGAGATCTACCTCCTATGTGACTCCCACAAATTCCCTCGTGCAATTCCTCGAGTAGTAACTCTGATGCTTCAGGGTGTATGCACAGCAAATACGGCCCAGAATAAGAGCGCTTATACAACTTCTGATCTTCGGACAGCCAGAACCGAGGAGCTTTTCTTCGTACTGATTTCTCTTCTAGTAATGTATCATTTTTAAGAAAGCTCACTATAGGATCCATCCAGCTCGGACCCATTCTGACTTGATGGATCTGAACCACGCCCTGCTTAGTTCCATCTGTTCTGCATGAATTCTCAACAAGAATGACTCGAGGCAGCCCCTGCGCCGAGGAGGTGGCAAGAGTAGCCAATGAATCTGCGTGTGTATTTCTGCTCTTAGAGACGTGTGATATGTCGAAGAATTCAAAATCCGATTGTAAGCATCTGACCTGGCTTAAGTACTCCTGCATTCTCTCGTCTCTAGCCTCTAGTTCACCCTTCACCTGGCCCACAACCAGTCTCGAGTTTGAGAACACTTCTAGTGCCTTTCCCCCCATTTTCTGTACCATGGACATTCCTTGCAATAAAGTTTCATACTCGGCTTCATTATTTGTGGCCGAGAACCCTAACCTCAGTAATCTTTCTAGGGTAATCTTCTCAGGAGATATCAGAACTAGCCCCACCCCGGACCCCCTTTGGTTTGTCGCGCCATCAACATATACCTTCCAGCGTGAGGGTTCTTGCACGGAGACTGAGCCAACCGATTTTCCATCCATGTTTTGCTCTTCTGTTACCACTTCTATTGGGGGTTCGGCAAATTCAGCTATTAAATCAACGAGGATCTGGCCCTTGACAGAGGTCCTAGGCATGTATTTGACATCAAAAGCCCCTAGAACTGTGTTCCACTTGGCAATCCTTCCCGTGTAGTTGGCGCTTCGGAGTACTGACTTAAGTGGGAGCAGAGTTAGGACGACAACTGTGTGCGCTTGAAAGTAATGAGGAAGTTTTCGCGTGGCATGAACTACTGCCAAAATTGCCTTCTCCAAGGGTAAATAACGCACCTCGACCTCATGCAATGATTTACTCACATAATAGACTAGCCGTTGCACGCCATTATCGCTTCGTATCAATACCAAGCTTACAGCATGGGGGGCCACCGCGATGTAGGCGAACAAGACTTCGTCGACCTCAGGGCTGGACATGATTGATGGTCGGGATAAATATTGCTTAAGCTGTTGGAAGGCCAAAGCGCAGTCCTCGGATCATTCAAATCTTTTCCACTTGTTCATCAGGAGGTAAAAAGGTCGGCATCTGTCCGCAGATCTGGAAATAAACCGATTCAAGGCTGCGATCATTCCAGCAAGCTTCTGGACCTCTTTGGGGTTCCGAGGAGGTTGCAAATTGTGAATTGCCTTGATCTGGTCTGGACTCACCTCAATTCCCCTATGAGTTACCATATAGCCCAAAAATCTGCCAGACCCAACACCAAACGAGCATTTAGAGGCGTTGAGGCGCAGTTTGTGTTCCCTCAAGATGTCAAAGATGCCTCCGAGGTCTCCCACGTGCGCAGACGCCACTTTACTCTTTACCACCATGTCGTCTACGTAAACCTCAATACTTTTACCCAACTGTGACTCAAACATTCTAGTCATCATCCTCTGGTAGGTAGATCCTACGTTCTTTAAACCAAAGGGCATCACCTTGTAGTGGTAATTCCCAATAGGAGTCATGAACACTGTCTTTTCTTGATCATCTGGGGCTAGTGGTATTTGATGATAGCCCTGGAAGGCATCTAAGAAGCTCATCCGAGGGTGGCCTACAGTGGCATCCACCAACTAGTCTATCCGAGGCATAGGGAATAGGTCCTTTGGGCATGCCTTGTTTAAGTCTGAGAAGTCCACACAAACTCGCCACTTCCCACTTTTCTTTTTTACCACCACAGTGCTTACCAACCACTCAGGGTAGAACACCTCCTTAATGGCCCCTGCTTGCTTGAGCTTTTTCACCTCGTCCCTGACAGTGTCGGCGTGCTCCCTGGACGGCCGCCGAGGAGATTACTTTTTGGGGGTTGCTGCTGGATTTACATTTAAGTGGTGGCATATGAAGCTCGGATCAACTCCCGGGGCGTCATAAGCGTCCCATGCGAACACATCAACATTTTTTCTGAGGAACCTTACCAATTCCTCCTTTTCTCGATGGGGTAATTGAGATCCCACCTAAAAGAACCTCTCCGGGTCATCGCCAACGATCACCTTTTCTAAGTCCTCACATTTTACGTCATCGGATGGTGCATTAACAGGCAATGCTAGGGTCTTTGATTGCAATGAGTTTTCTTCAAGTTGGGCCGAGAACTCTGCTCTGGGCCGATGTGAGATGGCAGCCACCAAGCACTCTCTTGCCATAGCCTGGCAACCTCGAATTTCTAAGACCCAGCCCTCGGAAGGGAATTTCACCTTCTGATGCAGGGTGGAGGCAACGTCTCCTAGAATGTGAAGCCAAGGTCTGGTCACAATGGCAGTGTAGGGGGAGTAAGTATCCATCGCGATGAAGTCAACCTCCACTATCTTTGGGCCGGTTTGCACAAGTAGCCTAATCTACCCCTTTGGCATGACTGCCTTCCCATCAAAACTCATCAAGGGGGAGCTGTAGGGCGTTAAATCTTCTGGTCTCAGTTTCAGCCCCTTATAGAGATCGGGGTACATGATCTCAGCTCCACTACCGTCGTCCACCATTACCCTTTTTACGTCGTAGCCCCCAATCCGAAGAGTGATCACCAACGCATCGACGTGGGGTTGTATGGTTCCACTTTTGTCTTCCTCAGAAAAGCTCAGTACTGGATGGGGATAGACTTTGGGCCTTTTCGGCTTTGGACCAAAGTTATCGGCGGGTAGCCGAACTACAGACATCACCCTAGAAGGGCATGAGCCCGTCCTCCCCGGAGCAGCAAAGATTACGTTTATTGTCCCTATAGGTGGTCTTAAGGAAGTGTCTCTCCAGGGCTCTTGATTTGCCTGGCCCTGATGACCACTGGAAGGGTGCAAAAGGTGCCTCAGTCTCCCTTCTCGGACCAGCTAATCCAGGTGGTTCCAAAGGTTCCTGCAGTCTTCTGTAGTATGTCCGTGGTCTCGGTGGTACTGACAATACAGACTTTGGTTGCGCTTCGTGGAGTCTCCAGCCATTTTATTCGGCCACTTGAAGAATGACTCATTCTTGATTTTCTCCAAAACCTGATGTACCGGCTCTCTGAATACGGCGTTAACTGTTTGCATGTTAGCTGATCCGGACTGCCCTGCGAAATCTCTCCTTTGAGGGTTATTGCTGTATCGTTCCGACCTGAAATCCCCCTTCTTTTGGGGGATAACCTTTTCCTTCCCTTTCCCCTGCAACTAGTCCTCTTCCACTCTTTTGCATTTGTCAATCC
The DNA here is from genome assembly GCA_030021035.2 of Notholithocarpus densiflorus. Taxonomy (NCBI): domain Eukaryota; kingdom Viridiplantae; phylum Streptophyta; class Magnoliopsida; order Fagales; family Fagaceae; genus Notholithocarpus; species Notholithocarpus densiflorus. Next base: position 1,022,099 of record JARYZH020000054.1, on the reverse strand, counting down.
GGTCCATAAGTTGACATGCGCTGGTGATAGGTTTGCGGGTTAAGGATTTCCTCAAGCCGTGCTCGGTTGGGAGACCGCTTTTAAAAGTGCTGATGGCGACGTCTTCAAAGTCGCCGTCCAACTCATTATACATCTCCCAATATCTGTCAGAGTATGCTTTTAGAGTTTCTCCGTCGCGCATGGACAATGACAGCAGCGAACTTAAAGGCCGAGGCCGAGGAACCCTGCTGTTCGTAACGAAGCGAGAGCCAAAGGCTTGGGTGAGCTGCTTGTAGGAATCTATGGAATTCATTTTCAAACCTTTGAACCACCTCATCGCTACAGGTCCCAAACTAGACAGGAAAACTTTGCACATCAAAGCTTCGTTCGCGGAGTGGACAGCCATTCTTTGATTAAACTGGCTCACATGCTCTACAGGGTCCGATCGACCATTATAAATGGTGAACGTAGGTTGATGGAACCGCCGAGGTAGCCTAGCCCCTTCTATTTTGCGCGTGAAGGGTGACTTAGAGATCTGATCCAGAGCCCTACTAATGGCATCACTACCCATGCCCCTACTGGATAGGCCCTTACGTTTTCGTCTGTAATGGTGCTCATCTTCATAAGAAAAGGTCTCACTTGGAGGGGTTCTTGATCTCTGCCTGTAATTGTCGTCCTTTTTATCGTTAGAAGATGCGTCAGAACTGAGAGGAGACCGCCTCCGCTGTGTGTGGCGTAGTTTCTTTTTCAGGTCATTTATTTCCTGTTGCATGGCTCGGTTGTTTTGTCTCTAGGATACACGACTGCCCCCTTGGGAATGGCTTTTGCTCGTCTGGGTCATATGCACACTCCCCTCTCGATTTCTTTCATTTTCCTAATTTTGTTCATGTTCAGGGCCGGGAAAATTACCCTGCTGTTGGGATCTTGCGGGTTCTGTTTGTTGGGGACCTGCTTGGCGTGGGTTTTCTTGGTGTGGACCTGATCCCACCATGTTTAACTGTTGCACTCACTAACACACAAGTTCTTCCCACAGACGGCGGCAATTGTAAGGTCTCGTTTGGCAACCCAAGCCCAAAAGGTATGGGATCTTGGCCCAATGAGCTCAGAACAATAAATTTGTAGAGAGTGGGCTGAAGAACTAGGCTTTAGTGAGTTAGGCAATGAACCAATAGATTTTAATGTATTAAAAGAGGGAAATAAGAGGTATTTACTAAAGAAGGAAGGTCCTCGGCCAAGTCCGAGGAAGCTTAGTTATTCAAATACAGTTCCTAAAGCCTTTTACAAGTTTGATTATAGATCGCTACAGTGTATCTTCCTTTCTTTTTTCCACTCCCTTCTTCCAGGAGTCTCTTGCATTATATACCCTCTTCCCGATGATCTTGGCCCTCCACTTGTCAATCATCCCCGCTGCTACTTGAGTGGTTGTCCCATCAGACACTCCTTCTGGCTCTCTATGAGTTGCGGTTGCCAAGGAAACACTGTTCAGTGGTCTTCTCCACATAAATGCGTCTAGAAAAGTAGCTACAACACATTTAATGCAGTGGTAGCAACTTTTCCATAGATATTTGTGGACTCTCCTTCATCCTTGCGTGTTCAGGATACGTGTCTTTGATACCGGGGTTTTCTGGATTGCTGGGACACGTGTTTAAGTTGCATTTACGGTGTCCGAGGGCCTATTCCTCCTCGGATTGGTCTTCCGTCATCGCCTTGCTCATCGAATCTCGAGCATGAATCATTTAACATCATTATTTCTTCTCGGACTGTCTTCGGGTTGACCATCTCCTCGGACAGGCCCAAGGCCCACAATAGTATTTGAGCCCTTTGACCCTACAGCATTATATAACGTTAAGGTTTGAATCTAAAACTTTTCAAAAAAAAAAAAAAAAAAAAGGTTTGAATCCAAAAAGTAATCTATGGTAATGATGCAACGATGATTATCATATATATTCTTATATACTTTGATATATTATGATGCATTAGAGGATGCTATTTGTTAAAAATAAAAAGAAAAATGGAAAATCTAAATGGACTTGATGGATGAGGCCTAATGCATGATTTATGTGTAGTCATTGTTTTTTTTTTTTTTTTTTTTTTGAGAAGCATGTGTACTCATTGTAGTTAGGCAATCTTGTTCATCTAAAAAAGAGTAAGTTAGGTAGTTGTACAAATTTATAGGAGACAAAAGTTGTACTTAGAAATAGACAATGGACCTGCTCCCTATTACCCAATTGGTAATGCCAAAATCTTTCGCATTTGTGTTTTTATAAATTGTGTTTACAGTTTACACAGTGTGTGAAAGAAAAACACCATTTTTTTTTTTTTTTGGTTTTTTGTGATGAGGTACCTGAAGAATTGGATGAGAAATGAGATTCAAGTTCTAGTTAAAAGGCTATATAACACTCAATTAGAAATATATGGGAGAGTCTTGTTATTCAATGACATTATTTGGTCTTTTTTAAAAATAAAATCTTTTTCCCACTTGTTATAACTTATAACAATTGAATTATTAAAAAAAAAAACAATATTCCATGATTAATATTTATGCAGTAAATTATTGTTTAAAAAAAGAAGAAGCCGTAAGCTACTTTTTCCGGTAAACTATCACATCTAAACTTATGAGGCAGTATTAGATTAGCAATGGGATACTATTATTATTATTATTTTTTTTTTTTTGATGGGTAGATAATGAAAGAGGGGAATACAAATCTTCTGTATCATTTTTTGTGTTTCACTTTATATTTCACCAATCACAACTTATCATGTATTTATTTAACTTTCTTTATAAAATAGCCAAAGTTTAAAATAGAAAAAAATAAACACATGACAAATTAAGATTGATGGAATATAAAATGAAATACAAAATGTGATACAGATGATTTGTATTCGGGAGAGGTGAGTTTTGAACCGATAACATGGTGATGGAGTACTACACAAAATATGTACTATTATCACCAAATTAGTGGGAAAGGTGGGGTGGAATCACAAATATAGACACCAGGAAAAAAAAAAAAAAAAATTGTATTACCACCATTGTGCTATTACTTAAACCGCTTAAAAGTGACATAGTCTTGAACATTTCTATAACTTCTTAAATATGAAAGGAAAAATGTTATTCAAATGCAATGTCATTGGCGTCAAATATATATATTGGATAGTCAAAAGTAATATATTATGTAACATTGACTTTCTTGGAGGGGACCAAAGGATTATAACCAAGAGAACAAAGCAAAGATTAAAGACACAAATTCAACTTCATTTTAACTTATTAGTCACAACTTTATTTCAAAAAATCCTGATCATTCTCAACATAATGCATCATTAAAGCAGCACATCAGTACTAAAAATGGGTTGGTGAGAGGCAACTTTTTTTTAATGACAGGCACATGATTAGCTTTTCAGGAAGATAATTAGTCTAGCCAGATACTACACAATGATAGTAAAATCTAATTAGGAATCCAGAAAGAAAAATTAAGATAATGGTGACAATGATGATGATGGTCATGTTAATAAGATATATGGTGATAGTCATAATGACCATCATCAGCAGCTCATCATAACATAAATTGGATTGGGGAATACCCCAGAATATTGCTTTAAGCTAATACATGCTTTAAGCTATAAGATTAAAAAAAAAAAACTTAATAATAAAAGTGTCTTAACAGATAGCAAATCGGCTTCAAATGAAGGGATTGAAGTGATGGGAGAGGGTGGGCCTTTGTAGTTTCTTTTGTAAAATACAATGAAAAAATGAATGACTTGAGAGAGAGAGAGAGAGAGATACATACAGTCACACACGCACACGTGCAAATGAACACGAACACAAAGAAGGGTACACCACGCATGAAAAATTTACGAGACACACGGTGACAGGTAGAGAAATAGTTGTCTGTGTTTGGCCTCCAAAACAACCAACAAAGGAGCCAGAGAAATCCCACCAAGGATGATGTAGCCAACGGTACAGGACAAGACACGTGGCCGACATGCAGATCAATAAGAAGGGGTTAATGCTTGCTATAGAGGAAGAATATACCAAAAGATAGTGGGGAGAACCATGATGAGGGAGTGCACAGAGAGAGAGAGAGAGAGAATTAATTCTTACATCTTTCTTTCAGTGTGTTTGTTTGTGTGTGTGTGTGTATGAATGAATGAGAGTTTGGTCCCACGATGATAAGCTAGCTTTCTTTCTTTAGTTAGGAGTGAGCACTCTCTCATTTTTAGTCTCATCTCATCTCAACAAGTTCTATCAATAACCAAAGCCCCTTTGCCCACTTGCATTGCATGCTTTTTTGTATGAAATTCAATCATAGAGCACCCATATTTCAAGCAAGCCCATGACCCTATAGCCTAGAGTATACACCTCTCTAGTCTCTTCTCTCTATCTTCTCTTCCCTTGGAAAAAAGATGAGTTTCTATTCTCTCTATTCTCCTCTTCTATTCAAGCAGCTTATCATAATATGCTTTTGATATATTACCATGTTGACTAATCCCAACCAACCACTTGCACTCTCTTTTCTCTCTCTCTCTCTCTCTCTCTCTCTCTCTCTCTCTCTCTCCAATACTCTTGGTGAGACACCGGGGGGGCCTCATTTTTCTTTTAGTTGGTGTGTCTCACTAGCTGATATTAACTGAAACCCATAACCCTCTCTCTCTCTCTCTCTCTCTCTCTCCCTCTCTCTCTCTCTCTCTGAGGATTATATGCATGAAATCGATCCCATTTCACGTCGCATATATGCATCTCATGTTCAAGTACCCGGATGTATATATATATGTATGTTTCTTACTTTAGGCTTTCATATCAGAAAGTTTTTTCACAGCTTCACGGCCTTGCTTTCTCAACTTTATGCAGCCAGTTTGGGGTTCTGAGGCTAAATTTTCTGCCTTTTCAAATAGTTAGTGGTGGTGCTTGCTCTCTTGGAATCAAACAACACCAGTCACATATTTCTGGTACGTACGTTTTCTTAGCCTGATTTTTATGAATTGTCAATGTATTTTCCAGTATTTAGTTCAGTCCCACTGTTGGTATACAGTGCTAATTCTGTTGGTATATATGGTGGAATAATTAGGAGTGATTTTGATTGATAGGAATTATAGAAATATATAGTTGTTTTTATATAGTTTGTATTGTTGTATATTTGTATCCCCACTCCAAAACCAACCAAAAGCTGAAGGTGCCTCTTGGTTCTGTTTATACAGATCATGAAGATTCTGCCATACTTTGCTAGCAGATAAAAATAATGTAGAAAAAGAAACTATACTGTAGGCGTTAAATATAAAATTCCAAAAGAATATGGACAAAAAGAAAGCAATAAGACCCTCATGGGGGTCTTTAGGGAAAGTTCTTTATCAATCTCAAAAAGAGAATGTTAACTTAAGCAGATAAATAGCATAGTGAATGGCATCAAATCGTCTAACTTTGTAAAGGTCAATTTTTTATATATATTATGTATATATACTCAGTGAGAAAGTGAGAGAAGCAAGTTACACATTTCCTGATTATTGATGTTCATAATGATATGTAGATGTTGGGATCTGGTAAAGCTACCTTTGAAAAAAGGTGGCTTATAGGGAGGCTTTATAATGCTATTTTTCCTACTTGGAAGAAAAACCTCAAGGGTTTTTTTTTCAATATGATAAAAATTGCTGAGTGCCATGCCACATTAGCACTGTTTGTGGTTGTTTCTTTATCACCATTTGTCTGCGAAAGCAGAGACCACACTAGCTTAGATTTCAACCAATAGGTGGTGATAAAGGCACCTGGACCAACATCACGTTATCCCTTGGAACTATAGAACCATAGAAGATTCTTCTTCTCTTTCCCTTTCTTTTTTCTTCTTTTGATGGGGGTGAGAAAAGTCATTTTCTTCCCCCCAAGAAAATAGAAGTATGCCTTGGGTGTACTTAGTCTGACATATTAGAGCATATCCTTGAGTATAGTATCATACTAAAGCTAAGATATGCCTGTAAAAGTTAATTAAACAAACTACGTTGGAGTATTTTGTTAATCATTCATGTAAGAGGAGGTATTAAAAATGTATTTGGAAAAAGAATAAAAAAACAAAAATTTGTTGCACTCAACTCTCCAAGCTAAGGGACGTGTGGAATGCCAATAAAAACATTTTCTCATACTCTAGAGTGCTCCACTTTATATTCCACTTATCTTTTTTTTTTTTTTTTTTTTTACTTTATAAGATAACTTAAATTGGAAAAAAAAAATTATATACATGGCATATCTCAAATTAAGAGACTTGTGGAATGCAAATAAAAGTCTTTTTAGATATTTTTGAGTGTTTCACTTTATACTCCATTAAATGCAATTTAAAATAGGAAACAATTATGACAATTATATACCTTATAAGATAACTAAAATTTTAAATAGGAAACAATTATACACATAGCATATTATGACAATTAGTTAGGGGTGTCAATTCGGGTTAACGTGTCGGGTTCATGTCGTGTCGAGGTAGGGGTATTCGACTAAATGGCTCAACCCTAACCCGACCCATTTAATAATCGTGTCATGATCCTTCAACCCTAACCCGACCTGTTAATAAGGTGGGTTGACCTGACCCAACCCATTTGACACGCTTAATAAACGAGTCATGTTGGATTGACACGAATGTAACACAACCCATTTCAACCTGCATAATATTAATTATAACATCCATCTAGAATATAATTTTTTCTACATCCTAAAAAACAGTGCATACACTTCAAGTCTTCAACCCACATTCAAAATAATATAGTTCAACAAAAATATAATTCATCTAGAAAATAAGTTCTTTACACTCTAAAAGAAGTGCATACACTTCAACCCAAATTTAAAATAACAAAGTTTAACAAAAATAAAATAACGTAGTTCAACAAAAATATAATATCCTTGGAACTCGCCAAATGCTAAATATCAATATTGAAAAAATTTGAGCAAACAGTAGACTAATCCTGACTATGACCACGATTATCATCCATAGATTCTTTGTTGATGTCCAATTTCATAACATCTTCCACAAACTCATCCAATTTCATTTGTGCAAGTTCTATGCCAAAAAGAAAAAAGGAAAAAAAAAAGTATTAGTAGTTCTAGGGTCTGTAAAGTTTCAATTTCTAATTATATCCTTTGTAAATTTTTGTAATTACTCACTTTTCTTTTTAAATTTAAAATATATGTTAGATATAAAAGGTATTTGAAAAATCTAAAATAAAATAAATATTTATTTGTTATACGAGTTAAATGGGTTGTGTTAAGTGGGTCATTTCGGGTTGACACAAATAAACTGGCGTGTCAAACGTGTTTATTGCGGGTTACGCGGGTTGACCCGCTTATGACACGTATCTTATCGTATCGCTTTCGGGTCGACCCGTTTATGACCCAAACCCATTAAGGTCCAACCCTAACCCGAAAAAACCTGTGTCGGGTTCGTGTCGTGTTCGCAGGTTGGGTCGAACATTGACACCCCTACAATTAGTGGAGTATAAAATGAAACAATAAGAGCGGAATATAAAATTTCCATTTATGGAATGTTTGAGAGAACATGAATAAAAATCATTTATTCCACTTTGGGTGTTCCATACTCCACCAACCACAACTTGCTACAAATCATTTTTTCTTTCCTAATAAAATGACTAAAATTTAAAATGAAAAAAAAAGGCAAATGTCATACTGTGATTAATAGAGTATAAAGTGGAATACTCAGTATGAGACATAGGATTAGGGTTATCCAACCATGCAAGCAACTTGAGCCAACCAACTGGAATCGACTCAACCTACGCCCAATTCAACGATTGCGGTGGTTGTCGAAGGGTGTTCACCATCAAACATGAGAAACGGCAGGTCAAGTGGTGGGTTTTCTCCTCCAAAATCCAACTCTACTTGATCCAACCATCATTTTCCTTCGCTGTTTGAATATCCATTTAGATCCACCATCTTTGTCGCAATCTCCACCTAAATTGGCCAAGATTTTACAATCTTCGACTAGATCTGGTGGAGATCTCATGATCTCCGACATCTTCTTTGTTTTTATTTCAATCTAAATCGATTGAATAAACCCAAATCGCCACACCTGAAAACCAACTCAATTTGATCCGTCTTCTCTCCAATTGACGGTGGGTGCTATTTTTTGCCACCTGACGGGATTAGGTAGAGTTTTGGTTGTGTCCAAACCCAACTTGGACCAACCAGCAGACACCCCTACATAGGATTTCCTTTCAAGAGAGTATAAATTGTGAGGTGAATTAATGGGCATCAATTATAAATGCGATTAAGAAGGTACATTAACCAAGACCTATGATTCCACCTACATTTATTTTTTTATTTATCTTAGATAGAATTATAGAAATCCTATTCTAGTATAATCTAAGTGTATGTGTGTGACCATCACGTCAAGAGTGCATATTGGTAATTCCACCTACTCCATTGAATCCTTGATGTCTTTAATACTTCCTAATTTAGAAGATTGTGACTGGAAACACCACATTCTATGCATGTCCATGATAATTTAATGCTATCTGGTAGGATAGTTCAGGTCATAATTATTATTTGTCACAAGGAAAATGAGTCACAGAATCCAATGGCCTAGAACATAATCTAAGACATGCCAAAAGTTCATCTCAAGCACCTTCAACGTTATTCTACACAATATTTTCTCATTTAAAATTATTAGTTTGCACATAAAGGTAGGAGTATGATATGGAAGACTGCATTTTGATTATGCCCGAAACCAATACAAAATTGATGATTGATCCAACGCTGCTGTGGCTATATTTTTTGAATTCTAATAATTTGTAAGTAATTCATTCTCACTGTATATGCTTAATTGCTTATATATAGTGTTTATCACTGAACAGATACCAGTGGAAAATAATAAATTACTGATGAAGGCAAAGAATTATTGATCTTGTTCAATTTTCATTGAGTTTTTTCTTCTTTTTTGTTTCCTTTGTTCCCCAAAAAATGAGTAGTTTTTCTTTTAACTGAAACAAATTCTCTTAAGGTAAAAAGGCTTAAGATTGATTTTCTCTCTAATTTTGCGCTTTATGAATCTTTAATATAATGGCACTAATTTATTTCTTTTATTTAAAGCACGTGTTTGAAGATTTGATGGTATGAATTATAATGTGAAATGAGAAAAAAAGTGGAATTGACGGTCCATAATATAATTTCAATTTCAATATTTTCCTGTCAATGGTACTATACTGTAGCTCAACTTTTTTGCTTTGGTTTATTCTGATGCTTCATGATGGAACTGCACAAATATTGATCTTTTAACAGAACTATGAAACTCGATTACTAGGGGACATTCTATTTTGCCCAGCATATATAAGACCATCACACTCCAATTAAAGCCACACAGCACAAGATGTTCCATGAAATAAAGGTCCTTTGGGAACATAGGTGAAAGAGATGGATTAGTCTAGTGGACAAATGATAGTCATATTTTCTTATATTTTTTGGAAAAAGATATTGTCATGTGTGTGTTTATGTCATCTGTAACTGATTCCTTGGGTCGTTCAGATTCTTGTTACAAAACTTACCATATGTCAGGAATTGTCATAGAAGACTGAAACATCTTGAGCCTAATGTAAATCAGTGAGAGTGGCTGTGTCCACGTCCTTTGAATGAATTTAAAACTACTTAATTAACTCTAAAGTAACGTCCAAGCATACTAGAGTAGAGACAAATTTGCATGGCTTGCAGTAAAGGCCTGAAAGTAGTAGCACAATGCTATACTGCCTCTTTGATACTCTTATCTGATACAGCACACATCACAGCAGAAACTTGATAATATTTATTGGTTTTGTTTTGTTTTCTTCTGATTTCTAGGTGTAACTTACTTCTATAAATTAAGGTGCATGTGGGACTAAATTCAGGAAATGAGGATGCTTGAGCTTCTGTTGGATGCAAGGTGAGATAATTAAGAAAAGTTTCCTATTTTTATTTTCATTCTACTAGTGAATCTTCATGTGCTATACTTCTGCATATAAGCTCTAGAATGATGAACCCCAACCTGTCTTTTCATAATCTCTATTCTTCTCTTCATCTTCTTCCATTTCATCTTCTTTTTCCATTTTTCTTTTTAAAAATTTTATGTATTATTTGTTCTTTTTGAAATTGTGAGACAAATGATGATGGACTTAATTTATTCAAACATGTTCAATGGGCTGTTGCAGGTATTAGATCACCCTTTTGTAACAATCAAACATATCTTTATTTGTAAGTTCGTCCTAAAACGCTCTCTAATCCCTCTTTTCCAAGTGATTTTTAGTTTTAAATTGTACATTTCTTCAATACTATTTTATTTAACTTGTTAGTCTTGATGCTGTGTTGTTTTTCCTTTTCTCCATTTCATTTAGCCTTCATTAATTACTACTATATTGGAATCAAAATATTGGTAAAGCTGACGTTTGACTTCGAGTAAAATCTCAAGTGCGTTTCTTTCCAATGAATTTAATTCTCTGAAATATGATACCACTGCTTTGATTCTTTTCTGTGAATGATGTGTGAGGTGTCTACTTAATTTCATGCATGCATTAAATGTATGCACAAATACAATCGCCTTTTTCTTTCTATACTTTTTTTTTTCTCTCTATCATGAAAATGTGACAATGATTTTCAGATTCTGGATTTCATTTGGAAGTCATCTGAAAGGGGCACGTCCCAGTGTTATGAAGAAAGGACTGATCAGGGTCTATTGACAAAAAGAACACAGCCGTCATAAAAATGAAGTTTATGAAACTTGGAACAAGGCCGGATACCTTTTACACAGAAGAAGCAACCAGGTATTAGATTTTTTTTTTTTTTTTTTTTTTTTTTTTTGGGGGCGGGGGGGTGGTGGTGGGGGTATGTTTGGAAGCTAAAACTAACAGAATTTGTTGTACAAATGCAGGACAGTGATTTCAGATATACCTAGTGACATTGTCATTCAAATTAATGATACCAATTATCTTCTCCATAAGGTATGAACTGATAATGAATAATTGTACCTCATTTAGCCAAAAAGAAAAGGTGATTTTGTATTTCTGTTTTTAACTGATGCAATCTTTTTGTTGTATATCTTCCTGCATGGTTCTTGTTTAGACTCAAGTGCTTTCAAGCTGCAAATTAAAGAGAATCATAGGACCAGGGGAAGAAGAAAATAGAAATTACATTCATGGATTAAGAAAACATGCAGCAAATTAGTATCTAGATGGTCATGGGTTGAAATTCAAGATAGGAGGCATTTCTCTTAGGACACTGTGTCATGGACAGAGCATATTTGAATGATCCTAGATACATAAAAAAATGATGGAAAAAAATTAACAAATCCAAAGAAAACCATAAGCAACAAAAAGCTAAGATGCATGAAAAAGATGTTCAAAATTCAAGTTAAAATTTCAGGATAGTCAAATGCTTTTAAATGTTAATTCCTATAAGAAGAGCTTTGTTTCTTGTGCTTGTGTTTTTACGTTTCTTCTCGATCATTGTCACTTAGATCCTTCTTAATTGTACTATTCTTAGCTGCAGTTTCCACTTCTTCCAAAGTGTGGCCTCCTACAACGTCTTTGCTCCGATTCTGGTGATTCTGACATTGTTACAATTGAGCTTCATGATCTTCCTGGAGGGGAAGATGCTTTTGAACTGTGTGCCAAGTTTTGCTATGGAATTATGATTAATGTCAGTGCTCATAACTTTGTAGCTCTATTCTGTGCTGCTAAGTTCCTTAGAATGACTGAATCTGTTGAGAAGGGAAACTTAGTTCTAAAACTTGAGGCTTTCTTCATGTCATGCATTCTTGAAGGCTGGAAGGACTCTATCATCACACTCCAGAACACATCTAAGTTACCTGAGTGGTCTGAGACTTATGGAATCACCAGAAAGTGCATTGATTCAATTGTTGAGAAAATCCTCACACCCCCAGCAAAGGTGAAGACTTTTTCTTCTAAATTTCTTTTTATTTTCATGATTGATCCTAAGATGTAAATTTTAAGAATTTTATTTTAGATATAAATCCTTGCTTAAAACTGATGACTCTCTGCAGGTGGCATGGTCCTACACCTATACTAGACCCGGTTACTCCAAAAAACATCACCATTCTGTCCCAAAGGATTGGTGGACTGAGGATATATCCGACCTTGACATAGACCTGTTCCGCTGTCTGATTACTGCCATCAGATCAACATACATGTTATCACCACAGCTTATTGGTGAAGCTTTACATGTCTATGCTAGTCGTTGGCTACCAGACACTACAAAGAATAGACCTCCAGAGAGTTCAGTGTCTCGTACTGAAGAGCTTATGGAAAAGAATAGAAGAGTTCTTGAAACTATAGTAAGCATGATTCCTGGAGATAGAGGATCAGTTTCAGTTGGCTTTATGCTAAGGCTTCTCAGCATAGCAAATTATCTAGGAGCTTCTCCAATGACAAAGACAGAACTCATAAGGAGATCTAGTCTGCAATTTGAGGAGGCAACAGTGAATGATTTGCTCTTTCCCTTGCCCTCAACCTCTGGGAGGCACTCTTATGACATTGACTTAGTTGTGTCAGTATTAGAAAGTCTAGTGGTACTATGGAGAAGAATATCTCCTACAGCTTCAGAAAACAGCCAGTTTCTGGTATCTATTAGGAAGGTTGGGAAGCTCATTGATTCCTATCTTCTAGTGGTTGCAAAGGATGTCAACATGCCAGTGTCAAAGATTGTGTCTCTGGCTGAAGCATTGCCAGATATTGCTCGGCTAGATCATGATGACCTTTACAAGGCAATCAACAGTTATCTTAAGGTATCGTACTAAATACCATACATGGAATTAAAGCAAAGTGAAGGATTGATAAGAACCAATTTGCCACATACTTTCAAAATTTTCAAAGCTTAATGCTATTAGATGCAGGGCCAAATATATTCTTGCACATTCTCATTATAAAATTAGCTGGAATTAAGTTCATGGTAACTTTAATTCACTAATTTCATTTCTTACACGTTCACAATGTGTCTCAATTGATAAGCAGGAGCATCCTGATCTGAGTAAGGCAGACAAAAAGCGCCTCTGCCGGATTCTAGACTGCCAAAAATTGTCTCCAGAAGTACGTGCCCATGCTGTAAAAAATGAACGGCTACCCCTGAGAACTGTTGTGCAAGTCCTCTTTTTTGAACAAGAGAAAGGTTCTAAGGAAACAGGTAACAGGCTGCTACCACCACCAGAGCTTATTCGAAACCATACACCAACTATCGGAGATGATCAGGGTAAGCTAAAACTGGGTCTGGACGAAAAATCAAGTAGAGGGGAGAGCACAAGAAGAACCATCACTCCTGCAGGAAACAGTGAAAAAGATCAAAATAAAATGAAGAGATCAGATGGAAAATTGCCACTAGAATTGGAAAAAAAGTTGATCATTGCAGAAATTGAGGAAACAGAGTCAGAGAAGGGGAAGGAGATTAGAGGAGAGGGAATGTCTCGGAGCAAGCTGGATCCTAAGAAGATCATAACAAAGGGAAGTAGATCAGACAATAGCCGTGACAAAGGCAGAGACAGATAGTAAATGAAGACCCAATTGTTTCTCTTAGAACTTACAGTAATTGGCCTTTGTTTTGTTAGTAAATGTATTGATTTTAAACTGTTACATAAGCCATTTGCATCATTTGTATCAGTAGAAGTTATCATTAGTTGGGAATGTGCTCATATTAGTCTGTCTTTCAGAAGCTACATATTCCTGCTACCTAATAGATAATTTAATTTCCATGGGATTCCCAGAGGCCCCATTTAAGAATTACTGCTAATTATAACATCATTGAAAGAAAACAAGCCAACCAGTTTATAGACGAGAGAACTGTGCAACATTAACCCTCAAGCAGCTAATTATACCATGGAAATTCTATACTTTAAAAAACGGTCATACATTCATGCATAATCAACCATTTCGCCAATATATTGGCTGATATGCTTTTGAAGCAATTGGCTACTCATTTGTTGATCAGCTTCACCTAATTAGGTAGTAGAAGTAGGCTTAAGCAAGTGGTAAGAGTGAAAAATAGTTTGCAATTAAAATCTTGTTCTTTTTTAAGGAATAAGCAGCATTATTCAATCAGATGAAAGTACAACTTATGAACCAAAAAAAAACAAAGCAAAACCTATTGCCGCAGACCAACCTACCCTTACATCAGAATACAAAGAGAACCCAATCTCATCAATTAGAAAACCTCTTAAGTAATTGTTGGGAAAAAATACCCACTTCTTGATGAGAGCAAAGCCTCAACCAATATTATCAACCAAGTGTAAATTTACCACCACAAGGTAATGGAAGTTAGCCGCAACAAATATTAAGGCTAAGCTAGCAAGATATGTAATATGGAATCTATAAGAAACAAATTATCAAATATATGGAAGGCATACAAAATGCACACAAGATTTACATGATTCGGCTCTATGCCTACATCCACCAAAATCCATGGATCAAGCCCTGAACAATCCACTGTAGTCAAGAAGTTACAATGGTCTTTTATTCAGGTTTTATCACACAACTTGAGCTTGCACAATAAACTTGGAGGAATACAAAATTACCTGAAAGAGTTTTACAAAACTTAACTGTACCACAATGAAATCTTCCAAACAACTTATTGAAAGAAACCCTGAACACCTTTGAGACACTTGCATTGATAGGTTTAAATGGCTATAGTAAAAGCAACAATAAGAGTTCACAAACCCTTATCTTTCACTTTGGTAACTCCTGCTTGCTGTTGTTTTGTGTTGTGTTGTGTTGTTGTTTCAACTGTTTCTAATAAAATTTCTTACTCAAAAAAAAAAAAAAAAAAAAAATCCCAAACAAACAAACACCAAGTAGACATACAATACAACAATTTCAAAATTAATGAGTGTCAAAAACAGTAAAAGGGATCTTCCAGAGGCTGTATAGAACTTCTATTTTAAATTGAGTTTTTGACTTGTGTGCAAGTATATGCTAGTCTGCTACTAATAACAATGAATATTCTTTTGGAAAATTAAGCTTCACTTCCCAATTTGCCATTATGGATTCTTGCATCACTTATTGTTCTATCAATTCATATACAGTGCACCAAATCAAAAAAAAAAAAAATTCATATACAGTGCAATGTAGCCGCCCAAGCAAATATGTAATCTGTTTCTAGAAAACTTTACCCTTGAGGTTTTTGCTAGTCCAATCCAGCTCATCCCTACCCATTTTCCAATCTTTCTCTAAACCAAACATTTTCCACCACCTCCTTCCATATGCTCCTATTACAAAAACACTAAAAAATATAACAAATTGCAATGCAGTCCCTTGTTTTTTATGCTGAATAACAAGGTATTTGATTTACTACTGCTGGACCAATAAAACAGAAAGAGGAGTCTATTACTTGGATAAACATGCAGTCCCTTGTGAGTCTATTCTAAAACCAACTGACAAAAGTGTTAGGATATATATCCTTCAAATCTTATTGTATGATACTATGTATAACATTATGTATGATATTATGTTGTGATTAATAAAGTTATTTTATTATTATTTAAAATAATGGTAACATGAATATTTGGACATTATCATATAGTCCATGAGATGCATAATATGTGATTTATGTGATTTAGTCACAGAAGATATAAATCACAAGTTCTTTGTAAACTCAGAATTTTAGTTCGTAGTCAGTGATGAAATTGGACATTTCATCTATAAACACTATAACATATCAACTAAGATGATTTGTCTTGATCATGAAAGTGGAGACTTCTAGTTGATATGTTGATATGTTTTAAGTGTTAAGACATATTGAACTGGACTGCTATGAGATTGATTATTCTACTAACGACTGTCAAATGAATAATAAATCTCACGACTTCTATTTACATGAACTCTCAATCCTGAGAGAATAATGAACATGATCATGAAGTGTAGGTTGCTTTGATATATCAGCAGTGAGATCTAAAGTCACGATCAAAACCTCAGTATGTTGGGCAGCCACATTTAGTATTGAAGGAACATATATTCTCAAAATGAAATTCATAATCTCTTAACGGATATATAAAATATTCCCTTGAGATAAGTTTAATGGATTTGGTTATTGAGAGTGTTAGGCCTAACCACTTTAGTAAGAAGTTACTAAAGTATATATATTTATGAAATTGGATTTCATAAATATATGATGAATAACTTAAAGGATTAAATCGGGTACTCAAGGATTAAGATGTAGTAATCTTCAAAGTGGCAATCAACATTCATGACTTTGTATTACTATGAATATTTTAATGAAGGGATTGAATGTATAATAAAGTTTTGGGATATAATTTATTAATAAGGCTTAGAGTGCAATTATATTTATATAGTGGTATTAAATATAATTAATGGTAATTTTGGGCTTGTCAAGAGTTGACAAAAAGACCCAAAACCCATTGGAGCTAGTGTCTTATTTGTCCCTTTTGATTCCACTCCAAGCCACATACTAAAACCTAATTGGAATGGTTCAAAAGGCTAACCTAATTAGATAATCAGTTATATATAAGGAGAGAAACATACAGAATTTTGTGATGAATGAAATGATGTATATGTGAGTGTAAGCCACTCTCTTATTCTCCCTTGAACACATACATATAAACTGATTGAAAGACCACACTTCTTGGGCATAAGTGGAATTGAAGTGAAGATTAAAAATGTTCTCAAGTATTTCTAATATTTGGTTTGAAATTTCACTGCACCAAGGTACGCTCTCTTATTCTTAAATTCTGAAATTTACATAGTACATATCAATTGCGAATAAAGTAGATCCATTATTTTTCCGTTGTGTATGTTTTGTATGCGATACAAACATTTGTTTTACCAAAAATTGGTATCAAAGTGGTCTTCAATTTCGAATTTGTATAACATGTTTTGTGAGTTTTGGAATCAAAGATAGTAATTTCATGATGTTAGAAAATTCTACAATCAATTTTCTGCATGGTTATTGAAATTATTGTTTGATAAAAACTGATATTGATGTTATGATGTTGTTTAAGTTTGATATTAAGTATGTTAGATTGAACATTAAGACTATAGCATCAATAAAATTCAGTTTTGGTCTCAATCTCATTCTGATATGATCAAGAAACCATGTTTTGTTCAAGTGAAACGTCAAAAATGGTTACTAGAAAAATTTGAAAAATTTTCAGTTTCACGAGTTTCGATCGATCGAACAGGAATCGAGAATCGATCGAGTCAACCCGAGACTTTATGAAAAAAAAATTTCAATTTTTTGACTGATAGAGAATTCCTTTCGATCAATTGGATTTGCCTTTCGATCGATCGAATAGGAATCGAGAGTCGATCGAGTCATCCAGAAACTTCGAAATAGATTTGTTCAACATTTCGATCGATCGAGAAATATCTTCGACCGATCGAATGAACTGTTTTTGAAATTTCACTAAGTGTTAAAACATAGATAAAGTGCAAGGCTATGTGTGATGAGATTACACATGATTTCTAATTAAAAACCCTTCTTTTAAATTATCTAGTGGGAGAGAGATACAAGGGTTGGATCTCACGGCCTCTATTATCGGTTTATAATAGTGTGGGTAAGCACCTCGTTTCGGCGTATATGCCTCGCAATCCCAAAGAAGGGTGTTTACTTTATAGTACTATAAGATTGAACTTACCCATTTAAAGTAGTGTGAACAAGTACCTCGTCTTGGCGTATATGTCTCACGATCCCAAAGGAGGGTGCTTTGTTTCATGGTACTATAAGTTTAAACACTATAAAGGAGATGAAATGAGGCTACACATAATTTTAGATAATGTTGTACACTAATTTAAGTGTAATGTTAACCTCCCAATGAGCTATGTCATTATTTACTTAGAGGCTAAAATTAATACGGCATATTATTAGTGTTTGATAAGAGTTATCATGATAGCACTAATAATGAGAATAGTTTTCAATCAATCATGATGTTTATAATATACTTGCTACCAATGAATTATAGACATGGATTGGGTTGTCATTGCATATTTTATGTTATGGTTTTATTAAGGTTTCATACTATATGTTTATATGCTAAATTGATAATGTCTGGTTTACTTATTATATTCACGTTTTTTATTTTCATATTTAAATCATGGCATCATTTAGCCCACTTGTTGCTATTCTTAATCAAAACAAACTGACTGGATCCAACTATGTTGACTAGAAAAGAAATTTGGACATTGTTCTAACTGCTGAAGAGCACAAGTATGTTCTTAGTCAACCTTGTCCTAACTTCTCATCATTAGATGCTCATCCTGAGGAAAAACAACAATATGATCATTGGCAAAAATCTAATGAGATTGTTAAGTACTATATCCTAGCATTTATCTTAAATGTTCTATAGCATCAAATACAGGATGTAGAACTAGCTACGAACATAATGCTAAGTCTGAAGGAGATGTTTGGTGAGCAAGGTCGTTTTGCTAGGCAAGAAACTATGAGGCAGATTTATAATACCAAAATGGCTGAAGGTACTTCAGTAAAGGAGCATTGTCTTAGGATGATCTCTCATCTGAATACACTGGAGGTTTTAGATGTCGATATTGATGGAGAATCCCAAGCGGATATGATACTCCAGTCACTACCAGAATAATTCAAAGAATTCATACTTAATTATAACATGAACAAAAAGATTTATACATTGTCTGAATTAATGAATGAATTAGTGGCGGCGTAAGGCATTCTTGGTACATCTAGTGTTGATGCCAACATGGTTGAAACTTCTTCTTCTCAACCTAAGTCGAAAGGTAAGGGTTAAAAGAAGAAGAAGAAGGACTTCACCAAGCAAGATGGTAAACAAATTGCCTTAGGAGTTGCTAACAAGGGAAAGAAGAAGGACTACGCCAAAGGAAAGTGTTTCCACTGTGGCGAGAAAGGTCATTGGAAGGGGAATTGTCTAAAATTCAGAGCTGCCAATAATAAGGGTATGAAAAGTTCATTCCTTCTTGAAATATGTTTAGTACAAAATCCCACAGATTCCTAGTGTGTGGATTCAGGTTGTACTAATCATATCCGCAATTCTTTGCAGGGGTTCCAAGAAACCAGAAATATGAATGAAGGGGAAATGTTTCTTACTTTGGCTGATGGGAGCAGAATTCCAGTTGTAGCTGTTGGAGAATTTAATTTATGTTTTGGTTCTAGAGTTTTAATATTGAAAGACTGTCTGTATGTACCTAATGTTTGTATGAATTTAATTTCTGCAACTTATTTAGGTAGACATATATATTATGTTATCTTGAAAGACAATGTTGTAATAAAGAACGATAAAGTGTTTATCTGTTTTGGCAATATTGTTGATGGTCTTTATATTTTAACTCCTAATAAGTATGAATTATACATTTCTGAATTAGATAATAATTCTCATGTAAAATTATTAAAGAGAAAATTTCATTCTACTAATGATGCATATCTTTGGCACTTGCGTTTAGGTCATATTAATTCAAACAGAATTCAAAGATTGATCAAAGATAGACTCTTAGAGCCATTGGACTTTGATGGATTTCTAATTTGTGAATCTTGTTTGGAGGGCAAAATGACCAAACGACCTTTTAATCCAAAAGGTAGAAGAGCCCAAGAGTTGTTTGAATTAGTTCATATGGATGTATGTGGTCCTATGTCAACTTAAGCAAAAGGAGGTTATGAGTACTTCATCACTTTTACAGATGATTACTCAAGATATGGTTATATGTACCTAATGAGACAAAAGTCCGAAACCTTTGAAAAGTTTAAAGAGTTTAGGGCTAAAGTTGAGAATCAATTGGGTAAACGCATAAATGTCATTCGATCTGATCGAGGTGGTGAATACCTTCTTAGGGATTTTAAGGATTACTTAACTTAAAATAGGATTGTATCCCAATTGACTGTACTTGGAACTCCTCAATAAAATGGTGTAGCAAAGAGAAGGAACATGACTCTTTTAGAAATGGTTAGGTCCATGATGAGTTATTCAACTTTACCAATTTCCTTTTGGGGATATTTACTAAAAACTGCAATGCATATTTTAAATTTAGTTCCCTTAAAATCAGTTTCCAACACACCTAAGGAATTGTGGAGTGGGCACGAGCCTAGTATGAAATACCTCCACATTTGGGGATGTCCAGCACATGTGTTGAAAGAGAAGTCTAATAAGTTGGAAGTAAAAACAAAAGTATGTATGTTTTTAGAGTATTCAAAGGAAACTAAGGGTTATTTATTCTATAATCATAAAGATAATAAAGTGTTTGTTAGTACCAATGCCAAATTTTTGGAAGATAATTATGTGAATAATTTTAATCCTAGAGATAAAGTTGTCTTGGCTGAAATAGATGAACCTGTAATTGAACAACCAATGGATGAAACTAGGGATGATGTGGCCGTGTTAGATACACCACAAGATTATACTCATGAAATGTCTAGTACACATGTGCCTCGTCGTAGTGGGAGGATTATAAGGCCACCTATAAGATTTATAGGTCTGGGAGAAACTTATGAAGCTATCTCAGAAGAAGCTGAATATGATCCTTACACTTATGAAGAGGCAATGAAAGATATAGATGCACATCATTGGGTCAAAGTTATGAAATCTGAATTGGATCCTATGTATTTCAATCAAGTTTAGGATCTTGTAAAGGCGCCTAACGGCATTAAACATGTTAGTTGCAAATGAGTTTACAAGAGGAAGAGAGGGATAGATGGAAATGTTGAAACCTTTAAAGCAAGGCTAGTGGCGAAATGGTATACATGAAAAGAAGGTATCGATTATGAAGAAATCTTTTCACCAATAGCAATGCTTAAATCTATCAGAATTCTTTTATCCATTGTTGCTCATTATGATTATGAGATTTGGCAAATGGATGTTAAGACTGCATTTCTAAATGACAATCTTGAAGAAGAAATCTATATGATGCAATCGGAAGGTTTTATAGCAAAGAACCAAGAGCATATGGTATGCAAGTTAAAAATGTCCATTTATGGACTTAAGCAAGCATCTAGATCAATGAACATCAGATTTGATCAAGCAGTCAAGTCATTTGGTTTAGAACAAAATTTTGATGAACTATGTGTGTACAAAAGACATCGAGATAAAGTAGTAATATTCCTAGTACTTTATGTTGATGATATTCTACTCATTGGAAATGATGTAGGGGTAATGTCATCAGTAAAGATTTGGTTGTCAAGCCAATTTGATATAAAGGACTTAGGCGAAGCTAACTTTATTCTAGGAATCCAGCTTTGGCGAGATCGAAAGAATAGAATGTTAAACTTGTCACAAGCTGGATATATAGATAAGGTTCTAGAACGGTTTAGCATGCAAAACTCTAAGAAATGATTACTTTCTTTCAGACATGGAGTTTCTCTATCTGATGACCAAAGGCCTAAGACTCTTAAAGAGGAAAAGACAATGAGACAAGTTCCTTATGCTTTTGCAGTGGGAAGTCTCATGTATGTTATGCTATGTACTAGGCCAGATATCTGTTATTCAGTTGGTATAGTCAGCCAATATCAATTAAATCCATGACCAAAACATTGGGAGGCCGTTAAGCATATTCCCAAGTATCTAAGGAGAACGAAAGATTATATGCTTATTTACCAGTGTAAGGATTTGATTCCCGTTGGTTATACAGATTCAGATTTTCAAACAGATTTTAATTTCAGAAAGTCCATTTCAAGTTGTGTGTTCACCTTGGGAGGTGGAGCCATAAGTTGGAGGAGTGTTAAGCAATCTTGTATTGCTGACTCCACTATGGAAGCTGAATATGTTGCTGCTTGTGAAGCGGCAAAGGAAGCTATTTGGCTCAAGAAATTCCTTTCTGATCTTGGTGTTGTGAGAATTGAGCAAGTTCCTATCACATTGTTTTGCGACAATAGTGGAGCGGTTGCATAATCCAAGGATCCAAGAAATCACAAGAAATGAAAGCATATTGAAAGAAAGTACCACATCATTCGAGATATTGTTGCTCGAAGAGATGTAGTAGTAACAAAGATTGATAGTGCAAATAATCTAGCAAATTCCTTTACCAAAGCCTTGCCCCAAAGGACTTTTGAGTCACATTTGGAGGGAATGGGAGTTAAATTAGTGCACAATAGTCTTTAGGGCAAGTGGGAGATTGTTAGGATATGTGCCCTTTAACTAAGATAACATATCAACTAAGATAACTTGTCTTGATCATGAAAGTGGAGACTTCTAGTTGATATGTTGATATGTTTTAAGTGTTAAGACATATTGAACTAGACCGCTGTGAGATTTATTATTGGGATAATTACAGTAAATCCACCTGTGGTTAGGCCTGTTTTCACTTTGCTTACCTGTGGTTCAATCATTTACACTTTACCCACCTGTGGTAACTTCCGTTAGGACTCTGTTACCCACCTTTCCCTTTGCCGTTAGGAAAACAAAATTTTAAGAAAAAACAAACATAACAAAAATAAAAAAGTTAGGGTTTTTGATTGCTGGAGAACTTCTACAAGAATAAATTGGAGGAATACAAATCAAATATAAATAATAAAAAAATCCAATAGCTTTCAGAATATCAGCGCTAGACACGGTTCCCATGCTTTCTTAGCATTTTTAACTCTGCTCGTGACAAACAACCAAAGAACTCTATTCTAATCTAATACACTATATAAAACTCTCTTTGAGAAGACAAAAATAGAGAGACCCATCTCCTTCTTTCCCTTTTGTTCTTGCTTAATTTCCTTTTGTTTGTTTGGTCCAACAAGATAAAAGGAAACTAATTCCCAACCTTTCAATCAAACCCCTTTATCATACCAAAACTTAATTCACAATCCAACATAAGAAAACCCTCTGGAAAATTCACCCAAACCCACCATTAACAAACCCCCAAAACCAAACCCAACATAAAACCCAATCTCATTCTCAGATTGAAAGTAGCAGGAGAGAATCAAAGGGTTTCAAATGAGTTCCAGCAAAGGCGAGAGAAAGAACCATGGTCATTAATGGTGGCGGTGAACGGAGTAATGACAAACGAATATTACAGCAGTGCAAGTTCTAGCTTTGGCCATGGGTTCCTTCGCGTTGAGTTTGGCTCCGACTGTGACTTTAATCCACCTCTCTCTCTCTGCTATCTTATTTTCTTTGCTGTGGGTGTAGTGGGTTTGTGTTTGTGTTGCTAGGTGTGGTGGGTCTGGGTTTTGAAGAGGGGTTTGCTTTGGTTTTGGTTTGAGATTTGAGAGAGAACTAAGGTGAAGTCATGTATGATTTTTGTGAATGACTGAAAGTGTCTGAACGGAGCAATGACAAACAAATATTGCAGCAATGCAAGTTCTAGCTTTGGCAATGGGTTCCTTCGCGTTGAGTTTGGCTCCAACTGTGACTTCAATCCGCCGCTCTCTCTCTGCTATCTTATTTTCTTTGTTGTGGGTGTAGTGGGTCTATGTTTGTGTTGCTAGGTGTGGTGGGTCTGGGTTTTGAAGAGGGGTTTGCTTTGGTTTTGGTTTGAGATTTGAGAGAGAACTAAGGTGAAGCCGTGTATGATTTTTGTGAATGATTGAAAGTGTTTGAAAGGATT
Source organism: Notholithocarpus densiflorus (assembly GCA_030021035.2). Lineage (NCBI taxonomy): Eukaryota > Viridiplantae > Streptophyta > Magnoliopsida > Fagales > Fagaceae > Notholithocarpus > Notholithocarpus densiflorus. Next base: position 998,645 of record JARYZH020000054.1, on the reverse strand, counting down.
TTTGTGAAATTAGAGTAGAGCACTTTCAAGTGTAGGATTTTTGTAAATGTTTTTTAGGATTTGTGCGAATATGAAAATTTTATTTAGATTGATTGGCTCAAGACTGTTCATACCAAGAGGAAGTGTGTTCTTGAACCTAAGCTACAAAACCCCCTCTTTGATCTTGTTTGTTTGAGTTTTCTCTGTTATTTTTTGTTTTTAGAGGAGAGAGACATAAAAGTGAAGATAAAATACATTTTTACCCTTGATTTTAACAGAGGTGGGTAACGGATTGAAGTTCAGGTGGGCAAAGTGTAAAGTTTTAAATTACGGGTAGATAAAGTGAAAACATGCTATAACACAGGTAGGTTTACTGTAATTATCCCTTTATTATTCTACTAACGACTGTCAAACGAATAATAAATCTCACGACTTCTATTTACATGAACTCTCAATCCTGAGAGAATAATGAACATGATCATGAAGTGTAGGTTGCTTTGATATATCAGGAGTGAGATCTAAAGTCACGATCAAAACCTCAGTATGTTGGGCAGCCACATTTAGTGTTGAAGGAACATATATTCTCAAGATGGAATTCATAATCTCTTAACGGAGATATAAAATATTCCCTCGAAATAAGTTTAATGAGTTTGGTTATTGAGAGTGTTAGGCCTAACCACTTTAGTAAGAAGTTACTAAAGTATATATATTATGAAATTGGATTTCATAAATATATGATAAATAACTTAAAGAATTAAATCGAGTACTCAAGGATTAAGATGTAGTAATCTTCAAAGTGGCAATCAACATTCATGACTTTATATTACTATGAATATTTTAATGAAGGGGTTGAATGTATAATAAAGTCTTGAAATATAATTTATTAATAAGACCTAGAGTGCAATTATATTTATATAGTGGTATTAAATATAATTAATGGTAATTTTAGACTTGTCAAGAGTTGACAAAAAGGCCTAAAACCCATTGGAGCTAGTGTCTTATTTGTCCCTTTTGGTTCCACTCCGAGCCACATACTAAAGCTCAATTGGAATGACCCAAAAAGTTAGCCTAATTAGATAATCAGTTATATATAAGGAGAGAAACATACAAAATTTTGTGATGAATGAAATGATGTGTATGTGAGTGTAAGCCACTCTCTTATTCTCTCTTGAACACATACATATAAACTGATGGAGAGACTACACTTTTTGGGCATAAGTGGAATTAGAGTGAAGATTAAAAGTGTTCCTAAGTATTTCTAATCTTTGATTTTGAATTTCACTGCACCAAGGTACGCTATCCTATTCTTAAATTCTGAAATTTACATAGTACATGTTATCAATTGCGAATGAAGTAGATCCGTTATTTTTTCACTGCGTATGTTTTGTATGCGATACAAACGGGGGAATGTGCAGAATAGCTGTGTAAAGGAGTTGTATATAGTTAGTTAGGTAACGTTTGAAACAATAAAGAAAAGTAGCATCTCGAGTTTTAGAAACTCGAGATCCATATTAATACTCAAGTCCCAAAGACTCGCTTTGCGAGTGTTTGGAGACTGAAAATGTCACATAGATCTCGAGTTCCATGCAAAAAAAATTTCCCCTATAGTGGCGTTTTTAAGTCTTACAGTGACGTTTTAAAGCCCTATAGCGGCGTTTTCCTGCAAAAAAATTTTTATAAGTGATCACCCCATACTAGGTTTAGGGAACCCTATAGTGGCGTTTTTAAGCCTTACAGTGACATTTTAAAGCCCTATAGCGGCGTTTTCCTACAAAAAAAAATTTATAAGTGATCACCCTATACCAGGTTTAGGGAGCCCTATAGTGGCGTTTTTAAGTCTTATAGTGACGTTTTAAAACCCTATAGCGGCGTTTTTTTGCAATTTAGGGAACTCGATTTTTTAAAACTCGATTTCCACTTGAATTTTTTTCCAAATCAGACCTATCCTCTTACAAATCAAGACTTAAAAACTCGAGTTTTATCTTGGAACTCGAGTTTTAGACACTCGAGATATTAGTTTTCAGTATTGTTTTGAAACGTGACAACTAACTAAATTTTTTGATATTTATTGTTATTTGGAAAGGGTGTTCCAATACAAACATGTGTTTTACCAACAAAAAGCATGCTTATGAATATAGGAAAATTCTTAAGTACTTTTAGAATATAGAGAAATTGTGTTTACTTCTTTCACATTTATAGTAGATTTCACTATGAATTTAATAAGTGAACTCCAATATAAATATGAGATGAAAAAACACTATTTTCCGTGCCAAAATTACCTAAGAATTACTCAAAATATATATTTTGTACAACAAATACCACCAAGGCACCTAATAATAATTAATAGGCCTCTTCTCTCTGACTTCTACCAGACAACTCCATCTTCCCACGTGACATATTACATCCAAATCTTAAAGTTGGCTTGAATTACTCCAAAAAATAATATATATATTTATATATATTGTACAACAAATACCACCAAGGCACCTAATAAGAATTAATAGGCCTCTTCTCTCTGACTTCTACCAGACAGCTCCATCTTCCCACTTGACATATCATATCCAAATCTTAAAGTTGGCTTGAATTTCCATAACAATACCTTTGAGAGCACGTCCCCCATAACATTCATATCAAATCCAACTATTATTATAATCAAAATAAAAAGACTTACTTTAAAATTAAAAAAATGTAAACCATATCTCACATCAGCCAAGCCTAGTCAGGGGGTTCAATCAATCTCTTTCGACCGTGGTTTTTATACCACTAAGGGTCTGTTTGGAACTCGTTTATTTTGTTAAAATTAAAAAAAAAATTTGCTGAAAGTACTGTAGATAAAAGTAAAAGTTAGTTGAAATAGTATAGTGAGACCCATGAATAGTACAAAAAGTGCAGTAAGACCCATAAATAGTAGCAAAAAATAAACTGAATAGTAAAATAAGTTGGCAAAAATAATCTTGCCAAACAAACACTTCTGTTTGGATATCACTTATTGCTGAAAACTGAAAACACTGTAACAAAATAATTTTTAAATGTGTGAATAGTACCGTAGGACCCAATTTTAAAATTGTTTTTGTGTTGCTAGTGGTACACCATGCCTTCGCCCAAGAGCTTATAAGGCATGCGTGAGGCGCTTCGTTAGGCGATGTGGGACAATCCCACTCCTTAAGAACAAAACATTGCGGGCTTGACTCCCCAAAGAGGACAAATAGATTGTGAGGGAAAATCTCCCCACACAGTTTTAAATGAAAAAAATATTTATGGGTCCCGTAAACAGTGCACGAAACTCACATAAAAACAACTCAAACGCAAATACAAGCTGAGAAACGCTATCCAAACTCCGCCTAAGACTTATCAAATGTCCTAAGCAAGACGTGGCAACTTTCACCCAAAAGTTTACTGCAGAGTTAGATAAGGTGAAGAGCAATATTACACACAAGTTTTCTCATAATTTGTTTGACTGTCTGTTTAGCCCAAAACCTGTAGTTTTTAGTTTTTTGTCTCAGTTTTTTTTTTTTTTTTTTCTTTCTAAAATTTAACAAAACTAGATTTTTTTAAAAAAATTTTGATTTTTGATACACATTTAACATAAAAATTACTAAAAATTATATATTTTGATAAACAATGCAAATAAATTATCGAAAACCTGTTGAATAACCAATAACTTATGATTGGAGTAGCCTAAGTCCTTTATGAATTCACTTATAATATCGCTTTTATTATATTATATGCTAATCCATCAAAGTTTAGGTAAAAAGTTAGAAAAAAAATATATTTGGTGTCTATATACTTATGGACTTATGGTTATGCTTAAGGTGAATGACAGCAGCAAGACCACCTAACTCTAATGTTCACAACTGTACCTGATTCTTGGACCCCCCCAAACTAAGAGCCACGTGTGTTTCGGAAATTACTTTTGGTTTTTGCACACTCCAAATATAACTAGCTACTAGTCTGCTACACACCTTTAAGAAACACAGATACCATTTTTGATGTTGTTTTATTCATGTACCCCTTTTGTTAATCACAATTCACAAACACGAACCTGCTTTTTTAAACTAAACTAGAATAGAACCCACCTCCATAATACTAGTATAAAAGCTGCTCTCTCTTTTACTTTTATTTTTGGTTATTTATAAAAACATAAGGAAAACAAAAACAAAAACAAAAAAAATGGTTCGTTAGACTTAGACATGCCTGAAAATCTTGATTCGTCCTCCTTTTCCTTCTCATCTTGTTGGTGGCTCTCTCCTCTTTCCTCTTTCTTGGTTTTTCTGAAAAGGTAAAAACCCCTCTTGCCCTTTATATCCATCTATCTATGCTGTATTTCCTTCTCTTTGACTTGATTCACGTTATCATTCATTTTTAAAAAAAAAAAAATTTTGTCGTGTAAATTATGAAAAGCACAAATCTTTTTGGTGGGTTCTGTTTGATCTGATAAGGGTCTTATTCAATATTGGTTTCCAATGGTGGCATTTAAGTTCCTAGACCAAAAAGTTCGGGTTTCTTTGAATTGGCATCTGTTGGTGTTTCTGTTTGTTGCATTGCCATTATTCATTCCATTCTCTGGATGTATTTTTGTCCGTGTATGTGTTTGCAAATGTATGTAATTGACAATGGTATTGATGGGTTCTGATTTGTTTGCCTCTAATATATATTTATTATTAACTAAGTTCTTAGTGATAAATTATCGATTGTTTTAAAAGTTTAAGCGGCTAGGAAATTGTGAATTTTATAATTTAATCTAATTCTCCGTGTCCACATGTGGGCCTAAACTACCCTTATTGAGTGGGACCAAACACGTGAGAATTTTTTAAGTGGAAGGTAAGATGGAGACAGGATTTGAACCCAGGTCTTCTGCTTTGATACCATGAAAAATTACTTATTTTCTTAAAAGCTTAAGCTGTTTGGAAATTTTGAAGTTAATCATTTAATCTAACAGGTTGATTTCAAGGCAAATTCTGTCAGATTAAAGTCTCTGTTTTTCATAGTTTTGGGTCGCCATTTATTAATTTATCTGTTCTAGGTAATGTTGTTTAAGCATTTATGGGAAACAATGGAATGGAATCCCCAATAGATTCACCTGGTTTAACAAACTTTTGAGTTGTCACAGAAGAATTACTTGGGAATGAATTAATTCTAAGCATCTAGAATATAAGGCAAAAAGTTCTCTGTCATGGGCAATCACAGTGAGCTGCAAGTTGATGGGTTAAATGATTGTAGAAAGAACATGGCCTAGCCTGCTGCCAATTACCTGCATGCATATATAGCTATTCTTTTATTGCAATATAAATGCTTTAATAAGCAAGATATATATAGGTTTAATTTCACCGAGAGTGCGGATGTTTTTCATATTGCATATGCTTTGTTTGTTGCCAAGAGGACAGACTGTGGGAAAGGAATGTTGTGTTGTTGTAGTGATCCGGGGTATGAATGAAGTAAGATCCTACTGTTTCTTTTTCTTTATTAATTTACGTGGCAACAAAGGAGCAGATTGTTTTCCTCTGTATTGTTTTCAAATGGAATATGAATCCAGTTGTTGATACAGCTATGTACTTATGCTTAACTTTATATGTTGTATGGGCGTTTCTCATATCACAATTTTGCTTTGGTTGTTGCCAAGAGGACAGAGTAAAAGCAAAAAGCACAGTCTAGGGTACGAATTATATAAGGTCCCAATGCTTACTTTCCTTTTGTTAATTTACACAGCAACAAAAGAATCTGTTATTTCTCTTTTGTCAAACTAGTTATTGATTCTGCTTTATTTGTAGCAGTTTCACCATGCATAAAATCTTGGATTTTTCATTTGGGCATGCATTTGTAGTATTCCACAAAGGCTTTCTTTGTTGCTGAGATGGAGGAAAACGAAAAGATATGTAGGATGAGATACCGATGTTTTTGTTTCTTTTTCTAATTTATGTCATGCAACAAAAAGAGCAGATTGGATTCCTTTTTCACATGCTGGAATAAGATTTTGAATCTATTTTTGAACTTAGCAGTTTCTCTATTAGTGAAATATGACATTGCATTTATAATATGTTGTTTCCGAGAGGATGGAGAAGAAGGAACATAAATTTTGGAATCTTATATCAGCTGACTTTAAAGAATTTGTTAGATTCTGAAATTTCCTCTTAAATCTACATGGTGACAAAGAGAGTAGATTGGACTCCTTTGTCACATGTTTAATTTCTCTATACACACATCTTTTGTTTTCAAAAATGGTACGAGGAATTTTTATCCACATCTGCTTAGTTTTTGGTAAGAAGAGAGAAGAAAAGGGGGAGGGGAGGGGAGGGGGGGGGGGATTTTTACAAATATCCAGGGTTGAAAACAAATTGTAAGTTTCTGATGTTTCTTCTCCTTTTATTTATATGTATGTATATAAGTATTTATAGTGACAAAAAGTGATTGAATTTCATTGTTGCATGTTGGGTGGGACTTCAAAGCAATCATTGATGCTGCTACATACGTTAGCAGTATTAGAATCTAATTCTGCAAAATTGGGCTTAGGTCACATACAATGTTCTTTAGACACCTGATACAATTGCTTGCTTATTTTTATTTTTGAAAGCTTGGATTTGTGCTAAAACACGAGCTTGTTCAGACCCCAAAATTTAAATTACGGCTAGATTGCTTGTACTCTTACTTTATCAAAGTGCAGAACAAGAGTAAATGTGCGCAATGAACTGATAACTACTCTAGTGCATAAACATGAACAACAAACAATAAATGTAAAGTACAAGAGTAAGGGAAGAGAGATGCAAACACAAGATAACACCAAGACGTGTTATCGAAGAAGAAACCGAAGAACTCGGCGAAAAACCTCTCCGCGACCCTCCAAGTCGAAATCAATCTACTAGAGAATGAAGTTGGAGTACACAAATAACAAAAAACCCTCCAAGCCTAGTCTACCCAATGTACTTGAGCCCTTCAAGCTCCTGCTACCAACGGACTTCTCGGAGTCATGTCTTCACTAGCTTTCCGAATCCCGCAGTACGCCTGATTGCATCCACCAAGCCTCACCGGCTTCTTTTGGCAAATCCCCAAAGTTTCCCAAGCTCCAAAACACTCTCTACACTCTGAAAATGTGTGAGTTGTGTTTAGGTACAAATCTCCTCTCAAAGTATGACACTGGGAGAGGTAAGGAGAAGATGCTACAATGAATTCTCACTAAGGATGAGTAGCTCTCTCTCTCTAAAAGATGGGTGTGTTGTGTTGTAGAAAACCTATCTAGGAATTTTCTCTTTGAATAGCCTCTCTTTCTTTTGTGGGTAATGAGGGTATATATAGTATGGGTGAAGGTTAAGAAAGTCACATTTAAAATCCTCCAGGCAGAGAGTTTCGCGAGTACCTCGCGGGTTGGCCCTTCTCGCGATACACTCACGAAACTGACAACCTAGCATGACTCTTCAGCTTCCAGCATGTGCTTCTCACGAGCCCTTTTCGCGGAAACCTTTACTCGCGAGCTTCTTGCGAGTTAGTCGCGAAATTGCACTGATTCTTCATTTCAAGCTCGATTATTCACCAACTTAATACTAAACCCAATACAATAAAATCCCACAAAATACAAGGAACAAAATTAATGTAATTACAACACTTTTTGTCATGGAATAAAGCCAACATAAAACATAGTTGTAAATCACAACTTTACAATTTTCATGCTCCATATTTGCTGTCTCTCTAGGTAATGGTGTACATAAAGGCGTTAGCTTAGGTTTTTCCTGAAGTTATTCAGTGTACTTTGTTCTTATATATACATAGGAATGTTAACAATACATTTGTATGCATTTATGTCAAGGTCCCTCTGTTTGGAGTTAATGTTACCATATGAAGTCAATATTTTGGGTAGCCAATTCCATCAGCTTATTAATTTCTGGATTCCTGATGTGAAAAATGTCTCTAGAAAAATCATAGCTTCACTAGAAAACTGAAAAATTGGAAATGGTTTGAAATATATTTGTAAAAGTTTACTTGTTTGGTAATATTTTTAAATAATATCACTTTTGGTTAATTGAACTTAAAGTAATGTTGAAAATAAAGAAAAATAATAATAAATTAGATATTAATGCATAAAGCTCAAGTAGATTCATGACTGAGACCAAGATTGTTAGTTCCAACTGAGCGAAATGGAAGGGCATCAGAAAACTGAACAAAATGGAAATTGTTTTAAAAATCTGCTAAATACAGGGTTTTTGTGTGTGTGTGCTGATTATGCATATTTTCATCTCGTATGATGTCAGCTAATTTGGACATTCTAATCAGGATTATAAAGATGATATATATGTTTATGATCATAGTCATTTTTTTGCCTTTCCTTTATCCAGCAGTGCTTTTTGATAACCCACTTGATTTTCAGTTAATCACCTCCACTATTTATTGTCACTTTCATCAAACTCACTGGACTGATGACACATCAATGTGTCACAAATAACATTTATGCTTTAATGTAGGACAATATACTCTCATCACAGTCCTGTGTCTTTAAGAATACAATTTTAAATTCGGCAAATGCTGATAAATTTTTGCAAGTTTAGGCAAGAGTAAACTAGCTGTTATAAGCATTCTAGATTTTTTTTTTTTTTTGGTTGGGGTGTGCCCTTTGTTTCCTTAACCATTCACTATTTAGGCATGGATCTGCTGTAGAAATAAAAAAGGTTAAAATTGTTCTCTTCAATTAATGACTAGTATTTGGGTTTCTCTTAGCTGGAGAGTTCATATTTCAAGAATTAGCTTTTCCTTGTACACAGGTATGGAGTGTTTTGACATCTGGAAAAGATCATGGTGCAGTGCTTAGACGGTGTTAAGCGTTTGTGTGCTGCCTTCATAAATTGTTGTGACACTGAGATATATAAGCAACCCAAGGGTCTTGAAGATCCAGAAGCTCTTGCAAGAGAGACAGTCTGTATGTTGCCTTCTTTGATAAACTTTCCAATTATAGATGTCAGGAAGTGTACCTGGGAAAAATGGCGGAGCCAGGGAGGGCAAGAGGGGGCAATTGCCCGATCCCGCCAAAAAAATCCTTTGATATGCTCCATACAATATCAACAAAGCTACCAAATTTTACTAGACTATGTTGAACTAAAAACTAACACCACCACTTTGAAATCCTCCCACAATACTTAAAACTAAAAATTAAATGCAAAGGGTTTTTGTTCAAAACTCCAATTCACATGATCTTCAATTGAAATTAGATACACTAAATTGGACCCAGCACCTTCCCATCTTCCCCCTCCCTTCAATACTCCGTCTCTAGTCTCTTAGCAATCTTATTGAACAATAACAGTATAAATGTTAATATGGAACTGATAGAACATGGGGCTCTATTCTTCCATTGTATAAAAATTAAACGCAAAAGGTTTGTAAGTCATACATTACTCCATGACCCTCCCCTTTTTTAACCTAGGTCAAACCATTTTTAGCTAACTTTGTCCATACTTTTTAGGGTTTTTGTTATAAACTAAAACTTTGAATAATTGAAAGAGAAGGAAATGTTAGATTCTATTTAATTTTTTTTTCCTTTTTAAACAATCAATGCACATATAACATTGAATTATTTTCTTAATTTACTTTTAAGTAATCAAATTTTATGTTTGAAATTTTTATGTATGGATTGCTTAAAATTGTAGCGTATTTGGCTTATTTTAAAGTAAAGTTTGAATATACTCTACCTAGAAAGAAGTGATATTTTAAAAAGTTTGTACCTAATAAGCTAGGGAAAATAACCTAAAAATAATAATTAACAAACTTGAAAAAAATTAATTTATTATTTATATTTAAATAATTTTTTTGTATTACAATTACATTGCTATTAATTATTATTATTATTATTATTATTATTATTATTATTATTATTATTATTATTAATTTTAGAATTATTTGCTCTTAATCTTGTCTTTTAACCTTGCCCCACTGGATTAATATCTTGGCTCCGCCATTGCCTGGGAACATAAGTTATGGAAGAGTTGTCTCTTTTAATAATATTATTGATTATGAACACTTGAACAGCTCATTTTGATTTCCAAATTACAAATTGATCACAAAAAAAACTGATATTACTTGAGGCCTCTTTAATGGGAATCTACTCAGCTGTTTCAAGATTTTTTTTTTTTTTTAACCAATCCGGAAAAAAGAAAAGAAAAAAAAGAAGCATATCTCAAAAAACTAGGGAAAGGATGTACTTTGCTTCTCAATTTTCTACATGCTGCAACAATAGCCCCAGGGGCACATCTAGGTCCTCATGGGTGATGTGATCCCTTGCTGATATCCTAAGTGATTCTTAACACCACCTTACTGCATTTTCCAATATTTGATCTGTGCTAGTTAGTTATATCTTTACACTTTATGAAGTAGTTTAAACATTTGGAGCATGCTAAGATTTTTAAATTTTCCTACTTCAAATGCAGTTAGTGTAAGTGAGATAGAAGCGCTGTATGAACTGTTTAAGAAGATAAGCAGTGCTGTAATTGATGACGGGTTAATCAATAAGGTACCAAATGCTGTAATGTACACCACTATTCTAGTTATATCTGAGTTTTATTATATTCCTTGCACTTTCAAGCAGAAAGTGACTTTGTTTTATTTGATTTAAATGTAATGACAACTCTCCTATTGAACTGGAAAAATAATCTCGCTTGAGTATTGATAGATATTGCTTATGATTTATCTCACTTGTGTTTATAATGGTTGTCCTCTTAATATTATCTTTCAGGAAGAATTTCAACTGGCCTTGTTTAAGACAAACAAAAAGGAAAGCTTATTTGCTGATCGGGTACTCCTTTTTTATATATCCACTCTTCAGTTTTTATTGGTTTGGCTTTGATCCGCTTATGTCCCAGATAATTTTATTTTATTTTATTTTTTTCACTTGGAAGACGTGAAATTATTTTCTTAGAATGCCTTTCTGTGTCTTGTAGATCTGCTGACATGTTATAAAGTTAAAATATCTACCCACAGGTTCATTGACCTTATGTTGGCTTTAAACCTTTGGACCCATTTTGGGATGTAAACCCATGGCAGGCTGGTATAAGCTTGACTGCTTGAACGACATTCTTGCCTTAATTTACATGAAATCCTTTATGAACACATGTTCATTCATGAGCCCTAAGAAAGTAATTGTGCCTCAGCCAAAAAAAGAAGATTTGTGCTATTTATAACCATCTGCTTTTCTAATTTTGTAGGTATTTGACTTGTTTGATACAAAGCACAATGGGATACTAGATTTTGAAGAGTTTGCACGTGCTCTCTCTGTCTTTCACCCCAATGCACCAATTGATGATAAGATCGAGTGTAAGTATCAGCTAAGTATTCAGAAATTGTTAAATCCCTTCAAATTAAATGCCTTGATTTAGTGGAGAGATAGGGAGCTGTAGCTTGAGTACAATTCTTGTTTTATGCCTTCATAATTTTTTTTATTGGGGATTTGAGGGGGTGTCATAGCTTAATTCTTCTGTTTTAGCTTTTCTCTTGTTAGCCCTTTCTCTCTTGGTGATTGCCTTATGATTGTGTGGTGGGGATGCATAACATTTCCCTTCTTGCAGTTTCATTCCAATTGTATGATCTCAAACAGCAAGGGTTCATCGAGAGACAGGAGGTATTGCTCTTAGTTGCTGTTGAGTGAATATAGCATATTTTGTCAACTACCCTTGCAAAACTAATTATGTACTTGGCATTTTAATCTACAGAAACTGTATGTGTGTGTGTATACTATATGATTTCTAGCATTTTATCTTTTAAAAATGGAAAATTTAGTTGTTTCTATAACTTTTTTTTTCCATTTATTAGGGTGTTTAGAAAAATGTAGTTTTCTGGGATATTAGCCGTAGGAGGTTAAAATGTGGTTGACAAAATATTGTTCTGACTATTTTATACTTCTTTGAGGTGACAATAGAGTTATCTAAACTTCTATTAGGGAACTCATTGGCTCATTGCCTAGAAAGCACGGGCGTGGCTGGGAGGGTGCCGCACCCGAGTCCGACGCAGTTCCCCGCTCGTCGGTGCCGCATCTGAGCTTTTTTTTTTTTTTTTTTTTTCTCTCGGATTCGCGTTGACCCAGCTCGATTCGCGCCGACTTGGCTTCGATTCGTGCCGAACCGGGCTGATTCGGCCAGAATCGGGCCGTATTGGCCATATTGGGTCGTATCGGCCGGCAACGGAAACAAGCTGAAATAGGCCTTGAATCTAGCCGGAACAGCCGAAATTCCCACCTCAGAGGCATAGTAATGTGTTTCTTGCCTTCTTCTTTCTTTGTTTTGTGAATCAAGGCATAGTAATGTGTTTTTTAAGAATATTTTAATAGTAAAAATATATAGAAAATATAAATAAAAATATTTTTAATAATTTTTTAATCGCCGAGTCCCACCGCACCCGCACCCTACTTTTTCAAAAATTACTGAGTCCCGCACCCGCACCCGCACCCGAGTCCCGAAACGCACCCGTGCTTCATAGCTCATTGCTCATATGAAATCCTTTCTTTCTTTCTTTCTTTTTTAATTAAAAAAAAAAAAAAAAAAAAAAAAAAAGAATAGTGAACAAAAATTGCATATCCTGGAAATATGTGGAACAACAACAACAACAAAAAATCCGTAGGCCCAAAATTTTGGGGTTGGTGATGGATCTTCCATAGATTACTTAGGGTCAGTCACGTGTATTCTTTTCCTCCATTCTACAAGGCATATAATAGAGAAAGTTTTTACATATTTGAAGCATCAGTGTGGAGGACTGATTGACTGAAATCATAATCTGGCTCATTCTCAATCATGATAGTGGCCTCTTAGAACTTTAGGGCTTTGAATGGGCGAGCTTTGCAAAGGGCTGACTCGGTAAGGCCAAATATATAAGCGATGAATCTTTCATAAAGGACCTTGCAGCTTCCAATGTGAAGCTACAAGTTCTTGAAAGTCAAGATTCTCATGTTTCACTTCTAAATACATTGTAGAAGATAAGGTCGAAATACCTCTTTTAGGACTTATATGGCAGCCAGATACCCCTGTATGGGAAGATTCAAAATTCTCAAGCCTCCCTAGCAATGAATGAAGATTTCACGTGCAATTAATATCACCTTTGCAATGGTAGAGTCATACTTTGGAGGTTTAGAGGTTGGTTGCAGTGTGGAGGACTGATTGACTGAAATCATAATCTGGCTCATTCTCAATCATGGTAGTGGCCTCTTAGAACTTTAGGGCTTTGAATGGGCGAGCTTTGCAAAGGGCTGACTCGGTAAGGCCAAATATATAAGTGATGAATCTTTCATAAAGGACCTTGCAGCTTCCAATGTGAAGCTACAAGTTCTCGAAAGTCAAGATTCTCATGTTTCACTTCTAAATACATTGTAGAAGATAAGGTCGAAATACCTCTTTTAGTACTTATATGGCAGCCAGATACCCCTGTATGGGAAGATTCAAAATTCTCAAGCCTCCCTAGCAATGAATGAAGATTTCACGTGCAATTAATATCACCTTTGCAATGGTAGAGTCATACTTTGGAGGTTTAGAGGTTGGCTGCAGTGGACTTGATCTGGTGAGCTGGCCAGCTAGGCCAGCGCAGCAGGCTGATCCCAACCACACTGAAAGTGGAAGTACACCTTCTGTTTTTGCATGGATCAATCATGATGATAAAATCACTTTCACCCTTTTGCTGTTTCCATCTTCTAAATTGCTTTTACCTAAAAATTTTGGAACTGATTCATATGAGTTTATTAATGATGCATTTGCCTAACTTTGTATCTCATACCTGCCACAACTTTAGTTTTTCTTCTACTCTCTCTTTGAAGAAAAAACACTTGGGCATGCATCTAAAGAGAGTTGATTGTTGATCATCTTAATGAATAGGTAAAGCAAATGGTAGTGGCCACGCTTGCTGAATCTGGAATGAATCTTTCAGATGATGTGATAGAAAGCATAATTGATAAGGTACTTCCTTTCTCTTTTTTTAATTCAATTCACATTTCAGTTCATAATGATATTGATCATTGCTATATATGTTTTTGATCAAGTCCAAGTGTTTTGACTTATTTTTGCTCTCAGTATTATACGTTTCCTGTCCAAGTTGCCAATGAGCTATAGCTGAATAGGCACTTTCTCCTCCCATAATAATGGGATGGAGGGTGAGATCTTGAGTTTAGGGCCCACTGTGTGTGTGTGTGTGTAACAAATTAAAAACAATAATGTTTCCTTTTAGAGCCACATTGCTTCATGCATGGCAATCAATTCTTCTTCTTGCTCCTTTCTATTTATGCCCTGGAACTGAAGCCAATCTTACAGAACATATTAAACTTGCCACAATTCCTTGAAAAAAAATGGAAGTAAAACAAAGGCATGTTGCTTGTTTCTATTGTTTAAAACAAGAAAAAGGGATATGATACAAAAACAGACCCTTTGTGTAGGCCTATTTTCTTGAAGTTGTCAGGAAAAGGTTGCTTAATTTAATAGTTTTTATTTGTTCTAAAAAATGCATGATTAATGGGGATGTGGATTTACACTGGGGAGTTTTGACAAAGAAGTATAATAAACAACTATTTTACAGGAAAGCATTTAGCGTTAAACTACTTGTTGTAGAGCATGCTTTTTGGTAATAAAGCATGACACTGAAAATCCCCATGGGGATGTTATTAAAGTGGGAGCTAAATGATTCTAATGTAACAGAGGCAACCCTATAACAAAAAACAGTTCTCTCTCCCATTTTAATATATGATTATGAAGCAACCATGTACCGATTTGGCAAGCAAATTTTGAATTACTGGTAGAAGGGCTTGTACTGCTAAGAAGGAACTGAAATTGTTTTTCTATGTTAGTAAATATCACATAGTTATCATCTGTTCTCATGGTAATTTCCATCCACAAATTCTGGAGTAGAAATTATTTTTGTTGAAATTTTCTCTTTGCCATGATTGAAGAATCTGAATACCACAAAATCCACCCTCAAGATGGACACATTGCAACTGGTATAACTAACAAATGGAGTTTCCAACGTCTGAATTCCTCAAGATGGGTCTGCCAATGCCAACTCTATAATACTAGACCATCAGACCATTGGTTTTGTAGCAGTAAAATTCCTGTGGTGGATGCATATATGGATGATGTGTAGAATTAATCAATCTTTTGTGGATGCATATATGACTGATATTGCAATTGTAATCCTCTCACATATATGTTAGTGTTTTGGTTATTTTAGACATTTGAGGAAGCTGATACTAAGCATGATGGGAAGATTGACAAGGAAGAGTGGCGAAACCTTGTTTTGCGACATCCATCCCTTCTGAAAAACATGACTCTTCAATATCTCAAGTGAGTTATTTATTACAGCTCTATGTTCCCTGCACAAATGAGAATCACTTAATATGTCATCAAAGATGGAAGATCCCTATTGAAATTTGATACATGGTGTCTCCTGTTGAATTGTGCTATGTGGCATTTGTCCCTCTTGCTAGATTTTAAATAGTTAGTTTTGTTGAACTCACACTAATGGGACACGTGTGTTATTTGTTATTATAGACTCTGGTATTTCACTGCTCATGTCATGTTTAGAGCATGATGGCCTCTCCATCATGAATAATTTCTAAATTCAAGCTCTTGATGCTAACATCCATCCGTTTTTTCTTGGACAGAGATATCACCACCACATTCCCAAGTTTTGTTTTTCACTCACAAGTTGATGACACCTGAGTTTCTAGCTGACATCAAGTTAATAGTCTTCAGCTGGAAGAGCTTGTTTTTCTCTTACTGCCAATGTAGCTTTTTCTGTGCAAAGGTTCATCGTTAGAGAGGACTAATTATTTATTTTACATTCTCGATGAACAAAAGTTGCGCCCCATTTGGTTTGACCATTTTAGCTTTTGACCAAATGGGTTTGAGCTATTTGTTTGTTGGTTGGTCTCAGTGTTTGTTTGCTTCACTGGAAATCAGAGGGGAAAGGAATTCTCTGGCATTTCACCATACTCGTGATCAAATTGAGGTTGTGCTATTAGCACTTTGTAAAGTATACCATGACTTGCAGATGAGGTGAACTAAAAGCAAAAGTGCAGAAAACTGATTGGAAATTGTAGCCTTGGCTTCCCGCATTTTTCTTATTGTAGGTTTGTATCACCATCTTTTCAGTAAAAAGAACTGCAAAGCACCTTTTTTTTGTCCCCGTTTGTGTAAACACTGGCACTCGGTGATTTGTGTACATGTGTATGGTACCATTTCTGCATTGATGTTTTTCAGCAGATTATTTTGGATGATGCAATGAATGGAAAGTGTTACTGATCGTGTATTTTTCAAGCTATATTATTACTGTGAGGCAAATGAGCCTTTTCAAACAAAGAGCCGCAGAATTTTGGAAATTGCAGCAGAACTTTTTATTTTTTAATTATGATTAATGGTATTTTATTAAGAAGATAGACTTCTTCTTGCACACAAAAATGACACAAATTAGCCATAAAAATTACCCAAAAAAAAATATTATGCATCAAAGCGAAGTTATTCATAGAATTTAAAAGACAGAAATTCTATGAATAACTTGTGTTACATTTGTCATAATGTGATCAATTATGAATGATAGAGAAGAACGCCAGAATTGAAGCACCTAGAAGCTTTGCAACTAGAATTTTTGAGAGCATTTTCAAAATATCATGACTAAGTTTGATCATGAAGAAAAATTGAAGAGCTTCCTAAGGTTTAAGGTTTATGAAGAACCTGGCCACGCTTGCACCTGAATTCTATTGGCACGATGCTCTCAGAACCATCCACCATAAGAATTTCAATGGCAAGGAAAAGAATTGAACACACATTTAATTCCTTTGGGCTATTGCAACGAGTAGTTTTTGGACCACCCCAGAAGCTATCAAACCTATTTGTAAACATAACCAAGAAGGCACTAATTAACAATCCCTCAACCTTTGGGCTCTATGGTCCTTCAATATCATTCAGGAATACCCAACAGCAGTCAGAAAATATTGTAGAAACCCAACAAGTTTTGCCACGAACAAACATATTTTAAACAAAAAAAAAAAAAAAAAGGCAAATTAAAATCAACTTGAGGAAGAAGAGTAGAAAAATAAATATCAGCATACATCTTAAAAGTTGAAACATAAAGTAAGGGCATATAGTTTGCACTTGTAATCAACTCTAAAATTGAAAGGAAAACATAGGAAAAAAAAAAAAAAACATAATGCTCTAACATAGCATCAGCATGTTTACTCCAACAAAGAAGCAGCAGCAGGCATTGCAAAATTCATCAACATGAATTAGATTTAGTCGACCTCCTCCATCTTGCTACCCTCTGCATCGGCATCGGCCTCCTCTAGAGCAGGCATCTCAGTGTCAGCTTCAGCAGTGTCTTCATCAATGCTCAATCCCAATTTAAGCATTCTGTGAATTCGGTTGCCAAAAGTATTGGGCTCATCCAAGCTGAAGCCAGATGTAAGAAGAGAGGTCTCAAACAACAATAGAACCAAGTCCTTCACTGACTTGTCATTCTTGTCTGCTTCAGCCCTCTTCCTCAGTTCCTCCATGATGGGGTTCTCTGGATTAATCTCCATGGTCTTCTTGCTAGACATGTAACCAGCCATACTTGAATCCCTCAGTGCTTGAGCCTTCATAATTCTCTCCATGTTTGCTGTCCATCCATACTCTCCAGTAACCAAGCAGCAGGGGGAATCCACCACGCGATCAGATACCACCACCTTCTCAACCTTGTCACCAAGCACGTCTTTCATCACCTTGCAAAGTCCCTCAAATTTCTCAGCCAATGCTTCTTTCTTAGTCTTCTCATCTTCAGTCTCCTCAAGCTTGAGTCCCTCCTTGGTTGCAGAGACAAGCTTCTTCCCCTCAAACTCCTTCAACTGACCCACTGCGTACTCATCAATAGCATCAACCATAAACAAAACCTCATACCCCTTTTTCTTCAGCTTCTCAAGGAATGGGGAATTCTCTACAGCCTTTTTGCTCTCTCCAGTAATGTAGTAGATATCACTCTGCCCCTCCTTCATCCTTGTGACGTAATCCTTCAGGCTGGTCATCTCCTCTCCACTTTTGGTGGAGTGATACCGAAGCAATTCAGCAATTTTGGTTTTGTTCTGTGAATCCTCATGAATACCAAGCTTCAAATTCTTTGAGAATGCCTCGTAGAACTTGTTGTAGTCCTCCTTGTTCTCAGCAATCTCAAAGAAGAGCTCAATGCATTTCTTGACAAGATTTTTGCGGATAACCTTGAGGATCTTGTTTTGCTGCAGCGTCTCTCTTGAAATGTTGAGAGGCAGATCCTCAGAATCCACAATACCCTTCACAAAACCCAAATATTCAGGAATCAATTCCTCACAGTTATCCATAATAAAGACACGGCGGACATAGAGCTTGATGTTGTTGGGCTTTTTCTTTGTGTCAAATAGGTCAAAAGGTGCCCTCTTGGGAACAAAGAGGATAGCCTTGAATTCAAGCTGACCCTCAACTGAGAAATGCTTCACAGCAAGGTGCTCCTCCCAGTCATTGGTGAGACTCTTGTAAAATGCAGAGTACTCCTCCTTAGTGATCTCTTCTGGCTTCCTCATCCAGACGGGCTTCTGCTTGTTGACCAATGACCATTCATGGGACACCTCCTTGATCTTCTTCTTTTTCTTCTCTTCCTTGTCCTTTTCTTCTTCATCAACATCTTCCACCTTACCTTCCTCCTCCTTCTTATCCTCTTCATCTTCATCATCTGAAATCTCCTTCTCTACAGTCTTCTCCACCCAAAGGGAAATTGGGTAACTTATGAACTCAGAATGCTTCTTGACGAGGTCCTTAAGACGACGCTCCTCAAGGTATTCCAATTGATCTTCCTTGAGGAAAAGGGTGATCTTAGTACCCCTTCCAAGGTTCTCACCAGAAGTGTCCCTAGTTACAGTGAAAGAACCACCAGCCTGAGACTCCCAGATATACTGTTCGTCATCATTGTGCTTTGCGGTAACAACCACCCTCTCAGCAACCAAGTAAGCAGAGTAAAACCCGACTCCAAACTGCCCAATCATGCTAACATCCGCACCAGCGGCCAAGTGTTCCATAAACTCCTTGGTTCCAGATCTTGCAATG
Source organism: Notholithocarpus densiflorus (assembly GCA_030021035.2). Lineage (NCBI taxonomy): Eukaryota > Viridiplantae > Streptophyta > Magnoliopsida > Fagales > Fagaceae > Notholithocarpus > Notholithocarpus densiflorus. Next base: position 979,626 of record JARYZH020000054.1, on the reverse strand, counting down.
GTTCCAAGATTGTTTACCAGGTCTGTGAACAACAAAAACAAATTCAACAGTCAAAAACACAAACACAAACACAAACACACAAAAAAAAAAAAAAAAAAAAAAAAAAACAAACAAACTTATTTTATACAAGGATTCTGAAATAACATTATAACAGTGGGATACAGTGAGACACTCACCAGCCTTGGTCATTCCAATTCCACTGTCAACGATGGTGATAGTATTGCTGGCCTTGTCAGGGATAATACGAATGAAAAGCTCAGGCTGCGCCTCAAGCTTACTCTTGTCAGTCAAGCTATCAAAACGGATTTTATCCAGAGCCTATTTCAAAGGTCAACCCAAAACATATTAGAACCTCCTTATTCCACACAAGAGTGATTAATACTAATATAAACAACAACAACAACAGCAGCAAAAAAGCCTTAGTCCCAAAACCCAAAACATATTAGAACCTCCTTATTCCACACAAGAGTGATTAATACTAATATAAACAACAACAACAACAACAAAAAAGCACAAGAGTGATTAATGCTAATATAAACAATAACAACCAAACCTTAGTACTAAAATTTTGGGGACAACCATGGATCCTCAACAAACTAGTCAGATTGGCAACATGTATAATTAATCAAAGAGCATGCTTACTATTAATCAAAACATATTAGGATCTCCCTTTTGCACATAATAATGATTAAACCATAACTATCATCACTGACACACACTCAATATATATGTCTCTCTAAATCAATTACCATCCACCTATTTAACCAATAATGCTTCGATTTACAAGACCCTCTTCAGGTAAAAGCTTGGCAAACAGTGAGACACCATAGTCACATAAGTAATAAACAGATAACATTAGCCAAAAAAAAAACAAAACCCAGAATCACAAAATCAAAACCATGTATGTAATTTACAGTCCTACTATGTAAAGGAACAAACTTTAAACAAACAAACAAAAAAACCAAAAACCCAGAATCACAAAAGCAAAACCATGTATGTAATTCGCAGTCATATTATGTAAAGCAACAAACTTTAAACACAAAAACACAAAAAACCCACAAAACAAGTAAAACCCTAAAACAAAAACTAGGTTTAGAGAGAGAGAAAAAAAAGTACATCGGAGCAGTTGCTGATAAGCTCACGAAGAAAGATCTCCTTGTTGGAGTAGAAGGTGTTGATGATCAAGCTGAGAAGCTGGTTTATCTCGGCTTGGAATGCGAACGTCTCAGTCTCCGACGCCATTGCTGCTTTCTACGTAGATCTGAGAAGAATACTAGATTTAACCTAAAAGCAAGCAGAGGCAGAGTGAACGAAGAAAAAGAAAGAGATGCGAAGGGCAATGTATGTTTGTGTGTGGTTATATAGTTGCCCTCAAAGTCTCCCAAGTCTTTGCTCTTTGTTTTGTTTTTAGGGTTTCTAGATCCTTCTAATGTATCATTCCTAATTAACTATGGTTTTCTATTCCCATTCCTATTGGGTTTTTGTTAAACCACCGTTTAATAATACTTTATAGTATTTTTTTTCTTCTTCTCAACAAACAATCACGAAGTTTTTATACAATTTTTTTCTAGATCCTTCTAATCATTAATTCCCAATTGTATTAGCCTTTTGTTAAGGTTAAAGCACTATTTAATACTTTATTAAAAAAAAATTTCTCAAAATACGATTATAGTTTTATACAAATTTTTTTATAAATTTAGTTTTAAATGAAGAAAAATCGTGCACAAGTATAACCACAATGAAATTGTATGTGCAAATCATTGAATTATTAATAAATGTATTTTTAGTTTGAAAAATTATGTATTGTAGCTCATAATTGAATATTTATTATTCCATAATGATTTAGTCCCAACAACTTTTAGGGTATTAATTATGCATGTAATGTAAGAAACACTTTTAATTTAATTAAAAATAAAAATTGTAATTTTATATTTTCATTTTATATATAAACTAATTTTCAGTGAAAATAAATTATATGAGTGAGATTTTTGTTTCATTGTCAAATATTATTAACTAAAAAGTAAAATTAACGAATTTAAAAAAAATAATTAAAAATAATTTAGTTCTATATATAATTCAAAAAAACAAGATTAATAATATATGTGTGTGCGTGCGCGCGCGCGCGTGGGGATATAACATTCAAGGTACAATAAAATATATAGATTTTTTTTTCTTTTGAGAAACCATAATAGTTTATAAAGAGATATAGATATAATAGAATTTGAAGGTTTACTCCATAATTATTGTTTGTCTATTATTGGACAATAAAAAAATTTAATCAATTGAGTTAATTAACCTACAACTATAATTTGGACGAAATTTAATTACAAACCTGGTTGTTAAGGCTACAACTTTCATTAAAAAAATTAACATAACACATATTTTGAAAATCTAATCATTAAATTATATGTTTTTTTATATTTTTAACACATATATCAAACTTCGTGTAAATCAAACATTATTAACTATTCGATCCATGAACTTGTTTTTTATGTATAATTTTAAACTAAAAAACTTGAAATTTAAACATTTGATTGATGACATAACTATTGATCTTTAATTTTCTGAAAATTTTGCAAGCATGGATAACACTATTTGTCAAAATTCACATTCAATAAAAAGATATTGAGTGGAATTGTACCCTTAGACTACAACCAATTTATATTCAAACTTTGTCATTATAATTTCTTGAAAATTGCAAAAGGTTGTCATCTATATATATATACTATTATTTAAGGAATTTCATGCCATCTAAGCCTTGGACTACAAATAAAACTTCTAAAGTAGTAAAGTTTAGGTAAATTAAGAAGAAAAAAAAAAAAAAAAAAAAAAAAACAGTGTTTTCTCACCGCATTTCTCCATATCCCATAAAATTAAGCACCACTTCTTTTTACACTTTCTATTTTTTTTTTTTTTTTTTGTTGAGATAATTTCATAAAAATAACTGTGGGGTCAATAAATCTGGATACCCCGGCCCAACTTTATACTAGGTCCAAGGCCCACACCAAGGAAGAAAAAACGTCCGAGGTCTAACGGAGGAAGTCCTAACTACCGAGGAGCAATGCCGAGGACAATCATGTCCTCGACGTACCGAGATCATAGAAGGGAAAAGGCAGCGCGCCATCAAGGGTGGTGTCGTAGAACACCCCAAGAAAGAAGATAAGCACCGTGGGTCGGCCATGAGAGCCCGGGAAAGCAATTCAGGGAGGAGCTGTCACATCCACATTAAATGCCCGCAACTAACGTTCTGGTCGCATTAATGAGGGAATGACTCCTGAACAGTGCCGCTTTAGTCTTTGCAACTCACAGAAGGTTTGGGACGGTGGCTGATGGGACAAGCACTTAAGTATTGACCTGCACGATCAACAAATGGAGGGCCAAGATCAACCTAAAGAGGGTATAAAACGTAAGGAGGTCCTCCAGAGAAAGAATCGGAGATTGGAAGTAGAAAACACTGTAGCAACCTGTATCATCTTTGTAACCTCTATATCCAAGCACTGAGGAAATAATAAGAACAAGAAGGCTCCTCGGACCAACGTTCAGGACAGATTCTAACACTTAAGGCCCGTTTTCTTGCTATTCAGTTGACCCATAATCATGTTTATTTTTTGCTATCCTCACTAAGGCTTAGCTCTTAAACTCATTCTTTACAAATTTATTGTTTAGGGCTAGTTGGGCTTGAATCCATTTTTTCAACAGTAGAAGTGCTTAGACCCAGTCCCTACAATAACAAATAAAATAAAAACTACATTAAAATATATGGGATAAGGACAATGATACATTTTAAAAAAAATTAACGTGGGTTTTTTTATTATTATTATAGGAATCTAGTTTTTTTTTAGTTAGAAAATTGAAATGAACATGAAAATATATGGGATAGATTAGGGGTGTCCACACAACCCGGTGACCCGTTCAATCCGCCGGACCCACATGAAACCGACCGGCTACCACCTGAACCGATCAATTCGACAGTCGTCGACGGGTCGCCACCCACAGGACCCGATCCCTTCGGGTCGGCTGGCGGGTTTCCTCCCCAAAAACCCGAGCCACCCGACCCGACCATAAAATCAACAAAAACCGGTGAGATCCAAAGGTTTTCCGACAAAGAGCTTCTTGAAATCCATTGCAATCCACCAGATCCGGCGATATTTTTTATTTTTCAACGAAGAGCAACATGAAATCCACCAGATCCGGCGAGATCTCGTCGAGATCTAGTCCAGATTCGACGGATTCGGCCAAATATCGGCCAAATCTTGATCGATCTAGAGAAATATTGGCACTGGCGGCGAAATATCGGCACCGGCTTCAAAACCCGAAACCGACCGACAACCTACCCGAAACCGACGGACCCGAACAGGATGATCCGACCATTAAAGCGGGTCGGTTTCGATTTTGATTTTCACCCACCCGAGAACTTCGGGTTGGGTCCGGGTCGGGCACAAACCCGACCCGACCCGACCCGTGGACACCCCTAGGATAGATATAGATTAAATAAGCACACATTTACATCTTTCTAGTTTGTCAATCAGTCCCCAAAACAGAAACATTGATGTTAATGAGGAGATGATATCCAAATATCTATCCCACTTCCTACTTACAATAAATATGTAAAATTGTGTGAAAAATGTAGTAATATCAAATTATTATAGATGTAAATTATTAATTTTTACAAAAATAAAAATAAAAGAGAGCTAGTTAAAATGAACATGTAGCTTTTTAAGCCCAATATATAGCATATTTTGTATCCGTTTGGATACTGATGATAAAGGCAGCGTCTGCGTTTTGGCCTTTTTTTTTTTTTTTTTTTGAGAAGAGCGTTTCATGCTTTTCCAGTGGGTCTCGTGCATTATTCATGGGACCCACAAACCTCTTTTTCAGCAAAACTTTCATTAAAAATAGGTCCCACGGCACTATTCACACATTTAAAAATTATTTTGCTACCGTGTTTTCAGTTTTTAGCAAAATAAGCGGTATCCAAACACACCCTTGATCTCATTAACCTTTTTTTTTACCAGAAGTGGATGGAGGGTGATTCAAATGTGGTTGGGGCTATATTTTACAGCCCAATAGATAGGTCCAATGAAACAAACTTCACATGTTAGAGCATCCACAGCAAATGTGGCAAAAATTATGCCATTTTACCACACCAAAGACCTATTTTATTATTTTACCACATCATTTTACAACATCTCAATTATAAGATGTTTTATCATTCAATTCTATACATTAAAATAATATTTCCTACACATTAAAATAATATTTACAACTTATCAATCACAATCAACAGCCACCACACTGCTGCCAACAACCAACAGCCACCACCATACAACCACCACATCCTCACAACCCAAAACACAATTCAAAACAAACCCATAGCCCACCAACACCAAATCGGAAGCCCCAGGCCCCACAACCCATAGAACCATAATTAAATCGTACCTGGGTCCTCTCTCCATGATAAAGCTCTCTGTGGTGAGTCTGAGAGGGACGGGTTGGTTGGAGTTTGAATTCTGAGAGAGGATGAGAGATATGGGGTCGAGGGCATGAAAGAAAGTTTGGAGTGTGGGATTTTCTGGATGGGTTTGTCGTAGAGAGCCGTTAATCTCTGCCATTGTTGAAAAATTTTAAGGTTTTGGATGTATTTCTTGCTTTGTTTTGGTTTGGAGGCAGAGAGAGATCTTTGATTGATCAATACCCAGCCACAACCACGGCCCCACTCCGCCACTGCACCACCATAACCCAAAACCCACTCCCACAAATCAAAACCCCACACCCATACCACCGGACCCCATTACAAATCACCCCAACAATCAACGACACCAACCTAGGCACGATCGCCGCCTTGCCCCAATTGGTCCACCTGATCGTCTGCTTGATCGTGTTGAAAGTCATATTCGCGCCAACGACGAGCTGGTAAGCGATTTGATTCCCGAGCCCGGTCTTGATGAACCCGAGGGCGAAGAAGAAAGCAAGCGCGATGAGCCATGGGATCGGATCTCAGAAGGCGGAGAACGCGGCGGCGAACGTCAGCGTCTTGGTGAGCATGGAGGCGCCGAGGCTGAGCAGGGCGACGGCGCCGAGAGAAACAGGGAGTGGGAGACAGAGAGACAGAGTGGGGTTTGAGAGGAGAGGATTGGGGTTTGAGGGTGAGACTGACGGAGAGATGAGAGAGAAAGTGGAATAAAAAAAATAAAAAAAAACTTATGCCACAACTGTTTGTACAGTGGCAAATTTGTGAGGATACTGTTCACATATGGCAAAAACAATAAGATTTGGAACATCTAATAAAGGGGATTTTTTGTATTTGGTGTGCCAAATGTGTCAAATATTTGACATTTGGCACGATTGCTACAGATGCTCTTATGGGTCCAAAAATCAAAAGAGACCCAATCTTTAACACTCGACACGAGGGGCTTTGAATCCTTTGATGGACAGCCGATAGGTAGCCCAACCCAAATCCAAAGGAGTACAAAATGGATAAAGCCCCATGCTAAACAAGACTCTAAACTCAAAGCGTTGTTTTTCTTTTCACAATGTGGTACGAGGCCACATAAAAAGCCAAAGGAAAATTTTAGGAATCATAGATTGGAGAGGACAAGAGAGAGTTTTTTCTCACTTTGTTTTAGGCTCAATAGTGCATTGTGAGAATTTCAACCTATGGTATCTGCTTCTGATAATAGTTTTTTATTATTAAACTAAGACATTAATCAATAGTTAGTGTATGTGGGGATTGAACTCCAAATGTCTTATTCAACCATCAGAAATTTTGTGTTAGAATCTCTTTCTCTCCCCCTTGTATGTGTGTATTTGTTTTTAAAAAATATAAAAATAAAATAAAATAGCGCATTGTGCATAAGCCAGGTACACGTAGAACTTGCTTGCATTTGTTGGACATGGTTTGTCTAAATGTCTCTAGCAAACATTAAATCCCCACTAAAAATGCAAGCTGAATCATAGTTAAAGCTAAGCTAATATCCCTATATCCCTATGAGCACACTACAAGTTGTTAATACTTAATATCCATCACCATTGGATTCGATTGTCCTCCATAGAAGTAACTGGTTTGGAGAAGCTATTGAATGCATCACCAAGCATGTTCAATTGAGATGCTACTTTCACAACAAATCCCACATAATAAGATGCTACTGTTTATAATTTAAACCCATAACTGAGGTTACTTCTTTGTCTACCAATAAAGTAGTAACAACCTACTCTTTAGAATTTATTGTGAAAATATTATAAAAATGTTATTAATATATTATTTATTAAAAAAAAAAATCTAATCCTAAAATACTGCAACTAAAATTTATCCCTTTTTCTTTTTTGATAACAGCTAAAATTTTTTCTTATTCAAATTCAAATGATGTGAGTGTGTGAAGATGTATGCGAAAATTTGTGTGCAGGTAGCAACATTTCGAAACGGAGCGGATTTTGCTCCGGGTCATGTGAGGTCCACTCAGAGTATAAATATCCTCAAAGAGCCTCAAATGCCCTTGATGTCAAAGCAGAACGTCATCTACATACTCTGGGTAGTATCGTCATCATAGTACAGGACGATCAAATATACAACGCGCAAAACACTGAAAAGAAAAAGCCAAAAAAAGCGTCGAAATAGAAAACTGCTACTGTTGCTAAGTGCTCTATCTATATCTTCCATTCCTCTCCTCCTTTTTGACCGATCACTCTTTGCCACTGTCTCTGCTTTGCTCTCTTTCCCAGGTTCCTTGTTCTTGTTCTTGTTCTTGTTCCTGGTTCATGGTTTTGTCTTTAATTTTCATTTATTTTCTGGGTGTGTTTGTTCTTTTACTTTAGGCATTTTTGGGTCTTTGAGGAGTTTCATGTAAAAAGTATAGTAAAAGCTGTTGTTGTTGTTTGGGGAAAAGGGTTTGTTTTTGTATGTGGGTTTTTTGTATTATGTATGTACATTGTTCTAAAGTAGTAAGTTTTGTGATTGCAGATATACAAGTAGCCATGGAGAAAGGAGGTAAAGGGTTTTCTGCTTCTATTTATCTCCACCATTGCCTGTTTTCAAATATAACTCTTTCTTTCTTGTATTTTCCTTCTATTTATTGCTATACTTTTCATGGGCTATTTTAGTTTTTTTAATAGGAGTATCTGAAAATGTTGTATTTTTTATTTTTGGGTTTGCTTTTAAATTGGTATTTTGCATGTTAAACTTAAAACCCACCTCAAAAAAGATGTCAAAAAATATAATAAAGACCTCATTTTTATGTTGGTTAACAGATGGACCATATTGGAAGAGCACATTGACATTGTTATAGTAGTTGATAGTGTAAATTTGAAGGTTGTAAAAAATCAAGGGACTGATTTAGAAGCAATTCCAAATTTAGAGGGTGTATACAGTATAGTGCCTAGAAAATCTCTGCCTGGTCATGGCATGCAGATATGATCCTTTCAAATGTTGTTTAGGCAAATGTTGGAAAATTTTATTTTTGGATGAGTACAGAGTAATTGTTTTAGTAAGAACACAATAGTTTTACATTGATTTGGGATGGCAGTTTAACCGTTTAAGTATACAGGTTATATACCCCAGTTGGAAAATTTTATTTATAAGTGAGATTATGATCACAAATTTAATGATGTCTTGTTTGGAGTTTGTTTGATTTGGTTTCCTCGCTTTTCTTCTCTACTATATCTCAGTTCTCTTAAATTTGTGTTATTGCCCAAATGGTATTGGTAGGAGTTGGGACTCTGGTTAACTGCATATACCAGTCAGACCAATCAAGCTGAAATATGTGCAATAGTACTTATACATATCCACATTTCTGTTTCTTTCTTTCCTCCTAACCTGCGCTGAACCTTAGAACATACAATGTTTTGAATACATTCTTTTTTTGATGTGTAAATTCATGGGTGTAGCACCCTTGAGATCAAAGGGAAAGGAAGATAAGTTGAAAGGGAAGGATGACAGCTCAACAAAGCCAAAGAGTGCAAGGAAAGTTCAGTTCAATTTTGAAGGTTAATGTTTTCTTCTCTTCCTTTAGCGAATATACTTATCTTCTTAATCTTGAATGGTTGGTTGAGGGAAACTTATCCATATTCTTTAATCCTCTCTAATGGGTGGTCTTGCTTTTATAGGTTCACCTGAATATAAAACTAGTTCTTTACCAAAATCTTTAGGGAAGGATGACACTCCGTTTCCAAAAGGTCCAATTTTCTTTATTGTTTTGTTTGGTTGTTGCCTGTTTGTGTTGATTTTACCTTTCTCTGCACAATCTATGATTGATTACCTCTTTTGTTGATTTCCCTTGAATGAGCTTCTCTTCTTGTTGTTCTTTTTATTTTTATTTTTTAAATAAATTTTCAGGCTATTCAGGCAAAGGAGGGGGAAAAGGAGACAAAATTGCTAATGGTGGAAAGAGCACAGTCTTTAAAGAATCACAACCGCTGGAGCTTAAAGTTGAGCAGGGTGGGTACTTGGAAGTATGCTTTTGGTTTAAAGGCATTATATTTATTATTTTATTGAGATGAGGAAAAATTTGGCCTCTTTATGTGTTTGAATGTTTTACTTGTTAATACTGTAGATTTTATGGTTGTATACCATGGATTTTTTCTGGTTTTGGAGAACTTATTTCTAGACTTATCTCTTAAGCGGGGGATGTCCTTTGAATTTTGTTAACTCCATGTTGTTACTTGTCTATGGTGGCATATGCAGATCTACCAGAGAATGTCAAATGCATGATGGATTGTGAGGCTCTAGATATTTTACAAGGAATCCAGGATCAGCTTCCCATATTATCAAAAGATCCAGAATTTAGACTCCCTGTGTGAGGGACAAATTTTATGATTTTTTTATTGAATAGAAATTTAATACATATAGTAAGTGTTATAACATGTCGTTTGTTTCCAGACCATTTGACAAGGGACTGCACTATGCCAAAAGGGGTGTCCATTATGCAAATCCCCAGGCTGTTAGACAAGTTCTTGAGTATCCTTGAACTTCATTTTAAGCAATTTTTTTTTTTTCAATAATTTTTTCGTTCTTTAGATTTGCTTTATGTGTGTGTGTGTGTGTTGACCGATCACTGCTTCCTTTGTGGCATTTATTTATATCACCCATCGGCTGTTGATTTCTTAACCAGAATAAGGGATCTCACAAAATATGGTGTCTCCAATAGTGAGGTTTAAATCTCAACCTGAGTCACTTAAATCTTAAAAGTCTTGCAGCACTCTTATTTTAAGCTTTTGGACTGCAGATATGCGTGATTGCCAATGTTTGTCCAGAGTCTGATGAGGAAGTTTTTTCTCTGGTCCCATCCTTGAAGGTATGAAATGCATGGGTTTGTGATTGCCTGCCATGCTGGTGTTGCTTACTATTTTATTTCTAGTTCTATGCTTGGGAAAGGTTGTTTATGTTTGATAAGTAAACAAGTGGAAAATAGGCAGAAATTGTGCTCGCTCTATATAACTGCAGAGGTAAAGATGATATCTGTTGAGCCACTGATATTTTGTAAATAAGTATGAATAAGCCAAATTGGTGCTCAGTATTAATGACCATAGATGCGGAACTGATACTTGTTGTGCCACCCATTATTTTAAATGTGAAGGCATAAGACAAAATGTCAATATTTCCTGACTTTGGGGCTTAATATTCATGCCATTCCCTTAATCCCTTTTGAATGACTAATGAGTGAAAATTTTCAGTTGATAATGTTGTTGTCATAATATAAATGTGTGTTACGCAATTCAGCAACTCACGATTCAATTGTTAGTTCCCTAGGGAAGCATCTGGTGTTGCAATTGAAACACGTACCGGTTTTCTACTGCTATGCTGTTTACTCTCTATTTTATTTATTTATTTATTTTTTTATAAATTTTTTATAAAGCTTCTTTCAGGCTTTTTTTATTTTTGGGGTGGTGAGGAACTATAGACCCAATTTATAGTGCTACATTTAACAACTCAAGAGACTTTGTATAACCAACCTGGTTTATGGTTATGTTCACTTGTGTTGTGGTTTTAAAGCTACTATTTGAGGTGACAACTTGCTGTAGTTGCTTCTTATTTCAGTCATTAGAAGATGATTCACTATATTTTTCCTCACAGGCTAAGAGAAGCAAGCTTAGGGAGCCCCTCAAAGGTATATTAAGTGAGCTAGCAAAGCTTAAAGAGTCTGCTAACTTAGAAAGTCAACACAAGCAGGAAAGTCTACACAAGTGGGGAGATCAACACAAGGGGGAAGATCAACACATGAAGGAAAGTCAACACGAGGGGGAAGATCAACACATGAAGGAAAGTCAACACGAGGGGGAAGATCAACACTTGGAGGAAGATCAACACAAGGGGGAAGGTCAACACAAGGGGGAAGGTCAACACAAGGGGGAAGATCAACACTTGGATGAAAGTCAACACAAAGGGGAAGATCAACTCTTGGAGGAAAGTCAACACAAGGGAAAAGATCAACACTTGGTGGAAAGTCAACACAAGGGGGAAGATCAAAACTTGGTGGAAATTCAACACAAGGGGGAAGATCAAAACATGGAGGAAAGTCAACACAAGGGGAAAGATCAACCCATGGAGGAGGGTCAAAACAAGGGGGAAAATCAACACTTGGAGGAAAGTCAACACAAGGGGGAAGATGAACACATGGAGGGTCAAAACAAGGGGGAAGATCAACACTTGGAGGAAATTCAACACAAGGGGGAAGATCTACACATGGAGGAAAGTCACCACAAGGAAGAAGATCAACACAAGGAGGAAAGTGCACATCAGGATTCCTACCTGACATCTAATAAAGCTTAAGTAACGCCCACACAATTGACATTCCTTGTTAAATTTTCATTTAGCTGCTTAAGCTGTGATGTTTTTTAGCTACCATTCGCTATAGGGTACTTATTGGAATAAATTTGGTGCAGGTAATGCTGTGAGCCTGGGAGTTGTGGATGGCTAATGTGATTGAGTTAGCTTTGCGGAGCTTAGAAGACCAGCAAAGTACCTGCTATCCCTTCTGTAACATGCACTCTTAGTCTTGGTACATGTACAACTTTTTCCCCCCATTTTAACTTAGAGATGAAATGGGAATCCTTTCTTATGTAAGTATTATACTCTAGTGACAAGCTTATCCATGTGATTTGTTCCTCAAAACTGTTCATTGAAAGGTTTGTCATAAATGTGGTAGCTTTGTGGTATGTTTTTTCTGACATAATATGAGCCAGCTAGTAGCAAGCCAAACTGAACCTAGGAGGTGAAGGGTTTCTGGCCTTCTAGGTTTCTTATTGGCTGTGTGCCAATGCGTTCACAAAGTGGGATTTCTTTCCCTCCCAGTAGCTGTTTTATGGTTTTGCAAAAAACACACAATCCTATCTCATGTAAGAAAGTGTGGACTACACATGCAAAGTTATGTTGTTAATTCTAGTGACCTTATGCTTTCTTACCTGGTTAGAATTTTTATTGGTGATTATTTTAGAGATTTGCCTTGAAACATTGACACACTCTTGGATGAAAAAGTCCTACATTTGGTAGATGTCAACAATTAGAGCATGGTTTGTGCGGAGGATTACAGGCTAAAAGAGAAGCACCACCTGAAAAATATGATCAGGTAGGATCAAAAAGTTTTAGGCTTTTAGCTCGATGCACTTCTTCCCATGAAAATGAGTGGAGGATAAGGTAGTGGGTTAGCAATTAGAAAAAGGTTTTGTAAATAGATGTAGTTGTTATAACTTATGACGCTTGAAAAAAGCTGTATAATGTTTTCTAAATAAATTTTGTTCCGAATGTTAAAATATATTTTTTATTATAAATAGTCATATAACAATATTCTCATTTACAACATGAAAGATTCTTGGTTTGTGATTTTTATGGTTTTACACTGCTAGCTTCCATTCTAAGGACGGAATTCTGTTCAAAAGCTATCGTTTTTTCGTTGAACATACTATAAGATTTTGATTGATCAAAGGTTTTTATCACATCAAGCTCCGAAAAACGCAAGAAAATGTTTTCCACAAAAACGAACCCTACGTAAGTTTGGGATCTCTAGACCTAACTTTGGCCTAGGCATTTATCAAATTGAACCCCAAAAAAATCAACACAAAAATAATTAACAATCTAAAAGAATAGAGAATGCGTTAGAATTATGATTAAGGGTTTAAATTCACCATTTTTTAACAATTTAAACTTTTGGAAAATTAATAATTTATCAGGGCATTAACCATTAAGTGTTTAAATTTACAGTTTTCTAACCATTTAAATTTTTTGGACAAATAATAAATTATCATGGTATCGAGGAAAAAGGTTCGGAAGATTTTTGAGTTCAAATTCTTTTAAATTTTTGGAATAATAAAAATTAATTTATCAAAAATACAAACAAGGACAAGGAAAGAAAAGAAAAGAAAAGATACAATAAGGTATTGTCAAGGTTTTTGTAGCTTCTTTTAGTATTTCAAACGAAAAGATGTATAGTTTAAATCTTTATTTCTCCGAGCTATGTATTTACAAAACCAAGAAATACAATGAGGCTTGTCATGCAAGCAGTACCCCAAGAAGCAATATCTCATTACTTTGATGACTTTTGGACTTTTGCTTTTGTTACGAGCACTAACAAAAAAGAGAAAAGTAGAAAGAAAAATACTCTCTGGACCTACCAAAAGTCTTTTGTCTGGTCACCTCCACTGTGATGGGAAACGAAGAAGAACACCAAGAGGAAGTTAAGGAATCAAAAGAAGACCATGATGATGATGATGATGATGATGATGACGACAACAGTGACACAGAAGATGAAGATGAAGAAGAAGAAGCAGAGATATGGAAGCAACACTACTCATCGAAGCAAAGAATATTGTTGGTTGGAGAGGGAGACTTGTCTTTCTCTCTGTGCTTAGCCAGAGCTTTTGGCTCTGCCCGCAACATAGTTGCCACTTCTCTCGATACCCAAGGTACGTAAAAAAAACATTTTTGGACATTTTATGAAATGGGTTTTGGATAAATAGTCATTTTATGTGAGTATTGATTACTACTTTTTACTTTTGTTGTTGTGTATGATGATGATGATGATGATGATGATGATGATCAGAGGATATAGCAAGGAAGTACAGTAATGGTATAGGGAATGTTAGGGAGCTGGAAGAGAGAGGTTGCTTAGTATTGTATAAAGTTGATGCAAAGCAGATGAGCCAGCACTACTTCCTCAAGACTCAGAGATTTGATAGGATCGTATACAATTTACCTCATGTTGGATTTTTCTATCGTGAGAGTAGCTACTGCCAGATCCAGTTATGTTATGTTTCCCTTATATTCCTTCTCTATTCTCCCCTCTCCTTTTTTTTATTTAATTTTTCTTCTATATTTTATTTCCTTAGTTTTATAGTCTATATGATAGTATCTATTAGCTGAATATAGTTTATTTCCTTAGTGTGAATCTATAGGATTGTCATCTATTAACTAGTTTGAATCTATTAATTAGTTTGATCTCTTATTCCTCTCCCTTGGGATAAAAATAATTGAGGTGGTTTCTTGTGTAACAATTGCATACATCATTCCTCTCATATGGAGTGGGATAAATCCAAAAATTCACTTATCAAAACATAGGATTGTTATGTATTAGCAATACTTCATCAATGAAGGATGACATAGACACAAAACTAGGAGACTAAGTCCAAGAAGGAATGAAAGAGTCTTTTTATTATGCCCACATTTAACAAAATATATTCAGAACAATACCTTTGATGATGATTTCATTTTCAACTCTTTCGGTAGCTGCATTGGGCAGACTAGTTGTAATGCAACATCTAATATTGTTAACAAGCTTCCAAAATGAAATAAGAGATTTTGATAAACACATCATATAAGAAAAGAAATCTCAATACATTTTGCAAAACCTAAGTATAAAAACATATGGGTAGAATTCAGCAAAACTGAACCTTTCTTTCTCTTCTTCTCAGTGAGACTTCTTCTGTTTGAATGCACATTTAATAGTTTTCATGATGCTAATGACGATGATGTACATGTAGATTTTGTTTTTGAAGTACTCTAAGTTGAATTTTTGGTTGACAGAATGAAAAAAACATAAACTGATGCGATTTTGATGGCACTGAAATAGGTTGAACAAGAGATTGGTAAAGGGATTTTTGAAGAATGCTAAAGTTCTCCTACAGAAAGAAGGGGAGATTCATGTGACACACAAGGAGGGTGACCCTTACGACAAATGGGATTTAGTTGGGAAAGCAGAGAAGATAGGCCTTGTTTTGCATGATGTTGTGCCCTTCTGCAAGGATGATTATCCTGGTTATTGCAATAAGAGAGCCCATGGTAGCTCTTCCGATGATCAGTTCCACCTTGGGGATTGCAGTACTTATAAGTTCCGGTTCAATCACTCCCCTTAGTTTGTTTAGAATGGCTTGTTAAAATTGTATATTTTATTGAATCACGTCTGCAACTTCAGAAACTTGGACTATGTAGAAGTGTCAATGTTCTCTTCATGGACTTGTTTAGAACCAATGTTTATGAACATTAGAGGATGCCTTTCAATGGAAACTGAGCTCTTCTGATGCTCAGTTTCACCTTGGGGATTCCAGTACTTATAAGTTCTGGTTCAATCACTCCTCTATAAGTTCTGGTTCAATCACTCCCCTTAGTTTGTTTAGAATGGCTTGTTAAAAATGTACATTTTATTGGATCGTGTCTGCAACATCAAAGGCTTGGACTTTTTAGAAGTGTTAATATTCTCTTTGTGGACTTGTCACTTGTTTAGAAATAATGTTTGTGAATATTAGGATTTTCCCTTCAATGGAATTGAAAGAGTGAATTGTTCTTTCGGTTGAAACTTGAAACCACAAATCATTATTTTGGAGGAACCAATCAACGATTTTTAAGCCATCTCAAAACTGATGGTATAATAACAATATTTTTTAGAATTATGTGCAAAGAGTGATGATCCAAGATCTGTGCATTGTGATAAGAACATTTGCTATGCCTACCACCTTCCATATATTTGCCCTTGTTGAGGGATGAATATTATATTGTGTGGTGTACTTCCTTCACAACTTTGAATGGAGAACATGGAACTTGTCCCTAAGAGCACTAGCAATAGTGGTGCTAAATAGCTATATAGCTATTTTTAGCACCACTAAATATCAAAATGTACATTGCAATAGTAGAGCCAAAGCTATATTTTTTGGCTTTACAGCTACAGTGCACATCTACTTTTGGTTGTGCACGGTAAAGTAGCTGTGCACTGTAGCTGAAAGGTAAAAAAAAAAATTTATTTCGCGTTCACACTGCTTTTGTCTCTCTCCTCACTACCTCTCCCTGTCTCTTCACACTACTTTTGGTTGTGGTTGCGTCCACACATCTTTGAATGGTCCAATTAACCTTAAAAATAGATGCACTAGCGTGCACCTTGCTCATCCAGCAAATGTGCATTCAGCTTTTGACATCTTTATTTGCTGGATGAGCTGTTTTAATAATTTGCTTTCATTTGTTTTAAAATGTCTGGGATTGACATTAGTGGCCATGGTTAGTTACAATAGTATAAGGTGCATATAAAGAAAGACCTAATGCTTTATCAGTTTTCACTTTTTACGTGATGTGCAAATCAATAATCTCATGCTTTACATGGTCATCATGTTTACATGAGGCAAGAACTTGGTTACTCTAGTCCCCTTCCTGGCTTTCTGTCAAGTGACTTTGAATCATCAAAAGAAGAAGGTTTGGATGATTACCTTTTTCTGGCTGAAGATGAAGGAATGTTGTGAATTTTTGTGGAAGACCAATTAGTTTAATATTGAGAAAAGGTTTAGTTACACAATTAGTCCTCAACCAAATGGGGGATTTTGAGATACAAGGTAAACAAGAATGCATATTTTCATTAATTGCCTGACTGCTAGAGCAATTTGATTTGGGAGCAAAATATAGACAAAATGGGAATAAGCTGCACCTTCGACTTTTTAAAGCTACAGACAAACAGAGCCCCAATTGCTGTTGGAAGATCCAAATCTCAGGGAAACTACTGGTTGCCTTAATTTTGGACACCATTTGGAGTTTGTAAAATCGGATGGCCTCAGAGGATGGTAAGGTGCAGTGGCGGCTCCAGAAATATTTTCTAGGATGGTTATTAAGAAACTTAAATTACACAAAATTTAATTAAAAGAGAACTTCATATATTAATAATAATAATAATAAAAACGCACACACACAAATACATAAAGTCTTACAATTTCTTTCTACAATTTTTTTTTTTTTGAAATTTTTGCATAATAGTTTTATCACCAATGTTCAAGTTACATATCTATCAAAATTTTAGTTAGATAAAAATTTTCTTGGGATTTTTCTTTTTGTTTGTAAGGACCTAATATATTGTTAAGGGGACAAAGTTTAAGGACAAAATTTGGCTACAAACTTAATTGTACCTTAAGGCTACAATTCTCATTAAATAAATTAACATGACCACATATTTTGAAAATCTAATTGTTGAATTGCATGTTCTTTATGTTCTTAAAACGCATGTCAAATTTCATGTCAATTGTCTGTTATTTACTTTTGATCCATAAATTTAATTTTTATGTATAATTTTAGATTACAAAAACTTGAAATTTAAAGATTTGATTGATGACATGGCTATTAATCTTTGATCTTCTTGAAATTTTGCAAGTATGAAGGATATAAGAAAAAAATGTAATCTATTTGTGAATTTGTCAAAATTCACATATAATAAAAAAAAAAATATTGAGTAGAGTTATAGTCTTAATTTACAACCAAGTTTATTAAGAACATTTTATGGTTTTTTCTTTTTGCCTTATATAATTGCTATGCAATGATTTATGAATGCCTTGGAATGATTTTTATAAACATGTATATTGTTAGATTTAGAATTCAAATATGTACCTGCCTATTTCATTAATAATAATAATAATAAAAAATGTAATTTTCAAATTTCATGCTAGAAGCTATATCATGGCATGCCATTTTCTTTCCTGAATTCCTATGGATGCAACACTAGTCAGCCGCATATTAACATGTACTGCTCATATACATTGTTCACAAACTGTGAAGAAATTCGCACAAACGTCCTGCTATCATTGATCATAAAACAATTAAATAAGAAAATGCTGATCGAATGACCTTGTAGATATAACTATTTCAATGTCCATGTTCTTTGAAATTTATTTCCATTTGAAAAGGAAAATAATAATAACAAATGCAATTATATTTAAAGGGATTTTTTAGGTATTCTTTTAGAAAATAGTGAAGGTATGAGGGTATCTACCATATTTGGATGCCATTAAAAGAATTTTAATGGGTCTGTCTTAAAAAAAAAATGCTAGTCTTTACTCTCTATATATTAAGAGGATTTAAAAAGTTAGTTATCACTATCGAAATTGTTAAAAATACCCTTAATCTAATTAGATAGTTTTTATTCATAAAAAATAAAAATGAGGTTAAAATCATAATTCAAAAAAATTCAAAAACAAAAAAACTATCATATAAATTTCCTATAATTTTCACTAGAGTCTTAGACAAATACAAATTCCTCACCTGTCTAAAAGACAAAAAACCTCCAATCCCATGACTCAACTTCTGACCCCACGTTTGACTAACTACAAACAAAAACTATTCCCAATTCTTCCCGGTCCTTTTTAATGATTTATTTATTTATTTATTTTGGTGTTTGAATTGTTTTCTCTTCACATCTATTTGCACTGTTTTTTTTTCTTCATTTTAATGAATGCCTTTTCTTTGTCCAAAATAAAAATTATTGTGCGTGTGGTATAATTGAATAAAAGATAAAAAAGATTCAAATTGAGATGAATGGAAAATTATAATACTAAATCAAAAAAGAAAAAAAGAAAAGAGTTTCTAAGCACGCGCTCATAAGCTAGTATTACTATTTAAAGGGCTTACCTTGTTTGGGATGAAAATTTCATTAATTCAAAAATACCCTTACACTACATTTAAGTTGGGACAAAACATGGTAATTTTTTTTAACTCTCACGTAAAACACTATTGACAAAATAGGACGTTTTCAAATAGATTCAAATATATTCAATTTGTTTCTTCATTAGTTCCTCTCAGTTTTATGTTCTTTTTCTCTACGGTATGTCATCATTTTTTCTCAATTCAAAATCCAAGAAAAAGAAATTATATTTACAAAAACAAAAAAACTTTTCTAATTATTTTTGCTCAAACAATAGAGTATTGATGAGGATTTTGCAATTTGCAGTTGGTTTTTGTTGAATTTGGGTAGGTCATTCTGTTTTCTTGTCAAAATTGAAAAGCTCTTTTATAAAAATTTATAACTTTCTCAATTGAATTATATTTTGTAATTACTTTCTCAACTATATATATATATATATATAAAATATTGTGAATTGGTAGCTCTATGATATTTTGTGATGCATGAACTATATAAAATGTGTTATAGAAATTTTGGTTATAAATAGAGAATTATGACACTAAACAAAAAATAAAAATAAAAAAGCAAAATGTGTGTAACGAGACTAGTATTAGGTTAGTTTTGTGTAAAGTCTAAAGTCTTTTTGAAATCATATTATTAGTCCCAACAACAAGAATCACACACCTCGTCAAAAAAGAAAAAGAAAAAAAAAAGAATCACTCGTCTCCGAAGTCCGAACCCAATCTGCAACAACATGATCTGCAAGTGTAAACTCACGTTGTTTTCCAATTTTCACCCAAAAAAGATGTGGCAAAATGCTAGCAAAACAAAAAACTCGCCAGTTCTAAACATGGCAAAAAATTTCAACTTTTGGATTACCTTCCTAGTACTAGGGAGTGTTGAAGTTGAATGTGGACGCAGCAGTCACCAAAGACAAAATCCACTATTGTGGTAGTAACCAAGGACGACAAAGGTGAACTAATGAAGGCCTGGGCTAATCCTGTTGAGTCTAAGGAACCTCTGGTTGCAGAAGCATACGCAATTTATAGGGCACTAACAGTTAGTTTGTAAGGAAAAATTTCAGAATATCACAGTAGAGGGAGATTCAAAGGAAAATTTTGTTGAAGAAATATGTTTCATGAACTAATCCACTAAGAATAGTAGGCTCTACTCTTAATCAATAAATATACAACAAAATGTTTCTCTAACAATAATTATCATGTTACATTATACTATAATATATTGTCACATTAAAATTAAATGCTAACATCTCTACTTGTGCAATATTTAACTTTTTAATTTTTTTTAGGGAGGAGGATTAGAACATTGGACGTTTCTATTGAGAACACTGGACTTTTCTGTTGGAAACACCAGAAAGTGTTAGTTGAGTAACAAAACTCTTAACTACAATAGTGTTAAGACAATATTTGTTTCATACATCTCGTAAAAACTATTCCAAAATATCTTATGATACATGTAGCAAATAATCAATCAAAGTTTTTGATGGCGCAATTATAGCATGTTAGGCCAGGAGCCTTGTATAACTCAATGGTATAACTACCTTTCCTTTATTTGAAGGAGTGGGGTTCAAATCTTTTTTTCCTTGTTACATTAACTATCAAATTATATAAGATAACCATAGCAAAAATAGAAGAGCAGTATCATCTTGAAAACTTAAGGTTAAGGAAAAACCCCAGAATATGTGCATGTGGTAATTTATTAGGCTTTATATTCTATTTTATTTTATTTTATTTTATTTTTTTGGTTATTCTAGACTCATAGTTATTTCGGTCATTCGGTGACTTTGTAATTGTTAAGTATGGGCCATAATTTTGGGCCTTACGTTTTATTTTATTAATAAATAAGTCTTATATAATTTATGGATGTTTATCTGTGGGCTTTAGTTTGATTCAACTTGGGTTGGGTTTACTAATCAAAGTAGGAGTCTTGGATCTATTGTGAGAGGTTAAAATTTAGGATCTATATAATAAGTGTATTATTGTCCTCAAATAGAGTTGTTTTCAATAATATATAGACTATTTTTTAGTATTGAGGCACATTAAACTTGATATTCTTGTCTTTCTTGTGGTATTGTTTACATGTACAATTCACGTGCATGTTCTCATGTACTGCTCACATACATTATTTACAAATAGTGAGTCCAAATACAAACTAATAAGAATTTGTTATCTTAATCATTTGTAAAAAAGTTAGAAAAGTTTGTGATTATAACAATATTCTTAAAAGAATCAATGATATTGTTAAGGGGGGCAAAATGTAATTCTATAGAACAAAATTGCTAAAATTAATACCCATATATATAATAATATTTTTTTAAAAAAATTGGGGGGCCATTGCCCCCTCCAAGTCCAACCTTGGCTCCCTCCCTGCTCACTTAGATTGTTCACAAACTGTGTAGAAATTCAATTTTTGTTTATCGAATTTGTCTTACGTTAATTTAGTATTACAGTCGAACACAAGATCTTTGCTAAAATCTTCTACCTCTAACTGCTCGATAAATTTTCTCATCCAAGATCATGGTGACTAAAGTGGAATTAGAGTGGAAGTTAATGGCTTTTCCTCAATACTACATCTACAAGTGAACAAAGAGACATTAAATTAGTTGGATAAATTGGTGAATTCAATACCAACAAAACACAAAGAATCATCTGCTATGAAAGAAACTACAAATAATTTGTTAGAAATTATTTTCTCTCTAGTGATAAAGGTTAAAGTTTAGCCCCTATGTTTCCCTCAAGCCTAGTGCCATTTTCTTTCCTAAATTCCTATGGATGCAACACTAGCTAGACGCCCCAATAGTAAATACAATCCAATATTGTGTTTATGCATCAAGGTAAGGGAATCATTCTTATTATGCACCGTTAGTCTAGTACGAAGGAGAGTCTAGATGATTGATTTGGATAGAGGTATTAAACTAGAAGTTAGTGATTTTTATGGGAGAGAGAAATTTGAAGGTGTCATTTGATCAGTTGCATGGTTTGGAAAGCTTTTTGAAATGATAGATTAAGCAAAGAGCGAACACTATTTTTCATGGAGGCTAATATAAAAAGGGATAGCAAGAATTTGGAGGGAAATGAATCAACAAACTCATTATCTAGCCATTCAATCTTCGGATGACATGCGAAACAATGACTGTTAGTTTGAACCACCCAATTACCAGCAACAAGATCACTTGCAATTCACACATTTGGTGCAAGGGAGTTATTTTATTGAAGATTCAGCCAACAAGCTTTATAGCTTGGCTATAAGATCAAGATTTCCGTGGAATGAAGATGTGATGATTTCTATGTATCACCAAGAAATAAATTCTGATATTTCGTTAAGTTTGGTTACAGGTGGAATTTCTTCCATGGCCGATGCAATTGAAGTTGCATACCAATTGGAATAAGACTCTAAAAAGAAAGCCTTATGTCCGAAATAAGGTTCGTTCTAGTACTACTTCATTATCAATTGTTACGCTAGAAAAGGAAGAGTCCTAAAATAAGTCAAAAGGCAATCAAGGAAACCGAACCATTGTTTTTGTGAGATAACAACTCCAGCATACAAACCATTGGGCCTCACAAAAATTGCTGGTCAGGAATGAAAAATTAGAAAATATAAACCAATTTAAGTACCAAATATATTAAAAAATTAAATGACACATTATGGTTTGACCTCGGTTGAAACTTGGTCCAACCTCAAAAACCTTGAACCTCTTCATTTTTCGGTTTATTAAACGGTCCGGGTTTTAAAACCATGATCCGAACTACTTGACTTGAAGAAGAGATTTAAGAAACTACAATGCTAACTTGAAAGTGAACTTTGGTGACCTAGATCTAGATGTTAATGGTATGATAAACGGCATTTGTCCACTTTTTTATAGCAATTAAACAAGATGTCAAGTGAATGAAGACCATTATCATAGGGGAATTTTAAACTCTAGTTGACTGTAAGGGAAGAATACATTCTTTGGTAATTGAAACTGGGATTTGTATTAATGGAAAATTTGAAGAAGCAATGATGAAATTGGGATTCAAAGTCAAGTGTCATCCGAATCCTCATCATATGACATGGATCATTAATACAATGTTGAAGGTTGCTAAACATTGCCTAGTTACACTTGTAATTGGTAAGCTTAAGGAAACCATTATGAGAGATGAACAACCTTAAACTCTGTAATATACTTTTGGGTCACTCAGAAATATAAGTTCATGAGGTACACCATGCTGTATGTGCCAATACTTACTCTTTCATTGATGGCGACAAGTGGTATCCTCTCATGTGTGCTGATGACATGTTAATATTGAAGTTGCAAAAGAGTCTCTTCTTCATTCGAAAAATTGTGCCTTCCAATGGCATTCTTTGTCTAACTCTTAACTAAAAAAATGCCAAATTCTTGTTGTTGGGGACTTAGGGGGAGAGTTGATTGCACAACAATAGCATATTTAAAGAAACAATATCCTTTTTGGAAGCCTAAGGTTAAGACTGAAAGCTCGAATTTGTGTGAAATCACAAGAGCTTGTTTAGACCCCCAAATTAAAATTTCATCTAGATTGCTTTTACTCTAACTTAGACTAAGTGCGGAATAAGAGTAAATGAGCGTAAACAACCGATAACACTACCCTAAGCCATATTCATCCATTATTAACGATATAAAGTAAAGCTTAAGAGGAGGGAAGAGAGATGCAAACACAAGATAACACCGAGACGTGTTATCGAAGAGGAAATCGAAGAACTCGGCGAAAAACCTCTCTGCCGCCCTCCAAGCGGTAATCGATCCACTAGAGAATAAAGTTGGAGTACACGAATAACAAAAGACCTTCCAATCCTAATCTACCCAATGTACTTGAGCCCTCCAAGCTCCTGCTACCAACTGGCTTCTCGGAACTTTGTCTTCTCTAGCTTTCTCGGATCCTGCAATACACCCGATTGCATCTGCCAATGATGGGCTCCTTCCAATGCTTCCCAGCAGCACCAAAACCTCACTTGACACTTAGATTGGATGTGGTAAGTGTTTGGTCTATCAACCTCTCAAGGATTTAGAGATAGAGAGGTAGGAGTAGAGAAAAACCACAAGGAAATGTGTAGATGATTGTGGGTATAACAATCTCTAACTCTCAAGTGTGTATTCTAGGTTTTCTCTTTGAAAAGCACTTCTTACAATATGTGGGTAATGAGGGTATATATAGTGTGAGTAAAGACTTGTCAAAACAAACAAGACAAATTAGCCAAACAAAATGTTTTGCGAGTATTTCGCGGGAAGGCCTTACCCGCGAGACACTCGCGAAAACTTCAGGCTGGCATGACTCTTCGCATTCCAGTCATGTGCTCTACACGTGGCTATTTCGCGGGTTAGCTTCTTGCGAACTCCACATGTTCTTCATTTTAAGCTTGAGTCTTCACACTATCTCACACTCATCCCTTACAATTAAAAACCCACATAAATACAGGGAAAAATGATTGAATAAAATTACAATCAAATTTGGCACGGAATTAAAGTCAACACAAAATAGTTGTAAATCACAACTTTACAAAGACAAAATTCAAGAAATGTCTATGGTAGTTAAGTTTTA
Source organism: Notholithocarpus densiflorus (assembly GCA_030021035.2). NCBI lineage: Eukaryota > Viridiplantae > Streptophyta > Magnoliopsida > Fagales > Fagaceae > Notholithocarpus > Notholithocarpus densiflorus. The sequence continues at coordinate 955,208 of JARYZH020000054.1, read as the reverse complement.
AGTTTATGTTTTACTAGTCGGAAACTCGTGCAATGCACGGGAAAACTTTACCTAAAAGTATGTTAGTCTCAAGCTTTGCATAAAAAGTATAATTAAATTATATTGGTCTCAAATTGAAACAACAAATACTACAAGAAGACTTAAAAAAAAAAATTTGGTGTGCATCTAACTAAAAGTTTATGTAGTCCTCTCTAGTTTCTACTATGGGATACCAAAATTATTTTTGCATCATAGATTTTATACCAAATATTTGTGGCTAGAATCCTATAAATTGTTTAGATTTTCAGAAAAGACAAATGCTATTAGAATCTATTACCGCAGTATCTCAATTGTTTGTCAATATTTGTACTTATGATCATCTTTATGCTTATGATGGACCTACCACTTTCATGCATTTGTGTAAAAAAAAAAAAATGCAATTCGAAGGAACACAAATAGTTTGATCCAACTTGTTATGAATTTCTTAATCGGTTGTAGGAACATATCAAAAGTCGTTAATAAATTGGTTTTCATACCTAGTACCATATCATCACAGATGACTTAAAATTTAATATGAATATAGTTGAATGCAATATGACTATTGGTGACTATGCCATATCACATAGCATTTGACTTTTTCTTTAACACGGAAGATTCTTAGGTACTTTCTAAGTATAGTAAAATGGTGCTCTTTCCTCTCACATCCATGAGAAGTACTCGTTATCTTAGTAGATAATCCTTCCAATGTGTAGCCCATTGGTAAGATTGAATATTATCTTCAATTTGGGGAATCCGAGAGAGAGAGAGAGAGAGAGAGAGAGAGAGAGAGAGGTTTTGGAAGAGGAAGAGAAAATAGAGTGGTGAGATTGTTGACATTAGATTGTACATTTCCTTTTTATTTTTATTTTTTAGAGTGATTGTATATCTTCCTTGACCATACATATCCATTTGTTTACACAGAAGGGCTGAATTAAGACTTGAAAAATGAGTAGGAATGTTGGTTTGGTCAGATAGGATTAGTGAATCCGAACTACAAACCGTTGTTTGTAAACAAGTTGAAGAGTGTGTGTAGTCTGAAGGGAAGCTTGTACGGATGAAGAGAGCTTCTAAGTGAGTCAGTGTTTTGGCTTTCAAGTTTTCATCTACGCATGGAGAGGAGAAAGAGAGTTTGTAAGTGGGTTAGGGTCTGGCCTTTCATCTACACATGGGAAAGGATCATGCTTATGTCATAATATGTAAGGGAATAAGTGGGTTTGGGCTTTTCATAAGGTTTGATTTAATTTTCAACAACAGCCCATCTTTAAGATAATAGTAAAAAGAAGTTAATGTGATTTTTTGGGTAACAGTAAAAACAACTTAATGAAAAGAGGTTAAAAAGGCTAAATACAATATTAGAGCGCCACATGGTAAGAGCTCATGCACTCTCACTTGAGGTCTCTGCTTTTATATATATATATATATATATATATATATATTGATTTGGTTGTTCTAGAGTCAATGGTATTTTAGTAATTATGTAATTGTTAGTTATAGGCCATATGTTTTTATTTATTTATTTATTTATAAATAAGTCTTATTTAATTTATAGGTCTTTATTTGTGAGATTTGATATTTTGGGTCAATTGGGGCAAGTTTACAAGTTAAAGTAGGTGTCCTAATTCTAGTAGTAGTAGTTAGGACCAAAGGTCTATATAAGTGTGTTATTGTACTAACAAAAGAGGACAATAGAACATTGTGTGTTTTGAATATTGAAGCATGTTGGCCTTTTAGGTTTTTTCCCCCTCTTTCCCCTCTTTATTTTATTAATTATTTTATTTTTTGTGGTATTGTTCACAAGATTGTTCATGTGTGTCGTTAATAGATTGTGGAGAACTTTGATTTCCATTTCTTCTTACCTCTTTTCAACTCTAACTCAAATATTTTCTCCTTAAAACATTCTTTTAAAAAGTTAAACCCTAGATTCATTAATCCTCCATATATGCAAGCACACACGCATGCCCCCTCGAAAAAAAAGAAAAAAAGAAAAAACATGCTGCGTGCACACACAAAAATTCGAGAACTTTTTGTTTTACATACAAAAACAACCATGACTTAGTCTTATATTTTTTTGGAGTTGGGTATGGATCTTCAACATGCTAACCAAGGCTGACCATATGTATTCTCTTTCATTAACCTTTTGTTTGACATATTTTATAAAAATAAAATCTCTAAGTTAATTCAACTTTATTACAATGAGAGTAAACTTCACATGCAATGTATATTGAGAACATAAACATAACCATACACATATTCTTTTATCTTCGTAAATTATTGCAAAAAATTAATAAATACTTGCACATAAACACAAACATCATTGTACATGAACAATGAGTGGAACTCTAGAGTAGTCTTTCTTGAGCCCCTCATTGGAAAGCCTACATTTAATATTAGTTGCACCTAGAATGGAGACATGCTTATTTGGAAGTGTTAGTGAAATTCTTAGTATACTATCGCAAATAGTGTTAGTATCCTAATTATATAAATTAATTTAATAATTAAGTTATCTAACAAGTGAATAATGTGTTTTGATACTAAATATATGGTTTGTTTGCAGCTATTTTCATTCTAGTAATCTATGGAATTATAGAAGAGATTCTCCCAAATAATTAAAAGAAAATTAATAAATTATAATAATAGTAAATTATCAAAACATAAAATAGAAATAAAATTTATTAACTATTCTTACAGAATTGGTTGTTGGTCCGTAATGACAATAGCTTTAAGTGAGTATAAATTGGGAAGCTGTCAATACTTTTGGTAATTAGTAGATCTTGCGGTTCCAAAACAATACAATATAATTAATATTTGCTAGTTTTGCAAAATTCTAAATAAATTTTTTCTCTGCTACTTCAGAGAATTTTATGGCTAAAAATTCTTGAACATCAATCCAAATCAGACTTGATAAATTCCCACATTCATGGTTTTAGGTTTTATGATAGGGAACTACTTTGATAGTTTTAGTCTTATGTTTGAAATAATATCTTAGTAATTTTATTTCTAATTTTATAGAAAAGAATTAAAAAAGGATAAAAATTATTCAATTCAAGTAGAATACAATTACCAACATTTATCTCATTAAATTCACATTTAAGTACTCATCTAGTTCAAAAATTACAATAAGAATTTGAACCATCTTGAACCCAATTTTAGATGAATATTTCATAAATCATATTGAATTACGTATATTTTATTGAACACACACATATGTACATATTTATAAATATATAGTTATGTTTATGTTTAACTGGTACATCACATGTAAACTTTCATAAACTTTTAGATAAATATTTCATAAATAATTTAATTATTATTGAAGCATATATTTAATAGAACACACGACTTATACACATTTATAAACATAAAGTTATGTATGTGTTTATGCATCACATGTAAGCTTTCATACTAACTAGAATCATAAATTAAATTAAAACATTGAGGTTTATTTTCCAAAAACTTATTAAAAAGGTACTTATGTATAGAATATTGACAAAAAATTAAAAGTTACTATAAGATATACATTGGAAAATGAGTGTGAGTTAAAGAAATTTAATGCCTGTGCTGTGTATCCAAGAGTTAGACCTTTTTGGATATACACCACTGTAAGTTTCTTTAAGACTTTATCCCCTCTCTCTGTGTGTGTATGTGTTAAAAATACTTAGTATTCTCAAAAAAAAAAAAAAAAAAAGTTTGTGAGTGTCATAGTTAAGTCCCAAGACTTCAATTGCCATCTTAAAGAATTAGAAAAAAAAATATTTTGACTAATGAGAAAACATTAATTAAAAATGAATTCTTTGCAGTTTGCCTTTAGAGTAAGGGAAGGGGATTTCTTAGGCCTATTAGCCCATAATTTCGGTATAGAATTTGATAAAAACAAAGTTAAAGCTATTTTAGGAACTAAGACTTCAACTAATTAAAATTAATTACAATTCACAAAGGTTATTAGGCAAAAAATCAATTTCTTGTGAATATTTACTTTAAATGTGTTATCAAAAATAAAAATACTTTCCTCATTGCTTCAATTAAAGGTTCACAAACACCAAAAAAATATTCAAATCAATTAAGGAATATTTTGCAACATCTCAAGTATTTACTTCTCCTTAAAACAACAAACAATTGAATCTTTACATCCCAACCATTTAGGATTCTATTAACAATCTTTTGGCTTAAGATAACATTTAGGATTTCATTAGCAATTTTTTGGCTTAAGATAATGAAGAAGCCCATGAACAAGCTTTATTGTATTTAAGTACAATATTGAACAATGTCAAATATAATACATTATTATTATTGAAAGATTATGTTTAGCTTTGTATTTTGTTGCAATTAAATTAAAGGTGTGACAACCCAAGAAAAAGTGCTAGCCACATTTAAGTTATATCCTAGTTCCCAAAATAGTGATCTATAAGTTGAAGGCAAGGAAATACGTGTTATTGGGATAAAAAAAAGAAAGACCTACAAAAAAAGAAAAAGAAAAAAAGCACAGATGGACTTATTATTGGAAAAACATTTTGAAAGATTGTATCAAATATGCTCAAGATTGTGAAGCATGTCAAAGGCATGGACCACCAGACCTATTCCTAAGATTTTAGTTTTAGAACTTAGTTTTATCATTAAACCATGACCATTTAGTGATTGGTGCATTGATTTGATGATATGAAAGGTAACACCCACTTCAAAAAAATATATGTTTGATGTAGTTAACTTTTGTTTATGTGTAATGTGTAATTTTGAGTTCGCAGTGGCCAATGGTTGTAGTGTGACTGTTTGCTGAGTTTTCAACTTGGTACGTGAACCTGCATTTTATTTCCTAAGTATTTTATTACTCAAAAAAAATACATAAGCAGAAAGAATCCTCTGAATTTTAATAGTATTAAATTTAGAATCCGAATTTGGTAAGAATATGGTATAAAATCAATATTTTACACCATTCTATAAGAGATTGTTACATTAACTTTTTATTTAAAACTCAATAGATCATTCCAGTCAATTAAATAAGATGTCAAGTCAAGTGAACAAAGAACACTATCATAGGGGAATATATTTTCAAACTCGAGTTGACTGTAAGGAAAGTATACATTCTTTGGTAAACTTTTATTTTTTATTTATTTTTGGGGAACATTCTTTGGTAATTGAAACTGAGATTTGTATTAATTATTTGAAGAAGCAATGATGAAATTGGGATTCAAAGCCAAGTTTCATCCAAATCTTCATCATATGACATGGATCATTAATACATTGTTGAAGGTTGCTAAATAGTGCCTAGTTACATCTATAATTGGTAAGCTCAAGGAAACCATTATGTGAGATGTACAACCTTAAACTCTGTAAGATACTTTTTGGTCACTCAAGAATATAAGTTCATGAGGCAGAGGTACACCGTGCTATGCGTGCCAATACTTACTCTTTCGTTGATGGCAACAAGAGGTATCCTCTCATGTGTGTTGAACACATGTTAATCTTGAAATTGCAAAAAAAGTCTCTTCTTTGTTCGAAAAATTGTGTCTTTCAATGGCATTCTTTATCCAACTTTTAACTAAAAAAAGTCAATTTCTTGTTGTAGGGGGAGAGTTGATTGGACAACCATAGCATATTTAAAGAAACTGTTAGGACATATGTGATTCACTTATTAGGAACATATGTCACTATTTTATGTAATTGGCTTATCCTTTGACAAAACGCACTTTACTTGTATTTGGATAGATCTAGGATGTGTTTAATATTTCAAGAAACCTTGTTTCAAGATCAAGTGTTAAAGTTATGCAGGTCTGTCCAAGATTCAAGCTGAGAAAGTGCCTGTCATTAAAGCTCGACAGCTAGCTCGACAACTAGCATCTATCGAGCTTGAAGAGCTGTTCCAACCCCGTGGCTCTACAGCAGCTCGATAGATAGGCATCTGTTGAGGTTTATGAAAAATAGAATTTCAGTTTTGTTTTGACTCCAATCCGTGATTATGTGTTTGAGTTTTCTTTTCTCACAACCTTAGACATATAAAATGATTATTTTAAGGGTCGTCAAAGGTGGACATAAGTTGCACAAGTGTTGAGCAAAGTTTGTTCAAGCAAATTGTGACCGGAGACAGAGTTTGCCCTAGTTCATCTTTCTTGTGAAGAAGTTGCTGTGTTTGTGCACCGTTGGGTTTTGTAACCAAGCATCTTCTTGATCTTCATCGTCTGGATGTACTGAAAAACTTTGCAGCCAACAACCTTCTCTAGTTGGTGATTGAAGTCGCGTACTGGGATCCGCGTAATTGGTTAGTCACGTACTGGGAGCCATGCATTGAAAAGGAGAGATTGTCATTACAGAACAAGTCCAATTGAGTATTGGGGTAAGGGTTCAACTGTAGGTTGGTATAAGGTACTGTGATTCCTTTACTTGTAATTGCTTCTTGTGATAATAGTGGATTCTCGGGAGTGGTGACCTTAAAATCAACCGGTGAGGTTTTTGCCGTGTTGGTTTTCCCAATTCGTAAACAAATCACTGTGTCAATTTATTTTCCGCTGCATACTTAGTTTATTGGTGATTTGTTTGTGCTACCACGCGTTTGTATGTTAATTTGATTAATTAATAAACTTGGCTAATTAATCAATTAATTTATCATAAGGGGTCAATTCGTTTTTGGTCTATCAAGTGGTATCAGAGTAGGCACACTCTGATTAGGGTTAATATTTGCTGTGTGATCCATTGACCCCTGTTTGTCATGGATAGAGAACAGTCTCTTATTATACCTCCTTTATTTGATGGCACTAACTATGCATACTGGATAGTACGTAAGAGAGTTTTCTTGCAGTCTTTAGATGAGAAAGTGTGGCAAGCTGTGGAGATAAGCTGGACCAAGCCTACAGAAGTGCCGGCCGATTGGGATGATGCTAAGATCAAGGCGGCAAACTTCAACAACAGGGCATTGAATGCCTTATTCAATGCGGTCACTAATGAGGAGTTCAAGAAGATATCATCCACTGAAACTACGAAGGAAGCATGGACCATCCTCCAGACAACCTATGAAGGAACTAAGGCTGTCAAGGATTCGAAGCTTCAAAGGCTCACTACAAGTTTCGAAGAGATCAAGATAGAGGAGGATGAGTCGTTTGATGAGTTCTATGCCAAGCTTAAGGACATAGTGAACTCAGCTTTCAATCTTGGGGAAACCATTCCTGAACCCAAGATTGTGAGAAATGTGCTCAGATCTCTACCCGAGAGATTCCATGGCAAGATCTGTAACACCCCATAATTTTGATACCAATTTAATTATTATGCGTAAATTATAAAAGAGGCCTACAATTAAATGGATTAAATTAATTTGGACCTAAGATATTAAAAATAAGATAAATATTATGGGATATGAAGCCCAAGTGAGGTGGAATAAGTTAATATTTGGGCCTTGAAATCCCTAGCCTTCTTCCTCTTTAGTCACACATGCATATACTTATGAGGCTTCCTTTTGCTTCAGCCGCATCACACTACTGAACTTCGCTTCTCTTCACTGTGGCTGTGAGTAGAGATTACAAGTACGGTTTCCATGATTATACTAATAGAAAAAGGGCTCCTAGAATTGTTATTATATTTGATTAAGAATGGTAATATGGCTGTATGTCAGGAAGACTTTGAGTTGAACCAAATAGAGTAATAGGCTTGGACTTTGTCACCATGTTAAAGGGAAAAGAGTGTTTGTGGTTAATATGCTTTCACACATAGCCTCAATTGTTGACCAGTTAATATGCATTCACACTAGTCCAGCCGTATACTGGATTTTGGGTCTTTGGGTTGATGATTACAATATTATAGTAGGAATTGTTTATATAGCCGTATGGTCTAGGCTTCGAAATTGATTATGTATGAATAGCATGTATAGTCATATGGTCCTCTATTGGCTCTAAGATTGATTTGGCAGAACTATATTATTGCACTATCTATCTAAGTTCCCAATCTGTCATTCACGCACCTACCAATGTTCAAAAACTTGTCTAGCTTTATTGTTAAGTCTGGCGGCATCAGAGGAATAAAGGGCTAGCTATGGGATTGATAGAATTAAGATGTAATATTAGCTTCAACTATATATTAGATTGATCAAATATCTATCTTCTAGCTATATTGAAGTTTCATGAATATCTATGACTATGATTATGTTAATAGAAAAATCTGATTAGGCAGCAATATTTATAAGTCCAGAAATCTGATCAAAGCTGAAAGTAAATTGGATAGTTAGGTGAATAAATGGAGAATTTTGGATATATCAATATTGTCTAGGATAAAACCGTTTAAGTGTGAAAATAGATTTTTAAGGGGGAAATTGTATATTGATGAACCTATTTTTGGTGTTGCTAGGTTCTAATTCTACTGATTTGTTGTGATTCAAGGGAGGTTGATTTTCTTTATTTTTGCAACTAAGAGGTAAGTGGTGTTTACTAATTTTGGGGGTTTTCCCAAAATAGTGTTGATTATTAAACCATTCTATATCAAAGAAATATGTTGATATTCTATATATAAGTTGATATTTTATAAATGTTTGATGTGCACATTGACTATTCGTTTTATGAAAAACTTGTGGGACAACCTAAACTTATTTAAACTTGTATGTGTGAATATACATTTATATTGTTGAGAATTATGAATGGATTATTTTTGTGAGTATATTGAATATGTTTTGAAAACCTATGGCAAGTCGTGATTAGAAGCTCCAGTATGGTATTTAGTCCTTAGCAATGGACAATCATACTGCAGCTAGTCCTTAGCAAGGGACGGCCCCAAAAAAGGGGACAGTGCACATTTGATAGCTCCTTAGCAAGAGAGTCTATTATTGAGGATCCAAAAAGGAAGCTCCTTAGCAAGGGAGTGCACCTTTAGGTTCCAAAGGAGCCTTCCTTAAGAAAAGGGAAGAAAATGAGGTTCTAGTCCTAAAAGGGGACAGCACAACCCTGTCAACGGGGCGTAAACGTTGACCACGAGAAAAGTCTAGGAAATTGTTTATATGATGGTATTGATATATGTATTATGATGGCTCACAATATAAAGATATTTTTTTTATATATATGAAGTATTTGATGATAAATATTGATGAGTTACAAGTTATGAAATTGTTGTAAGAATTATTTATTTGAAAGGTTTGTTCTCACACCCCAATGTTAGTGAATTCCACTTATTGAGTTATCCCACTCCCCTTTATTTCCCATTACATATACATTAGAGGGATTATTGGAGTAGAGATTCTTGGGAGACAGCAGTTACGAACTATTTTGTGGAATTAAGAATTTTATTGTTATTTTTATGGCATTAAATATTGTATGGGAGAATTATTTTGAGGATGTTTTGTATTTGGTGAATTAGAACTCTGACATTTGTGATGAGATTTAAGGTTACTGATATTTTCTTTTATTTAATATTTTTATGGATTATTCAGATTAAATAGACTTTTATTGTTTATGATTTTGGGGCGTTACAAGATCACCGCAATCGAGAAATTAAAGGACATTGACAAGATTCCTCTAACAAAGCTGGTTGGTAATCTGTAGACCTATGAGTTAGGTTTAACAAGGATTGGTAAGTCAAGTAAGAGCAAGAGCATGGCATTGAAGGCCAAGAGCAGTGATACTGATGAGTCTTCTGAGAATGAAAATTCTAAGATGAAGTCCTATATTACAAGACAATTCAAGAAGTTTATGAAGAATGCCAATGGGAAGGGTTTCGACAAGGACCGTAGACAATCTAGTTCTTCTCAGTTTAAGAGCCAAGACAAAGGGAAAAAGGATGCTAGGGATGGCGGTCAGTACATTATTCCCGCAGGACTAAAGTGCTTTGGGTGTTAAGGCATCGGTTACATGAAACAAGAGTGCCCCACATATCTCAAGACCATTGGGAAGAGCAAGGCACTTGCTGCAACGTTGAGTGACACTGAGCCTGAGGATGATTCTGACAATGAGGATGACAGAATCTTGAATGCCTTCACTGCCACTGTCAATCCTATTGAGGGGATTGTTGAAGATGTAGATGAAGAAGAGGAATTGGTGGAGTCCAAGTTCGAGAAGATGGATGATTAAGATGATATCCATACAGCCTATGAGAAACTGTATAAGCTTTCTGAGAAGCATGAGAAACTTTATAGGCTGGCCACCAAGAAGTTCAGTGATGTGGAACTTGATCGTGAAGAGTTTTTCATAAAGTTTGATGAAGCCAATCAGACTATTGGAGTACTGAGATTTGAAAATAATTTCTTGGCTGAGAAGACCAAGAAGCTTGAAGCGGAGCTGTTTCAAGTTAGAGTCCATTTGGAGAGGACTTCAAGTGCAAAACTTGATGAGACGCTAAATTTTCAGAAATTTTGCTTCTGATCGAACTAGTTTAGGGTATGGTCTCTCTTCTTCTAATATTGCTTCTACTAGCACTACTGTTTTTGTTCCTCTTAGTAATAATATTGAAATTAAGAACAATGTTGTTAAAAATGAATTAGCTAGTGAGAACATAGACAATGGTAAATTTATTTTAGGTGCACCCCCTAAGTAAGATAAGAAAGAAGCTAAAAACCCTAGGGCTAAGAAGGCTAACTCTCAAAAGCCTAAACAGAAGAAGCAGCATTTCTGTCATCACTGTGGAGCAGCCGGTCATACTCGACCTAATTGCTATAAGTGGTTAGCCATTCAACAGAGCAACAGCATGATCGCATCGGGAAACCAAAATCAGTTTCCATCCTCTCTTGCTCCTCTTGGAGATCTTCTCAAAGCCCTCATGTTTCTTTCGAACTTGAACGGTTTCAATTCTTCCCCCTCACCACTGGTTCAAGGGTTTACTCAAAGGAAAGGTTTTTCCAAGGTGTGGAAGAAAAAGGGCTCCAAGTGATTTTGTCACTTTTTCTCTCTCCCTCTTCTTGTTTTTGTTTGCATTACTTGTGTGTTTTGCTTTACTATTTTGAGTCAGTTTAGTTTTATGCTTTGCATTATTTAACACGTTTTTATTTTTTTTCAGTTTTGTTTATTTTGTTTTTCATATAAAAATAAAAAAAATTGAAAAATCAGAAAAATACAAAAATAGTGCGTGTTTTGTGTATAGTGGTACTTGTGTACCTTGGATGGCCATTGAAACAAAGTTTTCTAAACTTTGTATTGTTTGTAACTTAGATGAGCATCTCTATGCACAACTAAGCAAGTGAGCTTCGTGGCTCGTGTTTGTGATGAGTAAGATTAAGTAATCTCTTGTACTTAACACTCGTATCACTGTTTTTGACGGGAAGGACTAGAAAATCCTAAGAGAAAGGCATAAATAACCATCTCACCACTGTTGCCCGCCAATCATGAATTGACATGTGTATGCTTCGGCATAGCAAAAGTGCAATGTCAATGACATTTGTATGCTTTGGCATAGTAAAATTAGAATGTCAAATGCTTAACATCATTGGGTATTTCTTTTCTATCTTTTATATGCCCATGCATGATATGCTTAAAAGAAAAATATGCAAAGAAAAATAAAAGCAAAAAGATCAAAATGCTTTGCAAGCATGTATTCTAGGAGATGTGGGAGTTATAGAATGTACCTCGAAGGTGATAGTCCTCATCAAACAGTTATGATTGTGTGTGAGTTAAAGTGATTTTCTCATATCTCAAATCGTCATAACATGTAGACGCTTATGCAATCTTGCGATGTTTTTCACACACAACACGCAATATTCTTTGATACTCTTGATACATGTGCAGGTACAATGTGATTTGACCATCACAAGGTTTACATGTGTTAATGTATGCTCACTAAACTGTCTTAATTTGTTTTTGTAATATAAAATTGGTTAGATTTATTTAGTGTGTGTGTGTGTGTTTTGGATCTATGTGCTTAAATTTTTTGGTTTAGAGATGATTTTGAGAGTTCAAAATGCTGTTTGGATCCTTGGTTGCGTTGCATGCTTGATTGCATTCATATCTGTGTTTTTCCCTTCTTGAAAAACTGTTTTTAAGCAATCTCGACACCTCCTCGACACCTCTCGACACCTGGCTTATCTATTGAGCTCTTTAGTTGATTTTTATCGCAATCTTGATACCTTTCGATGGCTAGGTGGATCAATCGAGAAATCTCCTGTCCCTTCGATAGCTCCTCGATACCTCCTCGATCCATCGAGCCTGCTTTGCTGTGGACACCTGGACACCTCTTGATACCTGCATCTGTCGAAGCTTTTAAATCTCGACACCTGTCTCGATACCTCTCGACACCTCTATCTGTCGAGATTTATTGAGGTTCTATATATAGGTTCATACACGATCCGAACTTCATTTCCTCGATCTCTCTCGATTTGTCCACGCCTATTCATCTCCCAAACACTCACTTCTCTCTCTAAACCTCTTCCTCAAGGATTTTTTTTCGAGCTTAATCAAGTTCTTCTTCACTTGGTAAGTATCTAAATCTCTCATTTTCATGCATTTCATGATTTTTTAACCTAAGTTTTTGGGTTATCTACAAAATTTGGGGTTTCTCAAAATCAAAGAGGTTTTTGTAAAATTTTTGGGATGGGTTTTGAAGATTTGATCTTAAAAACTTCATGCATTGCATTCCATGTGCATTATAACTATATTTTCATGCATTTAGATGTGTGTTATATATGTTAAACTGTTTGTGTGCTGATAGGTTTGGATTGGGCTGAGCCCATGATAATATTACTGTTGCACGTCACATGCTCATGCATTTTCATGCATATGTACCTTACATTCAATATATTTGAACTGTTTGGGACTTTTCTGAGTGTTTCTTTCTTCACCCTCTCTCTTCTGTTTACGTTAGTGCGTCAATGACACCAAAACGTAAGTCTGTTCCGTCCCAGAACCCTCTGCGTTCTAGGGCATCGTCTTCTTTTGATCCTACCCCCTCTTCTGTTCGGTTCCGTGATGAGGATGCCCGAAAGGACTTCTCGAAGAACTTTTCTCGACGAGGTGTTCATTCGGAACACCGAGTCATTTTGTCGGACTTCTCCGACACTGACCTACCCACTGTCATTCACAGTCGGGGTTGGGAGTCACTGTGTGACGTCCTGGTCACCTGTCCATCCATGCTGATCCAAGAGTTTTACTCCAACATGCATGAACTTGATTCTTCAGTACCTCTCTTTCATACTCACGTTCGAGGTACGCGTATAGTTGTCACACCGAAGTTGGTATTTGATGTGCTCCGTGTCCCGAGGGTAGAGCATCCTGACTACCCCGGTTGTGAGCATTTGAGGACTGTGTCCAAAGACGAGATGATTCTGACAACATTTATATTTCGCATTATTCCTTTAACAAAAACTCTAAGAGAACCTGTTACTCTTAAAGGAATAATGCGAAATATAAATGTTGTACTGCATATAGTACCATAGTTACTTTTTTTTTTATGAATAGAAAACAAAGGCTTATACGTCGTGATATTATTGCCTTGACCTACTTAAACTGGAATTCTATGGCGTGGGACCACTGAAGTTGCTTGAGGCTATCCATGTGGACACATCATTTTAAACTGAAGCGCCACGACTCGAACCACAACCTTCGGCCTCACAAGGGTGATGGTTCAAGGGACTCTTACCATTAGGCTGCCAACCTTCTGTGGTCTAGTACCATAGTTACTAGCTGCACAACAACTGCTTTAAGGAATTTAGTGACTATATAACTCAACACATCCCAAGACAATGAGATTATGAAGCCAATCGAATGGCTCAAACAACATCAGGTTATAAGGTAGAGCATGAAGTAGCAAAAGAATTAGGACATTCAACATCTAGATTGTTACCATTTGTAATAGATGCACAACTAGCATTAGATGCATTAATCTTCGATGTGAGCCTATGTGATTGGAGGAAACCAATTATTTCCTATCTTCAGAATCCCAGTGGATGATCTGTAAGTTGAAGGCAAGGAAATACGTGTTATTGGGATAAAAAGAGAAAGACCTAAAAAAAAAAAAAAGCACAGGTGGACTTATTATTGGAAAAACATTTTGAAAGATTGTATCAAATATGCTATTGTGAAGCATGTCAAAGGCATGGACCAGACCTATTCCTAAGATTTTTTTTAGTTTTAGAACTTAATTTTTTCATTAAACCATGACTATTTAGTGATTGGTCCATTGATTTGATGATATGAAAGGTAAAACCCACTTCAAAAAAATATATGTATGATGTATTTAACTTTTGTTTATGTGTAATGTGTAATTTTGAGTTCACAGTGGAGGTGTGACTGTTTGCTGAGTTTTCATCTTGGTACGTGTACCTGCATTTTATTTCCTTAGTATTTTATTATTCAATATATATATATATATATATATATATAAATATATACGCAAAAGGAATCCTTAAATTTAGAGTCCAAATTTGGTAAGAATATAATATAAAATCTATGTTTTACACCATTCTAAAAAAAAGATAACCACATCAACTTTTTATTTAAAACTCAATACATCCTTCCACATCAATTAAATAAGATGCCAAGTCAAGTAAACAAAGACCACTATCATAGGGGAATATATTTTCCAACTCGAGTTGAATGTAAGGAAAGAATACGTTCTTTGGTAATTGAAACTGAGATTTGTATTAATCATTTGAAGAAGCAATGATGAAATTAGGATTCAAATTCAAGTGTCATCCGAATCCTCATCATATGACATGGATCATTAATACATTGTTGAAGGTTGCTAGATAGTGCCTCGTTAAATTGGTAAGCTTAAGGAAACCATTATGTGAGATGTACAACCTTAAACTCTGTAAGATACTTTTTGGTCACTCAAGAATATAAGTTCATGAGGCAGAGGTACACCATGCTATGCGTGCCAATACTTACTCTTTCGTTGTTGGCAACAAGAGGTATCCTCTCATGTGTGTTGAACACATGTTAATCTTGAAATTGCAAAAAAGTCTCTTCTTTATTCTAAAAATTGTGTCTTTCAATGGCATTCTTTATCCAACTTTTAACTAAAAAAAGTCAATTTCTTGTTGTAGGGGGGAGAGTTGATTGCAAAACTTTAGCATAATTAAAGAAACAATATCCTCTTTAGAAGCATAAGGTTAAGGCAAAGCCTAAGTTAGCACCCACTTCAAAAAATATATATTGAAGGCAAGGAAACACGTGTTATTGGGAGAAAAAGAGAAACACCTATACAAAAGAGGAACGTTATGTTGACAACATTTTCACAACAAATTTAAGGTGACAATTTGAAACTAGTTGTTACTAGCAGGCGAAAAATAATTTCAGTTGTGAGTTCAAATTAGTCACAATAACAACTTACCTCTTAAGATTTGTTGTAGAGTTAGCAATTTTCTTTAAAAAAAAGAAGCACAAATGGATTTCCACTGAAATGTACAAGTATCGATTAATCAACGCAAGTAGTGACAAAAATTGATGAAGGAATTTGTAGAGCATGTCAATTCGGAATCAAAACGAGGTGCCTAATACATCACTATGAAAATTATTGGACAAACATTTTGAAAGATTGTATCTAACATGCTTAAGATTGTGAAGCATGTCAAAGGCATGGGCCTATTTCTAAGATTTTAGTTGCAGAACTTAGTTTAATAATTAAGCCATGATTATAGACACCTTATTTTGTACCCATTAATAAACTTTATTCCTTGGCCCCAATGATGAGATTGAAAAACATCAACCAAGGGTAATTAAAGAATTCACAATAATTTGAAAGTAATCACAATTCAAAAGTGCTCAGAACGCTTTAAAAACGATGCTAAAAAATGACATTTGCTCAATTTTGTGACCTCAACTTTTGATCCACAAATTGTATTTGAGTGATGTTTGTTCCATTGGAAAGTAGGCATCCTGGTTTTCAATTTGAACATAAATTTGGCATGATTTGGATTTATATTGATTGAGTTATGATCGTTTAAAGTTGGACCATCAATGCTGTTAGGAATTAAGGGTGTGTACGCATCCTTGACCATGCATACGCACCATATTTTGCAAGTTACTAGAACTTCTGTTTTAAGGACTCAAAACATTATTCTTTGATGTGGGCTAGCCTCAGACCCACGGGAATGTCTAAAGGCTTCTAAAAAGCCCTGAAAACCCTTAATTTATTGCATAAATATCCACCTTATTTTTGCAATCCAGACCCTAGCTAGAGAGAGTTTATTTTTGTGCCCCCATATTTTCTAAACCCTATTCTCTATTTTCTAAACTCACCACAGAACCTTTGCACATTTTTTTTGTCTTTCAAAAACCTCTTTCTAGTACTGTTGATTCTAGGGAAAAAACTAGTTTTCAACATTGTTCTCAAAACCTTTTTCAAAACGTTTTTGTTCTTGAGTTGTGTTCTTTAATTCCTTTGTTCTCTCAAATCAATCTAATCTTTGTGTTGTAGGCATTGAGGGGTCAGTTAAAAACGTCAAACTCGTGATCCTAAGCAAGGTGAGTGTTCTTATCAAGAACTTCTCCTTTGATTAATATAATTTATATCAGTTTCTTAACATAGTTTTTCTAATTGTTATATTTGTTTTATTTGTTGGCGACTCCCAAATCCTCCACCTCTGGTCCATTCCGCTGAGGTGTACTTCCCAAGAGAGGATGAACCACGCATGTGAGTCAGGTGTAAGACGGTGTGCTCACAATGACCATTTAGTGATTTATTTATGTTAAACCAAGAAGGTCTTCCACGTTAAGTGAGTTGTAATAAATTTTTTATTGAGATGTAATACGTGTTTCATACCTTACTACTCTCTTAGTGAGTTGTAATCTTACACACTCACTGTGAGAGTATTTACTAGTTTTTAGCTTTCAATTTCAGCTCTTTCAAGTTTATTGACTACTTAAGCATTGGAGACCCATAGGTCGGTGCCACACCAGCACCCTCCATGCTGTATTCTTGTTTTGTAGCCTAGACGATTTTCTATCTGCACTTCTTTGAACAAATGACCTAACTGGTCACTTTTTGCATTAATGAAGGGGATGTAATCCAATATTTAAAAGAGATAATAATTCATCGATAAGGATTATCACAAACCATCACTTTTGAATTCTATCCCATATTATGCACAAGCCAGTAGCCAGCCTGATTTCACTCATAAAATTAAGAAAGAATAATACAAGGAAAGTCATCCATAACAATCCCTTGAACTGAGGACGACTTATTGTCAGAAGTCTTGTGGGCTTATCGAACTTCAAAACATATTAATACTACACCTTATTCTTTAGTATATGGCCATGATGTAATTCTTCCTGTTGAAGTTAATGATTCCCAGCTGTTCTTGTGCTTTTTCATGGGAGCTAGAAATATTTTTTTGGCAAAATATTAATTTTGTCCCTGCACTTTTTTAGTAGTTAATTTGGTTATTTTTATTTTCAACTTCTAGTCAATTTGGTTCATACTATTAACTTACTAATGAAAATTGATGGCTAGTTAAAAATAACATAGACTAAATTGACTGCTACCAAAATGTAGAAACCAAATTTACGTGCACTACATAGCCTAATAGACTCATTCACTACATAGGTCACTTATGCCTGCGTGGGCTGGAGATTTCACAAGCCAAATCATCACTGAAACTTACGTGCACTTTATGCAGGGAATTGAACTTCCATGTTTACCACCAACAATTTTGGATGAATTGAATTCCATGTATACCGTCAACAATTCACCCCGATAATCTTAGGGCATGAGCCATATTGTTGGTCTTCAGGCTTTAAGGTCAATTTTCATCGTAACCATATGGTACAGTCCTTATCAGAGTGGTCCAGCTTCCACTCTAGTAACAATAATATGGTAGACTCACTCATATTTGAACGAGACCCACTTCTCCCATATTTGATCAATTTGTCTTGGATTTGTCTTTGAAATAATCTTATAATTTACATTTGCAAAGACTGATTTTGCAAACCCAAACCCAAATCAAAATCACTAAATCCCTATCACTAGAAGAAAACCCAATCCCTAAATCAATTAAGAGAAAACCAATCATAAAACCGAACAAAGAAGGGAGCTTTTAGCCATATAAAGAGAAATTAGAGAGAGAAAGAGAAACAATAGCCATTGTCTTCCTCGTCTACAACCTCATGGAGCTAGCTCACCTTTTGCTCTCACTCATAAATGTGTTTTGGTTATGGTGTAGTCTAGACTTAAGGTGGTAATTGGGTGGGTTATAAATGAGTTCGGTGGTTAAATACTGAAGAGAGGGGGTTGGGTTCTTGTGCCACTCTTAAGTTTCTAATGGTAAGAAATTCCTTGAACATTTTTAACAAATGACATTTTTTGATCTTGTTTTTCTATATTATTTTTGGTGTTTTTTTTTTTTTTTTTGGAGGAGAGAGACTTAAAATGAGAGCAAAAATACATATTTGTCCCATTTTCAACAGAGATGGGCTACGGTAGACAAAAAAAGCTTACCTTAGGTGGGTAAAGTGAAAATTTTTAAACCATGGGTAGGTAAAGTGAATTCAGGCCAAACCACAAATGAGTTTGATGTAATTACCCCTAATTTTATAATGCAATTAAAGTTTACTTCATATGTGTGTATATTAGGAACATTCACATAAACATAACCATACACATGCTTGATATTTTTGAAAAAATAAAAATAAATACTTACATATAAACAAAAACATCATTGTCCATGAACAATGAGTGGTACTCTAGAGTGTCTTTCTTGAGCCCATTATTGGCAAGCCTACTTTTAATATTAGTTGCACCTAGAATGGAGACATGCCTATTTGGAAATGTTAGTGAAATTAGTGTGCTATCTCAAATAATGTTAGTTTCCTTATCTAACAAGTGAATAATATGTTTTGATGCTATGTATGGTTTGTTTCCAACTATTCTCATTCTAGTAATCTATGGAAATATAGAAGAGATTCTATCAAGTAGTAGAAATAAAATTAATAAATTATAATCATAGAGAATTATCAAGACATAAAATAGAAAAAGTGTATGTTGTTAACTATTCTTGTAGAATTGGTTGTTCGTCCTTAACTTCTGTAGATCCATATCTTTCCTAGAAACCTCCAGGTTACTAGGGCTTTTTGGATTAGACAAAGTAACTAATTTTTCCTCCGTTGCTTTAAAAAATTTTATGGCTAAAATTTCTTGAACCTCAGGCCAAATCGGAAATGATAAGTTCCCCCATTCATGGTTTGAGATTTTTTGATAGGGAAATACTTTGATAGTTTTAGTCTGATGTTTTAAATAATATCTTAGCCAATTTATTTCTAATTTTAAATAATATCTTACCAACATTTATCTCATTAATTTCACATTTAAGTGCTCTTATATTTCAACAATTTCAATAAGAATTTGAACTATCTTGAACCCACTTTTAGATGAATATTTCATAATCATATTTAATTATTATTGAAGCATATATTTCATAGAACATGCACACACTTATATACACATTTATAAACATTAATTTATGTATATGTTTATGTTTTATAGGTGCACATGTAAACTTTCATACTAATAAGAATCATAAATTAAATTAAAACTTTCAAGTTTCTTTTCCAAAAAATTATTAAAAAAGTACTCACATATATAAAATTGAAAAATGAAAAAGAGCTAAAAGTTACTATAAGATACCCACATGTTTGTGTGTGTCATAGTTATGACCCAAGACTTCAATTACCATCTTCAAGAATTAGAAAAAAAAAAACTTTTTATGAATGAGAAAAAATCAATAAAAATGAATTCCTTGCAATTTTCCTTCAGAGTAAGGGAAGAGAATTGATGTCGCCCAATTTTGTAACGAAAATTGTAGTGTAGCTAAGGTTGTCGATCTATAGAGAAAAGGAAAACAAGAACACATTTAAGCACCAATAATATATATAAAAAATATAATTGAAACTAGGACAAAGAAATTTTGGTAAATTTCAATAATTAAAATCACTAGGGCATTAGGGTTTATCCACCAATATTGTTAAGAATCCACTACCAATCCAATTTAGTATACAATCGAGTAAGTAAGCACAAACTGTTGGAAAAATACATGTTTGTATCGCATATAAAACATACGCAGTGGAAAATTAACGGATATACTTCATTCCTAATTGATAACATATACTATGTAAGTTTCAGAATTTAAGAACAAGAAAGCGTACCTTGGTGCGGTGAAATTCAAAACTAAAGATTAGAAGTACTTGACAACACTTTTAATCTTCACTCCAATTCTACTTAATGCCCGAGAAGTGTGGTCTCTCAATCAGTTTCCAAAGGAGAAAATAAGAGAGTGGTGTACACTCACATACACACAATTTCATTCCTTCTATGATCTTAATGAAAAAACCCTTATGAAATTTTGTATGTTTCTCTCCTTATATATAACTGATTATTTAATTGGGCTAGCCTTTTGAGCCATTCTAATTGGGCTTTAGTATGTGGCTTGGAGTGGGACCAAAAGGGAACAAATAAGACTCTAGCTCCAATGGGCATTGAGTTTTTCTGTCAACTCTTGACAAATCCAAAGTTACCATTAATTATATTCAATACCACTATATGAATATAATTACACTCTAGGCCTTATTAATAAATTATATCCCAAGGCTTTTTTATACATGCAATCCCTTCATTAAAATATTCGTAGCAATACAAAGTCATGAATGTTGACTGCCACTTTGAAGATTACTACATCTTAATGCTTGAGTACCCGGTTTAATCTTTTAAGTTATTCATCATATATTTATGAAATCCAATTTCATAAATATATACTTTAGTAACTCCTTATTAAAGTGGTTGGGCCCAACACTATGAATAACCAAACCCATTAAACTTATCTCAAGGGAATATTTTATGTCTCCGTTAAGAGATTATGAATTCCATCTTGAGAATATATGTTCCATCAATATTAAATGCGGCTGCCCAACATACTGAGGTTTTGATTGTGACTTTAGATCTCACTCTTGATATATCAAAACAACCTACACCTTATGATCGGGTTCATTATTCTCTTAGGATTTAGAGTTGATGTAAATAGAAGTTATGCGATTTATTATTTATTTGACAGTCGTTAGGAGAATAATAAATCTCACAGCGGTCCAGTTCAATATATCTTAACTCTTAAAACATATCAACATACCAACTAGAAGTCTCCACTTCCATGATCAAGACAAATCATCTTAGTTGATAAGTTATAGCCTTTGCAGATGAAATGCCCAATTTCATTACCGACTACGAACTAAAATTCTAAATTTACAAAGAACTTGTGATTTATATCTTCTGTGACTAAATCACATAAATCACATATCCCATTAGTTCATTTATAAATAGTCTCATATAATTAAACAATTTAATTATTTATGACATGCCAATAAATTGGATTTTAGGGCATAAATCCCAACACAAACTATTTGATTGGAAGAATTTTAAATAAGCTTTATTAATAAAACTCTCTTTGGTTGATTATATTCATCAATTGTTCCATAACTTAATCTAAAAAATAATAACTTTGCTAGAAAGCTCAAGAACATCGCATACCCTAGAGGCGATATTATGGCAAAAGTTAAATCTAACAAAATTATCACGTTTTACTAGAGAGACTATAAAACCCTATTCTAACAATAAGAAGATTCAAGAATAAAATTATGAAATAATTAGAAATTATATATCAATCTAATAAAACAATTATGAAAAGAGAACAATTGATTTCAATATTCAACACATGAAAAACGTGTTTGGATTGATAAGTGGACAGCTTACAACATTAGAGATTCACCCCTAACTCTGGCTTAGGTTCTTAAGCTTCCGTAGAAAATATAAACTCTTAAATTTTTAAGGGTATTTTGAAAATTTTTAAGGTTTCAGGTCATTTTGGTAATTTTTAAGGTTTTATGGGTATTTCGATCTTTTTTTAGGTTTAAGGTGCATTATGGTTGTTTTTTAGGTTCTAAGGGCATTATTGTCACTTTTTAAGTTACAAGGTCATTTCAATCAATTTTTAGGTTTCATGGTCATTTAGGTCATTTTTTTAGTATCTAAGGGTATTTTGATTATTTTTAAGGTTTAGAGGATATTTCAGTCATTTTTTAAGTTTTAGGTTTTAGGGTCATTTTAGTCATTTTTTAGCTTTTAAGGATATCCCAGTAATTTTGAGTGTTTCGAGGTTATTTTGGTCATTTTTAAGTTTTAAGATGTATTTTGGTAATTTTAGTATATTTAAGGGTATTTTAGAAATTTTAGAGGTTTTAGGAATATTTTGGTTTTATATATTTGTCGATTATTAGGTAATTCGGTGGGGTGGGGTTGGGTTGGGTTGGCTACGCCCATATGTAAAGTTGGTTTTGCTTAATGTGATGATGGAATTGTCAAATGTGAGTAAAAAAAGAAGAAAACTATTGAATATGACAAAAGTACGGTCACATGTGATGTTGGTATTATTCAATGTGACGATGGAACTGTCAAATGTGAGAAAAAAAATAAGGGTACAGCCAAATGTGGCAAAAGTACGATAAGAAGTGATGTTGGTATTGCCTAATGTGATAATGGAACTGTCAAATGTGAGAAAAAAAATAGGATACCACTTAATGCGACAAAAGTACAGTCAGATGTGAAGTTGATATTGCCTAATGTGACAATGGAACCATCAAATGTGAGAAAACAAATAAGGGAACCGCCTAATGTGACAAAAGAATAGTCACATGTGATGTTGGAACTACACAATATGAGGATGAAACTGTCAAATGTGAGAAAAAAATATAGGAACCACCGAATGTGACAAAAGTACAATCACATATGATGTAAGTATTGCATAATGTGAGGATGGAACCGTCAAATGTGAAAAAAAAAGGAGAACCACCAAATGCGACAAAAGTATTGTCAAATATGATATTGGAATTGCACAATGTGAGGATAGAATCGTCAAATGTGAGAAAAAATAAGGGAACCACCAAATATGAAAAAAAAACTGTCACATGTGATATTGGAACTGCACAATATGAGAATGAAACCGTCAAATGTGAGAAAAAAAAAAAAAAGAACCACCAAATGTGACAAAAGAACTGTCATATGTGATTTGGAACTGCACAATCTGAGAATGAAACTGTCAAATGTGAGAAGAAATAAGAGAACCATCAAATGTGACAAAAGAACTGTCATATGTAATGTTGGAACTATACAATGTGAGGATGAAACCGTCAAATGTGAGAAGAAATAAGAGAACCAGCAAATGTGACAAAAGAATTGTCACATGTAATGTTGGAACTGCACAATGTGAGGATGGAACCGTAAAATGTGATAATAGAATCGTCAAATGTGAGAAAAAAATAAGGAAACCACCAAATGTGACAAAGGAACTGTCACATGTGATGTTGGAACTGCACAATGTGAGGATGAAATCATCAAATGTGAGAAAAAATAAGAGAACCACCAAATGTGACAAAAGAACTGTTACATGTGATGTTGAAACTGCACAATATAAGGATGAAACCGTGAAATGTGAGAAAAAAATAAGAGAACCATCAAATGTGACAAAAAAACTGTCACATGTGATATTGAAACTGCACAATGTAAGGATGAAACTGTCAAATGTGATGTTTTGGTAACTTGATATAAGAGATTGCTTACTAGTGGGTACCGTTCCTCGATCCAAGAAAAAAATGGTACAGAAGAATTATCCATAAGGACTATATATGTATCCCTAATTCCCTATTTTACCATAATGAAAACACAGCCATAACTTTCACTCTCATTTTATTTCATCTACTTCAATTTCTCTCTCATCCCCAATTTTTTTATTTTTTTTTTAGGAAATCATCCCCAACTCGGTATCACTCAATTTTTTAGAGATATATTATAGCTTCCCATGGGACATTCCTTTGTTAAGTGCTCTCTCTCAGTTATGTGAAACAAAAAAAAAAAAAAAAAATGTATTTTGTATCATTAAAAAAATTACTTTATCTATTTTACATAATCGATTTTATAACACACTATATACATGTTCTTCATTTTAAGATTCATCATATTAAAATAATACTTTTTTTCTTACTCACACTGTCACACAGAAATTTTTATTTGTTTATTGCCCTCCTCACAGACAAATCACCCATCACAATAGTTCATTTTCTACGTTAGCATTTCAAAAGTGGCCGACAAGTAAATTTTTAAACTTTCTAGGTACCATACTTATGCTTTAATTTTACATTGCAATATCATGGAAGTTTCTGTATTAAAAGTTTGACCTTATATATATTTATGTATTGAGAACAGTAAGTAGTAAATAGCTAACTTCTTATCAGTACTATTTTTTTTTATAGAAACTTCTTATTAGTACTTTTTTTCTTCATGGGATTCTTATCAGTACTTTATTAGTCAATCGAAGGTGAGTTTTTTTTTTTTTTTTTTTTGAACTAATTTTATTAAAAAATAGAGAAAATTACAACGGAGAAAACAAAAGAGCCTACCCTTGAGAACATCGCTTAGACTAGGGGGAGGGGGAAATTGAAGGTGAGTTGTAACAAATTTTTTTTTTTTGATAGTTACAATAATCGAACTCTAGACCTCTAAGCATTTTCTGCATAGAAAAGTGCCAATTAAGTTACAAAACTATTGATAAATGAGTTGTAATATCTATCGAAGATGAGCATGCATTTACCCATAAGAAAGCAACTTTTTTTTGGTAAACCATAGAACCCAACTTTTTTTTTTTGAATCTACACCAAGCTGGATAGAAAACCTAGGAATCAGCACTTAAGGTTGGTCGGAGCCAACATCACACAATTAGAAATATTCAAACTGAAATTCTATTCATCATAAACTGGTCTCCATGGGAGTACAATAGCTTGCTACCAGGGCTAAACTTTGATCCTTATTTACCTGGATCAAAACCTAATAATTGTGAATCACGAAATAACCTTGACTCTAAGAAATTAAATAAAATATTAATAACCTAATTAGCTAGTAATACCTAAAATAAAACCCAACGTACCAATAATAAGTACAATTGACTATTGAAATTAAATAAAACTGAATCAACATAAAATTGTATTCTCACTTTCCACATCATTCTTGCTTGGGTGGAGATAATTTGTCTTAGAGTTTTGAAAGTGTTTTAAGAATAAGAATTCTTCCATTAATTCTTGAAGCACCTTTGGCAACACTAAGAACAAACAAGCTTTGTGTTCCACCATCTCATTAAATTCATTTGGAATGATAAAATCTATGGGTGGATACGATATAGCCTTATCTTGATCCATAGAAAGCATCATTGTATCAAGCTTTTCTACTGCATGCATCATGGAGGTTTGGTTAATAGCAGATGCATTAAACTCATTTTTCACAACCTATTCACCCTTTATTTCTTTGCCCTCCTGTAAACTTTCTCTTCGTCAAACTCATTTTTCACAGCATGCGCACCCTCTAATTCTTTGCTCTCTTGTTAAACTCTCTCTTCATCACACTCATTTTTCACAACATTTGCACCCTCACATGATTAAATCTTTCTTCTCAATGATAAACAATGTACTTGACTTTTCAATAATTTGTATTAAGTCTACTACACATGGTCCAGGTATTACAGCTCCGCTCTTTAGACTCTGCAATATGTTCTTGCTGTGCTAGCATTGTGGCAACATCTATTGGCACCTTTATTATTCTTTCAACACTAGGTTTTGGCGGTTCAATGTTGTCATCTGAGTGGGAAACTTTACCTTCGAGACTAGGGGGCAGAGACTAGTTGGGCAGTCTCTGGATGGAAGGCTTCTTGGATCCCAGTTGAGCACCCAAGATATCAAACCTAGTGTCCAACTTCTCGACCTTCGCTAACCGGTCTTGGATGGCTTTCACTATATTTTCTAGAATTTGTTATACGACCACTACGCATATGCTTGCAAGCTTATGCTAAAATATGGATGCAACTGAGATCAATAGAAAAAACAATATGTATATATATATATATATATATATATAAATATATATATAAAATAAAATAAAATCAATAGAAAAAATTCTTCGCAAATTAATTTTCAATATAAAATTAAGGTTAACCAATCAAAATTTCAAATAGAAAATTTGGTCAATAATTTTAAATTAACTGCAATTAGATACTGATAGAGTTCACAATATTGAAGCAACTTGGTGAAAGTCAAAATTGTAAAACCTGTGTGATTGGCCATCATGGTCTCACAGAAAACTTGGTTGAGCAGTGATTGCTGACTTAGTTTTGGTTGTACAAACAAGAAGCTTTTTGACAGATCTTAGCAGTAGAACGATCATCAGAAGATGAGTAGATATGGCATATCTTCAGATTTGCCTATTTGATATTGAAAAATCAGATATGAGTTTGGAAATCAGGTATATTGTTTATCACTGAGAAGGAAAATTTCCTGCTACTTGAGGAAGAGAGAGTTCAATAAGAGAGCAAAGAATTAGAGGTTGCACATGTTGAAAAGTCAAGTATACTGTTTATCACTAAAAGAAATATTTATGGTGAGATATTAGCATTATTTGATCAATATATGGTATCCTAGTATTGCTTTGTAGGCTGAAATTTTGACATATGTTATGTACCAAAACCTTCCTCCATGGCTCCAGAATTTATACCACTTGACCTATCTTTAGATCTTCTTATTTGATATTGAATTGATTTTTATCATTATTTACTACCCACTAGAAATTGAACATAAAAGTAGGTATGGCTTTCAGTTAAAGCTTTTTTCTCCACTCTTGATGATAGCTTGAGCTTAAAGAAATTCATTGAAATATGGTGTCTCCTACTGATGAAAAGATGAGAGAGAGTCACTTGAGATAATTTGATCATATGCAAAATAGAGCGATTAATACATTAGTTAAAAGGAATAACTTGGTTCAAGTTAAGTGAACGAAAAGAGTTGGAGTAAGAGCTAAAATAACGTTGGTAAAGTAGTGAAATTAACATGTTAATTAAGTAGGTTATAGATAATATGATTTTGGAATTTGGATAGGATAAAATGACATAAAAGAATACTTGTGGCCAACCCAATTCATCTATTCAATCCATAGCAAACCCCAAAATTTTGGGGTGAGGGCATTGTTGTTATTGTTGTTATTTTTTTTTTTTTTTTTTTAATATTAATTTTGGAGTCCCTGGATACCTGTACTTGCACCAAAAGAAAAAGAAAAAAAAAAAAAGTCCCCAGAAACTTGTTCAAGGGACTGCTTCCCCCCCTCCTCCCATTACTTTTTGGCGTGTTTATTATTAAATTTTCTTGTTTAAACTTTGATTTTGTATTTTAGCTGGAATTTTCCCATGGAGCATATATTATAAGATTTTCATTCATAATGTTAGCATATAAATTAGAGAGCTGTTCTACTCTTAAATATCCTTGACTCCTGCTAACAAAGATACCAGTTAAGACTTCATGTTTACGCATTGCATGATATAATACCCCACTCTACTTGAAAAACTCTAATATCGCCATAAAATCACATAGAGAGTCACTCCAGCCAATCATTAGCTGCTTCATACACGTTAAAACTAATGGCCCTCTTTTCTTTTTCTTATTCTTCATAGATCCAACTTTCATACCCAATAAGAACTATTTTCTTTTTTCTTTTTGTAACTTTTCTCTTTTTTGTCCAGGCAATAATTGAACTGGACATAACAGCCCAAACCCTCCTAAAAAGGACACTATTCTGTACCTGTGTCTTCCTAGGATAAAAGCACCTTGAAAAGGATTCATAGTTTTGTTAGAAGGGGGCAAATGCCATAAACAAAGAGATTCATACACTAATATGCCTTGAAGGATTTAGTGGATTTAGGGCTTCCTGAAATCTTTCTCTTAGATATAAGTTATCAGTATTAATGCAGCATCTGGAAAAGATTTAATAGCTTGGCAGGCACCATCCAAATCTCTTTCTCATTCAGAATAGCCGCTGATGGCCATTCGATTTCTGGCTTTTATATATGTGTGTGTGTGTGTGTGTGTATATTTCCTTTGGATTCCTTTATTACTGTTTCTGAAATGTATATTTCATCTTAATGATATGATTTTGATGATGTTCCAACTTATAACTAGCTTCCTATAAATTTTCAAAATGTCTTTCCAACTTCTCATTGTTTATGTGCTTTCACTGATTGTTTAAGCTTACCTCACCTGGTAGCTTTATTGCCTCTTTGATTTCGTTTTATAATTTGTTGAGTTTGACTTTATTGCATAAAATTAACATGTTTGTGTGTGTGTGTGTATTTGACTTGAGAAGTTTAGGAATGGTTTAAGTTGCATATGTTTCATTTGAGTCTCACCTGTACACTATATGATGCTTTTTAGTTGCCTCAACATTTTCTCTCTTACTTATCAATTATGTAATTGTATAATATATGACATCTGTTCAAGCACTGTACTGCATAATCTAGAGCCAGTTTTGTGGATTCCTTTTACCTTACAGTTTGTCTTGTATTTTGCGTTTGTTTCAGATAGATAGCCATGTAAAAAGACTTGATGAGGACCTGAACTATTTTGCTGAAGATCTAAAGCAAGGTAGATAACTTCTCTATTATCTTCTATCATGTCTTGTATAATTTTGTAATAGCTCATTAAAAAAACCAACTTAAATAACAGTGCATTCAAAGAAAAGAGAGACTCATTGACTGGTGGGTGGGGAGGTAATCCTCAACCCAGAGGGAGGTATTCCCCCATTCTCAAACCCAAGTCTTAAAGACTAAATTCTCAGTCAATTATCAAAAGCTTCCTTTTACAAGGCTGTAACATGGCTCTCAATACAAGAAAGAGCTAGTTATGATTACATCATCATAACTAAATAACTAATTCCTAAGCACATGTATATGAATTTGTCACATGCTAAAATAATCTTAAGCTAAGCGAATACAACATTTATCCCACTTCTTAATCAATTAAGCACATGTTTAAGTAACTTCTAAATCAATTGCACATACTTCAAATAAATGAGCACATGTTCTAAAAGATAGCTTTGCTTGGAGGTAGGACTTGTCCACATGACTTACCCTTGTGGAATGGCCTTGATTCAGCCACCTCATCAAGGCATACTTGGCCCCATCGTCAAGCTTTTTTAAAATGAAAATCCTTGCTTAAAAAGTACTGCATTAGGACTCCCCCTTTGAAAGAAACATGTCCTCACGTTTAGCATTCAACTCATGAATAGGGTTCACATGATCCTCCATGACCATAACTCTGTTCTTCATCAATGATCAATCTTTCTAATCTTGACTGTGTGTTTAGGACTCGCTTTCTCCTTCTTGGGCAATGGCATAGGTAGAGTCTTGGTTATCATTTTTGTCATGGCCCTTCCATTCTCAAAGTCTCCTCCACCCTTCCTTCCAAAACGTTATACAATTTTGGGCTCCCATCATTCTTTGACATCCCATCAAACAAGAGCTTGGTTTACCACAATTATAGGACTTTGCGCACCCTTCTTGAGCTGTCTCTCACAGAACCCATGCGGCTGGCTTTAGGTTTGGTTGGTGGAGGCGCAAGAACCTTGTCATTGCTTACCCTTCACTCCATCAAGATTGCCTCCTTGTCCATGCTTGTTGAAGAATCACCTTTGGAGTCACTTTGGCACTTCTATACGGGCTTTGAGACACTTGGATTTTTTGGTCTTTCCACCTTGAGTTCATACCTTTTGTTATGATCCTAGTGTCCCACATGGATTAAGTGTAAGTTTAAGCATGTGTTTATAAGCTCTTGGGCACCCTCCCCTTGCAAGCTGGTTTTCAAGGGTGAGTTCTATCCATGGGTTCTTAAGGGTCTGTTTGGATTAAGGGGGGAGTAGAGGGAAATAAAGTAGAGTTGATTGGAAATTAGTATTTGGTATCATAGCCAACCACCACGTCAAGTAATCGGACGTAGCTCAATGAGTATGGGATCAAATGAGTTGCGGCATTATGGTCAAATCCCGGAGGGGGCAACCTAGAGGCTAGATTAAATTAACTGGTAGGTGAGTGGAGCCGCCAAAAAGAGAAAGGGCTACCATCGAGTCAGTGTCAATAGAGTGAGCCGTTGTGGACATCGACTGCAGAGCGTGATAGTATGTTATGATCCTAGTGTCCCACATGGATTAAGTGTAAGCTTAACCATGTTTTATAAGCTCTTAGGCACCCTCTCCTTCTAAGCCGGTTTTCAAGGGTGAGTTCTACCCATGGGTTCTTAACACCTTTCGATAGAAGATCCAAAGGGAATCTCAAAACAGTGAGAGCATTAATGGGTTCATTGCTTTTTGCACAATGACAATCCAAGTGTTGCTCTACACTTTTTGCCAAGCATTGCACCAGCTTTCTCTAGGCAGCAAATTGCCTTCTCAATTGCATAACCTCATTTTTTTGAAGCCAAGATTGATGAGCATCTTCTAGTTCCATGCAAGGAGAGAATTTCTGCATCTTTGTTGGAATTGGCTTAATTCCTTGTCCCTTATTTTAACAAGCCATTGCTTGAATCACATCAACAAGCATTCAAGTTCTTTGAGAATCCACTCATTGATTGGCGGGTGGGGAGGAAATCTTCAACCCCAAGGGAGGTATTTTTCAACCTCAAATCCAAGTCACAAAGAGTAAATTCTGATTCAATGAACATGGCTATTTAACCAACAAAGAGTTAGTTATGATGACATCATCATAACTAAGTAATTCCTTAGCATATGTTAAAATAATCACAACCTAAGCTAATACAACATTTATCCCACATGTCTAAATGAATTAAGCATATCACTAACTTCCTTCTAAATCAACTAAGCACATGCCTAAAATAATTGAGCACATGTTCTAAAAGATGGCCTTGCTTGGAAGTATGACTTGTTCACATGGCTTGCCCTTGTGGAATGCCTTGATTCGGCCACCTCCTCATTGCTTCCCCCCCCTCCGGTTTCCACTTTCCCCATTTGTTGGACAAAGTAATATGTTGAGGAAGTGGTAAAGTTGTTGTTAGAGTTCTTCATCTTAGAAGCTAAGGTACTTTATTAATTGATTATCTATCTTATGTTTGTTTTATTTTCCTTTTTCCATTTTTTTTTTCAGAGGGAAAAATAGCCCCAGATGAACCAGCAATTCTTCCCCCATTACCTATAGTCCCTAAAAGTGATAAGCGGAAGCCTTTCTATGGAACACCTCAACCAAAGAGGCTGGATTACAATAATAGGGAATGGGATCGGGAGCGTGATAGGGATTTTGAGCTCATGCCTCCTCCAGGAAGCCATAAAAAGGAATTTGCTGCCCCCATGGATGTTGAGCAACCTATTGATCCCAATGAACCCACCTACTGCGTCTGTCATCAGGTCCTGACTTCTTGTTTTTAATTTTTTAATTTTCAAATTGAAAGTTTTTAGCATATTGTTTCAGTAAATTATTTTTTTGGATGAACATATTTTATATTTTTCAGTTATGCTTCAACTGCTTTAACTCATTTACTAAAGTGCAATAATTTTCTTGATTTTTTAGGTGTCATTTGGAGATATGATTGCCTGTGACAATGAAAATGTGAGTGTTGTTTTCTCTGCATTATTTATATTTTTCTCTGATTATCTAGTTAATATTATTTTCTTATGACTGGAAACCAGAACCAATAAAAAGCCTCAGTTGTAGCTTACTTGAAAACTTTGCCAAATATGCCTGTGGATTCACTTGGTAATTGGATCTAGTTCCTTTGGGATATCCTACAAAATATGCTATAATTACATGTTTTAGAAACTGAACAACATATGATTAGAACATTGGGTTAACTACTACTAAACCATTTTCCTCTTTAGATTTATCTTGTAATATTATTATTAGCAGCAATATGATATGAAAGAAAATTGGAATATCTGAACACCAACACCTTGTGGTTTGTTTTTCTCTGCGCAAGGTACTTTCTGGAACTTTTTACGTATCCACATAAACAAATTATTGCAAGTAACCACCACTTTTATGTATTTTAAATTTCCTCTCTTGAAAGTATGAACACATATTTCTATCATGATATCCTAAATGAGTTAGGATGGTTTCATTAGATTCTTTTATAATGATATATCAAGCAGACTTAACAGTTTGTAGTTTCTGTATCACTTAATTGTTGTTTTCTAGATTCCTGTATGGATTTGCTAACCTATTATAAAATGACAGTGCCAAGGAGGTGAGTGGTTCCATTACTCATGTGTCGGGCTGACACCTGAGACAAGGTTCAAAGGAAAGTGGTATTGTCCAACCTGCAGAATGTTACCACAATGTCAATGAAGTTGCACAATTGGAGCTGCTTGATGTAATTAATCATTGTTATTTCATTATCACTTTCAGAGGAAAGAAGTGGGTAAAAGTTTGGTGACTGTTATGTGATTAATTGGTTTTGTTACTTAAAAGAGTTGTGATCTACTAAATTCCCACAATATTTTGTTCCATCCCCCGCTCCCCCACTACCGAAAAATTATCTTATAAGATGGTCTCATTAGACCTCTCTCTCAGAATGTATGGGTTCCGCATGCTGTGAGAGAGTGGTCTTGTGAGATACCCTCTCCTCCCCACCCCACCTTGCAAGAAGAAAAATGAAAACCAATAGACAAATGATGAAGTCCCCATAAATCTGTATGCTGGGGTCTAGAACTGTAACTCAAAAGTCGATTGATTTTTGTGGTAAATTTGACTACTTTGAGGGAACTTGGAAAGAAGGGTGGGGGTGGGGGTGGGGGTGGATGAAAGGAAAGATAATTATTTTGATCAAGCCTTGGTTTTTTTTTTTAAAGTAATAAAAATAAAAATAAAAAAGTAAAACCCTGAACTAGCCTCAATCATTTGGTGTTGAGTTTGTTGTCCTCCGTGTGAACGCAAAATAGGAATGTAAATTGCGAAGGCGCGAATTGCTCGCTTATAATATGTCACGTCTTACAAGTATGACCTCTGGGCTCTGAGAGCCTCGTGCCCTTGCCTGAGGTAGAAGAGTAATGGTACAAAGTAGTGAAAATACTAGGTATTTTTTTAGCCCGTAGGAAACTAAATATGATAGTTGTGCTAAGATAGGGCATGTTAATATATAATTATATTAAGAGGAAAGAATGAAATTATATCATATCATATATTATAGATTATCAAAAAAAAAAAATTATATATTATATAATAAAAATGAATTACAATAGGCTTACTAACAAAAAAAAATTAACAAAGGAATAAAAAGTAATTAGAATTGGTGTAATTAGAATTGCCAAGAGTTTTGAAGTTTAATTGACACCTTTAAGTATTTCTAACAGAAATATCCATAGTTCAAATTCTTCCACCTCTAATTATTAATGTAAAAAAAATGCAATTACAACTAAAAATCTTGGAGTATGAGATTTTCTTTAATATATATTTTTTCCTTCGACTTTCAAGTTTACATTTAAAAACTAATTAGACGCTTCAATTCAATCACAACCTGAAAAGAGCTTGATTGTCAAATCAAATTGAATATAAGGAATAATTAAATAGCTTTTTTTTTTAATTATAAGGAATAATTAAATAGCTTTTTTTTTTTGCTTGGTGTTATTGTTGGATCAGCAATAAGTATGATTTTATTATCACGTTATAACAATAACAAGTGAGTTTAGTCAAGTCTCTTTTAAAAGTTATAACAATAACAAATTTGATATTGTATTTTCTTTTCCTACAAAATGTTACAAGTTAACATCTTATTTTTCAATTTTATTAGAATTATGGTGCAAACTTTGATTTAGTGGAAAGCAATATTTTTCTGGTCCAGTTTGTGTGATTGCCAAAGAGAGATTTAATAAAGAAAATGGTTATAAGAACTTTGTCATTGAGAGTGTTAGCATAGACTTGGATAATAATAAATGGACATATACTTTGAAAACACCTGGTAGTGTCAATCAGTTAAACTATAAGGCGGCGGCAATATGAGCCATCCTTTTTGCTTATGATCTTGGTCTCTCTTCCTTTATTCTTGAGGGAGATTTCATTATTTCCATGGTGGTTATTAATGCTCTCAAAAGTGAAGAGGAGTCATTGGCATCCTTCGGACATCTCCTTGCAATAGTGCAGCCTACCATAGCGGCTTTCAATCGTATTTCTTTTTTTATACTCGTAGAGTAGGTAATACTGTACCTCACAACCTAACTAAACATGCTAGACATGTTAGAAATTTATCGGTGTGGATGGAGTATGTTCCCTCCCACCTACATGATATTCTTGCAACTGATTATGGCTAACTTTTCTTTCAATAAAACTTCGAGGTCTTTCTTCTTCTTATTTTTTTTAAAAAAAAAAAATTAAACTACAAGGCTCTTGACAAACGATAATATAATTTCATTATGATTTTAGCTATAACCCTACCAGTCAAGAGATTTTACATATTTGTCAACACAATTTAAAGACGAATAGTAAAGAAAAGTAACTTTGCATTGCATGGATTATACTGTTGGTAAATTCAAATTCTCAAGATGCTTGTGAAATTAATAAAATGTTATGTTATGGTTAAGATTTTAGTTTTATTAATACAAAATACATATGATACTATATTTTTTAAGAGATGTGCTACGTCCACAATATTTTCACAACAAATTAGAGGTGGTTAGTTGTTATTGGTTCAAATTTGAACTTATCACTAAAATTACTTTTTTACCCCACCATTAACAACCCATAACAACCTATCACATAGGATTTGTTGTGAAAATGTTGTAGACATAGCATTTTCCATTTTTTAAAGGTTAAAAATAACTCTGTTTGTTTCGATATTAAAAATTGTTTAAAAAATATACATTTTTCAAGCCAAAGAAAATATACATTTTTCAAAAAGTATTTTTGGAAAATTATCTCATATTCCTATGCCTGGTAATATTTTTTTGAAAACTATATCATTTTTCTATGTTTGGTGACGACCTTAAAAATGAGGTTGAGTTGTTTTCAATAGTTTCCACATTGTTCCTATATAAAAAAAAATAGTTTCCATATTGCCTCTTAGCTTCCTTTATTTAGCATGGCATGTGATAGAGTTGTTTTCCAAAATTTTAGTGAAAAACAATCTCTAAAAATAAATTATATGTTTAATAAGATTTTCCATTGAGCAATGATAGTTTTTATTTGACATTTTTTTTGATACTATCAAATACAGGAAAACATAAAATAAAAAAAATTTCTTCATAATAGGTTTTTTTTTTTTTTTCAAAACATACAGATTTACAATTTCTAAAATGCATTATATTAACTTTTCCAATTAAATTCAAACACATAACTGCGTTGAATTTAATTTTTTTGAGTTTGACTGGCCAATTGAACTAGGTGTTAAAATTAATTGAAAAACCTAATGCACTATATCAAAATTTGTCCCTTTTCAAAATAAGTAATTATCACTAAGAGTTGTGTAAGTCGTATTATATTTTATTCTCATTTATTCAAAAAAAAAAAACTAGAATTTGAATTTTTCCTTCCTGTTATATAATTTTAAATAATATAATACAAAATTATATAAATATATTAATTAAATTACATTTTAATTTCTAATTTTTTTCTCAAAAAAATAAATACATTTTAATTTTTCTTTATATGGTAATGGTCTAATCTTTATGTAGTCAACATGGAAAGACTGAAAGGTGGTCTAATAAAAAAAACCATATGGGAATTCGTTTACAGAGCTTTACTGGATGTCTAGAAAGAAGAGTAGAACTAGAACCCTTAATTTATAGGGCCATGGCCCATGGCCCAACGAGAAGGGGAATTGATGGTCAATTTGCTCTTTGACTTTTGAGTTTCATAATCGTTCAAATTGTGTCCGTCAAATTTGCGGAGAATTTAAATACTAAGAGCGGGAAACGAAATTTTTAGCGCGAGACATTACGAGATAAATTTGTAGCCAAATGACCCAACTACCCTCAACCGTCCTTTAACGTCAAGGCCCAAGATGAGATAAATGTTCTCTTTTATTATTTCCTCGTTTTATTGGTCCATGATTAATTTTGAATTACCATAAGAATGGCACCAATTTTCCTTTGTATATCGTCTTTTTTTAAAAATAATAATGACCGCTGTTTCTCAAAAATAAAAAATAAATAATGACTAGCTTGTTATCTATGTATAGGCATGGATGTATTTAAAAATAAATACATTTTTTATCATAAAATTATAAATAATTAATCAAATTATTAGAAAAAAAAAAAAAAACTTAATTATATGTATGTTATAATTCCTGCCTAGGTTTAATACTGCTTATAATCATTTTTATTCTAATTTTTAATAAGATAGAACGTGCAGTAATTTTTGTTGAGTAAATATATAATTGTTTTATTTTATTTTTTTTATAGTTAATTAATATTGGACTTGACTCTTAGTAGTTAGTATTTTGTATTCATTAATTCACTTGGCACAAAGATTTGAATAATTAAGTGGACACATGACACAAAATTAGCCCACAATTGAAATCTAATTTGGAATTTAATTGAATTTTCCCTCACGTTTTGAATATACTAGTGTATAACTCGTGCATGTACAATTAAAAACAATCACAATTACACATATATATGAGTTCAAATTATACTTAATCTAAGAGTTACATTTTTTTAAAGCCATAGATATATACATGAGTTTTACTCTCTTTTTTATATATTATATATACACATTAGTTTACTCTTTCTTTCGTTTTTCTTTTTTTATGTTTATTGGGTTTTTGATGGTTTATTTATATTAGACTATTCATCTTTTGCACAATATTAACTCACCTAGAACAAAAAAATTTAAAAGAAATTGATAAGAAACGTGACATAAGATTAGACAACAATTAGAATCCAATTTTAAATATAATTGGATTATCTCTCAGCTTAAAATTGAGAGAAAATCCAATTAGATTCTATAATTAGAGTCTAAATTTGTGTCACTTATTCCATCTTTTTTTTTTTTAATGTCAAGTGAGTTATTTAGTGCAAAAGACAAGGAGATGGAACATCAAAAACCCAATCATTCATCTAATTTATACTTCTATACCATTCTTAAAGTTCCCATAATTCAAAGAACCATAATAAGCAAGTTTGATCTTTTTATCATCTAAATAAGTAAATATTATGTTTTGGGAACTTTTTCAATGGCATAGATTTGTCTTTCTCAGGCAAAACATAATATTAATATTTTTTTATGACATTAGTTTCTTTGATTAACTTACAATTATTTTATTTGCAATTTTGCAGTTTTGTCCTCATTTAGATATTTTCTATTTTGCATGTAGTAGCGGATGCAAGACAATTGTTAGTGTGCCTGTTTGTAAGTATCCAAAGGTTTGCTTCAAAATTCATCTGTTTATTTTTTTTTTAAAGAAAATTACTTATCATGTCTCCATTTTCTTTAGCAAATTTATATTTGTACTATAAACTGTTCACTCAATATAAATATCTATTAATCTTTTAATTTTGCTCTAAAAAAAACTATCATGCTATTTAAATTTTATATCACTCACGTTTTAATGATTTAACTCTTAATTTATTGACATCTTTTTGTCGGTTCTTCATATACATGGCCAACTCGATTTGAATGAACAAGACATAAATGCATAAGTATCTTCCCCTAGATCAATTATAATTTCTCAAATTCTTTGTGTATTCATGTATGTTTGCGAATCACCTCTCTAAAAAAAATTTATTTCTTTCGATTTCTCTTTGAATTTAAATTCTGAATTTTCTTTTTCCTTTTGGGATTATTTCCTTGGATTGTATTTGGACAAAGTTTGGCTCTAACAACTAATAGAAAGATGATATTTGGCATTGTCATGTGCACACATGACTGACTTAATCCAACCAACCAAGTGAGTCATGTGCATTGCACATGAAGGGACTCATGTTATCTTCCTATTGGTAGTTAGAGCCCAATTCCAAAATTATATTTGGAGTCAAAGCCTTTTCATTGTATTTTGGATCGGGTTATCTTGAAAATGAACTTCAAAATTTTACATAGGTATTGATGTATTAGCAGTTTAAGAGCATCTCCAATAGATGCTCTATCTCTATTTTTTCTCCAAAAAAGCTTATTGTTCACACTCCAATAGCCGGTCTAAACACAAAACTTTTCCAATTTTTTTTTTAAGTTGCTACAGTAGTTCTCTTAATCTAGAGGACACTATAACAACTCCAAACCATTATTTTATCTTAAAAAAAATACCCAGCTGAATAAAAAAAATATTCTTTCTCTTTCCTCCTCTCTTCTTTGTTCATCTGTCTCTCTCTCAAACGGTAACATAATCAAAACACAAACACAATAACAGATCAAGAACAGGGAAAAAGACAAATTTAATTAGAACAACAAATCTAAAATCAAAACAAAAACAACAAATCAAGAACATGAAAGCCTATCTAAGCTCCATTGTAACAACAAAGTGAATCAGAACAAGAAAAGAAGGAAGAAAAAAAAAAAAGAAGAAGAAGAAGAAGAAGAAGAAGAAGATAGACAAAGGCCAATCTCTCTGTCGGTTGTGTGTGTGAGTGAAGTGAGATGAAGAAGAAAGAAAATAAAAAACAAAAATGCGAACATAAAGGAGAAGTCAAAAGATCATGGTCAGCTGTGTGTGTGAAGTGAGTCAAAGAGGAACGAAAATAAAAACAAAAAGGTAAGCACAGAAGAAGAGGAGAAAGAGAGAGGGAGGTTCTGGAATCAAGTGGAAAGTAGAGATAAAAAAGGAGAGGATGGAGATATATGGGTATACGTGTGTGGTGGAGAAAAAACAAGAGAAAAAA
The DNA here is from genome assembly GCA_030021035.2 of Notholithocarpus densiflorus. Taxonomy (NCBI): domain Eukaryota; kingdom Viridiplantae; phylum Streptophyta; class Magnoliopsida; order Fagales; family Fagaceae; genus Notholithocarpus; species Notholithocarpus densiflorus. The sequence goes on along the minus strand of JARYZH020000054.1, from coordinate 916,655 downwards.
AAAGTAAAAAAAAAGGAAACGTATGGATGAAAGAAAGGAAAAGAATAAGAAATGACCATTTAGAAATAATACCACAATATTTTCACAATAAATTTTAAGTAATTAGCTAATATTGGCGAGTAAAAAAATAATTTCAGCAGTGGGTTCAAATTAGAACTAGTAACAACTTTCCACATAAGATTTTGATGTGATTCTTGTGAAAGTATTTCGAAAAATGTTGTGAATATAACACTTTTCATTGAAAAATATAATTGTTGGGAATGAATATAGAAAGAATAAATGATGATAAAAAAAGAATAAAGAATGAATAAAGAAATAATATTTAAATGAGATAGAGAATGAGATAGAAAATCTGTTGGAAAGTGTATTTGAAAAAATGGGTAGCTAAAAGGTAAAAATCACTGTTCATTCTCCAAACAGTACAAAAATTTGGAGAATCTGCTAGAGATGCTCTGATAGGGTTTGTGCTGTTTTGAATGAGAGTGAGTGCACATAATTTCAGGTTGAGCATTCATAACTATTATCTTTTGGAATCCTATGTGCAAGGACAGATCTATTACTTGGTCAAGAGGAAACAAGCCCCCCCACTTTTTTAAAAAAATAATCTTTTTTATATATATATATATATATATATATTTGAAAGTAATATGCAAAAAAAAAAAAAAAAATATTATAATCCCCCCAAATTGAAAACTAATCATTCCAAATTGAAAGCTAACTCAATGAATCTAAAATATATAACAGTTATTTGATTTATATGTGTTTTGTATTAAAACTTAGGATTTTGGGTTCAATAAATTGAAAACTAACCCTTTCAAATTGAAAATTGACCTAGAGAATCTAAAAAATAAAATGGTCACTTGGCCTATATATGTTTAATATTACAGTTCACTTAATTGATGTTTGAGACTTATAAAGTTAAAAATTTGGGAATTTAAACTTTTTTTTGTCAACTTTTTAGTTTTTCCCACAGATTTTGCGGTTCTTCTAGAATATCATTTTATAATTTTCCAAATATCAAACAAAACTAGATGAGTGCGCCAGGGATACCGAATGCCCATACCCTCTTGCCCACAATCCTACAAATTTCAAAGAGTGTCCCACATGTTTTTGACTTTTGTGGAAAGAGAAGGGAAAGAAAAATATTTATTCGTGTGTTTGGACGTAGAGGGAAAGAAAAATGAAAGAAAGATACAAAAAAAAAAAAAAAATATTTTACTACTTTATCCTTACAAATTATAAATTAATATCTAATTATGAAAACATAAATGAAATTTCACAAAATATTTAAAAATTTTAATGTACGTGTAAAAGTACTTTTGTGAATTTGGAGGAAATTAAATGAAAAAAATAAAATAAAATTGGTGAGACCCATAAAAACCAATTATTTTCATATTTTATTTCTCTCATCTCTTTTCCTTATAAACAAAGGAAAAAAAATATATTTCTCCTCCCTTCTATAATTGACCATGTTTCGAATTTTTTTTTTGGGGCGGGGGGAATCTTGACTTCACAAAATCAATTCTGCTAAAAATGGATCGAGTAAAAAGTCATTTCAAAGATCGGGTCCCTATGGATCTATAGTATATCAATATGTCAGCTAAAATGCAAAAAAAATAAACTTTGATTTTTTTCCCTCGTGGATAAAATTTTACAAAAAATCTTATTACACACTCTATATACATTGCATTTTAGTTAAAATTGTGAAATTGAGTTTAAAAAAGAAAAATTTAGTCACATGATAGTGTGTGTACAGTAAGTGTGTATCGTTACTTAAAATTTTATGCTTCCTCAATGACATTGAGGTACGTATAAGTCCATTTACTGTCATATATGCGTGCAACATATGAGATATGAGATGCCATGTTAAAGCTTCAATCTATTTCTGTAGAGTAAATTCTAGTACTACATAAAATGTCACAACTTTTGTCATAATTATCCTACGTGGCAAATTGTGATTAGCGACCTATTTTTTTCACATAGATCCATAATTTTTTCTCTACTACTCACAATTTGTAATGTAGACAACTGTAGCAAAATTTGTGATCTAATTTGTGATCCTAAAACTTTTTATTTTTGTATTGGAAAAACTATAGATTGAGAATGCATTCCACACAATCTTACACAATTGAAGAGAGGGCTACGCGTTTTTTACTTTTCTGGAAAATTGGCTATTTTTTTAGTCACCACTCACTTAGATATCATAAGCATAATGTCAGAACGTGAATCATATCATGAATCGATTTTTTATTTTTCTGTATCATGTATTGTAAGATGCACAAACACCTAATAAAATTAATTATAAAATAAATTATAAATATACATATATAAAAGGTATATTCATTATAAATTCGGAATATATTCAACTAATAACCAATTTAATCATAAAATTTAACAAAACTAACTAAATAAAATAAAATTAACATATGCTTATACCATTCACATACAGGTTAACTAAGTTGCTCCTTGCTCTTGCCTAATCCCATCTGAGGGGCAAGGGATTGAGTAGATAAAGCTTATCAAGGTAAATCCAAATCTACAAAAGAATGAGTAGTCTGATAGGAAATGACATACAATTAATCTTTGATGTTTTAACAATATATAATCTAAGATCCTATGTTTGTATGCAGTTGCATCTGGATGCTCCAACAAAATTTCATTTATATCTATATATTTCTAAAAGCTGAAGCGTAGCATTTATTGTTGCTACGCTTTTGTTGAGCCACATTAGTGGCCACATCATTTGCCTATTTCCAACCATTTCTCTCCACTATTTCAAATCATAATATCCCTTTTACCTTTTCATCTCTTCATTACTCTCAACTTTAATGTCACTCTTCGTCTATCCCTTCCTCTTCCTTTTATTTTGGCTCTTCTTATTCCCATTCTATTACTTTAAATATGTGATTCTTTCTCCCATTCTATACATATTTTCTCACATGAAAAAGGTTATTACTTTCTCTCTCTCTCTCTTTCATGTTTTATTTTTGTGTGAATTTTTATTTTTTGTATTTCTACTTTAGATTGATGAATTTATGTGTTCTTTAGAATTCTACTTTGGGTTGATACAATTTGGTTTTATATTTTGAGTTTTTAAGTTATTATCTTTTTTCTTTTCTATGATTGTTAAATGTTATCCTATTGCATATAAAGATAGTTTATAAGAATATAATCTTATTCTATTATATAGCATTTGGATAATTTGATGTTTGACTCGTAACTATATTTTTTATTTTGACACTTCTTCTTCTCATTTTATTTTCTATTTATCACCCAAAAAAGGTAATTACTCTCTCTCTCTCTCTCTCTCTCTCTCTCTCTATATATATATATATATAAATAATTTATTCTTTATTGCAACTTTACTTTAGGTTGATGAATCATTGTATTTTTTTTATAATACTATTTTGGGTTAATATGATTTGGTAGTGTGTGTGTGTGTTTTAATTTTTAGTTTTCCATCACAAGTCTTCTCTCTTCCTCTTATAACTTTTGTTTGATTTTTTTTGACATAATACTTAGTTATTTTGTAAGTGAGATTTTGAATTTATATCAAAATAGAATCTTGGCTATGTATTTGAATGTGTCTATCAACTATTAAAACCGCCCAAGATGAATATGTATAGACACTATTTTTTGCTTTTAATTTTTCATTGATTTATTATTTAGTTATAACATCAAAATTAAAATAGATGAATACGTAAAGTTAAAACTGCATAAAATGAATTTGTAAAGCCAATATATTTATATATTTAATATTATCAAAAAATTAAAAGTAAAAAATAAATAATAAAAATAATAATGATGTGGCTAATGATGTGGTAGATGAGGAGGTTGAACAGGAGCAACAATAAATGCAATATGAAGGTCCAGTTAAAGGCAATTAAATCTTAATAAGTGAAAGTGTATGTAGTCAATTTTTTTTGTTAGATCATGTTCTCTTTACGTTTTTTTTTTTTTGAGGAAATTCTCTTTATGTTGTTATACAAATTATTTTCTTTCATTTCAATAAGTGAAGTGTTCAATTTTAGAAATAAAGTCTACTTTTTTTTCTATATATTATTTTAAATATTAAATTTATAATATGGTATAATCTCCTAGGAATTTTTGAGAAATATGTAGTTCCATCTCATGTATCTATATTAGTAAACAAAACCCAATCAATAGTTCGAAGTTACTCCTATGATACAAAAAATTATAAATATGATAATCTCTTTTAAGTGAATGAAAATTTTGAATAATATATTTGAAATTTAAACAATTTAGTTGTACAAGAAAAAAAATTAAGAAAATATAATCACAATAACATAATTTAGCCTAAAAAATGAATAATATCAATCAAAAAAATCCAAATAATAAAACGATGATATATTTTTTGGGATAGATAAATGAAAAATAATTTTAGAAATTATTTAATTTTTTGAGAGAAAAAATTATTTTCTACAGAATTTAAAGAACAAATTATATATTATACCATAACTACAAAATAATTATCAATTTTCACGCATTGCGTGAGTTTGCGACTAGTTTTAAAATAAAAGCCGCTCAAAATATTACAGTTCAATGTTCAACAATAAATCAAGGTTTTCAGACTTGGACCATTCATTGAACCATAAAAAGGAGAGGTTCAAGGTTTTTGAGGTCGAACCCAAGTTGAACCGGGGTCGAACCGTGATGACGTCATAATTAATTTAATAATTAATTTAATATAAATAAATATATTAAATTAGTATAAATAGAAAATTTAACTGAAATAATCCAATTAAATATAAATATCTATATTTCAAATATATATTTTCATATCATAACTTTTACAAGACAAATAAGAAATATCAAATCCTAAGCAAATTTAAATATAATATCTATTTATTTATATATTGATTAGTTAAACTTGTAATAATAATAATAATAATAATAATAATAATAATAATTATTATTATTATTATTATTATATAAGAATTAGAAAGACACTCAAATAAAATAAAATAAATTATTTAAATTATTTAATAATTTTAAATTGAAATAACTATTTAATAATTATTATATACTTAACTGTAAATATTAATTTAAATTAGAGCAATAATAGTACCATAAAATTTTATACAAATTTTGCCACAATTTGCCACGTGACGAGATGTGAGTGGTAGAGATGTAGACCCATAATTTTTTTTCAATACTCACTCTTTGCCATGTGTCAAATTATAGCAAAAAATTGTGTAAAATATTGTGATACTACGTTACTCTTAAAAGAATAATGCTAGAGATTCAAATTATTTTACAAATTTTTTTACAAACAACTGATGTGGTGAGTGATTATTGGTAAATAAAAATGTGATATTAATGGTAGGCCTATATGAAAACCAATAAGAGGTTGGTCACATCAACATTTTGTAAAAATATTGTAAAATAATTTGTGCAAGAGCATTACTACTCTTAAAAATACTTAAAATATTTAATACACCTAACAATGCATGTCACATCATGCTGGGCAGCTGAAAAAAAATCTGAATCTAATGGCTGAAATTTTTTTGCTTTTATTAAAAAATTACATCATTCCAATGTTAGCCACGTGAGGGAGTGCATGTCACATCATGCTGGCAGCTGAAAAAAAATCTAAATCTAATGGTTGAAATTTTTTTGCTTTTATTAAAAATTTAAAACCTTTCATCATTCAAATGTTAGCCACGTGAGGGACTTAGGAATTCAAAACTCAAAAGGAGTAACAAAGTAACACAAGAAAGAAAGAGAACACGTAGCACTGATAGCAGTAGTATTCAGCGAAAAAGAGGAATTACAGAGTGATCTCCATTAACGGAAAAAAGAAAGAGAAGAAGAAAAAAAAGAAAGAAAGAAGAAGAAGCAGCAGCAGGCGACGAAGGCGTGATCGGCGACTGTGTTGGCAATTTGCTGGCTGCTGCTTCAACTGGGCGCAGACCCTGTTTCGTTGTGTTCTTCTTCTTCCTTTTTTTTTTTTTTTCCTTACAAATCCCTTTGTTCAAGATCTAAAATTATCAGATCTCCTTCTGATCTTTGTTCTTCTTCGTGTTCTTTCATTTCTTCTAGATCTGATCATAACTTCATACCGGTGTATTGGCCAAAATTCACCGGAAAAGCTGAAACAAAAAGAAACCGTCCGAACCTCAAAAACCGGTCACGGTTCACAGAACTGGGCGGTCGGACCGCAGTCCGTGCGGGTTCCTGCTTTTTTTGCATAGAACGGTTCTTCACCCTAAACAGACTGTAAAGCTGAACGGTTCGAAGTTTTTCCGGTCGAACCGTACGGTCCGATCCGGGTTTCAAAACCTTGCAATAAATATGACTATGTTGTGCACCCATTGTTAGCCACTAACACCCAGTTTATTTCAAGAAGAAAGTATTAACATCATTTCAGCAAGGTAAAAAATACAAGTGAAAGAAAGAAAAGTGTGTGCACGCACGTGCTATGTCATGGGCTACTCTTTTATGCTAACCAGAGGAAATGAAATAGGAAAACCTTTTTATCCTAGAAAGCTTACTAATAAAAAAGAATGATACCTTGATATAAGTTTCCTACAGATCATAATTTTCTGTCAGTGTTAGGGAAATTTCATCCCAGCAAAACTAATCTATTTGAGGTGATCTGTAATGTATGTATACTCTTTCATTAAGCTCAAATAATAATCTTCTAATTAAGCTCAAATAATAATCTTCTAGTACTTCTTTGCCACCAAGAAGTCTAAATTATATTTTTGCTGAATAATGCAATCATCCAAGTCAAAGCTTGCGCTTTGTATGCATTATCTTGAAATCCTTCAGAACAACAGGTCAACAAAAAAGACTCGTGTAATTCCGCTCTCAGCTAGGCGAGCAGGTTGTCCTCCTCTCCTCTCTGTAGCATAGGTCATCTTCTCTCTCTGTGAGTGGAAGCGAGTGTTCCCTATAGTAACAACGTTACTATTAGGGCTAGGGTTTTTTTCGTTGTGGGGTTTGGGGATACAGTGTAGGTCTAGGAATGGAGGATCTCGCTCAAAGTTGGAAGAAGATGTCTCTAACTGATGAGGAGGAAACGAATGTTAACCTCTCAAGTGATAAAAAGAACAAAGGGTCCGTGCTGGCAGCGAAATTCTTTAAACATTGAGGCTGTGGCAAGAACATTCCGGCCACTGTGGCGGACTAGAAGCAGTTTCGAGATTAGCGATGCGGGGAATAATGTGTTACTAATAGCCTTTGAATTAGAGGTTGATGTTGAAAAGGTCTTGCAAGGAGAACCATGGGCTTTTGATCGGTACCTAGTTGCACTTCAGAAGTATGGTGGATCAACTCTGTTACAAGAACTTAGTTTCACCACGACGACCTTTTGGGTTCAACTACACAATTTACCATACTCCCTTTTGACTACTGAGGTTGCGCTAAACTTAGGGAAAACTATAAGTGCTGTCACCAAACCTAAGGATGTCTCGGAGATGAGAGGGGGTAATTTTATGCGTGTAAGGGTGGCGGTGGATATTACAAAACCCCTTTGTCGAGGAAGGAAGGAAGGTGACGTGGGACCAAACAGAGAAGGGTTGGGTCTCTTTCCTCTACGAACGTCTTCCTAATATCTGCTATTGGTGTGGGCATTTATCCCACGATGACAAGTACTGCGTGTTATGGCTCAGTGGCAAAGGCACACTTACGGCAGCTGACCAACAATTTGGCCCATGGATCAATTCAATCCTTTGAGAAGGGCAGTGATAGAAGTACAGGGTTTTGAGCGCTCAGGAAGTCAGGGGAAAGGTGCTTCCACCAACATCGATACGACGCAGGGCAGGCCCGAGGCTGTGAGGGATGGGATGGGACCATTAAGCACAGTGGACTTGACTGATAGTCCGGTGTCTTCACACATGGAAACCGAGGAACTCAGTGGCGGGGACCAAACCGTTGGTGGCGGTTTGCCCAGTCAACCACAGAACCTCGAAACATTAATTGGGGGCATTGATCGCAATATTAATTTTGTAACGGTTACGTTGAGTCCAAAAATTAACCATTTTGGACAATCAACAGAAAAGGAAAGAATCATCAGAGGATTGAATGCACCTGCAGTTAAGCCTAATAATAAGGATGACAGCGAGGAGGCTAGGGCTGGAGTGGGAGTAATCAATGTCGCAACGGTTGTAACGTCTAACCCTGAATTCAATTTTACAGTTGGCAAGGATGGAAGCCGCATGGGAGAGTGGTCAATGCTAGGGCAACAAAGGGACGAGGAAGGGGTAAAAACACAAAAAATCTACCACGGGTCACCAATCAAAAATTACAAAGGCCAATGGGGGTACATGTTGACGTGGAGGAGCATTCAGTACAGGTTGTTGGACCTAAATGTAAATGCAGTTCAAACAATACTGATGCAACAGAGGGATCGAATAAGAAAAGGAGGATGGAGATGGAAACAGAAACACTATGTGAAATCATGGTTAGACAAATAGGAGCGGCAGAGGTTGCTGAGCAATCCCGCCGGGCCTAATGACGCTCTTAAGCTAGAACTGCCAGGGGCTTGGGAACCTCTGGACAGTTAAAGCCTTGGAAAAGGTTATCGCAAAAGAGAAGCCCACAATTGTCTTCTTAATGGAGACAAAATCGAACACTAATTAGATGAAGAAAGTTCAAGAGAGATGCAAGCTAAAACATGGTTTCATAGTGCCAAGTAATAGTAAGAGTGGTGGTTTAGCATTATTATGGAAGGAAGACACTATTGTGGATGTTCAAACATTCTCTCAGACGCATATCGACGCATTGGTGGATGGAGGAGTGGGAGTAGGGTGGTGGCATCTCACTAGATTTTATGGCAACCCAGACACAAGTAAGAGACCCGAATCATGGGCCAAGTTGAAATATTTGGAAGGCACGTCAACCTTGCTGTGGCTAGCAATTGGAGATTTTAATGAGTTGATTAGCTTGTCGGAAAAGGAGGGAGGAAGTGCAAGGCCGAGACAGCAAATGCAGCACTTTATCGATACAATTGATTTCTGTGGATTCAGAGAGGTGAGCTATATTGGTCCAAGGTTCACATGGTTATATCAGAAGTCTGATGGTTCACGGATCCGTGAAAGGCTCGATAGGGCCTTGGCAACGATGGAGTGGTTGACTCTTTTCCCGGCAGCTAAACTGTTTTATCTCACTTCCTCGGCCTCTGACCACTCCCCTTTGGCCCTTCGGACGGTGCAAAAATCCCAGAAAAGAAGGACAAAGAAAATTTTTAGGTTCGAAGCGATGTGGCTAAAGGATCAACGGTGCGAAGAGGTGGTGCAAGCGGCCTGGAAGGAGGGATTATCCATGAGTTCAGAATTCAAACTTGGGAAATGCATTGAAACTTGCTGAACCAGATTAGAGAGATGGAACAAGACAGAATTCGGTCATGTAGGTAGAAAGATTGCGGAATTACAAAAGCGTCTTGAGTGGATTGAGCTTCAACCCACAAATTCGGTTATGATTCAGCTTATGCGAGACACAAGGATTGAGCTGAATGGATGGCTTGAGAGGGAGGATTCCATGTGGCTCCAACGTTCAAGACTCACATGGTTTCAAGAGGGGGATAGAAACACACGGTTTTTTTCACTCAAAAGCTTCAGCAAGGTACCAAAAGAACCTGATTGAAGGATTGGTAGATGCAGATGGGGATTGGCAAGAAGAGGAGCATAATATTGAGAAGATTGTGGTGGACTACTACAAAAATTTATTCACCACAAGCTGCCCAACCGACTTCAATGAACTTCTAGAGGCAGTGGAGACGAAAGTAACATCAGCCATGAATCAAAGGCTCATTAGAGACTTTACAGCAAAGGAGGTTGAACAAGCACTTAAACAAATGCATCCCCAAAAAGCCCCAAGCTCGGATGGTATGCCCGCTTTGTTCTTCCAACACTTCTGGTCTACTAGCGGCGACGAGGTGACTAAAACGGTACTAGATTTCCTTAACCTTGGTGTTTTTCCTCCCAATTTCAATGAAACACACATTGTATTAATTCCTAAGGTCAATAACCCAAAATTGGTGACTGATTTTCGACCTATTAGCTTGTGTAACGTTGTGTATAAAATTGCATCGAAGACTATAACTAATAGACTCAAGAAGATTCTCCCTAATATTATTAGTGATACTCAAAGTGCCTTTGTAAATGGTAGGCTTATCACTGATAATGTGATTGTTGCTTTTGAGACCATGCACCATATTAGTTAGAAAAAAGAAGGGAGGGTGGGGGAGATGGCACTTAAACTTGATATGAGTAAGGCCTATGATAGGGTGGAATGGAAATGTCTAGATAAAATCATGGAAAAATTGGGTTTTGATGTAAAGTGGAGAAGGATAGTAATGCAATGTGTAACTTCTGTAACTTATGCTATAAAGATCAATGGGAATCCAAGGGGCCATATTGTACCTACTAGGGGAATCCGCCAAGGAGACCCCTTATCATCTTATCTTTTTCTATTATGTGCAGAAGGTTTGTCAGCATTAATAAAAAAGTTGGTAGCAGATGGACATATGGAGGGGATAGCTATATGCTGGGGAGGCCTAAAGCTCTCCCATTTGTTCTTTGCCGATGACAGTTTGATTTTCTGCGAAGCTTCCCTATCAAAGTGCAACTCCCTACAACGAGTTTTACGAGTATATGAGCAAGCTTTTGGCCAACAGCTGAACCGGGCTAAAACTTCATTGTTTTTTTAGCAAGAACACTCCTTGTGATGTCCAAGAGGAGATAAAAATTAGGTTTGGGGCTCAAATCATTAAACAGCATGAGAATTACCTTAGACTACCATCTCTAGTAGGGAGAAACAAACAAAGTACTTTTAAAAGCATCAAAGAGAAACTTGGGAAGAAATTGGCGGGGTGGAGAAAGAAGATGCTATCCAAAGCAGGAAAAGAAATCCTTATCAAAGCAGTGGCACAAGCTATCCCAACTTACACAATGAGCTGTTTCGAACTACCTGACTCTTTTTGTGGCGATTTGACAAGCATGATTCAGAATTTTTGGTGGGGTCAACAAAGGGATGAAAAGAAAATAGCATGGATGAGTTGGGACAAGTTATGTGAATCGAAATCTTGTGGTGGTATGGATTTCAAGAAGATTAAACAATTCAATTTGGCTCTCCTTGCAAAACAGGGATGAAGACTCCAAACAAAGCACAACTCTCTCGTTTACCAAGTTCTTAAGGCTAGGTACTTCCCACACTCTGATTTCCTTCATGCTGCTATCGGCAACAACCCCTCCTACACTTGGCAGAGTATTTTGGCTGCCCAACCACTGGTCCGAGAAGGTACGAGGTGGAGAGTTGGTAATGGCAGGGACATAAGGATTTGGGAGGACAAATAGCTACCCACGGCCTCCACGCATAAAGTCTGCTCACCTCGATTATTTTTGGACTCTGATACACGGGTCTGTTAACTGATTAAGCCTGAGTCTGCAAGTTGGAATGCGGTGCTCATTGATGCTCTGTTCTACCCACAAGAGGCAGAAGTAATTAAGGGGCTGCCATTGAGCTTTCGGCTCCCAAGGGACAAGCTAATTTGGACAGCATCTACAAACGGCCTCTTCAGTGTGCGTAGTGCCTATTCCCTTACAGTAAAACTATCCAAGCCCGAGATGGAGGGCACTAGTACAGGTAACAATCAGGTGCAACAATTTTGGAGAAAACTATGGGGCCTTCCAGTACCACATAAGCTGTGTCACTTCGTGTGGAGAGTGTGCAGGGAGATGCTACCTGCCAAGTCCAACCTCATGAAGCGACAGGTATTGCAAAATGGCACATGTGATGAGTGCAGTGCGAGGTGGAGACTATTGAACATGTGCTCTGGAACTGTCACAAAGCCAGGGAGACCTGGGCGCTCTCAAAGGTGGTTGCCCCGATGGGAGGAGAGGTGTGTGGGTCTTTCCACGACTTTCTATGGCACTTGGTGATGACTGATAGGGTGGAGGAGTCCAAAATAGCCCAGATTGTCACAATCGGAATGAGGTCAGGACTGGTGGGAAGCGAAAATCGGGGAGAGAAATAACTACCTGGGCAGCCACATACTTGGTGGAGTACACCACTGTAATAGTGACACCATGCGCACTGGTACCCACGGAGGAGTTGAAGAGCTCATGGTCACCACCACTGAGCCCTCTGTTCAAGGTTAATGTCGATGGAGCTGTTTTTTCCACACAGGGGGCAGTGGGTATTGGAGTGATTATCCGAGATGAAAAAGGAAGGGTGGAGGCAGCTCTGAGCAAGAGGATCGAAGCTCCGCTGGGGGCACTAGAGGTAGAAGCTAAAGCCTTTGAGGCAGGTATCCTATTCGCGAAGGATATCAGAATTCAAGAATTTATATTGGATGGTGACTCTACTGTTATATACAGGGCTCTATGTGAAGCTTCTAGCCCCCCAGCAGATGTAGAACCTCTTATTGAAGGCATGCACACACTTTGTAAGGACTTTCGCCGAGTGGAATTCTCTCATGTACGTAGACAAGGAAATAGACCAGCCCACTTATTAGCTAAACATGCTCAAAACATTGTTGATTTCAGTACGTGGATTGAAGAGAATCCTTACTTTATTGAGCAAGCTCTTATCCATGATGTAATAGCCTTTTCGTATAAGTAATGAAATTTTAATATTCACATCAAAAAAGAAAAGAATAGAAAAGAAAAGCTTGCGCTTTGTATGCAGGACCAATTAAATTCTTCTGTGCAACTGCTCTAACATAAGGTCAATAAAATAATGGACCATGAGAATGACTACTAACAAATAATTGGTCAACCTCTTCACCTACAATTTCATAATTACTCTCATTATTATGAGAGAATTTATTCTAAATGTATAAGGTACCAAAGAAACAAGGGAACACTTATTTTCATTTCATATGGCTTTTAAAAAATCAATAATCTCGAACATTACCAGAAATTGGGAGATTTCACTACTTCTACATAATTACATGACATTTTCAGGAAAGCCTAATGTAGTCATTGCATCATAGTAGAGTTGAAACTTATCAAAACAGTAATTAGACAATTTTTTACACTAATCATAATAGAGAATGGACATCTAATGCACCTGTATTTTATACATGCTAATGTAGTTTTCACACGGCCTCCATCTATAAATCTGCAGGGGGTCATAAATTGATCATACCAATCTTGTCTACCTATATGTAGTATTGAGAGAGAGAGAGAGAGAGAGAGAGAGAGAGAGAGAGAGAGAGAGATCATTACTCTCAGCTCATAGTCCTCCATGTCCTGAATACTTTATTGAATTATTTTGAAAGCACTCAATGCTGAACAAACATACCAATCATCAGATCTGCACTGCATACAGAAATGTTTTCTCTACTATTAACCTCTTCACTATCTATAACAAATCATTTCAGACAGCTTGGCACATATTTATTTCTATATGACTAATATTTTATATATAAGCAACAAAATGGAGCAAATAATTTTCTAATGAAACTAGAAAGGATAAATGACAATTCACCTAGGTATAAGAATCCTAGACATAATCTCAGAGGTTACAATTTCTCCTGATCTCAAGACAACCGACTATGTTCAAGTAGAACCTTTGTATTATTACATTGCTTCCTCAAATGTTTGTATCTATGCCGCAGAGCATCTTTCTGATGGTGAGACCAAACTTCCCATTGAAGGTCTGACCATTTCAATACAAGCCTCGACCATGAATCCATCACCAACTTTATTCCCATTAAGCACTTGGTATAGTAACAATTCAAAGAGGTAATGATCCAGTTTTTATATCAGATTTATTCTTGGACATTCACCATCAGCACAGGAATGGCCTTCTTTTATGCACCAACAGGAATGATAAAATTTATTTATGGGGGGATAACAATTCATTTAACAAAGCATTTGAGAATGCACTTGCTGGGATAGGGTAATTTATTGTGACACATAATTCTGAAAGGTAGTATTTATCACTGACTAACTAAAATGAAAAAAAAAGAAAAGAAAAAAAAAAGAAAAGAAAAGAAATACATGTGAACAAAGCAGTAGCTAATGAAAGGAAAACTACTGGAGAAAATTTTCTTTAAAAAAAATGATTTTACAACTATTTGATATGGTTCTTAGAAAAGAACAAAATATAATTATCAAATGAATCAATCAAAAAAAAAAGGGGAAATTGAACTTCAGTTTATCTTACATATTTGCCACATGGATCAGCACACTGAAGAGAAAAGGAAAATGGGTCAGCGAAAAGTACTCTAAAAAGAGCAATCCAGCATCCTTTTGTCAAATATAATTTCTGCCAATTACAATGTCCACATTTGTTCAATCAGCACATTCCAAACTGCCTAAAACATAGTTTATAGCAGCAACCACAAACTTATTTTGCCATGAGAAGAGAACCTACCTTATAGCCCTGAACACCTCCTAGTACTCTCCCACCAAAATGAAGTCACTTGAACCCATTTATATTTTTAATTTGGGAGCCTCAAAGCAAAGAAGCAGACAACTAAGATAGCTTAGCTCAGTTGTACATCCCACAAGATGATGATTGGTCCATCGAGAAGTGTGAATCTCCTATAATGCTGAAAATGCCAGTCAGGGGTCTGTTCACAAGAACTAAGAATTTCACAGTGGAGAGTGGAGGCATAAGCTGAAGTCCATCTTGCCCTGTAATGATATCTGTTAAAAACAAAGAAATTTGAGAAGTGTCGCGCCAGTACACAAAATATAAAAACAAAACAGAGCATCTAGAATGCAATCCAAATCAACATTCATGTATCACAAGTTCCACCTTGCCATTCTTCTCAATAGACCCATATTACTGGCTACCATTGTGTTCTTATTTCCAAACATAATTTTTAAAAAATAAATAAAGAAAAAAGCTAATTTCTGAAAGAATTTTCTTTTCTAAACTTTTAAAGGTAAGAAAAGTCAGTTTCACACTGTAGTGAAGTAATTTATATGTGTAAAATTTTCCCAAAGCTTCTTCTCATTCTTATTTTTTTTAATATCGAGATAATAGAAAAATATTAATAATTACAAATAGCTGTACATTGGAAGCATTTAATCCCCACCAAATTAAAGCAAATGACAGAGATTTCTAATCCATACTAATATATTCCAAAAAAACAAAAAGGTTTACACCATTTAATGATACCATACTAATTCTTACTTATTACCTAATTTTGTAGATCCATTACTCCTAGGTTAGAGCATTGGACGAGTTTTATTAATTAATTCTATTATTTATTTTACCTTTCATTTTCTTAGGTTCCCAATGTTGCTTAAATTTTTTTAGTATGAATCTAAGACTTGTGCAGATTATCAACAAAAAAAAAAAAAAAAAAAGTGCATGACTTGTGCGGAGTGCACATCAGAAATCTAAGTCATATGCTTAAAAGATGATTCCATAATTATATATGTTCATTATAATATTTTTCAACAAGCTATTAAAACCTGTAAGGGTATGTAAATGAGTTTATGTGTGGTGAATTTTAGAATTCCTAATACAGTTCTTGTTTCGTTAACTCTAAATACAAATACACATCTTCCTCTTCCTTCATTAACTTTGAAAAATGTCTTATGTGCAAGTCCTTTCACTATCTCCAAAGTAGGATTTTTCTTCTATTACCCATTTCCTATCTCACATATACATCCTTCTACCTATAGATCCATATATATAAAATATTCAAAATAATTTGTTTTAACTTTTTAAATACTATGATTATTGTATCTTAGAAGAGGGCGTGTCAATAACCGCTTAACCGCTTACTGTATCCTTTCTAAGATTTTAAACGACCCCTAGTTAAATGCTTACTTCTACCAAATCCAGAAGACCTCAGTTGCTAGTTGGCAACTACCACTCTGCCCCTTCAAATCTCATTAGAAAATGTGCTCAACTAATTAAACCAATAATTCCAATTCAGCACAAGTAATCTCGAGTATGAACAAGCAATGTTGATCTTCATCAATATAAAATATTATTTTCATTTTGTCTTTACTTGTCCATTGAGTTGCAGAACTTTATGCTTTTTGCTAAAAGAATTTTGAAAACTTCTTTGCCATTAAAAGGAATGCAACTCATCAACAGATCATATTACTAAATTCTTTCATTAGTTCTGTTCTTTTGTTTGCATTACTATATCCTTTCAAATTGGCTCAATACCCCTTTAATGATGAGCGTGTTAATTTAGGTAGCGTTTGGATACTGATGAAAGTGACCGCGTTTGTGTTTTTGACGTTTTTTTTTTTTTTTTTTTTTTGAGAAGTCAGTTTTTACATGCACTGCACTGTTCAGTGGGTCTCGTGCACTGTTTACAGGAACCACAAACCTCTTTTTCAACAAATTATTTTGCTACAGTTCACGGCACTATTCACGTGAATAGTGGGTCCCGTGCACTATTCACGTGAATAGTTCACGTGCACTGTTTACGGCACTATTCACATATTTAAAAATTATTTTGCTACAGTATTTTCAGTTTTTAGCAAAATAAGCGGTATCCAAACAGACGCTTAATGAAAGAGAGTGCCAAGTGACAAAGATGCAAATCAAACAATACAATTAAAGAGAGAGACATACTCTGGCATTCAGCAGCTCAAAAGAAATCAAACGAAGATGATGCAAAGGAAAACAGTTTAAAAGTAATAACAGTACCTTGCCATGTTTCCTTGAAATTTGATCAAGAGGTTTTAATTTTCTTTGACTGTGGCTATGAATTGAAATTGGAATTATCGTTCACCGAGGGACAGGCCAGTGAAGAGGAACCCAAAATAAACCCATGTCCAACAGTTAAGTCAAATCCCAAATCAAATTCAGACCCACGTATCACATCTATTGGAAGCTCTAAATTAGATGGCAAAGAAAGGTGCACAATGTCATCAGGGACAGTCTAAGTCATTAGATGATTTGCATTCATAGGGATAGGCAGTTGATGACAATACCAAATCGCAGCCATCATTGAGAAAGCCCTTCAAACTTGACAAAACAAAATCACAAATGCATTCTATATGGACTCCTATCACCTCTTTAGTCTTTGTGCTTTTGAACGTTTGTTTACATACCAGTTACCACTGATGGAAATGACAACATGATAATCAGATCCAATGGGCAAGAGACAACATATCTTTGTGTAAATTCCATCAGTTAACTAACAAATAAATTATTGTACCAACAAATGTCTTTCATTCTTAGTTTCACCTGAATGACAAAAGAACAACAATATTCTACATACCTCCATTGATCCCCTAATTTGCTAATCATCTCATCTCTTTTTTTCTTTCATGGTAAGCCTTGCCTTAACTGAATCAAAATCTGCCACTTTCTAGATGCTGCAAAAACACCATGAAAAGAATAATCACACAAAACCCACAAATAACTTGACCCAAACATAGATGTCACTCAATCTGGGCATTGATAATCAAAGGTCATTCACATACAAAAATATCCTCCTTTAATTAAGATGTTGCACAGCCTAATATTGAATGAGAATGACGAGCAAACCAGTCTAGGGAAAAAAAAAAAAAAAAAAAAAAAAAAAAAAAAAAAAACAGAGCAATCCGAATTGCTAGTGTGAAAGAACTAGACTTATTTTCAAATTCAACTAGAAGTGGATGCAACTACATCTTATCGTAATGCAAAAACTTTAAGCACATTTTTATTCATACAAAAAAATTGTCCAACTAGGAAAAAAAAGCCAAGAAAACAAAATGATAGTTCAAAGTCTGCAATGTTTGAATAAAAAGAAGGGTAGCCATGATTCTTAAGGCAACATCTTAAGCAGAAAATGTATTAAAAAAATGTTCAACTAGTAAAAACACTGACCCATGCATAAGATTTCTCATTTGTTAGAAGCATAGTTACATATTTATTTAAATACCCAATTAGAGGCCAACTTCTAGGAGTGACAGCTTACCAATGCCAAATATTCTTACCCTGCAAAGCTATAAGCCATGCGATGATATTTATTGATCAAATTACTAATTTCCCTTCATTGCTTCTATTCTTTTCTTCACATTACCATATCCTTCCAAATTGGGGTTGGTACCCTTTATGAATGAGGGCGTTAATTTAGCGAAAAAAAGCGAGAAGTGATAAAGATACCCAAAGATGCAAATCAAACAATACGACTAAAGAGGGAGAAATACTTTTTTCATTCAACAAGGCAAAAGAAATTGAACAAAAACTATGCAAAGGAAAACAATTTCAATTTAATAACAGTACCTTGTCATGTTTTCTAGGAATTTGATTAAGAGGTTCTCAGTTTCATCAACTGTGGACGTGGATTGATGTCGGAATCATAGTTTGCAGAGGGATAGGCCATTCAAGATGAAGCTAAATCAAACCCATCTCCAAAAGTTGAGTCAGATCCCAAACCCAAGTCAGACCCATTTGTCACATCTAATTGAAGCCCTGAATCAGTTGGCAAAGAGAGGTGCCCAGATTCATGAGGGACTAGAGGAGGTTGACATTGTGTTACAGCTGAGTCATTATATGAAAAGTACTCCGATTAAGACAATTAAAATGATAAACTATTCAAATAAAATAAAAAACCATAGTTGTCAAAAGGTGAATCTCATAAATAAGAAAGTAAGAAACCATGATTTTCCCTTTTTTAAGGGAACAAAATCCATTCCTGAGATTTTAAGTCACTCCTAATGAAATGCGCTCTCCCAAAAGCTTAACCCTCAACTTTGAAATTGTACCAAATTTAACAGGGCAGTGACTTAGAGTAGACTATATAATTCTAAAATTTCAACTCAGCGATCCACTCCTACTCCGACTTCTAAATTTTTCATACATATAAATATATATATATATATATATATTTATATTATAATACATAGTGCATTGTTTTGAATGAAGTCTTCTAGCGGAAAATCAAAGGGACCATGACCATTCCATCAATTAAACCTTAACTTCCTAACAACATTGAGTATTTCAGAACTAATACCACTGAGCCCCTTCAAAAACCCATAACTAAAATGCTAAACTAATTAAAACCAATAATTCTAATCACTACAAGTAATCTCTTGACTATGGCCAAATAGATGTTGATCTTTGTGAGTCTAAAAAAGTATAGGCCTTTGGACCATATTTGTCCATTAACTTGATAAATTAAATGCTTTATCTCTTATAGATAATATTGAAATCTCTTTTACCATCGCAAGAAATAGAATTCAACAACAATATGAGAAAGACCCCCAAAGATGCAAATCAAACAATGCAAAACACAGGATTGAATTTTCAATGTAAAGATGACGCAATGGAAAATAGTTTCAATGTAAAAATAATAACTGGGCATCTTTTTAAAAAGGGATTGGCTATTGAAGAAGAAACCAAATCAAACCCATTACCATCAATACCCAAACGTAAGTCAAGCCCATTAGATGTCATCAGGGACTAGAGGAGGTTGAAGGGTCTCCTGCGTCTGAGTCCATTGAGACACTAGAAGTGGCGCAAGAAGGTAGTAAAGGTGTGAACATAGTGTCTTCATCAACATTTTGAGAATTGTGTTGAATGATAACGGAATTTTGAGGAGGACATATGCATTCCACATGTACCCCTATCCTTGCAATCACAAGAGCGTATTTTCCGGTTTCACTTGTCCACTGATCGATTTTACATAAAATCTCAACATGATTCCGATCACGTTGCATCAAGTATCCAAATTCCCTCAGTAATTTGCTATGAGGTTTACCGCAAAAGAGCAGATGATCACAATTAAATTCATAAAAATGCATTCTAACCATGCGACGTCGCTTACGACTATTGGTAGAAATGTGGATATCACAAACACACTTGATTCTATCATCACGAAGAGAACCGTACTTATCATTAGTAGTGTAACTGTCCTTCAACGGAATTAGATGAAGAGCAACACAAACCTCGGAAAACAATATTTTGAAAAGCCACCATAAGAATTGCACTTTGCTTGTCTACCAATCCCCACACCCTTTGGAAATTGTACGTTACCAAAAAGCAAGAGTCGGTGAAGATGTTGCAATTTATAAATGCTACTTGGAAGATGATACCAATTGAAATGGGAACCTTTCTTTAATCGCTCAAGCCCAGAGAGATTCCCAATTGATGGAGGAAGCTCTAAAGGCAGTGTGTTCCAGACTTAGATACTTCAAATTTTCCATTTCCTGTGAAATATTGGGGAAACTCTTAACCCTTTTGCAACCACGAAGCCATAAATATTTAAGAGATTTCATCACAATACAGCTTGGAAGAATTTGAAGTTCAACGCAACCCCGAAGGTCCTAGCTTTCAAGCTTAACAAGATATTCAATAGAGTCATGAATCTTGAATAATTTTCTACAGTCACGAAGATCCAATTTCTTTATGTTTGGAGTGCACTTGATAAGTCTGGTAATTCCCTAACGTGTTGATTGGAATTGAAATTCATATATGTCAAGTTTTTGCATTGTATCCTCTGTAGAAAAAGAAAATCAAAATTTTTAACTCCAACAAACGTTATTAAAATATAGTTTAATAAAGTAATAATAATAATTTATAAATAAATAAAAATGATTATACCTTCAAAAGCTTGTCCAATGTAACCCGACTTTCTGGCATGTTGAGTGCAATGAGTTTTTGAGGATCAAAATTGGATGGTAAGGAAGATAAAGGAAATCCAGACCAATCAAGAACCCTTAATTCATTAGGAAGATATTGAGACCACTACAAATATCTACATTATTAACCATGAGGAACTTGAGATTTTTCATCTTTTCAAGACATTTAGGTTCTAATTTCATCTTTGATGGTTCGAGTGAGCATATCATTATGCCTCGAATTTTTTCAGATTCCTAATTAGACAAAGCACCAAGTCAATCAGATTATACAATAAATTCACCAAAAGCATAATGATGGTTAAATTTAAACAAAAACTAAACTAATAAACTTAAATTTTCTTCAACATTTAAATGGAAAATAATCACTACATTTTCCATTTGAACAAAGGTAGAAAATGAACCAAGATAATTCATACCGTATTTTTAGTTAGTATTTTATGAACATCCTCATAACACCATAGCCTACTGCACTCTCCGGGCATTTGGGGTGATTCTCATCGAATAATGTCCCTACCCATTTGTTGTAGCAAGTCATGCTTCAACAGTTTATCATATTGATCAATAGTTATTAGACACTTATCGATAAGTTTTTGAATTCCATAAATTGGATGTAAATCGCAAGCATCCAATATATCGACAACATATTCCTTAAGAAATCCCTTAAAGAAGCATGCAATATCAAGGAAAATATTTTTTTTCAATTTCATCCAATCCTTCATAACTTATCTCAAGTATTTTTTGAATTTCTTTGTTAGGAATTCTTTTATACTTATCTACTGCACTTCTCCATTGAGGTTTCGTTCTTCCATTCAAATCAGCACCCATTATTACTAGAGCTAATGGGAGTCCTCCAGCATATTGTATAACTCTATTTGCAAGTTCCATATAATCTTCTTTAGGTTTGTTGCTTTGGAAGGCATGCATACTAAGGAGTTCAAGAGCTTCATCTTGATCTAATTCCTTCACCTCATAGGTTGAACAACATTTTCTAAGAGGAGCTATCAAGTTTTTGTCTCTTGTTGTTATAATGATTTTGCTTCTAGAAGCAAACCAATCACATCTTCCAAGCAAATTCTCTATTTGGATCCATTTATCCACATCATCAAGAACTAAAAGGATCCTCATAAATGAAAGTCTTTCCTTTATCATATGGATTCCTCTAGATTTGTTACTCATCTTTAAATTTGTATCCCTTAAGATCTCAAAAAGAAGTGTCTCTTGTAGTTTGATTACACCATCATTTGTCCCCGATCTTTCTCTTAAATTTTCTAGATAACAAAATCCATCAAAATGATCACAAATTCTATTAATAATAGCTTTTGCAATTGTTGTCTTACCTATTCCACCAGGGCCATAATACCTATTATATGACCATCATTTGACTTAATATCTAAAAGAATGGTTTTTACACGATAATTTATTCCAACAGGGTATCGTGCAACAAATAATGGCGTGCGATTAAATTTAGAATTTGAGATCTCTTCAACAATTCTATGGATAAATTTGAACTTGCTGCAACTGTCATTCACATAATATATATATAAATATATATTTATATATATATAACGAGTTAGACTAGAAAATAGAAACGTGAAGATCAACTAAATTAAAGATGTTCCGCTTGTGCATAAAAATTTTAAATATTGACAATTAAAGTAAGTGGCTTGTATTAATTCCCATATATATGACATTCAATTTAAACATAAATATGCAGGCATAACATAAATTGAAATTAATAGAATATTATTGTTTAGAAAATTTATTCATATATAGAATTTATGGAGAATTGCCAAATGCCCTTTTCGGGCAAAAAAAGCAGCATTTTGCCCATTTTCCCAAACTAATTAGGGAAATGCCCATCTTTTGAAACTCGATTTTCTCAAAATTGAGTTATAAAAAAAAAATTTGGAGCCCTATAGTGGCGTTTTAAGAAGCCTATAGTAACGTTTTAAGGACCTATAGTGACGTTTTAAGGACCTATAATGGCGTTTTGTAACTCGAGCTCCATGAAGTCGAGTTACATGCAATTTTTTTCCTTTTTTTTACCTATAACTCGAGTTCATGGAGCTCGAGTTACAAAACGCCACTATAGGTCCTTAAAAACGCCACTATAGGCTCCTTAAAAACGCCACTATAGGGCTTAACTCGATTTTGAGAAAATCGAGTTTCAAAAGAGAGGCATTTCCCTAACTAGTTTGGGAAAGAGGGCATAATGCTGCTTCTTTTGCCCGAAAAGGGCATTTGGCAATTTTTTCCTAGAATTTATATGTGTTTATATTTAAAAAAATGACTAAATAATTAATAAGATACTTGAATTGATCATTTGACTACTTATTTCAAGTTTGAAAGTTAAAGACTTCAAAGACCATAAATAAAAGTGTAAATTGAAGGAAAGTATGGTTATTTTGATCAAAATGAGTTAACATTGAAAACCAAACCGTTCGAGTAAAACCATGTTTTTTTTTTTTTTTTTTTTAAGTCAAATTTTCATGATTTAATCAGTTTTTTTTTGGTTGTGAAACACTTTTTATGGTTGTGAAACTAAAGCTAAAGTTTCTGTCATTACAACCCAAATTTTCATATTGTTTACCAGTTTGACGGTTCAACCCTTAATTCGGTGCGATTCTGAGTACTATACGTCTAGAATGAAGTTGCATGGAAAATCTAAGTTACTGATAATTGAAACTTGTTAAAACTCACATTTAATACTAGAACTAAATTATTAAGGATATTTTGGAGAAAATTTGTAAATAAATAATATGTGGGAAAAAGAAACTCCTATATATATATATATATATAAATGACACTCCTATTTAATTAGCATGGTTTTTTTTTTTTTTTTTTAAATCCTTCTATTTCAACATTGCTAGCTAATTAACCTCTACAGTCACGAATATGAAGAAAAAAGAAACATACATAATTTGGCCAAAAGACTAACATTGATAAATTAGTGGTAATTGTTGTTTAACAAGAAAATTAGTGATCATAACAGACCAGTGAAAGTTATAAAAAGTACAATAGTTGTCATTAAATACATACCCATGCCTGTAATGCCAACCAGATATATTAGCGGTTTCATGGAGAGCTTTTCTCCATCTTTCTACTTTCTTGCTATCCTTATGTTTTATTTCATGTTTAGCTAGGGCTTCTCCGAACTTCCACTTTTGGGAATGTATTTCTGATGGACCCACCTTGTAAAAACCCGGACGCACCAACTGGTCATTCTTCTTACACTCAACAATCTTGGTAAGCTCATCCAAACACCAAGTGGATGATGCATAGTTTTCAGAAAATACAATTATTGACATCATTGAATTCTCAATGGTTTTAAGAAGCTTTGTAGAAATTTCTTCTTCCCTTGGAAGCTTATCATCAATAAAGGTGTGAATACCTCTTAAATGCAAAGCGTCATACAAATGGCTTATAAAACCAAAACGGGTATCTTCACCTCTAAAACTCAAGAAGACATCAAACTTCTTGAGTTGGTGGGCGAAAGAAGAAGATAAGGCTCCTTCGCAGGCCACAAGAGCCATTGAGATTTATGCGCAAACAATTGTAAAGATCTGAAATGAGAAGAAAGAAAACTGTGAAGGGATTGCAATATGATTGAGGAAAGTGAATGACAAATTAGGAAGGAGTGAATGCAAGCAAGAGGAACCTTTAAAGGTGGCTTGTTTTCGGTGTGTCCAGCAAATATTTGAACTTTAAAGTTCCATATTCATGCCTTTTACATTGCTTTTGGTGTGACCAATAACTCTTTGAACTTTCCAAGAACCATAGATGCTTTTTTTTATTGCAATATCATGCAAGTTCCTAAAAGTGTTGCTGAAAAAAAGGAGGTTGAAAATTGGGAGGATGATTATGTTCATATTCATGCCTTTTACAAAGTGCCATATTCATGCCTTTTACATTGCTTTTGGTGTGACCAATAACTCTTTGAAGATTATGTTCTGCACTAGGGCTGGCTCAAGGTTTTGAAGATTATGTTCTGCACTAGGGCTGGCTCAAGGTATTGTGGGGCCTAAGGCGACAACTTTAAGTGAGGTCTATTCTTATAATTTGAATATTTATTTAACTTTTGGTTTTTTTTTTCATTTAAAACTTATTTTTTTAGAAAAAAATTTCAAATTAAAACGAACCTATCACATTACTCAATGACTATACAACTAAAATAAACACTATTTATTGAATGAAGTAACCAAATACTAAAAAATTATGATTGAAAAGTTTAATAAAGTTATATATTTGATATTTCTAAATAGAATTTGAGTATATAAATTTATTTACTAGTGTAAGGTTAATGAGTTCTTTTAACATTTATGTGTGAAAGATTAAATGATTGACCCATCCAATGAAAATATTTTTCTTTAACTAGTTTTTCTTTGATAAAAAACAACAACTTTTTATTTATTGGTGAATATTTAGGGCTTAATTAATACTCCCTCCGTCCCACTTTGTTTGTCCTCTATTCCATTTTGGGATGTCCCAAAATATTGTCCTGTTTCTAAAATAAAAGTTATTAGTTTACTAATGTTCCTATTATACCCCTAAGCCTCATTAAGAATAACTCTTTTTAAAAAAAGCTGATAAATTTATTTAAAGGTAGTTTTGTAAACTTATATATTTTTATAAGGCAGACAAGACAATAAATGATGTTCCCTTAAAATATTTGACTTTTCAAACATGACAAACAAAGTGGGACGGAGGGAGTACTTCTATTGGTACAAGAATATCTCTATTTGTAAAAATTTAGGGGCCTTTTTTCATTGGAAGCCTTAGGCGGTTGGCTATTTGGCTCACCCATTGAGCCGGCACTGTTCTGCACCCTACATTACGCACCAACATATAGTTTACTTCATGAAGACTATTAATCATTTCATCAAGGGGGAGAGAAAGAAAGAATGTGCGTGCACGCACACATGTTTACCATATCGTGGCATGCTCAGTGCTCTTTAGTGATAACCAAAGGAAACAAAAGGACATAACCCTTTATCCTAGCAACATTACTAGGACTGTCCAGCGGGTAAAAGACCCGACCAAACCGCCCGGATCCGACCGACCCGAGGTCCAGCGGGTGGACCCGAAGTCCATGGTGGGTCGGTTTCGGTTCCTTCTCTAATAAAACCCGAAAAATCGGTTCGGGTGGCGGGTTAATGGGTTAAAAACCCGCAGAGTCCGACCCGAACCGATGGTTTAAGATTAAAAAAAAAAAAAAAAAAAATTATATATGTTGTTACACGCGTGAAGTCTGAAACTCTGAATGGGAAAGTGGAGTGATTGGACTAAAAGATGATTTGTTTAGTGCTACACGGCAAGACTGCAAGGGTGATGGGACTAAAAGGCTAAACCACTGAGTAATATCCATCCCTAAAACCACTTGTTCCCACAGTTTCCACGCATAGAAAGCTCATATCACACTGTTTCCACTCAAAGAAAATCTTCTGCTGAAACGGCTACACTTCAGACTGAAGATATGGAACGGCTACACTTCAAATCAGATGGAAAATTTTTACTTCCCCATGCCCATGGTCATGATTCATGGTTTAGGTTTAGGGTTTCAAGACTCTACCATGGTCATGAATCACTTCCCCATGCCCGAGTCTCGGCTACACTTCAAAGTTCAAATCAAAAACCAAATCAGATTTCCTTTCTCTACTCGGCTAACTCTCAAGTCTCAACCCTCATCTCTCTCTCTTATAAATTGGTCTTCTCTGAGTTCTCACCTTTCTCTCTGCTCTGTGGTCTCTCTAGTCTCTAGTGATTTCAAAATCTCTCTTTTTTATTTTGAAACAAACCAAGTCCTTTACTCCTTTACATCAAAGATTCAAAATCTTTCTAGTTTCTTCACTGTCTTCTCAGCCTCTCAGTCTTGGCTTCCTAGTCTCAGATCAGGTAAAAAAAATTTCCCTTTTCATCCCTCTTTTTCTGTATTTTGTGTTTGTGATATGGGTTTATCATTTTATGAAAACCAACTGAAGGGATCTTGTTCATGTGCTTTGTGTTGTGGGTTATGGCAGAGAAAGCTTAATTGGGGTAATTTTTTTTGCTTTAGAGGACAAGTTGAGAAGGAGTTTAAGGTTGAAGTTGAAGCAATTGGATGTGTTCGGCATAAGAATTTAGTGAGGTTGCTCGGTTATTGTGCTGAAGGAGCTCATAGGTATTTCGATCTTTAGTTACATCCTGTCCCTCTTACCTTTATTGTTTATGGATATAAGAACTTTTGCCAAGGACAATTTCTTTCAAATGCTTATAGTTATATCAGTTCTTAGTTTTGTCTTGACTCTTAAACATACATACTTGTAATTTAAATGAAATCATGAAGTGCCATGTAATTTACCTTGATAAAGAACTTTGAATGTTAAATGAAACCAGTACTTGTGAAGTCAATACTTATGCATAATGATATTTCTTATTCTACAAAGCTCCAGTGTATGTGACTTTGCCCTTTAAGAGGTCAACTACAATGATCTTTCTTAGGATTAGTTTTTTTATGGTTGTTTGCTAATGCTAAAGATTGCATCTTAATTTATTGAAAGCCATGACGTTTTTGTTTATGTGCACAAATACTAATTTACCGTCTCATAACAATATGATAGTGTTAGCTTCTTTGCATTTTATATTTCTGCTTAATGAATTTAATAGTTTGAGAAGTGAAAGTTTCTTCATGACATATGTCCTAGTTTTTTTATGGTTGTTTGCTAATGCTTAAATTTGATGTCTTTAGGTTATGGAAACCTCTAGTGATGCACCCCCTTCCCAAACAACACCCATTGCCCAAGCTGAACCTGTTGCCACTCCAACTAATGCTGAGGCACTTCCACCTAAACCTAATGATAAAACTAAGGTGAGTGAGATAGCTGCTGATTGTGATAATAATAGGAAAAAGTCCATTGCTTGGGATCATTTTGAAAAAATAAAGATTAGTGAGGGTCAATTTAAGGCTGTTTGCCATTATTGCAAAAAAACTTACCGTGCTAATAGTAAGGGTCATGGTACTACCAATTTATTGAATCATACACCAAACTGTGTTAAGAACCCTAATAGAGCTTCACTTAAAGGGCAACAAACCTTAGCATTTGAACCCAAAATGAATGGGGAGGAAGGGTTTCAGCTTGTACCAACAGCTTTTACTGTTGAGGCTTCTAGGAAGGCACTCGTTGAAATGATTATAATAGATGAGTTGCCCTTTAGGTTTGTTGAAGGGTATGGGTTTCAAAGATATTCAACAACCTTACAACCTAAGTTGCAAATTAGGGATATCCCATCTCGTCAAACTGTGGCTAGGGATGTGATTGGCATTTATGGTGTTGAGAGAGAGAAACTAAGGGAAGCCTTGAAAGGTCGTAGGGTGTGCCTTATTACGGACACATGGACTAGTATTTAAAATCTGAATTATATGTCCCTCACAGGTCATTTTATTGATGATGATTGGAACTTGCATAAGAGAATTCTGAATTTTTGTCAAGTGGAAGACCATAGGGGGGAGACTATAGGTAGAAAGATTGAGATGTGTTTGCGTGAGTGGGGTGTTGATGGCATATTCACCTTGACAGTGGATAATGCTACCTTTAATGGTACTACCATTAAATTTTTACAAACAGTAACTAAAGATTGGAAGGGGACTGTTTTAGAACATGAGTTCTTGCACATGAGGTGTTGTGCACATATCCTAAATCTGATTGTGGGAGATGGTTTGAAAGAAATTGATGCGTCCATTGCTAGGGTGCGTGAAGCGGTGAGGTATGTGAAGTCCTCACCAAATAGAAATCAAACTTTTAGGAGTTTTGTGGAGAGATTAGGTATTGAATCCAAGAGTTTACTAAGTCTAGATGTACTTACTAGGTGGAACTCTACCTATCTCATGTTAGATACTGCTGAAAAATTTGAGAAAGTGTTCTTAAGAATGGACTTTGAGGATGATAGCTATTCTTCATACTTTTTGAACAAGGAAAATAGTGGTGGTTTGGGATCTCCTTGTGGGGTTGATTTTCAAAATTGTAGGACATTTGTGGGTTTCTTGAAACTTTTTTACAATGCAACAAAAAAGTTCTCCGGTTCTTTGTATGTTACTTCAAATACCTTCTTTGATGAGATGTTTGTGATTCAAGAGAATATTGCTCATTTAATTAAATCTCAAAATCATCTCTTGAAAAACATGGCAACTAAAATGGAAGCTAAATTTGAGAAGTACTGGGGGAAAGGGGATAAAATTAATCAGCTTTTGTATGTGGCTGTGGTTCTTGATCCAAGGAAGAAAATGAGGTTTTTGAAGTTTTCTTTTTCTGAAATTCATGGGGATGAAGTGGCTGATGAGATGGTTGAGTTGGTGAGGGATACCATGGATAGGTTGTATGATGATTATTCTAGGGTTGATTCACCAAATGTGGTAGTACCAAGTGAGAGTGAGAGGACACACATGGAAGGTGATACAATTGGTTGTGGTGATACAATTGGTTGTAGTGATCCATATGCGATGGTTAATTCACGATATGAGCGATTTTTAGAGGCTAAGAAGTCTACAGGGTGTAGCAATGAGATTGAAAAATATTTGGCTGAAAATTGTGAGAGTAGAAAGGATGTGAAATTTGAGATTTTGGGGTGGTGGAAAGCCAATTCAGATAGGTACCAAGTGCTGTCCAAAATGGTTAGGGATGTGCTGGCTGTGCCTGTTTCTACGGTTGCTTCTGAATCGGCATTTAGTACCGGAGGGCGCATACTTGATCCATTTCGAAGTTCACTCTCCCCTCTCATGGTTCAAAATCTTGTTTGTGCTCAAAACTGGCTGCAAGCCCATGTCCCAATTTCTTTTCGCAAGTCAAAGGACGAGATGGAGGCCTTGGAGGATGAATTTCATGAATTAGGTAATATGTTTAACTTCCAAACTTCCTTGTCTATTAAGTGTTATTAAATGTGTCATATACTTGAGCAAAATTTAATCTATTGTCTCAATTTTTTCTTTTCTAGTTTTAAATCAAGCAACAACAGCAGCAAGTTCTAGTTCCTGCTCAAGCAAAGGTGGTACTCGTACCACAGTTAATATTGATGAATGATCACTGATTGGGTATGTTTCTGCCCTTATAATTTTTGTTCATATTGGTTACTTCCTTTTTGGTTATTCTGTAGCTTTTGTTCTGTCTTTATATATTATTGATATATATTTTTTCCCTTTGTATTGTAGGAGGAAGGAAGGTCGCATTTTGTATGGGAGGCAGTTTTTTTAGATATATTTTGAAGTTTTTTTGGACAAATGTGTAGCTTTTCTAATTATACATGAACTCTTGTCTTGCTTATAGGAAGGAAAACTAGCATCTGTGTAAGCTTTCCTTTCTATAAGTTGTGGACTTGTTAACTATAGATAATAGAGTAGTTCTTTACTGCCTTAGGAAAGCTATTTTTTGGAAATACTTATAGTATTTCATAATTGTAACTAATTATATACTGTTGGGAATATTGCCTACTGCCTTGTGCAGTAACTGCCTTCTCTGCTGCCTCTATGGCTTACTATATATATATATATATATATATGGAATTATGAAGATGTATTTTTAGTAATGCTTGGTGCTGTGGTTCTGGAAATTTTGTTGATGTGTGGAATGGGTGGTAGGTTTAACAGGTGGTAACAAAATGGCATTGTGTTTTTGTTTGTTTGATTAATGCTTAGGTTTTACATGTTATTGATGTTTTAGCAGGTAACCAGGTTTTACTTCATATTTTTTTGTTCCCAAATGTCAGTACTCAATATGTGGGTTCTGGCTAAATTCATATAGTAGGGAGTATGAATTCATACTCAATATCTGGGAAGTATGAATTAGGAGTTTTGGACAAATTCAAGTACAGAGGCCCATTTTAAAAGAAATTAAGTAAAAACAGACCCAATATGAGATTCAAAAACTATTAATTCATTGAAAAGCCCAACAATTTCGGCCAAAAAGGCCCAAAAAAATTAAATCCAATGAAATTTATATAAAGGCCCAATAAGTGGTCCAACCCGCCAAACCATTAAATCCGACCCGTTCAAACCGATGATCCGACCCGGCGGGTCTAACCCGTATTTCGGTTGATTGCGGGTCAGTTTTTCAGTGACCCGACCCAATCAGGTCGAGTGCGGGTTGGGCCCAAACCCGGGCTGACTCGACCCGTGGATAGCCCTAAACATTACAAATAAGAAAAAATAGCACCTTGATATAATTAAGCTTCCCAAACATCATCATCAGCCGTTATTGTTTGGCGAATTCCATCCCAAGCAAAGCCATAATATTTGAGGATATCTGTGATGTCCGTATACTCTTTCCTCAAGCTTTAATACCGATCTTCTAGTACATCTTTGTCACAAAGGAATCCAAATTTTTTACTAAATGATGCATTCATCCAGGTCCAAGCTTGAGCATGGTATGTACGACCAATCTTATTCCCTCTATGCAACTGTTCTAACATAAGGTCAATAAAATAACGGTCCATTTCCCTTGTCCAATTTATTATCAGAGGATCATTATTAGCAGGGGACTCGTAATCCTCTTCACCTATAACTTTAAAAGTAACTGTCATTACATGAGAGGATTCATTCTGGAGGCATACAGTACCCAAAAAAAAAAAAAAAGTAATAATAATGTTGTTTCATACTGTTTGATAAAATTAATTGCTTCAAACATTACTTGAAATGGGCAAATTTCAGTTCTTTTGTATCAAACTTTCAGGAAAACTGAGTCAAGCTAAGTAGTTGTATTAGCATCAAATTAAAACTTCCTTTTTTCATGGATAGTGACAAATTAATACTTATTACAGCAACAAAGTTGACAAATTATTTATAGTAATTATACTAGCAAATGGACAACTATTGCACCTGTAAATTAAACATGCTAGTGCAATCAAATGTGATGTTGATACTGCCTAATGTGACAATGGAACCATCAAATGTGAAAAAAAAAAAAAAAAAAAAAAAGAATCACCTAATGTGACAAAAGAATAGTCATATGTAATGTTGGAATTGCACAATGTGAGGATGAAACAGTCAAATGCATGTGAGAAAAAATAAAGGAACCACTGAATGTGACAAAAGTATAGTCACATATGATGTAAGTATTGCATAATGTGAGAATGGAATCATCAAATGTGAGAAAAAAATAAAGGAACCACTGAATGTGACAAAAGTACAGCCACATATGATGTAAGTACTGCATAATGTAAGAATGAAACCGTCAAATGTGAGAAAAAAAAAAGAGGAACCACCAAATGTGACAAAAGTGCTGTCAAATGTGATGTTGGAACTGCACAATCGGAGGATGGAACCCTCAAATGTGAGAAAAAATAAAGGAACCACCAAATGTGACAAAAGAATTGTCACATGTGATGTTGAAACTGCATAATGTGAAGATGAAACCATCAAATGTGATGTTTTGGTAACCTGTTATAGCAAAAAAAGGGTACAGTAGAATTACCCTTAAACAAGATGTCAAGTCAAGTGAACAAAGACCATTATCATAGGGGAATATATTTTCAAACTCGAGTTGACTGTAAGGAAAGAATACGTTCTTTGGTAATTGAAACTGAGATTTGTATTAATCATTTGAAGAAGCAATGATGAAATTGGGATTCAAAGTCAAGTGTCATCTGAATCCTCATCATATGTCATGGATCATTAGTACATTGTTGAAGGTTGCTAGATAGTGCCTCGTTACATTTGTAGTTGGTAAGCTTAAGGAAAACCATTACGTGAGATGTACAACCTTAAACTCTTTAAGATACTTTTTGTTCACTCAAGATATAAGTTCATGAGGCAGAGGTACACCATGCTATGCGTGCCAATACTTACTCTTTCGTTGATGGCAACAAGAGGAATTCTCTCGTGTGTGTTGAACACATGTTAATCTTAAAGTTGCAAAAAGTCTCTTCTTTATTTGAAAAATTGTGCCTTTCAATGGCATTCTTTAAACAACTTTTAACTAAAAAAATTCAATTTCTTCTTGTAGGGGGGAGCTGATTGCACAACCATAGCATATTTAAAGAAACAATATCCTCTTTAAAAGCCTAATGTTAAGACAAAGTCAAGAAATGTCCGTGGTACTGTGATGAAACTTGTCCCTTATGTCAATGAAATTGTGCTAATATCCAGTTCTCTGACTAACAGGTACACTGCAGCTTTTCATGATTCTAATGCAGGTATGTCCAAAATCACAAATGGAGGAAATACAATAGCATGGCCTTATCAGGAGGAATGGTAACTATTAATTTAAACTGAAGCTGATAAACATCTGATCAGAGGGATTGCCTTCATAGGGAAGACAAGAATAGGAAGACGGGTCATAAGAAGAGGGCAAATCACTACTTTCAAAGACTGACTGCAATTAGAGAAGCGCTGATATTATTGTAGCGAGATTGGGATTCCAGAGAATTGTCATCCTTACCAGCGGTAGAGATGTTCAACAACAATAGAGAAATGAAAAGCACCGGCCTTGGTGGATTGAAGCAACTTTATTTGATATATATAGTATTATCCAGCAACACTTTGCTGTTAGTTGTAACTTTGAAATTTCCTAATGTTATGTTAACTTATAGTGGAAACTTAGAACAACAAGACAGATGCCAAACTATATCTTGTAATATTTGATCCTTTAATTAGTATTCCAAAAAAAAAAAAGTTTTAAATTTATGTTTTATTTGGTTGTTCTATAGTCAGTGTTAATTTAGTAATTATGTAATTGCCAGTTATAGGCCATAATTGTGGGCCTTAGGTTTTTATTTATTTATAAATAAGTCTTATTTAATGTATGAGTCTTTATACGTGAGATTTGATAATTTGGATTGAGTTAATTGGGGTAGGTTTACAAGTCAAAGTAGGTATCCCAAATCTAGTAGGAGTAATTAGGATCAAAGGTGTATATAAGTGTGTTATCATACTGAAAAAATAGGATTTAATCAATAGAACATTGTGTGTTTTGAGTATTGAGGCATGTTGGCCTTATTGTTTTTCCCCCCTTATTCTCTTCTCTATTTTACTCATTTCACTTTTGTGGTATTGTTCACGAGATTGTTTGTGCACGCGTGTTGTAATAGAGTGTGGACAAATTTTATTTCAATTTCTTCTTACCTCTTTTCAACTCTAACTCAAATCTTTTCTCTTACAAAATATTCTTTTAAAAAGGTCTACCTTAGACCCATTAATCCTCTAAACCATATCACATTGCAGGCACAAATATTCAATCATTAAGAAGGTTTGTTAAATTTGTTAGTCCAAATAGGTTAAATTAATTTTGAAAATGTATATTATGAGAAAACACACACACACACACACACACACATTTATATATGAGAACTTTTATTAAAAAAAATACAACAACAAACATGACTTAGTTTTATATTTTTAGGGTCGGGTATGAATCCTCAACAGACTAATCAAGGTCGATCACATATATATTCTTTTGTCAACTTTTTGTTTAACAAATTTTATAAAGAATAAAATCTCTAAGTTAGTTCATTTTTTATTACAATGAGAGTTACTTCACATAAAATGTATATTGAGAATATAAACATAAACATAACAATACACATATGGTTATATCTTTGTATATTTTGCAAAAAAATTATCATTGTTCATGAACAATGAGTAGAATTCTAGAGTGGTCTTTCCTGAGCCCATTATTGGCAAGTCTACATTGAATATTAGTTGCACCTAGAAGACATGCCTAGTAGCTATTTGGAAATGTTAATGAAATTCTTGGTGTGCTATCTCAAATAATGTTAGTATTGTAATTATATAAATTAATTAATGATTAAGTTGTATAACAAGTGAATAATATGTTTTGATATTATATAAATAGTGAGTTGGAATTGCCTAATTTTAATACATATGGATAAGAGGTTACCAAAGATTAAGGGAGACTAATTTGAGAGAGAGGAATAACTGTTTTTTTTTTTTAAAAACAAACAAACTACTATCTAAGCTCACCATTAATATCACATTTTTATTTATCAATAATTACTCACCACATTATAGTTTGTAAAATTTTAATAATATTGGATTTTAGAAATGTGTTTTTAATGTATTATTATTATATGAATTAATTCCTTAATCAGTGACTGACTGACTCTTTTAACTCATGAAGGATTTTGATGGTCTCAACGATACAAGCATATTGACAATAAGTATGAGCTGTGGTAAATCGATTTTTGCGGCGTTGACGGTCCAGGTAGGAGCAAACTTGATGGGCCTGAGAATTCATATATAGCCCCAATTTCAGTTGGGGAGCTACTTAAGTACGTGACTGTATTTTTCATATTGGGTTCGATGTTGAGCATTTGGGTGGTGAGCAGATTTCGAAGACGGTTAATACTCATTACTTCACTGCTCCTAATCATAATCGAGTTGGCAATAATGGGATTACTTTTTCCCAAGTGCGTAAGGGAGATCAAGATATCATCAATATGTGAAAATATAAAAGAGGTTCTTTAAAATGAACGTACAAAGTATCTCAGAATGAAACTGTCTTCCCCTTTTGAATAATTGTGCAAAACACAATTCTTCTTTAATATTTCCTAGACCTACGTCCAGATCAAATTTGATAAGTTCTCACATTCATGGTTTGAGGTTTTATGATAAGGAACTACTTTGATAGTTTTAGTCTTATGTTTTAAATAATATCTAAGCCAATTTATCAGAGTTGATATGCCAATTTATTTCTAATTATTATCTCATTAATTTTACTACAATAAGAAATCGAACTATCTTGAACCCACTTTTAGATAAATATATCATAAATCATATTTAATTATTATTGAAGCATATATTTCATAGAACACACACTTATATATAAATTTCTAAACATAAATTTATGTTTATGTTTATGTTTTACACGTGCATCACATGCAAACTTTCATACTAATAAGAATCATAAATTAAATTAAAACTTTTAGGTTCCTTTTCCTAACACTTATTAAAAAGGTACTCACATATAGAATATTGAAAAAGAATTAAAAGTTACTATAAGATATACACATGTTTGTGTGTGTCATAGTTGAGTCCTAGCACTTCAATTACCATCTTCAAGAATTAGAAAAAAAAAATACATTTTACAAATGAGAAAACACCATTAAAAATGAATTCCTTGCAATTTGCCTTTAGATTAAGGGAAGGGAATTTCTTAGGCTTATTACCTCATAATTGAGGTATTGAAGTTGATATTTGAAAAGACAAAGCTAAAGCTATTTTATGAAATAAGACTCCAACTAATTAAAAGGAATTACAAAGGTTATTAGGCCAAATCAAGTTCTTATGAATATTTACTTTAAATGTAGTACCAAAAACAAAGGTACTTTTGCCATTGTTTCAATTAAAGGCTCACGGACACCATAAATTATTCAAACTAATGAAGGAATATTTTGCAACACCACAAGTATTGACATCTCCTTAAAACGACAAGCCATTGAAACTTTACATCCTAACCATTTAGGATTCCATTAGCAATCTTTTGGCTTATGATGATAATGAAGAAGTCCATGAACAAGCTTTTTGTATTGAAGTAGAATATTGAACAAAGTCAGATATAACACATTATTATTGAAAGAATTTAACTTTGTATTCAGCTGCAATTAAATTAAAGGTGTAAGGACCTAAGAAAAAGTGCTAACCACATTTAAGTTATATCCTAGTTCTCAAAAAAAGAGAAAGAAAAAAAGACAGAGTAATATCCTAAAAAGACTAGTGTAGTCACAATAGAGGTTACTTGTAATGTTTTATAAAGCCTAGATTCAGGGGCGGAGCCATGTACATGGGTGGGGGGCCATGGCCCCCCAAAATTTTGAAAATTTCCTAAATATATATAATTATTTTAATATTTTCAAAATTAAGCCTACAAAAATAAGAGTTGGCCCCTCCAAATATTTGAATTAATCTAATGATGCTCTTTAAAAAAATAATTGGTCTAATAGTTATAGAGACATAATTTTATTTTTTGCAATTATATTTTTTATTGTAAAATGTGCTCCTATATTTGTTAAGTATTTGATAAAGTTTGGCACCAAACATATTTGGATCTATCTTTTTCAACCCATTATGTGGCAATTAACAACTCATTGACTTATTAAAAAAATCTTATCACTAAAACTACACATGAAATGTCTCTTTAGTTGCCACATAATGAGTTAAAGCAAGATAACTTCAAATATGTTTAAAGCATAACTTATTCCTCCAAGTTTTGGATCATTCATGTTTTTGAAAATTCCATCAGTTCAATTGAAAGATTTTTTACTTACTTTAGTATATAATTTGTATTGAAAATGAAACTTTTTAAGAATTTCATAGTAAAAATGAATTTATTTTATGAAAGATTGCCATCAAACATAATTTTGATTGAAAATACTAAACTTTTTTTTTTTTTTTGGTTGGGTATGTGTATATATATAACTTATCAAATAAAAAATTGTGTATATATAATAAAAAAAGCGTGTGCAACCCACACATTCACACAACACATTTAACTAATTCAATTCAATATCCAATCAATATGGGGCATCAAAATCTCCCTCACTTTTTAAGAATTTCACAGTAAAAATGAATTTTATTTTATGAAAGATTGCCATTAAACATAATTTTGATTGAAAAAACTAAGATTTTTTTTTTTGTTGGGTATGTTTATATATATAACTTATCAAATAAAAAATTGTGTATATATAATAAAAAAAAGTGTGTGCGAGTGTATATATATATATATATATATATATATGTGTGTGTGTGGGGAGTTGTCTTGATAAATATATTAGTGTTGTAACTCCCCGGCCCAAACAAAAATTCCTAGCTCCGCCCCTATGTAGATTGACTCAATATATTCCCCATGTAGGACTCAACCCACACATTCATACAACAGATTTAACTAAGTCAATTCAATATCCAATCAATATGGGGCATCAAAATCTCCCTCACTTAAATTGTTGATGTCTTCATCTAGGCCTAGGTTGTGGGGCAGTGTCTTTAAGACTACATGGGGTTACTAGGTTGGCTCTTGAATCATTTGCAATGACCTAAGAAAAAAGTGTTACCGGCCTACATCTATACTATATCCCAAAAAAACTAGTTTAATCACAATTGAGGCTCAACTTAATATATGCTTGATGTGGGGCTCAAGACACCCACTCAATGATTTCAACTCAATATTTAATCAACCTAGTGCATGGCATAAAGACATTATTTTTTATCATACGTCATTTAGATTCTTATCCAAGATGATGTCGTAAAGTATATGCTTTCAAAATCCATTTTAAGGGAAAGAATAGGCAAATGGAATTTAGTTTTGGTTGACTTTCATTTGATTTATGTTCCACAAAGGCTGTAAAAGGACAAACCTCAGCAAATTTTCTAGCAGATCATCCATGTGATGATGTGCAAGATATAAATGAGGCTATGTTTGTTGAATAGGCCCATTGGAAGTTGTATTTTGATGGATCTCGAACTGACCTTGGGGCAGAGATAAGTTTAGTGTTAGAATAACTCTCAAGATTTAAGACCTAAATAGCCTTTAAGTTAGAAAAGAATTATTCTAACTTCTAATAATCTGGTTGAATATGAAGCTTTAGGGTACGTTTGGTATACTGAATGGGAATTACGACAGGAATTATAATCTTTATTACTACGAATAAAATGTGTTGTAATGTAATAACTAAACATATTCATTAGTTTGGTTGTGAGTTATAAAATTAAAATGAAACTTAACATTTATTTTAGGAAATTTCTTACTCATACAATTATATTTCCTTAAAAATTGTTATTTTTAAATTTAAGAGAGATATGTGTTATTTTTTATGATTTTTTATTTTTATAATTGTTAGATGTATATGGAAAGTTTGTTTACTTGGAAATATATTAAGTTTTGAAATTATTGCACTTTACTAAGGAATAGCTAATACAACCTTTTAAAGATGAATAGTTATTCCTCATTTTGAAGAATAGCTATTCATAAGGAACGATTATTCCTTGTAATAAAAACATAACCAAACTAAAGAATAACTAAACCATAGGAATAACTATTACATTACAGCACCTATTACAGTCTACCAAACATGCCCTTAATAATGGGATTAGAGCATTTGTTAAAAATTAGGGTAAATATTTGCCTAATCATGGTTAGTCATTAAAAAAATAACGCAAAATATAAATGTTGTACTGCATCACAACTCACAAGCACCATAATTACTAGCTGAATAATAACTGCTTAAGGAATTTAGTGACTATGTAGTCAAACACATCCCAAGACACTGAGCTTATGAAGCCAATCGAATGGCTCAAGCAACATCAGGTTATAAGGTAGACCATGATAAGGCAAAAGAATTAGGACAATCAACATCTAAATTGTTACCATTCTTTACTCACAAGAACACTCTCAAGAAACCCAAATCCCAATTGCACCCTAGCACTCTCTCACAGAAACAATAAGAATAGAAGCTGACTGCCTCTCTTTTTCTCTATTTTTCTCTTATGCGGCTATAACTAATAGGTTATTGGAATTCTCTATATATGCCGTTCAACACAAACCTAATATATATATATATGTTATAGGTTGGCTGTACTAGGAATTATATTCCTAGTTGTATTCGGTCATACTTGACCGACATACAAGCAATGGGTTTGTGGGCTTCAGTGGCAATTCAAGCCACAAATTGAACCCATGTCAACAAATCTCCACCTTGGCTTGAATTGATCAAGCTACACGAGCAAACTCCTCCATCGCCTCCACCTTAGCCCTTAAGGGCTCACAAGCTGCAAACACCAATCAAGTCCAAGCAATGCTTGAACTTGTTTGTTGGAACTGGCTTTGTTAACATATCAGAGGCATTCTCACTAGTGAGAATCTTCGACAAAGAAATATCACCAGACGAAACCCATTCTCTGATCTTGTGATACCGCACAGCAATATGCTTTGTTCTTGCACGATATACCTGATTCTTCACCAAATGAATTGCACTCTGACTATCATAATGTAGCACCATGCTATCCTGTTTGAAACCAAGCTCATTAACCAGTCCACTAAGCCAAATGACTTCTTTTCCTGCCTCTGTCATCGCCAAATATTCTGCTTCTGTAGTGGATAAAGCAACTACATCTTGTAGTGTAGACTTCCAGCAAATTGGGCCACCAGAAAACCTAAACACATAGCTTGTCATGGACTTTCTAGAATCAAGGTCCCCTGCATAGTCGGAATCCACATAACCCACAGCTTCTGTACTAGGATACCGAAATCACGAGTGCCTGTAAGATATCTAAAGATCCACTTTACTGCATTCCAATGCTCTTTGCCTGGATCTGCCATATACCTACTGACCACACTGACTGCATGAGAAATATCAGGCCTAGTGCACACTATCAAATACACGAGACACCTAACTGCATTCACATATGGCACTTTAGACATATACTTTGACTCCTCATCTGAACTTGGACACAACTATGAGGACAATTTAAAATGGGCAGAAAGCGGTGTACTAACAGGTTTTGCATCAAGCATACTTAACCTCTCTAACACCTTCTTAAGATATCCCTTCTGAGATAACCATAATTTACCAGCCCCTCTATCTCGGTGAATTTCTATCCCAAGGATCTTCTTGGCAGCTTCAAGATCCTTCATGTCAAATTCACTACTCAACAAAGACTTCAACTTCACAATTTCTTGCACAATTTCTTGCATACTCTTTGCAACTACTAACATGTCATCAACATATAGAGCAAGAAATATATAAGAGCCATCAACAAGTACTCTAAAATAAACACAACAGTCATACTCACAGCGCATGTACCCATGTGTGACCATGAATGAATCAAACCGTTTGTACCATTACCTGGGAGACTGCTTCAAGCCATATAATGATCTCTTCAACAAACAAAAATAATCTTCCTTGCCAGATTCTTTGAAGCCTTCAAGCTGTTGCATGTAAATCTCTTCTTCTAAATCTCCATGGAGGAATGCGGTCTTCACATCTAGCTACTCTAACTCCATGTCATGCATTGTCACAAATCCTAAGATTACTCGAATTGAGGTGTGCTTCACAACTGGTGAAAAAATCTCATTATAATCAATTCCTTCTCTCTGTGAGTAACCCTTAGCCACTAACCGTGCCTTGAATTTTTCACCATCCTTTTCTGACAATGCTTCTTTCTTGCTGAATATCCACTTGCAATCAATAGCGTTCTTTCCCTTGGGTAGTTTCAGTAATTCCCAAGTCTTATTCTTCAGTAGTGACTTCATCTCTTCTAACATTGCTACAAGCCATTTATCATTGTCTTTCCTATTTTAGCCTCCTTGAAAGTGAATGGATCTCCACCGCTAGTTACAAGAACAAAACTAACCATGTCTTCAAAGCCACATCTCTATGGTGCTTTGTGAACCCGCTGCTCTTTACCTTTAGCAATTGAATAAGACTTTTCTTGTTGCTACTATGGATCAATCTCAGCATCACCCTTATCACTGGGTGAACTATTCTCGTCAAACTCCACCTCAACAGTTAATTTCTCCTGTGGACTATCATCACATGTCTCTGCTTCATTATGTTTCAACATAAAGGCTTCATCAAATATGACATCTCTGCTGATCACCGTTTTCTTTGAGATTGGATCCCAAAGCCTGTAGCCTTTAACACCTTTTTCAAAACCAAGAAATACTCATTTTCTTGACTTCAAATCCAATTTAGAACGCTCTCCACTCTGCACATGCATATAAGTTGGACAACCAAAGATTTTTAGACTCGAATAATCAACTGGTCTACCTGACCAAACCTCTTCTGGAATCTTGAAATCTATGGCTGATGATGGAGATCTATTAATAACGAAGCTTGCTGTGTTAACTGTCTCTGCCAACCCTGCATTCAATCTCATGCATTTGGC
The DNA here is from genome assembly GCA_030021035.2 of Notholithocarpus densiflorus. Lineage (NCBI taxonomy): Eukaryota > Viridiplantae > Streptophyta > Magnoliopsida > Fagales > Fagaceae > Notholithocarpus > Notholithocarpus densiflorus. The sequence continues at coordinate 875,273 of JARYZH020000054.1, read as the reverse complement.
TCTTTCTGCTAAGGTTTCGTTCATTCTCTTTGCAACCCTATTCTGCTGTGAAGTTCCTTTAACTGTGAAGTGACGAGTAATACCTTCTAATTCACAAAATCTTATGAATTCTTTATCTCTATACTCTAGTCCATTATCTGTTCTAAGGTATTTTATTTTCCTTCCAGTCTGATTCTCAACCTATGCTTTCCACTTTTTAAATAAGCCAAACACATAAGACCTATGCTTCATAAAATAAATCCATACCTTTCTAGAGTAATCATCAATGAAACTGACAAAATATTAAGCACCGCTATGAGAAGAAACTGATACTGGAACCCAAATATCTGAATGAATGTAGTCAAGAACACCCTTACTTGTATGAGAGCCTATCTTGAAACTGACTTTATGCTGCTTCCCATACACACAATACTTGCAGAAGTCTAGCTTGCATGTCTTCACCCCCTTCAATAAATTTCTTTTGTGCAACTCTAACATACCACGTTCACCAATATGGCCAAGTCGCATATGCCATAATTTTGTGTCATTAGTGCTGGACTCCACTGGAGTGGTGACTGCAACTCTTCCTACAACTGTGTTCCCAATCAATCTGTAAAGCGTGCTTACTTTTTGTCCCTTCATCATCCTCAAAGCACCTTTGGTAATCTTCATGATTCCACCCTTTGATGAGTATGAATAGCCCAAATCATCCAATACTCCTAAAGAAATTAAATTCTTTCTAAGATCTGGAACATGTCTGATATTACTAAGAACTCTCACAACTCTATCAAATATCTTGATCTTCACGGTACCAATTCCAATAACTGGGCATGTAGCATCATTACCCATTTGGATCATACCACCGTTGTAAGGCTTATACGTGTCAAACCAATCTTTCTTTGGAGTCATATGATATGAGCATGCTAAATCTAAAACCCAAGATTCCAATAGAACATTGTTACCTGATGAAACTGAAAGTAAATCTGCACCAACTTCACTATCATCTGATGTTTCTTCAGCAACACTAGTTGATTCTAGGGGCTTCTTTCCATTCTTCTTCTCCTCTAAATGCTCTTTCAACTCTTTACATTGATTCTTGTAGTGCCCTTTCTTGTGACAATAAAAACACTCTACATCTTTCTTTGCACGTGATTTAGACTGTGATCTATTCCTGTTGGAGTTCCGTCCTCTTGACCTGCTTCTACCCCTATTGCTTGACTCAGACTTTGCAATAAGTCCATCAGCCTGAGAACCATCGCCATCTTGCTTCATCTTTATGTGTGACAAGAGAGCACTAGTCACCTTCATCAGGAAGAAGTGCCACAAACCTTTCACAGTTTACCTCGACTCCATCGTCGTCAAGCAGAACGACCTAAAAGATTTTAGAGTTGGAGACGAGTCATGAAAAACTGAGGGAGCAACTAGCTCAATCTGAGGCGAGGCATAGGGAGGAACTAGCTCAATCTGAGGCAAGGCACCAACAACAAATGACCGAAGTGATGACGTCGATGAGAGACATGTTCGCCCAACTTAGCCCACTTATGCATGATTCAAACCCTTCTCAGGTAGTAAACAAATGTTATTTAGCAAAACACTACTTTTTGCAATGCATTGTTATGTGATATTAATACGATGCCTTTAATATATCAAACTGCATCTGATTTTTTTAAAAAAATTTTATGCTGTGAATTTTGGAAGTGATGGGGCAATGCTATGAAATTTTATAAGAGTGAATCTAATTGTGAACAACTATGGATATAAATATACACACATTGCATTATAAGAACTAAATGAAATAGATTTAGCTTACAATTAGAACTTTTAAGCATTACTTTGAAGAGGAAAGCCTTTTTCGAGCCATGGTATTTGCACCACAACTACACAGAAACGTGGTTTATTTATTTATTATATTGGTGGACTCTTTTTTATTTTTGGTGGACACTTTTAATAGGATCCAAAGACTGCAAATGGATGTCAACCCTTTGGCCAACTAGGACTTCTTTGTTATCTTAATACAGAATACCAGCTTTTACAGTTGGTATTCCATTGCTACGCTTTTTCTATATGAAATCTCCATTTTTATATATGGAAATCACATGTTAAACATTCTCATGATTTTATTTTATTTCATATTATTTTTTTATGAATAAGAAATTATTCAATCAAAAGAAAGTTGGAAATAGAACACATTACAAACAGGTTGTTGCAGACATCATCCTTAGACGACAAGCTACTCTACAAGATTCAACTTGTGAAAACACTGTATGGAAGCTTCCAAATACAACACAAAGCTTTATTCTGAATTGTGTTTTTAACTTTGGTCCTAGTAGCCAATCTGTCATAAACTGAATGCTTTAAATTCTTTCATTTTAGTTGTTTATTATCCAATTCAGCTCATTATCCAACAAAATTGCCTATTAAATAGGCAGCTTCTCAATAGTTCCTTCCATATCCCTTTTGTCACTGAGCAATCAAAGTATAGATGGTCTCTGGTTTCTAATTGAATTTTGTGAAAGATACGTATCATATAACCCCTATAACCCCATGTAGCCATCCTTTCTCTTGAAACCTTAATTCAAGGAGAATACAATTACCAACATTTATCTCATTAATTTTACGACAATAAGAATTTGAACAATCTTGAACCCACTATTAGATATTAGATATATATTTCATAAATCATATTTAATTATTATTGAAGCATATATTTCATAGAGCACACCCTTATGTACAAATTTATAAACATAAATTTATGTCTATGTTTATGTTTTACAGGTGCATCACATGTAAAATTTCATACTAATAAGAATCATAAATTAAATTAAAACTTATAAGTTTCTCTTCCTAAAACTTATTAAAAAGGTACTCACGTGTAGAATATTGAAAAAGAATTAAAAGTTACTATAAGATACACACATATTTGTGTGTGTGTCATAATTGAGTCCTAGAACTTCAATTACCATCTTCAAGACGTAGAAAAAAAAAAAAAAAAAAAACTATTTATATATTGGAACACCATTAAAAGTGAATTCCTTGCAATTTTCCTTCAGAGTAATGGAAGGGAATTCCTTAGGCTTATTACCTTATAATTGAGGTATAGAAGTTGATATTTGAAAAGACAAAGCTAAAGCTATTTTATTACCTCATAATTGCATATTTTTTTTATGTTTTTGAAACACATGACAAATTTCGTGGCAACCATATGTTATTCACTATTTTATCCATTCGCTTTTTTTTTTTTAAATAAATTTAGACTGTAACGGCTTAGGCTTTCCCAAAAAAAAGGTAAGATTTTGTTTGGACCACACATGCCCACCTACCCCATTTAACCCCCACCACTCATCTCACAAATATCTCTACTCTTTTGGTCGGCCATCCCTTTCCTCTCATTTGTTTTCATACCATAACTGTCACGTTCCAAACCCAAAAGGGTCCAAAGCATGAGAAAAGAACCATTAAGAGAAAGACTGTAGGAGATTTTTCTTTTCTTTTCCACATGATGAGAATATATAACCATGCTAAAATCTCCACATTACAAGTTAGAGCTCTATAACACATTTACGGACAATAACAAAAATCATGTGCCTCCACATAATACATGAATATATTACAAAATTCCAATTGGATTACACAAAGTCACAATCTTATCAAGAATAAGGACCTTAACATCGAGTCTAGGCCTACCACGCCAAAGGCTAACAAACCTCAAGCGACCAACCTCCAATAGAATTAATTAAGGTCTCGTTAAACATAGCAAGATCGAGTCACCAACCATTTATAGCAAAAGTCTACAAATTTAACATAGAACTCAAATTATCACCAATGAAGTAAGCTCCATACCCAAGGTATAGCTAATTAATCTGAAAAACTATTAGAGGGTGGGATAAGCTAAAGTCCAGTAAGTAGAATAATTAATGGGGGTGGGAGAAATGCAAGTTTCATGATGATGAACAGTTTGCAAAGCATGTTTTTATTTGGGAAATTTCTAGTTGAGTGTGCGTTTGGCATGATGAAATTTGTCAGCTTATTTTATTATTCAGCTTATTTTTACTACTATTCATGGGCCCCATTGCACTTTTTGGTACTATTTATGGATTCTACATTACTATTTCAGCTAACTTTTACATTTATCTACAGTACTTTCAACAAAAAGTTTTCAGTTTCAGCAAAATAAGCGGATCCCAAACAGACCCTGAATACTGCAAGATCATTTTTAACAATAATATGACAAAAATGATTAAATGATGAAACACAAAGTTTCTCAAAGTAAAATACCTTGAAACTATATACCATAATCTGTGAGCACTAGCAATATACTTCCAAATCCATAAAATCTAATATAAGGTAATTGTTGAGGCTCATTTTGACAAGCCCAGTAAGAGAAAAAGCCCAGTAACACGGGCAGACCAAAGTTAGCAAGCAAGAAAAAGCCATTGAGCCCAAGTGGCAGGAATGAATGGCTCACGGGCTCATAAAGTGGGTCCTGAGGAAGCAAACGAGCTTGAATGGGCCTGAAAAGAGAGAAGAAGCAAACCCATGGGCAGTATGTAGAAAAGCAAGAATGGGCCACAGTAGGCCCAAAGTAATGCAAGCAAATAAAGTAAGGGGCCAATGGAAGACCCATCAGCCCCAAGGATGAGGTATAAAGTAATTGGGTCGGGGAAGCCCAAGAGAGTTAGTAAAGGCCCATGGGAAAGCAGGATTGGAAAAGGGCTGAGGAAGCCCAAGAAAAGCAAATGGGCCAAGGATTTCCAAGAGGGAAATGGGACACAGGAGCCTGCAAACAATGTAAGAAAATGCCCAGTGAACACACTGAGTCACTGGGAGGGAAATAAGCAGCAGACCCAAAGAGACCCAGCAGGATTGAGTCAAACAACATTACAGCAGGAATAGCAAAGTGGTATGGCAGGAAATGCTAACAAGGCCACGGAATGAATACAGAGTAGGCCGGGGGAAGGAAGGCCCATGATCCGACAAGGCCCAACCCCCAAAAAGAAGCAAGTCATAAAGAATGGCAGATCGAAAAACAACCCACGCCATAAAAAGCCAAAAGTGCACGGCAGAACATATAAACCAATCTCCAGATCACGGCAAATGCATGAGCAGCAGGCGAAGAAGGTAAAGCATGCGCAAGACCCAAGTACCACCAGCCTATACCCAGCCAATATAGGAAGTGGTTGGTCATGGGTCAGAGGTAAGAGATGGCATGGTCTGGCGGTGGGGAGAGGAAAAAAACATATTCTGGGGTTTTTGCTTAGGCTCTTTTGGGGGAAATGTCCTGCTGGGATGACATGTCACCCAAAAGAAGCAAGGATGAGTTGGAACTACTAGGTGCATGCCATGAGGTATATAGAGAGAGAGCACACACACTGTAACGGGTAGAAAAGCCACGGCAAGCAAATAAACAAAATAGCCTTCTTTGTCTGGCAAAGGGGAGCGGCACAGCCAGCACAGGTAAGTGGTGGTGGTTGAACAATTGACGACCAGTAAGTGGTCGGCAATGACACCCACACCAGACAAAGGCAGTTAAAGGCTAAAACAGTAAATACCAGTCACGGCATGCTTTATATAAAGGACCCCTTGTTGTGCACTGAATGGGGGATTGGAAAAATCACAATAATAGGAATTATTAGGAAAAACCATAACCCAGAAGTAAGCATTGAGAAGGAAAGGAAGTAAAACAAAAGAAAAAGAAAAGTAAGAAGCAACGAGAGAAAAAAAAAAAAAAAAACAGAGATTTTAGAACGGCAGGCATGCACCATTAGGTTGATCTCCTTTCTCCCTCAATAGCCTTACTCTCTATAAAAGACAAAAGATCTATATTTGGGCATAGACCATTTAGGCCTGTTCTCTCAAAGTGATTAATTTCTTCTCTGAGATTACTCGTGTTGAGGGAACGGTTTTCCCTTCTTGGTTTCAATCCTGTGTATTACTTGGCATGGCAGACTAACACTTTGATTTTACTAACTCTGTTTATCCTTCACTTAGCTTATTCTGTGTACGGAGAGGCTTTTGTTGCTCACTTTTATTTATTGTGGCTAAAAATAGTGATTGTATTTTCTTGTGTTATCCGTATTATATCTGCCTGCCATAACTTCTTTATAGCGGCTCTGCTTGCCATGGGCATGTAACCAAAGCTTGGCAGACGTGGTGTAGTTTGTGCACAAGCCGGACCAAGGTGGGTTCCAATTGGACCGGTCCTAACTCCCTTATCCAGAAAACTCGGGCCTATTGCAGTAGGAAGCAGCCCAACATTACAAACAAGGCCCACTACCTTACAGTAATTTATCACAAATATATCATACTACCACATAGACCGGTCAGGGGATCCACCCATTCACAACTGGCATGATATTGTCCTCTCTGGTATGCAGTCTCTTGGCCCCATGGGTAGCAGCCTCACCCGCACACAATCAAGAAACCTCTTCCCCCCATAGGCAGCAGGGAAGAACGCGTCATCCAAAGTGAAAGGGCACTGACCTGGATCTGATTCCGTTGTCACAAAGACTACGGAAACCAAATCGGGTGATCACCGAAAAATCACACATGGCATGGTGTTAAAACCACATAAAGCTCATAGGTTACATGTACTTTGAAACACATAGTTTATATTCAGGTAGTTTCAGAAAAAACCTTCAATAATCTAACTTCCATAAAGTTTGTATGGTTTTCAACTTCATTTTTGTCAAAAAGATTTTCTATCAATTTCCCAAATAACAATAGAGGATAAGCATCTTTAAATTTTTCAATATACTATTAAATCAATGAATTCCTTATCAAAGATTAAATCAAAGACGCTCATATTTTCCATGTTAACAATTCATGCATTTCCCCATATGCAATACCAAATATGATGCACTTTTCGTATATAATAATATATAGTAGGGTCACAATACAATACTTTTTAGAAAAACATAGTTTTACAAATAATTTTCCAAAATGTATTTGACCCAAAAACAACGTTTACGCAACATGGTTATTTTCCAAAAATCCCATTAAAAAGCTAGTTACCTTGCAACCCGCAAAAAACCTAATTCTCCAAGCTCCAAAGGAGATTAGCTAGAACCTAAACAATATCAAACAAACCTATCACAATAAGCATAAAACTTGAAATCATATCTAGCTGCAAATTAGGAATTTCCAAATAAGCACTTGATTAGGCAAGCCTAGTTTTTAACCTCACAAATAATATATTCCACTTTCAAAGTTTCTTAACAATTTAATTACAAGGCATAGACTCCAATTTATACTCATTAATTGTCCAATGTATTATCTCTAACATCAAAACCTCAACAATTTATAAGTAGTTTCCACAAGCTTTACACCACATCAGCAAGAGACCCATGACACCAAAAATCATAATGTTCTCCAATACAAACAGTTTAAATCTTTAACTAGCTCCAAATAGTCAATAAAAATTATATTCACCATTTATTTCACATTAAAAAGCCAAAACCCCCCAAAATCTTCACCACTTAGATAACCACTATTGTAAAACCTGTAAACCCATTCATCAAATAATTCCACCAACGCAAAACCCATACATATAAACACATGAATATCACTTCCAAAGCTCATAAATCACATTAATATCATTATCAAAACTTAGATAAATAACCTCAAGCAAAAGCATATAAAACCCACCAAAAAGATTAGAAACTTTTACCTCAAATAAAAGGGATGAAGATGCTCAGAGGTTCTTAAGGATTTTCCGGTGACATTACCAGAAAAATGAGGGTGGAGATGATAGCATGAAGTGACACCGGTGGGAGAGTGTGAGGGAGTGTTTGTGAGAAAAAGAAAGAAAACAAATGAGAGGAAAGGGATGGCCGGCCAAAAGAATAGAGATATTTGTGAGATGAGTGGTGGGGGTTAAATGGCGTAGGTGGGCACGTGTGGTCCAAATAAAATCTAACCTTTACTCTTCTTCTTTTTTTGAAAGCCTGGGCCATTACATAAACTGCAAAAAGTCAAAATTTAAACATTTGATTGATGACATAGCTATTGATCTTTGATTTTATTGAAATTTTGCAAGTAGAGAAAATATAAGAAGAAAATTCACATCTAATAAAAAAAATTTATTAAGTGGAGTTGTAAACTTAGTTTGCAACTAAGTTTATTACTAAATTTTGTCTAAAGTTTAATTACATTGGACCAAAAAAATTAGTATTGTCGACACCTCGCAGCTGCTCGACCACCCATCGCGTTGACGCTCGATGCGCCTCTCATCTCTTCTTTCAGTGGGAGGATGGATATGTGGAGGTGTGTCGTACCTTGGGTGTGTGATTGGAATATGAGTCAATTTTATGGATATTACCAAGGGTAAGTGAAGTCGCCACCAATCATTGGGTTTTTCTAGGTGTGATTAGTCACTTGACTCTATTTGATTTTATTACCAATCCTAAACTAAGAAAAATGTCGTTTTTCCTAATCTAATGTGGATGGGCAAAAAATCTTGATTCTTGAGTTCGGAAGTCTGGTTTCGTGTGAGAATGTGTTAGGCACCTCACAACGTCTGTCCGTAAACAGTCCTTTGTTTTGGTAAAATCATAATTTTAGGACATTGGCAATTGAAAACAAGTTATTGGCATTAGCTTATGGGGCTTTGAATGTGTTGGGCTTTGAGGTTTGATCTTGGAATGGGTGTGGTCCCGATCGATGCTTTCTAAGTGTGTTTGAAGTTGTTGCCAAATTTTCATGGCGAAAATCTAGCAGCATTTCGCCTTATTTTCGTGACGGAAATCCGACAACGCTTCACCTCAGATGCGTCATAGCACGCAAAACGCTATTCTCACCAAGCTTTCGACGTGAGAATGCAGCAATGAGGACGCCCCATTCTCACAGCGAAAATCCAACAGAGTTTCGCATATGTGTATACAGCGCGTTTCGACATGCTCGTACTGTGACAAGCTGAAGCCCTTTAAAGCATCAAGCATGTTGATGCGTGTCGTATACACAAGGGAACCAATGTCACTTGGTGACATGGATCGAAACAATCACACCGCGATAATCATGCACACAATATAGCATGAATAAGCACCTACGACAGTTACCTTAAGTGCATACCCACACTACAAGGTCAAGAGCTCTCATGACTAGAGAGTGTCACTCACGTAGCCACGAGAGTCCATCATACAAAGTGCACAATCACCCACACATGCCCAGGCATATATATATATATATATATATATATATATATATACACACACACACATACATACATACATACATGATGCACAATGCTATCACACAGAGCGGAAAAGTAAATTAAACATTGCCAACATTCCAAGGGTATGGCCCAGCAAGGTACAGAAAATGTAAAACAGATATTGCCATACCCAGGGAACGCGACCCAAGCAAGGAGCAGGAAAATAAAGGGGGGTACATGGAGGGGGACCCTAATACATGCTCTAGAGAATAGGCTTAGAGAGAGGGAAAGAGAAAACTGCTCTGGAGCCCCTAATCTACTGATTATTGCTCTTTGTGGGCTTGCGTCTTCTTGCTTGCATCCTTGTCCTTTTTGCTTGCGCCTAGGAGGTCACACCGTTGCTCCAAGCGTCTGTGCTCCATGCAAAGACAAAAGAAACAAGCCAATAGACAAGCAAAAAAGCAAAGGGAGGGAAAGAGCATACTAAAGACAAGTAAGGGAAAGATGCCAAATGAGGGCAAACAAGCAAGTGAAGCACACAAAAGGGCAAACGAACATATTATCAAACAAAATGGGGTGTCCTAGGAGGACAAATGTAGGTTTGGATCGAATGTCCATAGTTCCATTGGATTGGAGTATGGACAACACACAGACTCATTTATGAACATGTAGGCAAGCGTGCAAAAAGAAATGCATAGAAGCAAGTAAAGCCAAACGAGTGGCACAAAGCAAGCAAGGCAAGCATATCAACATCGCACGGAGCGAAGAAAGGTGTGTATCAAGCACACCAACACCATGGAGGTGTATCTCACAAATGGTTACACCCAAACAAGCCCTAAGGAGGGACGGATGCAACCACACAAGCACAAGCCCATGGAGGGCACAAAGCATGACAAAGCCTAGATCTAGAGATGCCAACATGGAGATAAAGCATAGAAGCAAGCAAGCAAACATAGACATGCAAAAGGAAATGATCCAAACCCTTTTATATAGGCCTAGGTATATGGATGTAGGCCTAGACCATAGGATCTAGATCTACACTCTACCAAAGGGGCCAAATCACAAGAAAGAGAGATATCAATGGACAAAAAGGGCTAAAGTAGCACATGGCATAGCAACCAACATAGATCTAAGCACCCAAGCATGGCACAGAGCACATAAACACATAGATCTAAACATAGGAACATAGATCCAAGCAAAAACATGGCAAAGAACACATAAGCATGTAGATCTAAGCATAAACATAGCAAGGCACCTAAAAACATGTAAATCTAAACACAAACATTAAAGTAGACATATCCTAGCCTAAGAAGGCTAGGCTAACAACATCAAAGCAATAAATCATGGTATAAGCAAGGAAACATGCTACAAAAACTATAAAGACATGCTAGGAAGTAAGAACATGCTAGGAAAAGCAATAAAGCATATTGTTAAGCAAAAATGGCTAGGAAAAACTATAAAGAGAAAGGGGTGTGGGTTGTAGCTAAAAAGCTACATCCACACCCCTAAACCTCAAATCCAAGGTATGGAACCAAGGAGAGGAAGATTGGGTGCAAGAACACTACCTTGATGATGGTGGAGAAAAGATGAGAATCTAAGGTGTTTGAGGGTGTTTTGATGTGTTTGGATGTGTTTGAGAGAGAAATTAGAGAGAGATGAGAGAGAGAATCAGCCCAAACACTACCCAAAAGTCTTTTTTTTTTTTTTTTGGGTGCAAAATGATGGGTCTAGGGGCATTTATAGTGAAAAAGTGACTATTTGGCTGTCGGCGCACCTTGTGGGGCTACTGGCCACTTTGCTGATGTCAGCAATTTTGGCCTTTTCCCAATTCAATTTCAGACTCATATTTGAATGCCTTTCCAAACTCTGATTGAGCTGATCTTGGTGTCCCTGGAAAGCTCTGGATATCTAGTTTTCAGAACACTAAAGAAATCAAAAGTCAAACGGTTAGATCAAAAGTTATGGCCTCAGGAAGCATACTAATGCGCTTTTCACGGTTTTTTGGATATCTCAACTGTTTTAACTCCAATTTCGACCCATGAATAGTCGTTGGAAAGGGAACTTGATCATCTTCGCAATGGCGCTGGTCTTAATGATGGTAGGATCAAAATTAGGGTTTCTAGTGCTCCTGGGAGTCAACCTTGGGTCAAACTTGACGAAAATCACCAAGTAGCTCGATTTTGATGTAGAAATATGAAAAATGTTGTTTTGGGATGATTTTGACCCAATTTTGAATTTCAGTCAACCTAGGGTTGACCAGGGGTATTTTGGTCAATTTAATCGAAAAATGCACTTTGAGTGCTCCGATGCCCGAACGGGTTGCGCCACGTCAATCTAGATGCTTCCGCGGCTCCATGGAGAAAAGATATTTTTGAAATTTGCGGGGTCCAGCATGCAAATCAAAGGGCAGACAAAATATAGTATCTACAAGTATGGTTACAATTTTTTTTAAGGGTAAAAAATTCATAAAATTTCTATGTAATAATTACTTTTTTACAATTTAGGGTGGTCTGCATTCAACGTGGAGCCATCCTATGTCCTTCTATTGCTATAATTTTCTTAATTTTACATCTTACTTTATCTTTGTTTTCCATATAATTATCATGCGAACATGGGGAAAAACTGCGAGGAAGAAATAGAAGCACGCAATCACAAAACAGTAAGATTGGTATTTGACTAATTGTAATTTAAGATTACTTTGATGAAAATTGGAGAAATTTAACATAATTGAGTCTCTAGTCTAAAAGTAACCCTATCATTTATAGTGGAAAAGACAATTTACATTTAATTATTTCTTTCGTTGAGGATTTTTTTTTTTTTTGTCCTCATTTTTTTTCGTTTGAAGTTTTTCTTTTAACTTGTTTTTGGAAAAGAGTTTTGTTTGTTTGAAGTGTGCTTGCTATGCAAGTTTGCATTTGTAGTATTAGTCAATTTCATTGAATTCACGAAAGTCCAAAACGCGTTCTCCATGCTCTAGTTGAGAAATAGACACATTCACATGAATAAAAAATCAGGTAATTTAGAATTTGGGCGAACAAAACATGCCGAAGACCACAGGTCATGAAGAAGAGATAACACCGTTGTTACCTTAAAGAAGAAGTTTGGGCCTCTATATAAGTGTATATACTTGGTCTTGTTTTTTTTTCTCACATTAGACGAAATTTTCAGTAGTATACTTTCTTAGCTTTTGGTGACAACAACATCAAATTGTCAATATGACGGAATTATTTGCAATCATAACTCGTATATTTCTTCTTTTTTCTTCTTCTTGGTTTTATATTTACAAAAGAAATCTCTCATGACCTCTTTCATGGTTTGATTTTCAGCAAAAGATTGACAATGAGGATGACGGAATCTTGAATGGCTTCACTGCCACTGTTAATCCTACTGATGGGATTGTTGAAGATGTGGATGAAGAAGAGGAATTGGTGGAATCTAAATTTGAGAAGATGGATGATCAAGATGATATCCATACAGCCTATGAAAAATTGTACAAAGTTTTTGAAAAACATGAGAAACTTTATAGGCTGGCCACCAAGAAGCTCAGTGATATGGAACTTGATCGTGAAGAGCTGTCCATAAAGTTTGATGAGGCTAATCAAACTATTAGAGCACTGAGGTTCGAGAACAACTTCTTAGCTATGAAGACCAAGAAACTTGAAGCGGAACTGTTTCAAGTCAGAGCTCAATTGGAGAGGACTTCAAGTGCAATGCTTGATGAAATGCTCAATCTTCAGAAATCTACTTCTGATCGAACAGGTTTAGGGTATGGTTTCTCTTCCTCTAATACTGCTTCGACTAGTACTACTGTTTTTGTTCCTTTTAGCAATAATGTTGAAATTAAGAACAATAATGTTAAAACTGAATTAGCTAGTGAGAACTTAGACAAGGGTAAATCTATCTTAGAGCACCCCCTAAGCTTGAAAAGAAAGATGTAAAAAACCCTAGGGCTAAAAAGGCTAACTCTCAAAAGCCTAAACAGAGGAAGCAGCATCTCTGTCATCATTGTGGAGTTGCCGGTCATACTCGACCAAATTGCTATAAGTGGCTAGCCACTCAACAGAGCAACGGCATGATAGCATCTGGAAACCAGAATCAGCTTCAATCCTCTCTTGCTCCTCTTGGAGATCTTTTCAAAGCCCTCATGTTCCTTTCGAATTTGAACGGTTTCAATTATTCCCCTTCACCGCCAGTTTAAGGGTTTAATCAAAGGAAAAGCTCTTCTAGGGTGTGGAAGGAAAAGGGCTCCAAGTGATTCTATCACTTTTCTCTTTCTCTCTTCTTGTTTGTGTGTGCATTACTTGTGTGTTTTGCTTTCAAGTTTTGAGTCAGTCTAGTTTTTATGCTTTACTTTGTTTAGCATGTTTTTTTTTTGTTTTCAGTTTTGTTTATTTTGTTTTTCATATAAAAATAAATAAATCAAATTGAAAAATCAAAAAAATACAAAAACAGTGTGTTTTGTGTACATTAGTACTTATGTACCTTGGATGGCCATTGAAACAAAATTTTTCTAAACTTTGTATCTCTTGTAACTTAGATGAGCATCTCTATGCACAACTAAGCAAATGAGCTTTGTGACTCTTGTTTATGATGAGTAAGATTAAGTTATCTCTTGTACTTAACACTCGTATCACTCTTTTTGACGGGTAGGACTAGAAAATCCTAAGAGAAAGGCATTAATAACCATCTCACCAATGTTGCCCGCCAATCATAATATGACACCTATATGCTTCGGCATAGCAAAAGTGCAGTGTCAATGACATTTGTGTGCTTCGGCATAGCAAAATTGGAATGTCAAATGCTTAACATAATTGTGTATTTCTTTTTTATCTCTTATATGCCCATGCATGATTTGCTTAAAAGAAAAATATGCAAAGAAAATAAAAAGCAAAAAATCAAAAATGCTTTAAAAATGATTGCAAGCGTGTATTCTAGGAGATGTGGAAGTTATAGGATGTACCTCGAAGGTGATAGTCCCCATCAAGCAGTTATGATTGTGTGTGAGTTAAAGTGATTTTCTCATATCTCAAATCGTCATAACATGTATACACTTATGCAATCTTGTGATGTTTTTCACACACAATATTCTTTGCTATTCTTGATACATGTGCAAGTACAATGTGATTTGGCCATCACAAGGTTTTACATATGTTAATGTATGCTCACTAAACTGTCTTGACTTGTTTTTGAAAAATAAAATCAATTAGACTTGTTGTGTGTGTGTGTGTGTGTGTTTTTGGGATCCATGTGCTTAATATTGCTGATTGAGAGATTATTTTGAGAGGTTTATATGGTGTTTGGATCATTGGTTGAGTTGTATGTTGGATTGCATTCATGTCTATGTTTTTCACTTCTCGAAAAACTGTTTTTAAAAGCTAGCTCGACACCTCCTCGATACCTTGCCATCTGTCGAGCTTCTTAAGCTTTTTCTTATCGCAATCTTGCCAGCTTCTCGACACCTGGTGGATCGATCGAGAATATTCCTGCCTCCTCGATAGCCTCTCGACACCTGGTGGATCGATCGAGCTTCTATTCTGGTATCTGATGGTTTGTTCCTCGACATCTCCTCGATACCTGTATCTGTCGAATACCATTTTCTCGACACCTTCCTCGACAAATGTCTCGACACCTCTCGACACCTCTATCTGTCGAGAATTACTAAGGATCTATATATTTTTTCTTCGCGATCCGATTCTCATTTCTTCGATCTCTCTTGACCTGTCCGCACCTGTTCATCTCCCAAACACTATCTCTCTCTCTCTCCAAACCTCTTCCTCAAGGTTTCTTCAAGCTTTCTCAAGATTTTTTTCACTTGGTAAGCTTCTAATCTCCTTCATTTTCATGCATTTCATGTTTTGAAACCTAGGTTTTGGGGTTTTTTTGAAAAATTTTGGGGTTTTTCAAAATTGATGAGTTATTGTTGAAATTTTGAGATGGGTTTTCACTTAAATGAGTTTAAAATCTCATGCATTGCATCACATTAACATTATAATAGTATTATCATGCATTTTAGATGTGTGCAATTGATTGTGTGTTGGTAGGATTGGATTGGGCTGAGCCCATGATGCAATTATTTATGCATGTCACATGTTCATGCATTTCTCATGCATATGTATTCAATTTTTAATATACTTGTTATATTTGAATTGTTTTGGAGCTTTTCTGATTGTCTCCTTCTTTCTCTTCCTCTCTTTCTGTTTACGTTAGTCGTGTCTATGGCACCTAAGCGTAAGTCAGCTCCGTCCCAGAACCCTTTGCATTCTAGGGCATCGTCTTCTTCTGATCCTACTCCGTCTCATATTCGGTTCCGTGATGAGGATGCCTGAAAGGACTTCTTGGAGAACTTTTCTCGACGAGGTATTCATTCGAAACGCCGAGTCATTTTGGCGAACTTCGCCGACATTGACCTTCCCACTGTCATTCACAGTCGGGGATGGGAGTCACTATGTGACGTCCGGGTCACTTGTCCTCTCGTGCTTATCCTGGAGTTTTACTCCAACATGCACAAGATTGATCGTTCAGTACCTTTTTTCTTCACTCGCGTTCAAGGTACGCGCATCACTGTCACACCACAGCTTGTTACGGATGTGCTTCATGTTCCGAGGGTAAAGCATCCTGACTACTCCAGTTATGAGCGTTTGAGGACTGTGTCCAAAGACGAGATGATTTTCGCTTTCTGTGAACGTCCCGCAAATTGGGATGATCGTCAGTTCACACCATGTAAGGCCTTTGCTAAAGGTCCTAGATTCATGAACATGGTGATGACTTTTGTTTTGCACCCACTCTCTCACTATAACTCTATCACAGAGCCTCGTGCTCGATTTTTGCTTTCCTTGTTAGAGCACCTCACTATAGATTTTCCTTCACATTTCATTCTTTCTATCTTAGATGTGTATAGGGATACGGCTACCCGTGATAAGCTCATTTTCCCTTCGGTTATCACGCGGATTCTATGCCATTTTTCTATTCCTTTTCCCTCTTCCGACCATTTTTCTGTCATGTGTGCCATAGACTACGCTATCATTAAATGTAGCGAGGTGCAGTTTCGGTCTCGGCAGTCGGATTTAGCAGCTTCTCCCTCCCGTTCCCCTCCATCCCGTTCTGCTCCATCCACATCTGCTCCCTCCTCTTCTTCGGGCGATGTGACTCTAGGAGACATCATAGCGCAGCTGCAGTGCATGGATGCTTGCCTTGATACACTTTCTATGGAAATGTATCAGGTGAACGTTCGTGTCAGTCGTATTGCACGACGACAGGCGACCATGGGTGGTTTTGCTCCAGAGGCTTCTCCTCCACCACCTCTAGTGGATTCTGATTCTGATGATGGTGATGACGATAATGCTTCTGATGATGATGATGGAGATGTTAGCTCTACCGATGAGATGTCTACTTGACACTCTTACCCTTTGTCACTCGTGACAAAAAAGGGAAGTAGTTTTGGATATGAGAGTAGTCATACTTAGGGGGAGAGTTAGTATAGGACATTTTTGTTAGAGGGAGTGTTGTTGAGTGCTGAGGGATGTAGTGAGGATATTTTGTATCTTTTTCTTTTCTTTCTTTCATAGATACATGTATTCTTGTACATTAGGTCTTGTGACCACATTTATGACATACATTGTACTTATTTCTCTCTATATGTTGATGTATGTTGTTTCTTTCACCTACCTCTTACATGTGTTGTTTCTTTTCTCTCTTTATACACATGCTTCTTATATCTTGTATATAATATATTATTTCTGTTTCACACTAAAATGCCTTGATGAGTTTTGTTTAAAGTGTTTCAGAAATACAGGTTGTCAAAGTCTACTTGCCATAAACTCTCTTCTTGCAAAGTTTTTCAAGAGTTTATGTTAAGATAGATTTTATTGTATTCAACAAGTGAATATGAGTTGAGTGATTTATAACTTCTCTCATATGTTCATTTGTTTGTTGTGGTTTTGTCACGGATTGCCAAAACGGGATATTGTTAGGACATATGTGTTTCATTTGTTAGGAACATATGTCATGATTTTATGTAATTGGCTAATCCTTTGACAAAATGCACTTTACTTGCATTTGGGTAAATCTAGGATGTGTTTAATACTTCAAGAAACCATGTTTCAAGATCAAGTGTTGAAACCTTCAAGTCTGTTCAAGAAAACAAGCTGAAAGTGCAGAGTTATTAAAGCTCGACAGCTAGCATGTGTCGAGGTTTAATAAGCTGTTTCAGCCCCGTGGCTCGACAGCTAGCTCGACACATTCTCGACAGCTTCTATCTGTCGAGGTTTTTGAAAACAAAATTTCTGATCTGTTTTTCTTGAGATCCGTGGATGTGTCTTTGGGCCTTCTTTTCTCCTAACCCTAGACATATAAAAGGATTGTTTTAAGGGCCGTCAAACAGTTCACAAGTTGCACAAGCATTGAGCAAACTCTGTTCAAGCAATTTGTAACTGGAGACGAAGTTCTTGCCCTAGGTCATCTCTTTCTCTTGAAGAAGTTGTTGTGTATGTGCACCGTAGGTTTTTATAACCAAGCATCTTCTTGATCTTCATCATGTGGATGAACTGAAGAACTTTGCAGCCAACAACCTTCTTAGTTGGTGATTGAAGTCGCGTACTGGGATCCGCACATTGGTTAGTCACGTACTTGGGAGCCGTGCATCAAAATGAGGAATTGTCACTACAGAACAAGTCCAATTGGGTATTAGGGTAAGGGTTCAACTGTAGGTTGGTAATGTACTTGGGATTCCTTTACTTGTAACCGCTTGTTGTGATAATAATGGAGTTTCAAGAGTGGTGACCTGAAAATCACCCGGTAGGATTTTTGCCTTTAGGTTTTCTCCATTCGTAAACAAATCACCGTGTCATTTATTTTCCGCTGCGTATTTAGTTGTTTGGTGATTTGTTTGTGCTACCACGCACTTTGCATGTTAATTTGATTAATTAATAAACTTGGTTAATTAATTAATTAATTTATCACAAGGGTTTCAATACATTTGTGGCTTATCAAAGTACTCCACTCTTTTGAAGCTTCAATGGAATAGATATAATTATATAATAGCATCATAATAGCATCTGTGTGGACTTTGCACTCAAGATAACAAGTTGAAGGGTAAGTTTCAAGATCATGAAACTTCATAGCTTGGGCTTCAAAGCTTCAGGATAATCTCTGTAACATAAAAATAATTTTAATTAAAGTGAATATTATAACATGATTAGATTGAGGTAGAACATATAAGTTGTTTATCAAAATAAGATGTAGAACATATAGCCGATAGAAAGTGAAAGAAGCCACCAAAACTGGTGGAACTAATGCGTTTTCCGAAAGAATATAAGTAGGATTCTTTCAAGTGAAACGGTAGAAATTTTATTTGTGTGGAATTATAAAACTGGAGGAATTAATTGTTCAACAAATGTAGAAGTCTCCTTTATCCAAATTACATTAGTATCAATTTCTTTTGCTTATTTGGCTAACTCTAATGCTGCAAATATTTAGCAAATATATACGGAAACAATAATCATGGTTTTAGTTGAAATAGAATTTCATATTTTTTAAAACTTAGACAAGTGTATCTATTGAAGATTTTAAAAGTAGATAAATTAATACTTAAAATTGTAGATAAAAATTGTGTATTAAAAAATTGTAGATAATTCATAAAGTGAAGAGGAAAAATAAGAAAGAAAGAGAAGTTGATAACTTGATATCCACAATTAGGCCCGTTTGGTATATATGTTTAAAAACTGAAAATTGTTGTTTGAAAACATTTGTGGAAATACGTGTGGGTGAAAAAGTGTGTGAAAATACGTGTAATGTTGTTTAAAAATTGAAAATGGGGTTCTGTGTCTATCTAAAGAAATTATAAAGTTGTAGAGGAATAGTTGATAAGAACAATTAAGTTTTGTTTCTATCTAAAAAGTTTCGCAATTTTTTGTAGCCAAAACACTAAAAGTAGTTGATAAGAAAAAAATACAATTGAAAACTCAAATTAATGTGAAACACTAATGCTTATTTAGACCTCCAATTTTAAATTACGGCTTAATTACTTTTACTTTAACTTATCTAAGTGCGGAACAAAAGTAAATGAAGCGCAATCACCGAAACGACTCTCTAAGCCACAAGCAAGCAAGCAACAATAAATATAAAGCTTAAAGAGTAAAGGAAGAGAGATGTAAACACAAGATAACACCAAGACGTGTTATCGAAGAGGAAACCGAAGAACTCGACGAAAAACCCCTCCGCGACCCTCCAAATTGAAATCGATCCATTAGTGAATAAGTTGGAGTACATGAATAACAAAAAACCCTCCAAGCCTAGTCTACCCATTGTACTTGAGCCCTCCAAGCTCCTGCTACCAACGGACTTCTCGAAGTCTTGTCTTCATTAGCTTTCCGGATCCCGCAGTACCACCCGATTGCATCCACTAAGCCTCACCAGCTTCTTTTGGCAAATCTCCAAAACTTCCCAAGCTCTAAAACACTCTCTATACTCTGAATAGGTGTAGGTTATGTTTGGGTACAAATCTCCTCTCAAGGTATAACAATGGAAGAGGGAAGGAGAAGAGATTATAATGATTTCTTACTAAAGGATGAGTAGCTCTCTCTTTAAAATGGTGGGTGTGTTGTGTTGTAAAAACCTATCTAGGGTTTTCTCTCTGAATAGCCTCATTTACTTTTGTGAGTAATGAGGGTATATATAGTATGGGTGAAAGGTAAGAAAGTCACACTTAAAATCCTTCAAGCAGAGAATTTCACGAGTACCTCGCGAGATGGCCTTTCTCACGAAGCACTCGCGAAATACAGCCTGGCACTTGACTCTTCAGCTTCCAGCATGTGCTTCTCACGTGGCCTTTTTGTAGGAACCTTTACTCGCAAGCTTCTTGCGAGTTAGTCGCAAAACTGCACTGATCTTTATTTCATGCTTGATTCTTCACCAACTTAATACTAAACCCAATACAATAAAATCCCACAAAATACAATGAAATAAATTAATGTAATTACAACACTTTTTGTCATGGAATAAAGCCAATATAAAATATAGTTGTAAATCACAACTTTACAATCTCCCTCTTTGGCTATTCCGTGATAAAAACACCCTATAACAGACTCTAGACTTAAACGTGAGTTTGGGAACAATAGCAAAACTCACTCACACCTAAATCTAAAACCTATGATGAACTTGGAACATAATACATGTATCCTGAAACACTTGCACAAAACGCATTAGACCCTCACGGTAAAGCAAGTAATAAAAGGACAAGTATAATGTAACAAGTAAAAAGTGATTAAGTAAACAAGATGTGAAACATATGAGCAACTCGATCAAACACTAAATAGTCATATGAAAATGATCACAATGATCACATAACAAAGCAAATGATCATCCGTATATGCAATCAACAAAGCACAATAGCATAAGGATGTATGCATGTCCAACACATAAACATAATGTGATGAGAACAACAAAGCATAGATACTAAACATAACTCAAAGCATCATATAGAAAAACAAGAAAACAAACAAAGAGTAAAACAAACAAAACAAGGTTTTCTTGAAAAGAAATGTCTTCTCCCCCTTGGTAAATGCATCTCCCTTATGGAATTTCTCCCCCTACGAATGTGTACGAGATAGAATTTCTCCCCTTGAGAATATCCATATAAGTCATATAGAAATGACGATACACTCCGGTATACTCTCTAGTATACTATCCCCCTTTTTGTCACGAATAGACAAATGAATTAAGAGGAAGGAGGGAAAAAAAAGAAGATATGAACAAGGGTAAAATACATGAGGTGTACAAGATGAATGAGAAAATGAAGCTCAAGCAAAAGACAAAAACACCTTAAAAACAAAATGCTACAAAGCATAAAGTAAACATGACATGCTAGGATGAGGAAACAAGAGATATACCAAGGCATGACAAGGGTAGCAAAGGTGTGTGCAAGAGGTGGCTATGTGCAATGCATGAACTAAGCATGAGAAATGCATATATGGGGCAAGGTGTGTAAAATACACAACCAATGATCAAAACATGTTCCTAATGAGGAAACATGAAAAACTCCCAAGTTTGGTACTCATCGAAGTCCAAAAGAGTGAAAAAATACCATAGAGGCATTTTATCAAACACCTAGCATGCACACACTATACATATATGATGAATATGTGAAAATCTACCCTTAATACATGTTATTTTCGCCACAAAGGGCCAACATTCAAATCAAATCATCAAAAGAAACGAATCCTAATAAAAAAGATTGACAAAAATTAAACTTTCCAAACCCCATTTGAGAGTATCCCAACTATGAATATAAAACCCTTAAGAACATAATCTAAGGATCAAAATCAATTAAAAGTGTTAAAGATTACCTTAGAGATGTTTATGGAGTGTAAAGCAATTGAAATTAGTTGGGTTTTAATGTAGAAGCTTTGAAAAAGAGGGTTTGGAGAGGATGAAGTCATAATAGAGTCATATGATGAGTTTTGGACCAAAAACTCACGAAATACCCATAAAATAGCTGATCTGGGAATTTCATGAGATAGCTGAAAATTTCGCGAGATAGCCTACTTGCAAGTTATTGGCGAGCTACTTGCGAAACTCACTGCCTGATGACCAAAAATGCATTTTTCAGCTTTGCGACTTGCACCCAAGTTGCGAACGACTTGCGAAAGACTCTGACCCCTATTTTTCAACACAAAAACAAGCTTGAAACATTGAAAAACAAAGTAGGTACAAAACCTAGAAACAGAGAGTGATGAAAAACACTTCCAAATACAAATAAAATGATCAAAAAAATTTTTGGTTTGATCCATATATGGTTAAGCACACACACATCACATTTGAACATGTACAATCACACAAATGAAATAGACATTTATTGAACATTAGACTTGTGTGTTGTGTGTGTGAAGCAAGTATGATCTAGTCCATAGTCTAGTATGAAAGTTCAATGATCAATTCAATCAAGTTATACACAACTAGCACGAAGTCAAGTAACCTATCTCACTAGTAGAAATAAACATATATGATCCCCCACCAAAGTGTTTACATTGATTGAAAACTTTTCATTTGGCTTTCATTTTTCATACTTTTTGATCAATACAACTCAATTTTTGAGCAATGATGCCATGAAATTTTTTATATTTCTTTGAGGAATAAGCCTTTGGCTTTGACATCATACATTTTTAATACATTTTGCTCCACATTTTCCTAGTCAAACTAGTTTTCGAAACAAGGCTTTTTCAGCTCTTTCTCTTTTTAGAGATTGACAATTGTAGAGCTTTTGACATAAAAATAAATGTGAGGAGATGTATAGGAACAAGTCTACGCATGTATCAAGATCAAACAAGACTATTGACTAATCATTCATGACAAACTTGAAGATCTATTTACAACAATCAAACATGGATTCCTAGATTTCACTCACACTTAAAAAATGTGCATACATAACAAGCTAAGCTCGTAAATGCACTACGCCATTAGTACAGAGGTACTAGGCCAAACTCAACATGTGATATACACAACACAAGCGGTCAAACTTTTTGAGATTTTTTTACTTTTTATGGGTTTTTGAATTTTTTAACACACTAAAAATCAAAGCAATAAAGTAAGATAAAAAAAAACAATACATATAAAGAGATGTATGATACACAAATCATAATAATGAAGCATCTAATGCATGTAGAGTCCTACAAAGATCAAAAGAATTAGATCAATGATCAAAAGAGCATAAGCTCAACCACAGGAACCATTCTTCATCCAAACAGAACGATTGTTTGGAATGAGTGTCTCATTAGAAGTGAGACGAGGGTTGGAAGAATGAGAACCAGAGATGCACGTAAACAAGGAGGTAAGAGTATTAACCACATGCTTCAACAACTTACCACTTTCAATCAAATCCGTTTTAGCTTGCAAAGCACAACTTCCATTCCAAGAAGCTCAAGTTTCTCTTTTCTTTTGATTCTTTTTAAGAGCTTGAAGCTTAGAGTAATGAGGTCTTAGATGACCAAAAATACCACAATGGTGACAAAGAATGTGTTTAGGTCCACTAGGCTTTTGAATGTGTTTAGATCCACTAGGCTTTTTGGGAGGAATCTAGCAACATGGTTTTATTCTCTCTTCAACATAGAACATTGAGGTCTTATGTGACCGATCACACCACAATGGTGGCAAGTAAGAACAAACTTACATCTATTCAAATCCTTAGGATGAAACCTAAATGAAGGCTTAGGCTTAAAAGCTTTTCTCTCCATTTTTTGGTTTCTTTTGTGTAAAGGAATGTACACTGATTTGTCTTTAGAGGTAGAACTCACAATAGGCACAAAATCGGGCAATACAACATGATTGCAACAAAGATTTTCTTCCTTTTTAGCAATAGGTTTAGCAATCAAACATTTGGCATGCATCTTAGGAGATTCATTTTCACATTTAAGATCATCAACAAGTTTGTTAGACAAAACAAGTTTAGCATCCAAGTCCATATTCAACATTCAAACTCTTTCATCTTTTCAAAAGAATTTTCAGCAAGTTTCTTATACTTCTCAACCAATTTGTTGGATTCATTGAGCTTAGCAATCAAATCATCCTTTTCACAAATGAACTTGCTCAAATTCTTATGAAACTTCTTAGCCTTTTTTCTTCAAGAGTTTGACATTTGGAATTTTAACAACACCCAAAGATTCATGTAATATGTCATCACAAGTATGAGGATAAACACTCATAAAGGCATTTTCACAAACACATGACATATTACAATCAACATCATCCAAAACATCCATAGAAATATACAAAACACTATCCACGGCAATAAACACAAAGGGTCAAGGATCACACTTAGGTAATGAAACCAAAACAAGTGTACTCACTCTAATACCAATTGAAAGCTCAAATTAGTGTGAAACACTAATGCTTGTTTAGACCCCCAATTTTAAATTACGGCTTAATTGCTTTTAGGCGAAAATGCACTTTTCGCCTCTACATTTTGGGTCAATTCCCATTTTGGTCTCAAAATTGATTTCGTTGCAAATGTCATCCCTAAAAATTGAAAATCGTTTTTAAAATCGTCCTTGTTGTCAACCAACCAACGGAATAATCTTACGTGTTTGACAGATCTCCACGTGTCAAGCCCACTTATTAAAATAATAATATATATTCCTACGTGTCAAGCCCACCCACCTTAAAACGCACATGCCACTCACGTGAGGGACACCTCACCTGTCCACCTCAGCTTCCCGCCTCCCAAACCTCTCACGTGACCCCACTCTCCAAATACCTCAGTCACCACACACAAAATCCCTAAATTTCACAGAAAACCCTTTTATCCTCATGTTGTCTTCCTCAACCCGATCCCTAAAATCTCTGAATCAAACCTAGTATGACACGAACAGACACCCCTAAAACAATGAAATCCTTAGAAAAATCAATTTCTCTGCACACTGAGACCTGAAGAAAATGAGGGAGAACGTCGTGGGTTGAAGCTTCAATCCAAAATCTGTAACAGTTTCAAGATTGTAGCAATGGGTTGAAGCTCGAAAAGGTAGCTCTGTCCACTTTCTCTCTTTCTCTCTTTGTGTATCTTTTGCACACTATATATGTCTCTTTCTAACTTTTTTCACACACTCAATATGCGTAGAGACCACTATTTAAATGGTTGTTTATGCCTTTATCACTATTTAAATGGTTGTTTATGCCTTTGGTGGGTGATTTGTTTTTGGCCTTTAAGGGAGCAAGGTGGTCCATGTGTTCCCTCTGTTTGCATTAAGATGTAGTTTTATTAGTAGTGGATTAATTAAATAATGTTAACTATTTGGTTTGTTGACTATATATCTCATGCATGCAGAATGTACAAGCTCTTTACTTTGTATGTGCATCATGGTGGGTATTTTGATGTAAATCCTCAGAAGTATGTGGGGGGTGAGATGGGGGTAGTAGATGATTGTGATCCTGACAAGTGGTCTAAGGTAGAAATTGAGTCCATCTGTAGAGAGTTTGGGTATACACATGTGAGTAGGCTGTGGTACAGAAGGCCTGGGGAAAATGAGGAGGATGGGGTGTTCTAACTGATTAAGGATGATCATGATGCAGTGGCAATGACTAAGTTGGTGAGGGGTCATGGAGAGATTCATGTCTATGTAGAGCACCCAGTTTATGAACCTATACTTATTAATGGTGGTAATAGTGTGCCTGTAGATATTGTTGTAGAGCCTGATCATGATGACCCTTATTTTGTTAGTGATTCTGAGAATTGTAGCTCTAGTGAGCCTGAACGTTCTTTTGATGGTTATTATAATGGACAGGGTTATTATGACAGTAGTGGTGATAATTTTGAGGATGATGATGACTGAGATGATGGTAATGATCACTGGGGTGATGGTGATGCTCACTGGGATTATGGTAATGATAACTGGGGTGATGGTGATGCTCATTGGGATGGTGGCAGTGCTAGTGGTAGGGATGGTGGCAGGGCTGGTGATGAGTTTGGCAGTGGTGGTGCAAGAGATGCAGGTGATAGGAATGATGATAGTGATGATGAAGTGGAAATACTTAGGTGCAAAAGACCAGGGAAGGAACCAATTGTAAAGGAACCACAACAGGATGAGGCTGTCACCACTAACAGTAGTGACAATTCTGAGGACAGTGATGTAGAAGGAGCAAGATCAATGAACCCCAACCAGAGATATGTGGGTGAAGATAGTGCAAGCAGTGACAATGAGGAGCTGATGCACATGCGTGATCAGATGGGGGATGGGGTAATGAACTCTAACTACATTACTGAGGAGCTGTTGAGCCTAAGTGAGTCATCATCTGATGGTGAGTTTCAGGGTGATGGTAATGATGGTAGTGACAGTAAGGGTGGTGCTATTGTCAATGAAACAGTTGTGAACAATGTCAGAAGAAGGAGGAAGAAGTCCCCTATGTTTAAACCTGTGTCCAATCCTGAACACTTGGTATTTGAGAAGCACATGTTATTTACCTCAGCTAAGTAGTTCAAGGAGGCCATTACTGAATATGCAGTGAAAGGTGGATGGGGGGTGAAGTTTGTGAAGAATGACAAAGTTAGGGTTAGAGTCAAATGCCAACCTCCCTGTAAGTTTACAGCTTACCTTGCAAAGCTGCCAAGAGAGATGAGCTGGCAGCTGAAGACTCTGGACATGGAGCACACATGAACTAGGAGCTACAAAAACCCTAGGTGTTCTGCCAAGTTCCTTGCAAATAAGTTGATAAAGAAGGTGAAGAGATAACCTGATATTAAGCTAAGGGACATTCAAGAGGTTGTGCATGAGAAGTATGTTATAAATATCAGTGCAGGAAAAGCCAGCAGGGCTAGGGAAAAGGCCCAGGAGTTTGTTGATGGGTCTAATGTAGAGCAGTATAATCAATTGTGGGATTACTGTGCAGAACTGAGGAGGTCCAGCCCTGGCAGTACAGTTCTAATGAAGACACACACATTCAATGAAGGTGACTTAGCAGTTGAGATGGACTTACAGGCTGGTATACCTTATTTTGAGAGACTGTACATATGCTGGTCTGGGTGTAAGCAGGGGTTCAGGGTAGATCGTAGGCCAATAATTGGGTTGGATGCTTGTCACCTAAAGACCAAGATAGGGGGCCAATTGATGGTTGCAATTGCCAGAGACCCCAATGAAGAATATTTCCCTCTAGCACTTGCAATGGTGGAAGCAGAAACCAAGGACTCATGGATTTGGTTTATAAATTTGCTGCTAGCAGACATTGGTGATGAGAAGAGGTGGACATTCATATCAGACCAGCAAAAGGTATCACTATAGAACATACTCATTTTTTAACTTAACTACATTGAACAAGTAGTGAAATATGTATATATGCTAACCACTATTGATTTTCTTGGCAGGGGTTGGTGCAAGCATTTGCAGACAATTGGCCACAGTATGAGCACATAATTTGTTGTAGACACTTGTACAACAATTTAAGGAAGCAGCATCCTGGCATAATGATTAGGATGTTGTTTTGGAAAGCAGCTAAAGCCATATATGCACATGAATTTGAAAGGATAATGAATGAGATGAAGGACATTAATGAGGGTGCATATAATTGGTTGAAAGGACATACCACAATAGTATGGGCTAGACACATGTTTAGAACTGATGCATTGAGTGACACTGTCATCAACAACATGTGTGAGAGTTTCAATAGCAGGATATTGAAATTCAAGGGGAAACCCATCATTAGCATGGTATGTATATTTTTGGATTTTGGTAGGTGGAATTTGCATATTTTGGTTAGCTATATACCTTGTTGCATGCACTGACTTGTGGGTTTTTCCTGTTTACAGCTTTAGGACATAAGGTTATACCTAATGAGTAGATTCCAGCAAAACAGAAACAGTATTATGAGGGTGGAATCTGAGCTCTGCCCTAAAATCTATAAAAGACTACATAGGGAGAAGGTGGACAGTGGTAGGTAGTTAGCTTGTTGGGCTTCTGACACCAAGTTCGAGGTGAAGAATGGACTGCAGAGCTTCATTGTAGACCTGGCTAAGGGGGTGTGCAGCTGTAGGAAATGGGATATCACTGGTATCCTATGCTGCCATGCAGTTTCATGCATATTCTTCAACAAAGAGCAAGCTGAGAAATACACTAATGCCTGCTACCAAGCCAGTACATACAAAGCATGTTATGAGCACACCATTGATCCACTCAATGGTGCCAATATGTGGACCCCAACTGGTCTCCCTCCTGTGCAGCCTCCTATAAAGAAAAGGCCACTAGGTAGACTCAAGAAAAGAGAGTCTTAGAACCCAATGAACCAAGGAGGGGTCACAGCAAGGGCTTGGGTATTGCCAAGAGGTGCAAGTTCTGTGGGAAGATAGGCCACAATAAAAGAAGCTGCAAGGGTGAGGTTAGAGGTAATTCTTCACTGCCTGGTGCCCAAAACCAGAGGAGACATAGACCAAAGAAGGTAAAACTAATGTTTTTTAATTCTGCATGTTTTGAAATGAAAATTAATGTTCTAACTTAGTTCTATTTGCTATTGCTTGAAGACAAATGGCAATGGCTAAAGAGCAACCCAAGAGCAACCAAATGCTACAAGTATGCCATCAAGCCAGCAACCCAGGACCAACCAGCAAGGCAACAGGCCATCAAAGTTGCAACCTAAAAGCAACCAGCAAGGCACAAGACAAGCAAACCAGCAGCCATCAATCAGCAACCAGTATCCACCAAGCAGCAACCCTACAACCAGCAACCACCCTGTAACCAGAAATCAAACCAGCACCAATCCAAGGAAGAGAATGAGGGGGGCAGTCACAAATGAAACTCTGACTGCATCAAGAAATGCATCAAGGTACAGGGAGGCACTAAGGGTTGCTGAGAGCCACGCATCTATGCATGGTCCAAGGGGATAGGCTGGTGGACATGACCTATTTTTGTAATTAGCAGACATGGCCTATTTTTTGGGTTTACTTTGATATTTTTGTAATTGGCAGACATGGCCTATTTTTTGGTTTACTTTGGTTTACTTATTAATGCAGATTTGTGTATTGCAGTATATGTAGTGGTTGCAGAATTGTGAATTGCAGTATATGTTAATTGTGAATTGCAGTATATGCAGAATTGTGAATTGTGAACTACATAATTTGCATGTTTGGTAAACCTGTTGTGTTATGCATTGTAGATTTGGTAGTTCTGTTGTGTTGTGCATTGCAGGTTTGGTAGTTCTGTTGTGTTGTGTATTGCAGATTTGGTAAACATAACTTGCAGATTTGGTAGTTCCATTGTCTTGTGCATTGCAGATTTGGTAGTTCTGTTGTGTTGTGCATTGCAGATTTGGTAAACATAACTTGTAGATTTGGTAGTTCTTTTGTCATGTGCATTGCAGATTTGGTAAACATAACTGGTGTATTGCAAAATTGGTAAACTTGTGTAAACTAGGTAAACTTGTGTAAACTTGGTAAACTAATTGCAGCACATAATTGCAATACACAAACATAATTGGCCATAGTATGTGTATATCAATTTTGCAGGTTTGGTAAATTAACAATGGTTAGCTTACCAATATTACAGATTTGGTAAATTGTAATCTAATTGCAATCAAGTAAGATAATTAACAATGCCAACATTACAGACTAAATTAACACTAAACTCTGTCATTCCATATTTCATTCATACTGAAATCAATGAGATACATAGGATATAACAACATCATCATCTACACCACTTGTCCTAACCCTGTCCTAACCCTGCCTACACCCACATTGTCCAAAACATGCTACACCATACCCCACCTATCTAACCCACCAAAGCTAGAATCACACAAAGACATATCCCACACAACAGTAGTGCCAATATCAAACACACTGTCAAAAACTTCTTTCTCTTTTTGCATGTTGAAACCTCGGCTTGGAGTCTGAGAATTCTCTGCCTCATCTCTGAGATAAGCACCTTCCCACGCTTATAAATCTCATCATCAACCCATTGGAAGAACTTGCACTTCTTACCAATCTGAAATTAAACCCAAATTCAAAACAAAATGAACAAACAACAAACCCAAGTGAACAAAATGAACAAACCCAACTTGCACTTCACTTACACAGTAATTAGGACACCCATAGAACCTTCTCCCTGGATTGTTATCTGTCCAGGAAACCACTAGCATGGGCTTCTGACGGGAGGGGCAGTAGCACATGCGTGGTGCTCTCCTCCTCAAGCTTCCCTTCGATGATGCATAGGCAGATGCAGAGCTAGCTTCCATTCTTCTTCCTCCTTCTTCCTCAGTCTATTCGTGTCGTTCTGGGTTTGATTCAGAGATTTTAGGGATCGGGCTGAGGAAGACGAAGTGGGGATTTTAGGGTTTTCTGTCAAATTTGGGGATTTTGTGTGTGGTGACTGAGGTAGTTGGAGAGTGGGGTAACATGAGAGGTCTGGGAGGCGGGAAGCTAAGGTGGGCAGGTGAGGTGTCCCTCACGTGAGTGGCATGTGCGTTTTAGGGTGGGTGGGCTTGACACGTAGGAATATATATTATTATTTTAATAAGTGGGCTTGACACGTAGAGATCCGTCAAACACGTAGGATTATTCCGTTGATTGGTTGATGGCAAAGACGATTTTAAAAACGATTTTCAATTTTTAGGGATGACATTTGCAACGAAATCAATTTTGGGACCAAAATGGGAATTGACTCAAAATGTAGGGACGAAAAGTGCATTTTCGTCTTACTTTTACTCTAACTTAGCTAAGTGCGGAACAAGAGTAAATGAAGTGCAATCATCGGAACTACTCTCTAAGCCACAAGCAACAATAAATATAAAACTTAAAGAGTAAAGGAAGAGAGATGCAAACAGAAGATAACACCAAGATGTGTTACTGAAAAGGAAACCGAAGAAATCGGCGAAAAACCTCTCTATGACCCTCAAAGTCGAAATCGATCTACTAGTAAATAAGTTGGAGTACACGAATAACAAAAGACCCTCAAAGTCTAGTCTACCCAATGTACTTGAGCCCTCCAAGTTCCTACTACCAACGGACTTCTCGGAGTCTTGTCTTCACTAGCTTTCCGGATCCTGCAATACTGCTTGATTGCATCCACCAAGCCTCATCGGCTTCTTTTGGCAAATCTCCAAAACAACCCAAGTTCCAAAACACTTTCTACACTCTGAATAGGTGTTGGTTGTGTTTGGATACACATCTCCTCTTAAGGTATAACAATGGGAGAGGGAAGGAGAAGAGATTACAATGATTTCTCACTAAAGGATGAGTAGCTCTCTCTCTAAAATGGTGGCTGTGTTGTGTTGTGTTGTAGAAACCTATCTAGGGTTTTCTCTCTGAATAGTCTCATTTACTTTTGTGAGTAATGGGGGTGTATATAGTATGGGTGAAGAGTAAGAAAGTCACACTTAAAATCCTCTAGGCAGAGAGTTTCGCGGGTACCTCACTAGATGGTCTGTCTCACGAAGTACTCGCGAAATATAGCCTGACACTTGACTTTTCAGCTTCCAACATGTGCTTCTTATGTGGCCTTTTCGCGGGAACCTTTACTCGCGAGCTTCTTGTGAGCTAGTCGCGAAACTGCACTGATCTTCATTTCATGCTTGATTTTTCACCAACTTAATACTAAACCCAATACAATAAAATCCCACAAAATACAAGGAAATAAATTAATGCAATTACAATATTTTTTGTCATGGAATAAAGCCAACATAAAACATAGTTGTAAATCATAACTTTACAAGAATAATATGTAAAATTTAATAAATTATTGGAGAAGAAGATAAGAACAAATTATTATATCTATTTTTTTTTAATCTAAAAAAAATGAACAAATAACATTGTTGTTATTTTATCGTGTAGTTAAATTAATGTTATTTTATCACGTAGTTATATAATTTAAGTAAAAAAATAGTAAAAAATAAATTAATAATAAAAGGATTAGATGAAGAATTTGGATTGTAATCAAATTAAAATTTTTTATCAACTTAGAAACTATAGGAGAAGAAGATAAGAACAAAAAAAAAAAAATTATATCTAATTTAAAAAAAATCTAAAAAACTTTCTACATTTTGGTGAAACCACTTGGCGTAACCTCGGCTTCTAAACCCAACTTTTATTATGTAGTATATGATAATATGATACGATATGATATGATATGATGTATGATATAATACACACACACACATGATGATATATTATTTATAGAAAAATTGATAGATAGATGTGGACTACACACTCTTACATAGTGCGGATGTATATGTGATGATATATTATAGATAAATAGATAATTGATAGATTGATGTCGACTACACGTAAAAGACTCTTACATAGTGCAGATGTATGTGTGATGATATATTATCTATCTATTCTATACTATTAGTAAAAGAATTCTCTATTTGGCTTTCATCATTTTGCGTACTAAAATATCTTCACACAAATTCTTAAACTCTCTAAAATACCCATATCTTTTAGTTAGATAATTTAAAATTTTAAAACAAAAACTGTTTAAAAGAGTAATTTATTATTTTTTTAAAAATTTATAAGTTTTAGAATTTCAAACTTTTATCAACTCTCATGTAGAGAAAAATCCTAAAAATCAAGATATTATCTCTATCTCACTTTTAAATATTATTTCACTAAACCAAAAAAAAAAAAGTCTCATCGCACGTGTTTTAAACACAAAATAAAAAAATAAAAAAAAATCTCATTGTCCGCGCAAAGCGTATTTCATGATGCTAGTAGATAAATAGATAAATAATTGATAGATAGATATTGACTACACGTAAAAAAAAAACTCTTACATAGTGCATATGTAAATGCTAATTAATAAAAAAACTCTTACATAGTGCATATGTAATACACAGACATTGCATATATATATATATATATATATATTTTTTTTTTGAGAAGCCACCCTCGCAAAAAAAGGGGGGAGGTTATCATTGAATTACTTCAGAGAAATACACATCTTTCACCCCTGGAGGAACATCCTCCATCTAGGATTGAAAATGAACAAAATTACATGCCATTCTAGCTAGTCCGTGGGCTACTCTATTGCCCTGTCTACGTGTATGACTAAAGAGTACATTCTCAAGTGATGAAGACAGCACCTTGATATCCTCGACAATGTGACCGAAGCTGGAAGAAGAAAGGCCACCACAGATGAGAGCTTTTATGATAATCTCAGAGTCTCCTTCCACAATTATCTTGTTAAAGCCGAGATCCTTTGCAAAGCAGAGGGCACCCCGAGCTGCCAACACTTCCACTATCGCTACTGCTGCTTCTTTTTTTTAATTAAAAATAACAGGTTAGAAAGAGAGTTTGGCCCTTTGCCCCTGCGCCTTCGGTAAATGGCAAAAGTCTCACCTACCTTTTAGCATTATTAAATAAATACATGAAAAGATAAGAACATTGTCATTGTCATTATAAAAACGTCGTACAAGGTTCAAATATAAAACAGTGAAAATGTCCAAAATTTTCTAAATATGGCTCCCTCACATAACTTTCGGTCTTTCACTTTGATCTAAACTTTTGCTTTCGTGCCCTGTCAATTCATCCGCACTCTTTTATTACGATAGTCAGGGAAGAGCATTCCTATCTACACTTACAAAAAAATTAGGACTTGTTTAGCAAGTCATTTCAAACACAAAATTATATATTTTAAATAACATTATACATATTTTTATACATATTTTTAACTACACGTATATTAAAAACACTCAAACAACATAATTCAAAATATTCTCCCAAATAGGCCCTTAACATTTACCATTTCAAAAACTAATTTTATAATATATAATACCTCATTTTACAATATTCCTTCTATCAAAACTTCTATTTTTTTTAACACTCCATTTAAATATTCTTTTTTTATCATTTTTTTTTCCCTCTCTCTTTCTGTCCTCTATCTCTCTCTTTATTAAACAAATAATTTTTTTTTTTACAATCTTGCTACAATGGGCTGCTATCTCTAACAGCCCACTATAGCTAGATTGCAAAATGAATAGGATTTAAGAGCTTTGATAGAGTATGTTTTTTGATCTTTTGATACTAAAATTTAGCATTTATAACATTTGAGAGTGTTGATGAAAATGCTCTTAGGGCCGAGTCCAAGACCCATCCTCCAACAGTATACACAAGTAAAATAATAATTGAATACTACACTTTCACCACTAACCCCTAGACTAATTCAACGCCGCCACAAGGCCCACAAGCACAACTCTGTCTTCTTGGCACACGTAGGCCTTGAGTCAGTGACATATCCATAAGGTTCTTCTATTAACATAGAAAAAATTTCATATAAAAAAAATATATAGAAAAAATTTAGACCCTTTTTTTATGCAACTTTGCCACAAATCTGAGTTGGCAAGTCGTGGAGAAAAAAAAAGTGGTGAATTTATGCAACAAAAAAAAAATCTAATAACAAAAAAAAATTTACAACTTTTGCTACAATTTTTTCTTGTGATTAATTGTAAATAGTAGAAAAAAATGGTATGTCAATGTAAAAGTAAGAGACAACTATCACAATATGTCACGTAGGAAAGTTGTAGATTTACTTGTGGTTCTAAAACTAAAATAACTCTTTGCCTAATGGTGACAAACAACCCGCATAGTATGCTCTATTGTGAAAATTTTGGGGTCCTAAAATTACTCAAAAACATAAATTTAGTCACGCACTTTGAGATAACTTGCACATTTGTAATTAAATAAAATAAAAAAATAAATATAGGATTACAACCTCACAACACTCCTTGCCAGTTGTGGTAAGTGTGAGCGATGGAGAAAAAGTGGTGAGGTTACGTGAAAGGTCTATTACTCACTATCTTACACATCAAAATATGGTCTTTTATATTCATATGATACACTCCCATCACTTGGCAAAATTTGCTGAATAGTACAATTTTAGAAATTTTTTTGGTGAATAACACACGGATGAAGTTAATTAGTTAAGTAGATTGTTTTTGGAACTCAAATTTGTTAAACTCGAATTTGGGTCGGAACTCGAGTTTGTGACAAACTTGAGTTCCAAGTAGTATTAATGCATACTGCTTGGAACTCAAATTTGTCAAACTTGAATTTCAGCTCAAACTCGAGTTTGACAAACACAAATTCTAAAAACAGTTTACTTAACTAATTAATTTCGTCTGTGCGCTGCTTCCCTAATTTTTTTCTAAAAACATGTTATTTGGTAAATTTTGCCCCCATCCCCCACTGTCATAAATCCCCCTCTCATTCAGGGCTTAACAACTAACAATTTCTCTCTCTCTCTCTTTCTCTCTCTAACCCATGGCCGCCGTTTTCTCAACCCCCAAGTTCTCCCCCACTCCCACAACTTCCATTTCCCCACTAAACCCCATAACTCCACACCACCACCACCACCGCCACCACTCTCCTCTTCATTTCTCCCCAAAACACTTATTCCCTTTCACCTTAAAAAAAACTGCCATCTCCTGTTCCCACCCCCAACAAACCCCATTAAACTCCACACCCACACCTTTCCCCCGCCGCCGCCCCAATTACATCCCCAACCGCATCTCGGACCCCAACTACGTCCGCATCTTCGACACCACTCTCCGCGACGGCGAGCAATCCCCCGGCGCCTCTCTAACCTCCAAGGAAAAACTCGACATTGCCCGGCAGCTCGCCAAGCTCGGCGTCGACATCATCGAGGCCGGCTTCCCCGCCGCCTCCAACGACGATTTCGAGGCCGTGAAGACCATTGCCAAGGAGGTTGGCAATGCTGTCGATGCCGATGGGTACGTTCCGGTCATCTGTGGCCTCTCTCGGTGGAGAGAGATGTATATTGGCAAGGTGTTAATGTAATAAACATTCTTACTTTCAACACAGAAGGAAAAAAAAAAAAAAAAAATTGTAAGGGCGGCATTTTGGTTTCTGAGCCCAAAGGGTAGAAGGATTGAGGCCCAAAGAGCCCAACACAATGAATTTGTAGAGAGTGAGCTTAAAAGCTAAGGTTCAATGGATCATGCAAAGAAAGAAAAGCAAAGAAAGACAAGTTTTAAGTAAGGAAATCCTTCCTTAGCGAAGTTCGAGGAGAATGATTCTTGAATATAGTTCTTTTAGACTTGGATATAATTTCAGTTCTTGTTGCTACAGTATGTTCTCTACAGATTTTCTGATCCCTTCTCCCTAGAGGGTCTCTTACATTATATAGTTCCCTTTAGATGATCTTGGCCCTCCATTTGTTGATCGTTCAGGCCACTACTTGAGTGCTTGTCCCATCAGATACCTTCCCAAACCCCTTGTGAGTTGCGGCAGCCAATGCAGCACTGTTCAGGGGTCTTCTCCACATAAATGCAGCCAAAAGGTTTGGTAGGATGCATTAAATGTGATGGCATCCACCATCCCTTCAGTCATGTCAGGGCTAACCCCTTCTCCGAAACTCTTTCTCTATAGTATGACTTCCTCTGATAACGTGCCACTGATGTGGCCTTATTGTCCGAGGGTGTGGCCTCCTCGGCACAATAATAGCTCCCTCGGCTATGGGTATGACACGTGACGCGATTTCGTTATTTAAATTCCTGTACCCCACAGTAATAAACATTATCTCAGCTTTTCTTTTCTTTTTTTGTGGTAATTTTGGCATCCCTTATCAACATTTTGAGCATTTAGAGAATTTAATACCTTTGGCAAATAAGGAATCTATTATTTAAATAGAATTTTTATTTGCTAATTAATTAATTGAGAAGGAAGAATGAATGGAAGGTATTATAAGTGAGAGTTCCAAAACTCACCTAAAAAGAAATATTTTCAAGCATCAATTATTATGTGTTTGGAAAATGTGCACTGAGAGTTCAATTCCTAGCCCACATGCAAAACTTGGTCAAGTTTCAGTTACACCATAAACGATAAAACTTCGTAAAAGAGTTCAGTTTTACTGAAATCAAAGTAATAAGCTGTGTGATTGAGGCAAAAATGAGAGAAGAAAGAAGTAAATGAACAGCCCTTTGGTCCCTTTAACCAAGCCCATTTTGAATCTCATTTCAATACCAAATTATGGGTTAGTTGGGCTTTTAGTTCATAAGCCTCCATGTTTAATGGGCCAAACCAATGCTTTGATTGTGAGAACTCAAAATAGAAGCTTATCCCATTAAGGGCTAGTTATTAACAAACAAACACACATTAACATAATCCATTCTATTACTTATAAGGATCACTAAAACACATCCAACATCCAATATTAACAACAAGTGATTGCTATCCACTATTTTGTGTCTAACAAAAGCTCAAAAAATTATACCCCAACCAATTCTAGCTTTATTAGATACTAAAAAACTGGTTGTAAGCCCACAAAGTTAAAAAAATGCTAACATATTCTAGATGTGGATACAAACAAATTTAGAAAATGAAATTTCAAGTAAAATTGTATAACAAGAGACCTTCCTTGGGATCCTCATAGTGGCATTGAGAGCATTTAGGCATTGATCACCATACTGAAGTTCTTCCTGTTTGTTCTAGGCACAATCAAGCCTTTTTTTTTTCTTATCTATTTTTAATTTTCTCGCATGCTGAATTAAATTCCCTCAAGCATTATATCTAAAAATTATATATATGGGTTAGAAAGGCTCAATTAATTCCTATCTCACACGCAAAACTTGATCAACTTCCACCAACACCATAAATAATAAACCCCAACATAAGAGTTAAGTTTTAATAAAATCAAAATAATAAGCTGTGGAAAAGGGGAAAAAAATGAAGAAGAAGTTGATGTACAGCCCTTTGGTCCTTTACAACTAAGCCCATATTGTATCTAATTTCAATATCAAAATAGGTTTAGTTTGTCTTCTAGCTCATAAATCTGCCTGCTTTCAAAACACACTCCATGCCTTACTAGGAGGCCCAATTCATTGAAAGCAAAATTATAAAAAACAACCACACTCTCCAATCAAACGACCACACTCTCCAATCTCCATCATGCAATGTATCTATACTAAAACCAAGCTACTAGCAACAGCACAGTCTTAGCATCAAACGTATCGCCTCGAAAGAAGAAAAAAAAAATCAAAACTTAGAGTTCATTCATCAGAGTTGAGCTTGAGAAATTCCCCACTCTTGTCTTTGTGTTGTGTTTTGTTAATCTATAATAAGTTAAATTAATTTTGAAAATGTATATTATGAAAAAAATATACATACATACATATACACACACACACACACATATTGGAGAACTTTTTATAATAAAAAAATACAACAACAACCATGACTTAGTTATATATTTTTTGGGGTTGGGTATGAATTCTCAACAAACTAATCAAGGTTGACCACATATATTTTCTTTCGTCAACTTTTTGTTTAACATATTTTGTAAAAATAAAAAGTTTAGTTTAGTTCATTTTCTATTTCAATGAGAGTTAACTTCACATACAATGTATATTGAGAACATAAACATAAATATAACAATACACATATGGTTGTATCTTTGTATAATTTTGCAAAAAAATTATCACTGTTCATGAACAATGAGTGGAATTCTAGAGTGGTCTTTCTTAGTATGCTATCTCAAATAATGTTATTATCGTAATTATATAAATTAATTAATGATTAAGTTGTCTAACAAGTGAATAATATGTTTTGATGCTATATAATTGGTATGTTTGCATCTATTCTCATTCTAGTAATATATGAAAATATCAAAGAAACTCTCTCAAATAGACTGGACGTAAGAGAGCTTTCATAGATACCGTTTCATCGCTATTGCTTTTAATATTCCTTGGACTTAAGGCAAATCGGACTTGATAAGTTCCCACATTCATGGTTTGAGGTTTTATGATAAGGAACTACTTTGATAGTTTTTGTCTTGTGTTTTAAATAATATCTAAGCCAATTTATTTATAATTTAAAAAAAAAAAAAAAAAACCAAGGATAAATAATATTTAAATCAAGGAGAATACAATTACTAACATTTATCTTATTAATTTTACTACAATGAGAATCTGAACTATCTTGAACCTACTTTTAAATAAATATTTCATAAATCATATTTAATTATTATTGAAGCATATATTTCATAGAGCACACACTTATATACAAATTTGTAAAAATACATTTATGTTTATGTTTATGTTTATGTTTATGTTTTACATGTGCAATATAAACTTTCATACTACTAAGAATCATAAATTAAATTAAAACTTTTATGTTTTTTTTTTCTTAAAACTTATTAAAAAGGTACCCACATAAATAATATCGAAAAAGAATTAAAAGTTACTATAAAATGCACACATGTTTGTGTGTATCATAGTTGAGTCTCAGGACTTCGACTACCATCATCAAGAATTAGAAAGGAAAAAAAAAAAAACATTTTACAAATGAGAAAACACCATTAAAAATGAATTTCTTGCAATTTGCCTTCAAAGTAAGGGAAGGGAATTTCTTAGACTTATTACCCCATAATTGAGGTATAGAAGTTGATATTTGAAAAGACAAAGCTAAAGCTATTATATGAAATAAGACTCCAACTAATTAAAAGGAATTACAAAAGTTATTAGGCCAAATCAATCTCTTATGAACATTTACTTTAAATGTAGTACCAAAAAAAAAAAAAGTATTGTTGCTTCAATTAAAGGCTCACGAACATCAGAAATTATTCAAACTAATGAAAGAATATTTTGCAACACCACAAGTATTGACATCTCCTTAAAACGACAAGCTATTAAAACTTTACATCCTAACCATTCAGGATTCCATTAGCAATCTTTTGGTTTAAGATTGTTAGGACATATGTGAGACTTGTTAGAGACATATGTTATTGTGTATTGGCTAATCTTTTGACAAAACGCACTTTACTTGTAATTGGGTAGATCTAAAATGGGTTTAGTACTCCAAGGAACAAGAGTTTAGGTTTAGTATTGAAGCCATGCAAATCTGTCCAAGAAACAAGTGAAGAAGTGTTGTTCATTAAATCTCGACAGATAACTCGACAGATTCATTTCTATCAAGGTTTAATGATGAGTCTCGACAGCAACTCGACAAAAGCTGTATCTATCAAGATCTACGAAATCAGAATTTCCAGATCTGATTTTCGGCTCATGCTGACATGCATGTGTAAGGTTTCTTTTCTCACAACCCTAGACATATATAAGGCTTATTTTAAAGGCCGTAATACGAAGAGAACACATGCAAAAAGTGACCTAGTGTGTTATTCTCTCTTAAAGAAGTTACTGCGTCTTTTGCACCTTAAGATTTTGTAACCAAGTACTTCTTGATCTTCATTGTTGATGAAATGAAGAACTTTGCAGCCAACAACATCTTCTTCAAGTTGCTGAAGTTAGTCACGTATTGGAATTCGTGCATCATTGGTTAGTCACGTACTGGGATTCGTGCAAAAGAGTGGCGTTCATATATTGAAGAGTTTAGAGGTTCTGAAGCAGTAGAAGCGGTAGAAAGTTTCTACTGTAAGTTCATCTACGGGAATTGTAGAGTCTAGGGACAAAAGTTTTGTACTAAATTTGAAACTTCTCTTTACTATAGTGAATTGCTTTTCGGGAAGGTTTTCCCCCAGCTTTTTTACTGTGAAACTAGTTTGTTTCATTGGTTTTCCTGGGTTATCATATCTTGTCTTATTTATTTTCCCGCTGTGTATGATATTGACATGATATTGATTATTTGTTTCAACAAGGTTTTTTCATAATAAATCTAATTAACAACTTGGATTTAAAACTTATTAATTCTATCAACCGCGGTCTAAATTTCCCAACAAAGATAATGAAGAAGTCCGTGAACAAGTTTTATGTATTTAAGTAGAATATTGAACAAAGTCAAATATAATACATTATTATTGAAAGATTATGTTTAGCTTTGTATTTTGCAGCAATTAAATTAATTGTGTAAAGACCTAAGAAAAAGTGATAGCCATATTTAAGTTATATCCTAATTCTTAAAAAAAGAAAAAAAATAAATAAGAGTTATATTCTAATTCAACCCACACATTCACACAACACACTCAACAAATTCAATTCAATATCCAATCAATATGTGGTATCAAAATCTTCCTCTTTTAAATTGTTGACGTTTCATCAGAGCCCACATTGTGGGGCAATGTCTTTAAGACTACATGAGGTTACTAGGTTGGCAGTTGGCTCTTGAACCATTTGTAATGACCTAAGAAAAAAGTGTTACCCAAATATGTGTTATATCTTAAAAAGACTAGTTTAATCACAATTGAGGCTCATTGTATTTATTTATAAATCCCATATTAAGTTAATATATGCTTGATGTGGGACTCAAGACACCCACTCAATTAACGTGGTTTTTTTTTTGAACCATTAGGTCATATAATTGCCATGCATCCTTTATCAATACAAAAAAGGGAGACAACAAGAGGGTTTCTAACGGGAGAAGAGCCGGACAAAAAAAAAAGTATATAGGGGCTAGAAAGACTCAATTCATTCCTATCTCACACGCAAAACTTTTTTGATGAACTGAAAAAGATTTTATTCCCAAAACAAAGGAATTATAAAGAAGAAACTCAAGCCTCCACCCTTATAACAAAAACAAAACCCAATGGGGGGGGGGGTGGGTGACATCCAAAATCAAAGGAACCTAATACATTATTCTTTAAAGACCATTTAGCCAAGGCATGGACTGCAAGGTTTGTCTTTTTGGGGGGCCACTTGACAAATCTCACACACAAAACTTGATCAATTTCCACTAACACCATAAATGATAAACCCCAACTTATAGTTCAGTTTTAATGAAATCAAAGTAATAAGCTGTGGAAAAGGAAAAAGCAAAACAAAAAAAAAAGTAAATTTGATACTTTCTTCTCGATTCCTTCTTCTATAACCCAAGCTTGGAGAAGGAAGAGATAATAGGGCCTGTGGAAAATGTGAAGAGTCCAATTACAACGACCGAATTGATTATCTTCATGTATTAGGATACTAGATTACCTTGTATAAAATATTTTAAAATCATCACAAACCTCCATTTTTCTT
The DNA here is from genome assembly GCA_030021035.2 of Notholithocarpus densiflorus. Classification (NCBI taxonomy): domain Eukaryota; kingdom Viridiplantae; phylum Streptophyta; class Magnoliopsida; order Fagales; family Fagaceae; genus Notholithocarpus; species Notholithocarpus densiflorus. The sequence goes on along the minus strand of JARYZH020000054.1, from coordinate 833,761 downwards.
TTCTATTACAATTTCTGGATTATTATATAATTATTTTAAAACTTACCATATATATATAGAAATAGAAACAACAAACTAGAAATGAGTTTTAATGAAATCAAAGTAATAAGCCGTGCAAAAGGGAAAAACAAGACAACAAAAAGAGGCCCAAAAAAAAAAAGTAGATGTACAGCCCTTTGATCCTTTACAACTAAGCCCATATTGAATCTAATTTCAATATCAAAATAGGTTTATAATTGGGCTTCTAGCCCATAAGCCTGCCTGCTTTCAAAACACACTCCATGACTTACTAGTAGGCCCAATTCATTGAAAAAAAAAACGACCACTCTCCATCATGCAACTTATCAGTACTAAAACAAAGCAACAAACAACAGCACGAGATATTATTAGAACCACCTGGAGGACTCTCATGCAATTGAGAGCTGCCACCTATTTTAAATTGATGACTCAGCACTCCCATTAATTTAACTCTTGTTAAAAAACCAAACCAAGGTTAAATAAATCAAACGTGTCGCCTAGAAAGTCTACCACGTATCTAATTCTACCCAGAAAAGCTGTTAAAGAACAATCAAAACTCAAAGCTTAGAGTTTACTCATCAGAGTTGAGCTTCAGAAAATCCCCACTCTGTGTCTTTGTGTTGTGTTAAATTTGTCATCATATCCTTTCATTCATTTCTCTGCAGATAATATATAGATCTTTGAAAATGGCTGCTGTTTCACACACTGAAGCCACAAACCTCACTACTCCATCATCAAACAACAACAACAACAATGGCAATGACACCAACAACACCACCACCTTTTCAATATCACCAGTAACCCTACAAAAACTACCACACCTCAAAGACTACGTTCCACAACAAGGCCTCAAAAGCCAACCCAACCCATTAGAGCATAACCCATTCTACCACCCTTCTAAAGGCTTCTACATCTCCCACTCCGATGTCGTTCTCCGCCACATAGTCTTCGACCTCTCTGAGTCCTTCCCTTCCTCTTCTTCCTCCATAGCTTACTGCCGTGCTGGTCCACGTGATCGTGTCTTCTTCGACCCGTCTCAAACTCGGGCTGCTATTGTCACCTGTGGTGGACTCTGTCCTGGTCTCAACACTGTCATCAGGGAGCTCGTGGTGGCTCTCTGGGACCTCTATGGTGTGCGTCAGATATTCGGTATTAAAGCTGGTTACAGAGGGTTTTACTCCTCTGAACCTGTGGAGCTCAATCCTAAGCTAGTGCACAATTGGCACAATAAGGGTGGCACTGTGCTTGAGACCTCTAGGGGTGGTTTTGATCTTCAAAAGATTGTCGATGGTATTCAGGACTTTAATCAGGTTTTGTTTTCTGATCTCTGTCTGAATTTAATTGAGGAATCTAATGCTGTACATTATTTTTTTTTTTTCTCTCTCTCTCTCTAGACTAGTCAAAGAATGTTTTGCAATTTTGGAAGCATGGTTTGGTTTTTATGTGGATGGTAAAATTCTTTAAAAAAAGATCATTGTACTCATCTGAATCTGATGATTAGATTGGATCCTGAACTGGGTTGAAGACTGTTGTTTAGAATTAACTAAGATTCTATGAAGTCCTTAAGACTTTGGTTTATGTAGTCTATGTATATGTCTTTAACGTTTGGAAAGATAGCTACTAGAACAAGAAATTAAAAGGCTAAACTAAAAAAAAAAAAAATGAAAAGCTAAAAGCAGTGTTGCCATTTTTTATTTAAACAATTATCTTTGGCTAGATAATCAACTTTAAAGGGTGTATTCATAATGATCGATGCCCTTTATATGGATGTGCATGTAAACTATGTTATCTTCAATCTTCAGTTTGCTTTATCAAGCACAAAAGATAGGGTTGGTTGTGGCTTGAGAGATCAGCATTCCTCGTAATCTTTTGAAATATTATGAATTTCTTAAGTTCTACCTTCCTTTTGAACCCGAAGTGTTAAATCCTTTGGCACTTTCTCCCTCCTTTTCAACAATTATGTAAAAGGCATGAATTGCATGATTGATAGTGTTATTAACCCAAACTTATCAGACAACAAGTCCTCAGCTAGGTCCATTTCCATTCAAAGCATAGTCTTTTTAGCTAGCATATTCCAAAAAGTTACAAAAATGACAAGACACCAAAAGAAACAAAGATAAACAAGATGAAACTATCTGGAATGCAGAGGCTGTGCTAGATTTCTAATTGGTACTCACCTTTTTCACTAGTTGAGCTATGTGTTCCATTCTTATTTTCATGGGCAGGATAGTCCAGATGAAAGCTTAATTTCTGAGGGAATAATTTTCCTGGGACAGAACCCCATGTTTGCAGAGCCTATTTTAGAAAATACCAATTTTATGTTAATATTCTCTCTTGGATGCATTAATTGGAAATACTCTCTAGAGATGTGCATTAGTAAAGGTGAGGCTATAGAACTTTTCAATCTGTTCTTGGAGAGAGTGAATCTTATACCTTTTCCTTGCTAAAAATATCATTTTAGTTCTTTGGCTATATAGAAGAGAGTGAATCCTTTAATCTATGTTGAATCAAGCCCTTTAAGGCTTTATTCACATTGTTTGCTTTGTTTCTTCTCTGTTTCTGTAATTATAATAAGCTCTTCATTTTAAGTTCTTCCTTGTCTGCTTGTTTAGTTAAATTGAATTAAATTTTGGTGCCACCCTTACCTTTGATGTTTACTAATTCATGTTTTTGAAGTTTCCCTATTTATTGATGTAAAACCAGAAAATGAATTGATAGCACTTTCTAGAATCGCTAAATATATTAAAAGAACAGCTAGCAAATGATTCCATACATGTGATTCACATGATAATGATGATGAGCAAGAAAGTTGCTTGTTTTTTAGAATGGAGTGTGTGTGTGTTACACCTTTTTCCTTTTCCATTCTCTCATTCAGTTAGTCAGCACACTAACACTTTTATATATTACACGTGAGAGTGTGCGTGTGTGTGTGTTACTCCTTTTTCCGTTGCACTCTCAAGTCTCACCTTCAGTTAGTCTGCACACTACACTTAATATATTATACATGTGAGTGTCATATTCTGCTATATAGAGGGCATGACCTTTCCATTGTGTGAGAACTCAAAATACAAGCCTGTCCCATTGAGGACTGCTTATTTCCAATCAAAACACATTAATAAGATCCATATTATTGATTATAAGGTACACCAAAAGTGCTGAACATTAACATGTGGTGAGCGCTATTTATTATTGGGTTTAACTGATGCTCAATAAAATATACTCCCAACTAATTTAAGTTTTATTTGATACTAAAAAATGACTGCTAGCCTGCAAAATCAATAAATGCTGACATTTTCTAGATGTTAAAGAACAGAAACAGAACTTAAAGTTTAAAAAAGAAATTCGAGGTAAAATTGTACAAAACAAGAGACCTTTCTTTGGGATCCCCAAAGTGGCATTGAGAGCATTTAGGAATTGGTCACATACCAAACTTCTCCCCCAAGCTTTTTCATTATTTATATTTAATCTTCTCACATGTTGAATCAAATACCCTCAAGCGTTGAAGCACCTCACTTACTAAACCTTTGCAGACATCTTCCTAGAATACTGACCACCATAAGAAGTTAGTAGTTCTGGCCACAGGATTCTATTTGAGACTTTTAACAGAATACCTAGGGTAAAAAAAATCAAATGAAATCTTCAAATCCAATGGTTGTGTGTCATTTCTTCATAATAACATTTGACATCAATAAATCTCCAGGTGGTGTGTTAAGTTCTTGATAACCATTTCCTCACATTAAAGCTTTTATGTTCACTCAAGCTGGTGCACTACAAAATCTGTAGAATAATTTTAACAAGTTATAATGAGGGGAAATTAGTCATGTAAAATGCAAATGCTTTCATCATGGGATATGTCAATGAAAAGATGCTGGGAGCGTATGAAAGACATGGAAGATGGTTATTGTTATTTATTAAACATCCCGGGAACTGAAGGTAATTTGTAAAAAAAAAAATCAAGGACGCTTAATGTAATTAGCCCAAAAAGAAAGAGGGGGGAGGGGGTAGGAAGGGATTTATAATTTAGTTAAAGACCAAAACTAGCATGCAAGTCTTTCACTAGAAATTGTTACTAGAAGAATCAGTAATTTCTAAAGAGGGGTTTGCTACGCAAGTTGTGCGGGGGCTCGCTACACAAATCATATTAGCCATTCAAGTACATCTTGTTTCATATCTTCTTTGTTAAATAGTATAATCACACGTTATCACATTAGCTTTAACAAATTTTGAGAGATAGACCTTCTTGTAACTGAGGTAGATTCTCAACTAGCAATTAGGGTAAATTTTATATTTCTAAGTGTATACTTGTTCTTATTAGGTTCCTCTATTTGCTCATCCCCCAACATGTAAACAGGTGTACATCATAGGTGGAGATGGCACAATGCGTGGGGCTGTGCAGATATTTGATGAAATTCGTCGCAGGAAACTGAATGTTTCAATTACTTGCATCCCTAAAACCGTTGACAATGATGTGGGAATCATTGACAGATCATTTGGTTTCCAGACAGCAGTAGAAATGGCACAGCAAGCAATTAGTGCAGCTCATGTGGAGGCTGAGAGTGCAGTTAATGGAATTGGCTTGGTGAAGCTAATGGGTCGAAGCACAGGGCACATTGCTCTTCATGCAACATTGAGCAGTCGTGATGTGGACTGCTGCTTGATTCCTGAAATGGAATTTTACTTGGAAGGAAAAGGAGGGCTCTTTGAATTTCTTGAGCAGCGACTGAGGGAGAATGGGCATGCAGTACTAGTAGTTGCCGAGGGGGCAGGACAGGATATGATACCAAGGACTGATGCACAGAAAGAGGAGAGGGATGAATCTGGCAACCCAGTGTTCTTAGATGTTGGCGGGTGGTTGAAATCAGAGCTAAAGAAATGGTGGGCAAGAAATCACCAAAATGAGTTGCTTACAGTGAAGTACATAGATCCAACATACATGATACGTGCCGTTCCTGCAAATGCTACAGATAAATTGTATTGTACACTTTTAGCTCACTCTGCAATTCATGGGGTTATGGCAGGGTACACTGGATTTGTCTCTGGTCCTATTAACGGCATCTATGCATATATTCCATTGGAAGAGGTGGCACAATCTAAGAATGAAGTTAACACAAAGGATCACAAATGGGCATGGGTGAGATCTGTTACCAATCAACCCGATTTTATGAAGGTCTAAACATAAAAAACCAATCAACAGTTTATAGAGTCGTCTCTTAAGCTGATTCACATTGAGGCTTTCTTGGCTTTTTGAACCTTATCAGGATTTAACTTGCAGATCATTCCAGGTAACAGATTTACTTGGTATAGCTTCAAAGGGTTGATTCAAGGGTAAGATTAAAGGTGGCAGTGTTGAAATGTATTGCACGGGATGAAGAAACTTTAAGGGTTGGACTGATTATATTTGGTCTGCTTTCAAATAATGTTGTCCCCGAAACCTTGTTTATAGAGATAATTCAATGTTGGATTTTTTTTTTTTTTTGATGATGCTCATCTAGCGTACATTATGGTTGGATCACTTGTGAATGTTTGGAACTGTCATATCATATAAACAGCTGTGTTGGTCAAGCTGTCACAGTTGATGTCTTCTTTCTTCGTTATATTCTTTTTCCTTTAGTGTGCACGTAGTAAAAGATATCAAGGACATGAACATGGTTCTACCGCACAACGCTTGAACATTTACCATTAAAGCAAGGTCAGCTATATATGTTTATCTCTTTTAGAAAGACAACTGAGAATATTATTCTTTTAATGGTGGCATTTACGGTTGGATTCTGGGGCCATACTTAGCTTTACTTTACCAAACTTTGTGAAACCACTTAGTCATAGGTTATGGCGCAAATAATGTGCAAAAGAGCAACGGTAGTGATGAACATGTGCAATTGCGCATTAATTGGTTACTATGGCTTCATAATTCGATATGGTACTTTGTATTGGCACTTGTCATACACAAAAGTTGTGCAGAAACTTTAATCTTAATCATCAATATTAAATCTAATTATGCAAATACTAGTATCCAATTCCATTTGAATAGTCCAATTGTCTTCCTTTCCATGTAAGATAAAGTTGAAAAAGACAAGGTCTCTTTCATTGAGTAATCACATATTATCTTTGCTATTTGAGAAATTGTTAATAATGTTCCTTTCTATCTTCTTCTTCTTTTTCCTCTCCCATATTGACGATAATCTCCCACTGTGTCACGCACTTTCTTGAAGAAAAAAAAAGATAACCAAATGCTTTGTGGCTTTGTGAATGCTTGGGAATATTACATTTTCTTTACTAGCCATAAAAAATGATGCTTCAACTTTTACAAATCTTCAAAAGTTCAAAAAGCAAGTATGAATAAATTACAAGCGCAGTTATGAACCTCCAAACAGAAACCACACACCTTTTACGTAGCATCTAGTGCATTCCAGTTCAAATAAGATGTAACATCTTGCTCTTAAGAGCTTGCCTTAGAATTTGAGCCTTAGACAAGTGGCTATCCTATCACTACCTAATTTGCCTGTTTATGAGAATTATTTAGGAGCTAAACAAGAAAAAAATAGGCAACAAGCATAGACAATGATAATGATAAAGGACAATTAGCTTTACCCAAAAAAATCATACGAAAACATAGGAACAAAAACTTTCAACCTATGGTATTTGAATATGGGGATGATGGAACAAGAAGGACAGGCTTGGCCCCAAATATGTTTGATAAGAGTGGCAGTAAAATTGTAGGTCTGAGAGGCATCAAAAGATGTGTTGCGACATGATGGTATAGCTAGCATTCATGTTCCAAAGTCGACCGTTGCCAAAACTCAAAAGATTGTTTATGAGTGATCTCCTTAATTTGGGTTTTTTGGGCTACTGGTAAAATCAATTCTAGGACTGTAAATTCAGGTGGTTTTGCAATATGGCTGGATTAAGGCGTATTTCTTTCCAACTTGTTTTCAGGTGATACATGTGTATGTATAAATGATAGATCATACAAATAATACTCCAAAACCAAATGTGCTGTTAAGACATCGATTAGAGTTTAATACTATCACATAAGATTTGTGCTCATAACTCATGAACAAAACTCATTTCTATGATTTTTATTTTATTTATAAAGAAGAATAAAGATTAGATACAGCAAAAAATTAAGAAAAAAAATGAACTTTGTGCACGCAAGGCCTATAAGAGTTGTACAAAGTACAAACAACAAAAGTCATCAATTACATTTTTTTTTTTTTGGCAAAGAAAAAAATGAAAGGAGATGAGTAGTACGAGGTTTATAGGTTTAGTTCCAAGCTTACCATGAAAGGAATGCTTTAATTACTTGGTTATTTTCTTTGGGTAAAACGTAGGTATAATTACCTACGTGCAATATATTAATGTTCTCTAATTAAATTCAATTGTTATTAAAAAAGATAATACTTTATTGATTATTGATTATTGATTAATGCAACTATGTATTTGAATTTAATTGAAGAATTTAACTACTAGCTAATATGTCTTTCTATGTTTTAATTTTCAAAATATTTTGGTTCAAACACCTAATCATTCATGAATAAAATTAATGGCACCTCTTTTTTTTTAGTGTATTTGAATATATGTTTAATGGACACTTTTTTCTTCTGTTTTCACAATTTATTATTGTGATAAATTCAAGAGGCTTGTAGCTTAATAATATAGTTTGGTCTTTTTTATGAGAAAGTTTGTGAACACAACTTTTGAGTCACGATTCTTGTCACAACTTTGATGTAATCAATTGTGAATGGTGAATCCATGTAAAAGTAATTGTTTATCATTTACAGTTGATCACATTAGAGTTATAGACAAAAAATATGGGGCAAAAGTTGTGATAGTAGAAGAACGGTTTCTTTATTAGAAGAATTATGGTTCAAATCTTCATTTTCAGTGTTGTAATTATCGAATAAGAAATAAGGATTGAAGTAATATCATTAAAACATGCACTTGCCATTAATAACACTTTAATATAAACTAGGAAAATTTTGATGAATGTCCTATGGGCATTAATTTAGGAAATATTTTTAAAAACTTTTCATGAAGAAAAAAAAAACTGATTTTTTTGAAAATTTTTTATATTTTCAATAAAAATGGTAATAAAACTTTACTAAATTGGTACACTAACCGGACCTATAAACTAATCACAACAAAGGGTGTTATTTCTTTTTATAAACTAATCACAACAAAGGGTGTCATTCTTTTTTTTGGAGAGATAAAAGTGAAAAATTGCGTGATCATACTTATTGCATTTGCAACCACAAAACGCCTAAACAGTGAGGTGACCTTTCCATTTCAATAGAGGTGACATTCATGACCTACCATAACAACGTAGTCATAAATACTTATCTATAAATGGCACAATCAATGTTGAAAAACACCAAACTTTCTACCATTTTCTAGATAATGATCGAATGCCCTGTTTTGTACAGCCGACATGGGCCAAAATAAAAAATAAAAAACCACATGGGGTATGGTTTAATGGTAGAAATTCTTGTCCCAGAACTTAGAAAAGAGCGGTTCGAGCGATAGCCTCAATAAGACCCGTATGATACACGTGGTATTACTCATTACTGCTACGTGACGTGAGGTCGATGAACTCCTTCTTTTTTTCATTCAGCAAAAAAAAAAAAAAAAAAACAACAACAACAACAACAATATCAAACCGCCATTGGCACTGCGTCGGAGTTTTGGACTTCAAAGCCCCTCACGTCGGTGATGTAATGCGGTGCATCTATCTATCTCCAAATTCCACATGGGAAGTCGGTCACTACTCCATAAAATTATTCCTCACTAAAGACAAAGGCATGATACTGATACAACTTCCATTGTTTCTTTTCAAAATTATTAAAGCGCCTAATAAATTCTCATATTATTACCGTGGGGGAATGATCTTTCTTTGGTTCATAATTTTATTACGGCGTAAATGCACTTTTAGTTCTTACATTTTAGCGTTTTTTCATTTTAGTCCCTACATTTTAATTTTATCATTTTTAGTCCCTAATTCAATTTACGCGTTTCATTTTGGTCTTTTCCGTTAAGCCACCAACGAAAATTGCTTAGGTGGCAAACTGATGCTGACGTGGCCAATTAAAAAAAAAAAAAAAAATTTAATTAGCATTTAAAAAATGCCACATCAGCTTTTAAATATATAAAAAATTTATTAATGAATTTTGACAAAATTAAAAAAGAAAAAACAAAATTAAAAACAATAAAATACATCAATTCAGATCTAATTCTTTTTGAATAACAACACACAAGAACACAATCACAAATTTAAACATCAACACAAGAACATAAAGTAAAAACCCATAACCAAACACAAAAAACACAAACTCAAATTTAAACATTAACACAACATCACAAACACAAAGAACACAATAACAAACATAAACCAATTAAAAAGAGTAATTAAAATTTTTTCTTTTTTTTTCTTTTCATTATTTTCGGAAGAACAGAGTAACATGTTCTTCATGTTCTTCGGGAAAGAACATGAAGGTTGCCCAGAAAATTAGAATAATCAATATTTTCTTTTCTTTTATTCATTCAAAATCCCTTTCCTCCACCAAATCCTCCAACAAATCAAACCCATAAACCCAGAAAAATAATAAAATCCACATGAAAAAAACAAACCCAGGTAAAATTGATAAATTAAACATGAACACATTATATATTTGAACAAGAACGCAAACCCAGCAAATTTAAAACCAAAAAGTTAAATTCAAACCCAGTAAAATGAGCCTCCAAATCTCACATCCCAGCAAACCCAAGCAACCACCAACAAATTGGCAAAACCCAACCCACCACTCCACTGACCACCCACACCACCAACAGATCTGAACAAAACCACCCAACGACAACCTTCTCATCAATACATCGATACCTGGGCTTCAAAGTTGTGCAAACCATGTTAGAGCCGAACCCACTAGTCACTAGATTCAATCAATCGATCAGTAAATCTCACCTCTATCTCCTCTATCATCCTTCGCCCCCCCTCTCTCTCTCTCTTTGAAACCAAAGCCCGAAGAGCAACGAAGACCAAGATTGTCCGTCGATTTGTATGTGGGACATGTTTGTTAATCTGGATTTGCTGTGTTTGTGGCTGTTTGGTGGTGGTGGGTAATAGGCAGTGGTGGAGGCGAGTTAGCGACGATAATGGATTGGCTGGGTTTTGCTTGTGATTGCTGGGTGGGTTTGAATCGGTGGTTATGGGTTTAAATCGGCCGGCTGCTTTAAGTTTCGGTGGTTGCTGGGTTGGTTTCTTTAAGTTTCAGTGGTTGTTATTGGGGGTTTGTTTTGGAATTGAATCAAAGGTTGAATACATTCACCACCGCTGCCTTACAAGTTGCCGATCTCACCGCCGCCGACCTTCATGCCGCCAACTCGCCACTGGTCTCGCCCCTTACCGATCTGAGTTTCTGGGTTGTGGGTTGATTTCGTGGGTTTATGGTGTGGGTCTTTGGTTGATTTTGGATTGCGGGCTGTGGATGGTGTTGTGATGGTGTTGATGGTGAGTTTTAGGTGGTGATCTTGTTTTATGGGTCTCAGGAGTTTATGTTTTTTTTTTTTAATTGTGTTCTTTGTATTTGTGATCTTACGATAATGTTTGTGTTTTGTTTTGGGTTTGTGCTTCATGTTCTTGTGCTGATGTTTAAATTTGTGACCGTGTTGTTGTTCAAAATGAATTAGATCTGAATTGATGTATTTTATTGTTTTTAATTTTGTTTTTTCTTTTTTAATTTTGTTAAAATTTATTAATAATTTTTTTTTATATTTAAAAGCTGACGTGGCATTTTTTAAATGCTAATTAAATTTTTTTATTATTTTTTAATTGGCCAAGTCAACATCAGTTTGCCACCTAAGCAATTTCCGTTGGTGGCTTAACTGAAAGGACCAAAATGGAACGCGTAAATTGAATTAGGAACTAAAAGTGGTAAAATTAAAATGTAAGGACTAAAATGAAAAAACGCTAAAATGTAAGGACTAAAAGTGCATTTACGCCTAGAATCTATCATAAATGTAAGTAAAAAAAGCACCAACTCTCATAGGAGAGTACCTAAAAATTTCCACTACCGAGCACATGTAAAATTTGAAGAATAAACTATTATTTATATCACTTGACTAATGTCTGTTATTATCAGTTTACCAATTTTATCACTAGGTGGTAATTACCATGTCACATCGTTTATACATAACACATTCTTCTTTAGGTTAGGTGTGCTTGCATTGCATTTTCCAAAAAGATCTTTAAAAAGGGTCCCTTCCCAAAAGAATAACTAGCAAAGGGCTGTGATTGGAGCAAGTGGCAAGTGGCAAGTGGCAACTCCCTTCCCCTAGCTCACTTATCACTGGAAGAAGGGTATTCTGGTCATTTCATTACTATTGGCTTGTACATCATTATCAAATTGAAGTAAAACTCATAATGATAATAAAGATCTCTTAAGGGAGCTTAAACTTTACTCTTCCAGAAACGGTTAGACACTGACACAGTTTCTTTCAAAAGAATTTCGCCCATTTCCTCATTCACTCTCATAAACTCATTCTCATTTCACCAACTAACAACAAACACAAACAAAAGGGTGTTTTTTTTCCTTCCTTCTTTCTTTCTTTGTGGGCAAAGGAAATAACTCACTTTCAGACAAAAACTCCAATGTATGTGTATGAATGACTGAATGGTTTTTATTTTTTGTTTTTTGGAACCCAGCAGCAAACTCCTTTTTCAGACAAAGATGTTGTTATTGCCTAGATTCAGAGTTGCTGCTTTTATTTCTCTCATACTTATAAACTCATCTCTGAAAGCAGAATCAGCCATAGGAGTGAACTGGGGGACCTTGTCATTCCACAAGCTGAAACCTACCACAGTGGTGGATCTCCTAAAAGAGAACAAGGTACAAAAAGTTAAGCTTTTTGATGCAGACCCAGGTGCCCTTAAGGCTCTCATGGGGTCTAAGATTCAAGTCATGGTTGGAATCTCCAATGATATGCTGGCCACCTTGAGCTCATCCACTATGGCCTCCGATTTGTGGGTTCGCCAGAATGTGTCCAGATATATGGTTAAAGGTGGCGTTGATATCAGGTTTGTATATCCTTCAAATGCTTTTTTTTTTTTTTTTTTGGTATGTGTTCTTTGTTTGGCAAAGAAGTAGGAAAGTGAGAAAAGAAATAAAATTTTTGGATTTTATGTTTTTGTTTACAAGAATCAACTCAATCCAACAAAGCACACTAGTTGTATTAGGCTGAGTTTATTTCTAATCAAATTAAAATAGTACCCCAAAGAAGGGGCAAAAAAAAAAAAATTGATATATTTGAGAGTCAGGTTTCAGTTTCTAACTATCATTGTAGGAAATTCTGTAATAGAAGTAAATGTTATTTTGCCAAAAAAAAAAAAAATTTATTTGAGTTTTTTACAATTAGTTTCTATAGAATTATAGTAACAGGTAGTAAATTTATTGGTAATCTGGTTCTTATTGCATCATTGAAGATTGACCCATAGTTAGAATTATTACCTTTTTTTTAGAACAGTAGTTAAATTATTACAAACATATTCAGGTCATAACTTGTTAATGAAAACAGGTATACTTCTTGAGAGGGGGAAAAAATAAAACAGATACACTTAAAATTTTGTGAATAATTTGGGAATTTTGGCATGAAGCTTATCATGATCATGAATTGGCTATATTAACCAAATAAAAATGAAGCTTGACCTGTGGATAAGTCTAATTGATGTCTGTCTCCACTTAAGCAGCCTACTTTCTATGCTAACTTTTGATGCATAGTTTCTTTCCTATGAAAGCTCTGAATTTCAATGGCTTGCTCAGCCTTCACCTTGTGGTAATGATTGACAGTATTTTAGAACTTATTGATTTACAGTCAAAATCAAAAAGGGTTAGATTTGCAATGCTTATTATCTTCCTCCCAAGAGTTCTATCCTGCAAACCAGTTTCTTGTTCAAAGCATTTAAGAATTGAGATCAACTTATTAAGCTGATGCATTTTTCAGCTCATTTAGATGGTACCAATAAATTGACTCATGTAAACACTTTTTAAATGCATAATGTATTCACATTTGTAAGGTAGGGATTTGAATTATTATTATTGATATTTTGAGAAGAAAGGTAGGGACTTGATTTATGAGAAATCTGAACCTCCTTGGAGGCTAGTGATACAATTAATCCTCAAGTTTGGTAATACACCATATCTTCCTAATGTAATACTAGAGCCTAGTTCTGACATATCATTGTCAAAAAGCTTGATAGCGGTAGGTTTGATTCTTCGAAAAATTTCACAACGCACTTCTTTTCTAAAAGGGAACTCGCACCAGATATTTAATATTTTTCTTAACTTTAAATTTTGATATCTCATAATTATTTTTCAAAATTTTCGGCAATTTAGATGTCTCAGTAAATTTCTCTATGTATTAGGAGTTCTAAATTTTGAATTTTTGAGCAAGCTATTCAGTTATTACTGTTTCATGACAGGTATGTTGCAGTAGGAAATGAGCCCTTCCTTTCTAGTTATGCAGGTCAATATGAGTCCTATGTCATGCCCGCATTGCTCAACCTTCAACAGTCCTTAGCTAAAGCTAATCTTGCAGGCTATGTAAAGTTGGTGGTACCTTGCAATGCTGATGCATATGAATCCACCCTTCCTTCTCAAGGGGCATTCCGACCTGAACTGACTCAAATTATCACTCAAATTGTTTCATTCCTCAACTCAAATGGTTCCCCATTTGTAGTCAATATTTACCCATTTCTAAGTCTCTATGCAAACGCTGATTTTCCACAAGAGTATGCATTTTTTGAGGGGACTACTCATGCTATTACGGATGGGCCCAATGTTTACTACAATGCATTTGATGGGAATTTTGACACTTTAGTTGCAGCTCTAAGCAAACTTGGATATGGTCAGATGCCCATAGTTATTGGGGAAGTAGGTTGGCCTACAGATGGAGCCATTGGTGCAAATCTCACTGCAGCAAGGGTTTTTAATCAAGGGCTCATAAATCATGTTCTGAGTAACAAAGGAACCCCGCTGAGGCCTGGTGTCCCTCCAGTGGATATTTACCTTTTCAGTCTCCTTGATGAAGGGGCAAAGAGCGTACTTCCAGGAAACTTTGAGAGGCATTGGGGTATTTTTTCCTTTGATGGCCAAGCGAAATATGCGCTAAACCTTGGTTCGGGCAACAGGTTTTTAAAGAATGCAAGGAATGTTCAATATCTTCCATCTAGATGGTGTGTGGCAAGCCCATCTACAGATTTGTCAGAGGTGACGAACCACATGAAACTTGCCTGTAGTGTTGCAGATTGTACTACACTTAACTACGGGGGATCATGTAATGCCATTGGAGCAAAGGGAAATATCTCATATGCATTCAACAGTTACTATCAGCTGCAAATGCAGAATTCACAGAGCTGCGATTTTGACGGGCTTGGTATGGTCACTTTCCTAGACCCTTCTGTTGGGGATTGTAGGTTTGTTGTGGGCCTCACCGATGTTAGTTCATCAAGCTTTCGACCAAATTGTAGGTTGCTTATTCTTTGGTTTTTGATCCTGTGGGGGTTTTGGGTTTTTGCGACATGAAAAAAGGTTTCTTTAGTGGGTTTTTCTCAGTCCCCCTTCTGATACTATGATGCTAAACTTAGGTGATAGAATACGATTGTTATCTAGAGATGTCCAAAATTATTCCAGATATTTGATTGACTTATTTATCATCATGTAAGAAACAGAGTAAAAGCTTATGTAGTGAACTATTTAAATATAATTTATATCCACACTGGCTCTCTTTTATTTCAAAAGGATATACTTGTCTATTGGATATTTAGAATTGCAATGGAACTACATTCTTCATTTTGAAGCATGATTTGTGATCATATGACACCAAAAAGCTAAACGGGCCGTAGATTTGTGAACTGATGGACCATGGTTCTGCAGTGCACTATGGCATCTCAACTGACTCAGATGTATCTCTTTGCATAAGACATCCATTAAAGGCAAAGGCTTATTGTTGAATGCAGAAGTCAATTCTTTAACTACTCACAGAAAGCCTCCTCTAAATAAAACAGAGGTTAGAACTTTCTCCTCCTTGCATGATGGTATTTCAACAACACTTATTTATTTATTTGAAAAGCATCAGTCCCAATCTATTAGGACAAGCATACCTCTTCTACCAACACATAAACAAGACACTCCTCCCCCCTCTCTCCTTTTGCTGCACTCCTCCCTGATGCTTATGCGTCAAGTTTAAGTGCAACATCCGTCTTCACAACATGCTTTTCCACAGCGGATTACAGGCTTCCAAATGAACCAGCAGCAGCGACAACCTTCAAATATCATGATTATGTTATATCACATGCACAGGCACAAGTCATGGTTAGAGTACAAGTTGTTAGGGATGACAAAAAATCTTGAGCAAGTAGAATTAATAGCTCAACTTTACCTTGGGGATGAACCATATGCTCATCTTTATTGAGGTGAGCACCTGCCATTGCATTTGCTGACATAATAATGGATGCCATTAGCAGCAGCCATGCAAGAGCAAATACTAATTTTTCCTTTCTCACCATCTTTACCAAGCTCAAATTGAATGACCAACTGTTGTATGACATCCTTGCACTCTTTCATGTTAATTATAAGAGTGTCACCCCTTTTGGAAATTATTTTAGCCTAAGGGAATGGATTCTGCACCGTCTCTCCCTCATCTAAGCATGTGATGCTTATCTATCCTAGCGTATGCACATATTGTCCTTTGGTCCATGTAAGAATCCTTGGCTCACAGTATACATAAACCGCGTCTACCATTATTGACTAAGTTTGGCAGTATCTTTTGTTTCAGATTGTAAGAATTGAGCCCCATCCTTTCAGATGTCATTCAATTTTAACAAATATAAATATATTGCAACTTGTAAGTACTAAAAATGGTAATAGGATATTTTTGACTGGTCAATCCACATAAGCCAAACATTTCTGTCTTGATTGCACTAGTTGGCTATATGAAATTATGAACTGAACACATCAGTAGACTAAAAGATTTCTTAATTTTATCTTTAAAACCTTATAGAAAGTTCACAAGCATCTATAATTCTAGTATTTAAAGAAAATATCCCCTTTTTTTTTGCTAAACTAATAATAATATCCTAGTTAGAATTTAAAACCTCAAGATTTTGACAGTCTAATGTAAAATAGGTAGTCAAGTGGTTGGGAACTATATTTATAATGACTATCAGTTTCACAAACTGCATTTTCTAAATCAATTTGTAAAAATGAAAGGCCATTTGGTAGTTGAAAATTGCATTATTCTGTTTTTGTTCTAAGTACTCACCGGGTTAAGTCAATAGATATTGAAGTGTAAGGTCTGTCAAGAGGGTAATCTTCATGTCAACAATCCAGTTTCCTCTTTCCAAGGTCTTTGTAAGGTTTTAATCGTGTGGCATGAATTGTAGATGGACTGTTTTTCTTGTTCGACCCCTTTTCATGCAAAAATGGGTGGAATTTGTGATATAAGGATCACATATAGGTCCATAAACCATCTGATTTCTCCGGTAGTGAAACTCAAATGGAGATTTGCTTCCAATAACTTTTAATAATCCCTAAATAGAGATGTTTCCTATGTTGCCTATTATATGTGAAAGTATCCAAGTAATTTTATAGTCATTCAGTCAAAATTTGATCATAATTGCAACAGAATCCATCCCCTTGTGGCCTATAACCAACTCTCTTTTAGCAATCTTTTCTTGAACCATTCAATCATGAAGATCCCTGGTTCATATTCAAAACTTGATCCAACTTGGAAGCTCTCATGTTGCTTCATTAGCTTTTAAAATGCTCAGCATATCAAAATTCCAAAAGGTGAAAAGGCTGTTACGGGTGTAGTAAGAGTGTAATAAGACTCGAGCCAAATTATGCTGAGACTCAAATGACCTCATTTGAAGTTCTTTTGAAATGATCCCATTTCAACTGGATTGTTATCTTTATTCATGATCAATTCAGAAAGATTTGGTATTTTGATAGATAAATGGTGAACCACTAATTTTGTTTCAGGGAAAAAAAAGCATATTGTTACACTATCAAGAAATGTTTGAGTACCCAAGGAAATCATTTGAGATGCCCATTTGGCCCTTTGATAAACAAGCTTAGAGAGTTAAACAATCTTCATTCCATTGATTCCGAGAATGGTTGCTTGGCCAGATGCATTACTCATACAGCTTTATCCTTGTTGTTATGTGAGTTCGACAAATTGGGCAAGAGGTTAAGACCTGTCCACAATCATAGCATGTCTGCAAAAGATAAAGATAGAATAGCAATTAACCAGAGTTGATTAGAAAAAAATATTGATGTCATCCCTCCCAGTTTTGATTTTTAGATTACCTGATGTCCACATCCCAATGCAAGATCTTTCTTACTCCACAAGCACACAGGACAACTCTGTATGGCAAAAAAGGACTATCAATAAATCAGAACTAAAGATTATAGGTTAATTGAAATCTTACTTATCTATTTTTTATAATTCACCATATCATAGACAAACAGGTCACATGTGTGTGTCAGTGCGGAGAGAAAGCAGAAACCTACCCTGCTGTGTGGAGAATGCTCTGACTCTGATGATGGAGTAGAATAAGCATAATGAAATCCACTTTCTTGTTCAATGTTGCTTGACCACGTATATCCATTGTTGTGTTCATTGCTATGTCCATTATAACGTTCATTGCTGTGTTCATTGCTGCTTGATTGTATATACTTTGGATAAGGATTTTCTGAAATGCTTCTAACTGGAGGCCGGAGTGGAAATCTCCGAGGAGTTCCTTTTTGGCAGCTGCAAGAAAGTAAGAAGGTAAGCATTCAAAATATTTGAGCATTCTTTTACTAACATGTCATACGTGGAAGTGTGTGCTCGTCAGTAGTGACAATACCCCAGAAGTTGCAGGTCCATTGTAGCTTTGTATTGTGATGGTATCTCCATTAGTGCAGCCAAAGCAAACTCTGTCTCTTTCTTGGATGCAGGGATGTGCTTCAACATGATTTCAGTGAAATTTACAAACTGCATCAAACAAGTCACGACAGAGTAAAAACCTAGCTAGAAATGTTGCATAAGTGCTCAATTCAGTTTCTTACCTGGAAATTATCAAAAGCCCGAGATGGAATGTTGTCATCAAACTCATGCATCATGTCCCATGGTCCATCACCAACTCCAACCAAAACTATTGACAAAGGATAATTACTACAAAAGGGATAATAAGGCCTTCAGATTTTGTGGAAGACATATCACTTAAAAAAAGGTGCTCAAGTAATATAGTATTACAACCTCGCTTTCACAATAGCATTGATGGTACTTCTCTCTTGAGGACTAAAGTTACCATAACCGGTGTTCACACTTCTTGTTACCTTGCAAATCATGTTAAAATCAAGAACATGAGGTTAAGAAGACCATAAAGCAAAATAGGGAAGTGGGGAGATGAAAACAGACGCAACATCAATTGAATTTACTATAATCTTTCCAATAAGTCTGAGAGAAGAAATTTCTATTGTAGCATTCAGATAAAATAAAATATTCAAGTTATGTCACTAACCTGTCCATCAGCAATGATCATAAGAACATGATACTGACCACCACTATTGTCAACGATTCCAATTGCAGTTTCGATGATCGGAGCAAAAGATGTAGGACCTGTCATATCAGAATAGAACAATTGAACTATAGAAATTACTCAGGAGGAAAGTGAAACAAAAACCAACATTGGGAAAGTAATTCAACCAACCAGCTAGATGTACTTGTGGCACTATTTCTCGATAACGAGAAAGTACTTCCTCAAATCCATTACAAGGTTTTTCATCTGGATGAAAACTAAAAACTTCTTGATCATGTGTAGTTGCTGCAAAAGCATGACAAATTTTACACTATTATGCTTTGAACTACGCTAAATTGACACATACAACAGAAGAGATTGTGCATGTGTGATGTATGTTTCTATCTGAGCAGCAAGTTTTACTGATACTGACCATCGCCAAAGCCATAACAAGGAATAAGGTTATCCTCATCAAATGCTGAAAGCGTCCTGCCAATTATTGATATTGCCTGTTCGTATGGATTTGAGTGATCTCCAAGGTGATGCAGGCTCCTATGGTTGAAAGATCGTGCGCCTGTCCACTCATTACTCTTTGTGAAATCAATGCCAACAACAAGATTGGAAGATTCGAGACCAGCTTGGTGAAGAGCTTGTGTCACCTATAATGTATAATCAAATATTAGGACCCAAGATTGATAACTAACTTTAAGTAACATATAAAGTTCAATCTACAATTACCATTAAGAGTAGGAGTCAGGAGTATGAAATGTAGTGCATACATTAAGAATAGTATAATACTATCAACTAAACTCAACTCTCTGACCATTTTTAGTGTACATGAAAGAGAGACAAGAAAAGCCCTCAATTTTTTTCAATAATAATAGACTAGAAAGTGTGAAAGCCACTAGAGGAGGCATTGTTTTTCTTTACCATGATTTACAAGGGAGAGAGAGTTAATTATTCAAATATCAGTTCTATGTATTTGATTCTTCAATGATGATTTATAAGTGTAATCCAATTTCCTGATCTATGCTGCATTTATTAATTATTATAATCAGCAATGGAAATGTATAACATGTGTGTGCTTACACAGCATAGGCATTCCAAATTTTCCAGTTATCAGAATGGCCTGGAAGCAAGCTTAGAAAAATACAAGCAAATATCTTTTTCATGGAATTCCATAAGCATAATACCTGTTCCAGAGAGTGGTAGTTGTCACCAATTCTTTTGTACCTTGACTGCAGCTTGCTTCTTCTTTCATAATCAGCGTAATTTCTTGGATAAGAAGAGGATGAAGAGCCAAGGTCTGATTGAGAAGCATAACCATATGAAGTATCATGGTTGAAACTGTATCGTGGACTGTCAGATTTAGATGATTTGCCTCCCATGTTAATGTCTCAACTCACTACTGCTATAAAAATTTGATAATGCTCTTCTTCTGCAGAGGCCCTCTAACTGTGGCACAAACTACATGTTGAAATTTGATCAGTTTTGTTCAATAGCAAGCTTTGAGCTACTAATCATTTTGCAAAAAGGGATATTCAATTCCTCAAACAAATTACAAAATCATACACAAAATTGTCAATCAAAAATAAATAAGCCAATCCTATTAAACTCCAAAATCTCTAAAAACAGAAAATTACAAAAGGTATCTGAAATTCTGGTGTTTACTTCTCAGAGGTAAACAATTGTAATCCCAACATTCCCTGGGCCACATATCAATCCACCAGATACATAGTAAAAACAAATATCAATACCCAAATATCACCAATACAAGATATTCCACAAGACAAAATAGAAATCCAAAGAGTATAACAACTATGCTTACTGGAAAATTTCTAATTCTATTAGAATAACAATATACTGTCTTTAAAACCTTACCTGAAAAGCAACCCGTATAAATATACAAAACCAATCAGAAAAAAGCAATCTGTATTAGATCAAATGTAAATAGATCAAAAGCTTGGTACAGAATTCATGTGTCTTATCCTAAGAAGGCAGAGAGATAATAAGTAAAGGCAGATACAAAGATTAAAAAACACTGTTGAATCAATTTCAATAACATGGATGTCAACACTGACTTGTCAAAATCATGAAAAGACCAAGAACTTCTTTAGAAACCGACTTTCATGGAAATAAACTTGAAAGCAATAGTTGCCTAATATTCAGCTTTAACTATCATTTGGAACCTACTGAGAAATTATTTGTCATCTAGAAACTGTTTACCAATAAGAGTGGAAGTAACCTTCAAGGAAATTTCCATGCAACCACAAAACTCCTCAACTTTACTCAGAATGTCAACATGAGAAAAAAGAAACCATTCTTGCATAGTACCAGATAAAAAAACAAAGCTGGCTCCACCAAAAGATAGATACTAGTTATTACAACATAAATTTAACCCCAAAAACACACACACAAAGCTTATTTGACCATCCCAAGAACTTCTTGGCATTCACTGCATTACCTATGTGGAAGGATGATGAGGATGATTATGCGCAGGATATATTTGTTGTCCACTTCTCGAATTTCGCAAAACCAACTTATATAAATGGACAAATACTTACTACCCTGTTTTAAAAAGAAAGACAATAATTAAATTCTAATTTTTTTTTTTTGGAGCTATTTGCAATTCTTAATCTTAGCCTGTATGTTTAGGATAACCTTAAAACTATGATGTTTTCTTACAAATTAACGAGACAATGAATATTATTTTTACTATTTATGTCAAGGCCAGCCACAGACCAAGAAAAGATAAAAGAATTCCCCTCAAGCCATAAATTGAATAACTCTCTAAAAAATCACAAATTAAAACTATCCGTACATTAGCATAAAAAATAAACTTATATAACAATAAATATGATTCGGGCCACATCAACAACATAATTAATAAATTCATAATTTTTTTTTTTTTTTGGTTCTGTGTTTAAAATTTAACACATCAATTAATAACATATCCTAACATCACTTTTTATGCGACTCCAAGTGCAATTATTTATGGTACCATAGCCATCTCACTTTTATGAAAAATATTATAGTTCAAATCTCCTATCTTCACCGATGTAAGTGGCAATAATTGAATTACTAAAAAATAAAAAAATTGTAGTAATTATTTAACCTTTACTGGCTATGTATGGCTCAGTAGAGTCTCAATTAATCAATTTTTAAAATCCGAAACCCTCCGACTTAATCCAAGTGCTCTGCCCTCTAGTCTTTGTTAATTCTAGTTTCCAACAATATTAAAATCCAATTCGCTAGCAATACGCAAAAAAGTCTAGTGCTATTTTCCACTTTGCTGTTAGAAAATGTATTTCAAGTGTCCAATCATATACGACTAAAAATGCCACGTGGAACAATACTATTAGTCTTTCAGATTCGTTTCACTGCCACTTTTACAGTCTTCCAACCACCAAATACAGTGACCTATGCAATGACATCCCTGGGTTTTCGTCATGAATATTCCTTTTCTTTAATTTTTTTTTTAATTCCTTAGTTAGCAAGAAATAAATAAACAAAAAGAGTTAAATCAACAATAAAAGAAGAGCTTATCCCTGTTTCCAATATAATAACTTTTTTTAAAGCAAAATATAATCTTTTTCAGTTTATAAAGTTGAATCGGTTATCTAAAGTCTCTCCAAAAAAAAAAAAAAAATCGGTTATTTAAAGTATTGTAATTCAATTGACATTTTTAAATATTTATGGAAACAGTTTAAATTCTCTCCCCTTTGAGACCTCAACTCTTGAATTTATAATATAAAAATAAAATATCTTTTTTTTAAAAGCCTCTTACATAATGCAAAAGCTGGTCAATGAGATCCAACCGGATCATTGGGTCTAGAAATATCGGGCAAATTATGTTAGGGATACAACTTTTGGCACAATTTTGTACTACAACTCGCCACATGACGAGTTGTGATTGGTAAGAGTGTATCCTCACATAGCCTACTAACATATCCTTACCAATCACAACTCGCCATGTGGCGAATTGTGGCACAAAATTGTATCAAAAGTTGTGTCCTTAGCATAATTCATATTGGGCCTGTATGGCCTAAAAATGGGCCTCTTGGTATGTCTCTCTTGGGGCAAATTTTACATCCAATGGCCTGTAGAACTTGAGCAGCTGTCTAGCTTCGTCCACCAAATGACCCAACCTGGATCAATATAATAACATTTGTGCATCATAGATGGCACTTCTTGATTTTTTTTAACAATAATATTTAAGTTTAAATTTCTCATCACCCAACTATTAGAGTATCAAAAAATAATCAAAGTGCCTATCTAATTTAGTGTATCAAATAAGAGTACAATATAGGATATTTCCAACACACTAGATATTTTGTTTATACCCACCTAATAACATCCAAGGACTAGACCTCATGATTGATTTAATTTTTTTCATTACACAAATTAATAACTTTTTATTGCATTTTTTTTTTTTTTAAATCCACCGTTTCCAATTGGATATTATTTTCTATTTGATCTAGAAAATTATCTTTTATGCACAATTTGAAATACAAAAAAATTATAATTTTTACATTTGATTAATGACATAGTTATTGATCTCGAATTATCTTAAAATTTTGCAAGCACAAAGAGTATAAGAAGAAAATTTAGTCTAACGGTGGATTTGTTAAAATTCACATTTAATTAAAAGTTATTAGGTGGTGTAACATCTATATATATATATAAATATATATATATATATATATATATAAACAGGTACCTCAACTGTTATAGCCTAAACTTTTGCCATGTGGCACATATACATGTATTTTTTGACAATTTGATAGTTACAAGTTACAAGGGGGAATAAGAGATTTGAATCATAGATGTTTCTATTAGAGACATTAGGAGATAACAACCGGTTGAGTTAAAAGGGTCTTGAAGAGTTGTGGGTTCTCATTAGCTCAACTGATAAAGTCTCTTATCGTCAAATAAGAGATTTGGACTTCAATCGTCACCTACACTGAAAATCAATTGGTATCTAAACTTGACGATAAAGGGCAATCATTATGTAATGGACGACATAAGACTATCATATCTATCACAAAAAAGGGGGGAGGGGGTCTTGATGAGTAAATACATGTAATTAATTATCTATAGGTGTGTGCTAATTATTTATATAAAAAAATGTATATGATTATTTATGTAAAAATGTATTTTTATTTGGAATATTTATTATCCAAATTATAATAATCTATTTATATATCTTAAAGCTGAAGTATAAAATTTATTGATGCTATGCTTCAGGTGAACCGCATCATCGACATGTCAATTTTTTTTTTTTTTTTTCTAGTTCACACATTCTCTATAATCAATTATCTTTTCTCTCTCTCAACTCATCATCTTCCCATTATTAGTTTTCCAAAATATTTTTACACATTCTCCAACTTTTTACATAAATAATCTTATACATTTTTGGTTATCATAATAATCCCCTTAAGAGAATGAGAATTTGAATAATAACTTTAAATCTTTAAAACTTTAAAATTTTAGTTGTACAATAAGAAATTATGAAAATATAATGCAAAATAACAATAGTTAGAAGAATATGAACCATTTTAAAAAAGAATAATGATATCAATAAAAAATATAAAAAATTATATATATGTAAAATAAAGTGATTGAAATTACTTTTCAAAATTGTTTAATTTTTAGGAAGAACAAATTATCTACAATAAAATTTAGAGAATAAATTATACATATTCAGTATAAGCTTGTTATGAGTTTTGATTATCATGATAGTCTCCTTTAAGAGAATGAAGAATTTGAATAATTTATTTGAAACTTAAAAAGTTAAGTTGTACCAAAAAAAAAAAGCATACTATAATATAATTTCAAGAATATCAACCACATTATACATGAAAAATATTAATCAAACTTAATCAAAATAATAGAATGATATATTAGTAGAGATAGAAATATGAAAAATAATTTTAGAATTTTTTTTTTTATTTTTAGGGAGAACAAAATTATCTTCAATAAGTTTTAGAAAACAATGGTTATCAATGATGCCAAATGATGAAATCGATTACTAGGGAACCAATTTTGATGGAAGAATGGCAAAGGGATGATAAATTAGGAAGAAACATTGGGAATGAGATTCTCTCCACTCTTCTCTCTCTCAAAAAAAAAAATATATATATATATATATATATCTCCACTCTACTTGAAATGAAAAGTCCATTTTACAATTAAATTTTTATTTTTCGAATCTAACAGCGTCCAAAACATAATATTATTTAAATTTTAAATGACATGATATTATATATTTCCAAAATTTTTATAATTTATTTAATTTGAACCATGAATGGATCTATTCCAAATAGAAAGATTGGCAATGTAATTAATTAATTTTTTTTTTTTTTTTTTTTTTTTTTTTTTTGAGAATGGGTTGGCAATGTATTAATCGAATGGAAGGTGAGACATTAATGAATAATGCCAGTCGCAATGTATTATATAATAATGCCAGTCGTAACATTGAAAAGGATATTAATTACCATCAACTTATCATTATTAAGGAGATTGTTTAGCATGAATTGTTGCTGATCCAACTATTTACTTTTGTGGTGAGGAGAAGGTGAGGAAAACCTAGCTCATTCAATGAAACTACTGACATTATTTTCACAAACTCGATGTAATAAGTCATAGCCTTTGAACAAAAATAGGCCCCATTTTGATCGAGTAGAATTTTGTTGATTCTGTTTGTCCCTTACCCCCAATTAAATTTATATAGATGACTTTGTCCATACATGACTAAACTTCAGTGTTGGAGAATCAACCTCAACCTCATCTAACGCAAGGTGGAACACTTTATTTCCTTGTCTTATTCACTGGTTTTGTCTCCATCTTTCTTTCGACTAGTAACTATCCCCAAAAAAAATATAGAGACGTTCATATCTGTACCTGATAAAAAGTTGGATTTTCATATGAATGCGTTGTGTACAATTAAATAGTTTAAACCCTACTCCAAAAAAAAAAAAAAAAAAAAAAAAAAAAAAAAAAAAAAAAAGGAAGAAGAAGAAGAAAAGAAGAAGAGATTAGTATTGGTGGTGCTAAAAAGCTATATTGCTATTTTTAACATTATCAAATACAAATTTATGGCTACATTGGTGAAGCCAAAACCAAATAATTTGGCTTCACAGGACTGTGCATAGCCAAAAGTGACTGTGCACGGTAGCTTATAGAAAAAATTTTTATTAAATTGTATGTTCACACTGCTTTATATTAAATATTTTTTTTATTTAAGTATTCACACAACTTTGCAGTGAATATGTTATTTTATTGTAGTAAATATATTATTTAATTGTGTTATTTATATTATTTTATTATGTTGAAAACTAAAATAAAACCACTGATATTAGGTATTTTATAAAATAAGAAAGTAAGATAGATAAAATAGTTTTTTGTAGAGCCATATTACTGAATTTATAATTACACCAATATGAATGCTAAAAGAAAAGAAAATGGTAAATTGCAATAACCTTTCTCGAAGTTTGCTTATTTTTATAAACTATGTTCCATCTCCGGAGATTTTTATTTATATAACAAATAGACCCTTTTAATCATTTATTTTTTGCATAACCTTTTTAATCATTTATTATGTCCATTACAAAATCGAGTAAAAAACACATATTGATAAAATTAAAAATGAACTCAAAATTATGCTTTCTAATCAATTTTTAATTTTTAATTTTTTTTTGATATGATACAAAAAAATTTAAAAATGAAAATAGTAAATCTGATGGGTGAAGAATCAAATAAGAGGGTTCCTGACATTTCCTCTAGCCTAAAAGAGTTTAGTACCCAAGAAAAGATTTTAATAATTAATTTCCAAGAAGGAAATTAACATATACACAGTATATAAATAGAATTGAAAGTAGGAAATAAAAAAAAAAAAAAATTTAAAAAAATGAAAGACACAGAAGCTATTGAAATGGGGAAAGAGGAATCACCTTTTCCGAGGGAGTGAAGAAAATCCAAAGGAGGCTACCTGTAAAACCCAGGCAGCTTTGGCTCTATCGATGGAACTATTGTTAGAAAGGGGCCTTGGCTGCCGCCTTCTATAGGACCTGTCCTTCTCCTATCTATGGGCTTTCTATTGTCTTATCTCCTCTACCCTTCTGCTTTTACATCTCTCTCTCTCTCCATTCCTAGCTGCTACTCTTTGCCTCTCTTCAAGGCCACACAAATGATATTATAAGGGAGCTCATCAAAGCTTAACCATGCTATATATATATGTGTGTGTGTAGTTCTACAATATAGTGGGGAAAGCAAGAGCTACACACAGCTTTCTCTCTGAAATTCTGCTGTTACCATCTGCAAATTTTGTTATTCTCTCTGCATTTCAGCTGGTACGTTTTCCAAGTCCTGGGAACACTTTATTTAATAAAGTCAGCAATATATACCTGAAAATAACAGCGTTAGTTATTGGTGATTACATATTTTCAACATTATTGTTAACTAAATAGGCTGTTCTTCCATTTTTAAAGGTAGGGCAAGAAGAATTTTATGTTCTTGATTGCCATAGTTTTTGTACTTGGTGTAATTCTAAATGCTTACATAACTTTGTGGTGATTTTACAGGTTTGGGAAGCTCAAAACTTAGGGGACCACACCAAGTCTGGTAGTAGTACTCGTCTACTGTTGATATTCCTAGCTATGCTTGCCTGGCTCCCTGAATGCCATATATGAAGCTTGTCAAAGAGTGTTGGCAACCTTCCTACTTGGCATGAGGGGAGTCACGCAGGCCCAAATGTGATGATTATTGATAGTACTTATATGTACTTTTTTTCTTTAATTCATTGATTTTATTGCACATTCAACATCCTTAATTACCACTATCATAACCTACTAAATGGGGAACTCATGTAAGATATATGTGTTTCTGATTTCACATTAGTCTTGCATCTCTCTACAGGTAGATCTTCGCGTGTGTGTGTGTATATATGTGTATGTATATATTTATTCTATGAGGCTTGTGCGAAAGCAACCAAGTTGATTGCAATTAGCCCAGGATAACCTCCCCTTAAGCTCAGATAATTTTTAGTGTACCATCAATGGGTGGTACCTCATGGCAGATTTTGGATGTCAATGAAAGCTTTTCGCCAGTGTTTTCTGAACTTAATATATATGTGGCTGTGAAGTACTCCTTTGATGCAGGTTCCTGGGCCTGGGTTTTGTGTCTAAATCTCCTCAACTCTGAAAAATATTGATAGCCTCCATTCATATCTGCCTTCAAATTGCAGCTGGACCTACTAGCCATCATATATAGTAACTATAAAGCTTGCAGTATTTGTTGCGTGATCTTTTATTTTTATTTATTTTTTCCTTTCTTTCTTTTCCTTTTTTTATTGTGTACATGTCTTGATTGAGATTTGAGATAACACATGTTCGTTGTCTTGTTTTTGATAGTATTGAACCCTATTGTTCTAGTTTTCAATAGAATTAGTACCCATGTTGTCTTTCTCTTACTCCCTTGGAAACATATGCTAAGACTTGTATACATCAATCATTAATGCTGTACTCATGATGTCTACAAGTCTGTCCAACTTGGGTTGCCAATTTTGACTAGGCAAGACAAAGACCCAACCTACAGCCAAGCACAAACAGCCCTTCACTTTGGAAAATTATTGGATACTTTGAAAAGGGTAATGTAGTACTTCTCACCAACCAATTAGTGTTGGCTTCTTAATACAATGGTCTAGTTAACTGGTGGCATTTGGTTAATGTATTATATTAAGGAAGTTTTGATATAATTTTTATGAAAAATATAAAAAGTTGTTAAAAAAATTAATTTTTTTTATTTTTTTATAAAAAATATCTAAAAATATTTCTATAACTAATATCTTTAGGATATTTGTTTACTTTTCCTCCTTACTACAAAAACATGTCAAACTTAATCAAAAGATAAAAAGAATAACTCTTGATCACAAAGAATCATATTAGCACTTTTTTGCGAATCATTTTAGTGGTTCACATATATAAAAATAAGAAATATTTGAATAGTTTAAAAGTAATGAAATTTGCAGATGGCGTTCTCTGGCTAATATAAAGCCACCATATCATTACCAGAATTAGGTGAAATCTGATGAAATGAAAGCAAGCTTGCTTTAAAGTGTCAATAATTAACTTGCAAGAGGTCCTAAAGGGGTTTTTAGAAGTATCTAAAGTGTCTATACTAATTTGAAGGAGATAATGCTTGGGAAATAGAGTCACTTTCTTCAAAAAAAATTTTAAGTATCTTTTAAAAATGAAGTACTCTTTATGTCTTATTGTTGTTGTTATTTGTTATTTATTATTTTTAAATGTAATTGTATGTCAAGGACTCTAAGTTGGTGTATTCCTTTAGTTTCTATTGAATTTTTGGAGCTCATTAGCTTAATGTGAATGTGATCATGACGGAGAAATAGCAAAGCCCACATGAACTATCTATAACACACCATTTGTTTGATTTCGTTTAGCTTATTTGTTAAAATATGAGACAAAAAATATAAATTTTGATAATTTATTTGTTAAATATGTGACAAAAAAAGAAAGATAAAATTTAACTTATTTTCAAAAAATTAATTTCGTTAGATTTAAATAAATAAAAAATTGAGACAAAAAATGGAATGCAAAATGCAAAAATCTTTTTGCCTAACAGACACCAGGTCCTTTAAGCTTAAAACATTAGCCTAGTAAGGAACAGGCATTAAAAGTCATAAAATTTTCAATTTCTCCAACAACTATCTATAACACAATTTTCATTCAGCAAAAAAAATCTATAACACAATTTCCTTATAGGCCTAATAAAGGAAATGACATAAAGAAAAGTTATTAGTCAACAATGTTTTTTCTATCCATTAGAGCACTCTCATCAGGTGTGCCAAATGCCAAATATTTGGCATTTGACACACCAAACACCAAAAATCATCCCTTATCAGCTCTTCCAAATCTCAAAAAATTTGAGACATAGCTACAGTACCATCTCAAATATGAGACGGTATGGACATCAATGCCAAACACTGTTTAGCTTATTTAATTCGTTTTTTCTCTCTCCTCCTATCAAATGTCTCTATCCATCTTCAACATATTATTTTAATATATTATTTTAATGTGTAGTAAATATTATTTTAATGTATAGAATTATAGTATAGAACATCTGATAAATGATATATTATAAAATGATGTGCTAAAATGATAAAGTAGGTTTTTGATGTGTCAAAATGACATTTTTTATGAGAGAGCTGATGAGAATGCTCTTATTATTACATGTCTGCGTACCTCATGTCATTTCTATCAACTCTTAACACTCTAAAATGTCTATATAAATCAATTAATAAGTACAAAATTAATATCAACATCTTATACCCTAACTTAATTATTAAAATATATATATATATATATATATAAATATCTATAAAATTAACACCCTAATGTTACATGAAATATGAATAAAAGTGCACTAATTTTGTGCTTTAACACCAAGCAATCACCCCAATATATAATGTTACGCGAGAAAACCCAATTTCAGAAATTAAAAACTATCCAAATTTATAATTTTTAAAAAGTAATTAAAATTGAGAGTAGAAATTGCGACAAAACTTACCCATACCATTACCATACACACAAAGAAACCTTGAAATCAATAATTAAAAACAATCCAAAACTTTAAACATTAAAAAAAATTCCAAATTTCTAAACATTAAAAAAATATGGAAGTAGAGTTAAAGTAGAGAGACTCACATAGTAATTTAACGGACTTTGAAACCAAGGAAGAGGTGAAAAAAATTGGGAAATTTTTTTATCACATCTAATAAAGCATATTCTAATTTGATAATATTCATCTTTAATCATTCCATGCCTTTTTCATTTTCCTTATTAAAGTTTTATATATTATATATGAGATGGGTTTAAGTTACACCTGATGTAAGAGTTACACATTTTCTAAAGCATTAGATTTAAGTAAATTCAACAGTAATAATAAAAAATTAAAAAAAAAACTCATTAATGCTAATATTCTGATTAGGATCTCATTAATTATTCCTTATTTATTACATTTCATACCTATTTCTAAACCTAAAAATAAGGGATTCAGATCATCTAGATTTTTTAGGGTACACTACTAAATAGATTTCCTTAAATCTTAACTATTCTTTAATAATTTAATAGTCTAGATTTTTCCATGTCAACATTTTACTAACAAAAATCTTAAGTATTTTGTTTGCAACATTATTTTATTAATTTTTTTAGAAGAATTATTTTATTATTTTAAGAGTATTATTAGTGAAATACTGACATGACATAATTTAGATCCTTAAATCATAAAAGAGTGGTTAGGATTTAAAGAAATCTATTGGTTGAGTACTCTAAGAAATTTAGAGGATCTAAATCCAAAAAAAAGTATATGTCTCTCTCTCTTACTCCTCCACTGCATGTTTCTCTCTCTCTCTCTCTCTCTCTCTCTCTCTCTCTCTCCCCCCCCCCCCCCCAAAGGCCAGGTCATTGGCAAAAAAAAAAAAAAAAAAATTTGATCACATCTAATAAAGCATATTCTGATTCATCAATAATTATCTCATGCCTTTTTTGTTTTCCTTATTAAAGTTTTATATATAGTAGTTGAAGGTGTGTTCAATTAATAATGAAGAAATATAAATAAAATAAAGATAAGTAAATTGAATTAAAAAAAAAAGTAATTTTAAAATCAAATGTAAAGTTACAAACTACAAAATTTTACTAATTTGCAATCAACAGTCACCATGTTTAACATATATTAATTTGTAAAAACCTAACTATAAACTGAAATCCATGTGAGTTTGAAGATTCTAGACAATAGATAATTGTGTGTTCTTCCTCTCATAGCATTATAGCAAGCACCCTCGTTGGTATTCTGTCCTAGGAAATGCTATTCATGTGTCATTGCTCGAGTTCTTGGGGAAGATAGTGAGGACAATTAGAAAAAATTCATCAATCCTTGGGTAAAGCTTCCACTAACATTTTCACGTCAATACCATTTTCCATGATTGCAAAATAAATTATGTTTGGCTATTGAAAAATTACAAAAACTAAAATCACATTTTCAATTGACAAATCTACACTGACTAATCTAAAAAAAAATTTATATTATACTCCATTAAAATATAACTGTATTAAATCTTTAAAGTTGAAAATGTGACATAAGTTTAAAATATAACTGTATTAAATCTTTAAAGTTTAACTGAATTGTTGCTACAAGAAAGGACAAAACACCATACATAACTAGTCTTTAGAATGCATTTTGAAAATATTTTGTTCCCGAACATTTCTCAAAACTCTTTCAAATGAAGTTTGAAAATACTTCATTCTGTTTTGTGCATATGGCCTAAAATTGATTGAAAAATTAATACCCAATATTAGAATTGTAAATCATCTATTAGGGAGGGTGATCATTGTTTTCCTCACCAAATGCTCAAGTTGCTATAGGAGAGACACTAAAAATTTCGTAGAGTCTAAAGACTGAAAGTTAAAACGTCTCTTACATTTATAGTCAAAAATTGATTTGTTAATTGTATAACTAATTCAAATATGGATTGAATAGTTACATATTCCATATTTATATATGATTAAAAAACAAATGTTTTTGGTACAAAATAAGAAAAAAAAAAATTCTCCGTTTCAATTTATGTTTAGAAAAGTCCTAATCAAAGCAATTGTCCAAGCCATTCCAACATATACCATAGGATGTTTCAAAATACCCTTGGGTCTATGTCACAACATTGAAGCAATGGTTAAAAAATTCTTTTGGGGGCAGCGGGATGATAAAAGGAAAATAAATTGGATTAAATGGTCGGAATTGACGAAATCAAAGCTAGATAGAGGAATGGGTTTTAGGGACCTTGCATTGTTCAATGACTTGCTTCTAGCCAAGCAAGCATGGAGACTCCTACATAATAAAGATACTCTTTTTTACAGGATATTCAAGGCAAGATTTTTCCCTCATTGTTCATTCATGGAAGCCAAGGAATCGACAACCGGGTCATATGCTTGGAAAAGCATTTTGAAGGGAAGGGAGGTTATCAAATGGGTGCAAGATTTCGGGTTGGCAATGGAAAAAACATTAAAATATGGCAGCCCCATTGGCTTCCCATTAAACATCCACCTTTAGTCACTTCTCCAATCATCGAGTCTATGGAAGATGCTACGGTTGATTGTTTAATAGATGAGACCACAGGGAATTGGGATGCTGAAACGTTGGAGGGAGTTCTTATACCAGCTGAAGCTAAACTTGCAAAGAAGATTCCAATTGCCCGAAGCCAAACTGAAGACTCTCTGTTCTGGCCTTTCACGGCAGATGGGCAATACAATTGCAAATCTGGATATCGTTTTCTAAAGGAGTTGGAGACCGGGGTTGAAGAAGGTACACAATCGGACTTGGACAAAAAATTCTGGAAAAGCATTTGGTCATTGGACGTTCCAAACAAGTACAAAAATGTTTTGTGGCGTGCGTGCAGAGAATCACTCCCAACAAAGTCTAACCTGAACAGAAAAACAATTATTCCAAACCCAACCTGTGACAGATGTGCTTCAATGGCTGAGGACACGCTACATGCTCTCTGGGGCTGCTCAGGTTTGAACGTGGTTTGGAATGATGATAGGTGGAGCTTTCGGTCAAGGGAGGTCTTCACTGATTTCAAGCACCTATGCGGATGGTTAATGGAGAATGGGAAGCCCATTGAGCTCTTTGCTATCCAAGTATGGTGTATTTGGCACCAAAGAAATCAATCCCGGCTACAACAACCTTGCTGCCTCACTAAGGACCTGAAACAAACTGCACAGGAGCGCTGGGATGAGACCAGATCAGTCAATCCTCTGCCAAACCCGATCAGACCAGAGCCCAAGCCAAAATGGACAGCCCCACCGGCCACCACGGAACAAATATAAGATCAATTATGATGGAGCAATCTCAAATGCAGAAAACAAAGCAGGGATTGGAGTGGTTGTTCGTGACTGCAATGGTGAGGTAATGGCATCCTTAATTCAGCAATTGGAGCAAGCATACCAGCCTGTGGAAGTGGAAGCAATTGCCGCGTGCAGAGCAGTGGAGTTTGGCAGCGAGATTGGAGTGGACTGTGCTATTGTGGAGGGTGATTCAGAAGTGATAGTGAAGGCTTTGAGGAACAATGACAATGGATTGACTCCTTTTGCAGCACTGATAAATGATGTCTCTTTATTTTCGGGTTTATTTTCAAAATTGTCGTACTCTCACATTAGGAGAGATGGCAACAAAGTTGCTCATAGTTTAGTTAGAGTAGCTTTGATGATACCAGGTTGTACCGTGTGGATGGAGGATGTCCCATCTCGCACCTTACCATTTGTTCAGGCTAATTTGGCCGTGCTTTGATTTTAATTAATAAATGTCTTCTTTCTTAAAAAAAAAAAAAAAACAAAAAGTTTATGGTTAAGGTGCTTTTAATCAAATTTTTATCTTCAATCAATAATTTTAAATGTTTTTATCTTTGTACACAAACATACAAGTTTTTTAAATAAAATAAAAAATAAAAAAGCTTCCAAAATTTTCTTGATGTCATTTTGCATCATCTCAACTTATACTTTTGTCATTGCAGTATCTCGTTCAATGGAAATAGATTTGAGTTTTTTATTCTTATGTGCATTTTAAAAACTTCCAAAAATACACTTTAATAATTCTGCAATATCATCGTACATAAAAGTAACCCAAAAATAATTATTTCTCGAAGGCGATTAACATTTAATACTAAGGAACACATCTAAGGGCCAAAAATCTTTAATGATGTCATATATAGTATTGAAAGCAACCATTGCATGTCACTAAAATGGTCATTTAGGGCACGTTTGGTACACTGTAATGGTAATTACATAGGAATAAGAATAGGTATAACAAGTAATACAAGATGTTATAATGTAATACTTATTACTATTTATTTGTTTGGTGACAACACAAGAATAAAACCCTGAAAACAATGGAATAAAAGCATTTTAAATCAAATTGTCGAAAATACCCTTATTCTAAAATTACAAATAAACTTTTGATAAGAATTGGTTTAACAAACTTAATCTTGAACAGAGGACCTCCAACAAACCCAATCTCTTTTTTTTTTTTTTTTTTTCATTGCATTAAAATTAAGAAGTAGCTACATCAGTAATCAATTTGTCTTTAAAAAAAATCTTGTGGGTCTTCAATCAAGTGTCCCGCACTTGTAAAATTTGACCTACAAATGACAATCTTACTTGAACAATGGTAAAATTCTCAATCTTTTCAAAGTCCTCAATCTTGATTCAATATCTAGTTTTGCTCTTAATTCAGCATTAGGTAATTTGGTAGAAATCTTTTCTTCCACGACTTTCAAATATCCAGGCTTAAACTTATTCTCAGAGTTACCTTCCCTTTCATGGTGATATTCTACCAAAGCCTCCACTAGTTTCAAATCTTCAATAGGAGTCTACTTTCGTTTAGAACGATCTTGAGAATCAAGTGTATTTGAATCCATATCTGAAAAGACAAATCATAATGCAGCTAAAATATTAACAAATAAAATGGGAAGTTGATAAATAAAATGTAAATAATATGCAGAAAAGCAGCGCATAAAATAAGCTGTTAATCTAAAAGTTTTGAGTGCAGCGCATGAATGTGATTTTAGCCCAATTGATTCATTGCCATGTGATGATACCAATTGAAAATATTGTTGTAATTGTATTTACTAGATCATAAAATTACCATATCCGAATAGGAATAATGAAATTTAGTGTTTGCATAAAAAGAAACAAAAAAAAAAAAACCTCTACCTTGCTTCCTTTGCCAGATCCGTAGAAGTCAAAAATCTCTACCTTGCTTCCTTTGCTTTTGAATAAACAAAGGTCTACTAAGCTTATAGCGAGAGTGATTCAAGTGCGTGTTTGAGTGTTTTGCGGAAGCTACCGGTTCGTAAGCCTTATACCCAATCATGTTTCGCCATGGGTCAGTTCAAAGTATTAGCCATCAAGCTTTTCGGGGGAGAGAGAGAGAGAGGAGCAGTACCTATGGAATTGCAGAGCTTGGGGGGAGAAAAAAAAAATTCTTGAGAAGAGAAAGGCAAGCAATACCAGTAGCTGTAGAAATAGAAAATCTTTAGTTGTAGGAGATTAAAATTTTTAAGAAAAAAGGGACATAAAATTTTTTGAAGAAATGGGAGGGAGATAAAAATTTTGGAGAAGCGGATAACAAGGGATTTTTTGGGAATTTTTTTAATAGTGTGTATTACGTTAAGTGAAGGAATAGGGATTTAGAGCTTTTAATAAGGAATGATTATTCCTTATTTTAAGGAATAGCTATTCATAAGGAATTATTATTCCTGGTAATAAAAACATAACCAAACAGCCATATAGCTAAACCATAGGAATAGTTATTACATTACAGTATCTATTACAGCCTACCAAACGTGCCCTTAAACTTCAACACAAAACATATTTGTTACTTGTTTTTCACAATCCAATTGTACGACATAATGGAAATATAGATTATCGATAAGTTTTTAATACCTAATTGGTGGCTAAGTCCCAAATATTTTTGTGCCTTGAAAAATAGGGCATTTGTTATAGGTCTATTCTATTGTTCCTTGTCAATATTAGGGCAAATGTCTTTGACATGACAAACAAACATTTTGCTTTTCAGCCCTACAAAAAAGCCAAATAGAACCATATTGAATGATTATCCAGACAACATGCTTAAGACTTGAGGAAAATTCAACTCCTTGGAAGGGAGGGCACTAACTCTAGGTTCGACTTAACTCACATTTGGATGTCTAAGGCAAAAAATTATTAGTATTTTTAATATTCAAAAAATTTAAGAAATAGAAAAATATTAATAGAAATCATTGGAGCCAATGGTGGAATTGAATGAAATTTGATGACCTAAAGTAGGGCTATCCATGATTCGGGTTTGGGCTCCACCTTAACTAGGGACGGAGCTATTGTTGGACCTGGGGGGGCAGTGCCCCCCTAGATTTTTTTTTTTTTTTAATTTTTAGTATATATATAATATATTATTTTTAGCAATTTGTTTCAATAAAATTGCACTTTGCCCCCCTTAACAATATTATTGATATTTTTAAATGCTATAAAAAAAAAATATTAGCCCAACAACCAAAATTAAGCCCAAACAACACCTCAAAACAAACACAAGGAAAAAAAAAAAAAAAAATCAAAGCCGGTTCTAATTAGATTTCTACCTAGCCTAGGAGTAGGAAACACCCAACTTACCTCACACATATAATAAAAGGGAAAAAAGAAGGGGATTTCTAAGCCATTCAAAAAAAAAAAAAAAAAAAGGAAAACCTAACTAACTTACGGCTGAACATAAAGGAGAGGAATTCAACAGCCAGCAGCAGAAGCAAAGGTATCCTCTCATAGCACGAAGCACCTAAGCAAGAGCAAGGAGTCAGGGACACTAGGAGCCTGGGATGGAGAGACTCAGAGCAGAATAAACTAGAGTAGAAAGAAAGAGTTAAAGAGAGGTAAAAATCTAACTAACCCATCTTTGTCTTTAGCCCATAATTTATATTCTTTTATAAATGAAAAAGTTGTCATCTGACAAACACAACACCACACGCAACAATCAAACTCTTATTGCCATCGATGTTTTGTAAATTTTTTTTTTTTTTTTTTGGGTAGTTTTGTCTTTAGCAATAGCTAGTGATGTTTTGTGATATTTTTTGTAGTTTTGTCTTTAGTGTTTTTGTCTATTAGTTAGTGTCTAATAGACCTCACACATATAATATATTAAGACGGCGAGTTCCATTTTCATAAATAATTACATTGTAATATCTTAAAAAATAATAATTTTGTGTATTTTTCTTTGTTGACTTGATGGTTTATTAAATGATTTTTTTTTTTTTTTTTTTTTAACTTCTGCCCCCCCTAACTCCAAGTCCTTGCTCTATCCCTGACCTGAACTTGACCTGATTTTTGCGGGTGGCAAAGCAAAGGACCCGCTGCCGACCATGAGCACTACCGGATTGGATCAAGCAGTTCTTCATTCGAATCAAGTCAGTTTCGGACTAAACTAATGGAGGCAGCGATGAACGAGATATCACCAAATCTGGTTTAGATCCCGATGGACCTTAACTAGATTTTGCTAGATCTCAACAGGATCTCGCTAGATCTAACCCAAATCTCGAAGGTTCTCAGCAAGATCTCATCGAATATATTTACAAAATGCCTATCTCGTAACTGTTTTATATATTTCCCATTAAAATGGTGTTAAAATTTTCTTAAAATTATATGTTAATAAATGCCTTAAAGCCACCCGTTAATCGGGATCAGACTCTTTACAAAATGCCTATCCCATGACCTTTTCCATGTATGGTTTTATTTGCAGCATACAAAGTCTATGCTGAAGGTTACAATGAGGGATAAGGCACTCGGGATCACCAAATCTTTTAAGGGTAAGTGTTATGGATCAGAATGATTTATCTTGCGCTCAAGAAATATGATCATTAGGACTTGGACCCACATTTCATGAAAACTACTATTTATCAACAGAGTTACAGTTTTGCACTTTTTGTTCTTCTACTTTTTACAATATCTGCGATTTAATTAGCAATTTGTTCGTGGTTGAGACTTTGAATGAGATTCCAAATGGGGGGCGGTCCATAAAGCTGACCATTGTTTACTGCCCATCTCAGCCCATTACTAAATTTGGATCCAGCTTTTACACATGCAACCCAAGTACTAGAGCAAGGGAGCCCATGGCTTCTAGTAGAGTTCGTTTCTGTAATGCGTTACCTATTTTTTCCATAACACTCAAGCCCAGTAATTATCTCGTTCCTAATTCAACCTCCAATTCCTAATACGAATAATGAACTAGTTTATTTTGGGTTGATTGCTGATCAAGCAGGTCAACACAGAATTAACTCATTTATTAATCGTCAAAGTGGGTTGATCCACTTCGAAACAAATCCAATTATATGAAACACTATTGGCACCATTTTCACTTGCTATGTCAAATATTGCCACCCATATCTTTTACTCCAAAGCAAGGAATCGGAGATTGAATTAGGAATGGGATAATTAATGGACTTGAGTGTATTATTGGAAAAAATACGTAACCCATTACAGAAACAATAAGACTACAAATTTTTAGTTTGATAATTGGCTTGCCTTGGGCCCCATTTGGAATCTCAGTCAAGGCCTCTTAAGTCTCAACCAAGAGACAGACAAGTTGTGGGCCTGTAGTTTACTTCATAATAACACGGGTAGGGACTTTAGTTTTTACTTATCATAGTTTCCGCTTGATTTTGAGACATTTGTATTGAAGAAAAGATGCGTCTACAATATTTTCACAATACTTTTATAACAAATTTTTAGTGGGAAGTTATTATAGGTTTTTAACCTGAATCCACCAGTGAAATTACTTTTTTGTTCGCCCATAACAACAAATATACGTAACAACCAACCACCTAAGATTTGTCGTAAAAGTGTTATGAAAATGTTTTTGTGGGGACTAAATCCTTCGCAAGCTTATTGTCCGCTTTGGGGAGCCAAGCCCGCACGGTTTTATTCTCAAGCGACATGGGAGGTACGGATCTTCACCCTTTGGGCTTTACACCGCAGTCCCACATCGGCAAGAAATGCGCCCCACTCATGCTTTATATGCCCTTGGAGCTTACATGAGTGTACCACTACCACGCATGAGTGTACCACTACCACGCATGCGTGGTAGTGGTACACTCATGCAAGCTCCAAGGGCATATAAAGCATGAGTGGGGCGCATTTCTTGCCGATGTGGGACTGCGGTGTAAAGCCCAAAGGGTGAAGATCCGTACCTCCCATGTCGCTTGAGAACAAAACCATGCGAGCTTGGCTCCCCAAAGCGGACAATAAGCTTGCGGCGGATTTAGTCCCCACAAAAAGGCGTTTTTGAGGGCAGTGCCCATCTCCAGTTATTGTCCGCTTTGGGCATGCTTGCAACGTCTGACCCTTTGGGTGGCATGCTTCGCAACGTCCGCACGGTTTTGTTGCCTCTCCGGAGAGCAAGGCACGCCTTTACCACTACCACGCATGTGTTGTAGTGGTACTCTCATGTCCCGAGTTTAAGCTTATAAGGCATAAGGGGGGCGCTTCTTTAAGCGATGTGGGACAAGCTTCCCACGTCAATTAAGGGACAAAGCCGTGAGGGATATGTGGCGGGACGTTGCACAATAAGCATGCCCAAAGCCTGCCCCAAAGTGGACAAATAGATTGTGTTACCACAGTTTTTATTTTATATCAATGATGGAAACATAGTGGAATGTAGACCTAGCTAAGGCCTATATGATTTTATTGAATAAACAAACCTTCATAAGAAAAGTGTTGTTATACTTTAATTTCTCGAAAGAGATGGTAGATTAGCTCAACTAGTAAGGTCTTTTATCGTCAAATAATAAATTTGGGGTTCAAACTTTGCCTACACGAAAAACCGATTGATATCTTATTTAGAATATAAGAGTAATTATCATGGGATGAACACTATAAATTAAAATTCTATCATACATAAAAACAAATACAAAAAAGAAAAAGCTGATAATGAATTGGCAAATGGTCATTTGCGTATTTTATTTATCCACACTAGAGCAAGGTTTTCAGAACTGGACCGGACCAGGAAGTCAGACTATGAAAATCGAGAACCGAGATGAAAACCGATATTTTAAGCCTAAAGAACCGGATTTTTTGTTAATTCCATGAACCCCTAAAACCGGGGTTGGACCGCACGAACTGGTGAGAACCATGCGGTCCAACCCCTTAGCAAATTTTATTTTTTTAAAAACAACTTAACATAATTTTATTCTACTTAATTAAATTATCCATCTCTTACAAGGAATAAAAAAAAATTATAATTAAAATCCTTCAAAGATATTCAACTTTACTTCAAAAATTAATCATAAATTTTAATGTTTTCATGGTTATTATTTTATTTTATTAACTTTCTTATTTAATTATTAAATATATGCTTGAAAATCATTAAATTTCCCTCACATATATAGATATATTGTCAATTTTGCTAGTTTTATAAATTTAATATCTATATTTAGGCTTTAATTAATTATTAAATTAATTATAACGTCATCACGGTTCGACCCCGGTTCGACCTTGGTTCGACCTCAAAAACCTTGAACTTCTCCCTTTTACGGTTCAATTAACGGTCCGAATCTAAAAACCTTGCACTAGAGTCTATCGAGAATAGACCCATCTGCGTTATAAACAAAAGCTCATTTTGCCACCCAAAAAGAAAAGAAGGGTATTCCATGACAAAACAAAAATCCCAACATTTACTTGCAATATGGTTATAAGATCCATAAAAATTGTGAAGCTACTACTTGTGTCCATCCAAGAAGGGATAGGAACGCCTCAATTTCAAGTTTCCATCCATTTTTCTCCATTTCACCCGTCACATTTTATATGCCAAATCTAATAATGTATAGGTTATTAGGTTATTTAGAATTTTAAATGACATAACATTCAGTACATCTTTAAATTTATAAAAATTAATTTGAATCATAAAATAGACGAGATGAACATGATTTGAAATGAAGATATTCTTTTTCCAGGCGGAAGAATAGTGTGGAAATAAAAAATTTTAACTATGCAACGGACCCTTTCCATTTCATATTAGATGAAAAGAATTATGTTCCCTAACTTGGTTTCTAATTTTATAGATTTAGAATTGTGGGCAGAAAGTGCACAGTCCCAAACTTTCGTATGGCTGGAATGGCCAAGCTATTATGTAATCTAACTTTCGTTTAGAAAGTGATAAATAATAATTAGGAAAAAGTACATCATGAGAGAGGTGAAGCTACCTGTTGTAATCTTCTCTATACCGTTCAATTTTATCGGTTTTCTATGGAAAGACTAGAAGATATACATCTGATATGTTGTATTATATGTAGACGACCACATCTATTAAAAAAATGAAAAGAAAAAGGAACTAGTAGTTATTGCCATTTGCTAAAGATGTCCGGATGAGTTGATAACATGCCTCGACTTTCTCTTTGTTGAACTGAAGAATACCACAGAGTTCATTCTTGCAGGAATCCAAATTCTCACCACCAAAATCCATATGCTTCATCACATGAAGTGTTACGGCTGCAGAAATTACAGATGGCCGATAATGCACTAGTTTAAAATCACTGAGCAGAGAAAGAACACGATGCTTAAATAATGCAGAGAACTCCAAATGCTGGTGATCTCCCATGGGAACCATTTTGATAATGTGGTTCATGAAAGAAAGTGGGGTGACCGGGTTCATCTTCCAATCTAGCAGAGAGAGCACCAACAGTTCCATTTTTTGGATTGACTTTGGCCTAAACACATATTCCGATTTCTCAACCTGGAACCATATAAGTTGATTCTCGTTAGCCTTTGTATTGAGTTGCAACTTGTAAATGCAATACTAACAGGAAAAACTCAAAAAGACATAAAAGACAGTTCCATGATTGTGGAAAAAAAATACACAAATCTCAGCTATTTTTGTGAAAATGCATGCAGTTCTAGATTTTAATATTAAAAAAAACCCATAGCTACAGAGGTTAAGTGTATGGTTTCCACATGAAGGAAGCCTATGATAAGCTATGCACTGAATTCATAAAATCTGAAAAGACTTCTCATCTTTGTAGAAAAGAGCTTAATGAGGTAAAAACTGAAAAAGCTGATTTATTAGTCAAACTAGATGAGACTACAAGGTTAGTTGAGACTCTTGTTGTGGAGAACACCTCATTAGAAGAGAAGGTCAAGAATCTTGAAGTTGAGCTTAGTCAAGCTAGAACTCAAATAGAGAGGATGTCTAGTGCAAAGCTTGATGAGGTCTTTAGTGCTCAAAAGCCTAGTTTTGATAAGACTGGATTAGGATATGCTGTTTCCTCCGGCCGCCCCTCTTCCATGGATTCTAGATCAAGGACTGTCTTTGTGCCTCAATTTGAGAAAGGTAATAAAGGTATGAAATCCAAAACTATTTTGGCTAATTCTAAATCCTTTGTTAGACCTCATGTTTGTTACCATTGTAGTATTTCTGGACACATTCGTCCTAATTGCTTTAAGTTGTATCCTCATAAGCAATTGTCCAAACGGTCACAGGTTTCCTCTCAAGGATCTACACCTTTGTTTGGAGAGTTATTAAAAGTTTTGAGTTTTTTAACTCAATTTCAGGAGAATTCTAATTCTTTTATGTCCTTTAGTAGACATACTAGGACACGTGCATTTTCATCTTCACGGCCAAAGACTCGTGCTATGTGGGTGAGAAAGGAGCCTAAGACTTAATTGTCTTTTCTGTTTGTCCTCTACTTTAATTCTTTCTATCTAAAGTAGGACGCTCTTTGCTTGATTTCTTATCTGCTTTTGAAATCATGCTTTCATGCATCTGCATCTTTCTATCATACCTTCTTGCATATGCATCTTTCTTTCTGCTTTCATATTGTTTGTCTGTTTTTGTTTGGTTGTTTAGTTTTTTTAAAAAAATTGAAAAATCAGAAAAATACAAAAAACTGTGTGTATATGTGTACATTGGTACTTGTGTACCTTGGATGGCCATTGAAACAAAGTTTTCTAAACTTTGTATCTCTTGTAGTTTAGATGGGCATCTCTATGCACAACTAAGCAAGTGAGCTTTGTGGCTCTTGTTTGTGATGAGTAAGATTAAGTTGTCTCTTGTACTTAAAACTCGTATCACTCTTTTTGACAAGAAGGATTAGAAAATCCTAAGAGAAATGCATAAATAACCATCTCACCACTGTTGCCCGCCAATCATGAATGACTTTTGTGTGCTTCGGCATAGCAAAATTGGAATGTCAAATGCTTAACATAATTGGGTATTTCTTTTCTATCTCTTATATGCCCATGCATGATTTGCTTAAAAAGAAAATATGCAAAGAAAAATCAAAAGCAAAAAGATCAAAAATGCTTTTAAATATGATTGCAAACGTGTATTCTAGGAGATGTGGGAGTTATAGGATGTACCTCGAAAGTGATAGTCCCCATCAAACAGTTATGATTTTGTGTGAGTTAAAGTGATTTTCTCATATCTCAAATCGTCATAACATGTTGACACATTTGCAATCTTGTGATGTTTTACACACACAACACGCAATATTCTTTGCTACTCTTGATACATGTGCAGGTACAATGTGATTTGGCCATCACAAGGTTTTACATGTGTTAATGTATGCTCACTAAACTGTCTTGACTTGTTTTTGAAATATAAAATTGGTTAGACTTGTTTAGTGTGTGTGTGTTTTGGGATCTATGTGCTTCACATTTTTCTTGTTGAGAGATTTGTTTTTCACATGTTTTGCATCCTTCTATTATCTTGTCATCCATAGCATCTTGTTTCATTACATTCATGCATTTTTATGGATTCTTTGTACCCCCTTGATCATCCTTGGTCATCTTTATGTTTCTCGGGTGAAGCTTTCCAGTTTCTTGTACCCTTTGTCAATCATGACAAAAAGGGGGAGAAATTGTGATGTGGTTTCTTATTTTAAGATTCTACATGTTAGGGGGAGAAATACATGCCTCTGTAAAGGGGAGATGTGTTTCATCTTGTTAGGGGGAGTGCTTACTTCCTTGTTCTTGTACACCGGTCTTGTGACCATGTTTATATACATTCTACTTATCTTCTTTATATGTTGATGTATGTTTCTTTCACCTACCTCTACATGTGTTGTTTCTTTTCTATCTTTATACACATGTTTCTACTTGTATACAATCTTATATTTCTGTTTCACACAAAGATGCTTTGATGAGTTTTGTTTAAAGTGTTTCAGAAATACAAGTTGTCAAAGTCTACTTGCCATAAACTCTCTTCTTGCAAAGTCTTTCAAGAGTTTATGTTAGGATAGATTTTATTGTATTCAACAAGTGAATATGAGTTGA
The DNA here is from genome assembly GCA_030021035.2 of Notholithocarpus densiflorus. Classification (NCBI taxonomy): domain Eukaryota; kingdom Viridiplantae; phylum Streptophyta; class Magnoliopsida; order Fagales; family Fagaceae; genus Notholithocarpus; species Notholithocarpus densiflorus. The sequence goes on along the minus strand of JARYZH020000054.1, from coordinate 789,325 downwards.
GTGATTTATGACTTCTCTCATATGTTCATTTGTTTGTTGTGGTTTTGTCACGAATTGCCAAAGAAGGAGATTGTTAGGACATATGTGTTTCACTTGTTAGGAACATATGTCACTATTTTATGTAATTGGCTTATCCTTTGACAAAACGCATTTTACTTGTATTTAGGTAGATCTAGGATGTGTTTAATACTTCAAGAAACTGTGTTTCAAGATCAAGTGTTGAAGACATGCAAGTCTGTCCAAGAATCAAGTGAGAAAGTGCTGAATTTTAAAGCTCGATAGCTGCTCGACACCTCCTCAACACTTGGCTATCTGTCGAGCTCTTAAGTTGTTTCTTATCGCAATCTCGATAGCTTCTCGACAGCTAGTCGATCGATCGAGATATCTCCTGTCCCCTTGAAACCTGCTCGACACCTCCTTGATCAATCGAGATTTACTGAGCCTTACGAAAGTCAGATTTCCAGATCAAATTTTTGGCTCATGCTGACATGTATGTGTAGGGTTTCTTTTCGGCCCATCACATAAGAGAATACAAAGAGAATAAAAAGGAGAACATATGCAAAAGGTGACCAATGCCTTATTATCTCTGAAAGAAGCTACTGCGTCTTTACGCCTTAGGGTTTTGTAACCAAGTGCTTCTTGATCTTCATTGTTGATGAAGTGAAGAACTTTGCAACCAACATCTTCTTCAAGTTGGTGCTTAAGTCGCGTACTGGGATCCGCGCAAATGGTTAGTCACGTACTGGGATTCGTGCATCATCAAAGGGTGGCGTTCATATACTGAAGAGTTTAAAGGTTCTGAAGCGGTAGAAGGTTTCTGCTGTGAGTTCATTTACGAGGATTGTAGAGTCTAGGGACAAAGGTTTTGTACTAGATCTGAAACTCCTTTTCATTATAGTGGATTGCTTTTTGGGAAGGTTTCCCCCCAGGTTTTTTACTGTGAAACTAGTTTGTTTCATTGGTTTTCCTGGGTCATCATATCTTGTCTTATTTACTTTTCCATTGCATTCAATTATTGACATGATATTGATGTTTGTTTGTTTTAACTAGATTTATTCATAATAAACCTAATTAACAACTTGGGTTTAAAACTTGTTAATTCTATCAACCTGAGTCTAAATTTCCCAACACAGCAGAAGCAGAAGAATCTGAAGGATCCTTCCACCCAAGCACAGTCAGGACTCTCCAGAAGAACCCTAAGTTCAGGTTGCTATTCAACCAGTTGGGATTTGGGCTAAAGGCAAGAAGGGTGGCCACAGAGTCCCTCATGAGTATAGCAACAGATTCAGGAATGGAATGTTTCACAGCAGAATCCCATGCTAGTCGAGCTTACCTAGAGAAAACCAATGCAATAACCTTCACCGATGAGAACATCGAAGTTGAGCATCCAGACCACCGTAGACCCCTTTATCTAATGGCCACCATAAATGGTGTCCAAGTCAGAAGAGCATTAGTAGACAAAGGGACGTCACTCAACCTCATAGCCCTGAGTACCCTAAAAGTCGTGGGCCTAACTGGCAGGAGGATCCTGGGGACTCCCATGGAGATAACAGGATTTTGAGGATTAGCAGAATCTCCTGAAGGATGTGTGCAGCTGGCCTTAAGAGTAGGACCAATAGTGGCCCTGACAAGATTTCATGTGATCAATTCAGAGGTTTCCTACCATGTACTGTTGGGACACCCATGGCTCCATAAGCACCACCTTATTCCATCCACGTACCATCAATGTGTTAAAGGGAGATTGAATGGAAGACCCGTAAGGATCCCTGCCAACCATAACCCTTTCCGCCAAGGAGATGTAAACTTTGTGGAAACAATGTTCTATGATGAGTTAAAACCAGATGATGAGAGCCCCACGCTGGGGAAACTAGGAGCACCTATCTTGGAAGAAGAAGAAGGAGGGAGTACCTGTGACCTAAGAAACCTCTTGGAGAGAAAAAGGCAAAAGAGGGAGCCCAGCTCCTCAGGATCTCGGGAATGTATAGTGGTACGAAAACCCAGAGGAAGGTTGATTTATCGTTTATGAAGGATCCCAGAAGCCTGTTTTCATTAGTAGTCAGTTGACAGCACAAGAATATGAGCAATTAGTGGCCTTACTCAAGAAATACATGGATGTGTTCGTATGGACCTATGATAAGATGCCTGGTCTAGATCCCGGACTGGTGGTCCATTCTCTCAACGTAGACCTGGGAGTCAAGCTAGTAATCTAGCCAGCCAGGGTCTTTCACACCGATGTGGAAGCTCAGATAACTCAAGAAGCTGCTAGCAGCTGGTTATATCAAGCCCATCCAGCACCTTAAGTGGCTTTCCAACATAGTACCTGTGAAGAAAAAGAATGGCCAAATCCGTTGCTATATGGACTTTTACAATCTAAACAAGGCATGTCCAAAAGATGAGTTCCCTCTGCCTAATATTGACCTCATTGTGGATTTAGCTATAGGAAGTTCTATGTTTTCATTTATGGATGGGTATAATGGGTACAACCAAATCCGCATGGCTGCCAAAGATGCAGAAAAGACAGCATTCTGGACTCTAATTGGGAATTTTTATTACACTGTGATGCCCTTTGGCCTCAAAAATACAGGGGCCACATACTAGCGAACCATGACTGCTATCTTCCATGACATAATGCATAAAGAAATGGAAGACTATGTGGATGATATTGTGGTGAAATCAAAAACTAGGGCAGGACACCTTCAGATACTTGAACAAGTTTTTGAAAGGTGCAAGAAATACAAATTGTGCATGAACCCCATGAAGTGTGCCTTCAGGGTGTCTGCTGGAAAGTTTCTTGGGTTCCTAGTACATCACAGAGGCATAAGTGTAGATCCAGCAAAAGTCACAGCCATTGCAACAATGAAAAGGCCTACAACAGTAAGGGAGCTCAAAAGCTTCCTAGGGAGGGTCTCCTACATTAGGAGGTTTGTGCTAGGATTGGCTTCAGTCACAAGTGGTTTATCCAAACTATTGAAAAAAGGCGGCTAAGTTCACCTGGGAAACTGAGCAGCAAGAAGCCTTTCAAAGGATCCAGCAGATCATGAATCATCTTCCCACCCTCCAAGCACCAGTACGTGGGCGACCCCTGTTGCTATATTTAGCGTTAAACTCCCAGGCGATAGAAGTCCTGCTAGCACAAGAGGATGATAATGGGAATGAGCAACCTATTTACTACGTGAGCAGGACACTTAAGGACATTGAGACCAGGTACACCAGGATAGAAAGAGCTTGCCTAGTAGTCATCTACACATCCCAAAGGCTGAAGCGATATTTCTCATCTCACCAGATCCTTTTGGTGACTAAGTCACATCCCATAAAAGCACTCTTACATCAGCCCCTCCTGACGGGAAGGATAGCATAGTGGCTAGTCCTGCTCTCTCAATACGACAAAGGCATCAGGACCCCTAAGGCTGCATTGATGATTTCTCTAGATTTACATATGTGTATTTAATGAGAAATAAAAATGAATCATTTGACATGTTCAAACGTTATAAAACTGAAGTAGAAAATCAAAAGGATAGGAAAATAAAGATCTTACAAAGCGATAGAGGTGGTGAATATTTTCCTAACGATTTTTCTACATTTTGTGAGGAACATGGTATAATACACCAAAGTTCAACCCCTTATACACCCCAACAAAATGGTTTGGCTGAAAGGAAAAATAGAACTCTTGTAGACATGGTAAATGTCATGATCTTAAGTGCAGAACTCCCATTTAATTTATGGGGAGAGGCATTTATACTCAACCGTATATGATGGTTTAGATTGATTTTATTAGGTATGCATTTATTTGTTTAAAAGGGTTAGTATTTGTAGTTTGAGAATTAAAGAAAGAGATTGAATCACATTTTAATTCTCTATTATTGATTGAAAAAAAAAAAAAAAAGAGTCTTTGTTTCTCTATAATTTATAAGATCCTTCTGTAGTGGTGGCTATTTCAAGAGATGCTTTAAGTTCAAATCAATATATGTCAAATTGGCTAGCCAAAGCATCCGATGACTATAATTATGAAAAACAATAACTCAGCCCTCAAACAATGTTTGAATTTTGGCAGTGTTTAAATTTTCAATGTAGATTTAACAATGTTTCTTTCTTATTGTAATTTGTGATTTATGTTAATGATAATTCTAGGGTCCTCCAACTCATGAAAGTACGCAAGATTTATGTTTCTTTCTCATTGTGTTTCTTCCAACCCAGATGGATACAAGAGAGAAGTTTTGACGCTAAGGTTGACAGTCATAAGTGGAGAGATTCCTAATCCAATTAAATTTCTAATATATATATTCTCTTTGGATATGCTGATTTTTCATATTCTACATTGTTTTTGGGCGGTACTGGTAACTGGAAAGTTCAAAATGCTCATTTTCTTTTTTAGTAGCTTTAATTTTGTGCTTTCTCCGTCATATCTCTCTTCTGTTGTTGACCATTCAGTGAGGCCATTTATAAGTGAAATGAACCTTCTGTGTATTCTTGCTTTGCCAACACTATGTTAGTTCTTTCTTTTTTTTTGTGTATTACATCAATGTTGGTGTGTATCATATTTCTATGTTTCTTATTTTACTCATTGATTGTTTAGGGAAATATGATACCGAAACATTGAGCATGTGTGTGAATTTAATTAGTAATGTATATATGAAAAGTTGATTGTGTAATTTTCTTTTAGTGTTATTTGGAGCAGGAATTCCAGACCTTTAGTGTGGAGTACACCTAGAGGAGTGAGAACAAGTTCGCTGATGCACTAGCCACCCTGGGATCCTAAGTGCCATTCAAAGGGAAAGACACTCTAGTAAGAATAGGTAAGCAGGAACATTCCATCATAAGGATCCTCAAAAGGATGTTCCCTGAAGAACCTAAGCAGCAGGATTGGAGGAGTGAGGTTAAGGAGAAAATGAAAGAGGCAGGACCTAAAGGAAGTATCAAGGAACTGAGGGACTACACTCTGATGGAAGGAGAACTATATAGGAGGCTGCCTGGAGGGATCCTATCCAGGTGTGTCAATGAGAAGGAAGGAAAGCTGAGATTAGAAGAACTACATAGCCAGGCCTGTGGGGTTGCAGAAAAGATCAGCCTATACAGAAGGATGCAGCGCATGGGGTACTACTTGCCAAATATGAACAAAGAGGCAGCAACTATGCAGGAGAAGTGCCAAAAATGTCAACTTTCAATGGACAAGGAAGAGAGCTACGCCATATTTGTTACAGAAGATTGGAGAACTCCATTCATAAAGTACTTGGCTTAAGGGATCCTACCAATTGACATGACATTAGCCCGCCAGCTCAAGAAACTTGTAGTCAGGTACTTCTTACAAAACGAAATCCTATTCAAAAGGGGGTACAGCGGGGATCCCCTAAGATGCCTAGGGCCAAGGAAAGCCAGAGAAGTAGTCAGTGAAGTCCATTCCGGTGACTATGGAAGTCACCCAGGGAAAAGAAGACTCTACAAGCAATTGCCACTGTTAGGGTACTATTGGCCAACAATGAAAAAGGACTTCGAGGAACTAGTCAAAACGTGCCATGCCTGTCAAGTACTTGGAGATGCAATTCATACTCACCCAAATGTGCTGCAAGATATGACAACACCATGGCCTTTCCACACTTGGGGGCTTGATCTCATAGGGCCTATAAACCCTCCTTCCAATGGTTGCATATGGATCCTAGCGGCCACCGAGTACTTTACAAAATGGGTAGAAGCTATCCCTTTGAAAAAGGCCACTAGAGTAGCCATGCAAACTTCATTCAAGAACACATCATTACAAGGTTTGGGATCCCTAGGAGACTGATCAGTGACAATAGGACTCCGTTCATAAACAAAGACATGAAGAACTTGATTGTGGCGTATTACATCAAGCATGGAAGGTCCACATCATACTACCCACAAGGAAATGGCCAAGCTAAGGCCACCAATAGGGTGATGCTGAAGATCCTTAAAAAGATGAAGCATGAGTATAGGGGAAAATGGAGTGATCACTTGACAAATGTACTCTGGGCATACAGTAGCTCTGTGAAGACAGCCACAAGATTCTCACCATTCTCCCTAGTCTATGGGACAGAAGCCATCAGCCCTGTGGAGTTAGTTGTCCCTACGCCGAGGGTAGTGCTTGAAGAAAACCAGGAGGACACTGAGGACACAAACAATGAAAGGAGATTGACAGATCTAGAGGGGTTGGAGGAAGAAAGGGAAGTGGCTAGAAGGAGAAATCTGAGGTACCAGCAGGGGATGGCTAAGGCATATGCACAGGCAGTACACCCAAGGGCTTTCACTGAGGGGCAGCTGGTGTTGAGAACAGCAGAACATGTAAGAAGAAACCTCCTAGGACCCTCCAAATTTGCCCTAAAGTGGGAAGGACCTTACATCATCAGGGAAGCCCACGATAGTGGGTATTACTACCTCTCAAAGGAAGATGGGACAATCCTGGAAGATCCCATAAATAGGAAGTGGCTGAAACAGTACTATGCATAGAAATGGAGAGATCTCAGTACATCGAGACCCTTTTGCCAACTCTCCAATCTGCTAAGTGTTTCATCATTCTTTGCTTTTGTTATGAATTTTTGTTTAAGTAATTTTGTTTAGGAACCCAAGGTAGAAGGACATTCTGTGATCCTTACTATCTTTGATAATTTTTCTGTGTTCCTTAGATGGTAACTGTGCTTTGATTCAATGAAATCTCTTTTATTTCCTTTAAGTTACAGCTAAACTAAATATTGCAAAGTCCAAATGTAGGCAGACTTGAGGGGGGTACCTGGGCTAATGCAAAAAAAAAAAACTTTGACACATGACCCAGGACCCACACCACAATTAGTTCAAGATACATGGCCTGGGACCACATGCAAAAAGTAAGTGCCCGGGATACCTAGCCCAGTATCTGACAAAAGGGGACCTGCCTAGTTCATGATCTGGGACTTCAAAAAAAAAAAAAAAAAAAAAGCACCCAATATACCCAGTTCAGTACCTGCGCAGTAAGACAACCACCAGGGTACTTGATCCAAGACCTACAGTAAAACTTGTAGGGACCATGGCCCAAGACTCAATGTAAAAAAAAAAAAAAAAAGCAGTATACAAAAAGAGAAGAACAGATCCACATACTATTGAAAGTTAGAAGCAGTCTTTAAAAAAAAAACATATCCATGTCACAGAAAATAAGCCAGAAGTAGTGTTCAACAGAAAAAGATAAAGCTTATACAACCCAAATTGTTTGAAAAAAAATATACACATCTGAACTAGCTAAAAAAAAGAGCTAAGGAATAAGCCCGGCCAGCAAGGAACTGTCTGGAGAAATAGCAAGAACAGCTGAAGAAGAGAGAACTTTTTGCTTCTTAACCTTTAAGTCCTGCAAGATCTTGTGGGCACGAGCCAAAGCCTCCTCAGCAGCAACAATTTCAGCATCAAGATTCCTAGAGGCCTACCTCTGAAACAGCATATGGGCTAGTGAACGTAAATGCTCCAGCAAGAAGGATAGGTTGAACTTTGCTTCTATAAGATCCTGCACTACACCCCTCCATTCCAAAAGTCTTTCCTCAGATAAGGAGTCGAGAGAAGAGTTCCTCAAGGAAATTAGCACTGCACATAGCAACTCCATCAGGATGTTGCCCAAAAATACACCTCCCTTGAACCCACTGGTGAAATCTGCATGGATCTTGAACAACCCTTCTAGTAATGGCAGACCTTCCACAGGCATAGAGAAGCGCAAAAAGTTACCATAAGGAGGCCCAAAGCGATAAAAATGGCTTACAGGGAGGCTATTGAACTCCAAAAGATCAAAACGGGCCAGGAAAGTAGAGAGCCCTGAGTCAGGATCTGAAACAGTCACCTCTAGAGCCTCCCCCATTGTTGTATCTCCACTCATAGGGATTAAGGAGCTTTCAACCCTCTGGATAGTTTGGGGGGTCCTTGCTTGAAATTCCACAACTTGAGCAGACTCCACAGCTACCTCAGGAACTACAGGTTCAGGACCTTTGACACCTATGACAACACCTGCAAAGCAGACATAGTTCAAAGGAGGAAAGAGCCAGGAAAGAAAGGTAAAGTAAAAAAAAATAATAATAATAATAAAAAATAAAAAAAAATAAAAAAATAAAAAAACCAATATCAGCTTCCTATGGTGGAGCTTCCTCCTCTTGCTCCTCTGATTTCTTGAAGGACTTTGTGAAAGAACACACAGCACTATGAAGAAAGGGTGAGGAAACCTTGGCAAAATGGCTAAAGGAAGGTAAGGATACTGGGGGCTTCGCCATAGAAGGAAAAGGCAAGGGAAGAGCATAGAAAGGAGGAAAGAAGAGGAAGCACAATAAAGGTGAACAGCATGCACCTTCAAAACCCTCAGATTCCAAAGAAGAGGCAGCCTTAGAGGCAGATCTCACACTGGTTTGACCTAAAAGGGGAAGAGGAAATGGGAACTTTCAAAAAGAAAGAGATACAATAAGGTAAGATCAAGCATTCTTATAAAGGGTGAATGGGGCTCACCTGCTTGTATGGATGGAGACGCGCCCCCCAAGGGTTCTTTGCTTAACACAGGTTCAGGTGACATAGTTTTGATGGGATTGAATGTCTGCTCGAGCTGGGGATCTTGGGAAACAGGGGGCTGGGGAGTTTCAAGATCTTGAGCAACCAAGGGAACAAATTGCAGAATAGGCTGGACACTCTGCATTGGCTAGCTAACCTCCTCAGTTATACCACCACTAGGGGGCTCCTCTTCCACACCTGGTAAAACAACAGAGGGAGCAGCAATCACTCTTCCCCCGGAGTCCCACCAGTCGTGGGAGGAGGTACCTCCACCTGCAAAAGGAAAAGAATGCATAAGTACACAGTACCAAAAAAAGGGTGGAAACAAACAGAAAGAGGCACAAATAAAAGAGAGCCATACCACATCATTACCAGACGATTGACTCCTCCCTTTCTTGGGGTCTGACTTGCGCTTGGACTGCAAGGAATGAATAATCACTCATCAGTTAAAAAGAGGAAAGGAAGGACACTGCAACAACAATAATAAGCTACTGCAAAACATAAGAGAGAAGAAGAAAAGAGGCCTTGCCCTTCTCTCTCTCTCTACAGAGTCTCCAATGGTCTTTTGCTTACTATGGGTATGCCTAGAGGGTCTTAAGGGAGACTAGGGTGCAAAATCAAAGGACCCTAAAGAACCCTGGGCTGAAGAACTCACAAAACCTGAGAGAGAGAAGACTCTACCTTAGTCTTCACTCGAGTCTTGGGAAGTAAAGGATGCCCAACTTCCTTTCCCACTGTAGGGGAGCTTACTCTCCCGGGTTCCTCAGCAATTACTAACTGCTTCTGAGATTTTGTAGTCTTTCTCTTCTTGGTCTCAGATCCAGCCTCAGTACCCTCAACACCCTCTTCAAGCTCGACTTGCTTAACCTTTTCCTGCTTAATCTTCTTCTCTGTACCTTTGCCAATGGGAGTGGCAGCACCAATTGCCTCTACTGCCCTTCTTTTAATTGGCACGCCAGAGGAGGCACCAACAATAAGATCACATCCCGACCAAGTCTTTGGAAAATCTTATGCATAACACACCCAACTGCCCCTAGAAGCATGCCACTCCGTGAACCCTGTCTTGTTGCTTATAGCAGCAAATACAATACCAGCAATGGGGAGGGATAGGCGCCTGTTGGATGTAGGAGCAGAAAGAATATCAGGATTGGGAACTCTCTCAATCTTGCCGGAACCAACATAATCAATAAAAGATTTTTGAACTCTTCTCTAGTAGCCTGCAAAACCACTGGAAGTAAAGACTCCCCTCTGAGAGTTGGGCACGACAAATTAAGGACTTCTCCGTGACCAATAAGAGAAAGCTTGGAGCCTCAAGAACGGGTCCAAAGAAGGGAGAGAAGGCACTACATCCTTAAACACTGGCGGGATATCCTAATCAAAATCGAATTGCTGGAGTACCCGGTGTGCTAAGTAATGGGTGTACCTGAGGCCACTGGAGGAGGGAATTGGAAGCCATAAGGGACTAACACAAGCCAAGTAGGCCAAATTTCCTTCATCACCAGGACAAAGGTCAAAAGTATTTCCTAGAGAATTAAGAAAAGAAGCCAATACAGAGTCACAGGCAAACCCGGGGCTGAACTCCAGGGGAGAACGCCAACGTAAATGCCCTGCTTGTTCAAATAACTCAATCAAATTAAGGCCGCCACCTTTCAAACTAGCCCAACGAAAGATAATGGGGTGGCTATCAGTGGAGCTACCGCACAGACCTTTAATTACATTAGGGGATCCCTGGAACTTGTCTTTCACAAACTTCAAATTTCTGCACTTTGCTAAAGTAACTGAAGAACGGTCCCACGTGAATACCTGGAGAATGGCACAATGGAGGGACGAGGTGATCGCGTAGCAAGAGTCGCCTTCAACTTTTTCTCCATGAAGCAGATCCAATTGAGAATAAACATGGCCCAAGAACATGGGGGCTAGAGGATACTGAGCACCTCGGGCCAATTCGATTGCCAATAGGAAGAAAGTGGACTTAATCCCGTACCGGGGTACTCGCTGAACAAAAACTTGCTGAGCCAGAGTGCTAGGAGCCCGGCTCACCTGACTTCCTTGTCTTTCTCTCGCAAAAGATTCATAACCCACCTGCCCATCTTGGCTGGTTTCCCACCAGGGGAAGCAGTACGTCCACCAAAATGGCTGAATAATTTGTCTTCCATCATGAGATCCTCGTCGGAAAGACTGATGTCGAAAGGGTTCTCATCTCCAAACACGGGGAGGAGGAGGTTATTAACCACATCCTCCAAGGTAATCGTGAGCTCACCAACAGAGAAGAAGAATGCATGAAGGGAGGGACACCAACGATGTACCAAGTGCCTGAGACCTTTAGCGTCTTTGAAACCCTCAAGATTCCTAGAAATCGCCACTGCATTCAGAACCCCGACGCACTCCAGACAGCCCATAAATTCCTCGTCAAAAAGTTCCCTGTCCACCCAAATGGGCCAACCAGTGATCTTCCCAGGAACGAAATTGAAGAAAATGGGAACCGCCTCCCAAGATCCTCGTCTAATCTAAAGATCTGAAATCTCTCTTGGGTCTGGGACCTGAGCAGAAATGGCGAAACCTGCCTAACCGGAAAATACCCAAGTGTGAGGGGACGAAGGGGCCTCACCATGGGACACCAAAGGAAAGGGAGAGCCGGGCACTCCATGACCCCCTGTGACTCACCTTGTGCAGAACCAGAAGAACTCTCGCCCTCAAAGGGGCTAGGAGTATGCTCCCTCCTTTTTCGAGAGGAAGAGGAAGCCATAGAGCAGCAAGTACACTAGAAATAGGAAAGTTGAGAGAATAAAGAACCTGGGAATGGAAAACAAAGAAGCAAATTAACCGAGAGGAAGGAGATAAGCTTGAGAATGGAAGACTCTGGGAAGTAAAAGAAAAAATATGAAATGATTGCAATAATGGCACCAAAACCGGTTGGAGAAGACGATGTATGGAAAGACGCGCCAGTTGCCAAAATTTAATTTCAAAGAAGAGAGTTATTAGCAGTTATTACTGGGAGTTACGGGAAACGTAAAAAGTGGGTAGAGGAAGTTTTCACTCCAAAATTCAACTGTCACGTCCCGTGCAAAAAGGAGTTACAAAAGAAGGGAGCGCAACATGCAAAGAAGACCAGGATACCCAAAAGCAATGGGAAAGTTAGGATCTTGAAGGAAGGTAAAGGGGAACCCCGAGGATAATTAAAATAGTGAAGAGGGAAGTCCTACAAAAACTAAAATTCTAAATTACTCACGCGTGGGCTGCAGGCAACCCACGAGCTCGGGGGGCTAAATGTTGAGGTCTAAAAAATCATAACACCAAGGCCTAGAGAAATAGCACAATGGGCCAATCCCATGGCAAGCCCAAAAGACTTGAAGCCTAAAATCCATGAAGGGACAAGCCTTAGAGCCCATGAAACAAAGGGAAGAAAGAAAAAGGCCCATCCCGCCAAGATCAGGATCCTCAGGACGCGCAACACAGTTGAAGTGGGATTAAGACAACTCAAAATGGGTGCCACGAAACACAAGAAACGAAGGGCAGATATGTACTTCTCAAGCACCCAGTGATGTAGCAAAGAACCAGAAGGCTTGGAAAGCAACAACTTGTGAACAAAAGGCTAGTACCTCGGGGAACCCAGGAAGAAGAACCATAAAGGGAAGTAGCTGGGAAAACCTTCAACTTGGCAGGGATGGATTCAGCTCACTTAGGAAAAATAACAAAAAGGGAAGGACAGCCAAAAGCTGAGTCTAAAAGGTAAGAAGCCTTGAAAGAAGAGAGATTGAAGGTCAGCTCCCCAAGGACACCCCGAAATGGAAAGTCAGCAAGTGGCTTTTAGGGAAACAACACCAAAAGAGGAAAACTATGAGAAATAGGGAAAGAACCAACCATCAAAATGGCTGGCATAACAGGGGCTCTGGTACCCAGGGAGCCAAGGGGGAGAATCAATGGTACCCCGAACCCTAGAATGACACTATAAAAGAAGGGAAGCAGCCAACATTGGAGGGACATTCAGCAATAAGAAATCATAACAGAATCATTGAGAAAACATTGTCTAAAACTCAAAGAAAGTAGAAAAACAGCGCCCGGTATCCCAGAACATCCACTATAGAATATACTTGGATTCAGACGGATTCAAACTTTGCAAGTCTTAAAGGCTTAGATAGGCATCTAAGTCTGTAATTTTTGAGCTTATTTGGACCTTGTAACACATCTTAGTGAGCACATTGTAATTCACAATTAAGAAAAATAATGAAATATTTTATACTAATTTGAGGATCTTTAACAATTATTTTGTGTGTTTCTTTATTACATTGTCTTCCTTTACTGTTTCTTGCTATTCATATACCTATATTCTTGCTTGCTAGTATGTACGTATTGTAGGATCCTTGCTCTGTGCGCCACTTGGTTTGAAAAACAGCCCATTTTGCTGCAATAAACCAAGCCCAGTCCCTTCAAACTACAACAACAAGGCCTAAGGTCCTTGCTTCAGCTTGGGCCTAGGCACTGTCCAAAAAGGGACCCTCACACCCTTATACCTGGGTGTTTTTTAGCCAGTCTGGGTTTGCTAGTTCTACCTAGGCTCCAGATCCGAGGGAAATTTTAGACCTTCAGATTAGGCGAGGATCCCACGAGGCGGTTCCCATCTTTTTCGACTTCGTCCCGGGGAAGATTACTAGTTAGTCCAGTTGGGTGGAGACAGAGCTTTCTGATGGTAAATTTGTCAGTTGCTTGGGGCGCGCAGGGATCCTGAAATCAGTAGCAATTTCCAAGAATCTTGAAGCTTTTAAGGACGCCAAGGGCCTTAGACACTTAATGCGCCGCTGGTGTCCTTCTCTCCACACTTTCTTCTTTTTTGTTGGTAAGCTCACCATCACTTTGGAGAATGTGGTTAATAATTTTCTCCTCCCAGTGTTTGGTGATGAGAATCCCTTTGATATCAGCCTTTTCAGTGAGGATCTCGAGGTTGAAGACAAGCTTTTTAGTCACTTCGGCGGGCGTACGGCCTCTCCCGGGGGGAAACCGGCCAAAATGGGTAAGTGGGTCTTGAACCTTTCTGGAGAGAAAAACAAGGCAGTTAGGCAAGGTAGGTTCCTGACACTCTGGCTCAATAAGTTTTTATTCAGTGAGTTCCCTAGATACGGGATTAAGTCTATTTTCTTTCCTCTGGCAATCAAGTTGGCCCGGGGTGCTCAGTATCCTTTAGCCCCCATGTTCTTAGGCCATGTTTAGTCTCAATTGGATCTGCTTCATGGGGATGAGGTTGAGGGCAACTCCTGCTATACTATCACTTCTTCCTTCCACTGTGCTATCCTTCAGGGGTTCATGTGGGATTGGTCTTCCGTCACTTTGGCTAAGTGTAGGAATTTAAAGTATATGAAGGATAAGTTCCAGGGATACCCAGACGTGATCAAAGGGCTGTGTGGCAATTCTACTGACAGTCATCCTATCATTTTTCGCTGGTCTAATTTGAAGGGGGGCAACCTCAATTTGGTGGAATTGTTTGATCAAGCAAGGCATTTAAGTTGGCATTCTCCCCGAGAGTTCAGTCCTGGGTTCGCCTGTGATTCTATGTTGGCTTCTTTCCTTAACTCCCCAAGGAATACCTTTGATTTGCGTCGGGGAGATGAGGGCAGTTTGGCATACTTAGCTTACATCAGCCCCTCGTGGCTTCCAGTACCTTCATCAAGTGGTCCAACGTTCACTCACTATTCAGCACACTTGGTACTTAGACAATTTGGTTTTGATCAGGACATCCCGCCGGTATTCAAGGAGGTAGTGCCTTCTCTCCCTTCCCTGGATCCGTTTCTAAGGTCCTAGGCTTTTTCTTACTGGTCACGGAGGAGCCCTCAATTTGTGGTGCCAAACTCCCAGCGAGGAGTCTTTGCTTCCAGTAGCTTTGCTGGTTATTGGAGAAGAGTTCAGAAGTCCTTCTTAAATTTTGTTGGTTTCGGTAAGATTGGGAGGACTCTTGATCCTACTCTTTTCTCTACTCATACCTTTAACAAGCGTTTGGCACTCCCCACTGCTGGCATTGTGTCTGCTGCCATAAGTAGCAAAACAGGATTTGTGGAGTGGCATGCCTCTAGGGGTGGTTGGGTATGTCATACGAATGATTTTCCTGATGCTTAGTCAGGGTGTGACCTTATTGTGGGTGCTTCTTCTGGTGTGCCAATCAAGAGAGGGGTGGTAGAGGTAATTGGTGCTGCCACTCCTGTGGGCAAAGGTAGGGAGAAGAAAATCAAATAGGAAGTTGTCAAAAGAGCTAAGATTGAGGAAAGCGTTGAGGGTACTGAGGCTGGCCCTGAGACTAAGAAGAGGAAAACTACTAAGTCTCGCAAGCAGCTAGTTATTTTTGAGGAGCTTAAGAGAGTGGACCCCTCTACAGTTGGAAAGGAAGTTGGCCATCCTTTAATCCCAAAGAACAGAGTGAAAACTAAGGTAGAGTCTTCTATCTTTCAGGTTCCTGTGAGTTCCTCAGCCCATGGTTCTTCGGGGTTTGACATCACACTCGTCTCCCTTAAGACCCTTTGGGCGTACCCGTAGTAGACAAAAGACTATTAAAGAATCTGTAGAGAGAGAGAGAAGGGCAAGGCCTCTTTCCTTCTTCTCTCTTTCTTTTTTTTGCATCTGGCCATCTTGGCTTGCTGTTCTTGTTGTGTCTCACTTTTCTCTTTTCTTTAACTGATGAATGGTCACTCCTTTTTTTTTGTAGTCTAAGCGCAAATCAAACCCCAATGGAGGTAAAAGCCAATCCTCTGGTGATGATGTGGTATGACCCTCTTTCACTTGTGCCCTTTTATTGTTTGCTTTCTTTCCCTTTTCTAGTGCTGCGTACATATATTTATTTATTTATTTATTTTATGTCTGCCACATACTCCTTCTTGCTCCTCTTTTCTTTTGCAGGTCAAGGTGCCTCCTCCTGCAGCTGGTGGTGCCTTAGTGAAAGAAGTTATGGTAGCTCAGCCTGCTGCTGCCTTAAGTGTGGATAAGGAGCCCCCTAGTGGTGGCATAGTTGAGGAAGCTAGGCAGGTAGTGAAGGATGCCTAGCCCATTTCACCTTCTGCTTTCTTGGCCGTCTAAGACCCTGAAACTTTTCAGCCTCCTGTCCCCTAAGAGCCTAAGCCCGTGCAAACCCCTAGTCCAACTAAAACTGTGACACTTGAGCCCACTACTAAGTTTGCGTTGGGCAAGGAGTCTTTAGGAGGTGCGTCCTTATCTACTCGAGCAGGTAAGCCTCATCCATTCTTTATTAGCACCTATTCTTATTTCCCTTATCCTTTCTTCCTAAAGGTTCTTGTTCCTTTTCCCCTTTGTTTCTTTTAGGTCAAACCAGCGCCCAATCTGCCCTTGAAGCTGCTCCTTCCTTGGAGTCAGAGGCTTCTGAAGGTGTGTACTACCCGCCATCATTATTCTTCTCCCCTTTTCAGTTCTTTTTTTTTTCTTTCTTTCTATACTTCTTTTATGGCGAGTCCCCCGGTGTCCCTCCCTTCCTTTAGCACTTTTGCCAAGGTTTCTTCACCTTTCTTTCAACGTACTTTATGCCCTTTCACAGAGTCTTCTGAAAGGTCAGAAAGGCGGGAGGAGGAGCTTTCGTTGATGGTTGAAGTGGCTGCCTAAGCTCAAAAGGAAGCTCTACCACAGGGGAATGGTACTGGTTTTTTTTTTTCCTTCTATCTTTACTCCTTCCTTTCTCTCTCCCCCTTTTTTTGACTCTGTTTGCTTTCACAGGTGCTGACACAGGTGCTAAGGATCCTAAGCCTGCAGTTACTAAAGAAGCTAAGGAACCTGTTCCCACTGTCTAGGTTGTTGAAGCTCAGACAGGGATTCCCCAGACTATTCAAAGGGTTGGAAGTCCTCCAGCTCCTAAAGGTGGAGACACAACAATAAAGGAGGCCCCCGAGATGGCTATCTCAAATCCTAGCTCAAGGCTCCTTGCTTTTCTGGCCCACTTTGATTCTCTAGAGTTCAACAGTCTTCCTACAAGCCACTTCCATCGCTTTGGGCCTCCCTTTGGTAGCTTCATGCACTTCTCTGTGCCTGTTGAGGGCTTGCCACTCTTGGAGGGGCTACTCAAAGCCCATGGGGACTTCACCAGTGGGTTCAGGGGAATCGTATTCTTGGGCAACATCCTGATGGAGCTCTTGTGCGCCGTGCTGATTTCTCTGAGGGACTCCTCTCCTGATTCCCTCTCCGAGGAGAGACTTTTGGAGTGGAGATGAGTGGTGCAGGATCTTATGGAAGTCAAGTTCAATTTGTCTTTTTTGCTGGATTACCTGTGGTCCTTAGCTTACATGCTGTTCTAGAGGAAGGTTTCTAAGGACCTTGACATTGAGATTGCTGCTGCTGAGGAGGCCCTGGCTCGTGCTCACAAGGCATTGCAAGATCTGAAAGTTAAGAAGTAGCTAGTTCTTTCTTCATCAACTGTTCCTGCAATTTCCTCAGGAGGCTCTTTGCTGACCGACCTTATTCCTTAGTTCCTCTTTCTTTTTCTTTCTTTGAATAACTCAGGGTGTATAAGTTTATTTCCTCCATTGTTTTGTTTTTTTCAGACAATTCGAGGTGTTTAAATTTTTTTTTTTAAAGTAGCTACTTCTGACTGCTTTCTTTATGATATATATGGATCTGTGCTTTATGCATTTTTTTTTCTTTCTGTTTTCTCTCTCTCTCTCTCTCTCTCTCTCTTGTTTTTTTTTTGTATTGAGTCTTGGACCATGGCTCCTACAAATTCTTGTGGTAGGTCTTGGAATAGGTACCCTTGTGGTTGTGTTCCTGCGCAGGTACTAAGCTAGGTACATTGGATGCTGTATTATTCTTTTTTTTTTCCAAGTCCTAGGTCATGAACCAGGAGGACCTATTTTAGGGGAAGTACTAGGCTGGGTACCCCGGGGCACTCATTCTTGCTCGAAGTCCCAGACCATGTACTTGGACTGATTGTGGTGTGAGTCCTAGGTCATGCGTTAAGATTTCATCCTTCTTCCTTTTTTTTTTTTTTTTTTTTTTGCGCTAACCCAGGTACCTCTCCTAGAGTTGGCCACATTTGGGCTGAGCCATGTAATATTATGCAATCATACATCTTACTTGAAGCTCCATTTTTTTTTGAAAAGATTCCATCACAGTTACTAAGATAAGGAACATAGGATAATTGTCAAAAAGATAGTAAGGATCTTAGAGTGTCCTTCTATCATGGATTCTAAAAAAAGATGACTACATAAAGTTCTTTGCAAAAAACAACATGGCAAAACACAGAGAGTGAGGATTTTCAGTATCACCCAGAGTACATCTGTCAGGTGGGCACTCCATTTTCCCCCATACTCATGTTTCATTTTCTTGAGGATTTTCAATATCACCCTTTTGGTAGCCTCGGCCTAGCCATTTCCTTGTGGATAATATGGTGTGGACCTCCCATGCTTGATGTGATACGCCTCGGTCAGGTCCCTCATATGCTTATTTATGAATGGTGTACCATTGTCACTGATCAGTCTCCTTGGGATCCTAAAGCGTGTAATGATATGTTCTCGGATGAAGTTTGCCACGGCTGTTCCGGTGGCCTTCTTCAAAGGGATGGCTTCTACCCATTTTGTAAAATATTTGGTGGTTGCTAAGATCCATATATGGCCATTAGAATGGGGATTTATGGGTCCTATAAGATCGAGCCCCCAAGTATGGAAAGGCCATGGTGTGGTCATATCTTGCAGCACATCTGGGTGAGTATGTATTGCATCTCTAAGTACTTGGCATGCATGACACATTTTAACCAGCTTCTTGGAGTTCTTTTTCATTGTAGGCCAATAGTGCCCCAACTACAACAACTGCCTGTAAAGCCTTCTTTTCCCTGGGTAACTTCTACAATCACCGGAGTGGACTTCTCTGACTGCTTCTCTGGCCTCCCAAGGCCCCAGGCATCTTAGGGGATCCCCGCCGTACCCCTTTTTAAACAAGATTCCATTTTGCAAGAAGTATCTAAAGGCAAGTTTCTTGAGCTAGTGAGCCAGTGTCCTGTCAGTTGGTAGGATCCCTTGAGCCAAGTATTCCATAAATGGGGTCCTCCAATCTTCTGTCACGAATACGGCATAACTTTCTTCTTTGTCCATTGAAAGTCGACACTTTTGACATTCCTCCTGTACAATTGTAGCCTCTTTGTTCATATTTGGCCAGTAATACCCCATGCGCTGCATCCTTTTGTATAGGCTGATTTTTTCTGCAATCCCACAAACCTGGCTGTACAGTTCTTCTAATCTCAGCTTCCCTTCTTTTTCATTGATACATTTGGACAGGATCCCTCCGGGCAGCCTCCTGTACAACTCTCCTTCTATCAAAGGGTAATCTTTTAGTTCCTTGATACTTCCTTCATGCCCCAACTTTCCTATCTTTCCTTTTACCTCATCTCTCCAATCTTTCTGTTTTGATTCTTCAAGGAACATCCTTTTGAGGATCCCTATGATGGAATGTTCCTGCTTGCTTACCTTTATCAAAGTACTTTTTCCTTTAAATGGTATCTGGGATCCTAGGGTGGCTAGTGCATCAGCAAACTTGTTTTCGCTTCTTTGGGTGTATTCCACACTGAAGGTTTGGAATTTTTTGCTCCAACTTCTGTGCCCAAGTTCTGTAGGCTGCCAAACTTTGTTCTCTTAGTGCAAAGTCACCCTTTACTTGGGAGACTACGAGGTTGGAGTCTCCCAAAACCTTCATATGTTTTACCCCTATGCTGAGTGCTATGTCCAGTCCAGTCAAGGTATGCCTCGTACTTAGCAGCATTATTTGAACAGAGAAACTCAAGCTTGAAGGATAATGGCATGGTATCCCCATCTTCGCAACTTAACACAATTCCCAAGCCATTTGAAGTTGTCGTTGCTGACCCGTCAAATCTCATGGTCCATTTTTTTCCTGAGAGTTCTACTACTTCCACCTCTCCGGGGATCTCCTTGCTTAGTGATCACTCTTCTTCCCCTAGGAACTGGGCTAGCAGATTTGCTATGGCTTGGCTTTTGACAGCCTTGGGGGTCCTCAGACCGATGTCATATTGAGAGAGCAAAACCAGCCACTGTGCTATTCTTCCCTTTAGGAGAGGCTGGTGAAGGAGTGCTTTTATGGGATGAGACTTGGTCACTAGGAGGATCTGGTGGGCTGAGAAGTACCGTTTTAGCCTTTGGGATCCATACATAACCACCAGACATGCCCTTTCTATCCTGGGGTACCTGGTCTTTGTATCTTTTAGTGTCCTGCTCACATAATAAATGGGTTGCTCATTCCCATCATCATCTTCCTATGCTAGCAGGGCTCCTATAGCTTGGGAATTTGATGCTAAATATAGTAACAAGGGTCGCCCACGTACTGGTGCTTGTAAGGTAGGCAGATGGTTCATAATCTGCTAGATCCTCTAAAAGGCTTTCTGCTGTTCAGTTCCCCAAGTGAACTCAACCCTCTTTTTCAGCTATTTGGATAATTCACTTGTGACCGAAGCCAGTCCTGGCACAAACCTCCTGATGTAAGAGACCCTCCCCAGGAAACTTTTGAGCTTTAACCGTTTTTGGCCTCCTCATTGTTGCAATTGTTGTGGCCTTGGCTGGATCCACACTTATGCCTTTGCGATGTATTAGGAACCCAAGAAATTTTCCAGCAGACACTCCAAAGGCACACTTCATGGGGTTCATGCGTAGTTTGTACTTCCTGTACCTTTCAAAAACTTGTTCAAGCACCTAGAAGTGTCCTGCCCTAGTCTTAGACTTTACCACGATGTCATCCACATAATCGTCCATTTCCCTAAGCATCATATCATGGAAGATGGCTATCATGGTTTGTTGGTACATGGCTCCCGCATTCTTAAGGCCAAAGGGCATCACAATGTAATAGAAATTCCTGATCGGGGTCCTGAATGCTGTCTTATCTACATCTCTAGCAGCCATGCGAATTTGGTTATACCCACTATATCCATCTATAAATAAAAACATAGAGTTTCCCGCAGCTGAATCTACAAGGAGATCAATATTAGGCAGGGGGAATTCATCTTTTGGACATGCCTTGTTCAGATTGTGAAAATCCACACAACACCGGATTTGGCCATTCTTTTTCTTCATAGGTACTATGTTGGAGAGCCATTTAGGATGCTGGATTGGCTTGATGAACCCAGCTGCCAGTAGCTTCTTGACTTCCTGAGTTATTTGAGCCTCTATGTCAGTGTGAAAGACCTTGGCTGGTTGAACTACTGGCTTAACTCCTGGGTTCATGTTGAGAGAATGGACTACTAGTCCTAGGTCCAAGCCAGGCATCGCATTGTATGTCCATGCGAATACATCCACATACCTCCTGAGTAATGCTACTAATTGTTCTTTTTCTTGTGTTGTTAACTGACTGCTAATGAAGACAGGTTTCAGGGATCCTAGACCAGCCCCCAAGTTTACTTCTTCCAATTCCTCTTCAGACTGGATTTGAGCTTCCTTGTCTAGATCCTCTAGGATTTCTTCTTGAACCATCATACAATCTGGCAGTTCGGGACCCTCCTGCATAATGCATTCAAGCCCCGCGTACCTTTATAAACGATATATTAGCCTTCCTCCGGGCTCCCGCACCACTACACATTCCCAGGATCCTGAGGAGCTAGTCTCCTTCTTTTGCCTTTTTCTGTCCAAGAGGTTCCTTAGGTCGTGGGTACCTCCTCTTTCTTCTTCTTCCAAGACAAGTGCTCCTAGTGTCCCTAGTGTGGGACTCTCATCATCTAGTTCCAATTCTTCATAAAACATTGTTTCTATAAAGTTCACTTCTTCTTGGCTGAAAGGGATTGGATTGGCAGGGATTCTTATGGGCTTCCCATTCAATCTTCCTTTAACACATTGATGGTACATGGAGGGAATGAGGCGATGCTTATGGAGCCAGGGGCGTCCCAACAGAACATGGTAAGAAACTTCTGAGTTAATCAAATGGAATATGGTCAGGGCTACTATTAGGCCCACCTTTAAGGCCAGCTGCACATATCCCTCAGTCGATTCTGCTACTCCTCCAAATCCTATTATCTCCATAGGAGCCCCCAGGATCCTCCTACCAATCAAGCCCACAGCCTCTAAGGTACTTAGGGCTATGAGGTTGAATGATGCCCCTATGTCTATCAGTGCTCTCCTGATTTGGACACCGTTTATGGTGGCCATCAGATAAAAGGGTCTGCAATGGTCTGGATGTTCAACTTCCATGTCTTCATCCGTGAAGGTTATTGCATTGGTTGTCTCCAAGTAAGCTCGGTTGGCATGGGATTCTACTGTGAAACATTCCACCCCTGAATCAGCTGCTATACTCATGAGGGATTCTATGGCCATCCTTCTTACTTCTAGCCCAAATCCCAATTGATTGAATAATGATCTGAACTTAGGGCTCTTCTGAAGGGTCTTGACTGTGCTAGGGTGAAAGGATCCTTCAGGTTCCTCTACTTCTGCCGAGCTTCCATGGATTACTACAGCCACCACTCCTTTCCCTTTATGGTTGGGTAAAGGGTTCCTCTACACCTCGGGCTCCTTTTGGGTGAGCTCCAGGGTCCTCTCCCTAAACTTTTTTGTGAAAAAGCCTCCGAAGGGTCCAACAATCCTTGGTGGAGTGCTTGACATAGTTATGAATCATGCAAAACAAAGGATTCTTCCTTTCTTCCTCAATAGGTGGAATGGACACAGTGAATGACCTAACAATTCCGTCTCCAATCCATTTATCCAGAACATGATTCAATTCTTCCGCAGTACATGGGATCACAGGTGGTTCCTCGGCCATTTCTCCTTTAATTCTCTTCCTCTTTTCTCCTACCAAAGCTGTCATGGCCTAAGGTACTGGCACCCTCTTTGTTCTCATGGTCAACACTGTCCTCCTAGTTCTCTGTAGCAGGTCAGCAAATTGGGTTATGCATAGATTTTCGAGATTAAGCCTGTAATCAAAGAGCATGTTAGATATGCAAGTCTCCATGAGCTCCCTATCGAACCGTGTGCCTCACCAATCCATCCAACCACCAATTGGTGAAGGATGAGGGGGCACAAATCTTTTATAGCATTCGATCGTAGACCAAGCCCATTGGTATTGGAGCAAATTGTGAAATCCCTCACAATCCCTCCCTCACAATGCGGCTCCAACGACTCAAACCTATGACCTTGGCTCTGATACCACTTGATAGGCCACAAAGAAATTGACCCCTTGTGATTGAAATTAATTAATTAATTAGCCAAATTATTAATTAATCAATTTATCATGCAAAACACGTGGTAGCACAAACAAATCACCAATAAACTAATTATGCAGGCGGAAAATAAATAACACGGTAATTTGTTTACGAATGGAGAAAACCTAACGGCAAAAACTCCACCGAGTGTCACCACTCCTGAAACTCCACTATTATCACAACAAGCGGTTACAAGTAAAGGAATCCCAAGTACCTTACCAACCTACAGTTGAACCCTTACCCCAATACCCAATTGGACTTGTTCTGTAATGACAGTTCCCCCTTTTGATGCACGGCTCCCAAGTACGTGACTAACCAATGCGCGAATCCCAGTACGCAACTTCAATAACCAACTATGAAGGTTATTGACTGCAAAGTTCTTTAATTCATCCACATGATGAAGATCAAGAAGATGCTTGGTTACAAAACCCTATGGTGCACATACACAGCAACTTCTTCAAGAGA
This sequence comes from Notholithocarpus densiflorus, assembly GCA_030021035.2. Classification (NCBI taxonomy): domain Eukaryota; kingdom Viridiplantae; phylum Streptophyta; class Magnoliopsida; order Fagales; family Fagaceae; genus Notholithocarpus; species Notholithocarpus densiflorus. The sequence continues at coordinate 766,203 of JARYZH020000054.1, read as the reverse complement.
AAGAGATAAACTAGGGCAAGAACTTCGTCTTTGGTTACAAATTGCTTGAACAGAGTTTGCTCAATGCTTGTGCAACTTGTGTACTTTGACAGCTCTTAAAACAATCCTTTTATATGTCTAGGGTTAGGAGAAAAGAAAGCCCAAAGACACATCCATGGATCTCAAGAAAAATAGAACAGAAATTCTGTTTTCATAAACCTCGACAGATAGAAGCTGTCAAGCATCTGTCGAGCTAGCTGTCGAGCCACGGGGCTAAAACAACTTCTTAAACCTCGACACATGCTAGCTGTCAAGTTTTAATAACTCTGCACTTTCAGCTTGTTTTCTTGGACAGACTTGAAGGCTTCAACACTTGATCTTGAAACATGATTTCTTGAAGTATTTAAACACATCCTAAATCTACCCAAATACAAGTAAAGTGCATTTTGTCAAAGGATTAGCCAATTACATAAAATCATGATATATGTTCTTAACATGTGAAACACATATGTCCTAACACTCCCTTTCTTCGTGATCCCCATAGCAGTCCAAAGAAACATCCTCAAATCTTTTGATGAACTGGATAGGGTCTTTTCCGAGCCTTTGCCTTACCATCTGAAGGCTTTGGAAGGTGGCCTTGTCTTCACCTGGATAATACTTTGAGCAAAACCTCTCCATCATCTCATTCCAGGTCTTAATGGACCCCGGCCTCAAGGTAGTGTACCATGTGTATGCTCTGTCCAATAGGGACTTAGCAAACTCTCTTAGACACAGCTCCTTGTCTCCTGCGTAAAGACCCATGGTGTGAATGAACCTACTCACGTGCTCCACAGCACTTCCGTTCCTTCCATCAAAAGGGTGAAACTTTGGGGGTTCATATCCCTTGGGATAGGGCTTGCCAAGGAGTTTTGGTGGGAATGAGGGATCCCGAGAGAATTGCTTGGGGATCCCCGAGAGCTTTTCCCTTTCTTGTTCCAAAAGGGCGTTGACATCCGCTAGTGTGAGATACTAGGGGTTAACTCCCCCTCCTACTACTGACCCTCCTTTTGGTTGGGCTCTTTCTTGGTTGGCCACAGGGGGAGCGTTATCTCTGATTTCTTGAGTCCTTCCCTCTTTGAGGATACGGATCTCCTGTTGTAAGTCTTTCATCATTTCTGCCATCTGAGCCATGGGCTCTAGTTCCTACACCCCACACCTCTGTCCTAAGACGACCTCCTGCTCCACCAGAGGTACTTCATTCCTCTGCCTTGAAGTTACCTCATTTTCTCCTACGAGCTCAAATGTCGCAGGTAGTACATTGGTACCTTTACTGTTCCTTGGTCTTGGAGCCATGCTCTGCGAAGGGACTGCTTCTTCCCTTTCCTTTACCTAGTCCCTAGTGGAGTCGCCCTAATGTGTGGGTTCTTTTTTTTTTTAGCACACAGGCCCAAGTAGAAACAAGGATCCTGGACCCAATACTTATTGTTTTAAGGGATTGGGCTTGGTTCACCGCAGCTAAATTGGGCTGATTTCGAACCAAGTAGTGCACAAAGCATGAATCCTACAACACATACATGCTAACAGACAAGAAATATATGCACTGAACAGCAAGGAATAGCAAAGGAACGAAATTGATCAAGAAGGAACATAAAATAAAGCATTAGGGATCTTAAAATAATGCAAAATATTTTATTACTTTCTTGATTGTGTAATACACTATGCTCACTAGGACGGGTTACAAGGTCCAAATAAGTTCAAAATCACAGACTTAGATGGCTCTTCAGGCCTCTAAGACTTGCAAAGTTTGAATCTCTTTGAATCTAAGTGTGTTCTCTAGTGGCTATTTGAGGATACCGAACAATATTTCCCTCCTTTTTCTCTTTTTTTTTTTTTTTTTTTTTTTTTTTTGAATTCTAACAGAGTTTTCTTAATGATTTTTACTCTAATTCACTATTGTTGAATGTCTTTCACTGTTGGTTGCTTCCCCTTTTATAGTGCCATCCTAGGGTTTCCGGGGTACCACTGATTCCCTCTATTTGTTCTTCTGGGTACCAGAACCAATGTTGTGTCAGCAACATTAGTGGCTGGTCCCTTCCTTATTCTTTATTATTTCCCTTTTTTGAGATTTCATCTTCGAAAGACCCCAGCTAACCTTCCCGTACTGGGGTGTCTTAAAGGGCTGACCTTTGGTCTTTCTTCTTTTAAGGCTTCTAGATTCCACCTTTTCAGACCCAACTTTTGGTTGCTTTTCCCTTTATCATTTTTACCAAGTGAGTTGATTCCTTCCTGCCAGGCTGAAAGATCCCCAGCCACATTCCCTTATGGTTCTTCTTCCTGGGTTCCCCGAGGTACTAGGCCTTTACTCATGGGTTGTTGGTTCTTAAGCCTTCTGACCCCCTTTCTGCATCATTGAGTGGCTGATAGAGACATATCTATTCTATTTCCTTGTGTTTCTTGGTACACACTCTAAACTGTCTTAATCCCAACCTAGCTTTGCTGCATGTCCCAAGGATCCCTGGCTCCTGGGAATCCCCAGGTATCCTGGCCCAGTTATTTTCCCGGGCTCCCCAGCGATTTTCTGACCTTTAAGGGCTATGCTGGGCTTTTTTCCTTCCTTTATTTTATGGGGCCTGAGACTTGCCCATTCATGGATTTAGGTTCCTCTTTATGGACCCTTAATGGGTTTGGACCTCTCTTCTTTCTTATTGGAAGCCTAAATGCTTTATTTTTCCTAGGTTTCAATCCTTTGCTTTGTTTTGGGCCTTGGTATAACATTGTGATTTTTTGGACCTCAACAATGGACCCAATATTATTGTTGTTGTTGTTGTTGTTGTTTTGTTTTTATTTAATTTTAGGATTTAATAAAGTAAAATATATTAAACTATAAGTCTATAAGAGCATTAGCATCCGGAATTGCATAAAAGTTTCTATTTTACCATGTAAAAAGCTATTTTATCTATTATACAATATCATTTTACAATACACCCAACATCTCAAATTTTATTTTAACATATAACACATTAAAATAATATAAATTATACAATTAAATAATATAAAACTATCTATCTCTCTTCTCTCTAATTTCTGTCACTGCCTCTCTGTCTCTGTCTCTCTCTCTCTCTCCCTCTCTCTCAACCACACCACCACCAACAATATGAGGCACCACCACACCAAAACCCATTGTTTAACCACCACAACCACCACCAACCCAACCAGGATCAAAGCAGCAAACCCACCATCACATCAACCACCACGACCTAAGAACAAAACGCAACCACCATGCCAAGAACAAAACCACCATGGCCCAACCACAACCACGAACCACAACCCCCAACTTCCACCACAAACGCCACCTTGACCACAACCCACGACCTCCTTGGCTTGACCACAAACTACCACACCAAAACCCATTGTTTCCGCTACAACCACCACTAACCCAACCAAGAACAAAGCCCAGCAAACCCATTATCACTGCAACCACCGTGACCTAAGAACAAAACCACAATTACCCAGCCACAACCACAGCTCCACCATGGTTCCATGATGTCCACGCCTTCACCACAGAAGCCGATCTCCATGCCTCCACCATAAACCGTTGTCTCCATGTCGATTCGAGAGAGACCGAGACAAAGAGAGTGGGGAGAGAGAGGCTAAGATTACAGAGAGAGGGATGGAGTCTGAGCTGAGAAAAGAGAGACTTGGAAGAGAGAGAGAGAGAGAGAGAGGAGAAGTAATGAAATATAATAAAAACGATTTTACAACTTGCTACAGTATCTTCTAAAAGTACCATCTTACTGTAGCTAAGTTGCAAAAATTTTTATAAATAGAAATTGGGATAATGCTTGTTTTTGTTGGTTTGATGGTAAAAAATAGCAATTTAGGGGTTGCAATTCTAATGCTCTAACTATATAACTATGTGTTTGATTAAATAGGTTTGAGATTTTTTTTTAACGCTTCATACCCCTTGTTTCATGTCTGACACCATCAGGGATTCGTAATTCACTTAACCAACATTTTTGTTTTTTTTTTTTTTTTGGAAAGTTGGAAACCAACGTATTTAAGAATCTGTCAATACCTATTGTCCCACACAAATAAAAATATTTCAAATAACACCATAATGACACTCAATCATCAAGACCAAAGGTTTGGCTATCTTGGATGTGTTTCTCAAAGTACGGTTGATCATTATAAACATCATTCTAGTCATTATTAGCTGAATTAAATTATTAAAAAAAAAAATCACCTTTGTAGTTAATGGTCTCTCTCATAGTGGCATCACCCTCGGATTTCTTAGCTTTTCACACTCGCCTTCCATTCTCTAGTAGTCTAGTCTCTTCTCTTCTTTTTTTGTTTTTTGTGATTTTATTTATTAGGTTAAAGTGACGACTGGCGACTGACGTGAGCGTTAGGCTTTTATTTTTTACTTTTTTTTTCAATCAATTTTGGTTAGGGCTACTGGGCTGATCTGTTTATTACATTTTTTATTAGTTTGGGGTCTTTGAACTCCATTTGGAGGCCTAAAATAAGCACACACAAAAAAAATTAAATTTTCCTTTATAGCACAAGATCTTTAGTATCTCTATGGGATCGGAATTCTATAAGATCTGGATTGAAATCTCACACAAATTTCACTTTATTAGAGATCCTAGTGAGATCCATAACATTTTAGGGATGTAGGATCTTAGTATTTTAATATCCTAAGATCCAGATAGGGATATTAATAACCATAGACTATACTACTACTATTTAAAGGGTTTCTCCTGTTTGGAATGAACATTTTGGTGGTTAAAAAATACCCCTACATCCAATGTTTAAGTAAAGACAAAACTTGGGGATAACCCAGTAAAAATACATATAACTCTCACATAAATTATCTTAAAATTTAAGAGTGATATACTTATTGGCCCCCCTAGAATTTTGGAAAAAAATGACTTTAGACCTCAAATAAATTCACACTTTCAACCTAATGAGAAAATTTTGATAGGGTAAATTACAAAATTAGTCCCTATCCTTTACACCATATCTCAATTTGGTCCTTAACCTTTCAATTGTTTCAATTTGGTCCCTAACCTTTTTAGTGTCGTGTCAATTTAGTCCATGTTGTTATCTCTTAGATGAAAAAAACTGATGTGTCAAATGGAATAATAAAAATATATTAATTATATCACATCAACGGCCAACTGTACTGCCACGTCAGATTAAAAAAAAAATCTATTGCAAATGTTCACACATGAGATCAGATTAGGGAAATTTCTAAATCCCTAAATTCCTGTCTCTCATCAGGTTCATCTTCCTCTCCTCCATCACCTTTACTCTCACTCTCACTTTCCCAAAACGCTTTCCCGCCAAAAGCACTTACTTAACTCTTTCAAATGGCCCCTAGTTTTGCTTTCTCTCTCTGTATCTCTCTTCTTATATAACACCATCTTCCACAACCTCGCTCACATTATTATCTCTTTCTCTGATCTTTGTCTCTTTTGAGCTTTTTTATTTTTTTCCTTTCTTTCAAACAAACCCATTTATTTCCAATCTTAATCTTATCAATTTCAAAAAGCTGAGAAAGATCGTGGTTTTGAACCTTTTGATCATTTTTAGCTTCTGGGTGTTATGTGTTGGGCTTTGGATTTTTTAAGTTGAAGTTGATATTGCTGGCTTAAAAAATCCACTCAAATTATTTTAAAAACAAAAATAAAATAAAACCATTTCAGATGTTCACATGTACAAATCAGTCTAGGGAAAATTCTAAATCCTTCCAATCTCTCATCAGATTCACCTCCCTTTCTTCTCTCTCTCTCTCTCTCTCTCTCTCTCTCTCCCCCCCCCCCCCCCAACTCTCACGTGAGTCAAGAATCAAGATTACAAATCTCACATGTGAACATTTGAAGTGGGTTTTTCTTTAAAAAAATTGATGTGGGGTAATTGATATGGCATGAAAAATATTTTTTTATTATTCCGTTTGACACATCAGCTTTTTTCATCCAAGGGATAATAGAAAAGACTAAATTGACACGTCATTGGAAATATTAAGGACTAAATTGACACAAGTGAAAGGTTAGGGACCAAAATTAAGATATGGTGTAAAATATAGGGACTAACTTTGTAATTTACCCATTTTGATATAAAGAACCCAGAATCAAAAATGAAATTTGGCCATTCATTGATTTGTTGACCCATAGCTCCACCAAAATAAGCAACAAAATAATTTTAATAAATTCAAACAATCACAAAAGGATAAATAGAAAAAATAAATCCAAATCTTTTCATTCAGGACTCTTACACTCCGTTTGAGAGTTCATAAGGGAATGAAATGGAATGGAATAGTCATTAAAGGAATGGAATAGAATGAATTTAGTAGGGAAATGAATGATTTTGAATTAAAAAATCTTGTTTGGATGTTTTAAAATAAAGGAATGGAATTGAATGGAATGTAAGTAATATTGTTTGGAAGTGACATTGGAATGAATGGAATGAAAAGAAATTATTTTATAATAACATTACTATTATACCCCTCATTTTAAAGAACATAAATAATGATTCTAGTTTAGGGGGAAAAAAATTTATTGTAGCTAAAAATTAAGTTATGTATATTTCTATGTTGTAAAGAAATTCACGCATCACATATTTATTTTCAACAAAATAAACATTGTCTAAAAAATACAAACAAATATCTTTTTTTTTTTTTTTAACTATAATGAGTCTTGCCAAAACAAAACAAAATAACAAAATAAAGCAAATCTAAAGTTGGCCAAGAAATCCCACACTTTTTAATTTTTAGGCTTAGACATCAGTGTCAATAGAACACATTTGCACTCATGATCTGGGCAACCAAAGAACATGTAGGTCTCAGTCTTTGATATTGGATCCAAGTCCAATACGCCCAACGCTGCATGAACTTCTTCTCCATATGACTTTGAAAAACACTTTGCCATAACCTCAGTCACCCTATCAATTTCCATTGATACATTATCAAATGACTGGGAAATTACATTCCCAAGTTCGTCATCTTCTGCCAGTCTTCTTTTCTTGCTTTTAGAAGACATTGCATCTTGTGATGACGCTCGAGAACATACAACATTAATTTATGGTGACCTCTGATCATCTTCGACTTCAAAGTTCTCCAAAGAAACTTCATTTTGAGATACCAAATTATCAATCTCATCAATAGTGGTCGATGCAGCATACCTAGCACGTCTCTCCTTTGCAGTTTCAGCATGATCACCTTTTGCTCTATCTTTAGCCCAAAGTTGTGTCATCTTAGAGTAGTTGGGCATAGGTGTTGTCATCCACTTCTTGGCCGCAGGTTTAGACTGTTACAAACCAAGAAAAATGGTTATATTACAGATATAATTATGTAATTCAAAATTAAACTCACAAAAAATGGTAATTTACTGCTATAAGTGGCTCCCAAACTTCTAGTTCAACTGTCTATATATTTAAAGAATCATTCCATCCAGAACCACTCAATCCATCTATAAATATGTCATAGCATTCATGAAAATTCTTCTTCAATGTCTTTTGTCGATTTTTCACCTTATCCTTATTAATCTCCATGTGAAATTTTTCAACCAACTCTTTCACTATGTCATCATATGCCTTAAAGGTAAAAGTTCCATTAACTTTACCACCGATGATCACTTGATGTAAAAAAAAATCCATTAAAGCATCATCCATAACACTACTCCATTGTACTTCTTTGCTTGGATCTCCACCATTCTTCTTTTATATCTTACCCATGCTATAATTAATAAGACAAAAAACACATATAAAATATTGTTTAGATATTAATATTAATTATCAAAAGATAGAGAGCAATATCAAAATGAAAAGAGAAATTTGCATAACATTTAGGTCTAAGTAATTGAAACATAACATAGTCTTAAACAACATGACAACAATAAACCCAAAAGCTATCACATTTGGACATAGTTTTGCCACATGGCTAATGCTATAGAATCTCTTATAATATCTCATTGTCTAGCATGCTTATCATCTTCTCTAGGAGTAGGGACCACACGTTCACAATGAGAATGTAAAACCTCTTCATCAACTTCAGCAATAAGACTTTCATCAGGATCGACACCCATTAAATAATTATGAAGTATGCAACATAATAAAATGATTTCATTTTGTGTGTCAACACAATAACTAGGCTCTATTGTACTTGCTATGATAGGAAATCTCTTTTTCAGTACACCAAATGCCCTTTCAATAGCATTGCGCAATGGCGCATGTCGCAAATTAAACAATTCTTTAGCATTTTCAAGAGGACGAGCAGAGTACTCTTTTAAATGATATCACATTCCGCTATAAGGTGCAATCAGACGACTTCTATTCATGTATCCCGCATCAACAAGATAATATTTACCTAATAAACACTAACAATGGTTAATTATATACTATAATTTTTTTAATTATAAAGAATACATCCTAATACATATTTGAATTAAATTTACCTTGTGGGATTTTCAAATTATCGTTTCTAGTTAAAGCGCTCTTTATTATTCTTGAATCTGAAGCAGTTCCTTCCCAACCTAGTAATACATACGTGAATTTCAAATCAAATAAGCATGCCGCCAACACATTTTGTGTTTGGTAACCCTTCCTACCCCGATATCTTGGTGCATCCTCATTCGACACTTTGACACGAACATGTGTTCCATCAAGTGCCCCAATACAATCCTGAAATTAACAATATCTCTCAAAGACATTTATCTTAAAATATATTTATACTAGACTACTATCAAATATAAAATATAAACATGATATATTTACCTTAAAATATGGGTTGAACCTACTACTCTGTAGTATTTCAAGTGGAACTTGGGTTCCATCAAGTTGTCGAAGAAACTGATCCTCTAACATAATTATTGATCATAACACATTATGAAAATGGCAACTAATGGTCTCACTGGAACAACAAAAAAAGAAGGAAATTGTACGGTTCTTCACATTATGTGATAGAATGTGAAGAAACTTGGCAACTTGCTCTTCAACCGTGGCACGTTGTGTGGCTTGAAGATCACCGTCTCTTCGCAAAATGTCACACAAACCATGAAAAGCTTGTGGACCCATGCGTATTACATCATAGCTTTTTTCACTAGTCCTAAGTTGAGACATTATTTCATCATGAACGTGTTGTCTTTCTATGATTGATTGTGTAGGAATGTGGGGAACACGACTTTTTAGTCGTTACCTTCAATGGATAATGTAGCACAAATAATGGCATGCAGCATGAACTAAGGCTAGTTTCCGCATAGAGTCCGAAAAAATTATGGTCTCAAGTACCTCATCATTCAAATCTATCTAAGTAAATCAAGACTCTCCTAATAAAAATAGGAAAAAAAAATCATCTTTATATAAATATATATATATATATATATATAAATCAAACAAACAACCCCATATCCTTCCCCCATCGCCGCTTGCTGCAAAGAGCTCCATCAAGTTGAAGATCTGACCAGCCAACTAGGGACAATCGGCGCAAATCTAGCCTTCAGGCCCTCTACGTCTCCACTACTGTATTTATCTCTCTTTGAACCCCTCTCTCTGTTTGTATATTCAAACATGTTCACTTTGAGTTTAAGACTCAGCTGCTCTTTGTTTTAGTTAAGTGATGGAAAACTATAGTAACTCATAAAATAGTAATATAAAATAGGATTGTTAATTATATTATTATTTTATTGATTGATATTTTTCATTGATGAATATAGATTGATATGTTGATACGTGTAGTTCAATCAAACAAAATAAGATCATTGTGTAGAGTACTGTAGAGGACTAGTAGCTATATTGTTAACTTGTGAGTGATCATTAGATTGCTTTATATTCAATGTAATTTTTATGTCTACATTGCAATTTCAATGTAAACTTACATGATAGACATACAAAAAGTAATATATATTGTACATATTTGTAAAGAAATGGTAAATATTGTATATGTTTTGCAAATATATATAATATTTGCCACTTTTTTTGTATACAATATAAATTTATATTATAACAGCACAATGTAAAAGAAGAATTTCCCTATATTTTAATTTATAATAGTGTTTCTATAATAATAGTATTTGCTTGAGCAATTAAATTAAGCCATTCACTCATTCTTATAGACTTGTTTATTAATTTTGTAAAATAAAGTTTTTTTTTTTTTGTCATGATTTTTTTAAGTTAAAAACTTTTATTATCTTTGGCTTGGCCTCCTATAAAGTATTTTTGGTTTCGCCACTAACTATATGGATGCTTATTTGAAGTTTTTTTTTACTTATACTTTGCCCCCCTAACTTGAAATCTTGGGTCCGTCCCTGAACTATAGGAAGAAATTATCACACGTGACACAGTGGATATTACTTTGGAACACATTCAAAAACACTTTCGAATCAAAGAAATTAGTCGAACTCGTAAAGTGCAAAAACGAAGTCTTGACATTGTTACAATTAATGGCTAAGGTGATGCATGAATAAATCAATCATGTGCACGTTGCAGTACTTGTTGAATATTGGTTTTTAGAAAAAGGTAAGGTATGAGTATGACAAATTTACTTGTGCAATATAGTATTCTCATTTCATCAAGAAGAGGAAATTCTTCTTTTATCCTTTTTTTTTTTTTTTTAATTTATGTGAAATCAATATTATTCATAGATTTTATGAACACATATGGTTAGTGACGGGACTTGAACCTTAACTCTTGCCCCACACACTCCACAAGCACCTATACTTGTAAAGTGACCATCATGCCAAAGATACATGGTGGTAACTTTTTTTTTTTTTTTTAAATGCACTTAATTTTCTTCAGGACTTAACTCTTAATTAACTTAATCTATAAGTAATTAGTAGACTAAATCAAGGTATTAAATGGTGCAGGACACCATACAAATGATATCCCAAAATGTTATATTCACTACTCAATTGAAGCAGGAATTATATGAGGACAAAATTTATGTACAGTACCTTAGGTATTGTTTCTTAGGTCCCTCTTTTAAGATTCTGCCATGTGGCTAATTAACTTAAAAAATACACTTCCATCCATGAGAAAAAAGCCACATGGCAGAATCTTAAAAGGGGAACCGAAGAAACAGCACATAAGTATTGTACCTAAGTCTTGCTCATTATGGCCATTAGGGGTAGGTATTGATAGTCGCTCTCTAAGGTTCTAGGACGAATCTATTCCTTTAACCCCAGTGGAGCTTTTCTGTCCTTGTCCCCGTACAGGTATCCCGTTTCCCTCTAGTGTCCTGTCACTAGTAGGGCGTCCCAAATCACCATCCAAAACACAATCATTACACACCTCACTACCTGTACAACTTACCAACATGGAATCCCTTAAAGGATTATGGAAAAAACTCTCTCTATTAGACTAAGAAGAAACTGGAATAGCATGCCCAAAGCGGAGCCTGACTCCTTTACTCTTGCTGCAAAATTCTTGACAAAACGAGTCGTCAATGTGGAATCAGTGGCTCGTACATTCAGGCCACTTTGGAGATCGAAAAAGGATGTTCAAATTAAAGATATAGGCAACAACATCCTGTTTTTTAACTTTGAAGATGAATGTGATTTAGACAGGGTACTTGAACATGAGTCTTGGACATACGACAAACACCTTGTGGTCTTTGAGAAAGTGACTGCAAATGTGCCCATATCATCACTCGCCTTCCAGTTTACATCATTCTAGATCCAAATCCATGAACTACCAGTCCAATGTTTAAACCAAGAAACTCGGGATGCCATTGGAAGCTCATTGGGCACACCATTACTCATGATCGATTCAGAAAGCGAAGGAGGTAAGGGAAACTATTTACGAGTTCGAGTTCGAATTGATATTACTAAACCTTTGAACAGGGTACGCAAGGTATGGTTCGAGGGGTCTGTCATTGGGTGCACAATTTTGAAATACGAGCGCCTCCCAAACTTCTGTTACTGGTGCGGATTGGTCTCCCATGATGATAGAAATTGTGAACGCTGGCTGAGAAGCAAAGGTTCACTGAAAAAGTCAGACCAGAATTTTGGGGATTGGATGAGAGCAGAGATAGACCTCACTACCAGAAAAACCTCCATTACTGTACCTGGAACCAGACCGAGACACCCAAATAACAAAAACCTCCACCACAAACACCCACCGTCCCAAACACCCAACCACCAACATCCCAGCCACGTGATCTTCCACCAACCCCGGCGACAATCCCAACAACTGTCACTACCATGACAATAAATGAGGTCATAATTGCTCATCAATCCAGTGCTGATTGGCAAGAGAATCACACATTCAATGCCCCTAACGGCTGCATTTCTGGCACTGAGGAAGCAACCGTTAAAAAATCCAGCATAAATGCCAACATTGATGACAGAGAGAAAGTCTTAAACCCCACACACACTGAATCCGAGACCAATCTGGACTTAAAGCCCAAAGTTCTAACCCAACACACTCCTACCACTATTGGGCCGTGCACCACTCATCAGCCCACCATCACCACACAAAGCCAACCCCAACACACCCCTACCACATTGGGCCGTGCACCACTCATCAGCCCACCAATAACACACAAAGCCAACCCAATCCTTTGCCAACCAAAACAACGTGGGCCAGAATTCCACGTGACAAACAAAGCAGCCCAAGTGACGTGCTCATGATTGAGAGAAAACACAAAAGAAGTGATGAGTCTGAAGAAGGTAGCCATCCCACAAAAAAAATCTCAATGCCCTATAAGGAATCCCCAGAAGCTTACCCAACAGTGGTGGCTGCCAAGCAGCCCCGCCGACACCAATGAACACCATAAGCTGGAACTGCCGTGGTTTGGGATGACCATGTGCAGTTCAGGAACTCACCAAGATGGTGAAAAAATACGCTCCCACAATTGTTTTTCTCATGGAAACAAAATCAAAAGACAACTACGTGAAGAATTTAAAGGTAAAACTGCAGCTAGACAATGTCCACATAGTCTCTAGACTCAATACAGGTGGTGGCCTCGTACTGTTTTTGAGCAGAGACATCAATCTACACGTGATGGATGCAACCCCAACTTACATTGATGCAGTGGTGAACCCAGGAGTGGATGACGCCTGGCAGTTTACGGGATTCTACGAAAACCCTGTAACGGCCAACCGGGAACACTCCTGGGCACTACTAAAACATTTAAGCCTCAAAATGGATCTCCCTTGGTTTTGTGCGGGGGACTTCAATGAGATTGTCAGAGCATAAGAGAAACTGGGTGGTGCAATGTGTCGGGAGAGACAAATGATTGACTTTAGAGAAGCTCTTGACTTCTGTGGATTCCAGGACTTGGGTTTTGTTGGCTCTCCGTTCACATGGTGCAACAACCAGTTTGATGGTACAGTGACTTGGATTAGATTGGACAGAGGAGTAGCAACCAACCCATGGATTCAAATGTTCCCATCAACCAAAGTTCATTACATCTCTGGTTCGCTCTCGGATCATAGCCCATTATGGATTTGTACTGACGATGAAAATGCCCAGTTTTACAGGAAAAGGAAACCTTTTAGGTTTGAAGCGGTCTGGATGAGGGATGAAGGGTGTGAAACGGTGATAAAAAACTCATGGGAGGACCATGCAATTGAAAATCCGATTGGCAGAGTGGCAAAAAATTTAGAGGCATGCCGATTATCCCTTCAGTCTTGGAGTAAACATTCATTCGGCAACATCCGTCGCATGCTGCAACAAAAGAAAAAATTGCTAAAGCAGGCAGAAGCAAACTCCATGAACGGATCCAACCATTTTTAGGTGAGAAGTTTGAGGGCTGAGGTGCATGATTTGATGGTCAAGGAAGAATGTCTATGGCAGCAAAGATCAAGGGTGAATTAGCTGAAAGCGGGGGATCTAAACACAGCCTATTTCCACAGTCGTGCAAACCAGAGAAATCGAAGAAATTTCATCTCCAAACTGACCCTTGACAGTGGGGAAGTTGTTAAGGATGAACAGAAGATCGGGGAGGCCTTTGTGCAATATTTCCAATCTATCTTCCAATCAGTCAACCCAGCCGGGTTTGATCCAATCCTTCAAGGGATTGAACCCAAAGTGACATCACAGATGAATGCCGATCTAACCCGGCCTTTCACAGCCATGGAGGTGGAGCAAGCACTCAAGCAAATGAAACCTATGACAACTCCTGGCCCCGATGGTATGCCCCCAATCTTTTACAAATCTTATTGGAATACTGTTGGGTCTGATGTTACAAAAGCAACCTTATCTGTCTTAAATTCGGGAATAATGCCTCCAAACCTAAACCATACTTTCATTACCCTCATCCCCAAAACAAAATCACCAACAAACCTAAAAGATTACCGTCCCATAAGCCTATGCAATGTCATATACAAAATAATCTCAAAAACCATAGCCAACCGACTCAAAAAAAATCCTCCCTAAACTTGTCTCCGAGACTCAAAGTGCTTTCATGTCAGATCGTCTCATTACTGATAACATTGTTGTTGCCTTTGAAACACTCCACCACCTAAAAAATAAAAGAAAAGGCAAAACGGGGTTCATGGCTCTAAAACTTGACATGAGTAAAGCATATGATAGGGTTGAATGGGATTTCTTGGATAAAATAATGGAGAGATTGGGTTTTGATGGTAAATGCCCATAGCTACAGAGGTTAAGTGTATGGTTTCCACATGAAGCAATAGCACAAGAGATTTTTGAAGAGTAAGAATAGAGAAGTATCTGGCTGCATTTCTCTGAAGGTCTCGAGGCTAAAATGGAACTTGAGCAGGTCCAAAACAATATTCCAGACTCTTGGGACAGCTCACTTGATTGTGAGGGAGAGGGAAAGTATGGATCTTTATCAGTTCCTTGTGCAAGCTAGGGAGAGTTTTTTAAAGAAAAAAGCTGGAGTGAAGTGAAGTGGTTGTCACTAGGGGATTAAAATCAAAATACTTCCTATTCCCAAAATTGTTTCCATTAGAAAATCAAGGAGCACTATCAAATGCCTAGTTGACAATAGTGGGCAGAATTTTGCAAACCCTATGCTCTTATAAGACATGGCAATGGAATTTTATGAGTATCTTTAATTTTTGGTATTTTAACCATCAGCTTAAGAGTTTGTTTGGAAACCGCTTATTTTGTTGAAATTGAAAACTTTTTGCTGAAAGTATTGTAGATAAAGGTAAAAGTTAGCTAAAATAGTATAATGGGATCCATGATAGTACCAAAAAAGTACAATGAGGCCCATGAATAGTGACAAAAATAAGCTAAATAGAAAAATAAGCTGGCAAAAGATAAGCTATTCAAACAGAGCTTAAATCATAGTGATGTAGCATTGATCTCTTAGGGCCCGTTTGGTAGAGGAGTTTAAGTAGTGTTGTTTGTAATTTTTTGAAATACGTGTGAGTGAAAATGTGTGTGGAAATGTGTGTAATATTGTTTAAAAACTAAAAATTGGTGTTTGAAATGCCCTACCAAACGGGCCCTTAGCTTCTCACTAATAAAATCTCTGAGCAATAGAAATTTGCCTTGCAAGCTAAGGTTTCAAGCTCAAAAATTCAGAATGATTTGTTTAGTGTTAATGGAGATAAAGCTCATGCATCCTATGGTTTTACTTCCCAATTTTTTATGAAGGCATTGTTCATGAAGATCTTATAGCTGCTATTGTGTCCTTTTTCAATTAGGTAAACTCCTTGGTGAGGTAATTGCAACAATCTTGTCTTTGATTCCCAAAACCCCTAACCCTTCTAAGATGGGAGATTTCAAACAAATTATCTCATGCTATAAGATAATCTACAAATGTATTACTTCAATTTCAGTAAATAGATTGAAGCCTTGTCTAAGTGGTGTGGTATGTGCTCAATTATGTTATGTTAACTACTCATTCTTCTCAACATTATTCAATGTGGGACTTCACTCACATGTGTAACCCAACAATCTCTCCTTCACGTCTGAGAGTCTACCTCTTTGTAGGCTCCATGACCATTTCGTAGGCCATGAACAAGTCCTACTCGCTCCCCCTTGCGTAATGGGCATTTCTCTTCACTAGTGCATCATTCATGAGCCTCCATGTATCAACCCCGCGTGTCTTTTATCTTCCATGGGAACCTTGCACCTCATCGTTGTCTAGCGTCATTGGCAATAATACTCTTTTGTTGGCCTTTTTCCCAGATCGTTTGGTGGGCTTTATAGGCTTACTTGGTGCAATATATTGTCCTTGCTCCAATTGGGAAAGGGACCTGCCCTACTTCATTTGTGAAAGGGCTTTAAGTACACACACCCCATTCCCACTCCAACTGCGAAAAGAACCTTGACAACCTTGCCATCTTTGTCCTACAATACCATGGGCTCTGATACCACTTGTTGGGGATATGAACACCTTGGAGAGATTCTTTGAATAATTAATATAATATATAGAGACATATTTTAACCCAAAAGGCCTAAACCCTATAGGTATGTACTCAATTATGTTATATTAACAACTCAATATTCTCATCATTATTCAATGTGAAACTTCAGTCACACGTGTAACCCTACAATAATAACAAACCCGCATTGTCCCTAGAAGGAATATTGTAGAGAATGTTTTGCTAACGCAGGAAATAGTGAAGAGGATTGCCTTCAATGATAGCTTGGTGGGTTATTGCAAAAAGGGAAGAAGATTAAGGCAAGGGATCTCACCTCTCCCTTTACATATTCGTTCTAGCCATGGAGATTTTTTTCCAAGATTTTGTAGAGAGGAGTGGGAGAATGTGCTAAGTTTAAATTTCATCCAAAGTATGTTGCATTGAAGCTCACTCATCTATGTTTTGCTAATGATTTGATGGTGTTTTGGGGAGCTTATCTACAATTTATTCAAGTGATCCTTGAAGCTTTGAATAAGTCCACAAAGCTATCGGGTTTGAGAGCAAACATTGTTAACGGCACGTTTGATACATTAAATAAAGATTAATTAAAAATAGTAATCTGTATTACTAGAAATAAAAGAAGTTGTAATGAAATAAGTATTATTCTTATTTATAAGTTTAGTTTTTTTTTTTTTTTTTTTTTTAATTATCTGAGATAGAAATCATACTCTAAACTAATCTAAGTAAATGTATATGAAACTCCTTTTTGGAAACTCAAACCTTGGCCCTTACCCCTTCATCCCATAAAAACTTTTGTACTTGTGGAATGACCATCAGGCCAATGGTGCGTGATAGTATAAGTTTGGTTGTTACATATGGAAAGCTCATAAAAATGATGCATAAGGAAAATTTGTATTTTTTAATATATATTAATTTAAAAAAATTATTGCATGCACTAAAGAATAGTTATTATAACCATTTTAGAAATGTATAACTATTCTTCATTTTAAGAAATAGTTATTTTTCATAATTAAAATGTAATTAAATAACCGAATAACTATTACACATGAATAACCATTCGATTACAAGACTATTACAACACACTAAACATTTCCTAAGAGTAATTTTCATTGCAGCTACTCCTCCAAGCCTAAAACAGCAAATATTGGGCTAATTCCAATTTAAAGAAGGGAAGTGTTTTGTTAAATACCTTGGACTATCTTTAATTTCTAGAAATGTGTGTCTGGATACCAATGAAAAATTAAAATTATTTTACTATTCAGCTTATTTTTGTTACTATTTATGGGCTATACTACACTTTTTAGTACTATTTATGCGCCGGCTGTACTATTTCAACTAAATTTTACCTTTATCTATAGTATTTTCAATAATAAATTTTCAGTTTCAGTAAAATAAGCAGTACCCAAACAGACCCGAAATTTAACAAAAAAATGAGTGCAGGTCTTTCTTCAAGTCACGTTTTCCCATGTTTTTTTTATTTTTTATTTATTTGTTAGTGTGTGTAAATAGTATTTTCCCATAGTTAGAAGTTTTTTATTGTCGTTTTTTGAGCTTCAGCTCTTTGTGCAATGTTTCTTGAAACTGTCTTGGTATTGTAGCTGTTTTGGTGCTGTAGTTGTAGCAACTGTATTGGTGGTCTTTCCTACCCAAAAAAAAAAAAAAAAAAAAAAAAAAAAAAAAAAAAAAAAAACTGTATTGGTGGTCTTGATTGGTTGAGTTGAGTTTCTAAACTATTTTCGCTGTTGTTCTTTTGAAATGAAATTACTAATACATCATGTAAAAAAAATAAACAACAACAAACAAATCAATACAAAAGGGCTAAGTGTTACCCTCAACAGGTTCTGTATTTTGCGGAGAAACTGTAAGGATTTTATACAGGGGAGTCTCTGTTACACACTTGTACACATAGTACCCATAATCTCTAAAAACAAAAGAAAACTGTGAGCCTGTACCCTTTACGAAAGTTCAAAACTGTGACTGGGATTTTTTTTATGTGTGCATTAAGGAGTGTACACTAAACATTTCCCTTTTGTATACTTTACCCCCTATGATTTTTCTACCACAATCTCTAAAATAATTGAAATCGTGACTTCAAGTTAAGGAAGTTCAAATTGTGAAATCACAATTTCTCTCGTTTTTTGGAAATTGTGGGTGGTATGTGTGCTGTGTGCATTAAGGGATATGTACCAGTCATTTCTTTATTGTATACTTTACCATCATGATTTTTCTACCACATATGAAAGAGAGATAGGGATCAAATTAAACTTACTTGGAGATCAAAGAGAAGAGGAACGTGGATCTCCACAACTTTAGCTGCTAAAGAAAGACAAGCTACAGCAGCTAACTGCACCATCCAAGGCTTCATGGGCATGTCACTCCTTGACTGAAAACTGAGAAGAAATTGATCAAGATAGTTAGCTGACAAAACTGCAGTGAAGGTTGAGAAATCATGGTAAGAATTGACAGCCAAAATCCACTGTACGGCCTCTTGACGAGCTGAAATGATGATGAGAGACATATCGGCTTTTAGAAAGCAGGTGGAGAGCTTGGTATGGGTCTCGTCTTCCTTAGATAACAGAATATGTAGCCAACAATATTGCTTGTCAAGCTGCTCATCCAGTTCCACTAAAAATTGTGGCAAATGATTATTACTCAGTGGATGTTCAATAGCACTCATGTTATCTTCGTTGCAGGAAAGGTCATTGAGACAAGCCAAGTGATCATGAGTCTTTGCATCTTCTTCAGCCATAACTGTAATTTGTCGGCGTAACAAAAAGAGAGAACAGCCAACTGGGTTTTTTTTTTTTTTGAGTTCCCACTCACCTTGAACACTAACGTTAAAGTCTTCAACCTTGGAAGAGAGATCTCACATGCATAGTATATTCATTAACAAATCATAATGTGGGATCGAGATGCATTATGCATGTGTATTGTCTAAATCTTCTTCTTTTTTTAGTGGCAAGTGCTCCTAAAAAAATCATTTACCACCTCCCTAAACAGAAGGGAAAAAGAAAAAAAAAAGACTTCATTGTTGACTTGAACAATTGGACCTTTCAACAACCTATCCAAGTCTAGATAGAATTGTGTCACGTGTCATAATTTCCACTTTCAATTGTGGGATTCATTTTAAATTAAAAAATAGAAGAGGGTAGCTACATGGTCCCAAGTGATTTATTGGAGGGGTGACACAACTTGCAAACACAATACAAATATAATACAATTTTTTTTTTTTTTTTTTTTTTTTTTGTGAATTGGTGTTTATTATAAATAGATTTGTGTTGAAATGGATCAACACATCTTCTCGTGATTAATAAATGGGTCAATTTTGTGTTGACTTGCTTAACTTCAATCAACTCGAAATGATCCGATTAATATAAATAAATGTAATTTTTTATCTAATATAAATTTGAATTCTAAAAAATAGAGTAATTTTAAAGGTTATATTGATAAATTATTTATTAAAACTCCAAATTCTCTAACCCTTTTACCAAAAACAACGAAAAAAAAACGCATTTCACTTTATTGTTCTTAGATTTTCTATTAAACGAGTTGAAATGAGTTACGTTGTGTCAACTCGCATAATAAACCGATCATGTTAAGCTTGAAAAGTTTTATTGACACGACTATTAAATGGGTTAGGCTAGATTTGAATTATGTATTTGAATACTCTTCCATCAATATGACACGAACAAGATCCGCTAACAAAAATTGTCACCGGTAATTTATTAGTTGATTCATGGGGAAAACTAAAAAGAAAATAAAATGACATGTATGGTTATGTCATATGTATTTTTTATCTAAACAAAAAATTTTAGATCAAACAAAATAAGTTAATTAAAATTTTTAATCAATTATATTGTTGACTCTATATGACTTTCAATCTAAGTCCCTCAAACTAAAATAATGGATTCCCATGGTAGCCACCAACTCTATTCATCTAAACATCTTAGTTTAAAAGTAGGTTACAATTTCTAATTTTTAATAAAGAACAAGATAAAGTAGGTTAAAAAAGCTGTAGCATGTGGACCAATGGGGCGTTTAGTTCTTCGATGTTATATTATTTAGATCCACATGAGAGAATTATGACGAGGTAGCATAAGCCAGCAACTGTTCTCGAAAAGTTATATATATATATATTTATATTGGCAGATCATTTCAGATTCGAGTAATGGAAATGAGAACGAGATCTTCTTTTCTATTTTTTTTTTTTTTTCCTCAAAAAAAAAAAAAAATGTGTGTGATGTTTGATATTACGTACGTACCATGGTTACATCATATGCATGACGGAATCTAATGTTAAAAACCACGATGATATATACTAGGCTCTGCCTATTTAGTATTGACATTTATGGGATAACAACCCAAATTTATTATTAGCATTGCTTCAGTGGTTGAGTAGATCGATGGAGTGTGAAAGAATGAGAATCTTAGAATTCTCTACACCGGTTCATACTTTTCAATTCCATAATTTCTATGAGTCAGTATTTATGAGAGCTTTTAACATCTGATGGATATTAGGTAAGGTCAAACTAATGCTATGTGAAATTTGGGGTTACATTCACATTGCAATATTGTGTCTGTGCCTACCATTTGATACAGATGTGAGGAATCAGTATCGATAAGAGGTCTTTTTATTTTCTTTTTTCTTTTTTTTTTGGTCAAATTAAAGAAAACCATGGAATTCATTCTTGACACAGAAAAATCTACTCTGCTTCATGACATAAGCCTTGCGAGCTGCGACTGCAGTGATGATTATGCAAGGATCTAAAAAATCACTAAGAAGGGGGTGGTTCCCATAGGTTTATTTATTTATTTATTATTTTAAATTTTTTAATATAAAGAGTTAAGTATAACTGAGATGACAAAAAGATTATCAAAAGTCAATAGGTTAAAAATTTTAAAAAGTAGAAAAGTATGAGTAGAAATCATGGAATTTATGATATAATTGCATGAAATTTGATGACCTACTCATGACGAGTAAAAGTCATTGCTTTATAGCCATAACCTACATCGCTATTATTATTTTTATTTTTTATTTTTTTATTTTTAGTTTTTGGAAAATGAATTCCCATAGGGCTTTAATTAGTAATTTTTTCTATTTATGGTTATTTTTCTTTTTATTATAACTTTCAATTTAAATTTGAGAATAAGGCTGGTTTCGTTTGTTTTAGGACATCTCTTAGAGTATGTAGGATTTGATTTGGTAATTTTCTCAATTTTGTCTTTTTTGATAATTTTCCCTATTTTCTCGCTAAATTTGTGCTTAACACAAACTAAGGTGTATAGGCATCTTTTAGTTGCCCTATAGGTACTTTAAGGTTTTCTAAGAGCCTCCTAATAGCCCTAGCACTTTTATTCCTTTTTAACTATATTGTAGCCTCTAAGGCAATTCATTTTTCTCCTTAATAAAATTTGATAGATTTTTCTCCTAGATTCCAAAATTTCTCATTTTTATCCTATAAAATTTGAAACTCTATAGGTATACCTTTCATGTGGGTTTGAAGTTTTTTTTTTTCCATTTAATTATTCAATATCTATCAAGAGTCTTGCAACTCAATTGGTACATTTCCATGCACGAAATGTTTGGAAATTAGGGGGGACGAATTCAAGCCACAAAGTTAGGCAAAGTTTAAAATATATAAAAATATATATATTTAAAAAAAAAACGTAGTATTTGAGGACGTTATGATGATGGTAACAATAAGATAAATTTTTTTTTTTTTTAAGAGTGATGTTATTAATATTTACAAATTTTACTACATAATGCTAGGGATAGCAAAATTGGACACGACCTACAAATCCGACATGACACGACATAAAATTAGCAGGTTATGGGTTGAGGCTTAATGGGTTCGTGTCATATTTGGATTGACATGACTGGCCCATTTAATAAACGGATTGGGTTAGTGTTTAACACATAAAATCCGTTTGACCCGTTTAATTAAATGACATTTTACCAATATACCCTTCAAACTCTAAGTATATAAACTTATTAGTTGTTGTAGTTTATTTTCTCTGACATATTGTGATTGATTATTTGTAATATTGTGATATACTTTAGTTTTGAATGATTATTTGTGATGCAATTACTCATTAGTTCTGAATTTTATATTAAAAATATTTGTTTGTTTTTTTTTTTTTTTTTTAAAAAATTCTTCATTTTGATAAAATCTGAGAAACAGGTCGACACAACTGACCCGTTTAATAAATGGGTTGTGTTAGGGTTGAGGAATCTTGACCTGTTTAATAAACAAGTCGAGTTAGCGTTGACGTATATAGTCGGATACTTATGAGTTAACATGACACGAACCCAACACGCAAACACAATTTGTCACCCCTACATAATACTTACAAATTAATTATTATGTTGTTAATATGATACCAAATACATTCATTACCATATTAAGTGTAATTTTTTTTTTTTTTTTTTTGATAGGATATTATATGCAGTTTGAATCAATCTCTTTTACTTTTGACAATAATACATAATATAACACCTAAAGTTTTATTTTGATCAAAATTAAAATGTCGATATTGGCATTAATAATATGTGAATTTAACTTGATAGAAGACGCAAAATCTAAAAGATTTATTTGACAATCCATGACAATTTCTCTTTTGGTCAAAATATTATTTTATTTTTTTGATGGGACCAAAATTTTATTGATACTGTCGCTGGTGGATTTGAGAACATGAACTACAATAAAATCTTTGGCCAAGCGTTGTACAAGAGAGTAATACTTAAGTATTTCCGAAGCACGGAGAATGATACTCCTTCCTCTTATATTTATGGTGTGGTTCACTCATTAAATTTATGATAGGGTCCATTATGAATATAAGAGAAACGAGCACCATTTATCCATGCTTCAAGAATACCTAAGAATTTTCCTGTCCAAAGACTCATAATTAGTACTAGAAGAGAAAGACTAACTAAATGTGTCAGAGATTAACCGGTTGGGTTCAATATAGTTTAAGGCTTAAGTTGATAAATTTAAGTGGAATATTTTATATTTAAATATTAATTAAATGAATTTATTTAATACTAACTAAATTAAGGTTAATTTAATAAATTATATATATATAATTTGTTAAAACAATACTAACTAAACAATTGTTGATTTCATATAGAGAACTAAAATAGTTCAAGTATAAAATAAAACAAAAAGAAAGAAAATTTATATATTTATTTTTAAAAAAGAGGTTTATTACTTTATTTTCGATATAATAAGATGCATGGTTAAGTAAAATTGTAATCTAATTTTAATTTTATATTATGCTTTTAAGAGAGAAATAGAGATTGTTTGGTATGTGGTTAACGTTGACAATCTACAATGTAGGTCTTGTAGGGTATTGGTTTATAAAAATTAAAGTCTCAAGCTATTCAGAGAAATTAATTATCATTGATGATCTAGCATGTTTACAATATTTTTCCCTAGATTGTTTAGGGTTTCAATTGGGTTCTGTTTCTATTAGTCCAGTATTTGGAGGCCTTGATATGGATGAGAAAAAGAAAATGCTAAAGTTTTTACTACAAAATGTTTACAAACTTCTTCTAAAAAAAAATGTTCACAAACTTATTAGACAATGAACGTGATTGGTGCTCCGTTTTATTTTTCCATTGAGGTCGAACCTAAACTAGTGCTTAAGAGATAGCTGTCCATATACTGATAAGGGATGTATGGATTCTCGAGTGGAAGGAGAAAGGAGCAGCGAGAATCGGTGGAGATAGAGGGTAGATTCGGTGGAGATTCGGATTGTGTTTTTCAAATCATTACCACCAAGACTTGCTATTCCTCAGTTCTTGGAAGAGATGAGAGTTCTTTGAGAGAGAGCTGTTGGGGTTATGCTAATTGTGGGCTGGCATGTTAAGACAAGACACAGCCATGGGTCCCATAAGATGAGTAAAATTACAATAGTACCATTCTAACTCATTTTCCAACTCAAAAACACCCAAAATGTTTCATTTTTAGCAACTCATCAAGTCATCACTCATTTTGTTGAGTTATGGGTGATGAAATCTGAAAATGAAAACTTGGCCAAACATGCTTCTTAGGTGTGGGACCCACCAAAAGGGAGTAATGGGTGATTAAAACACCTAAACCAAATAGCTTCTAAATTATCTACTAAATTATCTAGATTAGAAGATCGTGATCTTTTTTGGTCAAAACGGGATCAAATATGTAAGTGCACAAAAATGGACCGAAGTGGACACAAATGGACTGAATTTAATGAAATGGACCAAATAGACCGAAGTGGATAGAATGACTGAATAGGACCGAATAGGACCAAAGTTGACTGAATAATACCGAATAGGACCAAAGTGAATAGAATAGGACCTAATAGAACCAAAGTGGACCGGAATAGAATGGATCGAATAGCACCGATGTGAATTGAATAGGACCAAAGTTGACTACAAAGGACCAAAGTGGACTGAATAAGACCAAAGTGGACAAAATGGACTGAATAAGACCAAATAGGACTAAATTGGACCAAATTATATATTTTGGTGTTAAAAGAGAGATAAAGATTTCTTGGTATGCGGCTAATGTTGACAATCTATAATGTAGGTCATGTAGGTTATTGGTTTTTAAAAATTAAAGTCTCAAGCTATTAGGGAAAATTAATTATCATTGATGATTTAGCACATTACAAATTTTTTTCCCAAACTATTTAGGGTTTCAATTGGGTTAGGTTTCTATCAGTCTAGTATTTTGGAGGTCTTGCTAGAGATAAGAAAAAGAAAATACTAAAGCTTTTACTACAAAACATTTACGAACTTATCTGGTAATGAATGTGGTTGGTGAACTTCAACAATCTAAATAATTAATGCTTTAATGACTTTTTTGTATTTGGTGACACATTAATCTATAAGCCATATGTAGTAAAATTTAGAAAAATGTTAAAGTTACTACAAATATTACAACATAATCTTTATAAATTGATGTCACAACGAATTTGATTGGTGGATTTCAAAAACATAAATATTGAATCAATTATTTACATTATTGTTATTTGGGACACATTAATTGTAAATTGTATATAGTAAAATTTAAAATATATATATATTTTTTTTTATGAACTATAAATTTAAAGTACTCATAACGTCACTCATTTGGGTCTATGTAATGGGGGTGGAACAGTTTTTTTAATAATAGAGATCTTTTTGTAGCGGTGCCGTGGAGGCCTTAGGCCTAGGCCTTGAGCAGTGCAGGCCTTCAGTCGATTAAAGAATGGAGAAGAATTCTTAAAAGAAAAATTATAGAGTAACAATGTGTCGGAGTGTCTACCTTCTTCACTGTCACTGATCTAAAGAGAGAATTTATTAGGTTTTATTAGTGGCCATGGAAGTGGGTGAATTTATTTGGTTTTATTAATATCCCAGCAGAATGTGATCCTCTTCTTCTTCGGCCTAGCCCATGCTGGTGGGCTCTTCGGATTGGGCTTTAGGCTCGCGGCATCTACCCACTCCAGCTAAGTACAATTCACATCACCTTCCTTCCTTTGCCACTACAGTATTCAAGTTCAATATCGTTTGTGTGTAATCTACAAATATTTATTAATAACATAATTATCAAATTTTATTTTTTCTTTGAATTATCAATTTTCATATTCAATATTAAATATATAAAGACATCCAAAGTAAATTTCAATTAATAAATATCAAAATTATCAAAATTCATGTTTATATACAATACAAAAGAGAGATAAAATCATTTTCTTTTAGATAAAAAATAATATAAAATTGAGGATGTTTAACTTTTGATTGACCTAGATTAAAAATATTTAAAAAGAATTTGGTTGTCTGCATAATATTTTGCCACATAAACTTTTGAGTCCTCTTAATTTTGTGCACGCACACATATATAATTAGTTTAATTTAAATTCAATTATACATTTAAACCCTCAATTAGAATCTTATTATATAATTATATATTTAATATTTCCATATAAAAAACAATCATAATTTTTTTAATATCTACTAGTAACTATTATAATTTTCTAATTTCTTATTTATATAAAAATCTAAAGATTGATATTAATAATAATAATAATAATAATATACTAGTATTATTCCTGTACG
Organism: Notholithocarpus densiflorus; assembly: GCA_030021035.2. Taxonomy (NCBI): domain Eukaryota; kingdom Viridiplantae; phylum Streptophyta; class Magnoliopsida; order Fagales; family Fagaceae; genus Notholithocarpus; species Notholithocarpus densiflorus. The sequence continues at coordinate 739,866 of JARYZH020000054.1, read as the reverse complement.
TTGCACGGTTTGATGAAGATTCATATTTAAGTTAAAAAAATTTAAAATAATTAAAACTAAATTATTAAATAAATAATAATAAATTATAAAATAAAAAAATTACTTTAAGTTCTGATTTTTTAGAGTTTAGTCTTTATAAGTGTTTATCTATTTTTATATTTTAAAATTCTCTTTGTGCTTTGTGTTAATTTCTTAATACGAGATATGGAATGAGTTTGATCATTCCTATTTAGATTATGTTTAATTTATGCCTTAGCCAGTACAAACAATGATAAACAAAATAGTTTCTCAATACCTATTTTTTCCTAGTGGTAGTCTAATTGAAAAAAAATCAACACACTCACAAATTAAATACAGTAACCAAAACCAAAAATCAAAATATATACAAAAGAGTTCAAAAATTGAGAATATAAAAGAATTATAAAAACTTACATAAGAGAACCAAGAACTTAAGTGGGTTTCCATTATTTTGCTTCTTTATAGTAAACTTCCTTTAGCATAAAAACCTGCACGCAAATTCAAAAGCAGAGAACAATAAGTAAGATGAATTTATTAGATTCAAAAATAAGAGTAAATTGCATTTTGAAAAAAATAAATAAAAATACAACGTCGTGGGGTGTATTGTGTGGGATTTAATTATTGGGATGACTTGTTAGTTAAGAGGGATTGTATCGATAAACCATGGTTGAATATATATAAGTTCTGAAAATTTTAATAATACACTTTTAGTTGGAGTATTTATATTTCTAAAACTTATATGATAAATTTTTTTATCTAAATTAAATTTGGACAAAATTATACCTAAAAAAATAGAAATGAATATCTTTTTATTGGAGGTGAATTTTGATAAATCCACCATTGGATTGCATTTTCTTCTTATATCCTCTATGGTTGCAATTTTTTAGAAAATTAAAGATCAATAGCTCTGTTATCAATAAATTGTTTAAATTGTAAGTTTTTGTAGTTTAAAATTATACATAAAATATAACCTTATAAATTATATAGTAAATAACCTCCGATTGACATAAAATTTGACATGTATATCAAGAACATAAAGAGCATGTAATCTAATGGTTTGATTTTAAATATATTGTAACTTTAAAGGAAGCTTTTGCCTTAGGCTACAACAAATTTTGTAGCTAAACTTTGTTCATTAAATTTTTGTTAAATCTTATCCCTTAGTCAAGAGTTTTTTAGCTTAATATCCTAATAAAATATTAATGTAATAAGATACAACTTGAGGGAAAAAAACAAAAGCAAAAGTGTGGATTGTGTGAGATTTAAGTTTAGAAATTTTTTATAATAATCTTTTAGTTTGAATAGAATCAAAATTTGTTTCAAATTATTCTTAAATCATGCAACTTGAGGGGAAAAAAACAAAATAAAAAACTTGATTATTGTTAAATCATCCCTTAGTTAAAACGTGAGTTTCTTTTTTTTAGAAAGAAAACGTGGGTTTTTGTGTGGGTTTTAAGTATATAATTTTTTTTTTATAAAAGACTTTTAGTTTGAATAGAATTTAAATTTGTTGAAATTTAACTTATAAAATTTTACATAATTTAAATTTGTTGAAATTTAAATGATAATATTTTACCTAATTTAAATGGTCGTTAAATATTATCCCTTAATTGAGGAAATATATCCTAACAAAAAATATATAATTAATTTATTAATTAGTGAGACTAGCCAATTGGCGCAATCACAAAAAGTAATAGCTGAATATATATAAGTTCTGAAAATTTTGATAATAGACTTTTAGTTAGAGTAGAATTTAAATTTCTTAAATTTAGATGATAAAACTTTATCTAAATTAAATTATTGTCAAATATTATCCTTAGTCAAGAGCTTTGTAGCTTAATATACTAATAAAATATTAATTTAATATGATGCAACTTGAGGAAAAAAAAGTGTGGGTTGTGTGGAATTTAAGTTTAGCAATTTTTGCTAATAAACTTTTAGTTTGAATAGAGTTGAATTTGTTTTAAATTATTGTTAAATTTTATCCCTTAGTTAAAACGTGAGCCATTTTTATTTATTTTTAAATAAAATTAATTGACTAATTAGTGATAGTAGTCACTTGACCTAACCATGGTTTCTAAGTCCAACTTTTTTATACTTGCAGAAAAAAAAAAACAAAAACAAAAACAAAAACGTGGATTGTGTGAGATTTAAGTTTAGTAATTTTTTTTATAATAGACTTTTAGTTTGAATAGAATTTAAATTTGTTTGAAATTATTGTTAAATATTATCCCTTAGTCAAAAAGTGAGCTATTTTTATTTTTTTTAATAAAATTAATTTACTAATTAGTGAGAGTAGCCACTTGACCCAATCACGTCTTGTTAGCCTAACTTTTATTATACTTGAGCAAAAAAACAAAAACAAAAACGTGTGTTGTATAGGATTTAAGTTTACAAAAATTTTGCTAATGGACTGTTAGTTTAAATAGAATTTAAATTTTTTTAAATTATTGTTAAATCTTATTTTGAATTATTATTAAATCTTATCCTTTAGTCAAAACGTGGGTTGTTGTTTTATATATAATTAATTTACTAATTAGTAAGAGTAGCCACTTAGCCCAACTTGCAAGTCCAAAATTTATTATACTTTAGGACAAAGAACAAAAAAAAAAAAAAATGATTTGTGTGGATTTAAGTTTAGAAAATTTTAATAACTGACTTTTAGTTTGAGTAGAATTCAAATTTTTTTTTTTTTATATAAATTATGGTTAAATCTTTTCCCTTAGTCAAACTTGAGTTGTTTTATTTATTTATTTTTATTATTTATTTTTTAAAAAATATACTAATTACTAATTAGTGAGATTAGCCACTTGGCGCAACCATGGCTTCTAAACCCAACTTTTATTATATAGAATACTAGCCGTTAATCCATTCTATGCACGGAAAAATTACTTAAAGAGTTTTAAAACAAATTAAACTAATATTTTTCAATGAATTTTTTCCCTCTATCTCTCACTTAGTAATGGTCTTACCCCTTAATGTTTAAATGTTATCAAGTTTATAATTTTCTCCAATGTTTGATTTGTCCTTGCAAACGTATATTAATACATAAAACATAATTCATAAAAAAATTTCATTGTAAGAAGACTACTATTATAATGTTGCAATTTCATTGTAAGAAGACTACTATTATGATTAAAGTTCTAATGTACTAAAAATACCAATTATGTTGATGACCTAGTATGCCTGATGCACATGAAGAAAAAAAACCATTGGAAACTAAACCAAGAGGCACAAACCATGAAGTTGACTTAAACTAATGCATAAGTGAGACATGTCATCAGACACAAGGTGTACTTCACAAGGAGTCAATTTCGTATCGGAGATCATTTTGGTTTAGCTAAGGAAACGATATATTTCGGTTCTGATCAATATTGATGTACCGTTTTGGAATTATCGCTACACACACACACTATACTAATTATTTTTCAAAATGCTAAAGATACTACAAATTTATAACATAAGAGTAACATTTTGTAAATTAATGTGAATAATTATAATTGGTAAATGACATTATCATAATAAATAACTAGCATCATCACACGCACTCTGCACGTGCAGTGAGACTCTTTTTTTATTTTGAATTTAATATAATTTTTCAATTTGAATTTATCTATTGTTAGTGAGTTTATAAAACTAAAATTTAGGATTTGAAATGGAGTAAACTGTTGGGTTTAGTGTGCAGTTTTTAGGAAATAAAATGTATCAAACGTATTTGCGCTAGTTTTTAGATAGAAAATGTGCTAATTTTTAGGAAAAAAGTTTCTCTGGTAGTTTTTTTTTTTTTTTTTTTTTTTGTTGAATTACAATTTAACCATATTTTTTTTATTTTTTAAGAATAAAGATTATCTAATTAGATTAGGCATATTTTTGACATTTTCTAAAGTCATAACTAACTTTTTGAATTTTCTTAATATATAGAGATAAATAAATATCAAAAAAATTTGTTATGACCGGTGACATTAGTTTCTAGAGGTTAAGCGATGAAATTTGTTATATCTTTTGGCATCATTTATATTTTTTTTAACTATCCTACTAACATTTTTTTTAACCTTCTTTTATTTTCATCCACTTATTCTCTCAACCTTTTAACATTTTTTTTTCTTTTTTCTCCTTCTTTTAAACTCCTCGACATGGTATCGTCTTCGGTCCAAAATAAATAAATCCTCCGCATGTTCCCACTAGCTTGAAATGCCACAGTTGTAATAAGAGATGCCAACACCATCAATGCACTTTGCTTCCTACCAAGCCAATCAGTATGTTGATGCTTAACTACGAGCCTCTCTGAACTCTCTTTCATGGTTAGTGTTGAGGTTAGAGATTTAGGTTGTGTTTGACATTGGCTTAAATAGCTAGCTTTTTTTACTATTTAGCTTATTTTTACTACTATTCAGCTTATTTTTGTTACTACTCACGGGTCCCATTGCACTTTTTGATACTATTTATGAGTCTCACTATACTATTTCAGTTACCTTTTAACTTTTTCTACAGTACTTTTAACTTTATTTATAGTACTTTCAATAAAAAGTTTTTAGTTTCAGCTAAATAAACTATTCTCAAGCAGACTCTTAATTATCCGAGGAACTTGTGTTGGAATTCATGCACAATCGGATGTATATCTTTTACACTTAAAGCCCCAGCACCTCGAAGAATTTCCCCAATCTCCATATCCCTCAAATCTCTGGGTCTTTGTAGTACCAGAATGTCTAAAGTTGTAGGGCCAGTGCAACCAAATTTGAAAAAGCAAAAGAAATAGAGAGAAGCGGTCACACACACACGCGTGCACACACACACAGAAGAAATGAAGAAATAAAAGGGGAGGAGCCCATAGAGAAAACGAAGAAAAAGAAACAACGGCAGTAGAGTAAACACAAAATAAGAAGAGAAGAGACTAAGGAGAGATAGCCCATACTTCTTCCAATAGATCAGGTTAGAGATAAATAGAAGAGATTGTATTTGCACCTATGAGAAGTTGGGACATAAAGTGACAGAGAGGGAGTGCTTCCGGCTTTGAACAAAGACAATGAGATTTGAGAGTCTAAAGAGAGGAGGAAGAAAAAGTATCGGTAACATCTATTGAAAATAAGAATTAATTAGTAAAAGAAAAGAAAAGAAAATAAGAATTGTTAAATATGTTATTATTAACGCGATGTGTTATACCATGTCGTATATACTAGAGTGGATGCGGAAGTGGAAGTATAGAATAGGAACACTGAGAACACGAGGATTACGTGGTTCAACCTTGTTGGCCTACATCTACGGAGGAATCCCTTAAGGGCTACATCTTTATTATATAAGAGTGTAGTACAATAACCTGTGTTACAATGAGCCATAACATGAGTATATATAGGCGACTAAACCCTACACTACTAGTACAAGCAGGACTGGGCTTGGGCCTATTACATTGGGCTAATATGTTTAATATATATCTCTAACACCCTCCCTCAAACTCAAGGCGGAAGCTCGATGAAGTCTTGAGGTTGGATAAGTATAAGAAGATTACTTGGAGATGCTTTGAAGAATGCCTTTGAAGAAACCACAATGAAGAATGTGCCAATTGACCAATTTTGGAACTTCAAATGAAGAAACGGAGGTCGAAATTGGAATCTACGCGAAAAACTGTGCAAGATAGGCCCTTTTGGAAATTTTGACCTTTGGTCAAAAGTCAATGCAAAAGTCAAAGTCAACGAAACTCAAAGTCCACGGTCCTGGTCAAAGTCAACGGTCAGTCAACATCTACATGGTCCGGGTCGGTTCCGGGTCTCCAGGTCGGGTCACGGATCGGGCTACAGAGACGGTGACGTCATTATGATGACGGGGCGCTGACAAGGATTAGGGCTGACGTGGACGTGCTTGCGTGGCTGATGACGTCATCAAATGACGTCAGATGACATCATCAGTGATTCTTTGGCGCGTGTCAGGAGCGTGAAGGAGTCCACCGGCGCGTGGAGGAGAACCAGAAACATGGCGGCGCGTGTTAGCGCGTGTGAGAGAGATTAACGGCCGGACTTCTCGGGTTTTACAAATCGGCAGGCCTCGAGTCCGACAGAGCAGCGCGTGTGGCCATAATCCTATCCGAAATTCGAGATTTGTGGCGGTGCGTGGGAGATTTTTCGGAGCCAATTGCGGCGCGTGGAGGCACGTGGCTAATCTTCGGGTGACCGGATTTCTAGGTTTTCCTCACGGGAGGCCGTGGAGCACGTATGTGGGGTTTATTTCGTCAGGCGAAGGCTTGATTTGCACAGATCTGATAGGGAGAGGCACGGACTGCTTGGGCTTGTGGATCTGGACACAGCAATGAGCCATGGCGGCTGCGAGATGCCGTGGAGTCTAAATCCAGCAGACAAGCGTGTGTGACTTCTGATGGTGGTGTGCACGTGAGAATCTTCTTTGCTTGCTGGAGATGTTTGTTTGATGCCAAGAACGAAGTTTGGCTCTGATACCATGTTAAATATGTTATTATTAACGCGATGTGTTATACCATGTCGTATATACTAGAGTGGATGTGGAAGTGGAAGTATAGAATAGGAAGACTGAGAACATGAGGATTACGTGGTTCAACCTTGTCGGCCTACATCCACGGAGGAATCCCTTAAGGGCTACATCTTTATTGTATAAGAGTGTAGTACAATAACCTGTGTTACAATGAGCCATAACATGAGTATATATAGGCGACTAAACCCTACACTACTAGTACAAGCAGGACTGGGCTTGGGCCTATTACATTGGGCTAATATGTTTAATATATATCTCTAACAAGAATTAAAAATAACAAAAATTAGATGATGTGTAAAATTGTGAGGATTCCAAAGCTTAGGTGGCACAATATAAAAAGGTCAACAAAAAGTCAAAAATTTCAGTTATATATTTATTTACTAGTATTATACTCGTGTGATACACGGCACTGTTCAGGGGTCATTTCCTCATTAATGCGGCCAGAACGTTAGTTGTGGGCATTTAATGTGGAGATGACAGCTTCTCCCTGAATTGCTCTCCCAGTCTCTCATGGCTGACCCACGGTACTTGTCCTCTCTCTTGGGACGCCCTATGAAATCGCCCTTGACGGCGTGCTGCCCTTCCCTTCTATGATCTCGGTTCGCCGAGAACATGATTGTCCTTGGCGATGCTTCTTGGTAGTTAGGACTTTCTCCGTTCGTCCTCGGACGTTTCTTCTTCCTCGGCGTGGGTCTTGGGCCTAGTATAAAGTAGGCCGGGGTAGCCAAATTCATTGACCCCACAATAGCCCTTCAAAATTCTATTGTCCGACTCCTCGGACGGAGAGGAAGGTTTTGATGTCCTCGGGCCTTTCATCATGGCTCATCAAGTCTTGTCCTCCGTCAGTGCTAGAGTCTTTTCACCTGCCCAAGGCACGCTCCTGGCGCTTCGGTATACAAGGCGCGCTCTCATTAAATTCTGGCGGCTCTGTGCTCCCCACGTTCGACGGTGTGATGGTGATCCAACGATAGGAATTTTTTAGCTTTTTGGGCAGGAAAACCGGTGCGGTTATTTTTTAATCGAAGGTATAAATGCCCATTCGAACCGATTCGCCTCTTTATTTTCATATTCAAGAGTTCTTGTGCACGTCTCCTAAGTTCTGTCAAATATCCAGCCCAACTCGCCTTTCTCTCCAGCATAAAAAGCCTGTCCAAGGAGCTTTTCCTCATTTCTGTAAGTTTCTACTCTCTTTGACTCATATTTTCTCCCCTCTAAGTTTCTTTTTCTCTTATCCCTCTCTTTCTATCGTCCTCCCCTAAGTCCTTTAGCCATTTCTAGGGATGGGTAGGTTTAAGAAGTTGGTTGAGTCTGAGGAGGCAATGGAGAAATTCATTGCCGACTATAGGATTCCCAATAATGTAGGCTTGAGATACTGTGAGGAAGGAGAGTGGCTTTTTAGGAAGGAAGATGGTGAAGTGGTGATTCCCATAATCGCCTTCCTTGAGGGTGGTATGAGAATCCCCATGGGACCAGTGATGAGGGATTACCTTAGACATTTTCGATTAGCTCCCATCCAGTGTGCCGTCAATATGTTTAGGATCCTGGGTTGTGTGGACGCTTTAAATGAGAAAATGGGGCTGAGGTTGACCCATCACGATGTAAACTGGTGTTACAACCTCCAACACCTGAAGGGCAAATCTTACTATATGAAAACGAGGAACGACAAAGTTCGGCTTATTCAGTGCCTCCCAGAGTCTAGCAAGGGGCTAAATAAGGACTTTCTCAACGTGTCAGGGAGGTGGCACGACGGCCTTCCCTGTCCAATAGAAGAGGGGGCACCAGGTGGGGTATTCAGAGTAGGAGAGGGCCAATCTCTTGCATTGTCATAGTTTGCACTGTTTGGCTGCTAATACGGATATGCTTTCTTTTTTACAGATCCACACGCCTTTGGCCGACACTTTCACTTGGTCAATCGGGAAAATTTGGCGACCATCCTTAGGACGGAGGTTTTTGTGAACGAAGCCGACAACCAGGTCAGAGCTGCTCACAAGATCCTTGGGTACGATCCCATCCAGAAATCGTTCTCGGCTCCAAAGTACGTGATCAGAGCCAAAGATCCTCGGCTTCACCGAATCACCGTAGTAGAACAAGGGTTCTTAATTGCCGAAGGATCCCCTGTTACAGAAGGTGCTACATTAGCAGGTCCTTCCTCGTCCCCCCAAGCTGAAGAGGCCGAGGACGATTTTGGCGTATTTGATCAAGACAATCTGTTCGAGGATCCCTCTAGTGATCTGGGCGACCCCAGTTTGACTGAAGCGGACCTCTCCTTAGTAGGGACTTCTTCTAAGGCCGAGATGGGTTTTAAGAAGAAACCCTCCACCGACCTGCTTGACCTAATTCAGGGCCAGCCAGGGAGGCCACAGCCTAAGCTTCCTCCTCCTCCCAAGTCTCAACCTGTTCAGACCAGGTCATCCTCCACCCAGCTGAAGTCGTTATCGCCACGGTCCAAACTTCCTCCCCCTCCCCAGCCAACTTTGCCTTCTCGGCTAGAGCCTACCGATCCAAAAAGGAAAAGGGGATCCAAAGGCAAAGAGCCCATGGATGGGGGACAGCCTCGCTCCTCTCAGGAAGAAGTTGAAGCCCGGCGAGCTTTAAAACAACTGAAGGTCGGGCACCAAGGCCCAGAAAAGGAAGTCGCCATGCAGTCCGAGCCCCAGGCCTGGCTTCCTGCCCCAATGCTCCATGGGGAGCCCCTGATGGAAAACGCCTCGCTCAGGGACTTCCGAGGGGGCGAGGGTGCTTATGTGGCTGATGCACTGGAGAGGTGCTTGCTGCTTCCCAACGACATGGCCGAGCTAGGGAATATGAGGAGGTAGGAGGTCTTCCTCAGCATGAAGAGGTACATGGGCATGGTATGACTTCTAACATTTACGACTCTATTGATCCTTGTCTCTTAGTTTCCATCTTATCGTGAACTTATTTCAATTTGGCAGGCTGTCCAGGCCACCTACAGGTTGGAAGAGTTGGCCAATGATCAGAGTAGGGCCCTAGAATCCGAGCGTGACAAGCGCTTGGATGCCACGCGGACCCTTAAGAACTCCGAGGCTGATCTTGTGAAGGCAAGGGAGAACCCCAAGGAGATGACAAGGGCCAAAGACAGTGCTGAATCAGGTCTGGCCAGCACTCAAAAACAGGCTAAAGACCAGACAAGGCGCCTACTCGAGGCTGAAGATCAGCTGAAGATCGCCAAGGAGCAGATTGTTGATTTGAAGAAAAAGCTAGCCGAGGCCGAGGGGGCCAGGAACGCCGCAGAGTGGGCCAGGGATGAAGCCTTGAGGGCTAAGGTGGAGGTCGAGTTTACCAAGACTGAGGCCGAGAGCTCTATGGAGAAGGCCCAGGAAAATGCTTACGCCTTGGGCATGGATGAGACACAGGCCATTCTCAAGGCTCAAGTACCTGGGGTATGTAGGCTCTACTGCTCCCAGGTTTGGAATGAAACCCTCAAACAAGCTAGAGTTGAGGCTTCATCTGACCTCTGGAAGGCAGAGAATGTATACTACCCTCCTGCCATCCGAGAGCCCGTCCTTCCTAGCTCTGAGGCTGGCACTTCTCCCGAGGTGGCTGAGGCAGGCCATCCTGATACTGCCCTTGCTTTGACTTCTTCCGATGAGCCTGCCAAGGAGGCCGAGCTACTAAGGGTAACCAAGGCAAATAAGGGCCCTAGCCAGGGAGTGCCCCAGGATGCTGCAGAGCCTCCAGCTAATGCCCAGGCCGCTCAGGCTGAAGAGACAGCTCTCATTGTAATGCCTCTGCAAGCTATTCCTCTAGGTGAAAGCCCCGAGGACCCTGAGGCCACTTCAAACTGACCTTCCAAGGGTGCAACGAAGACCAAGTTAAAGGAATAGGCCGCCCCATTATCTTTTCTTATTTCTCTTTTTTTTTTTTTTTTTTTTTTTTTGGATTGTTGTAATGGAACGCTTGGATTGAATATATGCACTTCGCTCTTTGTGTGTTAATTGTCGCTATGATGGGTTTTGTTTATTCACATAACTTGTGTTTTGATTATTTTCTATTTATATAACTTGTGTTTCGACTATTAGCTAAACAGTCTCATCAGTGTGATTTGTTTTCCATTTTTGAAACAGCAACCTAAAAATGTAAAGTCCCTAATGATAATTTTCTCTTGGACTGTGATTAGCAATTGGGCCACTCTATTTATTACGACCTGCTTTTGCTAAACGGACTATAAAATGCAATGACCTTGTAACATGAGTTCTACATCTCATGAGTTGATTATTATATTGGGTTAAAAAATGCTAAGCGCGTATTACTTAAAAAGACAAGCTTTTAGATCCCATACTTTTAAAATGCAAGTGTGTTTAGAAGAATGTTCCAAAAATTTATTGACCTCAAAGAAACAATTAGCTACCAACTGGGTTCCCCATAGGTTTAAGCCCGATGACCATGCAAGACCTTGGTTCTGTCTAACACTTAGATTTTCTTGAAGTAGTTAGTTTCCCCATAGGTTTGAGTCCGAGGACCATGCAAGACCTTGGTTCTGTCTAACACTTAGATTCTCTTGGAGTAGTTAGTTTCCCTATAGGTTTGAGTCCGAGGACCATGCAAGACCTTGGTTCTGTCTAATCGCTTAGCTTTTCCTTGAAGTGGTTAGTTTCCCCATAGGTTTGAGTCCGAGGACCATGCAAGACCTTAGTTCTGTCTAACACTTAGATTCTCTTGAAGTAGCTAGTTTCCCCATAGGGACCATGCAAGACCTTGGTTCTGTCTAGTACTTAGATTTTCTTGAAGTAGCTAGTTTCCCCATAAGTTTGAGTCCGAAGACCATGCAAGACCTTGGTTCTGTCTAGTACTTAGATTTTCTTGAAGTAGCTAGTTTCCCTATAGGTTTGAGTCTGAGGACCATGCAAGACCTTGGTTCTGTCTAGTACTTAGATTTTCTTGAAGTAGCTAGTTTCCCCATAGGTTTGAGTCCGAGGACCATGCAAGACCTTGGTTCTGTCTAGTACTTAGATTTTTCTTGAAGTAGCTAGTTTCCCCATAGGTTTGAGTCCGAGGACTATGCAAGATCTTGGTTCTGTCTAGTACTTAGATTTTCTTGAAGTAGCTAGTTTTCCCATAGGTTTGAGTCCGAGGACCATGCAAGACCTTGGTTCTGTCCAGTACTTAGATTTTCTTGAAGTAGCTAGTTTCCCCATAGGTTTGAGTCTGAGGACCATGCAAGACCTTGGTTCTGTCTAGTACTTAGATTTTCTTGAAGTAGCTAGTTTCCCCATAGGTTTGAGTCCGAAGACCATGCAAGACCTTCGTTCTGTCTAACATTTAGAAGATATCAATGTATTCCTTCCAGCATGGAAGTTTTCGCAGGGAGATTGTGCCAACCGATTTTCCATCCATGCCTTGATTCTCGGCTTCTTCCTCCAATGGGATTTCAGCGAACTGGGCTACTAGACTTGCGAGAACTAGCCCCTAGACCGAGGTACGGTGCATGTACTTTTCGTCATAAGCCCCTAGAACTGTCCGCCATTTAGCAACCCTCCCCGCGTAGTCAGCACTTCGAAGTGTAGACCTGGGCGGAGGCCGAGTTATGACAACAACTATGTGCGTTCTTGGAAATTTTTGGGAAGCCTTCACGTAGCATGCGCCATCGCCAAAATGGTCTTCACCAAGGACTCTCGCCGATGGGGGCTTGATCTTGCCATGATTAACCGTTGCGCTCACTAACACATAAGCTCTTCCCATAGACGGCGCCAATTGTAGGAACTAGGTCTGAGCACTTCTACCGTTAGAAAAGTGGATTCAGGCCCAACTAGCCCTAAACAATAAATTTGTAGAGAATGGGTTTAAGAGCTAGGCCTTAGCGAGGATAACAACGAATAAACACGGTTATGGGTAAACTGAATAGCAGGAAAATGGGCCTTAAGTGTTAAAATCTTTCCTGGACGTCGGTCCGAGGAGCTTTCTTGTTCTTATTATTTACTTAGTGCTAGAATACAAAGGTTACAAAGATGATATAGGTTGCTACAGTGTTTTCTACTTCCAATTTCCCATCCTTTCTCTGGAGGACCTCTTTACATTTTATACCCTCTTTAGGTTGATCTTGACCCTCCATTTGTTGATTGTGTAGGTCACTACTTGAGTGCTTGTCCCATCAGCCGCCATCCCAAACCTTCTGTGAGTTGCAGTGACCAAAGCGGCACTGTTTAGGGGTCATTTCCTCATTAATGCGGCCAGAACATTAGTTGTGGGCATTTAATGTGGAGGTGACAGCTTCTCCCTGAATTACTCTCCCAGGCTCTCATGGCTGACCCACGGTACTTGTCCTCTTTCTTGGGACGCCCTACGAAACCGCCCTTGACGGCGTGCTGCCCTTCCCTTCTATGATCTCGTTTCGCCGAGGACATGATTGTCCTCGGCGATGCTTCTTGGTAGTTAGGACTTTCTCCGTTCGTCCTCGGACGTTTCTTCTTCCTCGGCGTGAGCCTTGGGCCTAGTATAAAGTGGGCCGAGGTAGCCAGATTCATTGACCCCACACATACTAAAGATTTTAAAAAGTAAAATTTTCTCATATAATAGAAGTATAAGTGTAGAACATATAATTTTTAATTAAATGTGTGATGTACGGATATATTAGCAATATATATATAAACCATGAAGAGTTTAATCCATATAATTCTTTAGTTATTCATGTGAGTTCGACAACAACAATCATTTAACGAAGTATCAAAATAATCATGTGATGTACCAACAATCATTTAACAAAGTATTTAGGAATAATCAAGAAATTCATTGTTAGGAATACTCTAACAAATTATTCTATTTCTATTGATAAGACATACCTATAGCATTAATAAAATATTGGGTAAATTGTGTTAGGTTCTAAAGAATTAGAATTAATGTATTTAGAATTCTAATTTGTATTGTTGGCAAACCATGATCAAAACAGGTTGTTTAGTCTTGTTTAAACTTGCTCAAAGTTATGTCTTTTATGAAAAGTTGGATTTAAGTGGATGCAGAAGTTACTGTGCATTTCAGCCTGGCTCGATTGATCGAAGCTTAGGCTCGATCAATCGAATTTCAGGTCTGATGCGTTTTCTGCAGAATTTCCAACTCAGCCTAACTCATTAAAACGTTTTAGGGTTTTATGTTTTGCCCTGGGTATATAAGGCAAACCCTAGCCACGTTTTAGATGTTGCTCATATTACTGTTTTGTGTAAATCTCTTGTGAGATCTAGAGGAGCTTTCCTTTACACAAAGCTTAGGGTCTTCAAGGAGAAGATGTTATCTACATCTTGATGATCAACTCAGTTGCTGCCATTGAAGCTTAAAGAAAAACAAGTGTGGGTGCTTGTATCTGAAGGTGAATCCAAGAAAGAAGGAGTCCGTAGTCTCAGAGCTTGCACGTGGTCGTGTCAGTAAGTTCTACTGGTGGGTAGCAATAAGAAGTCAAACGGGGAGTTTGTAAGTCTTATTGTATGAACTTCGATTCTTTCAAAATAGTGGATTTAGGTTTACCTTGAGGATAGCTAGGTTAAATCCTCCCCAGGTTTTTATCGGTTTGGTTTCCTAGGTGATCATATCATTGTCTTATTTATATTTCCGCTGCCTTGCATGATATGATTGTTTGATTGTGATAACCTAGATCTGGAATTTGGACTAAGTAACAACTTGGCTAATTAACTAGGTTAATCCAATTGTGTTTTAAGGGTCTAAAAACCATCAAGTGGTATCAGAGCAGGTAGCTCTTTTGTTTTAGATCTTTTTATCTTTGAGCTGATCCCTGACCCCTGTTGTCATGGAACACGGATACTCTCTTGTTATTCCTTCTCACTTTGATGGGAATAATTATGCTTATTGGAAAGTAAGGATGAAAGCATTCCTAAAATCAATTGATGAGAGAGTCTGGAACTCCGTTGAGTACGGATGGGAGAAGCCCACTACTCCTGTTAGTGAGTGGCAAACTTCTCAAAAAGAAGCAGCTGCGTTCAATAGCAAAGCTATGAATGCTATCTTTAACGCTGTTTCTATGGAGGAATTTAAGAGAATCTCTAATGTTGAGGTTGCTCATACTGCTTGGAATATCCTCCAAACTGTGCATGAAGGCACAAAGGCTGTCAAAATCAACAAATTGCAGCAATTAACCTCTAGATTTGAAAGCATTAGGATGTCTGATGATGAATCTTTTGATGAATTCTATGCTAAACTTAATGATATTATTAGTTCTGCTTATAACTTGAGTGAAATCTATGATTAACCTAAAATAGTTAGGAAGATACTTAGATCTCTGACTGAAGATTTTAGACCCAAGGTGACTGCCATCACTGAGAGCAAGGATGTAGACTCCATCCCTGTTGATGAACTTGTAGGATCACTTCAATCTTATGAGTTGGACCTACCCAAAACTAGCAAATCCAAATCAATAGCTCCTAAGTCAGTTGATGATGTTGAGGTTGGTGGATTTGATGATGAGCTCTTTGCTACAGAGATTGCTTACCTTGCCAATAACTTTAGAAACTTTCTTAGGAATAGTAATAGAAGGGCAAGAGGTACGAACACTGCTGAACCTAGAAACTTTAGGAAGAATGATCCCACTAAGGTTAACAACACTGAAAAACCTAGAGAAAAAGTAGGTCAATCTTCAAATAATTCTATAGGTCCTCAATGTTTTGAATGTCAAGGGTATGGTCACATGAAATCTGAGTGTCCTACTTACTTGAAGTCTAAGGGTAAGGCTATGGCTGTAACCCTTAGTGACAGTGAAGTTTCTGATGATGAGTCTGGTTGTGACGATGATGGAAACTTCATTGCTTTCACTGCTACTGCTGTAGTCAATGAAAGTGTATCTGCTGAAGAGATCCCTTCTGATGGGGAACTCTCTGAGGATGCAGATCTTCAAGAGGCCTACAATAAACTTTGCAAAGTTGCTGCAAAGGATGCTATGAATGTTGAACTTGGCCTGAAGAAAATTGAATCTCTTGAGCATGATAAGAAGAATTTGCTTGTAAAACTGTTTGATGCTAATGAACTTTTGAACAATGTGAAAACTAAAAATATGCTTTTACTTGATAAAGTTAAGAACTTGGAACATGATTTATCTGTTGCTAGATCTGCTAATTCTAAACTTGATCATATGCTGAGTGTTCAAAAGTCTCCTTCTGACAAATCTGGATTAAGTTTTGTTGAAAGCATCAATGTGTCTGCACCTAACTCCACTATCTTTGTTCCTTCATCTTCTTCTGAACCCCCTGTGAGTAAGGTTGTGAGTGAGGTTGTCAAACCCTTAGAAGTTACACCTCCTAGGAAGATTAGGGTTGATCTTAAAGAGTCCAAACCTAAGAAGACTACCCTTTCTAAGGACAAGACACATGATAAGCCTGCCTGGGTTTGTCACTTCTGTGGAAAGTCTAGACACATTCGTCTAAACTGTTACAAGCTGCTAGCTGCTAAGAAAGCAAACAAACCAACAGTACCTGTGCCTCAAGCATAAGAGCCTATGGTACTCATTAGTGAATTGGTAAAGGCTTTAAACCTTTATTCCAATCCTGGAGTTAGAAATCACTCTAATGTGAACATGAACTCCAATGCTCGTGGTGCTTCAAAAAGATTTTGGATGCAAAAGACTCGAACTAATTGAGTCTTTCTGACATGGTCCTTATGCTTCGTTGCTCTACCTTTTGTGACCATTGTTCTTTGGTTTTGAGTTTTTTTTTTTTTTCCTTTTGTTTCTAGGATTTGCATTACATAACATTTATGCATTTCATTCTAGGTGTTTTTTTTATATAAAATAAAAAATAAAAAATAAAAAAAGGGGAGGAAGGAAAAGGAAGCAAATTGTGTTTTTGCACTATTCTCTTGGTTATTGAAAACAAGGTTGGTCAATTTATTTTCACATAACATGTCTTTTGTACCTTATTTAGCTTTGATGAGCTTATTTATTGCACTTGACTAGTTGAAACTTTGTAGTGCATGTTGTGTGTGAGAGATGTTTATAGTGTTTATCACTTTGTCTTAATCTTGAAGTCACATGTTATTTGACTGTCGGACTTGATCCTTTTGAGAAAGGCATAAATAACCATCTCACCACTGTTCACTAACCAATCATGAACACCTCAGTGCATATCGTAAGATTTTGTGCTCGAGAAAGTGTAGCACATGCACAAAAAGAACATAAGGTGTAGCCTCGGTTTAATTGTTTAATGCTTAAAATTGGTGTGTACTATTAGGCTTGATGCCAAATCACATAATTAAAATTAGTGTGTACATTATCCTGGCTTTTTAATAAGTTTCTGAATAAAGTAAAATTTGTGTGTATATTATGAGGCAAAATTCAAGAAACTTACATGATTGCAAGCTTATATTCTAGGAGATGTGGGAGTTATATGATGTACCTCTTTAGGTGATAGTCTCTTTTGAAATTCTATGTGATGAATTTTGTAGACTTTGTGATTGATTGCTATTCACATATCACCTCACATGTATCTCGAGCTTTTGCTAGTTGCACACACTACACAAGTTACTCTTTGCTAAACTTTGTACATGTTATTGTGTGTGTTCTTGGTTTGACCAACCAAGTTTGAAAATAACTTGTGGTTTATGCAAAACATATTTGATGCTTGAGAATTTAAAGGGAGAATGTTTGAAAATCTTAATTTTGGGAAAACTGGGTTTAAAACTTGTGTTTTTGAAAAGCATTGCATCTCATACTCATGCATTCTATTCATATTTTTCAATGCTTGGAGGAGTTTATGCACAAAACTGAGTTGTTTTTCCAAAACTGTGTTTTTTTAGAATTTCGATTGATCCAATTTGTTTTTCGATCAATCGAAATTGCATTCAAAATTTTAAGTGAGCCTCTGTCTGTTTCGATCAATCGAAACTGATTTTCAATCAATTGAAAATCGTGAATAAATTTTTTTAAAAATCAGATCTTGACTTATTCAACTTATATTTTTCAAAAGTTTTCAAACTTCTCTCTCTTTCCGATTCGGACTAGGCTCCACATCAAATTTTTGTCGTTTTCCTCCGTTCTTTTTGCAAGGTTTCTCTCTCCACAAGCCGGTATGTCCATATTACCCTCTCTTTTTCATTTATTTTCAGTTTTACATGCATTTTTTCATGCATTGAAGGGTTATGTTCGGACTTAGCATATTTTGGGGTTTTTGATGATTCAAGCCTTGTTTTTTGAATTTGATCAATGGGTTTTGTTCCTATAATGTTATAAATATGATCTATGATGTTTAATTTGATCAATTTGGTGTTTTATGAGAAATTAAAAATTCTAGGGCTTGTATTAAACCCGAATTGGGGATTTTGTTCAAATTTAGTTTAATTGATGTAATTGATCATTATAATCTATGCTCTACCTTGTGTGATGATCAATTGGTCAATTTTTATTAAAAACAAACAAGTGGTTTTTCAATTTTGGGGTTTTTGTTAGAAACTCTATGCTCAAGTCAATTCTGTCAATTTGAACTTAATTTGAACTTAGTTTCACTGCATTAGTGCATGCCTCATGACATATAAATGTTCATGCATCATATAGATTTTTGTTCTATATTTTTTTGTGCTAACTTGTAGTCTGCCTTTGTTTTTTTTTTTTTTTTTCTTTTTGGTTCTGCTTTGTGTCTTTGTCTTTATCCTAGCACCATGCCTAGGAAGACTAGAGCTAATAGGACTTCCTCCCTTTCCTCTGTGTCTCCCTCTAGGAGTGAGGTGTTTAGGAATGACAAAAGCAGAGAGGCCTTTGAGAAACTGAACTGAAAAATGAAGATTTGGGCTGAGCGTTCTGTTGTGTTAGATGAGGTTGATCCGGCCATTAGGGTAAACTTTGCGTCTAGAGGCTGGTTGTCCCTGTTAGAGATAGATCATCCACCCCCGACCACCCTGATTAGAGAGTTCTACTCGAATCTCTCTTGCCACATCTATGATTCCAACACTCTTGTTAGGAGTTGGATTCGAGATGTTGAGTTCACCGTTACCCCTAGGATAGTGGCTGAAGCTCTTGGGGTTCCGGTCATTAGGGAGCCTATCTATCCCTATAAGGAGTCTCCACCCTTGGATGACGTTATGTCATACATCACTGGGTCTTCTATCCAGTGGGGTTCTGATCCTCGGATCACTTCTGTTGAGCTCACTAAGTCTACCTATCTTTTCTTTAGGATAGCGTGTCATTCTCTGTGGCCTATTTCTCATCTCCACACCATTCCTCTTGAGCGGTGTACATTTTTGCATGCTCTTGTTACTGATGCTCCTATCAGTTTTCCTCATCTGTTTCTTCATTCTTTGAACGAAGTTCATAGGAGTTCTGTTGTAGCTCATGCTCTTATTCATCCTATTTTCATTCATAGGATTTTGTTGTTTCTTGGTCTAGCTGATTTCCCTGCCGGTGAGCCTGTGCATGTTGTTGCTCCCATAGGTGCCACCTTCCTTAGGCAAAGGGCTGCTCACTTGAGAGTTGGCTCTACGCGTCTTAGAGGTGTGTCATCTGGTGTTGTCCCCCCTCCTCCTTCTACTACAGGTGTACTGCTGAGGCGTCTAGTGCTGCTGCTGCTGCTGCTGATGTTCCTCCACTGACTACTTCGGATGATTCTGACATTCGACGTACGTTGGATCATGTCTTGACCGTTCAGGCGGGTCATGGACAGATTTTGGTGGACATGCTCGATGAGATTCGTGCTTTGCGCACAGAGTTGGCATAGTTTCTACGATCCTCACCGCCACCTCCTTTTGATGATGGACTTTGATTGCTCTTTGGCATTCCGTCACAAAAAGGGGGAGTATTTTTGGAGATTACTTTTGGAGATTGTTTTTGGTTTTGAGCTCTTGTAGGTTTTTTGTTTTCAGGGGGAGTGTTTGTTTTTGTTTTTGGAGCTTGTGAAGCTATTAGATTGTATCTAGGTGCTTCATTTTGTATTTACTTTTTTAGCTCTTGATGTAGAGTTATTTTTTGTTGTTTCATATGTTTCTTGTTTCACTACTTATTGACTTATATTCATGATGTTTTTCATTGATATTTGTCTTTATTTTATGTTTTGTGAAATCAAGAACTTATTTTGTTTACTGTTTTTCTGTCACACATGCGTTTATGCATTTTGTTTAGTGTTTCAGGAAATATACAGGTTGATTCAATTGAGCTGCTATCTATACTTGCAACTAATGGATAGCAGTTAGGATTGAATTTGTTGTACTGAGCATTTTTTTTGTAAAGGGCTTTTCTTTGTAAACTTTGAGCTTTAAGTTGTGTTTTGTCATGAATTGCCAAAGGGGGAGTTTGCTAGGTTCTAAAGAATTAGAATTAATGTATTTAGAATTCTAATTTGTATTGTTGGCAAACCATGATCAAAACAGGTTGTTTAGTCTTGTTTAAACTTGCTCAAAGTTATGTCTTTTATGAAAAGTTGGATTTAAGTGGATGCAGAAGTTACTGTGCATTTCGGCCTGGCTCAATCGATCGAAGCTTAGGCTCAATCAATCGAATTTCGGGTCTGATGCGTTTTCTGCAGAATTTCCAACTCAGCCCTAGCTCATTAAAACGTTTTAGGGTTTTATGTTTTACCCTGGGTATATAAGGCAAACCCTAGCCACATTTTAGATGTTGCTCATATTACTGTTTTGTGTAAATCTCTTGTGAGATCTAGAGGAGCTTTCCTTTACACAAAGCTTAGGATTTTCAAGGAGAAGATGTTATCTACACCTTGATGATCAACTCAATTGCTGCCATTGAAACTTAAAGAAAAACAAGTGTGGGTGCTTGTATCTGAAGGTGAATCCAAGAAAGAAGGAGTCCGTGGTCTCGAAGCTTACACGTGGTCATGTCAGTAAGTTCTACTGGTGGGTAGTAATAAGAAGTCAAACGGGGAGTTTGTAAGTCTTATTGTATGAACTTCGATTCTTTCAAAATAGTGGATTCAGGTTTACCTTGAGGATAGCTAGGTTAAATCCTCCCCAGGTTTTTACCGGTTTGGTTTCCTAGGTGATCATATCATTGTCTTATTTATATTTCCGCTGCCTTGCATGATATGATTGTTTGATTGTGATAACGTAGATCTGGAATTTGGACTAAGTAACAACTTGGCTAATTAACTAGGTTAATCCAATTGTATTTTAAGGGGTCTAAAAACCATCAAATTGCAAATTACACTCCTAAATAGGGCTGTAAACGAGCCGAGCTTTGTCGAGTAGTGCATGTTCAAGCTTGGCTCGTCAGGAAAAATCAAAAGCTCGAGCTTGGTTTGAGCTTGTGGCAAGCCAAAAAATAGTGTTTGAGCTTGAGCTCGTGGGAAAGCCAAAAAGCTTGAACTTAGCTTGGCTTGGCTTGATTAATTAGTCAAGCCAAAATCAAGCTTAATATCAAGCTCAAACTCAAGCTTAGGTCAAGTTTTTGAGCTTGAGATTTAAAAAAAATTACATTATTAAATGCTTAAATCTCTAAAATTAAGAAAAAAGAAAAAGAAAATAGTATACTCATTTTATCATGCATCTAGATCTAGTCTTACTTATGATTAGCTATTATTCAAATTAATAATTTACATAATTAAATTCATTCATTCATCATTCCTTATCTATAGCTTCAATAATTGTTTAAAATAAAATTTTTACATTTATGTTAGATAGTGAAGGACTAGAAAAATACCTGTTTGTAACTATTATGAATGAAAAAAATACTAACATGTTTCATAACTTTACTTTAGATGATTGATAGGGAAGGATCATATGTGACCTACTTAATTATTTATTTATTTTTAAATGTAACTATAGTCTAAAGTGGTTCTTGATCAGTTTAAAGGGAAGGAAAAAATTAAGATAATATAGGTAGTGATCTCATGTTGGCCATGTCATTATTAAGATATGTGTAATGAGTATATTTAGCTAACACATATAAATTTATAAATAAGTCTATACTTGAATTGTTGTGTATCAAGCCTAATAGCTCACGAGCTTGTTCGTGAACAAATTTTTTTGCTTAGGCTTGGCTTGTTTATTAAACAAGCCTAAAACTAAGGCTCAAGCTTGGCTTATTTATAAACAAACAAACATGAACAAGTTTTTTATCGAGCCGAGCTCGAGTTGTTCATGATCGACTTGGTTCATTTACAGCCCTACCCCTAAAGTTTGGAGTTGATTGAATTTTACACCCTAAAGTTTCAGAAATTTGATTTCACACCCTGAAGTTTGGTTCCGTTAGCAATTCACCCCCACGGTTAGATTCTATGGTTAAGTGACACATCATCGTGCTGATGTGTTTTATTTTTGCCAAATCAACCCCAAAACTACGTCATTTCAGTGATGACTAAGTGAAGAGCTGGTACACATCAAAACTACATCGTTTCAAGCCTAAACTTAAAACACATTACTCTAGCTTAAACGGCACCGTTCAAAACAAATTCTAAAATCTAAAACAAAACCACGGAACCCCACGAAAAGATCTGTCTAATCCAAACCCATCGGCTCTTGCGAACCCAGGCATTGGCGGCAACTCCAGGCAGCCTCGGCGATGGCAGCAACAAAGGCTCCAACTTCTAGGCTACGGCGGCGGCAGCAAAGGTTCCAGGTGTCTAGGTGGCGGCAGAAACACCATGTTTTGATAGTAGTCTATCTCATTTATCATGGTTTCTTCACCTTGCATCTTGTGTTATCCATGCTCAATCTCAATATTGTTCATTGTACATATGGCTCTCGCAGCTGGCTTTTATATTTGCTGGGGATGCTTGGTATGGGTTCCATCTATCTATACTTCTCTGGGCATATACTTAGTCAACCATCCGGTTAACCTCGAAACTCAGGTTTGGCTAATATCTTGGAACTTTAAAGCATACTTTTGTTGGTTATCTTCTTTTGGCATTTGGATTTAAGCAATGTTGTAGTTTTGACAAGATGTTCGCAATCTCCAGCACAAAACACATTCTATTTGCCAAAGTAAAAATCACTCTTCTTTCTTGCACTCTACATATTAAACTTTGAGCCTTTGCTGCCACCGCCAAGGCTGCCTAGAGCTGCTGCCACCACCTGGGTTCACAAGAGCCGATGGGTTTGGGTTCGTGGGGTTTAGGTTAGACAGATCTGTTCGTGGGGTTCCGTGGGTTCTGTTTTAGATTTTAGAATTTGTTTTGAACGTTGCTGTTTAAGCTAGAGTAATGTGTTTTAAGTTTAGGCTTGAAACGACGTAGTTTTGATGTGTATCAGCTCTTCACTTGGTCATCACTTAAATGACGTAGTTTTGGGGTTGATTTGGCAAAAATAAAACACATCAACATGATGATGTGTCACTTAACTGCATAATCTAACCGTGGGGAGTGAATTGTTAACGGAACCAAACTTCAGGGTGTAATATCAAATTTCTGAAACTTTAGGATGTAAAATCCAATTAATCCTAAACTTCAGGGGTGTAATTTGCAATTTGCCCTAAAATATTTCATCCAACCTGCAACTGCATATTTAGAACAAACTTTGATTAGAATACAATATTTACAAAAGCAAGCAACAAAAAGCTTTTAAACAAACCACAACGATAGGATGTAATTGTGCAAATCGTCCAAATCAAAACATAATGGTAAGCCAACAAAAAAAAAAAAAAAAATCAAATTTCAATAAACTATGTTAACCCCCTAAAAAGAGTTTTTTTAAAAAGAAGAGAAATGCATACCACCTATATATGTCTTGGGGATTAGGGATTTTTATATATTGATGTCAGTTTCTCTTCTCCAAATTTTCCTTATATTAGTCTATTAACAAATGCCAAAACTCTCCTTAAATAGTTCATTAACAAATGCTCTAAAAGCACCGGACCATAAGTTGAAACTTGATTGCTATTAGTGTCCAAAATAAAATTTAAATAAACAACTCTAAAAAATTTGTTAGAAATTGTGAGGCCAGAGAAGGAAACCCACAAAAATAACTGATCTGACTTAAACAAAAAGGGTAAATTTTGGTTTAACTAATATAGAACTTTAAATTTTAATGAGATTAAGAGTTTTAATTAATTTAAAAATAATAAGATAAAGAGAAGGTATATAAATAAAGAATTTGGAAGTGAAGAGAAACCTAAGGCTATAAAATGAAGTGTATTAACTGATAAGAAGAATTTTTATTAAAAATATAAAAAGAATTAAAGTAGTACGTGTAGCAATTTAACAACAAAAATAAATAAATAACTAAAAGAATGGAACGTGACCAAGTTTTTAATACCTTTGGAAATATCTCCTGTAATTTGTAAACTGACTTAAAACCCATCACCAATAACTTGTTATCTGCACATAAATTGAAACCAAAAACAAAAAAGATACAATCTTTTTACTTTTTTCTGCAATTTAATGATCATAGAGATACACATGACTAATTTCAGCCCAATAATCATACCAAGCATTCCCTAACTAAAGTAAAAACCCTAGCTTTCATATACCTAAAACCTGGTACCAAACCAAACCTCTTGCTCTTCTTGCTTTGCTCTTTACTTTGCTCACCATGTTGAAAGTAAAAACTCTGAGAAATCATCATAGGGTTAAGAGTGAGCTTGAGGTGCGGGGGATTAGAGGATTTTTATATGTTGATGTGAGTTTCTCTTTCTCCAAAAAAATAGATGATATATCAACTTAAAAGAGGTTTAACTAATGTAGAACTTTAAATTATAATGAGATTAATATTTTTAATTAATTTAAAAATAATAAAATAAAGAGAAGGTATGTAAATAAAGAATTTAGAAGTGAAGAGAAACATAAGGCTAGAAAAAGAAGTGAATTAATTGGTAAGAAGAATTTTTAGTAAAAAAAAAAGAAGATAAGAAGACTTAAAGTAGTACGTGTAGCAGTTTTTTTTTTTTTTTTATCAATTAAGATTTTTTATCAACTTCTAAATTTATCTTAAAAATCTTATTTCCAACTTATTTAATTATATCTTTCCCAATTCTAAAATCTCTCACAACTCTACATTAAAAAAAAAAAAAAAAAGTAAAAATTACATGAATTATAAAAGAAGTAGTTGATATGAGGTAAAAGAAGTTTAAGTAAAAATTAAATAGGAAAACACAAATTGCTACTTTATCCAAAAGCAAAAAAAGAAGTTGATAAGAACAAAATTTAGGATATATTTTATCAACTTAGAAATTATAGGAGAAGAAAAATTATATATATTTTTAAAATCTAAAAATTTAAAAATATTTCTGCAATATGGTAAAGCCACTTGACGCAATCACAGCATCTAAGCCCAACTTTTATTATATGTAGAACTTTAAATTATAATGAGATTAATTTTTTTAATTAATTTAAAAATAATAATAAAATAAAGAGAAGGCATGTAAATAAAGAATTTGGAAGTGAAGAGAAACCTAAGGCTAGAAAAAGAAGTGTATTAATCAGTAAGAAGAATTTTTAGTAAAAAAAAAAGAAGATAAGAAGACTTAAAGTAGTACGTGTAGCAGTTTTTTTTTATCAATTAAGATTTTTTATCAACTTCTAAATTTATCTTAAAAATCTTATTTCCAACGTATTTAATTATATCTTTCCCAATTCTAAAATCTCTCACAACTCTATGTAAAAAAAAAAAAATGTAAAAATTACATGAATTATGTAAAGTTGTGATTTACAACTATGTGTTTTGTTGGCTTTAATTCCATGCCAAATTTGATTGTAATTATATTTCAATCTTTTGTACCCTATATTTATTATAGGATTTAATTGTAAGGGTTGTGTGATAAAGAGAGAGAGTGTGAAGACTCAAGCAATTGAAGATTGAAGAGTTCTCGCGGGTGTCTGGCGACTAAGCATCCCGCGAAGTGACTCATGTGACTTGCACATGCTGGAATGCGAAGAGTCAGGACAGGATGGAGACAGCTGTGTCTCGCGAGTATCTCGTGGGTAAGGCCTTCTCGCGAGACACCCGCGAGACATTCTGTTCTGTCAAACTGTACTATCTGATACACACTTTCTGTACCCACACTATATATACCCACATTACCCACAAATGTTAAGGAGTGCTTCTAAGAGAAAACTCTAGCCAAACACCTTGAGAGTTAGAGATTGTTATACCCACAATCCTCTACACAATAGCTTGTGGATTTTTCTCAACTCCTACCTCTCCATTTCCATATCATTGAGAGGTTGATAGTCCAAACGCTTACCACACCCTTTCAGAGTGTCAAGTGATAGTTTGAAGCTGCTGGGAAGTATTGAAAGAAGTCAAAGATGGCAGATGCAACATGGAGCTTGTTGCGGGATCCAGAGAGCTAGATAAGACACGGTTCCGAGAAACCTTGTTAGAGTAGGAGCTTGGAGGACTTAGGTACATCAGGTAAATTAGGCTTGGAGGGTCTCTTACTAACCCATGTATCCTAACTGATTATCTAATGGATCGATTACCGCTTGGAGGATCTCTTGCTAACCCATCGGCGTGTTATCTTGTGTTTGCATCTTTCTTCCCTACTCTTTTATATTTCCATTTTACTGCTGTGTTGCTTTTAATATGAATTAGAGTAGTTTGTTTGTTTATCCGCTCACATTTACACTATTCCGCACTTAGTATTAAGTTAGTGTAAAATCTATCGAGCCGTAACTTTAATTTGGGATCTAAACAACTCTTGTGTTTTTCAACACATTTTCAAGCTTTCAAATTATATATAAAAGAAGTAGTTGATATGAGGTAAAAGAAGTTTACATAAAAATTACACAAATTGCTACTTTATCCAAAAACAAAAAAAGAAGTTGATAAGAACAAAATTTAGGATATATTTTATCAACTCAGAAATTATAGGACTTCCTCAAAAAAAAAACTTAGAAATTATATATATTTTTAAAATCTAAAAATCTAAAAAGTTTTCTGCAATATGGTAAAATCACTTGGCGCAACTACGGCGTTTAAGCCCAACTTTTATTATATAGTATATGATATGATATTATATGATATGATATGATTTATAGATGATATCATAATAGAATTACATTTTATTATTTATATGAAATAATTAGTTTTTTTTTTTTTTTTTTGAGAAAATGAAATTCTTTGATCTTGGTCTACGTAATTGTAAGTTGCAACAACAACCATCCCGTCGCTTTGGTAGTAGAGTAAGGGCTGGATATTTGCTATCCAATGAATCCGGGACAAAGTATAATTTTGTTTCATAGGGAATCAAGGAGTTTCCTTCTTTTTTTTGGATTCCAAACTTGATTTACATTTACCGGCTAAAAAAAATTAGATTATTTAGAATTTACACGATTAGAAAATTAAGATCATCTAGGATTCTTGTTGTAATCAAGATTAAAATCACAAATCAAAAAGAAAAAAAAAAGATTAAAATCGTCTAGAATTTCTTTTCATTAGGATTCTTGCAGGTGGCAACAAAACGTGAAAAAAAAAATGTAAGAAACGTGTATAGAATAAAAAAGTGTAGGTTTCTTAAAAAATAAAAATAAAAATTGAAGAAAATTTAAAGATGATATCAACTCTGATAAGTGATAACAACGGATTATATATATACATATAAAAGTTGATAAGGAGTTGATAAGAACAATTATACAATCATGATCAATGAGACTTGAAACTTTTGGGAACTTTTGATTAAAGTAGAATTTTAAGTTTCTGGAAATTTAGGTAATAGAGTTAACTACTGGCAATAGAATTTAATCTACTGTAAACTATCTAAATAACTAAAAGCTAATTAACGAGAGTTTTATATAGTAGAGTAAACTATTGACCGTAAAATTCTATTGCCAGTAGTTATCTTAATAACTAATAATTAATAATGAATTTTTCAGTTAGCTCAACTGGTAAAGTCTCTGATAGTTGTATAAAAGATCTGGAGTTCAATCCCCGCCTACACCAAAAACTAATTGGTGTCTTGGTCTGATGATAAAGAGTTAACATCAGGAGCGGACACCATAAATTGAAACTCTCACTTGTATTATGGTGTTTAAATATATATATATATATTTATTTATATTTATATATATATGATTTGAATGCTTTCCTACATGTTTTGCATTCCATCATATGGTTGTTATTGCATCATTTTGAATTAGAATATAGTATTAATGAATACAATTAACAGCTGGATATATTTCCATTACCACAAAAAAAAAAGGCTAAATAGTGGACATATACCTCTTATTTGTATTATTATTATTATTATTAATCATAATTAACATCGCATAAAAAAAATATCATAATTAATAACTGGATATATACCTCTCTCACGTCCAGTTCTCAACTATAAGTAAACTACGGTTTTACTTGACCACTTCAAAATCAAATCCCATACCAACAGAGATTTTCCTGATATAAAGCATAGAGTTGTGCGTAAAATATATAGTATATTCCTCTTCCTTGATTTCCTCCAAAGCTTATGATGCTAACAATGAAACACAAAACATGGTTTTCCAAGCTTTCACTTTTCTTACTTCTGTATATTATTTGGTCTCTGTTGCAAGCACCTACCTTGGCAATCAAACAGGTAATTAATAAGCATTATATCTCAATCTCCATGCATTTACCTGTTAAAAGCTTTCGTTTCTATATATATATATATATATATATATATATATATGTGCATGCATTTTCACAATTAACAAAGTACAAAAACTAATCTGTTTTCTTTTTCTTCATTCTGAAAATTTTACTCTTCTGCATGCATTTTTACAATTTACAAAGTACAAAAACTAATCTGTTTTCATTTTGTTCATTCTGAAATAGTCTTATATAGTGTACTTAGGATCACATGCACACGGTCCAGAAGTTTCTGAGGCTGATTTTGATCGTGTGACTGATTCTCATTATGACTTCCTTGGATCATTCTTGGGAAGGTAAGCAACGTGGTACCTAATTTTTGTGTTTAGAAAAAATTACTTTTATTTTTTATTTTTCATTTGTTTTCATGCAGTAAAGAGATTGCAAAGGATGCAATTATCTACTCGTATCAAAGACATATCAATGGTTTTTCTGCAAACCTTGAAGAGGAAATGGCAGCTGAAATCGCAAGTGAGTTTATAGAAGCATGTATGAAATTTCATTCTCTATATATGTATATATATATCGTGCTAATGAGGTATATATTAACTGCCATGCAGAGCATCCAAAAGTTGTGTCGGTTTTTTTGAACCAAGGAAGACAGTTACACACAACCCATTCATGGGAATTTATGTTAATGGAAAAAGAGATCGGGGGTGTGATACACCCCAGTTCATTGTGGGAAAAGGCCAATTTTGGTGAAGACATAATTATTGGAAATCTTGACACAGGTAATTTCTTTTCCGGGCTTTGCTTTGTTCCTCATTACTAGTATTTGAAATATAATAAGTCTACCCCTACAATATTTTTCACAAACTGTTGGCAAGTTAATTGTTAATGTGAAAATCATTGACAATTTATCATCTTAAAAAAGTGTGAGAGAAGTTGTGTCAAACTCAAATTTTCAATCTATTAAGTCCCGGATTTGGTGGTATTGTAGGTGTATGGCCAAAATCAAAGAGCTTCAGCGGCACAGGTTATGGACCCATCCCATCAAAGTGGAAAGGAATCTGTCAAAATGATACAGTCCCTTGCAACAGGTCTGCTCTACTTAATGATTCAGTATCTTTGCCATATTGGCTTAGTACTGACTACTGATTGTTTGAAATTAATCCTACTCTGCTACTCAAGAAATTTTACTTGTATATGTTTTTTACATCACACAATTTCTCTTAAAATGGTTGAATGTTGTTTAAACTAAACAGCTTCTTTTTTTTTTTTTTTTTTAATTAAATCTTAACTTCGTTTCCAATGAATATATTTGAATGTTTCTTGTAAGTCAAATTGGTAAAACAGTAAATTGTCAAAGAAACCATTAGTTCAAATTCCATTATTTAACAAAACATGATCTTATACCATTATGCTGGCTACTTTGGCATAAATTCAGTTTCACTTTCTTACTGTCATATATATATATGTTGGGATTGCTGTAATCTTGTACTAGCACTAGCATCATTTGCTTAGAATTGTACATTCAAATGCACAACAATAAGCTCAAAGGTCCAATATTCATTCTCCAATGAAGTGCAAGCATTCCTAAGAACTTAAACCCTTTTTTTTCCTGGTTGATTTATGCAGGAAACTAATTGGAGCGAGATACTTCAACCAAGGCTATATTAATTTTACTGGGCCACTCAACTCTGCACTTAATAATGCACTTGACCATGAAGGCCATGGTTCTCACACACTATCAACTGCAGGAGGGAACTTTGTTCCTGGGGCAAGTGTACTTGGTGTGGGCAATGGAACTGCCAAAGGTGGTTCCCCAAAAGCCAGAGTTGCGGCCTACAAGGTCTGTTGGAAACCAATTAATGGGAGTGAATGCTTTGACAATGATATAATGGCAGCCTTTGATATGGCCATACATGATGGGGTTGATGTGCTTTCTATGTCACTTGGTGGCAATCCAACTGATTACTTTAATGATGGTATGTCAATCGGGGCATTCCATGCTGTTAAGAATGGTATTGTTGTAATAAGCTCAGCTGGAAATTCTGGACCAAAATCTGGAACTGTAACAAATGTTGCACCTTGGATGATAACTGTTGGAGCTAGCACCTTGGACAGAGAATTCGAATCTTTTGTTAAACTTCGAAATGGGAAGCAATTCAAGGTTTATCTTTCTATTCCTTCCCTCTTTTTATGCAAAAAATTTCTTAATTCTATCATTTGTTTTAAGACTTTATGTGCTCATTTTATACTAGGGCGCAAGCATGTCTAAACCTTTGCCAGCTGGGGATAAATTCTACCCACTTGTTAGTGCTGCACATGCTAAAGCTGCTAATGCATCTGCCAAAGACGCGTAAGAACAAATTTTTTGACAGATTTCCTCTTCGAAATTTCAATTAAAGGCCTCCTAATTGAAGCTTGTATATGTAGTGACTTAGTATTAATTGTTAGTGTAATTGTTATTATGTTTGTGCTATGCAGTATGCTCTGTAAACCAGGTACATTGGATCCGAAAAAGGCTAAGGGTAAAATTCTGGCCTGTTTGAGAGGGGAAACCGCAAGAGTAGACAAAGGTGAACAAGCAGCTCTTGCTGGGGCAGTTGGGATGATTCTTTGCAATGATAAGCTCGATGGTAATGAAGTTATTGCCGATCCTCACGTACTACCAGCAACACAGATTAACTATAAAGATGGTGTAGCAGTCTTTGCCTACATCAATTCTACCGTGTACTTTCTCTTTCTCTCTGTATATTTCTCTCTCCAACACGAAACACTTTTGTCAATTTACTTATTAGTTTTTTGAATTAACAGTGATCCATTGGGATATATTACGGCCCCGACAGCAAAAATTAACAAAAGGCCTGCCCCATTCATGGCCTCATTCTCGTCCGTAGGTCCTAGCCAAGTTACACCCGAGATTCTTAAGGTTTGGCTATGACTCTAATATTGTTTTCTGTGTTGGCTGAAGTAATCTTTTTCTTACATCACTACCAAGTAACCAATTATTTGCTTTTCTTAATTTTCAGCCGGATGTTACTGCTCCTGGAGTGAACATCATAGCTGCCTACACTGGAGAAGCAAGCCCTACAGAAGAAAATTTTGATAAGCGTAGAATTCCTTTTATCACCATGTCTGGCACATCTATGTCCTGCCCTCATGTTTCTGGAGTTGTTGGTCTTCTTAAGAAACTCCATCCTGACTGGAGCCCATCTGCCATAAAATCCGCACTCATGACAACCGGTAAGACCTTCAAATTTGATTCAGCTCATAATTATCTTAAACATCAGATATATATATATACCTTCTCTTTTACCGGAGGTGGTATTATGTGCGACTGCGAATCTCTCTTATGGGAATATGTCATTCATTGGTGGAGTTCATCCCTATGTGAGAGAGATGTTGCATACAACTATGAGTCTATGACACAGAATAACAAATTCTCTTACGTGCATTGTGAAAGAAATGATTGACTGTGCTTTTGTTACCAATTTTCTCTTTTGGTTTATCCACTTTTTAACTATAACTTGTACCTACTTTTTGGTGTGTGTGAATGTTTTCTACAGCTAGAAGAAGGGACAACACTGAGAGTCCAATCCTAGATGGATCTTTTAACAAGGCAACGCCATTCAGTTATGGCGCTGGCCACATACGACCAAACCGTGCCATGGATCCTGGTTTGGTCTATGACTTGACTGTCAATGATTACTTGGACTTTCTTTGCGCTTCTGGCTATAACCAAACTTTACTTGAACTCTTCACCGAGGCTCCTTATAAATGTCCCAAGTCAGCTAGTCTTTTGGACTTCAACTATCCATCCATAACAGTCACTAATCTATCTCGGTCAGTAAATGTGACTCGAAAGCTCAAGAATGTTGGCTCACCAGGCACCTATGTAGCTCGTGTCCGAGAACCCATTGGAATTTCGGTTCATGTTGAGCCTAAAATTTTGAAATTTGAGAGTATTGGAGAAGAGAAGAGTTTCAAGTTAACTGTGACCAAGAAAACTGCTGGAATGGGAACTGAAGACTATGTATTTGGAGGGATAGTTTGGTCAGATGGCAATCACTATGTAAGGAGTCCAATAGTAGTTGGTATGCCTCTTGGCCACTGATTAGCAAGATAGGCTAGTAATTAGTAATTAGGAGTCAACCTCTGGTTAGTAGCAGTAATAGATTCATTAGATTTGCTCTCTTCAATTGTTTTATTCTTGTTCTTGTGTCATTTTTTGGATTAGTAAATGTGATTTTTGACTAAGATCAAGAGAGAAAGCTGTGATTGAATCTCTTGGCATTGCTCACTTCTACATAATGACTTATAATAATAATATAATAACTAGTGTAAGAAAAAAAAAAGAATTAAATAGGTTGTGTACTCTTTTTCACACCTCTAAAAAGGGCATAGAATATTGGTTTAATAAAAACCTAATTCAATTAAAATTTTAAATTGTTTAAAAAAATGTTGTTAGTGAGTTGAATCATCATTAACAATTAATTCCACTAATGATTTGAGGCTGTAATTTTTGGGAACCAATTTTCATACAGTAGGTAGATTACCAATATTAGCCACTTAATCTCTCACACAACCACACACCAAACAATCTCTCTTTCTCTCTCTTATTATCATTTTTTCTCAATGAATGTATCATTTATAAAATTTTACTAATAATACTTAGTCGTTTATGTAGAAACAATTATTTTTTCAGTATTATTAGTCGTTTATGTAGAAACAATTATTTTTTCAAAATCAAATAACCGATTATATCCCAAAAATATTAAATGGACTAGATATTGCCTTAAAATTGCTAAACTTGTAAAGTTCATCTATTCCAAGGTAAAATGTTTTTCTATAAGACAAAAGTATTTTTAGAGAAAAATACTTGGTTTCTGGTGTTTGGTTGTATTCTTATATATTCTTTGGAAAACTTTTTAAGATGAATTTTTTTTTTTAATTTTCCTATATTTTTTACATGGACATTTTTTTTTTTTTGACGAAATTTATATAGACATTATTGATGGCTATTTTTGCCAAAGTCCTATAATCCCAATGCAAAGCAAAACCCAGTTCCCTTTGGGTTTGTTACACATATTTTGAAGCAAATTTTACTCTTTCATGTGTGGCCCAAGCTCATGCAATTTAAATGAGGATTTAAGGGAGTGTGGTATGGTGGATAAGATTGGGCTCATTTGTGTTTTTTCATGGATTCGAAGCATAGAATTTGCTAAGTGGGTTGGGGTCACTTGCAAAATCTAAGGACCCTGTATTGGCCACTTTCATGGATGGATCATCTTGTCTGGTTTGCCCTTGGGCTCATTTGTGTTTTTTCATGGGTCCGAAGCATAGAACTAACCATGAGATTTGATATTACTCAAATAATTGATAGGCACATTCAAATACATAGTCATGTAGCATGTGATGTGATACCTCTACCACTCACAAGTTGTGCAATTTTATATGCTCCTAGCACTACTCATCTTCTCATTCTTATCTCTCTTATGTCTTCCCTTATCTTGTTTTATTCTCTCAAGTGTTATCAATTACCAAATCCCAGTATTCCCACATCCAAAATTTCATCCTTACTGTCAATTCAAAATTATTTCTTTAGTTTTCAATCTTCTTTCTTCCTAATAATCTGATACTCTAGTCCTTTCTCTCTCTCTCTTCTTCTCTTTCTATGTTTTAGTCAGCTCCAAGAATGCCTGCAAAATTTCTCTTCGAAAATGAATGATTCAACTTCTATTCACAAAACTCTCATGCCAACATAATGTTTCTCTCCATTACTCTATTTCTTTATTCTCTTTGATCTCTCTCTCTCTCTCTCTCTCTCTCTCTCTCTCTCTCATCCCTAAACAAACAAATTAAATGGTGAGATCCAGTAATGGTGGAACTTTTGGTGTTGGACAAATGAGATTAAAGCTGGAGATTTTTAGCAAAATTATGTAAGGGAAGAAAACAAGAAAACTCGTGCTCGATTCCACAAACCGGACAGTTTGACCAGGGAGATTCGGGTTTTTATGTTTAAAAAACCTGATTGATGGCCGATTTTGGGTTAACCTAGTATGATCATTTAGTCCGGTCTAGATTTCAAAATCATGCATAAGAGAATGCCATCTACATATGGATGAATCCAATTGTTTATCAATATATATGAAACATGAAAAATAAAATTATCAATTTAAAGCAAATTACACAATTAAGTCCAATTAATTAATTTTCCAATTGATTAATTGCACAAATAAACACACACAAAAAATAGCAAATCCACAATACACACCCCTTAACACAATAAAGTTTTTACAAAGAGAAAAAAACCCTACAATGGGTAAAAACTCTTCAGGGCTTATAGCATTGAATCAATCTACTAGTAAAGATAGTTGCGATATATTATACTTAGAAACCCTCCAAGTTCTAAAGAGTAGATGCATTTGAGCTCCCCAATCTTGATAGCAACCAATTGCACCAATCATTCCTCTTCACCACTTTAAATTTGCAAGTTGAGACACAAACCACAAGTCTATGCTCTTCAGCACTTCAATGCCACTTAAAAATTTCTAGAGATTGCTCCTGTGGTTCCCAACGCCAAGCTTCAATCCAAGATCACACAAGGTATCTATAGTATATGGCTTGTGTCTCCTCTAAGGAAATGGGTAGCTCTCTTACTCTTAAATTTGAGAACTGGGTGTAATTTCATGGGCATAAAGAGATATATAAGAGGGTTAAGTGGATAGGAACTACAGAGAATGAAAATAACAACTTTCTCTTAGGTTATAAATTTCATTCGACTGGACTTCTTATGAGCTAACACTTTGTCCAACCAATTTTTAAAGCTGTCATTTTCGCCTAACATGCAATTTTTGCTCAACCAGAATTCTTCAAACAACGGCTCCAATTTTCAGAATATGATCCTCTACTCTCATGTGCAACAAAACTCGATAAAGAAAAATATAGTAAACAATTGCAAATACAATGAAATTTGACAATGAATATGTCAACACTCAAAGTTCCTAACAATCCTCCTCTTTGGCAATTTCATGACAAAAATATGTATACAGACTTAAGATCTAGACATGAGTTAAGAACACATGATACAACTCAGTCACACTTAATCTATAGCCGAAAAAGAAAGCATGAATTTTTCGGTATCAAATGCATGGAAAATAGATAGATACATAAACTCAAGTACCAAATGATCAAGTAATCAACAAAAATATATCAATTTAACTTATAACTTGATCAAACAAGAAATAACAATGATCATCAAAGACATTTTATTATTTTCTTGATTTAGCCAAGAGTGGATCATTGTCTCAAATTTACATTTGATCTATTTATGTATGCCATTTAGTAATTTATTGTCTTCATTAGCTGCAAATGAATTAGCATAGCTTGTCATTTAAAATTCTACACTTACTTTTGGTTAACTTGGTCATCATCAAATTACATTTAGATTATTGTAGGTGCCTTTTTGTGCTTTTGGGCTAAGGTTTCTACAGTGGGTGGGGGAGTTGGGCCTGGCTCTCTCCACAGAATTCCCCTAAAACCAGTCTGTGCACAAGACAAACACTCCAAAGCAAGATGTGTGTGTGTGTGTGTAGAGAGAGAGAGAGAGCAACAGAATGATTGTTATTGCAAATATTCTGTTAGCAATTATGCATTGTTAGAATGGTAGAAATAATGATGCAAATAAAGGAGGAATCTCTGTAAGATGTAAGCTAAAAAGAGCCCAAACTCCAACTTACACAACCTTATCACCCTAGGAGGCTATAAAGTTGTATCATTTGGAGGATAGGTCAGAATATCTACCTTTTCAAATGAGATTAAAAAGAGTTTGGTTTTGTAACGTGGGGGAGGGCGAAGATTGCCAAGTGATGCATGTCGTAATCACTCTCTTCTTTCTCTTAAGTTTCACCTTGTGTTTCCCTTTTCTCTTTTCTTTCACTTTCAATTCCCTATTTAGATTGCCTAGGTTACTGTGTTATTTTTCCTATAGGTACCGTTCCTATTTATATTCGAAATCAAGTCTATGTATTTTCCCATTTTTACCCTTGTTCCTCACCAACCACTCTTGTCTGTTGTAGACACTCACCACGCTAGGAGAGTGCCCACTACCTTCTGGCCGCATGTGAATTCGTTCAATCCCACCAATTCCTGACCACTGGTAGGGGTTTTCTCTCTCTTCCACTACTTACACTCCACGACAAGTTCCTTCTTATTTTAGGTAAAACCCAATCTGCTGTGAATACCTCTCTCCTTCTTTCTTCCTAAATGGAAAAACCCCATAAATTGCTTCTTGTGTTCTCCCTATGGCATGCATTAGATGGTCTTAACTAACTTATTACCCATTTTGGTAAAGATGTTTTTCCAGCAAAGTATCTCTCAAAAGAGGTTCAGGAAGGATACCAAAACTAGACTCTTTTCCCCCCTCCACCAAACCATATCGTATGTAATCTCTCTGGCCACGGGTCCCACCTTCCTTGCATTGGCTGGGTTATAGGTTGGTGATACTCTGGACACTCTTGTCTGGTCTTGTTTCGTTGCTTTCTATCCTTATGGGATCTATAGTTTATCTGTGTCCCTTGCATAAGAGCAACGTGGGCTTCTTGGGCTTGCCACATTTTATCCTGCTAGGCTGAGCCCATTAACTCTTTATGCCCTTTCCTTACTTCTTATTGGTTTCTACTAGGTGACCCTTCTGGGCCTTATCTTATTCTTTCATTCTTAGGCCTTTTCAAGACCCATTCTTACTCTTCAAGGAGGGACATTCTACCGTGGCTGACTCCTATGCACTACCCTTACCTTAAAGAGGGCCAATGGGCTCGCTGTGGGCTTTATTCTTTATTTTCCAAGTTGTTTTCCCTTTTTGGGCCATTGCTTGGGCCATATTTGCTTACTTTTCAGGCTTTTGGGGTGTGGCCCAATTGCCTTTCTTTGTTCATTTAACCATTCATTCTTTGGGCTAGTTTGTGCACATATATAAGCAGAAAAATCCAGAAAATAAAATGAAAAAAGAGTGAAGCAAAACCTTCTTGCAAAGCCAGGAGTTGAAAGCGGCAAGAAAACTTTCGGTGTCGTGGTTGAAAACAACGGAGAGACAATTTTGGGCGTTTTCCAACAAGACAAAGGCCAATCTCGTCGGAACTGATGATGACCGGCGATGCTAGGCAGCGGTTGTCAAGGTTTGGAGTTGAGAGAGGAAGATGGAGGTGCTGGTGACTGATGGAGGTGCTGGTGCTGGTGCGAGAGAAACAGAGAGAGAGTGAGAGAGAAAGATGAAGTTTTTTGTTTTGGAAAAGAAGAAAAGGAAGAATGGCGGGATAGTGAAAATTTAGAGGGTATTTGTGACTTTTTATTTTAAGTAACCCGAGTTGTAATTTTTTAATCCATGTGTCAATTTTGTAATGGTCTTAGAAACACCACGTGTGCTGAGTTGGAGTTTCAAAAATACTATATACTTTCTCCAACTTATATGCTCCACTCTATACTCAACCAAACAAATCAAGCCACATGAACATTACTTATTAAGCACAAACGGAAGGGTTAAACGAAGTCAATCTCCCAACTACCCAAAAAAAAAAAAATCATAGCACCACCATCAAAATATACAGCCACCACTGGATTTATCCTCGTCAACCACCAACTCCTACTTTGGTACACCCAAAAAAAATCACAGGGTCACCACCCACGGTAGTGCATAGCAAAATTCTCTGCCCCTACAACATTTTAACACCAACGCCATTGTCGGAGAAGATAGATGGGTGCGGCTCCCGTCCAGTTATAATTTCTCCATTCTCTCATGAAAGACGAGTGGCAAGCAACAAATACTAAGGTAGGAAAAATCAAACATCAAATAATACTTTTTTTCAAAGAATAAAGGTATTTGGTGGCCAAGCCTTATACTCCTCCACTTGAGCACCAGATATAACAAAAGATCTCAGAATAATGGATATTCATATCAGGAAATTCATTCAGATGCTCCTGAAATTCCTGCTTCACTATATTAATCAATGTTGTAATAATGTAAGTCTACTGCAGCAAATATTTTCTAGAATAACTGTATTCTTATTGCCCAAACAATCAAAAAGCCGAGATCCTTTCATATTTCTTATGTGTTTGTCATTAGTTTATTTAGCTTATTTCTAATTGCTTTTTGTTGAAATTGTTCAAATGTGAGAAAAAATGAAGTTTGAGAAAATTGAACTGAACATAAAAGCCAAAAGTAATCCAAAAAGCTTATTGCAATTGTAATATGCATTGTATAGTTGAAATCGACCAATGCTAAGGTTGTTTTAATCTTTATACTCAAAAGTTAATCTACCCTGGCAGTCCAATATCAGAGAAGAAAATGGTACACTATTTCATTCAGTTGGTAGATCAGACCAAGGGCTTAATTTTAGTTCAAGAGCGCCAACAATGCAGTAGATGTTAAACTGCAAGTTTCATTTTTTACGATCCATTTGTTTGGTTAATTAGGTGATCTTGACTAATGATCAAGTTTATTGTTATATGAATTTTCCTATACATATTTGTGAAAGATGTTCTAGATATACTAGTGGAATGTAGAAGCATATATTTCATTGCTCCCAAGGTTATCATAGAACATAATTTGGGGAGGCAGGCTTCTGCAAGTGGACAAGTTTATAGTTAAATTCAAAAAAATGAGTCATATGTGTGAGAAGAGCATTAGATTCATAAGTGTGAGAAGAGCATTAGATGGTATGCGATGAATATTGATATTCTTGAACAAATAAGATTGAAACTAATTGCATAACTTTCTTTCTTTCTTGTTGAAAATGATAAAACAAAAACCATTTTATGACAATCTAACAGTCTAAATGATTGACCGCAAGACAAAACCCTTACTTTGTGAACATTCATAAGAACACCCTTAACAAATCATTTTTTAGAAAATGCAGCACTAGTGAGGTCCAGTGCTGAATGTGAGCTCTCTGGCTTTCATGATTTCCTCTGCAAATTCTAGTGAGTTGAGGATGTTAGTGAAGAGTGAAGACAGTAAAATATTCTTTACAATACTAGTTGCAAATCAGCACAATGCACAGGAAAATGGAAATAATTTGTAGTGGAGTATAATATGTATTTGGTAGGTTAAACATATTTGCTATTTGAAAGTGTTCCTAGTTTGCATTATTTTTTATAAAACAACATAATGTTTTTTGTTTTTAGAAATAATTGAATAAAAAGTTTTAGACTACATAATCATATGGCTGGCAACATTACTTTACATTTTTGAATAAGTTGTTGAGTTATTTTGTGAACGCCTTACCTAATTCAAACTTAATCAGTTGATTAATTTGAACATCTCAAAGTCAATGGGGGAACACATTGCATGTTACATGTAGATGTTTAGTTCTTTGCCAATTGCTTTGACTCCTATTGTACAATTGTTTTTTTTCCTTTTCAGCCTTAAGACACAATTTATTTTATGAACAAATTAAAGATCATATGTGCATTGTCAGACCGTGAGTTGTGTCATTCCACATCAAAATCAATTGGTGATGAGGAAGACACACTCAAATCTTTTATAACATTCGACATCACGCCATGCAGGCCTGTTTTTAAAGTGGTTGTACGGAGTCAAATTGTGGTCCCCCCAACAATCCCTCCCATGACATTCCCTTGACTCGAACCCATGACCTTGGCTTTGATACCATTTGTCAAACCGTGAGTTATGTCATTCCACCTCAAAACCAATTGATAATGAAGAAGATACACTCAAATCTTTTATGGCATTCGACATCACGCCACACAAGCCTGTTTTTAGAGTGGTTGTAGGGAGTCAAATTGTGGTCCCCCAACATGCATCATGCAACCATAGAGTTCATTTTCTATTTACTACCAATCAATGGCTACAAATCAATTGTTTTTCCTTTCCTATCCTCTGAATACACAACTTATTTTATAAAAGTCAATTGTTTTTCCTTTCCTACCATGAATAAACAACTTATTTCATAAGTAAATTAATTAAAGATCATACATGTGTGCAACCATAGAGTTTATTTTCTAAATAGTACCAATTAATGGCTGTCATAGATTTTATTAAAATTGATTAACAAACTAAGACAAATCAATTACATAAGCACAATCATCACCATGCATCCTTGGTGTGATGTTCGCTCCACAAGTACAAAGTTCTTGTAGGATGGAGAATGTGCTAGGGCCAAAATTCAAGTCCCAAAAAGGAGCTTCACACACATATACACTTAAAAGATGAAGCTAGAGTAGAATTTCTATCTTGTATAAAAAAAAATTAAATTAAATTAAATAAGCACAATACACACACTCATGCAGGCATAAAAATCTACACATTTCCGTTGTGATTTGTCTTTATTTTAAGGTTGTTTTTAAACTATTTCTCAACCCTAGAAAAAAAAAAAAAAAAAAAAAAGGATAGAGAGGTTGTTTTCAAACTCATCAATCATCATCCTTAAACACAACTTTATTAGTATCACTTGGGGAGGGTTGAAATTGAGTTGGAAGGAAACAATAAAAATTCAACACATATTTTATAACTTTAGGAAAAAACAACCTGAGAAAAGAAAAGACAAAAAAAAAATTATAAATAAAATAAAATAAAATGCATCCCTTATGTTTGTTCTGTTGCCATACTTTGGTTCTCTAAGTTATATTGTTGTCATTTTTAGCTATTAAATTCACATTGGTGATCACCATTGGTCAAGTTTATAGTTCAAATTAAAAAAATATGTGTCATAAGTGTGAGAAGAGCATTAGATGGTATGTGATGAATAGTGATATTCTTGAACAAATAAGATTGAAACTAATTGTATAACTTTCTTTCTTTCTTGTTGAAAAGAATAAAACAAAAATCATTTTATGACTATCCAACAGTCTAAATGATTGACCGCAAGACAAAACTCGTACTTTATGAACATTCATATGAACAATCATAAGAACACCCTTCACAAATCATTTTTTAGAAAATGTAGCACTAGTGAGGTCCAGTGCTGAATGCGACCTCTCTGGCTTTCATGATTTCCTCTGCAAATTCTAGTGAGTTGTAGTGGCGGCTCCAGAAAGTTTTTTTAGGATGATCATTAAAAACACTTAATTTTAAAAAATTTATTAATAATAAAACTTGAATATATTAACATCACAAAATAAAAACATATTCCAATACATAAGGTTTTAAAATTTTCTTTCACAAGTTTTCATATTTTAAAATTGTTGTGTGATATGATAGTTTTTCACTATTAATATTATCAACTACATCTTTTTCAATATACGCAACCAAGCAATTATTAAACTACTGATCTCCTATTCAATTACTAACATATTGCCTAAAAAAGTACAAATATAAACAAAATACATTATCTTTTTTGAAAAAATATATCACATAAATCCAACAAATTTGGCTAAAAACTAAAACAAATACTAACAGACTAGCTATTTGAAAAGTGTGCATTTTTTTATATAAAAAAAATAGCAATTTTAAAAATGCCAGTTGAAACATAATTTAAAAATCACAATTAAACGTTTGATTTGAGATTTAAGTCTAATATGTTTGTTTGAGCAATTTTTGAGAAGTGTTATGTCCATAGCATTTTTGCAATACTTTCACAACAAAACCTAGGTTGTAAGTTTTTACTGGTTTTAATTTAAACTTACTACTGAAATTATTTTCTATTTATCCGTAATAACTTGTTATTTAGGATTTGTTACGAAAATATTGCGAAAATGTTGTAAATATTGCATTTCATACAATTTTTTTTTCAACATTCAACAGACTAAAATTTTGGAGATGATGAATTTTATTTTGGCGTAAATGCACTTTTAGTCCCTACATTTTGACTTTTTTTCATTTTAGTCCCTACATTTTATTTTTACCACTTTTAGTCCTTAAACCAATTAACGCGGGACATTTAAGTCCTTGAAGCATCATTTCGTCACCAAACTAACGGAAAACTTAACGTGGCTGACGGATCAATTAAAAAAATCATTATTATTTTACACGTCAGCGCCAGATCAGCCCTGTTTGCTGATTTAATTAAAATTATTTAAAAAAAACAAAAATTAAAAATTATCCTTTTAATTCTTTTTCTTTTTCGTTAACCTTAATTCTTTTTCTTTTTCTTTTAACCTCATCAGCGATCAGACCCAAACTCTAAATTCTCTCTATCTCTATTTCTCCCTTTCTCTCTTCACCCTCGACGGAATCTCTCTCTCTTTCTTCACCCTCAACGAAATCTTTCTCAGACCCAAACTCTCTCAAAATCTCATCTCTGCCGATCTGCCAAACTCCGATCTGACCCAAACTCTCTCAAATCTCAGTGACGAGGTCGCCGCCGTCGAACTCGTTCATCCGTCGATCTACCAAACTCTGATCTGACCCAAACTCTCTCTAATCTCAGTGATGAGGTCGCCTTTTCCGGTGAAGAAGAGCACCGTCGCCCGTGATATCTACAGCTCAAGCTACTGCTAGTTTACCTCATTATCCATGCTTAGCTTCTACTTATTAATGTCCTTTGATGCTCAGAATTTTTGGGATTTTTGTTGAGACTGGGTTTATGATATATGAGTTGTACCTGTCCTGTATGTAGTTACTATGTTTGCTTGATTCTTGTTTATATGCCTTTTGTAGTTATTTTTGCTTCTCTCTCTTTTCTGTGTTTAATGGAAAGGGGGAAAAGTAGAAAATTTATATTTATTGAAAATGGGAAATGACATTTAAGATTCGGTGTGGTGGTAACTTGTTTTTTGTGGCTTGTTTTTTGGATCGGTGGTTGGGTCCGCTGATGATTTTGGTTTGGGCTGTGA
This sequence comes from Notholithocarpus densiflorus, assembly GCA_030021035.2. Taxonomy (NCBI): domain Eukaryota; kingdom Viridiplantae; phylum Streptophyta; class Magnoliopsida; order Fagales; family Fagaceae; genus Notholithocarpus; species Notholithocarpus densiflorus. The sequence continues at coordinate 697,170 of JARYZH020000054.1, read as the reverse complement.
TCTGGGTCTGTGTTTGATCTCTATTAGTGATCTAGATCTGTGTTTGTGTTTAATCTCTGTTCTTTTTTCTTTTTTTCGTTTGTGTTGTTGTGATTTGGGTCTGTGTTTGATCTCTATTTGTGATCTGGGTCTATGTTTGTGTTTGATCTCCGTTTCTTTTTTTTCATTTATGTTGTTGTGATTTGGGTTTGAGATCTTCGTTGCTGGGTTTAAGTTCTTGTTGCTGGGTTTGATTGGGAAGAACACGAAGAACGAGTTGTAACGTTCTTATGAAAATTAATAATGATAAGTAAATTTTTTTTTAATTAAATTAGATTTAAGGGTTTTTTTTAATTTAATTTCTTTTTTATATAAATTTTCTGACGTGGCTTTGTTTAAAAATTTTAAATGCTGACGTGTCATTTAAAAATGCCAAATAATTATTTTTAATAATATTTTAATGGTCATGTCAGCGCCACATCAGCTTTCCCGTTAGTTTGGTGACGAAATGGTGCTTCAAGGACTTAAATATCTCGCGTTAATTGGTTTAGGGACTAAAAGTGGTAAAAATAAAATGTAAGGACTGAAATGGAAAAAAGTCAAAATGTAGAGACTAAAAGTGCATTTACGCCTTTTATTTTTAATGGGCTCAATTGTTATTAAAGGTGTTCAAGTGTTTTTTTTAGGGTGGTCAAGTTTTTTTTTTTTTTTTTAGAGTGGTCAAAAGACCCAAATTAATTTAAAACTCAAAAAAATTTAAGTTATATTAAAAAAAAAAATTAGGGTGGTCCTGTGACCACCCTAATTAACACTTGGCGCCGCCAGTGGTGAGTTGAGGATGTTAGTGAAGATTGAAGACTGAAGACTGTACAACGTTCTTTACAATACTAGTTGCAAATCAGCACAATGCATAGGAAAATGGAAATAATTTGTAATGGAGTATAATATGTATTTGGTAGGTTAAACATATTTGCTATTTGAAAGCGTTCGTAGTTTGCATTATTTTTTATAAAATAACATAATGTATTTTTTTTTTAGAAATAATTGAACAAAAAGTTTTAGACTGCATAATCATATGGTTGGCAACATTACTTTACATTTTTGAATAAGTTGTTGAGTTATTTGTGAACGTTTTACCTAATTCAAACATACTCTGTTGATTAATTTGAACATCTCAAAGTCAATGGGGGAACACATTGCATGTTACATGTAGACATGTAGTTCTTCGCCAACAGCTTTGACTCCTATTGTATGTTGTATATATGGGTATATACAAGGATAGGTTGTAATAATGTTGTTTGAGTTTTGAAAATATTGTTTCATAAAGTTGTTAAAGTGAAAATTCAAGTTTTGGAATTTTCTAAGTGAAATTTGAAGTTAAGCATTTTCGATCGGTCGAAGCTTTGGCTCGATCAATCAAAATGTTAAAGAAAAAATCCTGGAGTTTTTGGATGGTTCGATTGCTATTCGATTCCTGTTCGATCAATCGAAAAGAGCATTCGATTGATCAAAAAAACCTTTCGATCGATCGAAACTCGAAAACTGAATTTTTTGCAGAATTTTTCTGGTGACTGTTCGGAAAGGTTGAAGAGGTTTCAAGTCTTGTGAACGGTTTTATGAAACATTTTAACTCTCTATACGTGCCTTTTGATGAAATATAACCCTATGGGTATAAATAGAGGCTTATGTTCACTTGAAATCCTGTGATTATTCTCAGAATTGCTATCTGTAGAACCCAACATCTTAGTTGTATCTTGAGGACAAATTTGCGATAACCCTTTAGCAACAATAGTGTAGGGGGCAAATATTGTCTAAGGAAAACAATATTGTGCCTCCAAGTTATCTATTTTCTATTGTCTTTTGTGTTAACCTTGTTCTTCCATTATTACTTTATATAATATCCCTAACATTGTACAATTGTTTTTCCTTTTCTGCCTTGATACACAACTAATTTTATGAACAAATTAAAGATCATTTGTGCATTGTCAGACCGTGAGCCTATTTTTAGAGTGGTTTTAGGAAGTCAAATTGTGGACAATCCCTCCCTCACAATGACACTCCATTGACTCGAACCCATGACCTTAGCTCTAATACTATTTGTCAGACCGTGAGCTGTGTCATTCCACCTCAAAACCAATTGGTGATGAGAAAGACATATTCAAATCTTTTATGACATTCAACATCACGCCACACAGGCTTTTTTTAGAGTGGTTGTAGGAAGTCAAATTGTGGTCTCTCAACATGCATCATGCAACCATAGAGTTCATTTTCTATTCACTACCAATCAATGCCTATGAATCAATTGTTTTTCCTTTCCTATCCTCTGAATACACAACTTATTTTATAAAAGTCAATTGTTTTTCCTTTCCTACCATGAATAAACAACTTATTTCATAAGTAAATTAATTAATGATCATACATGTGTGCAACCATAGAGTTTATTTTGTAAATAGTACCAATTAATGGCTGTCATAGATTTTATTAAAAGACAAATCAATTATATAAGCACAATTACCACCGCGCACCCTTGACTTGATGTTCACTCCACAAGTACAAAGTTTTTATAGAATGGAGGAGGGGCAAGGGGCAAAGTTCAAATATCCAAAAGGGAGCTTTACACACATATACATTTAGAAGATTAGACTAAAGTAGAATTTCTATCTTATATAAAAAAAATTTAAATAAATTAAATAAGCACAATTCACACACTCATGCAGGCGTAAAAATCCACATGTTTCCGTTGTGATTTGTCTTTATTTTAAGGTTATTTTTAAACTATTTCTCAACCAAAAAAAAAAAAAAAAAAAGAGGTTGTTTTCAAACTCATCAATCATGCATCCTTAAACACAACTTTATTAGTATCACCTGGGGAGGGTTGAAATTGAGTTGGAAGGAAACAATAAAAAGTCAACACATATTTTATAACTTTAGAAAAAACCAACTTGAGAAAAGAAAAGACAAAAAATAAAAATAAAATAAAATAAAAAATTGCATCCCTTATGTTTGTTCTGTTGTCATATTTTGGTTCTTTAAGTTATATTGTTGTCATTTTAAGCCATTAAATTCACATTGGTGATCACCGTTGGTCCTTCGTCTTAATTCACCGTTAACTATTAAAAAATAAATCAAGAAGAGAACCGATTGGAACTCCTTCAATAAACCAATTCCACGCTGGATGTCTTGGCATATATAAGTTGGAGTGAGGTTTCCAAACTATTTCAGATTGAATCTCAAAGAAAATAGTTGATTGCTTAAGGGTAATGCTTGAAAATAGACCTCTAGTTTTAGTACTCAAGGAATGGAAGGGGACAAAATTCAACTAATCATAGGACACATTCACCCATTACACATGGGCTGGCCCAAATGGTGATCAAGGCAGTCAAGGTAATAACCAACATTCAGGCTTGAACACAATTAGAAAGACTGAATGTGCAGTTGGGTCATTAAAGATTACCTAATTAGAAAGCCTGCTCATAATTGGGCTCTACGCTACAAGGTCCAATCTGACATAGATGGCCTAAGGGTTAAAACCTGTTTATAAATGGTAGAATAACCCAAGTCCAACACATCCACGATGGATTGGACATATTTGGGATGTGAATCCCTTGGAAATCGTTGTTGCTTAGGTCCATGTAACTTAGATTTTTTTTTTTTTTTTGGATAGCAGTAACTTAGATATTTTAATTTAAGCAAAGAAGAGGCTTTTGTAGCCATACTTTTGGTTAAGTAATGTGTTTGAAACTTTGAGTTTAGTAAGAGAGTGTAATTAAGTGTGTGTGTGTGTTTAACAGTTTGTTTGTTTCTTTAAAAAAAAAAAAAATTAAGCAAAGGAGATAAACCACCCAAAGGAATTACTGCATATTGAATTTTGGTTCTTCTACTCTTTTTTATTTTTTTTATTTTTTTTGAATTTTGTTTTGTAATTTTAAAAGAGTAATTCTTAGATACTTTCAGAGTACAGAAAATGATTCTCCATCCTCTCATATTCATAGTGGGATTCACTTATTAAATTCATGGTAGAGTTCACCACAAATGTGAGAGGATGAAGCACAATTTTTCCGTACTCCGGAAGTACCTAAGAATTTTTCATTTTGTAAAGTCAAATCTCTTATATCATCATTCTCAAAAAAAAAACAAAAAAAAACAAAACAAAACAAAAAACTCTTATATCATTCTATCTTTCACTTGAATAGAAAATATTAATGTCATTAGTATCATTACTTCCCAAAAAGGGCCAAATTGACTTAATTTGCTCATAAAATTTCCTTAAGAATCCGAGGGAACATGTTAAACAAGCACATATTACATGAATCTTCCTATTAATCACTAATTGTCATTGATTTCTTTGTGCAACATATAGTAATGTTATTAATATTCATATTTTTTAAAGCATTTGACATGGAAATTTTTTTAAAGTGTTTGGCATGGAAAATGTTAAATAAAGAAAGATATCAATTGATAGTTTAAAAATGTCACCAATGTTTGAAAAAAAAATGCTAATCAATTAGCATTGAATTCGACAACTAACAAGATTGTATCTAATGCATACATTATGCATATTTAAGACATTTTCAAATAATTAATACTATTTAAAGATATTATTACTTGTATTTTAATTTCAATTTAAAAATGAATAAATAAACCGATGTCAATGGATAAAAAACTGAGTTTATTAATTCACTTTTTTTATAGAGATTTTTTTTTTGATAACATAGAGAATTTCAATCTATGGCAAACGCTTCTGCTGATAACTCTTCATCATTAGACCAAAACATCAATCATTTAAGTCATTTAATCAATATTGATTATTCTTTAATGAATAGTAGATGATTTTCCTTCATGTTATTTTGGTCCTCTGTTGTGTTGCACTGTCAAAGCAGACTTCTTTGCAGGGGGGTAGGATTTTAAGAGTGAGGTTTGCTTATTCGGATAGGATATGGTTTATTATGGATTGGAGAGGCAGAAAGATAGCTGAAACTACTTTTTGAAAAAAACAAAAACAAAAAGGAATCAACTTTTCATCCATCATCTTTTTTATATAAAGTAGATGTAATTGCTCTTGTGAGGTCTAGCAAACAAGATTTTTAATCCATACATCTATTTTTAAAATTTAAAAAAAAAAAAAAAAAAACTGAAAAGATTAGGTTTTTAGTTTAAAATGGTTTATATGCAAAATCATGTTTTAACATTAAATTAATTAATTAAAAGAAGAAGAAGAAGAAGAAAGGTCCGGCCGTTTGGGTCAAATCTGGCTATCTGCATGTAAAAATTTGGAGCAGAAATTGAGTATAAGCAATAATTGGGTTTCAAGGTCCAGGCATCCGCAAATAAAGATTTTGGGTCGGGTTTAGGTATATTGGATCCAAACCCAGCCCATAGCCATCCCTAATTAGACCTTAAACAAAGTTAAAAGGCTAATTGGTTCAAGGTTAAGGAACTATGGTTTAGAAGGGACTAGGGGGTGTTAAAAAGTTAAAAATAAAAGACTCATTTGATAAGATTCTCAAAAAAAAAAGGGAAAAAAAAAAAGAGGACTCATTTGATAAATAATCTTGTCCAATTGAATAAAGTTTGATATATCTCATTATCATTGCTTGAATCGATCAATACAAGATTGCAAATGACAAAACGAGAAAAAGGTCACTACCAAATTTAAAAATGTGGTCAATAAGCAAAGGCTTAAAGGCTAACCTCATCACCCCATCAACTTGGAACCAAACCACATCCACATATACTTCTACAGTTCCTCCTTCACATATTATTATGGTTTCCTTATAACGGTCGAATTCACATATCAAACAGTGCTTGCTAGAGCTATTTGCTATGCTAGCAAACACAAACACCAACACCAACACCATGTTTTCTCCACCTACGACTACGAGGTTTCTACAACTCAACTCTCCATTCTCCTCCTTCTTACTACCTTCAAACCAAAGGGTTCTCTATCATGGCCACAGCGGTCGCCGCCTTGGTCGGCTTCAGACATGTAGACAGTCCATGTTTCTCAATACAAAACCTGTCCTTAAAGATGGCACTCTTAGTATCAAAGGTAAGGAAGCATTGACGGGTGTGCCTGACAATGTGGTTATCACGCCATTGACGGATTCATCAGCATTTGTTGGTGCCACTTCCACTGGTGATGCTAGTTCCCGACTTGTTTTCAAGCTTGGAGTCATCGAGTAAGCATGTTCTTTATTTCCTTTTATTTTTATTTTTATTTGTAGCTTTTTAACTTTACAATCGGATTGTTTTACTTTATCTAATTTTCACCCATTTGGAAAATATAATGTTGTATTCTAGTATGTGCTTATTATTTTTTCAATCAAATCAAAGTGAGACATTATTTTCGTTTTAAACATCGAAGTTAGTTGTGGATTGCAGTTATCTTGACCCGTTAAGTAGTTTTGTTGGTTGGTTAATTGGTCACATTTTATTCATGAAATGGGTTGGATTGGTATTAGTTTGGATACAGCAAAATAATTCTACTCTTATAGTCGAATAAGTGACCTGGGTTTGAATCCCATCTACATCAAAAAATGCCATAGATTTCAATCCTATTGTATCACTCAAAATAAAAAGATAGAAGTTAGTTTTATTTATTTTTCACTAAGTGTTCCATCTTTCACATCTGTTGATAATTGTGGTTACCAAAACACAGCTTTATGGCATACAATTGTATAATTAGTCTTTTGATGCTCTTAGTGTATTCTTAGTTTTGAAATTGGTCTTTAATTTGTGTCTCAAGCTTTAAACTTTAACCGGTTCATTTCTTAATCCTCTGTTTAATCAGTAATGATATTAGCAAGGGTTCACTAAATATTATACTGTGTTTGCCCACGGAAATGTCTTTTATCTCACATTCAATCATGTCCGTTGAAGATCCAATTAGAATTAATTTCTAATGATATTTTCTTGATGCAGGGATGTGAGGTTATTGTGCATATTTAGATTTAAAATATGGTGGATGATACCTCGAGTGGGGAATTCAGGCAGTGACATTCCTATTGAAACTCAGATGTTGCTCCTGGAAGCAAGGGAAGGACCAGAAATTTATGCAAAAAATAAAGCAACTTCTTATATCATTTTCTTGCCTGTGCTAGATGGTGAATTTAGAAGTAGCTTGCAGGGGAATTCATCAAATGAGCTCCAGTTCTGTGTTGAAAGTGGTAACATTTCAAAGTTCTGCTTATCCCATTTTTTTTTTAATTTTTATAACATTTGTTATTGATATGAAGCATAATGGAAATCTGGTGTAAAATTTTTCTTGCCGTCCAGCACTTGTTGTGCCATATAATGTTAAATTAACTTACTGAGAAAATTTATTAGAGAAGTTGATGCTACTGGATAAGTCTGACTTATCATTCGCACTAATCTCACTATGTATAATGTACCAAAAAACCAATAGATTATGTTATAGGACCATCTAATTCAGCTGAGCTAGGTTAAGGCTTTGCACTCATTTGGGTTTGAATAAAAACAGTATGCAGCCACGGGTATATTATGTCTGAAGGTTGATAAGGATGAACATTTTGTCCCTTCTAAGAGGAGACAAAAGAAAAAAAGAAAACCAATTTGTTCCTACTCACCAATTGTCTTCTCAAGTTTCTCATATTCTATTATTCTAATGATTAGAACGTCCTATGTATTTTGACAGGTGACCCGGAAATAGTTACATCAGAATCCCTAAAAGCAGTTTTTGTGAATTATGGAAACCATCCATTTGATTTGATCAAGGAATCTATGAAGTAGGTTAGCTCTCCAAGAAAGCTTTAGGTTTTAAGTTAAGTAAATTTCTGAAATTACTTAGGATTATGGCACTTATAATGTTAGCTTTGTAGCATGGCAGCTCCTGACTTTTGTGAATTCAAGCAGCAGACAGAGGACATAAACCATATGAGATTGTGAAATCTAAGTTTGCATATTGTCGTCAGTAGCTGGTAATCTATTTATCATCACTTTTCTCATATGAACTTCAAACCATATGCAGGATTTTGGAGCAGCAGTTTGGAACTTTTTCACTTAGGGAAACCAAACAGGCAAGTCAGCCAACCAATTTTGTGTAGCAGACCAAGTAAATTTAGTCAACTTGTGCTTGCAAGAAACAAAAGAAGAAAAGTAGAGACCTCTATAACTTTTTTTTCTTTGGTATGATTTTATGATGCAGTTGCCTGGAATGTTAGACTGGTTTGGTTGGTGTACCTGGGACGCCTTCTACTATGAAGTTCATCCTCAAGGAATCAGAGATGGCCTTAAAAGGTTAGTTCAGTTTCTCATACATTATCTCTTTATATTCAGGGATTTACAATGATATGCAAAACAAAGCTCTTTATTACAAGTTCTTTCATTATGTATGCCAGGATTGTTCACTTACATAGTCAGGGATGTTAACCAAGACTTGACATATGCCTATTGGTGAGGAATTGAGTTATGGTGAAATAATACTTGATTATCCCAGGGGTGGAATTGAGTTATGATGAAAAATTTTGAGGGGGATGAAATTGAACTCTAAGTAACTTAATCACCATTTTTGGAGATACTGTGTAGGATTTAAATATTCCCATCTATGTAAGGTTGAATGGAAAAATCAAGTAAAATAAGCATTTTGGATGGTTTTGCGCCCTACAAAAGGAAACTACTGATATGATATCATAAGGATGTTGCTCCTAATGTATTCACATATCTCTTAAGTGAGATGTGTCTATTATATATCATCTTTGTTTGCCACACAAATATAAGGGGGAACTGATGATATCTGATTCTCACATTGGCATTGCAGTCCATGATTCACTTATTTCTCCATATATCAAAAGTTGCTTCTATCAGCTTGCACAGAAGCTTGTTTTGCCCTTAAGAAGTACTTTGTTGGATTAGCTGTTTCATGTTTTCTTTTTTCTTTTCCACTTACCTCTGTGGGTTGCTTGGAAACTATTTTTATTTAATTTTATCTCTATATCTCCCAGTTTATCCCAGGGTGGCACTCCAGCAAAGTTTTTGATAATAGATGATGGCTGGCAAGATACAATTAATGAATTCCAAAAAGAAGGGGAGCCATTTGTTGAAGGGTCACAGTAAGTTTACTCATTATTCTCTTGTGCATGACAGAGTGCATATTTACCTTCTGTATTGCTTGAAATTGCAGGTATGGTGGCAGATTACTCAGCATTGAAGAAAATAATAAGTTTCGGAGAACAGAAAATGAGCCTCAAAGTGAGGCACAGGCACCAAGTGGTCTAAAGGATTTTGTTACAGATATTAAGAGAACTTTTGGCCTTAAGTAAGGTTCCAAGACTGACTTTTTCCCCCCTTTTTAATTATGATGGAAATCTTCAATAAGTAAGATTGTAGCATAAGGTTGTTGAAGAGTAGCTCATCCTCAACTCCATCTACAAATACCAGGTGTAAAACTACCAGTGTGGTCTCCATATTTGATTGTCTTCCTTACAAGTATCTTAATTTCTTCTATACATTTTTTTTTTTAGTTCTGGACATTTCATTTTCTTTATCTTTCTTGAAATTCTCAGGTATGTATATGTATGGCATGCCCTGATGGGATACTGGGGAGGGCTTCAGCCAAATGCATTAGGAACCAAAAAGTATAATCCAAAATTAAGATACCCAGTACAGTCGCCAGGGAATTTGGCAAACATGAGGGATGGATCTATGGATGCAATGGAGAAGTATGGCGTTGCTACAATAGATCCTGCTAAGATATCTCAGTTTTATGATGATCTACACAAATATCTTGTTTCACAGGATGTGGATGGAGTTAAGGTTGATGTTCAGAACATACTGGAAACTATTTCAAGTGGTTTAGGAGGTCGAGTTTCTCTTACCAGACGTTTCCAACAAGCACTTGAGAAGTCTATAGCCGCCAACTTTCAAGACAACAGCATTATCTGCTGCATGGGTCAGAGCACGGACTCCATTTACCAGTATATAACTATTTCACTACAATGTCCTGCCAAATTTATTTTTTAAACAAACCAAAGTGCAGTCTGAAAATTTTTCGTGCACTTAAATTTCATGAATTGCAAAATGCATGGACCAAATAAGAGGGACTATGCAAATCATTTAATAGGCCTCTCCTATAGCTTTTTCAATTGAATTGTTTTAGCAATTTAACAAGTTACACACCTCCATAAAATTTAGGAGACTATACGTATAAAGCAATTTGAGACTTGAGAGTAGATTACTACAATCATATGAGCCAATGAAATTTTGCATTGGGAGATACTTTTCCAGCATTGACAATTAAATAATGGGATATCAATCATTACAAGTGTGCAACTTAACCTGAAATGGTTTTGGTAAGATTTCCTCAAGCATCCGCACATGTGACACCTTGAATTTCATCTTAGTGTAGGTATTTTAACCAATATAATGTAATTTATGTTCCAATTGGACCAAGTGAACCTTTCAGTCATCTTGGCATATCACTTCTTTATAAATACTATGCCATCTTATGAGTGCTACTTTAGGAGATTATTTTATATGCCAATATTTCTGCATACAACATAATTTCTTCCCGGCATTTGCTAATGTAGTTCAAAAAGAAGTGCTATTACAAGAGCATCCGATGATTACTACCCAAGCAACCCAACCACACAGACACTACACATAGCTTCTGTGGCTTTCAACAGCATTTTTCTTGGTGAAGTTGTTGTCCCAGATTGGGACATGTTCTATGTATGGCCTAGCCTTCTCATCATTTTATCTACTGCTTTATTATCCAGTTTTTAATGACTTTATCTTTCAACTATCAGAGCAAACACGATGCAGCCGAGTTTCATGCAGTTGCTAGGGCTGTGGGAGGTTGTGGAGTCTATGTTAGGTAAGTAAGAAAGATTACCATGGAGATTCAGATGCTTGTTGAAATATACAAGGCACCTCTATATGAGAACAACCACCTCCCACCCTCCTTTTTTCCTACTTTTTATTGTAAAGGATTTATGAATGTCATTTCTAGCCAATCACTACATATAATGCACAAAGAGAAACCCATAGTCAAACCCTACTCTGTTGTTTATATATGTAATATGTATGTCTCTTTACATTGTATTGATGCATGTATTATTGGGGTGAAGTGTATTTTTATCTGTGCTCTTCCTTTGAAATGGTTTTGCAACAACTAATTTACTACATTTGAAATTTGATAACAGTGACAAACCTGGTCAGCATGATTTCAAGGTGCTCAAAAGGCTGGTACTTCCTAATGGGTCGGTGCTCAGAGCTAAATACCCCGGTAGGCCAACACGTGATTGTTTATTCGATGACCCAGTTATGGACAGGAAAAGGTATTTACCTTCCACTTAAGTTGTATAATATTTGATAATATGTCATTCCTCCTGACCAGCTTGTGTGAATTCTGATCAGTCTTCTGAAGATTTGGAATTTAAACAAATGCACTGGAGTTTTAGGCGTATTCAACTGCCAAGGAGCAGGAATCTGGCCCTGCTCAAAAAGTAATGCTCAAGGAGATCTTAGCTCTGAGTTATCTGTCAAGGTCTCTCCTACAGATATAGAGTATTTTGAAGAGGTCTCTGGGAATCTTTGGACTGGAGATTGTGCAGTATTTTCCTCCAGCACAGGTTCTTTCATTTTTCCAAACAACATTTTTATACATACAACTCATACCATTCTTAGTTTTCTTGGATAGGAGATAACAAACACAGTGTGTACATATAGGGATAGAACAATTTCTCATCAGTCTGTCTATTTCCTATACATCTGTTACAATTTCAGGGTCTTTGCTGCGATTACCAAAGGAAGAAAAGTTTGATGTCACATTGAAAGTTCTGCAATGTGATATCTTTACTGTATCCCCAATTAAGGTTAGCTTCTTTTACTGGCTCATCATTATTTATGAGTTATGAAATATGAAATATGAAATCTTTTTGGGTTTTGTGCAGGTCTACAATAAAAAGATTCAGTTTGCACCAATTGGATTGATAAATATGTACAATTCTGGTGGAGCCATTGAAGCAATTGACTTCTTTAGTGATTCTTCTAGTTGTGAAATACATGTCAAGGGGAGAGGATCAGGTAATTTTGGAGCATATTCCAGCACAAAGCCAAAGTCATGCTCGATAAACTCAAAGATTGAGGAATTTGACTTCAGAGATGAAGACAATCTTTTGACATTAATAGTTCCTGACAGAACCAGTTCTTGGGACATTGCTATATGTTATTGAGGCCTTATTTGTTTAGCCAGTCTCTCACTTCAGTATTATTTACTATTCTTAAAATTTATAATAAACAAAAGAGAGAAATAATCAATAAACGAAAATGTAATTCTTGAACTACCAAGTTTTTTTTCTGCAACATTTGAGAAAATGGTGACAGATTTTTGTTTCTGAGTTGATGAACATTAAAGAAAGAATTATCAGAAAAGTTTGATGTGGTGTTGATCTAATTGTTTAGCCTGAAAATAAAGAAAGAATAGAATTTGCTTGCACATGAGACATGTTACAAGATGGTGGATGGTGACAGATTTTTGTTTCTGTGCTCAATAATTTTTTGTTCTTTTTGCCAAGTCATGTGCAATCATTTAGTGTTTAAAGAAATGGTTTAGATATCCAGCTTGAGGTGTAACTTGGCTGCACCTTGAGAGACTTTCTAAGCACTGTTGCTGTGTTGCATTTTTTTTTTTTTTTTTGGCTTATTTATTATTGCTAGTTAGACTGTGTCGTCTACTTTCAGGCATTAAGCTTTGTGTATTTTATGTTGTTCTTGTTCTAATGGTGTGTACTTGGGGTGTGGAAATTTTCCTCAATTTTCTTTATTATTTATTAACAAATGACTCTCAAAATGGAAGTTGTGTTTTTCTAACATGCTCAAGTGGAGTTATAACCTTATTTTGAGGATGCTCTAGACCCTTACAATATAATTCTTATAACTTCTCATTAAGTGAAATATATTCAAAAATGACAAGTGATGATTACATCAAGTGAACAATCGTGTGGCTTGTTCTATTTTTTTTTTTTTTTTAAAGTGGCTTGTTCTTTTTTTCAAATGTGAAGCCATAATGAAATGAAATGATAAGTTTAGGAGGAAAAAGCATTTTGAAAAAAAGAGCTTTAAAATAGTAATTACAGCTAGCTACCTATAACTAACGAAAGGTGCTACGTCCATTTTTACAACATTTTCACAACAAATCATAATTGGTTAGTTGTTATTGGTTCAAATTTGAATCTAACACTAAGATTACTTTTTTACCCTAACAATAACAACCAGTAACAACCTGCCACTTAGGATTTATTGTAAAAATATTGTGAATATATCATTTCTCATAACTATAAGCTCTAGTTCAATTGACACCTTCTCCCTATCTAAGTGCATAAAGAAAGGGGATTCAAGATCCATTATTGTAACTTACTAATATAATAAAATAAAATAAAAAGATATTAATTACAACCATGTAGCTTTTTTTTTTTTTTTTTTTTTTTTATGAGAGTCAATTACAATATGTAACTTGACAATATTTTTTGTGGAAGAAAAAATAGCATAGTACATATTCCTCCATTATTCAAGGGATAGTCTTCAAATAACATGAAAAACACGAAAGATTAGTTAAGAAAAGTTTTGAGTGACAAATACATGTGAAAAATAATAAATTATGTGAAGTCAAGTGATCCCTATGATGGACACAGGTATCCGTAGTTTCTGATAGCTTATTTATATAGTATTTAATATTTATTAAGAAAATATAGTTTTTAAAAACTTTTATGTTAAATCTATGACAAAAAATTAGCTTATTTATAAAAAGCTAAAGTTTGACTATTTGCAAAAAGTTAAGACAAAAAAAAAAAAAAAAAAAAAATTAACTATTCCCAAACACACTTCTAAACTTCAAATTAGCGTGGATGAAAGATGTTACACCAAAATTCATAGATGTAATTACGGCCGATTTGGCCTTTTATAGTGAGAGTTCACAGGAAAAAAAAAAAAAATGTTATGTCAAGTGATGGTTAAAAAAAATGACAAGCAAGGTGAGGCAAGGCCCAATAATGCATTGGATGGGCTTTGGGGAAAAAAAATATTGCTCTATGGAAATGAGTTTAATTTAGTTATTATATTTAAAGCATTCTCATCAATAATTGTAAATGCTATAAATGCTATTTTTTAGTATCTAAAACCCAAAAAACCCACTCCATCAAAACTTGAATATGCTATAAAATTTGCAATCTTGTTATAATGCACTCTCATTTTTGAGAGCGCACTGTAGCAAGATTGTATAATATTTTATTATTTCTAATTCTCTCTCTCCTCAAACTCTCAGACTCTCCCTCAGACTCTCAAACTCTCCCTCTCGTTCTCTGGTTCTCTCTCACAACCCAGGCATCATCTCTCTTCCCTTTTCATCACGCTGCCTCCATTCTGAAACTCATTTGCTCTTTGTTAAGCTTCAAGGGTTTGTGGTTGGTGATGTTTGATTTGGTGGGTATCGGTGGTGCTCGGCGACGGTTTTGATGGGGTTGAGATCGGGGTGGTGGGTTTTGGTTGGGGTTGAGAACGAGGTGGGTGGGTGGTGGTGGGTTTTGGTTGGGGTTGAGATCAGGGTGGGTGGGTGGTGGGTTTTGTGGTGGCAGCGATGGAGGTTTCTTATTTTTTTTCTTTTTTCTTTTTCTTTTTTTGCTGTGGTTTGTGGTAGTGGTTTTGGTTCGGCGTAGTGTTTGGCTGTGGGTGTGGTTTTGGTGATGGGTTTTTAGCCGTGGATGGTGATGGGTCATGGGTTTGGTTAGGTTAAGTTAGGTATGGGTGGTGGTGGGTTTTGGTTGGGGTTGAGATCGGAGTGGGTGGGTGATGGGTTTTGTGGTGGCTGTTGTGGCTGTTGGTATTGGGGTGAGGCTGAGCTACGGCGGTGGTTGGCAATGGCTAGCCTTGGGTGTGGGTTGTGCCATGGGTTGAGAAAGATGGAGAGACAGTGGGAGAGAGAGATAGAGGGAGAGTGAGAAATAATTAAAAAAATGAATAAAAATGTTAAAGAAAGAATATTTAAATGAAATTGTAAAAAAAATAGAATGGTTGATATTTGGTATATTGTAAAATGAGGTGTTAAAATTGTAAAAGTAGTGTTTTGAGATTGTAAATGCTAAAATTTTTACAATTGTTGATGAGAATGCTCTTATGTGGCGTTTGGTACGGGAGAATTCACTTTACTCTTGGCATCCAAATTCTTGGGAATGTGATTCTTTGCAATCTGGATGCCTAAGAATGTAGCTATTTCTATATTTGGTTTCATTGAGAATCTTTTAAGATTCCTAGGAATGTGAAATGATAATATTTGGTTTATTCTCAGGAATCTTAAATGAATTATTTATTTTTCTCATTCTATCCTTAGATTTGAATGTGAACTACCAAGTTCTTAAAAAAAAAATCATCTTCTAAATAAATAATGAAAAACAAAATATAAAATATTAATTATGACAAATTCATTAAACTGTAGTCTAACATTTCAAAATGATAAATACAATACAAAAATAACTATTTAAATTCTCAAATGTTTTATTCTTAATAATAATTTTTAAAAGAGCTTAATCCATACCTGGCAATAATGGAGGGTCCCCTTCAAAATTTTTTTTTTTTCACACGTGAAACCTAAATAGAACTTTGTTAAAGAATATATCAACATAGTTGTCTATCATGTTTATGTTGTTTTGGCGGAAAAAGATATTGATGATTTGTTTTATATTTTATCTTAATTGCTTAAATGATAAAGAAAAAGGATTGAAATTGTTAATTTATAAAAAATACAATTTCCTTTAAGCTTAAAAATTTGGATACCCATCTATTTTAAAAGGAATCTACATTCCTACTGAGAGGGGCTTAAAGGGAGAATCCAGATTCTCCTGGCATTTGATTCCCTAGCGTCATTTGCAACCAAACATGAGAATCTTTAAACATTCATAGGAATCGTAAAACATTAACCCGTACCAAATGCTTAGGATAAAGTTTAACTACAAAATTGGTTGTAGCCTAAAATTACAACCTAACTCAATATCTTTTTATTGAAGGTGAATTTTGATAAATCCATAATTGGATTACATTTTCTTCTTATATCCTCCATGTTTGCAAAATCTTTAGAAAATTAAAGATCAATAGCTATGTCATCAATAAATTGTTTAAATTGTAAATTTTTTTTAGTTTAAAATTCTATATAAAATATAAGTTTATAAATCATATAGTAAATAATATCTAATTAACACAAAATTTGATATATGTATTAAAAGCTTAAAGAATATGCAATTCAACAGTTAAATTTTCAAAATATGTAGTAATATTTTTTTTATTGACCAATTTTGTAGCTAAACTTTACCCTTATATTTATCCCAAAATAAATTTAGTTATTATATAACTCACCTAAATTGCAAAAAAAAAAAAAAAAAAATTCTACTCCAACTAAAATTCTATTAATCATATGCTAATTATTAAGATAATTTAATTTAGGTAAAAATTTATAATTTAAAAGTTACCCTGGTTTTTTAGTAGAGTTTGTAGTGTGCCTTTGTATTTCCTTCTCCCTTGTGTGTGTTTGTATCTTAAAAAAAAAAAAAAAAAAAAAATTAGTTTCTTTAGTTTCAAGAAATTTCAAAATAAAATTTTATCACACAAGATTTCAAGAAATTTTTCATAAATTTAATAGTAGTAGTTACTATTATAATTTTTTTTTTTTGAGAGAAAGTTTCAACCTACATCAATCAGTTTTTAATGTAGGTGGTGATTAAACCTCGGATCTCTTATACAACCATTAGAGATTTTACCTGTTACTATTATAATTAATCTATCCTAATTATATATATATATATTTATAGGAATTTTATATTTTAATACAATTAAAATATTATTTTTGAGAGGATAATATAATTAAACTTGAATGTAGTTTCAAAAAAAAAAAAAAAAAAAAACTTGAATGTTTATTTTAAGCAATACGTACACAATACAAAAACAAATACTGTGTTATATTATACATTAGACTACCTTTTCAATGTTCACCGTCCAATAAAAAAAGAAAAAGAAAATATATAAATAGCAGAGAAGAGAGGGACGCGTTTGCCTTGCTGTAACTTCCTTCGCCTTGGTTTTTCTCTTTCACTTTCACTTCAATTCCATTCGTTACTTTTTTCTGCTTCCTTCGGAAATTCAATTCAAAACTACAAGCTGCCTTTTGTTTGGTTTCATTCATTCATTGATTTCAGTATTTGGGAATGTCATACGCTTATCTCTTCAAGTACATCATCATCGGCGATACTGGTACTCTCTCTCAAATTCGAATTTGTTTTTTGTTTTTTGAATTCAGATCTCAATAATTATTACGTTTCAATCGCATCGAATTACTTTCGTTGTTGATCTTTTCTCAATTCTCTCTGTTTAATTTTATCCAATCACCAACTCTGATAGGATTTCTGATTTTGTACTTATTCTCTATGTTTTTTTTTATGGATGTGATCCTCGGCTTTATTTTATATTCCAGCGTGGCGGACATATTTTCAAGTGGAAATGGAATTCTTTTACCATGACTTTTTTTTTAAAAAATTTTACGAGAAAACGAAATCCCTGAATTTTGAATTGAATTGAAATTGTAGCTAATTAATGAGACTTTTGAGTTTAATAAAATAATGAGTAGTCACTGTGACAATGATGGATCCACCACTTTTTTCTCTGTTCCTCGTCAGAGTTGCGATAAAAGTTGTGGACTCTAGAGTTATTTACTTTAACAATTGAACATATTGGATGGAATCAAATGGAGTTTTGTACTTGATTTCTGTGGTTTTTGATGTGCGTAGCTTCTAGGAAGGGTTTTGTTTTACGGTTTATTCGTTGTGCAGGAGTTGGGAAGTCATGTCTTCTTCTTCAGTTCACGGACAAGCGGTTCCAGCCGGTCCATGACCTCACCATCGGTGTCGAGTTTGGGGCTCGGATGATCACCATCGACAACAAACCCATTAAGCTTCAAATCTGGGATACTGTAATTTTTCTCTCTTTCTTTCCTTTCTGTTTTGCAATTTACACTGAATTCTATTTTGAACACAAGCACAATATAACTATTGGCATCTTCACCTTTCTTTCGTTCCATGGGTATAACAAATGTGAGTTTGATGCAAAAATCAATCTGAGCTTTTTCTGCATAATAATTAGTTCGTTATAAGAATTTGGCTTGATGATTATTATGAAATGGGTTGCTTATTTATCAAGTGTATTTCCTTAAATTTCTGTGAGTTTGTGATGGAATTCAATTTTGTACCTTAAGTGACTAAAGTTGTAGATGCTAAAGTTTCCTTGGAAATATTCCAGGCGGGTCAAGAATCCTTCAGATCTATTACGAGGTCCTATTACAGAGGGGCTGCTGGTGCATTGCTTGTCTATGATATAACCAGGTACTGTTTTCATTTAAATTTGATCATTCATTTGCTTATAGTCTTATACAGAAAAAATTAATTGTTTTAAGTTTGTTCTATTAGTGGGCTTTTCACTCATACCCAGTGAATTTAATATATCTTGTTGTAAACCTTTCCATCATTGTGTGGTGCCCTTATAATTGTAACATTCCAGTAATCATTTTTGAACTAGTGAATTATCAGAACTTTTACAATGCCTTTCAAAACACTCTACAAACCAACGTCTACTGAAAACAAAATCAGCATTGCCAAAGAAAGTTGAACAAAAATTCCACAATTAAGTGGAAACTAAAAGGTTCTTGCCTCAGGCAGATTTTAGTGGCTGACTATATGTTACATGTAGAAGCATACATAAAAGTTTTAATGAATGTACTTATTGGGTACTCTTTAAATTTTATAGTTATCTGGTATCATTTTGTGCCATGTAGTTGAGATAAGGAACTAGGATGACAATTTCAATTTTGTATTTGTAGGAGGGAGACTTTTAATCATTTGGCTAGCTGGCTGGAAGATGCAAGGCAACACGCAAATGCAAACATGACAATAATGCTTATTGGTAATAAGTGTGATTTGGCGCACAGAAGGGCTGTGAGCACAGAGGAAGGGGAACAGTTTGCCAAGGAGCATGGTCTGATTTTTATGGAGGCCTCTGCTAAAACTGCTCAGAATGTTGAGGAGGTAAGAATAAATATTGCTGATATGTTGGAAAGTGCCTTGTAACAAAATCCTCAGATTCTTCAACAATATATGTGAATTGAGGTTTGATTTTCTGCCGTTACCTTTCTCAGTTTTAAATAGTAAATAATTTTTTGTGCAGGCATTCATAAAAACAGCTGCTACCATTTACAAGAAGATTCAGGATGGAGTATTTGATGTGTCAAATGAGGTTAGCTTTTGTTCTTTTCTTCCCTCTTCTTCCAATTTGTTCTCCCGCATCCCGTACTTTTTTTTCCCCCCAATTCAGGGATTTCATTGGATTGTTAAAATGATCTTATTTTCATCTTAATGCAGAAATAAATAACTATTTAAAGCATCGCCCTTTTCAAAGTACAACCGTATTTTTGCACAATAAAGAAAATAAGCTTATAAAAGAAAGCTCATCAAAACACACTATTTAGTTTACATTATATAGCAGTGAGTAGTTCCTTGGGATGAGAAATGCAAGTTTATCCAATTTCACTTAGTATTGGTGCATTTTCAGATTTTTATTGTAAAACTAAAGATATTGAAGCGATTATATATTAATTCCTATTTGAGACACATTGTTGTTGATATATAATATTTCTTTGTGATATGCTGACTTGTATTTAGATTAAGTTTACCTTTCCAATGAAGTGGTTATAAATTAAAATCATTGGAAATGGTACATATTACACAGAAATATAGTTTTGTTGAATTGATGAGAGGTGTAGATGGTGTTGCTGATGCTCTAGTCTTGTTCTTATTTTGCAGTCTTATGGAATAAAGGTTGGATATGGTGGCATACCAGGACCATCAGGAGGCAGAGATGGTGGTTCTGCTCAAGGTGGAGGCTGTTGCAGTTGAAGTTTGAGATCTCATCTGCTAAACTGAAAGCATCCTGTCTAGTGTCTACTTGTTCTTTCTCATTCTTCCCTTTTTCTTGTTTTTTTCTTTTTATGGGTCTGAATGTTACGACTTTTCCCCCCCTCCTTTGCAACTTGTCCTATAATACATCCATGCTTAAAATATGAGATATTTGTATAATCCTTTCTGAAGTCTTGGGTATTTGATTGTAAATTTAACAGTTATTTCATTCGTCATTAGTTGTGTTGAAGAGGATTACAAATTGTGATAACTGTAAGTAGTGAGTATTGTTCTTGTCTGATGATCTATATATGTATGTTGGGTTGCATTTACACATACTCTCATGTGTTCTATGAAAGGGCAACTTAGGTGCTAGTATAGATGGTTAATCTGTTTTGGTCCTATCAGGAGTTTGTGAAAAATTCATTCAACTGGTGGCTTGACTATGAAAGAAAATTGTTTAGCAGTCAATTGATTTTGTTGGTGGCCTTGTGCTATAATGGTTCGTTTTGACAAAAGTCTTTCATAGCATTTGAGATTCATTTTGATACATTGCAGCCTAGCCTTGGTGTATTGAAATTCATCACTTATTGGTCTTTGGAATTGGAGCAGCTAATTTATCTTAAGCACCAATAGGGTTCATTTTTTTTGAAAATTGGTATTGATCAAACCTCAATTACCTCCTTGGCGGTATGGGAACTGGTGGAAGCGTCTGTGCACCATTCCCTTAAGTTCATTGTGCAAGCTAACATGCATGCGAGCTTAGTTCATCAGAGTGATGTTACACAAAACACAAAATTGATTGATCCTAAGTGTGTTTAAATAATGCTTATTTTGTTGAAATTGAAAATTATTGTCGAACTAAAAATTATTGTTGAAAGTACTGTAAATAAAGGTAAAAGTTAGTTGAAATAGTATAGTGAGACTTATAAATAATGTTAAAAAGTGCAGTGAAACTTATAAATAGTAACAAAAATAAGCTGAATAATAAAATAATTTTAATAATCTCTACCCAAACGTACCTTAATGTAAGAAATCTGAATACACTATCCCATTTTTTTAATTGAAAAGGAAAGCAGTGGTTGATTACTGTTTTCAAATTGCTTTGAAAACTTGTGAAGCCTTTTAAAACAAAAGGTGTGCAAACAGTAATGCCAGTGAGCAGCTAAGTGGTGAACCTGTGCCAATGAAAACAAAAACATCCATCTCCGCCAATTACAGAAAGAAAGAGTGATGGATGATGAGATGCTAATAGTAAATATCACATCAATTTATACGTTTTACCTTAGTTTTTTTTAAAAAAAATACAAAAGAAAACTGCAAAATCGCTAATTTCAACTTAATTAATTTAATCTCTTCAATCTGGCCAGCCGTCTCTGTTGCAAAAGAACTGGTATTAAATTGAGATTTTAATAATAATTTCTGTCACATAGGGTTTCGGTTTTTGGACTAGTGGGGCATTTCATTTGGTGCAATCCTGCCTCATTAACGTGCTGGTTTTATTAACAATAATTAATTATTATTGTCTAGTATTTATTAAAAATTTTTTTTAGAGAGTCTTCTTAATTTAGATTATCATATAAATGGATCAAAGAAGAAGATAAGAGATAAATCTTGATCAATCATCAATAATACAATCTTTTCCTTCTGCTAAAGAGAATAACTAGATAGATCTTAATGAGTTGATCCATCTTTCACAAAAAGTTGTGAACCCAACTGCTGTATATGATATGTATATTCTTTCTACATATCAATTATAAATATTTTGACTAATAATACTATATTCCTATATCTGTATATGTTTCATCATCAGCCTCATCAAAAAGCCATAAAAAAAGCAAGCTCTCTTCTTTTACCCCTCTCTCTCTCTCTCTCTCTCTCTCTCTCTCATGGCTTCCCCTGTAAATCCCAATCTCCAAAACCAAAATCAAAATCAACAAGGAACACAATTTGATTTGCAAAAACTCTTCAAACCCACATCAAATCCTGGTAATCTAAACACCTCTCCATCTTTCCCAATTCCCACTTCTTCTCCATCCTCTTCATCACCTCCATATCTCTTACCTTCTTCTTCTTATCCTCCACCAACTGGTCCTTCGTACCCTTTCCACCACCCTCACTTTCTTCCATACCCTCCTCCACCAACACCCCTTGACCATTTTGTCCACCAGTTTCCTCAACCTAACCTCCATGCCCCTCTCAGACCCATCTCCCCAACTGCAACAACTAGTACAACAACAACAACAACAACTAGTGCCACTGATTTCTCAATGACCCATTTGCCCATTACGCCTTCCACGCCTCCCACAAGGTTGCTCAGCACAAAACTCCCAAGGGGTCGCCATTTAATAGGTGATAAACTTGTCTATGACATTGATGTTCGCTTGGAAGGTGAGGCTCAGCCACAGCTTGAAGTCACTCCTATCACTAAGTATGCCTCTGATCCTGGCCTTGTGCTTGGCCGTCAGATTGCTGTTAATAGATCTTATATTTGCTATGGCCTCAAGATGGGTAATATCCGTGTCCTTAACATTAACACTGCCTTAAGATCTTTGCTCCGAGGCCACAGCCAGGTACAGTCTGATATGACTCTTCATTTTTTCATTTGTTTTTGAATTATTGCTGCTATTTCAGTGTCCATCATTTCATTCAATGCTATTTCAAGTTTGAATCTTTCATGTTCATAGATTGTAACTGCATGCCAGGCATTGATAATAGAACCTGGGATTTAGATATTACAACTTCTCATTATAAGTTTTTGTTCAAAGGTCACATTTTTATTGGTCAAATCTCCAACTTTTATCTTATGTAGTGCAGCAATTGGGTTTACCACTATTTGTATTTAGAACTTCTCTTTATACATTATTGTAGAAATGTTCGACTGTTATTATCAATTCACATTTTTAAGGCACAAGTAAAAGAATTCAAGTGGCATTGCCTGTAAGATGCGGTTGTATTACATGGGTGAAACTTTTAATTTAAATTTCAAAAATTGACTGGTGTTCCTTAAATTTGGGTAGCCTATTTATATTTTTCCTTTAGGTAGGCCTAAATTCGAGTATAGAGTTTATAAATTGTACGTTCAGTAAAAGTAGAAACAAAGATGAAGGGGATAAAGGGGTTGTAAGACTTGATGGTTAAGAGATACCAAATAGTGAGTGCTTTCATTATCTTGTATGAACAATTTGTAAGGATTGAGAGATTGAAGAGGATGTGTATCCTAGGATAAGAGTAGGTGGTGAAGTGGAGAAGTGCATTAGAAGTATTGTGTGATTGTAGAATACATATCAAGTTAAAAGGAAAATTGTATAAGACTATTGTAAGACTAACTATGCTGTATGATACTAAATGTTGGACTATTTAGAAACAACCTATTCATGAAATGAGAGTAGCTTAAATGAAAATGTTAAGATGTATAAGTGGAAATACAAGTAAAGATAGGATTCAAAAGTAAAGGTAGCTACGGCCCCTATTGATGTAAAGATGAGAGAAACTTGCTTGAGATGGTTTGGTTAAGTGCAGAGGAGAATAATTAATGTACCAATGAGTATGAGTAAGTTGATTCAAGTCGAGTGAACCAAAAATTGGAGGAAGACCTAAAATAACATTAGTGGCAGTAGTAAAAAGGAGTTGTCAATTAAGGGTTGATAGAGAGTATGATTTTAGATAGGATGGAATGGCGAAAATGAATACACATCTCTGGCCCTGATTAATTTGTTTTGAGGATCCATAGCCGACTCCAAAATTTTGGGGCTAAACTTGGTTTTTTATTATTATTTTTATTTCTGTGATTGTATGGAATTTGGATCTTATGTATAATTTTTTCCTATCAAGATTACTCTCTTACTTATTATGTATACATTACTGATGCACCATTCAATATTCAATCATCTTTTAAAACTCCTCCCTCATCTCTCATTTATGTATATTAGTATTTATTATGCAGAGAGTAACTGATATGGCTTTCTTCGCTGAAGATGTTCACCTTTTGGCTAGGTAGATCTTTGTCCTGATTTTCATTTGGCCCTTTCATTTAGTCTTCTTCTGGAAAGTTCTAATTTCCATTTTCTGCAGTGCTAGCGTTGATGGACGGATTTTCATTTGGAAGATCAATGAAGGCTCAGATGAGGACGACAAACCTCAAATCACAGGAAAAACTGTTCTTTCTATTCAGATAGAGGGAGCAGGGGAGTCAGTCCACCCACGAGTGTGTTGGCATCCTCACAAACAAGTAATCATGAATTTGTGTTTTATTTCATCAAATATTTATCCCCTAAAGTGTTCTAAAGTTGTTTTAAATTGTGCATTTTCTCCTTGTTTTCCTTGGTTTTTAGTTTTATTGGTCTTCATAGTTGATTAACAAGAATTGCTTTACAGGAAATTTTGATGGTTGCAATTGGAAACCGTGTCCTTAAAATTGACACCACAAAAGTTGGAAAGGGTGTAGTGTTTTCAGCAGAGGAACCTCTTAAGTGTCTCATTGATAAACTAATTGACGGGGTCCAATCTGTTGGTAAACATGATGGTGAGGTTACTGAGTTGTCAATGTGCCAATGGATGACCAGCCGTTTAGCTTCAGCATCAATGGATGGCACGGTCTGTATTCTCTCCCGATTGGCTTTGTGGTCTTCCAGTTTTTATCTTTCCTCTTTTGGTGCCTTCCATAAGGAAACGTTCCCCACAAAACATTGAATGTTAATGAAAAACAGTGTGCTTGTCACATGCTTATGCACCCATATTACTAATAGGATGACATAGAAGGGGGAAGTGCCCTAAAATTGGGCACTTGTCTCACTCTATGTGATATTTTTCATTACATGGCAATTTATGACTGTTAGAATCATGGTTAAGTGATTAAATTCACCATTTCCTAATAGCTTAAGCTTTTGGGACAATCGGTAATTTAACATAGTATCAGAGTAGGAGATTTTGAGTTTGATCCTTGTCTTCACTCTACCTTCCATTTAAAATGTTAAAAATCCCACATGTTGGGTTCCATTTATTAAGGGGTAGTTTTGGCCCACACGTGAGGTGAAGTGTTAGAATTATGGTTAAGTGATTAAATTCACCATTTCATAATAGCTTAAGCTTTGGGGACAATCAGTAATTTAACAATGACAATAATGAAGACCCATTCTGTAATGAGTTGTGGCAGTCTTTTTGCTGTTGTACAATGCCTCATAGAGCCCAAAGGTTACCCTTTTAAGTAGAATGTGATTCGTGAGCCAGTTAGTTTGGTATTGGGAATCATTGATTTATGTGGGCTTGGAATTTCATTTTTCATAGTTTCTTTATTTATTTTTATTTATTAATTATTCCTCTTCTGCAACAGGTGAAGATTTGGGAGGACCGTAAGGCATCGCCGCTTACAGTATTGAAACCACATGATGGCAATCCTGTTAATTCTGTGACATTTTTGACTGCCCCTCACCGTCCGGACCACATTGTTCTTGTTACAGCGGTATCTACTCCTAATCTTTCCCATTATTTGACATGGGTGCATTATCATACTAGACTTTCAGGTGTCTTTGGAGTATCTGCTATGTAGCTCCTTTGGTATTCACTTCTTGTTAGTCTGGTATTGAAGATCCACTTAGCAATAGATGTATAATCATCTGTATTTTTTTTTCCTTTTTCTAGGGGCCACTTAATCGGGAAGTGAAGATATGGGCCTCTATGAGTGAGGAGGGCTGGTTGTTGCCTAGTGATACTGAATCATGGCGGTGTACTCAGACTTTGGATGTAAAGAGTTCCTCTGAACGTAAGGTTGAGGAAGCATTCTTTAATCAAGTCATAGCATTGCCTCGTGCAGGCTTATTTCTACTTGCAAATGCGAAGAAAAATGCTATATATGCTGTACATATAGAGTATGGGCCTAATCCAGCTTCAACCCGCATGGATTACATTGCTGAGTTTACAGTCACAATGCCTATTCTGTCTCTTACTGGAACTAGTGACAGTTTACCAGATGGAGAACATATTGTACAGGTCTACTGTGTCCAAACACAAGCCATTCAGCAGTATGCATTGGACCTATCTCAGTGCCTGCCACCGCCCCTGGACAATGTGGGGTCGGAGAAATCAGACTCCAATGTTTCTCGAGCTTTTGATGCTTCTGATGGTTCTGCAACTTTTGAATCACCTCCTGGAACTAAACCCACTGAGATACCCGAGGTTAACGCAACCACCATAGCACCTATTCTTTCAAGCAGCTCTGAAAATGCCCCAGAAGCAAGCCGTCCTGAAAACTTAGCTTCTTCTGAGGTTACTAACTTGCCAGAAGTTGCTATTTCTGGCATGGAAACAGTTGCAAGTGATTTGCCTTCTCATAGTAGTGCCGAAAATATCCATGCTGCATTGCCACCTCTTCCTTTGAGTCCAGGTTTATCTCGTGAATTTCGTGGTTTTAGAAGTCCATCAAATAGCACTGAGACTAGTCCACCTCATACTGATTATGGGGGTGATCAATCACCTCTTGAATATACATCTGATCGGAGAATGGACACTGGGAAAGATAGCATGACTAATGTGCCTCCCTCAGTTGACAATTTGAGTAAGGGTGATAAAAATTCTGTACACAGTGACGTTTCTAATGTTCCCAGTCCTCCTATAGTATTTAAACAACCAACACATCTGGTAACTCCATCAGAGTTGTTATCTACAGCTCCATCATCATCTGAGAATTCTCAAATTAATCTTGGTGTGAATGTGGTAGAGGCAAAAGTTCAAGATGTGGTTGTCAGCAATGATGCAGAAAGCACTGAAGTAGAGGTTAAAGTTATTGGTGAGACAGGAACCAGTCAAAATAATGAGTTTGACAGTCAGAGAGATTCTCACATTATGGTTGCTCAGAAAAAGGAGAAATCCTTCTATTCCCAGGCATCCGATCTTGGCATTCAGATGGCCAGAGATTGTTGTGTGGGAAATTATGGTGTGGAGAAATTTCGGCAAGCTAATGATGTTAGTATTACTGAAGCACCAAACCAACCTCCTAACCCTTGTGCGGAAGAAGCTCAAGATATGATGAAAGATATACCTGCAAAGGTTGGCGAATCAGAAACTCCTATGGGAGTTTTGCAGTCTCCAGCCCCAGTGCTGAAGGGAAAAAGACAGAAGGGGAAAAATTCTCAAGTGTCTGGTGCATCTCCTTCTCCAAGTCCTTTTAACTCTACAGATTCGTTAAATGAACCAAGTGGTGATTCAGGTTCCCCATCTTTAGAAACTGCTTTGCCCCAGTTACTGGCTATGCAGGAGATGCTTGAACAGGTGATTGCTTTAAATTTTTATGTATGGTAAGTAATAGATAGTTACATTTGGTGAGCTTAATTCACTGAGATCATTTAACCAGTATGATATTTTTGGCCATGTCTTTTTCTGGGTTGACTTTGAAGAGTTCTGCTTAAATCATGTAACTTGGTTAGTCTCATGTTGTTGGGAGATTATTTTTTATTCCTGTGTATGTTAGAATTCATGTTGATTTGGGCATTTAACCTCATCTGTAGACATTTTTTTCCATGTTAAATACTGTAGCTTTTTCAGAAGTTCTTTTTTTTTTTTAATAATAAAAATGCCAGATTGCTTCTTATATTAATCATATTACAACCTGAAACAGATGACTTGTCATGCAAACTGCAGACAGATCCTTTACTTCCACTTCTTGATATTTATGATATCTCTGTGTTTTTCTCCTACTATCAGTTTTGATGTTGAATATCTTTTTTGGTAAGTTAAAAAAAAGAGAGAAAGTCATGATGTTTTATATCATATGGTATGCTTGCTTTGGATGCTTCCTTTCATGTAACATATATTAGTAGTTAAGGATGTCATTTTATAGCGCAATGAACTGGATACTTATAAGATTTATGATATTTGATTATATACTGATCACATTATAATTTTGACAGATAATTTGTCTTCCGTAGATATTTCTCACATGTTATATACTCTTGGACTAATGATTTTTCATATGTCATAGTTAATGAGCACGCAAAAAGAAATGCAGAAGCAGATGAATGTGATTGTTTCTGGCTCAGTTACCAAAGAAGGTAAAAGACTAGAGGGATCCTTGGGCCGGAGCATGGAGAAAGTTGTCAAGGCTAACACTGAAGCTTTGTGGGCTCGTTTCCAAGAAGAAAATACAAAGCAGGAGAAGCTAGAACAAGACCGTATGCAGCAGATAACAAATTTAATCACAAATTATATGAACAAGGACTTGCCAACCATGCTTGAGAAAACTTTAAAGAAGGAAATAGCTTTGGTTGGACCGGCTGTAGCTCGTGCAATTACTCCAATTGTGGATAAAACAATGTCATCAGCTATTATGGAGTCATTCCAGGTTCTAATTTTTACATTTGTCAAAATTTGGATGTCTTATTGGCTTTTTGAATGTTCATTTTTTATGTTTCTGTTGTTTTTATTGGAGGAATCTGCCTTTATGAATGGAACCATTACATGAAATATAGTAAATGTCACAAATAATAGAAAATGGCACAAGGATTGAAGTCGTGACACCCTTCATTTATACTAATTATTGTTATAAATCAGTAGATAAAAGTCTCTGATGGAGCATGCTTAATAAATTGCTATGACAGTAATTGCTAAATGGGTTCATTCTGAACAATGGATTTGCTTCAAATAATGCAGCACAATATAGCCTCTAAATTAACAATAGGCTGCACTAACGCAACTTAATTTGTCTGCAAAACAAATGTGGCTGAATAAGCTTTATATTGTTTACCATGCAGAAAGGTGTGAACCAACTTGAAAGATCAGTCAGTTCAAAACTTGAAGGTAGCATGACTAGGCAAATTCAAGCACAGTTTCAAACTTCTGGGAAGCAAGCTCTTCAGGTAATTTTAAGTTTAGTATATATATAAATAGCATCCACTAGAGCTATAATGTGAACCCTATCTTCTTCACCTGAACCTTCTTATATAGCTCACTGTACATGTTAAGAATCTTACAATTATGCTCATGATTGTGTTTTTGTAAATTATCCAAGGCATGGATATTCATGTGTTGGAAAGCTAGAACCATTGAGCAGGATGTAGTGATGATTAAAATTTTTTTTTGATAAGTTTTATTGATATTAATAAATAGAGTTGCCCAAATATACAGGGAGTATATGACTAGGGACCAAAAAATCAATCACACAAATTACATAAATCTATCAAATCAATAACAAACCATAAGGACTGATTATGCAAAACTAACATCCAATCCAAAAAAGTTATAAAGAATAGTAATTTGAGATTAGGCATAGTTCTCTCTGTATCTTCGAAACTCCAGTTGTTCCTCTCCCTCCACAGACACAACATCAAATAATGCAGGGCAGCCATCCACAAATGACCATTCTGAAGACGCTGAAAACAACCTGGCCAACAAGCTACTAACTCAACAACAATCTTCAGCATCACTCAACAAACTCCAAATAAACCCAACACCATAGACCAAAATTCTGTAGCAATAGGGCAGTAGAACCCATCATTAATCAATTCAAAACCCTATGATTGTTGAAGCATGGGTGAAAATTTAGATAATTTGTCAAGTTTTACTGAAAAAAAAATACAACTCATCATTAATCAATTTTATGCAGATATGACTACTTTAGAGAATCAATTTATATCTAAAATAATTTCCAAAAAATAAATATAAAGATCTAATTGATGCAGTTCTCTAAGAAGTGCATATCTTGATTGGTCTTGTCAAAAGTCTGGATTCATTTACATGGCTTTCTTTTTTTGGCATCTTCTTTAGTCCTAACTCATTGGACTTGCCATTCATAAATCATGACGAACTTTCACTCTTTCTGCCTTAGAATAGACTCCAATTTCATTGCCTGTGTGGTAATTGTACATGCCATTTCATTGCCTGTGCTCTATGGGTTATACTAAGCATACCCTGGTTCTGGATAATTAGATGGACCATAGCATCAGTGGATTTTTCTTTCAAGTCACCCGAGTCTCCATCGAATCAAGCCTTTCACCCTTTAGTAGCTCATTCATTCAGAGCTTGTTTGAGTTAACTGTATATATGCTAGTCTATTCATATCTCATATCTGTAATCTATCTCAACTAATGTTGGATATGATTAATTAGGAGGATCTGTAAAAGCCTTGCTTTTCCTTATGGTGTTTGACGCAGGACAACCAGAACAAAATTGAAACAACAATAAAATAAAGAGATATGACCTAGGAGTCGGCACCTAGGCCTTGCTTGGAGTCAGCACCAAGCGGGGAAACCACTAGGAGTCAGCACCTAGGGTAGACCTGGAGTCAGCACCAGACCAAATAAAGACCAAACGGTCATTTTTTTATTCATCAAAATATCAACTATCTCCTCAAGGAGTACAATAGGTTGCTTATAAAGGATTGCTAAACCTTAGTTCTAATTGGCTAGGAAACCCTAATTGCCTTATTACAAAAATAACCTTGCTTCCAAATTAAAATACTAATAGCCCAATAAACTAATAGGACCTAAAACATAAAAATGCAATTGGCTTGCAAATATAAATAATACTAAATAATAATATTCTTGCGTCTCCCGCATCATTCTCCTCTGGTTGGAGAAAACTCGACCTCAAGTTCTAAAGCGATGAAGGATTAGGATGTTGACAAGTAATACTTGCTTCAAGTCTGGAATCACATTAGGGAGCACAGAGAAAAGAAAAACCTTGAATTCCACCGCATTAGACTCATTTGGAATTACAAAATCAATGTGTGGAATTAGCATAATCTCATCTTGAACCTTATGAACCATAGGAAGCACTGTGGTTTTAACCTCTTCGACTTCACCAAGATGTAGATCTTCAAGGACTGTGGAGGGTTGATCAGAAGCACGTTCAACAACTTCAACTTTCACATCATGTGCACCCTTAAGCTCGCTGGGTAGTTTTTGAGTGGGTGCCATTATCCTTTCTAGCTGGGCATTAATCCTAGTGATTATTTGCTCCCCCCATGTCCACGAAATAGGTGAAACATTCTGATTTGCCTTTCTTACAATAGCAAAAAGTGAACTGAGAAGATCCAAAGAAATGTCTTCACTTTCATCTATGACCAGATTCATAATTGTTTCCATGGCTGAAAGTACAGCAGGTGGATAGTTGGACCTAATTATCTTTAAGAAACTTTGAAACATCTCAACAACCAATGCATCACACTCAAGATCCAGCATCACCAAGCATAACTTGATCTTTGCAATGGTATCAAGAATTGAAACCACCTTCTTATAAAAGCGAGTAGACACATGAGGCATATTTTCAAATGCTGCCACAATAAACTGAAATATTTCTTTCATTTGCTTATCCTTATATGGGGCATCTGGTGCTGTTATCCTTGTAATCTCAATAATGCAAGATACAACTGAAACCTTCACATTCATTTCAGCATGTCTCAAAAGTTTATCAGTGATCAATGCCTTCACTGAGGGTAAAAGTGCATCTTGCATTGATTTGGATGGTTCTTGCTCCACATATGCTAACAAATTTTCAACTTTATCAAGAAGAGTGAGAAGATCATCAATGGAGGAAGGAGGGTTAAGGAGTCTATTCCCAGCCTCCTTAATTTGCTTCTCAAATTCTCTATCTTTAAGCTGCTTCTCAAGCTTTCTATCGAAGGAAGTCATTTTCCGGCTCCAACTTAGAGGCACAATACACAAAGACTAAATCTTAATTTTCTGCCTTTTTATTTTTGGTCAGGCAAGGTTTTATGGGTTGGTATAGTACTGGGTTGTCAAACAATAGGCTTAGGCTTGCGTTTGTTAGGAAATGGGGCTGATGGGTGGACTTTTAAAGGGAAAATTGGGCCAGGTAAAGATATAAATATATATATATATATATATATATTTTAACGGGTTTGTGCTGGGGTTAATGGGTCGGTCACAAGTTATGTATCATGTGAGGTCATATGGATTGGGTATTGCAAAGAGAAGTGTGCTGGGATTTTAGGATTTTAACATAGGCTATTTACGAGTTACCTTATAGGATCGGGTTGAGCTTGGTGTCGCAGTTGGGTTCGGCGAAGTCTCGACCACAGCTCTCATGAGTCTGGTGGGCTTGCGGCGGCGCAGAACAGAGGTGGCTGGCTTTTCTGGCAGCTGGGTGGTCCTTCAACGGTGGCCAAGATTGACAGATGGGGTTTGTTGGTTGTTGGGTCAAAGGGCTTTGGTTGACGGGTAACCTTCTGGTGGCTTGATCGATTGGAGCAGGTGAGCAGATGGCGGTTTGAAGGCTGGATTGTCGTTGTGGTGGCGCTGGACAACGAAATTGGAAGTCGCTGGTGTGATGGGGACGCTGCTGGTGATGGAGGCTGATGGCGGTGCTGACTTCTTGTGGATCTGAATTGTGATTTGATGGGATGAGAAACACGGGCACTGAATGAAAAAAAAAAAAAAAAGAAAAAAAAAAGCTCTTTTCTGGTTCATGACTGCGGTGATGCTTCAAACAGATCGGTGTTTGCTCTGATACCAAAATTGACGCAGGACAACTGGAACAAAATTGAAACAACAATAAAATAAAGAGATATGACCTAGGAGTCAGCACCTAGGCTTTGTTTGGAGTCAGCACCAAGCGGGGAAATCACTAGGAGTCAGCACCTAGGGTAGACCTGGAGTCAGCACCAGACCAAAGAAAGACCAAATGGTCATTTTTTCATTCATCAAAATATCAACTATCTCCTCAAGGAGTACAATAGGTTGCTTATAAAGGATTGCTAAACCCTAGTTTTAATTGGCTAGGAAACACTAATTGCCTTATTACAAAAATAACCTTGCTTCCAAATTAAAATACTAATAGCTCAATAAACTAATAGGACCTAAAACATAAAAATACAATTGGCTTGCAAACATAAATAATACTAAATAATAATCTTCTTGCGTCTCCTGCGTGTTATTCTGGGTTTACTGAATTAACATTTTTCTTATTTTGTTTTTTTCTCTTTAGCTTGGTTGTTTTGTTGATTTTGTGAAATGAATGGTCACATACCCGTATTTTGTGTGTGTGGTGTGTGTGTGGGTTCAGGTTGGTTCTGATGATTGATAATGGTTTGTACATTGCAGGATGCACTGAGGTCTAGTCTGGAAGCTTCAATAATCCCTGCATTTGAGATGTCATGCAAAACTCTGTTTGAGCAAGTTGATACCACATTCCAGAAAGGGCTTGTCAAACATACATCTGCTACTCAGCAGCAGTTTGAGTCCGCACATTCTCCATTAGCCGTTGCTTTAAGGGTAAATATAGCTTAACATGATGATTTAGTAGGAAGCAGGTGTTTTTTTTATTTTATGTTTATTTTCTTGATCACCATTCATTCTTGCAAATTGTGCTGGAGTAATTGGGAATATTTCTCACTGGATGGCATATTTATTGGATGTGAAACAAATCTCTCAACAGCATGTAATCTTCATCTTCTGAATTATATGTGTTCAGAAGACTATGATTTGCTCCTTCTCCGGGGCGGGGGGGGGGGGGGGGTTGGGTGGGAGGAATTCTGTATTATTTAGTTAGAAATAGTGTGTAATTTATAATAATGATATGCATTTTGAAATTGAAACATGTGAAGGACGTAACCCATATGATTCATTTAATAGATAATCTTGAAGTTGACTGCATGAACAGTGGTCTCACTCTCATCCATGCTTACGTCCTTCTATTCTTGAACTTTTTCTTGTCATCGGTATGCTTTTAAAATATTAATTTTGTGGTATAATATGAGTGATCTATGTAAGAACTAAGAAAAAAATGCGATGGACATTCTCTACAATAAACTTCAACCATATCTTATCAAAATTTCTGTTGCAACAGCTAATTCCTAATCTGGTTCATGGTGTATCTTGAATGTAGGCTATTGCTCCTTTTACAGTATTTGGATGTTTTGGTCATTTGAGTGTGCTTCATGTTATTATCAATGCTCCTTTTTGGTTTGTTTTGTTTTTTGTTTTGTTGTTTTTGTTTTGTTGTTGTTGTTGTTTAAAAAAAAAAAACTGATATAATAGTGTAGAGTAATTCTGTGGGATAGTTGATGCGAATTCCAACCAGCAACAAAAGTAGAGTCAGAGATTTTATTTTGTGATTATGGGCATTTGTTTTAAGCTTTGATTGTCACAACATACCTGTAAAACTATATATACTGATAGTATGATGCTATGTATGGATTCAAAGGATGCAATTACTTCAGCATCAGCAATCACTCAAACCTTGAGCGGAGAATTGGCTGATGGCCAGCGAAAGCTGTTAGCCATTGCAGCCGCAGGTGCTAACCCAAAAGCAGTAAATCCCTTGGTAACACAGTTGAGCAATGGACCTTTGGCTGGTCTTCATGAGATGGTACCTGCATATAAGCTTCCTTCTTAATCTGCAATTTTGTCCATTTACCCCTCTTTGGGCTTTATAACATTTAGAGGGTCATGTCTGTAGGCTGAGGCACCTTTGGATCCAACTAAAGAACTATCTAGATTGATAGCTGAGTGCAAATTTGAGGAAGCATTCACTGGAGCCCTGCAGAGAAGTGATGTCTCAATAGTTTCATGGTTATGTTCTCAGGTATGTTCTGCTCTGCACACACCACCGCATATTGTTACTCTCATTTCAAAGCTGAAGATTGCTAGTGGAAGATTAAATGTGCTGCATATAGAGTTAAGCATTTGTTGCATGCAAGTCTCTTTTCTCAAGTCCCTCAGGACCCAACAAATGCCTTTTAGTTTGAATATGAGCAATATTTGCAATATGGGACTGAATATTCCTCATCAAAGACCAACATCCATATTAATGTGTTCTGAGTGAGGAGTTGATATGAATGAGCACTATACAACGGAGATTTTTCTTATTTATTTGGTTCTACCGCACAAGTCCTTTAAGTTCCACCAATCTCTAATATCTAGAACTTGACGGGTAGAGGGTAGGACATGCCTATAATATACAGTTATTGGCTTTTCCCTTATACTTGCAATAATACCATGTTGAACCATGCCACTCCTTACTACCATGATTTTAAGTACTGTTCTTGCTATGTATCATTGAGTTAGATATGGCTTTGGATTCGCAATTTAAAAAAAAAAAAAAAGTACTGAAATTGTGACTAGCAAGTGCAACATGAACAACCGTCCCTCCCTCTCTTGCCACAATTAAAAAAATAATAGAGGATAAAAAGTAAGAAAAAAAATGTCAAATATGATGGATCTTCTAGAGTTGCTAAACTTAAATATTAATCTGAGTTTATTTTTCTTGGGTTAGTCTTGTATACTTCCTCTGTACTAGGGTTATGATGCACCTTTTTGTTCTCTAATAAATTTATTACTTTTGAACAAAGAAAAACTATCTGCAAATTTAGTTAAACTAGTCACAAATTATGCATGTAATAAAAAACGAAATGGCGATTAATGGAGTAATAGAGTATGACTATAGATAGAGTAGAATGGAGGAAAAAAAAAATACCCTAACTAACCTGTTAAGGATCCATAGCCGACTCCAAAATTTTGGGACTAAGGCTTTGTTTTTTGTTGTTGTAGTCGCAGATCCACGCATTGTGCGGGAAATATATAATTATTTGGTAATGTGATATCATGTATAATTCGTTCTCTGTCATTTACTGAAGATAATATATTAAGTTTAGTTGTCTTTAAAAGAATTAAACTCACTTTGACAAAAAAAGAAGGATATGTTAATACTAAATGGGAAAGAGAATAGTAAATTTATAGAAAGAAAATGGGGAACAAAAAAAAGGATATGAAAGGTTGGAGGAAGAGTTACAGTAAGGTAGGGAATAATGGGAAGAAAAAAAGACATAAAGGAGAAAGGTTAGCGGAAGTGTAATGGTAAGGTGGGGAATAATAGGGAGGAAAAGAGCCAAAAAGGGGAGAGAAAGGTTTGGAAATAGGTGGCTGATGTGGCGTAATGAGATATGAGCGAAATTAATTGCTAAGCTTCGATTATTATATATAGTATAGTATAGTACAGATACACGTAGATATAGATATACATGTCTAGCATAATGCATAGTTATGAATGTGGACTTTAAGAGTCTCTTAGACTTCTTACTTGAAAATCAATAGTTGGTATATGGTTAGGCCTAAAATTTCTCGAAATATTCTGGTCTGGCGTATGTATGAATGCTCCAGGACCTGGGGTGGGTGAGGGAGTGGTCCTTTGTGTGTGTATATGGTGTCCATTTGGTGTTTGAAGGATTTGGGTTGTATTGTGTACGCTAATTACTGGCTTTTGCTATGCAATGACAACGCTTATATAGTATGAAGTCAACAACATTCATATATTTTATGCTCTTCCGCCAGGTTGATTTACAAAGAATTTTGTCGACAATGCCACTCCCTCTAAGCCAAGGAGTTCTGCTGGCTCTTCTCCAGCAACTTGCTTGTGATATTAGCAATGAAACATCTAGAAAATTGGCATGGATGACAGACGTAGCTGTTGCCATAAACCCAGCAGATCCGATGATTGCAGTGCACGTTCGGCCTATCTTTGAGCAGGTATATCAGTTACTGGGTCATCATCGGAACCTACCAACAACCTCTGCTTCTGAAGCAAACAGCCTCCGCCTTCTTATGCATGTTATTAACTCTGTGTTAATGAGCTGTAAATGATTCTTCCCACTTTGTCTCTTTCTGTAATCTGTGCCAAGTTGTAAGTGGAACATTGGGTTGTATAGAAATCTAGGAAGGTCCAGGAAAGAAAGCATAGTTTATGTAACAAGTTAGTATTTTGACGACATGTGTGAAATAGGTTTTTTAGTCCCTTTAAATTTTTGGTATATGCTTGCGGTCCTGCATCTCTCTCTTTTTATTACTATTTTTTTTTTCACTTTTTAAATACATCATATGAAAGAACTGCACTTTTCATTTTTTAATTTATTTTTTATCTTGTTACCTTTTGTTCACTTTTACCCTCCTGAAATCTTAGCCAACACACGATGATGTGTCGTTGAGTGCACGTGGAGACAGCAGAAATGAGTAGTTAAAATGTTTTACTTATAGCTTGAACAATATTACATACACAAGTTTTAATTTGTATGACATTTGAATAATGTGACATCATTTTTATATGGGATCACTCCTTACATTTTTTTTTGTACACCAATCATATAACTTGTTACTTCAACCTTTGTGAAAAAAATTGTGAAATGTGTTGCATCTCTAGAGTCATCAAAGTTCAAATAGCTGTTGTAAGAGTGTGTGCTTTCTTTATTATTAATTGTAGTGAAGCCTAGAAAAGGGGACATATCCCGTGTTCCATCATGTCTATGCACAAACTTGGAAGAAAAAAAAAAAAAGTTTTAGGTCTCATGTATTGTGGAAAATGATTGAGAGAAACCCAGCAGCTGATTTTTAGTAGTGATACATTCTGGCATTTGGATTGTCTGTCAGCTTTGGTTGCTGAACATGAAAAGCAATGACCCGGAGGAAAATGAATTAAAAAAAAAAAAAAAAAAAAGGTAAAATGCAAAACTGTCTCTAAGTTTCTTCAGATTTTATTTCAACCCATTAAGATCCTCTAACTTTTAAGTTTTTTCAATTAAGACTTTTTCATCAATTTTTGTTATATGTTGTGGTTAATTTTTCAATTTTATAAATTTTTCTTCAAATTTTTTAAATTAAAAATATTCAATTAATGATTGAAAAATATTTGCCAGATTTTTTTTTTCAAAAAATTTTAACAGAAATTAATGGAAATGCCTTAATTGAATAAATTTGAAATTTAGAAGACTGAAATGAATGAAAGCAAAGTTAGAGGACTGAAATAAAATTTGAAGAAAGTTAGAGGGTCAGTTTTGCATTTTAGCAAAAAAAAAAAAAAAAAAAAAAAAAGAGGAAATGACTCATTTCTCTAGACCTTAATTTGCCTTAGCCATGCAACCCTCGACTTTTTCTTTGCAGTTTCTACCAGCACTGATCGGTTTCCCACCTCCTTGTGGGAGTTTGGAATACTGCTGCTGTGTACCTATATCCACGACGTGCAGCAGTAGTAGTAGTGACACCAATTGACAAATCGTAGCGAGCCCTGGCAATGGGGTTAGAAAGTGTTGCATACGCCTTGTGAATCTCTATGAAGTCTTGGCCATTGGGATTGGAGGAACTCATAGCATCTGGGTGGTACTGCTTTGCTAAACCACGGTATGCAGCTTTGATCTCAGCTTGGGAAGCAGTTTGCTTCACACGTAGTAATTGGTACAATGTAGTAGTAGTAGTAGTAGTAGTATCAGTTTTGGCTGACAATAATGATGATGATGATTTCATTGTCCTCTCAGAACCATCTACAGTACTTTCAGTTGCAGTGGCATCAGATAGTGTGATAATGGTCTTAAATTGGGTTCTT
Organism: Notholithocarpus densiflorus; assembly: GCA_030021035.2. Classification (NCBI taxonomy): domain Eukaryota; kingdom Viridiplantae; phylum Streptophyta; class Magnoliopsida; order Fagales; family Fagaceae; genus Notholithocarpus; species Notholithocarpus densiflorus. Next base: position 658,933 of record JARYZH020000054.1, on the reverse strand, counting down.
CTGAATCTAATACAAGACTTTCTAGGCCATATTCCCTGATCATTTTCATGGTTTGGGTGTGATATTTTGAAACCAAGTGAGGATTTTGGTGTGACAAGGGTGGAGTTTCCTAACATTTCCTTCCTCAGTTCTTGCTACTGACTCTAAATGTGTTAAGTAGAAGGAAACTGATGACAAAATCCAATGTGAATGTAGAAAGCTTATGTAATGGAATATAAGTGGAAATGGAGGAGTATATTGGGGTGGGGACTTGAGAATCTAGCTTCTGGGTTTGGTTTTGGACAGTGCATATAAGTATAGCTAGTTATTAATATTATAAGGCCTTTTGGGGGAGAGAGTGAGGCAGTGGGCGCCTACGTTTTTGCTTAGACAGTTTTTAGCTTTCAGCACACTGTACGGTTAAAGATTATGGAGGTACACATACCAACCATCCAACCAAAGGGTGTGTCAGAGTTTTCTTAGTAGGTAATGTTCACCAAACACAACTCAGTCATGTGCTTGCACTTACACACCCATGGTGTTTTGAGTTTGATCTTCCAGAAGATGCTCTACTTCACGTTCTTGCATTGGCTGTAGCATTAAAATAAGAAACCTACTGGTACTTTTTTTTCAATTTTAATATTATTAAAAACACAGGATCTTTCACAGTGTGTATATAATTTAACATTCTTCCACAAATATCAATTAGAATAAGTAACATGAAAACTTCCTTTTAGTCTGTCTCGAAGAGGGCATTTTACACATTATTCTCCCCTATTAAATTGAAACATGGACTTGTAGTTACAAAGTCTTGAGGTTACCTTAGAGCAAGCTGTTGAAAAAATAAATAAATACAAGTAAAAGTATTATCTTTTTTCAACATGGGTCAGTCATATTATTATGAAATAACAATACACAAATCACCCCCTACCAGTACCACTAATTTCCTGGTCACTTAAGCAAGAACAGTAAACTCCTAACCATGATTGATTTAGACATTATATTTCAACCTCGTCTATCTTAATTGTTCACACCACCACCCTAGACCTATAAGTTCTTTTATTCGTTATTAGTCAATGGCATATTTGAGTTTCAATAGCAATTTAAAGTTAGCACTTCGATTGGTCTCGTGAACATTTGAGTTTCAATAGCAATCTAAATTCGGCACTTCGATTGGTCTCGTGATCAGATTTTCACAAAAGAAGTGTTGTTTAGGGTTTCAATAAACTATTCTCACATTAGTATTTATTGTGTCTCACCTACCTTCAATCACATTTAATGCGATTGGACTTGTCCCCTTTTATCTGCTCAGAGACATCATTTTAAAATAAAAATACATCCAATCAATAGATGAGGAAACTGGCTTCAAACACATTGAAAAACTTGATCTAGGGATTTAACTCACGCTAAAAAGGATGGTAAAACCTCTTTATATGAGCTATGCTCATCCATTGAGATGAGGCATGTGATATTTTCTGCCCAAAGAAGAACAATATTTTTCTGACTTATTCATCAGACTCTCTTCGGCAAACCCCCACTAGGTTGGCCCAAACTACTAAGTTGGACCTCTTGTTTTGTTCTGCAGATACACATTCAGTGTCTCATTGGGCCCAATCCAATGGATCCTAATGCCTTCTCAACCTGGTCCCATTTGTTAACCTGTACCTACCCATTTACAGAGTAACAGTTCCTTCACCTAATTTCTCAATTCTAGACAGATCAGATCATTGAACAAAAAGCCCATGTTGATGCAATTGTTCAACCTTTCCAAATCTTCGTCCACGCCTAATTATGAACAACAAAGAATTCAACAAGGATACCTTCATCATACTTCCTCATTCAATAAAACACAAAGTCTCAAAAAATAAAATTAAAAAATCCGAAATTATGTTCTCCTCAAGAAAGCTGGAAAACCAATCTCTTCTTGAGATTTCAAAGAAAGCAAATTATCCAAGTGAAAAATTTCGCAACTGTGCTAAGAAAATCTCCAAGAAAGAGAAGCTTCTTGGGAGGAAAACTTTCAATTCTCTAGACCAGTTGCATCTCCACAAGAGCCAGACCCTGCATTCCTCTACATAGCCTCATTTTCTATGCGTGTGGTTACAGTTCTCTTGAAGCTGACCATACTCTACACAACAAGTTCCAAAACAAATGCACCCATTTGGGAAAGGGAGAGATCAAAGAAAGAGAGCAAGAGAAAATGCCCATTGAACCCACAGCAACAGTCTGGAGAGCATTGCTTGGTGCTTGTTCTAAAAAGCCTCAAAGTCACCAACTTCTAGCTCTTCAAGGTTTGATAGCAATGAATTATTAAGTTTTAACATATAAAGCACAAGCACGAGTACGGGTAGGGTATGATACTGTGACACAACAATTTTTGAGAAATTAGGACTTGAGTATAACAGAGATACATATATATTAATTAATTATTAAATTTATTTTTAAATATTGTTAAACATTCATTTTTTCATATAATGTTAAACACATATCAAATTAAGAGAGATAAAGAACAATAAAATAAATTCATAAATAAAGACATGCCTAGGATATAAGTGCAAAAATATCTTAGGCATATCTCATATCCGACATGAGTATAACACTCCAAACAAAATGTTAGTACTTTTAGGTTTTAACTTGGAACGATGTTCCGGTTCTTGATGAGATAAAATACAGAAATTGAATTAGGAAGAGCATTTTTTTTTTTTTTGGCTTTATGATTTGTTTGTAAAGGCCAAGGAACCCTTTGAGGCATCCACAAGGAAAACTGACTTTGACACCCATATGTAATGGCTCACGAGAGGGAAAAGCCACGCAGAGTTGAGAGAATTCATGAATTGCACACAAAACAAGGTCAAATGTGTGGCCTTTTCTTCTTTAAAAACAACTGTCAATCACTGCCGTGACTGCATAAGGTTTTTTTTTTGTATATGCTTAGCGTTCCAGGGCTCAAGTTCAGGAAGATCCTCTCAAGCTTGTCTTCTTGGATATGAGATTGTATCATATTCGCAGATCTGTTACAGCAAATATTATGCAGAAATTACTACATTTTTTTCCCGCCTGCTATCGATGATGTGAAAACCAATGTCTGAGTACCAACTGCGAAGAAACTACCATAAAATGGCTAGCTTTTCTTGCTGATGAAGAGCGGATATTCATCTGCATGCAGCTGTAATTTATTTATTTATTTTAATTTTTTATAGAAAGACTAGAATTTTTTTTTTTTTTTTGATTTGCTAGAATTTCATTAAATAAAATGAAAAGTAATTAATTACATCATTTGAGAGATAGCATAATAAATGATGTTGTTTTTTATTATTATTATTTTTTAAAAATAGGTAGATTGATCATGATGGGGAGGGAGGATGGGGTTAGATCTATACAAAGATAATTAAATGTATTAAATAATAAAAGTTGGGGTTTATTACACACACAAACAACACGTTTTTAGTTTGAAAAATGTTATATTTTTATAACAAATCATACATGGTAGTTGTTGTCGGTTGTTATTGGTGAACAAAAAAGTAATTTCAATAGTAGCTTTAAACTAGAACCAATAATAACTAATTACTTATGATTTGCTTTGAAAGTGTTGTGAAAATATTGTGGACGCAGCACTTCTCTTTCAGTTTAAATCTCAAGTGTGCATACATTTGTGTGTTCTAGAATGTGCCTAAGAGTTATTGGCTTATTTCCCAAAGATCTTTCATAAAGAATTAAAGGTGGCATTCATTCTAAGAAAAAAAAAAAACAACTAACCTCCATTATGCTTTCCACATCTACGATTTTTCCAGTAAGCATTGTCTTCTTTAATTGTTGGGTGACTTGTGTTTATTGATTGGGGTGATGTGATTTAATGATGCCTGATAAAATCTTTAAACGTAGTTCTGATTTCCCCACATTTAGAAGATCACCTCCAAACCTAGGAAGCTAAGGTATGTTTTCAGCCGGATCTGGGTATAAAATGATATGGGATACAACGATATGACAATTTTAAAAAATTAAATTAAATACAATACGATGATGACATGTATTTATTAATATTAAATATATTTTTATTTATGTTTTTTATATTATAACTTTATTTTTCATATATTGTTAAGTATATAGCATAAGAGCAATATAATAAAGTGAATTCAGCACTTTATTATCAAGTTGGACAATGGGTTAGGTTTTGCTAGTGTTTGGACCATCCTAGTTGTGATGGTTTCAGCACCAAAACCCACATCATCAACTTGCTATAGGTTAAATGATAAAAATAGAATGAGATTGGTTTGATAGTTGATTTTAATTTTATACTAATGTAATGTATAAGAATAATAATTTTTTTGTCCTTTTCATTTACATAATATGCTACTAACAAAACTTATTTTCACATCAAATTTCTTAATAAATGAAGTGGTTAATTGTGAGTGGTGGATACAACTAATTAACACTCCTAAACAGATAAACCCAGCACCGTTTCTCTCCCCATCACAATCGATTACTTTGGCAATTAATCATGAAATTTGTTATGAAAAAGTGGTGTCCTTGCACTAGTGATTCTTTTATATTGAAATGCATGACATGTGTGGGTGATTTCTTAGGCTGCGTGCTTGGGGACAAATATAACGTGGCAAAACGAGGTATAGCTAGAATATATAGGTACGTAGTTGGTACATGGTGGACGCATATCAGAGAAGAATAGCCATATAGCCCATAGGAGAGGCAAATCAAAGAGAGATAGAAGTGAACGAAAAAGATGGTATTGCCAATGCCTGGTTGGTCTTTGGAAACTAAAAATAGAGAGGAGAGAGAGAGAGAAAAAGAAGGGACCAACGCAACCCATCTGTTTCATTTTAGTTCTTCATGCTGGAGAGAGAGAAAGAGAGAAAGGGGAGATGGGTAAAAAGCGTGAGAAAAAGTGTGCATATGTATGTGGTTGGAGACGGTTTTAGCTTAGAATCGCGTAGCGTGTCAGCAAAGCTCTCTAATCTAAATCTATTCATCATCATCATAGCAAAGCAAACGTTACCAGCAGCAGTTTCAGATAAAACAAAAGTGTCTCAGCCTCTCAGCCTCATCAGTCATAAGGTAACAAACTTTTCTGTGTTATAATAATATATTCTTGACCGAATAATTTGATATTCAGTTTGATTTCAAAACCTCCATTAGAGTCTTCTCTTTCTTACACACGGTAGGCTTTTTAGTTTATTATATATTTTACTTATTCTTTTGATTTCTCTTATTCTTATTGCATGTTCTGTCTTTTCAGTTTCATGTAAGGCTCTCTTGCTTTTTGTAGATGCATGCATTCTTTCATGTCAAGCTTTAGGTCCGATTGTTCTGTAAATATGTCATTTAAGAATTATATAATGTTGGGGCATCTCAGTCCCAATCTCAAACCATTTCGGCTAGGTTCTTGTTTTGTCATTCTTAATACGACATTTCTATCTCTTATATAAAGTTCTAGCCCCTAATTTTATTCTTTGATACCTAGCTGTTCTTGATCTTTCAAGGAATTTATTGGTTCACGAATCAGTTCCTTACTTTGCATAGGAGTATTAATTGCACAAGTTCATTCCATAAAGACTAGAACCTGTCTCCCAAAGAAGAGTAGAGGACATTCCATGCAGTTTTTCTTGCTTCTCTCATAATCAATTGGCACATAAATAGGTGTGTGTCACATTGTAGAATTATTCCTTTATTCCCTTTCTCGAGTCTCTATCAAATTATGGGTTTCAATCAGCTCAATAATTAGTAAGAAAAATAATAAAAGACCTCAGCTTGAATCTCGTTTACACAAAAAAATTGTTTATTAATTAGTGTTTAGCGTGATGATAAATAGTATAAAGCAAACACAATAGATTTCAAATCCTATAGTATCTATTTTTTTAAAAAAAAATAGTTCTCTATTGAGTCTTAGAACTGTCATCTGCAATGTGTTCTTATGAGCTCTCTCAATGAAATCTTTATATCTAATCTTTGACAGTTGACAGAAAGGCTAACTTTTCACAAATAATACATGGAGCGAGAGCACCAGCATAAGAGAGTAAGGGAAGGTGACGATGAGGAATACCAAAATTGTTCAAAGAAGATCAATGCGGAGAAGCAATATAGCAGCAAGGGTGTCGACTTAAACGACGTGAACGATGACAAGGACAGTGAAAAGACATCATGCGATTCCTCCTTGGCATTAGATGAAGGTGTATTTGATTTCCCTTGGCTGAAAGATGGTATGATCTCCAAATCAGAAGACTGGAAATTGGAAGACACCTTTTCTTCCTCACTCTATGACACCTCTTCCACCAATGAAGCTGGTATTGATGAGTTTCCTGCTGGCCAGTGTTTGTGTCAGACTCCGGAGCCAGCACTCCTAAACAAACCCGATGATCATGAGGAAAAGTTTGATGATAATTTACGGCGGCCACAAGAAGATGATGGCTTGGGTTGCATTTGGACCTCTCTACTCAGTGAGCCTCTTCAACAGGGTGGTATCTAATTTTTCGCGTAGACTTGTGAGCTTTGTGCACCGGATACAGTCTTTTTATATATGTCCTCAAATTAATGTATGATCACAAGCCTGCGTGGGAATCAACCCACCCCAACTTCACAGACTAAGCTTAATTAGCTATATATGCTCCTCATGTTCATCTCATGTTGATGGAGCACACCATGTGGTTATTAATTGTACATCGACATGGTAAAACTTAATTCAAGCTACCTTCTTTATAATGTTGATCATCTTCCAAAATTTTTTGCTTTTTCATTTTTTTTCCCCGGGTGCTCTTACTTAATTAGCAATAGGCACACCTTCACCGTTTTCGTTGCATCTGTTTCTTGATGGTCCATGTTATATATATAAAAGATCTCATGTAAAAAAGTATAAGGTTCTACCTAGGGGTGTCAATGTTTAACATGACCCATGAACACAACACAGGTTTTTACGATTTAGGATTAGGCCGTAGTGAGTTTGGGTCATAAATGAACCAGTCGACCCGAAAGCAACATGATAAAAAATGTGTCATAAGCGATTCAACTTATATTATTATTATTTTTATAAAAGTGAGTGGTTACAAAAATGTAAAAGTGATGTAATTGTAAATTGAAACTTTACAAATCCTAAATCTCTATAAACCTTTATATAATTTTTTTTTTTAATTTAAGCCGTCCTCACTCCCTCTCACTCTCAAACCCTAAATCATCCCTCTCACTCTAAGTGGATGGTATTACATTATTGATATTTACCAAGTACTTTGATGTTATCTTGAATTTTTGGATGATGTGTTTTAAGTATTTGATTTAAAAGATATTTTGATGTTATGAGTTTGTATTAAATTTATTGTTTATTAAATTAATAACAATATTAATCAAGTTTTTTTAAAATGGGTTAAATGAATTACATTTGTGTCAACCCAATTTGTTTAATATTAAGTGTGTTGAAATGGATCGTATCACATTCATGTCAACCCAACATGACTTGTTTATTAAGCATGTTGTGTTAATTCTCTTCATTAACATGTCTTGTTAAGGTTGAAGGGTTATAACACGATTATTAAATAGATTGGGTTCGGGTTGAACCATTTAACCAAATACCATTATCTCGACATGAACCGAACATGACAAGCTAACCTGAGTTGACACTCCTAGTTCTACCACGTGGTACATTCATTGAGAATTTCTTTATTTAAACTTCTATTTCAACAAAGTTTTCATTTAAATCATAGTATTAGTTCATTGAATTAATTAGCTAATGAAGTAAAAACATATATTAATTATCTATAGTTGTACATTAATTATTTATATTAGTGAGATTTATATGATTGTTTTTATAAATTTTATATAAGAAAATATTTTATGTTTATAATAATAATTGATTAAAATATAACATTCTTCCTCATGTTTAGTTGCTTTGACAACAATTAACTCAAAAGCTATGAAAATTTTTATATAACCAACATTGTAGTATTTATTCTTTCTAATTTAAAAGATTATTAATTAATATGATATGATATATATTGTTATATTAATTATTTTAAGTGGTGCATTAATTATTTAAATATAATGAAATTTCGATGTCAATTTTATAAAATTGATATGAGAAACAATTGGTAGAAATATGGTATTCGTGCTCAAATTTAGTTACTTTTGCAAAAGTGGAAACAAAGTTCAACAAAAGAAAAAAAAAATTAATAACACACAATCAAGAATGTAAGCTTCCTCAAACAGTAAATGAAGTTGAGGTCGTGGTTGTAGTTCGGGCACTCCTTTTTGCTAAAGATATTGGTACCTCTTCTACCATTCTTAAAGGTGATTCCGAAGCAGTCTTCAATGCTTTGATAAGCGAAGATACTTCATTTGCTTCTTATGGTCACCTCATTGATGAAGAGAAAATTCTAGCAAAATCCTTTGTTAAAGTTGTTTTTTTCCATACCAGGAGACAAGAAAATTATGTTACTCATAACTTTGCTAAACATGTTAGACACGTTAGTGATTTTTCGGTGTGAACGGAGGATGTTCCTCCATACCATAGTGTTGTAATTTTAGCCGATTTGGTTAGTTTATCTTAATAAAATTTACAACATTTCTTCTAAAAAATATATATAAACAATTATTGAAGGATATTTGCATTTATTTTTTTTAGTAGGCATGCTTATTTATATTAGTCACAATATCATACATTTTTTTAAATATGTAAACACATATAGTATGATTAATCACTAACCACTCTTATTGTCTTCCTTTTTTGTCTATAAAATAGAACACTAAAGATTATAATTTTTTACATGAAAAATTATTGAAATTAAGTATTATACTCTTATATATATTTATAATGATTTTTTTATGACATTGTCAACCATTTCTACGTTTATTGTTGTTGCATCCATTAACTTATTTAAATTGCTTAGGAGGTGAGGTCGTGTGATTAATTGAACAGTTAAAATCTAGGCGAAAACCACATTTTCGTCCCTATATTTTCAATCGATTTCCACTTTGGTCCCTAAATTTTATTTTCACCGCTTTTAGTCCCTAAAATCAAAAAAGCGATCTTGTTTTTGTCCCTACCGTCATCTCACGAACGGAAATAGTTTACGTGGCAAACGGAGTGCATCGCTGGCATACTAAATACTGACGTCAGCATTTAAAATAATAATATAATATTTTATTTAGCATTTTAAAAATGCCGCGTCATCTTTTAAAAACAAAAAATTAATTTATGAATTTTAACTAAATGAAAAAAAAGAAGGAAAAAAAAGAAATAAAAACCAAACGTAACGCTCCCTCTACCTCCGTCCAACGACGACCTTTTTCGTTTTCCCACTCCCCACTGTAACGGTTTCCGTTGGCCCAAAGCAAAACCCCACGATCCGAAATCACACCGTTTTTCCATTCCCCTTCGTACTCGTTCCCATTCTTCCAAACGTAACGCCCTTGCCCATCTTGCATGTTCCGTTTCCGGTACCCTTTGTAAAAGTCGCCGTTCACGTAACGCTTCTCTTCGTACCCGTGCTTCCGATCGGAGCTCCACGACCCGCGGTAGGTGTCCCCGTCGGATCCGATTTCATACATATCTAATTGGGTTTGTGCTCGTGTGTTTTGGGTTTGATTTTCTTGTGTTCTTGTGTTTGATTTTCTGGGTTTGTGCTTAAAATTTCTAGGTTTGTATTAATTTTCTGGGTTTGTATTCTTTGGGTTTTGAAAATTTTGGGTGCTCAGAGTTTAGCTAGAGGGATGGAGAGTAGGAAGACCAATGTTGTTTCAGTTGCAAAGTTTGTTGTTCAGAAGTGGGTTTGTTCAAAATACCGATTTGGTTTTTATTTTTCTGCTCAATCTGGGTTTTTTCTCTCATCTCACATTAGATTTTTTAAAAATACATTTTTTAACCAATTTATGGTATTTCTGGGTTTTGGATAATCGTGTGTATTTGTGTTTGATATTGCAAGTTGTCTCTTATGTGTGTTTGAATCTTTGTGTTTTAGAATTTAGCTACCGTTTTTTTTTTCTTCTTTTCTTACTTTTGTGTTCTTCAATCAGATTAACAAATACTCCCTCCATTCTAATTTGTTTGTCCTGTTTGAAAAGTTAAACTTTTTAAGGGAATATCATTTATTGCCTTGTCTGCCTTATAAAAATGTATAAGTTTACAAAGCTACCTGTAGGGTAACAAATTGTACCCTTAAGTCCAAAACATGCAGGACTTGGGCCCAATAAGTCCATTGCAATAAATTTGTAGAGAGTGGGTTAAAGAATTAGGTACGAATGGCGTGGATTGTGTTTAACATGTTCTGAAAAACAAATTAAAAAGCTAATAGAAAGACCAAAAGCATATTGAGATAATTTGGTATAAGTAAGTTCTTCTTTCAATCCAAGGAGACATCGTATCATGTAATTCACATTCTTTTTCTTTCTTCTTTTCTTTTTCCAAAAAGTCCCCTTCTCACGGAGGGGCTGTTACATTATATAATCAACCTCTAGTTATCTTAACCTTACACTTGTCATTCATCTAAGGCGTCACTTGATACTTGTCCCATTAGACATTTTCTTTGACTTCCCTGTGAGCTGTAATAGCTTTGGTAGCACTGTTCAGAGGTCTTCTCCACATAAATGTGGCCAGAAAAGTAGTTGCAGGACATTTAATGTGGTGATAACAGCCTTTCTTTAGATATTTACGGATCTTTTCCTTTCCAGTAAGTTTACAAATGTCATTTCTGTCATCGGAGATTCCAGGAGGATTACTCCAATCGATGGGATAATGCCGCTCTGCTCGGCCCATGAAACTTCCTCGGATTAAACCCACAGCCCAAGACGCATGACTCTTAGTTCTTTGTCCCCACAATAGCCCCTCAAAACTTCAATTTTTCCTTCCCATCCAAGGAGAAAAAATGGGGTTTTGACTTTTAAGAGATAAAGGCAGTTGATATTTGATCCACACGTGCGGGGATATGACTTAATTGCGTTTCATAATTATCTCTGACGCTTCGCAGTCCCCGAAGTGTTATTAATTACTCCAGGAGGCGTCTTGCCTCCTACATTCAACGGCTGATGCGCGGATCTAACGGCTGATATTTCCCTCAGAATTCTGAGCGGGATAACTTCCCTTCTCTCTCTTCATTAATATAAAACTTTGAGGGAAACCATTTGTCTTCTTCTTCAAAGAAATTTTAAGCGCTCCAGAGAATTCTAACACTCCTACCTCTAAAAAACCCCAAACTCCCGAATCTCTGTTGCTATTTCTTGTAAGAAGTCTTCGAAGGTTTTCTTAAAAAGCTTTCAGATACTAGCGTACGTGCTCCCGTAAGTTTGTTTAGCTTTTATATCTGAATTTGTCTTCTCGGCCTTCTAGTTCTTGCTTCCTTATCCTCAAAACTCACCTACTCTGTCTTTAGGTTGTAAAAAATGGGTAGATTCGAGTGTCTAGTAGATTCCCCCGCAAAAATAGAAGCCTTTAAACAAAAATATCATATACCCCAGGCAGTTGGCCTGCGATATTATTCCTTAGAAGAAATTGTTTTACCTAGAGAAGCAGGAGAAGTGGTCATTCCTATAATAGCCTTCATAGAAGGGGAATGACCCTTCCTATGGGTAGGATAACCTGAGAATACCTTATTAACCATAGGCTATGCCCTCATTAGTGTGCACCCAACATGTTTAGGATTCTAGGGTGTATCGATGCTCTAGACCAGCATCTTCACTTGGGCCTCACATGGCACGATGTGGTTTACCTGTACGAGTGCCACTCACAAACCGACGGAGGGTTTTATCTCAAGTCCAGGTCGTTCATTGTTAGGCTCATCTCGTGCCTCCCCAAGTCCAACAAAGGGATGAAAGATGACTACCTCATCGCTTCAGGGGCATGGCACGATGGTCGACCCTGCCCAACTCGGGAGAGAGAGACAGGTGGGATACCTTAGAGTTAGATCCCCTAACATAGGGTTTAGATTTTTAACCCCCATCCATGTTTTCCATTGTAATCTCTTTTGATAATAGACTTTCATTGTTTAACCGTATCTGACTTCTTGGTTACTTCTGCAAATAGGACGCTTATTACTCCTCGGCTAAGTTTTACCAACGTGGTGGCCCTCAACTATCTTCTTCGGTCAGAAATTTTCATGAGCGAGGATCGACAATTACGAGCTGTTCACCTCGTCCTAGATTTCGAACCCATTTCGATGATTTTTCAGGAAGTCGGTCACGCTATTAGAGCTGGTGATCCTCAGATTAACCGTACCGACGTGTCAAAACCAGACTTTCTGGCCCAAGACGATCTTCCTCCTGTCACCCTACCAATCTCTCAAATCCCTCCTCAGCTTGTACTTCCATTGCAACAAGTCCCTCTCGGAGCTGAAGTTGCAGAAGAAGAGGAAATCGCTTCTTCGCGGTTGTCATTAGAAGAGGAAATAGATCAGTTCCGCTTTGAAGGAGAAGAAGGTAGACCAGAAAGGCCTGTGCAGCTCTCGGATTCTGAGAACGACTTCGACAGACTTTCCGCAGCTATTCAGCCTACATTAATTGTTTCCCGAGTGGATACAAGTTCAGAAGAATAAGGAGAGATGAGTCAGAAAGGAAGGCCGTCCCTGAAAGGCTTAGTAGCCAATAGAGGCAAGGAAGGAGCCTCGAAAGGCACATCCCAAACTCTGGCTCCTGCCAATCTACCACCTCCGCCTCCTCTTCCTGCTGATCTTGGACTACACGCCATCTCAGATTTGAAGAAGAAGAGACCAATGCAGGATATAGAAGAAGGTGAGGTGATCCCTCCGAAGGGCCCCAAACAGCAAAAGACCAAAGATCCAAAGGATAATAGGGCAAGCTCTGTTGACAGCAGGGAAGATGCTGAAGTGTGCCGACAACAGTGCTCCTGGGCCCCTCGGATAGAATTGGATGGGGCTCAAATTCCTTGGGATGTCACTATTAGGGAGTCCTAGAGAGGTCACTCGGCCCATCTCGCTTAAGCTTTAGAGCAACCCCTTTTGCTCTCACGGGATATGGAGGCTCTCAGGTGTACCAGGCAGCCCGAGCTTTTCATGTCATTAAAGAGGGATCTCGCCCTGGTAGGCTAAATTTGTTTTATGAATTAAACATTAAAAAGTTATTGATTTTATCAGTGTTATTATACTTGCTTTTACATACGTGACTTCTTTGCCATTGTTATGCAGGTCACTCAACAAGTCTATGTGGCCGAAGAGTGGGTTCGAAATGCCCATAACAGATATGAAGCTGAGTCCCACTCTCGGCCTGAAGTTGAGAAAGCCCTCGGGAACCTAAAAGAGGAAAAAACGCAGCTGGCCGAGAAGCTGAAGATTTCAGAGCGAGAATGCTTAAGTGCCAAGGCAGGGCTAAAAAATGTTGAGGCTTAGGCCGAGGACCAGCGCAAATAGCTCTACACGACCCAGCTAAACTTGGCTATTGAGAAAGCAACAGTGCTAAGCCTGAAAGCTGAATTGCAGAAAGCTAAGGAGGCAGCATTAAAGGCAATGGAAGCTGCTAAGTCCGCGGAGGAGGCGGCATATGAACGTGGGGTGGGGGAAACGGAAGAGAGGCTGACCGAGGAGGTAGTTGAAATGTGCAGGGAATATTGCACGGAGACTTGGGTAGAAGCACTTAATCGTGCAGGGGTTCTTGCTGATTCCGAGCTGAGGAAACCTGAGAACGTGTTCTTCCCCGAACATATCAGAGAGATTCCAACCAGCCCTCCGATGGCCACATAAGTGTATTAATTTCCCCAAAGCATCTGGTCCGAGGACATCAGGCATGACTAAGGTTCTGTTTAAACACTTTTTATAACAAACATAAGTGTATTAATTTCCCCAAAGCATTTGGTCCGAGGACATCAGGCATGACTTAGGTTCTGTTTAAACACTTTTATAACAAACATAAGTGTATTAATTTCCCCAAAGCATCTGGTCCGAGGACATCGGGCATGACTTAGGTTCTGTTTAAACACTTTTATAACAAACATAAGTGTATTAATTTCTTTAAAGCATCTGGTCCGAGGATATCAGGCATGACTAAGGTTCTGTTTAAACACTTTTTATAACAAATATAAGTGTATTAATTTCCCCAAAGCATCTGGTCCGAGGACATCAAGCATGACTAAGGTTCTGTTTAAACACTTTTATAACAAACATAAGTGTATTAATTTCCCCAAAGCATCTCCACACAACACACGAGTTTAATGATAAAGAAAATTCTTATTAATAATAGTACATTTTCAGGTTGTTTACATTCCAAGGACGTGGTATTACATGCTCGTCTAAATCTTCCAAAAAGTATGCCCCTATACCTGCTTCCGATGTGATGCGATATGGTCCTTCCCAATTGGGCCCTAGCTTTTCCCATGCTAGGTTTTTTGCATTGCCCAGGACTTTCCTCAACACCAAGTCACCAGGCGCTAGTGGCTTTAGCCTTACTTTGGCGTCGTATCCTTGCTTAAGTTTGTGTTGGTAGTACGCCAATTGGACCAGTGCACTTTCCCTTCTTTCTTCAACGAAATCTAAGCTTCTTTCCAGCAGATTATCATTATTATTTGAATTGAACGAACTGCTTTTTAGCGTTGGAAACCCTGTTTCCAAAGGAATGACAGTTTCGGCACCATAAGTCATTGAAAAGGGAGTCTCCCTCGTTGACATGCAAGGTGTGGTTCGATATGCCCACAAGACATGCGGCAGTTCTTCCACCCATCTCCCTTTTGCTTCATCTAACCTCTTTTTCAATCCGATTACTATGACTTTGTTAACGGCCTCGGCTTGCCCGTTCCCCTGGGGATAAGCTGGGGTGGAATATCGATTCGTAATTCTCAATTCGCCGCAATATCTGCTGAAGGCCTTACTGTCAAACTGAAGACCATTGTCCAAGATAAGAGTGCGAGGGACCCCGAACCGAGTAACGATGCTCCTCCAAATAAATTTCTTAACGTCCACATCTCTGATATTTGATAAAGGCTCGGCTTCAACCCACTTAGTGAAATAGTCAGTGCCGACCAGCAGATATCTCTTGTTCCCTGCTGCTTTGGGAAAAGCCCCAACAAAATCCAAGCCCCATTGAGCAAATGGCCAAGGGTTGGTTAGCGGATTGAGGATCCCTTCTGGTTGGTGTATGTTTGGTGCGAATCTTTGGCATTGGTCGCACTTCTTTACATACTCATGTGCTTCTCTTTGCATATTTGGCCACCAGTAGCCTTGCGTGATGGCCCTGTGAGATAAAGACCTGCCTCCAGTGTGGCTCCCAAAAATTCCCTCGTGTAGCTCTTCTAGGATGACTTCTGACGCTTCAGGGTGAACACATAGTAGATATAGTCCGGTAAAAGAGCGCTTATATAATTTTCGATCCTCGGACAACCAGAAGCGAGGTGCTTTTCTTCGTATTTTTTCAGCCTCCAATTTATTTTCCGGCAAGAGATCTTCTCTCAAAAATAATATGATGGGGTCCATCCAGCTAGGTCCCACTCAGACCTGACAAATCTGGGCCAACTTCCCTCCTGCCTCCGTGGGCTTGTACAAGTCTTCTACGAGGATAATTCGAGGCAAGGTCTGCGCCGAGGAGGTTGCAAGTGTAGCCAGGGAATCTGCATGTGTGTTACTGCTTCTAAGGATGTGCAGCAGACTGAATGATTCAAATTTTGACTGCAACTGTTTAACTTGACTTAAATACTTCCGCATTCTTTCATCCCTTGCCTCCAATTTGCCCTTTACTTGACCAACAACTAATCTGGAATCTGAAAATATTTTTATTTCTTTTCCCCCATCCTCTGAACCATGGACATTCCTTCCAGCAAAGCTTCGTACTCGGCCTCGTTATTAGTGGCCAAGAAATCCAACCTCAACGGTTTCTCTATCGTGAGTTGTTCAGGAGATATTAGGATTAGTCCCAATCCAGAGCCCCTTTGATTTGCTGCACCGTCGACATACACTTTCCAACATAGAGATTCTTGCAGGGAGATGATGCCAACCGATTTTTCATCCATGTGCTGCGGTGTTGGCACATTTTCTAATGGGGCTTCAGCAAATTTGGCTACCAAGTCTGCGAGGATCTGACCTTTTACAGAAGTGCAAGGCATGTACTTGATGTCAAAAGTCCCTAGAATTGTACCCCATTTAGCAATCATGCCCGTATAGTCAGCACTTCGAAGTACAGCCCTAAGCGGGAGTTGAGTCAAGATGATAACCGTGTGTGCCTGAAAATAGTGGGGAAGCTTCAGTGTACCATGTACCACAGCCAAGATGGCTTTTTCCAATGGTAAATAACGCACCTCGACCTCATGTAACGATTTGCTAACATAGTAAACCGGCCGTTGCACGCCACCGTCAACCCGGATCAATACCAGACTTACAACATGAGGGGCCACGGCGATGTAGGCGGACAGAACCTCATCCTCTTGAGGACTGGACATGATGGGAGGCCGAGAAAGATACTCCTTAAGCTGCTGGAAAGCCTTAGAGCACTCCTCGGACCATTCGAATCCCTTCCACTTTTTCATCAAGAGGAAGAAAGGCCGGCATCTGTCTGCTGAACGTGAGATAAACCGATTTAAGGCGGCAATCATTCTAGTAAGTTTCTGGACTTCTTTGGGATTATGAGGAGTGTGTAAATTGTTAATCGCCTTAATTTGATCGGGATTGACTTCGATTCCTCTGTGGGTTACCATGTATCCTAGGAATTTGCCCGATCCCACACCAAACGAGCACTTGGAAGCATTTAGGCGCAACTTGTGTTTTCTCAAGATTTCAAAGATGCTTCCGAGGTTATCGACGTGCTCAGACACCACCCTGCTCTTCACCACCATATCGTCTATGTAAACCTCAATGCTTCTCCCTAATTGAGGCTCGAACATTCTCGTCATCATCCTTTGATAGGTTGATCCTGCGTTTTTTAGACCGAAAGGCATCATCTTATAATGGTAGTTTCCGATGGGGGTGACAAAAGCAGTCTTCTCCTGGTCTTCCAAGGCTAAGGGTATTTGGTGATATCCTTAAAAGGCGTCCAAGAAGCTCATCCGAGGATGTCCCACTGTCGCATCCACCAACTGATCTATTCGTGGCATGGGGAATGGATCTTTTGGGCAGGCCTTATTTAGATCCATAAAATCCACACACACTCGCCACTCGCCACTTGCCATTCTTTTTCTTTACCACCACAGTATTAGCTAGCCATTTAGGGTAAAACACCTCCTTGATAGCCCATGCTTGCTTAAGCTTCCTCACCTCTTCCTTAACAGCATTTGCATGCTCTTTGGATGGGCGTCGAGGTTGTTGCTTTTTTAGAGTAATGGATGGGTTAACGTTTAAGTGATGACAGATAAAGGTCGGATCCATCCCCAGGGCCTCGTAAGCGCTCCAGGCGAATACATTAACGTTCTTCTTAAGAAATTCTATCAACTCCTCTCTCTCATGAGGCGACAACTGGGATCCGACTTGAAAATACTTCTTCGGATCATCCCCTATAATGATCTTTTCTAAGTCATCACATTTTGCCTCCTCGGACTACCCATTGATAGGCAACTCTAGAGTTTTTAATTGCTATGAACTTCCCTCGGCAGCTATCGACGACTCAACCTCAGGTTGATGAGATATGGCTGCCACCAAGCATTGTCTAGCCATGGATTGGTTTCCGAGGATTTCTCTAACTTGACCCTCGGACGGATACTTCACCCTTTGATGCAGAGTAGAGGAGACAGCCCTTAGAGTGTGAAGCCAAGGTCTGGCCACGATAGCCGTATACGGTGAATAAACGGCCACTACAATGAAATCCACCTCCACCACCTCAGGACCGGTTTGTACAAGTAGCCTAATCTGACCTTTTGGCATAACGGTTCTTCCCTCGAAACTAACCAAGGGGGAGTCATAGGCGGTTAGATCCTCGTACTTTAACCCCAAACCCTTAAACAGGTCGGGATACATAACCTTCATGGCACTCCTTTAGTCTACCAATATCCACTTCACATCATACCCACCTATCCTAAGTGTGACCACCAAGGCATCGTCATGGGGTTGGATAGTTCCGACCTTATCATCGTCTGAAAAACCTAGAACTAGTTGGATTTCCATCTTGGTTCTTTTTTACTACAGATTATTATTCTCGGCAAGTAACCGAGCCACAGACATCACTCTGTATGGACAGGATCTTGTTCTCCCGGGGGCAGCGAAGATGACGTTTATCGTTCCCAGGGGGGGCCTGAGGAAGCACCTCTTCTAGAATCAAACCCAGCCTGTCCTGCTTGGCTGCTGGAATGATACAACAGATCCTTCAATCTTCCTTCTCGGACCAACTGATCCGAATGGTCCCATAAATTCCTGCAATCTTCAGTAGTATGTCCTTGATCTTGATGATATTGGCAATAGAGGTTTTGGTTACGCCTCATGGAGTTCCCAGCCATTTTGTTCGGCCATTTAAAGAACGATTCGTTCTTAATTTTTTCCAAAACCTGATGAACTGGTTCTCGGAATACCGCGTTGACAACTTGGGTGTTGGAGGAATCTGATTGCCCGGCGAACTCTCTCCGAGGCCGATTGTTACTGAATCGGTCCGACCTGAAATCCCTCCGCTCCTAAGGGTTAACCTTTGCTTTACCCTTTCCTTGCTGCTGGTCTTCTTCAACTCTTTTGTACTTGCTTATCCGATCCATAAGCTGACGCACACTGGTGACAGGTTTACCAGTGAGGGACTTCCTTAATCCATACTCGGTAGGTAAGCCGCCTTTAAAAGTACTGATGGCCACGTCCTCAAAGTCACCATCTATTTCATTGTACGTCTCCCAATATCTGTCCGAGTACGTTTTCAGGGTTTCCCCTTCCCGCATGGACAGAGACAATAATGAGTCCAAAGGACGAGGTACCCTGCTGCATGTGATAAAACGAGAGCCAAAAGCCTGCGTAAGTTCCTTAAAGGAGTTTATGGAGTTAGCCTTTAACCCATCGAACCACCTCTGGAAGGAAAAACCTTGCACATCAAAGCCTCGTCCCTAGAGTAGACAGCCATTTTCTAGTTGAATTGACTTACGTGCTCTACTGGATCCGTTCGGCCATAGTAAGTGGTGAAAGTGGGTTGATGGAATTGCAGAGGAAGTTCTGCCCTCTCAATCCAGCGCGTAAAAGGGGATCTAGAGATTTGATTCAACGCCTTGCTCATGGTGTCATTTCCCAGGCCCTTAAGAGGTGGACTCTTACGTCTCTGCTTATGAACGTTTTCCTCGTCACAGGAAAAAGACTCATTTGGTGGTGTCCAAGACCTACGTCTATAAGTGATATCCTCTTCATCATTGGAAGAAACACCAGAACTAGAAGGAGTTCGTCGTTGGTGTGCATGGCGTAGCTTCCGCTTTAAATCATCGATTTCCCTTTGCATGGCCTTGTTACTCTGCCCCTGAGGGAAGTGACTCCCTATATGAGGGTGACTTCTACTAGTCTGCGTGGTATGCAGGCTACCTTCCTTATCTTTCTACGTTCAGGATTATGGAAGGCGTCTTGTTGATGGGAGCCCCTAGATTCTTGCTGATGGGGACCTGATCCTACCATGGTCAAACGTCGCACTCACTATTACACAAATTCTTTCCACAAACGGCGCCAATTGTAGGGTAACAAATTGTACCCTTAAGTCCAAAACATGCAAGACTTGGGCTCAATAAGTCCACTGCAATAAATTTGTAGAGAGTGGGTTAAAGAATTAGGTACGAATGGCGTGGATTGTGTTTAACCTGTTCTGAAAAACAAATTAAAAAGCTAATAGAAAGACCAAAAGCATATTGGGATAATTTGGTATAAGTAAGTTCTTTTTTCAATTTGAGGAGACATCGTATCATGTAATTCACGTTCTTTTTCTTTCTTCTTTTCTTTTTCCAAAAAGTCCCCTTCTCACGAAGGGGCTGTTACATTATATAATCAACCTTTAGTCATCCTAACCTTACACTTGTCATTCATCTAAGGCGTCACTTGATACTTGTCCCATCAGACATTTTCTTTGGCTTCCCTGTGAGCTGTAATAGCTTTGGTAGCACTGTTCAGAGGTCTTCTTCACATAAATGCGGCCAGAAAAGTAGTTGCAGGGCATTTAATGTGGTGGTAGCAGCCTTTCTTTAGATATTTTCGGATCTTTTCCTTTCCAGTAAGTTCACAAAGGCCATTTCTGTCATCGGAGATTCCAGGAGGATTACTCCAATCGATGGGATACACACTTGAATTGTACTCTTCTCATTTGAGGATTATATCCTCCTCGGACAGAATTCGTTCGTTTCCCATGTATGAATCTTTTGAAAATAGAATATTTAATAAATGTCGCTCTGCTCGGCCCATGAAGCTTCCTCGGATTAAACCCACAGCTCAAGACGCATGGCTCTTGGTTCTTTGTCCCCACACTATCCTTAAATAAATTTATTAACTTTTTTTTTAAAAGAGTTATTCTTAATGAGGCAACTAAAAAGGTGCTCCAATTAGATTGATTTTTTAAATATTTGTTAGTTTTGTTTTTAAATAGTTTTGAAAATAAAGCAGGGGTATAATAGGAACATTAATAAATAAATTAATTTTATTTTTAGAAACAGGACAATATTTTGGGATATCCCAAAATGGAATAGAGAACAAACAAACTGGGACAGAAGGAGTAATTGATTAAGATCAAACGATTCTAAAGTCCACTAGATGTTTTTGGGTTTTGAATTTTCTGGGTTTTTGTTCTTGTCTGTTCTTCGTTCAGATAAAGCTAGATCTTAATTTATATGATTTTTGGTTTTTATTTCTGTTTTTTCCTATTTTTTCATTTAGTTAAAATTCATAAATTAATTTTTTGTTTTTAAAAGATGACATGGCATTTTTAAAATGCTAAATAAAATATTATATTATTATTTTAATGCTGACGTTAGCATTTAGTTTGCCAGTGATGTACTCCATTTGCCACGTAGACTATTTTTGTTTGTGAGATAACGGTAGGGACAGAAACGAGATCGTTTTTTTGATTTTAGGGACTAAAAACGGTAAAAATAAAATTTAGGAACCAAAGTGAAAATCGCCTGAAAATGTAGAGACGAAAATGTGATTTTTGCAGAAAATCTAAAATGTTACCGCAAATCAAAGCAGGACTTTGTGTAACATGATTGATTCATTCCTATTTTAGGAATACTCTGCATCTCTATGTACTTCAAAGTAGGTGAACGATTACAAGTCGTAAAAGGTAGGATTTCTGGAACAATTTGTCAATATTCTTAATTTCACAATTGAATGGGAATCTGATTATGAATTGACAAGTTTTAAGGATGCTAACCAACAGGTTGATTAGCCCAAACATTTCATTTTAGTTTTGAGTATTCCAAATCTATTTCACTGTTAAAATTTTATTTCTTAAACCAATTGTACTGCGTGTATCACGTTATTAAAAATTTTGGTAAATTACTCCCTTAAACATTTATATAAATTACATATCGTTTGTATAAATATAAAACTTAAGTTCTTGCCTTTTAAAAATTAAGCTAACAGAATATTCTATTTAAAAAAAAGATTCTTATTCATATAGTGTATAAAATAAATACACTCATCTCCCTACTTAATTATTACATTTATACAAGCATAGAAGGTGGAAGTATTAAGTATCATTTAACAACATATTTAGGAAAAGTATTATTTCTGAAAACTTCAATGAAAGTTGGTGTAATTTATTTTTAAAAATATGACATTTAATACATTTTTAAATTTGTAATATTTAATTTAAATTATGAAATGAATCTACGATACATTATACAAGCCAATGTGACCAAAGTCTACTCATGATAATGATCATTAAATAAATCTTTTTTTAAAAAGGATGAATTTGGGTAAGACTATTTGTAATCTTTTCTTGGCAGTGTTCACTTTTTTATAATGAATTTTTCTTGGTAGTTTTCACAATCTAGTTGGGCTGAGGACTATAATTGACGGTAATTATCCTTGATTTCCTAAAGTTAATATTAATTTTAAAATGAAATGAAAAAAAATAAAATTTAAATTAAAAAATACATATGATAATTGAAGTAGCTATTATTAGAAACTAACTATATTATAGATTAATGAAAGCTACTAAGATACGTCAAACACATGGAAAGGAACGTGCCCAGGCTAAACTGAGTCTGCAATTAGAAATGTGGGGTATTGGGACCCACTTTATCTTTTCTTTTTTCTTTTTTGGGTTGCTGAATTGGACCCATGCATTTTATTATTACGCCCATCCTTCCGAAGTGCTTTAAACCTTTAACATATTTACGTTACCTACCTTTTGTGCTTTTCGTAAATGGGGTCACGAAATAGGACCCTTCCTTATTACTCTTGCTACTTTATAATTATAAGAGAGAACTGAAATGAAAAAACAAAAATAAAATTTTTAAAAGTTCAAGCAGAAAATAGAATAATGTCTAAAAAAAAGAAAAGGAAAATCTATTATTTACATTTGAGATTATCCTAATAATTAAATAATTATTTTCTAAAGTTCTTAAAATAACTTTACTATGGATATTTTAAAATCTTATTCATTAATTTTGAAATCAGTAGATTTGGATAATGTCATATTACAAATAATTTAAATAAATACTAAAATAGCAATAATCAATTTTAATTAAAATGTTGATAACATAATAAAATCTAATACACTCATTTTAGAATAAATAGATACTATAATTTTAAGAACTACAAGATTGATTTATCCTAAAACTCCAAACTAAGACTCTAAATTTGAACTCTCAAATACAAAAAAGGTGATACCCAAACTCTATAGAGGATGGTCCTACAGAATCCTTTCTTAGCTCCGTTATGCTTCTAAGTTCTAACTTCCCATCTATGTATTTTCGGAATAGCTTCCTCAATTTGGATTTTACCACAATGGATCTCAACATTTTTTTTGGTTGCCTAATGTGCATTTTTAGCCCCAAAATGCTTCTAACCTTCCATTTATATATTTTCGGAATAGCTTCTATTTTACCACAATGAATCTCAACATATTTTGTTGCCTAATGGTGCTAATTAGCATTCTACATAGAATGCTTCCGAGACACTAGAACATGATGTTTTTCTAAATCTGAATAGGAAAAAAAAAACGCTATTTGTGAATGTTATTTGTGTAAGTAGGTAAGCTTAGCTTATCATGTTTAATTGAGAATAGTTGTAATTCATATAGTTGCTAATAGATTTCAGTTCATGTTGCCCTTTCATTCCTTTAAAAAATTAACTCTAAAGAATTGTGATGGTTACTTGTGATGCATTCCTCGACCCAAGAAACAAATTTGTGAGACACCCAAATAGAGAGAGAGAGAGAGAGATATATATATATATATATATATTTATATCTATAGCAAAATGAAATCCCATTTTACTAAATAATATCCCTTTATAATGTCTACCTTCAAAACACACATTTAAGTAACTTTTATCCTTATGATAATTTATGACAATTTCTTATGCTAACAACACATTTTTAGCAATGCTTCCTGTAACAAATGTGGCTTGATATTGGCCAATCAATGCATTCAAGTTTGGCTTCAACCTATTGGTTAGGATTTTTTTTTTTTTTTTTTTTTTTTTTGAGAAAGTATTGGTTAGGATTTTAGTTATACACTTACAGAGGATATTATATCATGATATCAAGCAAAATATCCCCACATTGGATGGACTAGGAGTCTTGAGAAATGAGAACCGGTGCTAGAGTGTGGTGGCATTTACTTTCCCTAAGAACACAACAAATTAGAAGAGAGATTGCACATCCTCAATATAACATTCTAATCAACTAAAGACCACGCTTTCTTGTATAACTGTGCTGTAATACCATGTGGACCAAATGCCTTTATCACCATCCATGCTGATTTAAGACTTCTGAATTTCTTCAATCGTAACCTCAACTCAACTTGCATTAATATTTCTTTACTAAAGTACCCAGAAGTTGCTCATAGAATTTGACTGCATTTCGTGAAGCATTTTTTATTTTGGTAAGAGTGGAGGATTGAACCTTAGTACAAGACCATATATAGGGATATAAATGCCAATCTTTGGCTCATCAAACAATGGAGTAGAGTACAATTTTGACCAACAAAAGTTTAGAGTTATTTTTATTTTAGTCTTTTATGTTTGAAAATTTTTATTTTGACCATTTCCTGAATAATTTTGACGGCATGACCAATATAAAAAAAGAGATCAAACATAGAGGGTCATACTAAAAATTTTAAGACATAAAAAGTTAAAATGAAAATAATTCCAAACTTTCAATATAATATAGTAATCTACAGCTTTCTAACCCTCTCACTTGCGTTGTTCTGATCACCACCCCATGTTTTATAGAAAAACAACATAGATACAGGGGTTTTATGTGAAGACAAAGAACTTAAAAGAACAATGAAATGTAAAGTATTGAAACCCTAGTCCGTAGCGGGTTGTAGCCATTCTGCCGACACTTTTGTTTTGTTTTCCAGTGCTAGCTACCATGAGATTCTGATTTTTTTGGTGTTGATGTGACTTCCATCCATAACACACAGATATGGGCTCCATGAAAGTTAATGAAATGTACCTCAATGCTTGCTAGTAGTACAACGTTCTTTTTGGATGGTGCTTATATTAAATTCAGTTATTGGAATAATAAGGTTATCTTATCTTATACATGCATGCTTAATTAATTTCAGGAATCCAGAAAAATCTTGCTAGCAACTCTAGAATGAGTATAAAGCTAGCTAGCTTATGAAATATATTAATGGGTGGCCAAGTATTCAACAAATTGGCAATGAAATGGTAGTAGGTATATATGACTTTGAGTTGAGGAAGAGAAAAGTACATTAGGACTTGGATTGAGAGAATGAGACCCAAACCGGGAAGGGTGTTTGCCACGTAGTGATTGTCTGTGATGTATAAAAGGCGGATAAGCCTGATTAAAAACATGATTATTATAATACGGTCGGATTCGTTTTCATGTCTTGGATAACCAATGTATATATATATAAAGAGGACGGACATACGATAATTCTTAAATATTATTATTATAATTTTTTTATAGAGTTTCAAGTGTCTATTTATGTGATAATTGTGTTTTTTATTATTAAATTAAGATATTAATCGGTTTTTGGTATAGGTAGAAATTGAATCTCAAATCTCTTATTCAATTATCAAAGATTTTATTAGTTAAGCTAATTATTGGAATCTACTAAATTATTATTTTTGATAAAAAGATAACTCTAATGATGAGACAAATTGATTCAAACTAGTAGGTATTGTTATGTAGGGTGTGGCTTCTATCCAATGTCTTGTGACACTGGACCCGCTGCGATCATGACATGTGCCTATTGCACTGAAGGCACAAGACAGAAATCACACCCTTTTATGTGTATGGGAGGTCAACATTGATGCAGGAATTAGGAAATATATTTTTGATAAAACGATAACTCTAATGAGGAGACAAATTGATTCAAACTAGTAGGTATTTTTACGTGTATGAGAGGTCAACATTGATGTAGGAATTAGGAAATATGATAAAACGATAGCTCTAATGATGTGGCAAATTGATTCAAACTATTTGGTATTTTTATGTATATGGAAGGTCAACATTGATGTAGGAATCTGAAAATATAGTAAATTAATAGAAAAGTAGTAGTAGTAGATGGGAAAGAGATCTGGGTGAGCAATTGGGGCTTAGGCTCGTGATACACTCTGTCGGGTTACAACTACAAGTGGACCCTAAATAAGTACGCAAAAATGCGAGTAAAACCAAAAGAAAGAGGAGGCATGGATTTAGTCGTAAAACGCCATCATAAAAAGAGCCGTCAATCACGGGTGAGCACTGTCCAGTTTCTACTGTTACAGTTCAATCGGTAGTCGTTCCCATTACTGCATCACACCAAAAGAAAACATTGTTTGAGCAGTATTGGTTAGTGTATTCATGGATTTTAAAGTAATTTGGGTTTATATTTGAATTTTAAATTAGTAAGTTCTCAAATTTTTTTTTTTAAATTAGTAGATTTTAGATATCATTCAAATAAATTGATATTAAAATTTTAAAATTCAAAGTATTTTATTTTTAAAAATTATCTAAACAACGTATTTTCATATGTCTAAATTATGCTATCCAAATGTAATGTAATTACATAATTGAAAATTTGAAATAAATTCAACCATATCATTCTTCATTATTAATGTAATTAGTTACATCATTGAAATTTTTATAAATAAATATGAGGACCTTTTATTATTATAAAATTAAGACATTAATATATAAAAATAAATAATAGTTAAAATCTGAATTTAAATATCTTATTTGATTACAAATAAATTTTAGCAAGTGGATTTAATTAGAACCCACCATTAGATAGTTGAATTAAATTGAAGAACTAAAGACATATTACCAAATTGTACCTAAGATTTATCTAATTACACACAACTTAATATTTTATTATTCATTCTCAACAAATAAATTGTTTTTTTTTTTATACAAAATAAAATTTTATTCTAGCCTAATTTAAGTGTGTATATGTGTGAAGCTCCCTCCTAGATACTTGAATCTTGGCTCTTGCCCCCTACACTCCACAAACACTTATACTTGTGAAGTGACCATCACACCAAAAGTGTGCGTTTGTATAAATTGTTTAATTTATACTGAATGCAATTATCATTAACTTAAATAATTAGTGAAATATTGTTAATTGATATTTTTTATGAAAAAAAAATGCTATTTTTTTATAGGAAAAAAATGTTGTTGCTTTTACATTTTTTTTTTTAATTTTATGAAATAATGTTAGTTAACGTGGTATAAACACAAATGATTGCAGTAAACTAATAATAAAATCTAAATCCCTCTTCTAAGAAAAAAGTATGACATGTGTCTCGAATACGTACATCTACTAAACTACACTTAAGTAATTGTATACAAAGTGACACGTTATATTTCCCAACCATTATATCCTTTATTCCAAAATTAGAAACTCTAGAAAGAGTTTAATAAAAAAAAAGACAACTCAAAACTCAAGAAGAGTTCAAAATGTTCGAAACACGGCTAAGCCGCGTTTCATTTATTGATTATTCCATAATTAATCACGCCACTTCTTTTTCTAATTCTCTCCCTCCCACCCCAAAAAAAAAAAAACACCCACACCCACACCCACACCCACACACGCATACAGTCACACACAACACAATTGTTTTAACCTATCCTTTTCTGGGTTATTACTCTTTTCTCTCTCTCTCTCTCAATCATCATTGTCCTGCTGTTATTATCAAAGCCGGCTCTCTCATCTCTCTGTTTGTTGCGTTGTAAGTATTTTGATCACTTCTTGTTTTCTCTCTAGTTAGTACTGTGATTAGCATTAGCAAGGTGTTGTCTTTGGTAAAAAAATTAACATTGTAGAGAGCGAGTCCGAGGTTGTCTTTCTTCTTCTTCTTCTTCTTCTTCTCTCTGCCTCTTTGCTTTTCTAAGCTCTAAGAATCACAAAATTGTCTGATGTGAGCGAGCAACACACTTTTTTTTTTTCTTTCTTCTTCTTCCTTCTACAGCAAATCTGTCTGTTTTAGTTTTATTCTATGTTCAATGGATAAAAGGGTAAAGCAACGGTCTTAAATTTTTGTCAAGAAAGTATCCAAAGAATAAAGTTAATAAAGTGGTTTTCAATTTTTCTTTCTTTCTTCTTCTTTATACAATTAACAACATTAGATTTTGTAAAAGAGAGAGAGAGAGAGAGAGAGAGAGAGAGAGAGATGGTGGTGAGGAATTTGGTGTTGGTTTTGCTGTTTGTGACGGTGGTTGCTCCGATTGTTCTGTACACCGATCGCCTCGGCACTTTCAAGACCTCTTCTTCTTGTAAGTTTTTTTGTTTTTAGATTTGTTTCAAGTTTTCTCTTTCTGGGTTTTTTTCTCTTTTGGTGATTTGAACATTCTTTGCTTTGGTTTGCAATTTCTGCAGCTAGAGACGAATTTGTTGAAGATGTTACAACTGTTGTAAGTAGTAAATACTTTTCTTTTATTTGAAAACAAGGACTTTTCTCTTTTGGGTATATCTTGTATTTTGAATTTTCATTAACCAAATCTAAATCTATGGTTAACTACACAGACTTTGAATGGCCATAACGAGCGTCTAAATGTGCTGCCTCAGGTAATACTTGTTCCTTTTTTGGGTTCTCTTTTGATGATGCATCCATATTAGTTAATTTGGAGTGGTAAATTTCAGATCTTTACTCTTCAAATTATTTGATTTTTGCTGTATAGGAATCGGCAACCAACGTTAAAGAACCGATTAGAATTGTTTATTCAGATACCTCAACCAAATCTCTTCCAAATTCAGATGATTTAGACCTACAGGACACCCACATTGCAGTTTCAGGTCAAGGTACTCCTTAAAAAGTCATTTTTCTGGTTCTAATTTCTGTTTTGTTTTGTAATTACTAAAACCAATATTTGCACAATTGCACAATTGTTCTCGTCCTTAAAATTTTCTGCTTGGTATATATATCATTTATATATGCATTTAGTAGAATCAAGGTCTACCAGAGTATTATCTATGACGGATGAGGAAGAACAAGATCAAAGAACTAACCTCATCAGGGAGGTCACAGATTCACTCGAGGAAGCAAATGACTCAAATGAGCATGATACTGACACAACCACTCACAAAGACATTGGGGAAGATACAATTGATGCAGATGACCAGGCTGACCAGTCATCAGATAATGCCTCTCAAAATACTCAAAATATGGTATATGATATATATATTTTTCCCTTTAACTTGCTTTTTTTTTTTTTTTTGATTGTCAAATTTGTACTGGTTGCTGCTGCTTCTATTTGTAAAAGTCTTTTGATAGCTCTGTTTTATGTTAGAAATAGAATTGTATACATTACAAATGCTGTGATACTTCTATGCTCCTCATCGTGCTTGGGGTGCTCTTTTGTTGACTTGATGTTTGTTAGTGGGTTTCATCATCTAACATATTGTAGTAAAATCTACTGTTAGACTTGTCATTCGGATGTTGGAAATGGTATGTCCTAATAGTCAACCCACAAAAAGAAGAAGAAGAAGTCATTCTGACTATCTTGTGTATTGCTTGGATGCTGCTCATTCCTAGCTTGAATGTTTATGACTTAGTATTTGAATTTTTTTTTTAACATGTTATATCATATCTCCTTGAAATAGGGGTTAAACTATTACGTTTGATATTTATTTTGATCATTATCATTGTTGCCTATTGTTATTAAATTATTTTATCCTAATCATTTGATGAAATATGCTTTCTTTGCAAACTTCTTATCTCTGATTCATGCATATTATCTTGAATAACTGCCTCCATGCCAAACTCTGGGCCTTTTTGTCCCCTTTTCCCCCTATCTACCATGTGGAAAATTGGAATATTTATTGTGCATTTTAATCTTCTTTTTTTTTAATTATTTTCCATTTTTCCTCCAGGAAATAAAGCATGAGCAAAAATCCACTAAGCATGAGCAACAAACCACTCAAACTTCAAGTAAGGTTAAAAAGAAGGAACGCATAAAACCTGACACTAGCATACAGAATGACCAAACAGCTATGCCAGATGCTCGGGTGCGGCAACTCAAAGATCAGATCATCAGGGCAAAGGTTTATCTATCCCTCCCAGCCACAAGAAACAATCCTCACTTTACAAGGGAGCTTCGGGGTCGGATGAAGGAAGTTCAGCGAGTACTTGGGGATGTGAGAAAAGATTCTGAACTGCCAAGGAAGTAAGTCTTCTCTTTTAACATATTAATATGCCAACAACCAAATTTTCTCGATTTTTTCCTTCAAATATTGATCTTATTATTAGGTTCTCTATTTGGCTTGCAATTGTTTAAATTCTCCCATCTTTCTCTGCCTTAAATTGTTGGTATGGTTTATTTTTATGCAGTGCCTACGACAAATTGAAGGCAATGGAGCAAACATTAGCCAAAGGAAAGCAGCTTCAAGATGACTGTGCTTCTGTGGTGAAGAAGCTGAGAGCTATGCTCCACTCAACCGAAGAGCAGCTCCGAGTGCACAAAAAGCAGACTATATTCTTGACTCAATTGACAGCAAAAACGATTCCTAAAGGTCTGCATTGTCTTCCATTGCGCCTTACAACTGAGTATTATACCTTGAATTCTTCTCAACATGACTTTCCAAATCAAGAGAAGTTAGAAGACCCTCAGTTGTTCCATTATGCATTATTCTCTGATAACGTATTAGCAGCAGCAGTTGTTGTAAACTCAACTATAACATATGCTAAGGTAATTTTCACTCTTGATATAGCTATTTCCTTTAATTGCTAGGAAAGAAATTTTGGAATGGCTATTCTAAGACTCTTGTTCCCACACCCTCTTTCTTTTGTTGAACTTCTCCACCTGCAAAAAAAAAAAAAAAAATCTGCTATTTCAATGTTTGATATTTTTGTTTGACATCTCAAATTTATTGTTTGGAATTCTGGCAGGACCCTTCAAAGCACGTTTTCCACATTGTTACTGATAGGCTAAATTATGCAGCAATGAGGATTAATTGAAAAGGTTAAAGAGTTGCATGTAATGCTAGCTTCACATATCAACTACTCCACATCTCAATTCACATACCTTGAAGGCCAGATCACTGCCCTCTCATCTCAAATTGATGACATGATGAGCAAATCGAAGCCGGAGTCAGATTCGGAGTCCGATGCATTCTAGTCTCTTTGGCCATTCTAGTAAAAAAGGGGGAGTAAATTGAGGGGGAGTACAGCTTGAGGGGGAGTAGCAAAGTAGCAAATTTAGTATACATTGGTTTATTTTGATGGTTTCTAGTTTACTTTAAGTTTTTATAACTTTTGGATATTTACAATGCTTTCGTTTAAAGCTTTCAAGTACTTTAGTTTAAAACTTAGTTTTCTTTAGTACTGTTTTGTATCTTGGTTTTTATAGCCGTTTTGATGCTTATTGCTTTCTAATGCTCTTAACTTTAGTTTCTTTAATGCATCATGTTTGTTGGACATGCAATTGATTTTAGCATTGCTCTTAATTGCATTACGTGTCCGGATGATCATTTACTTGATAAATGTTCATTGTAGTCATTTCCTAATGACTGTTCATGTTTGATCAAGTTATGCTTTATTGCTTACATTTCTTTTGGTATCTTGATCACATTTTACTTGTTCTTTATACATGCCTTGTGTTCTACTTGTCCCGTACTTAATGAAGTTTATTTGTTATGTGCAAGTGTTTCAGGATACAGGTGTATATGGTTCAAGTGCTTCACAACCTTTAGATTTAGGTGTGAGTGAGTTTTGCCTGTGTTCCCAAACTCACGTTTAAGTCTAGAGTCTGTTTAGGGGTTTTGTCACGGAATAGCCAAAGGGAGAGATTGTAAAGTTGTGATTTCCAACTATATTGTGTTGGCTTTAATTCCGTGCCAAATTTAATTGTAATTTTTTCAATCATTTTCCCTGTATGTATGTGGGTTTTAATTGTAAGGGATGAGAGTGAGAGATCGGTAAAAAATCAAGTTTCAAAAGTTGAACAAGTGGATTTCGTGACTGGCTCGCGACTGTCTCGTGAGAAGCAACCCGCGAAAAGGGCCACGTGTAGAGCACATGACTGGAAGATGAAGAGTCGTGCCAGGCTGAATTTTTCGCGACTGTCTCGCAGGTAAGGCCAACCCGCAAAGGACCCGCGAAACTTTCTGTTTGACACGACTCTTCATCTTCCAATCATGTGCTCTACTACATGTGGCTCTTTTCGCAAGTTGCTTCTCGCGAGACAGTTGTGAGCCAATCGCAAAATCCACTTGTTCAACTTTTGAAACTTGATTCTTCACCGATCTCTCACACTCATCCCTTACAATTAAAATCCACATATATACAGGGAAAATTATTGAAAAAATTACAATAAAATTTGGCACGAAATTAAAGCCAACACAATATAGTTGAAAATCACAATTTTACACGATAGATGAATGCCGAAAGATGGCTACAAAGGCCTAAGAATGGTTGCACCAATGACCAAAAAGTGAACACCATGGCTAGAGAGGATGGTTACACTGGTGGCCTTAGGAATATTGGAAGAAGACGATGTCATGATGAAGCAAGGGTCATAAGTGACTGGACAATAGTGGTTGGCAGTGGTCAACAGCTAGGCTGGGTGATGGTTGACATAGGCTGCTTGAAATTTAGTGAAGGTCACAATAAAGTGGTTTTGATACCATGTTATATGTAAGCTTGGTGTTATGTGCCCTTGGTTGTGTCTAGAAGAAGGTTATATTAGCCGGAATGTGCTATTGACTGTGATTAAAGGGAGGTTAAGTTGTTGGAGTAGAGCTTTGTTGTTCCAATCCATACTCAAGCTTTTGATTATAAAAAAAATTAAAAAATGAAGCAGCAAAGTTTTTACAAATTTTATTACAAAAAATTACAAATTGATATGACAATAAATGTGGTTAATACCACTTCAACAATAAAACAAATTCATGTTGAATTATTATTATTACTAGTTGCAGACCCACGCGATGCGTGAGAATATAAATATTATGTAATGAGGTGTAATAAAAAAAAAATGATTACTTCAAGTATTGTCTATTTAACAAAAAAAAAGATTTCTACAAGTAATTTTTTTATCTTTTTATCTCTACAAATATATCATTTTATTATTATTATTGTATTTTTATGTTTGATTAATATTTTTTTAAGGTGAACCATATTCTTCTAACTTCTATTGTAGTGTATTATATTTGCTCAATATACAACTAAACTTTATAAGTTTCAAATTTATTATTCAAATTTATTATTCAAATTTCTCATCTCTTAAGGAATAAGGAAATTATCATAATAATCAAAACTCATTACAAAATTACAATGTTATCTTAACCAAAATTAAAATGAAACTAAAGGAATAAATAATAAGCTTTATAATAATTTTTTACTCAAACAATTGGTAGGCATATTCAAATTCATGTTTCCCAAAAAACTAAGTATTAACTCAAACTAAAATTCTCAAAAAAAAATTCTCTTAATAAAGTATCTTTGCAGGCTTGGTCCTAATTCTCAAAAAAAAAAAAACTCAAACTAAAATTCAACCAAAGGTATAAAAGGGAAAGAGAAGACTTTCTGATAGGATATTAAAAAGAAAAGAAAAAAAAAAAAAAAACCATACCAAAACACATATTAAAAAAAAAAAACCATCAACCTTCATTAGAGTTATAAGAAAGAATAAAAATTCACCGAGAGAGAGAGAGTACTCATAGTTTTGTGTGAGAAAAATATGGATTAAATGGGAAAATGATATCAAATTTATACAAAATAAAATGGGTAAAAGAAGAGGCAAATTATAAAAAAAGAAGAAGGAAGTATAACGGTAAAGTAGTGGGGAGATAAAGAGGCAAAAAAGAAGGGAAAAAGTTGGAAGAAGTGTAATAGTAGGTGTGTGAACTAATAGGGAGAAGAAGAGTTTTTTTTTTTTTTTTGAAAATAGGGGGAAGAAAAGTTTAAATAGAGAAAAGAAAATATAAAAAAATAAATGAATGATATGGCTGCTGATGTGGCTCAACAGGAGCGTAGCAACAATAAATGTTATGCTTAAACTTTTAGTAATACTAGTCGCTAATCCGTGCGATGCAAGGGTTTATCTCTTTGAATTGCTTTTGATATGAAACATGTAAGTTCAAGTAGAACATGTTCTTAGCAACAATAAATGCCACCATAAAAAATTTCATACCCAAAGCATTTGTACGTATAATGTAGTTTTAGTTGTTATAAAGAGTTTTTAAATTTTTTTTTTAAAATTTTAGAAACCATTACAAAGTTGGCTGATAACAATTGTGCAAAATTTTTATAAATTGAAAGTATGAAATGTCTATAGATTAAAAGACAGAAGTTGATAGTACATTTTGCCTTTGTGTAGTAACTCATAAAACAAATAATTAAAAGCATAAAATCAAATTTCCAAAGTGAATCACACCTTTTGCCTAGGAGACAAATTGAAGCATTCTAACATCTTAATTCACGTGTAGTACATTACAATATGTTGAGATATTTTTCTTGATGGATTCTCCTCAAATGTTTTGGTACGTCCATTTGGAACATTCACTTTCCACTTCAATTGCTCGTCATCTTAATCAAAAACTTCAATTGATACTCTACCCAAGATGAAAATTCCTAAACCTTTTGTTTTCTCAAGCACTAAGATTCATACACATACATACATAAATACATATATAGACAAACTAAATAATAGATTAACCACAAAAATATTTAAGCTCATTTGCTTTTCTTTTTTCTTTTCTTTTTTTGAGGTAGGTAGATAATGAGGGAGGGAAGTGTGGGGTTTAATCTGATATTAGGGTCCACAAAAATGCTATTATCACTTGAACGCCTAAAAATTTTTATTTTGGTTTTAAAGATTAATGAAACTCTATTTCAGTAAAGAATCAGATTTCTTTTCTGAACTTCCAAGAACACCATCAATCTTAGCTTACGGTTAGCCTTGCTGAAATGATAATTGCCAACCTACTTAAATAGGTTTTCAAATATTAAGTAAACAACTTCTTCATATGGTCTGAGTTCTAAAAGAATGCTAGGCCTAGGAGTTGCACAATGCACTGAATAGTCTTTTTTGTTTCTTCAGATAATGCAGTAGCTGGGTATTCATACTGATATTTTCAATAGTTAGTTCTTTACTCTTTTTTTTTTTTTTTGAAAAAGTTTTGTTACTAGCATTAGGTATATGTTGTGTAATGAAATTTATTCATCTAACAAAGAAAAATAATATAGATAAGAATGATTTTAGAAACAGTCAAGAGGCAACATCTCAGTTAATACAAAAGGAAAAAAGTTGATTTTTTTAAAGGGAAAGAATTGAACTTAGTACTGTTTATTAAGTGTTTTAAGTATTTTTTGTGTAATGAAATCTATTCATCTAACAGAGAGAGAGACTCATTAAGCTTGAAGTTCACAATATGTCACCATAAAACATGTGTAAGATGCTCAAGAGAAGAGATACAGAACTGCCACTGTCAGTCAATAAGGACTATCATGGTTTGTGAGGGCTGGCCAGTTATGGTTAAAATATCAAACGTGCATGAATTTTGTGCTCTATTAGGATTTGAGCACATTTAGTAGAACCATCATTTACATATTTATGGTATCTAAACAATGTCAACCCAAACCAAGTATCATACACGATAGAAATGAGTTTTGCAAGGGACTAAGATTGACTCGTGTTTTACAACATGCCCCTGCCACACACAGGTGCACACGCATGCAGACACACACATGCATCTAATTATACTCTCATGGCAATAGGGGCGATGCTCACCATATATAGAGACTCAGTTCTCTGATAACCACACCAGTAGTTCAATTCTGTTCAGCCCAATATATCACATAGCATTCCTAACTTGCAGCCAATGCAGCACTGCTCTCATGATTGGTTCTCTATATTTTGAACTCCCTCTAAACAATAGTTTTCCATTTGGAGAACTTTGGGACTCTTTAAGTTATGGACTAAATAGATTGATATATAAAAGGGACAACAAATCACCCATTCACTCTTGCTTAGGTGGTAAATTGAATGATATCATTAGAAAGTCAGAATTGGTAGAGATTTATTGGAAATTTAGACTTTAATTTTAAAAAATCACCTGAGAAGGAACCTGAAAAAAAAAATTCAAAAATTCAGAAAATACAAAACATCATAAAGAAGTAAACATTGATAACCTCAACTTTAAAATTTCCAAACTAAATCCATGCAAATTTGTACCAGCCAAAATTCAATTAACAACTTCAATAGGGTAATCAAAATTCTATGATGGAGTGAAGCAGAAGGATCAAATTCAATGAAAAACTTCAATTGTCAAGTCAAAATTCTAAGGAGAGTGAAGCAGAAAAACTCAACCGCAAATGAAAAGAAAAACAGCCTCAACTTAAAAAATAAAATTCCTATATCAAAACCAATAAATATGCAATCAGATTCCAATTTCATATTCTTTATAGAAACATATTAACAATAAATATGCAAGAAACCATACAGATAAAGGAGAAGACTGGTAAATACCTAGCTATTCTAGTCTCGTAGTTTCTGAATTGTTCAAGTAGCAGGATTTGTGTAACGTATTAAGAGTTTTACGCAGATGCAGAGAATCCACAGTTCCAAATAACCCAGATAATAAAATGCCAAATCTCTGTAAGCAAAACAATAAAGAATCTAATTTTCAACCCACATTTAGGAAACATTAATAGAAGAGAACAGATTGAATAAACCTCAATGTAACTGCAACTGGAAAAGATCTACACGTGCAGGTATAAACTTCTTTCTGAAGAACAAAAATGCAAGCCTTATGGGAGCATTAAAATATTTTTGCAACCCCATCAAACAAAACATTATAATTATCCTTTCAAAACTAACAAATCCCAGTAAAAATAAAAACCAAGAAAAGCACAAAGGCTTAAAAGAAAAAACTGACCTCTTGACAAAAACCACAAAACTGAAAATACAAACCCACTTTTGAGAAAGCTAAGAACTGTTTGATGAACTGGAACAATTAGGACATATGTCATGAAGAAACTTTCACTTCTCAAACTATTAAATTCATTAAGCAGAAATATAAAATGCAAAGAAGCTAACACTATCATATTGTTATGAGACGGTAAATTAGTATTTGTGCACATAAACAAAAACGTCATGGCTTTCAATAAATTAAGATGCAATCTTTTTAACATCAAATGCGGAAAGGGTCTTCAATGCCCAATCTAAAATACATATCTGATTTTCTCATGTCATGAAATGAATTAAAAACTCAAAAACCTCTGTATGCAGTAAACATACCTTGTGAGCCTTATATCAAAACTAAAACCTATACTTGAAATCTACCTCAATTTTGGACCCCTAAAGTCACCAATAAAAAAATAAGAAAAAAAAAATTGTGGGGACTAAATCTACCAACTCTCACATGTTATAGAAAGCTAATCAGTTAATTGTTAACATGTACCAACTATTAGTATAACGATTAGTCCAATCATTACAAAACCAAATATCTAAAAATGGTATCAAAAGCTTATCGTAAAAATAATTAGAAAGACACATTCATTATCAATTCTTCAAGTTCCACAGCCATTTATATATGGTCATGTGATTGATAATGGATCATCAGTATGAAGGAAACTGCATTTTAAATTATAATTAGTCGTGAATGAGTCAGTTCCAGGACAACGTTAAAAATAGATTTTGTTTTTGGCAACTTATGAAGTGTAATTCATGAACTTAAGGCTCCAACCTTTATAATGAGTTAGATCAAGACTACCTCATGCATTGTCTTCAAGAAATGGACCAACACCCAAAATTGCATTATGCAGCAAAAACAGTAGGCTAGACATGTAGTTTACATGAACTAAATCAAGAATAAGAATAACCTGTCTCTTCTTTTTAGGGGCTGCTAAAAACTACTGTTACCAATGCCACATATTGCCTTGTTTGTTTATGTTGGAATCTAAGAATTTCCCAAAAGCAGAAAAATTGCTGCAAACCAACTAAGCCAAGAAATCAATTACAACTAAAACCTTACACACAAAAATTAAACAGTTGTGGTCAATTGGATTTTGTGAATCCAACAAAAGGCCAAAATTTATATCAAGATAGGGAAAAGAAAAGATTGAATCAAAGGATTATGTACCAGCTGTCAAAGAGAAATTTCCTCAAACACATGACATGCAACATTTTTCAGAGTCCTCCAATCATACCATTCTTTTTCTCATCTTTCTAACTCCCTCAAACCAATTCCAAATTTTAAACCTTAATCAAAACCAAATCTAGGCTAGATGCCTAAATCAAAACTAAGCAGTCCATATCAATTTTTTTGTGCATAAAAAAATACATTTACCGATGTGGTGACGGCAGTATTACGGTGGTGGGATGCCGACTGAAGGTGGGTGTTGGCTTGACAATGTTGGCAGCCCTCAGACTTCTCTCTCCGGCTCTCTATTTCTTCTCAAAGTGCCTTGTGAATGTTTTGCTTTGAGGCTTTGCTTGCAAATAGGGAAAAAATTGTGTTGCAAGAAATAAAGTACAGAGTGCGGGAGAGGGGGATAAAATACAGAGATTGGGAGAAGAAAGGAATATGTAATGGGCAAAATTTGTAACTGCCCAGTGTACAAAACGTTGTGTCTGTTGTTAGCATAGTCAATTGGCCTTGGGATTGTCAGTGATTTTTTGAAAGACACAGGTGCATGGTTTGCAAAATGAAACTGTTTGTGAAGGCTTTTCCGGGGAATGTGCAAAATAGACAGGGAAAAGGGTTTTATATGGTTAGTTAAGCAATGTTTGAAATAATAATGAAAAGTAGCATCTTGAGTTTTAGAAACTCGAGATCTATATTAAAACTCGAGTCCCAAAGACTCGCTTTGCGAGTGTTTGGGGACTGAAAATGCCACATAGATCTCGAGTCTTTAAGACTCGAGTTCCATGCAAAAAAAATTTCCCCTATAGTGGCATTTTTAAGCCTTACAGTGACGTTTTAAAGTCCTATAGCAGCGTTTTCCTGCAAATTTTTTTTTTATAAGTAATCACTCCATACCAGATTTAGGGAGCCCTATAGTGGCGTTTTTAAGCCCTATAGTGACATTTTAAAGCCCTATAGCGGTGTTTTTCTGCAATTTATGGAACTCGAGTATTTAAAACTCAATTTTCACGTGGATTTTTTTCCAAATCAAATCCATCCTCTTACAAATCGAGACTTAAAAACTCGAGTTTTATCTTGGAACTCGAGTTTTAGACACTCGAGATGCTAGTTTTCAGCATTGTTTTGAAACGTAACAACTAACTAAATTTTTTTATATTTATTGTTATTTGGAAAGGCTGTTCAGGCTTTTCCAGATTGGTTAAGGGCTGGTATTTATAAGCAGTAAGGGAAAAGCAACGTTAATTACCCAAAAACCAAACGTTGTACACGGTTACTTTAATGGCTTTAGGGAAAAGGCACAATTTTTCCAGTTTTTTTTTTTAAAAAAAAAAAAATGTAAATGTGGCATAAATTTATGTTTGATTTCTCAGATTCTCTCTCCCAACTCTCTGCGCCTAATCGACTCGTTCTCTCTCTCTGTTTATCAGACTTTCGGTCTCTTTCAATTTAACGATATTTTTGTTTTAAACCATTAGGGGTTTCCCTGATTTTAACAAATAGAGAGGAAAAGGGTTATGAATCCAAATTCCTAAATTGACAATAAAAAAAACAAAAGCAAATATCTACAAACATTTTGATAGAAAACCCTAAAACCCAAAACAAAAACGAATCAAATCTAAACCTACCTAACAAAAAAAAAATCAATTAAAAGTAACATTTCATACCCAAATTTGAAAAATGGAAAAAGAAAAAATTTAGCGATGCGGTTCCGTCGATTTGGGTGGTTGATACATGACCTAACAGTTTCTTTCTGTGCTTGCTGTTCGATGGTCTAAGTCTGGCCAGGGAATG
The DNA here is from genome assembly GCA_030021035.2 of Notholithocarpus densiflorus. Classification (NCBI taxonomy): domain Eukaryota; kingdom Viridiplantae; phylum Streptophyta; class Magnoliopsida; order Fagales; family Fagaceae; genus Notholithocarpus; species Notholithocarpus densiflorus. The sequence continues at coordinate 619,599 of JARYZH020000054.1, read as the reverse complement.
GACAATGGCCAGCCTTGGATCTTTCTCTCTTTCTCTTGGGGTCCGACGAACAACTCTGTTCTCTCTCTTTCTCCGTATACGGGCAAGCCTTTTGAATGTAATTTACCCATTTAAGGGCCAAAATTAGGAATTAACACTGTTTGCCAAACAATATAATTAGTAGGCACTGTTTTCAAACTATATTTCATACTAACATCTCGAGTCTATAAGACTCAATTTAGGGCCTATAAATCAAGTCTCAAAGACTCGGTTTTCATGTTCTGATCAGATATGAGCTAGCCCTTTTCCACGTGGCGTCTACCTAGAAATCGAGTCTCTAAGACTCGATTTCTATCTCGACCCTTAAATGCTCGATTTATGTTCATACCTGCATCCCACGTGGATTCCAGCTGGATATCGAGCCTTAGAGACTCGGTTTTTAAAAAGAGTAATTGAGTCTTAGAGACTCGATTTTCAATCTTTGGTCCACAAGCTTCCACGTGGTTAGGGCAGCTACTAACCTTAGTCCTCATAATGTGGGTCTAGGGTCTCTCCATTTTTTCCTCCAAATAACCCAGCAGCTCTCTCTCCCTCTCTCACTCTCTCTCTCACTCTCATACAAAACTCACCCCCATTACAAAACTTCAAATCAAACTCACCCTCCATATTTTTACATCCTCATGTCAGGTAAGGTTTCTCACTCTCTCTAGTTGTTAGTTACATATATATGTATTGTTAGGTTTTTTTATGGGTATGTATATCATGACTATTTTTTTTTTTTTGGTTTGATATTGTTCTTTATATTTTTGATAGAATGATTTGAAGGTTTGTAATGGGGTGAGTTGTGTGTTTAGTTTTTTTTGTTGTTTGAGTATGATTAATGATTTTTTATTTTTTTATTTTAGAAACAAATGATAATGATTGAGTGTGTTTGTATGTGATAATGATTGTGTGTTTGTATGCAAATGTGGGGTTTGTATATGCATATGATGTAACAAGTTAGTGTATATATTTGCTAGGCTTTTATAAAAAGTAAAAAATATTGTAGATATATATTTGTATTGTTAGGCTTTTTATCATGACTATTTTTGTTGTTGTTTGGTTTAATATTTTTCTTTATTTTTTTGTTAGAATGAGTTGAAATTTTGTAATGGGGGTGAGTTTTGTCTTTACTTTTTTTATTTGTTTGAGTATGAAATGGTAATGATTGAGTGTGTTTGTATGTGATGTGGGGTGAGTATATGCAAATGTAGGGTGTGTTTGTATATGCATATGATGTAAGAAGTTGTAATTTTTGTACTTTGAGTATATAAAATGGTTTTGTAATTGATGTTAAATGAAAGAGATAAAATATGTCACTAACATATTACACTTGACTCTAATAGGTTCACAATCTCTGAAGAATATCGATATAAATGTATACTACGGTGGACCCCTTCTCAATCGTGATGAGATTAACGAATTCCCATTTAAAGGGCCAAGTATTGAATGCTATTACATGATGATACGTCATAAGTTGAAGACGTTATATGATTTGAAGATGAAAATAATGGAAGAATTGAATTTGAACCCTGCTTGTTATGATATAAAGATTATTTACTGTTACCCACAAGAAGTCCTTCATGAACGGATAAATTATGGGTATATGGCGATCAAAGAAGACAAACATGTAAAGATCATGTTTAATAGGATCCATAAAATGCCTCAAGTAAATGCTGCTGAGTTGTACGTAAGTTCGGAACCGCTTGCAAAAGTTGATGCCAAGGAGGTGCAACAAACAATTACATCTTTACAATTTACAACCCTAGATGATGGATGCACTACAATGGGGCAGTGGACCACGCACTGGAGGACCGTAAACACCCACTAGCGGGCCATGCTCAACTGCCGAGCACAAATAGGGGAACCTGGCCCATGCCCAATACTGGACCAACAGCAAGCACCCATCAATCTGATTGGCTTTCTTATTGCTTGCCCTGCATAACTCTCGGTACAACCATGCAAGGCAAGCACTTCCCCAACTGTACCTTTGTGGGTTGCGAAGGTCTCCAATTGCTGCACCCACATTAGATGCACCCTATCGCCGGATTTGTCCATGAAGATTATGTCCCCCAGTAGCGCTAGGATGTAGCATCGTGTGTACTTATGCAGTTGATCCTCTTTAGCATTAGGCGGCAATGGATTGACAACTTGCTCCAAAAGCCGTTTGATGAGAATCCTCTGGCCATTAAGTTGCTTTCTCTCATTATTTACAAGTCGAAAGCGAAGGAAGTCCCGGCACACATTCTCCCATTCTTTCTGCGTGCTCCCTGTTATAGCCTCGCCATTAACAGGAAGCCCAAGAAGAACCTCCACATCTTGCAATGTGATGGTGACCTCACTATGTGGCATGTGGAAGGTGTGAGTCTCGGGCCGCCGTCGCTCCACTAAGGCCGTTATCAGGACATGGTCAATCTCTCTACCCGGGATCCTGAGGAGTCCCTCCAAACCAAGTGCCTTAATGATGTCAATGACTCGGTCGTCCACCATTGGCTCTTGATTGGAGAACTCTTCACTACGGCTACGGCAGGTAAGGGACCCTGGATCTTGCACAGAACAGAACCATAGATTAATATATGACAACAAGTGCGTGTACGTTGTATGAATTAAATGCGTGTACATTGGTTAAATCTGTAGTGTTGTGTTTTACCTGCCCATTCCAAATAGCTTCAGACCGATGGTCGGCCTACTGTATCAACACCGACCCGTCAATGGGTCTAGGTTGTGCATGGTCAATCTGTCCAGCATTTGCAGCAGCCATACTGCACAAGAATGATAAGCAGTTAGCATGTAATAGACATTATTGAAAAAAAAAAAAAACAAAAACAATCTAACAAAGATTCTCAAAAAAAAAAAAAATTTAACAAAGTGGCAGTCATATGCCTAAAGAGAAAACACAGTTCCTATGAGGTCACATAGGGTGGAAGACAACCATTCAAGGAAAAATACACTTTACTCAACTTATCACCAGGAAACTAGAACAAAAGGTCATATTCTCCAGATTAATCATAAAAATATGGTAAGTAATCACCAGAAACCATGTTACTTTTCAGAAGGATTCACATTTTAATGAAATTGTAAACTTTATTGAAAAATGCCTAGAAGAGCCTTGGCAATTGCTCTAGAAACCACCCAATCACCATTGGGTTGTCAAATATAAATGTCATATATAAGATAACATATATACGGCTGTAATGATGCAACCCATTACTTAGCATTCAATTCTATGAAATATATATTACTCAAGAAATTTTATGACAAGAAAATTACATAAAATTTCTCATACATGTAGAAATGGTATCAATATCATAGAAGTGAAAGAATTAGCCTTATTAGTAAAATCAATAGTACAGCAATGAAGATCTAGCAGGAATATCAGATTCTAGCCTATATATGCAAGACATGCCCAAACTGATTATGCAAGCCATAAAAGTAATGTTTGATTTGACAGCAGCATTAATTCATGCATTAAACATATAATCATGCTTGAGAGAAAGAAGCACAAAGATGGAGACAGCAACGGAATTCAAAAATAGCTATGTATTAACTTGTGAAACAAGTATTATTTCTTTAAAGAAAGAAGAAAAGAAAAAAAAAAAGTCGAGCTTTTTTATATTTCATCATTTTATTCAAGCGTGTAAATTTATCGTTCATTAGAATTTAATATCTAGGGGAGAAGCTGTCAGTTTTTATTTTTAGCAATTATGGAGACAGGAATTTTGAGCAAAGGTCAATGATATTAATTAAAGTATACACAATAAACAAGACCCACAATGAGTATAAATATAATATAAAAGGGTATTTTAGGACATTTGATTGGAATATAACTCCATTATATCATCAAATCATGTTATACCATATTGTGAATTACAAATTCATGGTTCTATTCATGTTTACCACCAAAACAGATGCATAGGAATAGTAATTCCATTACAAATTCTTATATATAATTTTTTTCTAATTAGTAAAATACTTCATTGAAAGAAAAAAACTACTACAAAGAGGGTTACAACTTCTTATATTCCTTGCAATACTTATTTCTATTCCTAAGTAATCATTATCAATGTATTGAACATGCCCTTAGTTTTTCTGATGCAACCAGGTATCTCATGTATGGGTCATAGCATTTTAAATTTAATTCGTAAACTTAATGTACTGCACCCTAAACCTCTGCTTATCCATCTAAATAGCAAGAGACAACAACAACAAAAAAAAAAAAAAAATCAAATCAAATCATATCAAATCAAGTTCTGACCACTATTCCTTAGGCCTCTTAGTTTCCTCATGTTAAATTTTCTCAAACACGACAATCTCAACACAAAATAGAAAAAATTTCTCGCATTTTCTTGGGAACCAAACAGAGTAACACACGAAACAATCAAATCAATCATAATTTTGGAACAAAAACCACAAACCCACATGAAAAAATCACACAATAAGAAAATCATACTTGAGAGAACTGAGTGGGAGTGGAGAGGGTGCTTGAGAGTGGAGACTGAGTGAGAGTGGAGAGAGGCGTTAGAGCAAAGAGGCGTGAGAGTGAGAGAGGTGCGAGCATGAGAGGGTGTCTGTGTGAGGGTGGAGAGGCGTGAGAGTGAGAGTGAGAGAGTGAGTGACAGAGGCGTGAGAGTGGAGAGTCTGTGTGAGAGTGAGAAGGTGAGTGAGAGTGGAGAGAGGCATTAGAGCAAAGAGGCGTTTAATTTGAAAAAACCCTATATGAAATCGAGTCTTAGAAACTCGGTTTCCAGGTGTTTTCCACGTGGATCAAACACCAACAACGTCACTAACCACGTCACATATAAACCGAGCTTCTAATTGTCGAGATATAAATTGAGTCTCTAAGACTCGATTTCTAGGTGGACGCCACGTGGAAAAAACGCTAAATCAAACGTGATCAATCCATGGAAACCGAGCCTCAAAGACTCGGTTTATAAGCCCTAAATCGAGTCTTTTAGACTCGAGATGTTAGTAATATATATAGTTTGAAAACAGTGCCTACTAATTATATTGTTTGGCAAACAGTGTTAATTCTCAATTTTGGCCCCCATTTAAGCAGTTAGTGTTGTATTTATACTCAGAGACCATCAGACTGTTTTAACGCTGCGATAGGAAGCCTCTCCAAACGATGCACCGTACGATTTTTTAAAGATTAAACTGTATATGTGTCTGAATTTTAGATAGGCACTTTTCCTATATAGCAGCACCTCCTTAATTGTAGGAATTAACTTTTTCTCAGCTTCTGCTATTATATATAGTATATGATATAGATATAGATGTAGATTATTATTTTTTGTAATTAACAACATTATAAAAACTATACAGTAAATTTTGTAATATATATAAAATCTCTTTTATAAATAAGGATATGCGGAATTAAGTGGTTATTCCAGCATTTGACTAAAAACTAAAAAGTAGGGGAAAAAAAGCGAAAAAAAACGTAACCAATAACATTTGTCTCATTATCCATTTGCAATAAGGCATTGTTTTTAAACACAAGCCAATAGGGATAAGTCGACCCCACTCTCTCTCTCCAAAAAAAAAAATCTTTTTTTTTTTTTTTTAATTCATTCTGTCCATAATATCTAAAGAAGAAAATGCTATACATTATCAACAATGGAAACGCCTAATAAGACTGTCAAGGAAAAGACTTGAAGTTGAAAAGAAGCATGAGCATGGCTTGCAATTCACTTTCACTATTCTCACCCAATTATTTCATTCCCATATCCACTAAACCACCTGCTAAACATTTGTTTTCTTCCCACACGTATCTTCCATGCAATTTTAGTCAGTACTACAATAGCAAGAGAGAATTTCCACTACCATCAGTGGCTTCAATCCCATACCAACCCATCAATGTGGACTACTTGGAGGAAGAATTCAGTGGACATGGTGTCACCTTTGAAGGTATTGGTGATAACTGTGTTGCCAAGATGGGACTCGAAAACGGAAGCACAGTCAACTTGATGCTACCAAGTGGCTTAATTTCATCATACAAAGCTCCCATGTGGCATGGAGGCAAGGTGGAGTTGCTGCACACATCAGTCTCTGAGGATGAGAATGGTGGTGCTGTCATTCAAGGAGGGGTGTCTTTAGCCTTAAATTGTTCCAGTGATGGTGATGTCGAAGTTTCTTGGTCTCCATGTAATTGGGCTCTTCGTAATATAATAGGCGATGCTCAAGAATCCATTCAGGTCCGTGTATAATTTTTTAGGCCATGAAACTTTCTTGTAACCAAAGAGTAAACATTGAATTCTATGAAACCAAACTTTATATCGACCTATTTTGAAACTATTTTATAATCAAGATAAAGGCATTTTAGCCTAAAATTTATTGAAAGATGTAACCCCTCTTTGTTGAACGGAATAGAATATATCATAGATGGTTAGCGAATTTGGTTCAAATGGTTATTAAGTATTTTTAGAAGGCTTCAATAATAGTTAGTGCCTATACATTAGTTCATGAGTGATTTAATCCCTGATATTTGAAGTGATCGTTTTTAGTTTCAAACAAATTTAAAGAGATCACTTTACTTAATGTGTCTAATGGAATAATGACATGTCAGTTTTTAATCTGACCATGTCATCAAATTAAGGACTAAAGCGACCACTTAAAACATGAGGGACTTTCACTCAAAAAAAAACACGAGGGACTAAAATCGTTCATGGATTAAAACTTCAAAGACCAACAATGTATTTCAGATTTTTTAGAATTAGTTAATTATTATAGATGGTCAAATTGTCATAATGTATATCTTTGTTTGGTTCATGATTTAGTCTTGTAGATATAAGTACATGGTTAAACGTATGAACTTGTAAAATGCAGGTAGAACTGATAGATAGGGACTCGGAGAACAAAATTGAAGTAAAATACATTGTGACTCTCAAAAAAGATATGTTAAGCTCAGAGCTTGTTGTCTCAAACTCCAACTCTTCTTCATTGCTCCAACTGACGGGGTCCATTGTAAGCCATTTGGTAGTGAGCACGCCAGATGCAACTTATGCACTCGGATTAGAAGGATCTGACTTCTTCAACAGGTCACCATTATTAACAAACTTTGCTTTAGTTCCTCCGGATTTCGGCCAGAAAAATGAATTTGGCTTAGGCCAATTTTTGGGTCAAATGACACTGAAAGGCCTTTCGTCTGGTTGGGGTGCAAGAAATCAAAACACTGCTGATGATGCAGAAAGCAGCCCAAGAGAAAGTGAAGAAGAAATGGAGGGTGAAGAAGATGACAACTACAAGCATTTAAAAGAACAAATGAGTCGGATATACACCAGTGCACCTCGGTATTTCACAATAATTGACAGGGTAATTTTCTTATAATAACCAAATTCTAACATCTCCATTTAATTTGCTGCAAAAATGGTACTTACACCACGAACAATTGTATTTAACAGAGCAATTCATGTGTCTTACACCTCTAGAACCAAGTCACACACAACTTTGTTCTCTGGAGAGCTATGTTTCTGTAACTGAGTCTTTTCTAGAAGGTGGATCAAATGCTAACAAATCTTATTAGGAGTATCTCAATTTCCCTGCTCTGTGCTTGCACATAATTTATATTTTGTACACTATTGATAAGGACACCACCATAGTTGGTGAACTATGTACTCATGCCACAGGCCTAAATTCAAGTCATCCTGAGAGCCCTAACGCCAGCATTGTTTTTCCACATTTAGTTAACCAACTAGGAGATTTTGTGTCCATTAATTTTAAAGCATATGTACCACCCATTTGTGTCATGTATTTACTAAGTCATGGGACTGAATTAAAATAAGGCTCCATTTATCCATTTTTGTAAAATTAAGTACATTAATCAAACATAAATAAAAATGCTTCTCAAGTGCCACTTACCTGAACTCATGAGAGGATTCAATCCTAAAGATATTGACCATTTTCTCTTGTTTCCTTTCTGATGATCTGACCTCTATTATGGAACAGGGTAAAAGAAACTCAGTGGGAGTAGGGAGGGAAGGATTTGATGAACTATACATGTTCAGTCCTGGCTCAAGACATGAATACTACAGCACATATTCTTACGTATGTGTCGGTCAGTCAGCCTTGCTCAAACCTATCATCCTAGGTCCTGAAGAAGAATGGAGAGGTCTGCAGCATTTACATAACCCAAATCTCTAATTATATAACAGCATGCCATTGCTTTTATCTTATTTGCAGGCAATATCAAGAGTGCATCTGTACAAGTCGCTGCAAATCAAGTTGATGTAAGATGCTCCAATTGTGTGTACTATTTGGTTGACTGGAAAAAAAATCAAGATCTTGAAAAAGAAAATTAAGAATATTTTGTAGGTTACTATTTGGGAGTGGAAATAAAAAGATTCTGGTAGCCATCAACCAAGCAAAAGAATGGTTTAGTTGTCTTCTACTTTCTTTAGAAATAATTTCAAATGCCCTTTTTGGCAAAGAAGACGTTCTGAAAAAACACTAGACAAATCAATATTAGTTTTGATCACAAGAACTTACTGATTAGATTGCAGCAAACATTTCAGGCAAGCAATTAAATTCCACCAAACATTTAAAAAGATGTTAAAGCAAAATTTTAAAGCAATCAAGCAAAGGAACAAACAATCTTTCTCAAGAACTCAAAACTTTTACTTCTATAAAGCACATTGAACATCCAATACGAAGATTGTGATGAGTCTTAATACTGTTACAGATTTTGCATAACCCTGATTTACTACATTATCAAATCAACAATATACATCATTATGATTTATGAGCACATTAAGTTGGTACGAGATAGTAGCCTTCATCCTGATCCTTGATCCAAAGTAGTGTAGTAAATACTGCAAGTAAAACAAAAAAGAGGCCACAAATGAATTTCATAGCAGTCTTTTGATGAGCCTTCTGAATGCCAGGCTTGTGAGTTCGAGTTTTAAATTCAAGAACCACCTCACGGGACGCTTGCAAATCAGTATCAGTAAGAACATCATCAGTTGATGAAACTGATTCACGGCTGCCTTGGAACTGCTCACCAGTGGCATATAAACCTCCATTTTCTTTATCATTATAGTTCACAACATGCGAAAAACCATTCTGGTCATATTTGCTTGTTGGGGTCCACTCAATGTTGTTTGAGGATAGACTTTTGAACCTTCTGGCTTGTTTCTCAGAAAAGTCTGAGTTCCCATTATTTGGATCCTGAAGAGAGCAAATGAGCTTCCTTGGAGTCTTACAGATCCTGATGTTGTCAACATTAATCTGAGTGCGTGACCTCTGAAGCACAAAAAAGAGAGGAAGTGGCTACTACTTGTCAAGATCAGTACTACACAGAAAATAGAATTAAACTACTAGAATCACAGCTTTGGTGAAATGAGAGTTACAACTAGGAGCAGAATAGAGGACAGAATCACAAATTTACAAACATTGGCAGGCTCGATCAGTTGGAACTCAAGTTCATATAAAAAACAAAGTTTCAAAAAAAAAAAAAAAAATTGTGGTGGAGTTAATTTTTTTTCTTTCCTTCTTCTCCTTAGGAAAGCAGATAGGATGTCTTGAATAAGTTGCACATGATAGAACCAGAAATTTGAAAGTTTTCCATCCATACTAAAATCTTTGTCACCACAATTTGTGAGTTATTATTTAAAATTTGGCAAGAAACTATTTATCTTCTTTCTCCCATCACTTTCAGTTTAACTTATGAATTATACTTAAAAAACCAAGCATGACAGCTCCTATAACTTCAATTTCACTCAGCCAAAAAACCATAAACTACAATTTCTTATTCAAAATTGAAACAAAATCAAACAATAAATCATGATAATATGCATGAGCAACATACCAGGGGACTAGTTGTAGTGCTTCTCGACATTCCATTTCTAGGATTTCGGTTGCAGAACCCTGCAAATTCCTCTGTGTAATCTCCTCGATTACAATCATATTCATCATTCCCAGAGTGTGTATTAGACATGAAACTTCCCTGAACCTCTGAAAACAAACCATCCTTGAGAGACACATCAACCCCTCCATTCTCATAGCTCCAAAGCTTCCGGTTCACACTCCTACGATCATAATCTGAATTTTGAGAAACCTGCCTCATTGAAATGGGCGACTCAACCCATGACTCATATCCAAGAAAGGAATCAATAGTCTGTGATTCAGGTGATGGAGATGGAGATCTATCACCAGCATTCCATAAATTCCTCCTACTATGCTCTCTCCTACTAAAATTTGACCCAGTGATTGAGCCAGGAGTACTCTCAAAATTTGACCCTTTTGTGGGAGTTATTTTCCTTGCAGTTTGCAAAGCTTCATAAGCAGCACCTCTAACATAAGCCATCTTATCATCCTTGCAATTCTCCATCTCCTCAATTATCAACTCAAGCTCAGAGAATATGCTCCTGGAATCCAAATTCTTCATCAAGAAATTCACCATTTGAATGGCCAACAACCGTTTCTGAGAATTTCCCTCCGAAACCCCAGAATTCAATATCTGCAATCCAGACCGTATTAACAATCTTGCATATGCTTCAACAATTAAACCATTACGCTTTGCTAAAGCCATCACCAAACCCATATGAGAATTGGTCTGAGTAGACTTCTCTTCCAAAGCAGCAGCAACATTTTGACACACCTTATTAACCATCTCATCCGAAGCAAACCTCCAATTATCCGAGTCCACAAGAGCCTTTAAGCAAAGGGCAGCCCCAGAAGTGAGGCACTCTTGAGAACCCAATAGAGAATCTGAAAGAGGCTTACATAGAGAATGAATTATATGCCTCTTTTTGTCTTCTGGGGTAGTTGGGTCAATCCCATATCGCGCAATTGCGGGAACCACCTTTGAACAAGCCTGTTGAAGAGGAAAAGACCCTGCACTTGAAGCCAAGGTCGAGATTATGCATGTCATGATGCTGTCTATCAAAGGAACAATTTTGACACCATGAACGCGAGCAAGAACTTCATAGAGTGAAATTGTACACTCCCCAGACAAAGAACCAGTGCCCTTGGTCTCAGAAACTTGTGCAAGAAAAAGTGGAATTGACTTGGAATCCAGGTCTTTCACATAACACTTTAGTGCCTTCATTGCTGATTTACGACTATCAGCATCTTTTTGAAGATTTTCCAACTCACGCTGTAGTTTTGGGCTAAGATTCCTACCCATTGTAGACCTAAAAAGAATTTCAAGAAAGTTGTGAAAATGTCTGAAAGATGAAATCTTTAAATGGCTTCTATAAGATATGGGCTCACTATATTTTGAGTTGGGATTCTATAACTTTTTTATCCATATAATTCTTTGAGAAGAGAAAGAAAAGAGCAATTGACTACCTCAGAAACAGATCTTGAAACCAAAACAAAAAAAAAAAAAGTTACTATTATGAAACTACAATTCTGCGTATCCAAATCCAAAATTTAAAAAAAAAAAAAAAAAAAAAATGTAGAAAACGAAAAGGGCATATTCTCTATCACTAAAAATGCAGAAATTCAAAATTTTCCTCTTTTCCAAACAAGAAACATGAATTAACTAAAGCAGAAGAAGTAAGAAGTCAAGATAGCAAATGGGTATCTCACAAATCACAATTCTATTTAGAATAGCATGACATTCATGAATCAGAAAGAGCAAAAAAAAATGTAGTAGTAAGAGACTAAGAAGAATAAAAGAGAGTACCTATATGGATCTTTCTTGTCGTTCATCTTTATCTTCTTGATTATATGTAGAAACAGAATGAGAAGAAATGGTTTTACTTTTATGAATCAAAAACCAACCAATTTGGTTTCGAGAATTGTATTTGTGGGATTTGTGATACAGTGCTCTCTGTTTTGGGCTGTCTTATTTAGGTTTCCTTTTTTTGAAGAGTAGACACAGACACAGACAGTAGAGATTGTATTCAAAATGTAATGTAATATGTTTTTGTAGTTTGTAAATACCCTTCAATTTCAAAATCTTTCTTACAATTCCCACCGCTATCCCTCCTTACTGATTAACTATTTTGTTGGACGATAATACCCTCGTTCACGTTTACTTTCTTTTCTTCTTTTTTTTTGAGACACGAAATTTTCTCTTCTTTTTTTACTGCTTACCTACCAATACCATTACCAATAATATTAATATCTCAATTTTTGCAGAAAGAAGGGGAGTTGTTCTTGTTCCTATTTGGATTAAAATTCAATTAATTCCATAATAATCGTATATCAATTATTCAATTAATTTCCATCTTTACATATATCTCTGCATGTAAGGAAATAAGGAATCTATACAGTCCATTAAAGTAAGCAAATCTCACTCATTAAATTATTAAAACAAGTCATATAATTGTTAGAGAAATTTTTGTCACAAATTCGTTATTGCACTCTCAAGTCTCAACGCATGTTCTTTGAAATCATGAAGATTTCAATTAAAATTGTAAAATGGTGAAACATAATTTTAACTAAAACACTATTTCAAATAATGTGGCAATATGCGTAGTGTGCAATAGTAGTTGTGCGGTAATCATTACCAATTAAATCAATAATATAATTGTAGAGAGTCATATAACTCAATTGTCACTTTTTGGTGTTTACAACAAAGTTCAATGACTTGAAATTTGTAATTAAAAAAAAAAAGTTAATGATTTCAATAGCTCGAAATATGGAGCACTAGATGGAATGCATGCTTTTTGTTTTTGTTATTTTTTTTAAGGGGAGGTGGTTTTGGCTTTTCTCAAGTCCAATTATTATTGTATCATTTTGCCTAGTTTTGCTTCCTTTTAGAGTACTAGCATCAGGTGTGCCAAATGCCAAAAACTAAAAACATCTCACATGAGATATTCTATATGCCAAAACATTTGGCATAGATGAACAGTATAATCTCAAATTTGGAAGCGTACAAACAAGAATTGTAAAATTTTTATTATTTTTTTATTCCCTTTTCTCTCTCCTCTCTCACCCCTTTGTCAAATATCTTCCTCTCTTCTTCTCAAAAAACGATCTCTTCCATTTTTTTCTTCTCCCACTCTGATGTAGGGAATGTGATGGGCTGTTTGTGTATGGTTTAGAAACAATGAAATGCTGAGTTGCTTAGAAGGTGGATAATTATCTCTGCAAGAACACACAGTTCCAAATAGCACACAAATGCTAACAATTTATTCAATTACCAAAACCTGATTTACAAAGAGCTTACATTCTACTACTTATACTAGTTGTTTGGCATTGGCAGCCTCTAGATGATTGACAAGTGTCTAAATCCTATCGGTTAATACTTAAGAAATCATCTAACTAACTAATTAATTAATTATAAGAGGATTAGGATATAGCTACTTGAAATTAGGGGTGTCAATGTTCAACTCAACCCACGAACACGACACGAACCCAACACGAGTTTTTGTGGGTTAAGGTTGGGCCTTTGCGGGTTTGGGTCATAAAAGGGTCAACCCGAAAGTGACACGATAAGAAACATGTCATAGATGGGTCAACCCGCGTAACCTACAATAGACACGTTTGACACGCCAATTTATTTGTGTCAACCCGAAATAACCCATATAACACAACCCATTTAACTCGTATAACAAATAAATATTCATTTTATTTTAAATTTGTCAAATACCTTTTATATCCAACCTATATTTTAAATTTAAAAAGAAAAGTGAGTAATTACAAAAATTTACAAGGGATATAATTGGAAATTGAAACTTTACAAACCCTAGATCTCTAAACCCTACAAACCCTAAACCTTCTTATAAATCTATAAATATTTTTTTGGCATAGAACTTGCACAAATGAAATTGGATGAGCTTGTGGGAGATGTTATGAATTTAGACATCAACAAAGAATCTATGGATGATAATTGTAGTCATAGTTAGGATTAGTTTACTATTTGCTCCAACTCTTTCAATATTGATACTTAGCATTTGGCGAGTTTTGAGGATATTTTATTTTTGTTGAACTATGTTATTTTGAATTTGAGTTAAAATGTATGCACTTCTTTTAGAGTGTAAAGAACATATTTCTATATGGATGCTATATTTTTGTTGAACTATATTATTTTTAATATGCGTTGAAGACTTGAAGTGTATGCACTACTTTTGGGATGTAAAAAAAATTATTTCTAGATGAGTGTTATATTTAATATTATGCAGGTTAAAATGGGTTGTGTTACATTTGTGTCAATCCAATATGACCTGTTTATTAAAAGTGTCAAGTAGGTTGGGTCAGGTCAACCCGCCTTATTAACATGTTGGGTTAGGGTTGAAGGATCACGACACGATTATTAAATGGGTCGGGTTCAGGTTGAGCCATTTAGTCGAATACCCTTACCTCAATACGATACAAACCCGACACGCTAACCCGAATTGACACCCCTACTTGAAATTGCCCTGCATCAGGACTCTCACTCTTAAGAAGCACTTGACCTCAAGTGCTCTAGGTTGCCACAAGATTTGTATGAATTTCTAGCCTTCTAGGATGATGCAGTTCCCTTGTATAATGAGTTTGTTGTTGTTGGTAGCACACCAAATGTTGCTGCCTCTGTACAGTGAAGTCCCACACAACTGAAACTCCAATGTAGATGCATTTGCATTAGGAGGACTCCCTTTCTTGAAAGCAAACTTGTCCTCAAGTTTGGTTGACCCTCCAATTTTAAAGTCTTCTTCATCTTGGCCACTGGTTTGGGACTTGCTTTCCCCTTCTTTGGTTGAAATGAGTAGTGAAGCACTATCTTGTGCAAACCATATGTGCTGCACCTTCCTCCCAAGATGGCTTGTCTATAGTTACATGATCGTATGTCTACTTCATCACAAAGAATGGAATAACAACCTCTTGAAACTCTAATTTCATCTCCTTTACGTAAGCAAGACAGTTTATGTTGATGCTTCATATCTTGCTTGTTCAAAATCTCTTGCGACTCCATATTCTCATAACTACCTTTCTCAATCAACAAGTCACAAATTCTTCCTTCAATGCAGAAATTAATTGGAAAAATTTTACCTTTGTGTTGTTTGTCTTTCTCCATTTCTTGCTTTGGAACTTGCAAGGCCTTTGTTCCTAATGATAAATCATTTTTCCCCTCAACAATCACATCTTTTTCTTCCATAGACTAATCATAAACAAGTTCAACCACATATTTCATGCAATCACTCATTTCTTTCCCTTCTTCACCAATCTATTTTTCAATGTAATTATCAAAAATAGGCTGCCCCACATCATGATCTTCTAACTCTTTAACGAGCAAATCTTGATCTTTGAACGCTTCTACCAACAAGTCTTGATCTTCTAACTCTCGAACCAAAAAGTCTTGATCTTCTATCTCTTCAACCACAAGGTTTCACCCTTTGACAAAATAGGCTGGTTCTTGGCTGGTACCTTGGAAACTTCATTAGATCCAGTAGTATTTGACCCAATCTTAACATTCTTGGTTGGTTTCTCTAATGCTTAGTGAAGTTTCACTGCTTTTCCTCTCTTTCTCTCAGCCTCACCAAGCCAATGCCTCATTGTGCTACCAATCTCTCTCTTGTGGTGTTTTTTTTTTTTTTTGGTGTTGTGATTTGATGGGTGGGTTCTATTGTGGGTTCCGATGAATGGATCGGCGGTAGGTGGGTTTGGGTGGGTTAGCCTGAGTTCCAATGGATAGGTTAGCCTATGACATCCTTCTCACTCTCAAATGCCGCCGCTGATATTGCCCAAACTCCTCTTGCCTAGCCGCTGACATCGGCCAGAGGCCATCTCGTCCAGCCACCTCTTGTCCAACATCGTTGATATCGCCCAAAAGAAGAAATTCTATGCTGAAATGGGTTTACAAAGTTTGGAAATGGAGGACTTTTTAAGAGAGAGAGATGTTGTGGTGATGAATTTTTGGGCTGTTGTGGTTTTGTTTTTTATGGTGATGATTTTTTGGTCGGAGGACTTTTTGTGGGGATGATTTTTTGGGCTGTTGTGGTTTTTTTTTTCTTTTGTGGTTATGGGTTTTTTTTTGGGATGATCCGTGGTGGTGTGTTTACCGTTGTGATGGTGGTGAATGAGTTTTTGGTTCAGACCTCAGTGTAGAGAATGGGGAAAGAAGTTTTGGGTTTGGAGAAATTAAATAATTTTTTATTAGACGTTTATATTATTTTAATGTGTTGTAATGTTAAAATAGAATATCTGATGCGAGATGTATTGTAAAATGGTGTGGTAAATAAGATAAAGTGAGTTTTGGTGTATTAAAATGGCAATTAGGATGGCACAGCTGATGCTTTTAGGATGCTTGTCACTAAAATTTAGCATTTTAGCATACCAAATATACCAAAAAGCATGCTCCATTGGATGTGCTAAACTGAAGAAAAAAAAAATTGGCATGGAGTTACAGTGCACTTTGCTAGCTCATGTTATTCTTATATATATAATTTCTCTTCCCCTTCTCTCTCCTCTTAATGGCTCTTTCTTTTTTTGTTTTTTTTAATAATTTCTTCTTTGCTTTGGGTTGAGTTGTGTGTTGAGATAATATTATTATAATGTGTTATATGTATTATTTTAATGTGTTGTATGGAAGAATAGAAGATAAATGTAGGGTATATTTTCAAATATTATGCTAAAATAGATAAAATAATTTATTGGTGTGTTAAAGTAGCATTTTTTTAGAACATCCAATGTTGATGCTCTAATGTTTGATTCGACTTAATCTATTCACGTACTGGTTTAGTTACAAGGGAGAATAAAAAAAAAAGATTATTGCATCATATTGTTGGTTTGATAATCTTTATTAAAGATTATGCATTTGTAATTTGATTATCTTCTTGGTCAAATTATGAAATACTTCCTTCAAAAAAAAAAAAAAAAATTATGAAATACTTGGCAACATGTGTACATGACATGAGTTTGTATCTAATAAAATGTTTTCTGCAAGCATAGTACGCCCCTTAAATCTTTAATTTTTTTTTATAGGTTAAGATAAATCTTAATTGTAACTCCTACAAACACACGAGAGCATATAAGAATAATAATAATAATAATAAGATACATCTTAAATGTTTGTACCTAAGTTTAATATTATTAATATTCATTCTTTAAAAAAATTGTGTCTTGAAAGACCTTGTAAAGATATCATTAGATAAAATCACTACAAAAAAGCTGGGTTTAGGCGGCATTTGTAAAACGTTGCAAATAACCAAAACAACGTCAATGTAGACACAAATGATCTATCACGATGTTTTTTATAGCGACGGTAAAAAATGTCGCTATAGCACCATTGCAATAGGTCTGTTGTGACGTTTTTAAAAACGTTGCCATATATAACTCTTTAACGGCATTCAAAAACCTTTAGTGACGTTTTCAAAAACGCCACTAAATAATATGATATTTTCAGTTTTTATGTAGGAAAATACATTTGGCGACATTCTTAAAACACCGCTGAAAAGCAAGAGGGCAAAGGGCAAACGCTTTAGTGACGTTTTTAAGGTAATTTGTTGATGCACTAAGCAATTAGCATAAATTTTCTTGTTGTGATATATTGAAATTTGTTAATATTCACATTTTCGAAGGAAAAAAAATAAATAAATCTTGGACTTTGAATCAAAATTAAACTAACCCTTATGCTTCTAATTTGAAATTAAAATCCCTTGAACTATGGGAAATGCTCAAATTAACCCTTTGTTGCCATTACATTGGTTCGTTGAGTGGAGATAATATATCACCTGACCTACACTGCACATAATACTACAAGTATTAAAAAATCCTTTAAATATTAAAAAACCATTTAAAAGTTTCTCCTCTTTCTCTTCAAATGCCACCATAGCCCAATTACAACCAAAAGAAGCTTCAATCATTACTTCTTGACTTCAACCAAAACCCCAACCACCATAAATTCATAACCACACAAAAGCCTCAACTAAACAAATACCAAGCTATTCGATCCAAACCCCCCATTGTACAACCATGCCACCACCACAAACAGGTGAAACAACCACACACACCCAAATACGATAGGCTAAGCACAAACTTCAACCTCATATGATCAGCACAATTTACTAAAAATCTCTAATAATAGTATAGACACCTCATTTTATAAAGTTCAAGAACCCTTCAAGCAAGTTAAGTACCCTCCCTCATGGTTAACCTATCTTGCTAGTAGGTAATATGCATAATTGTTTTATTGTATGTTTTGCATGATTAGGAATTAGACCATGATAATATGATGACCATGGTGAATGTATAGTATGTAGATATGTTGGAATTAGGATGTAGACACATCATTGTATATCAACTAATGACTTAGATTAACTACCCCAATGATGAGCTTCAAAAATGTCTCTCACTGGTAATTGTGGCATTTTTGGTTGTTCAGAAGTAATTACAACTTCAAAAGTGTTTCAAAATATTCAAAAGATTTTATTGGAAAATGACCTTTGATTATTCATATCCTCGTATCTTTTGAATTTTGATAAATAGTTTAGTGAGTGTTGTCTCATTGAAAAGTAGACTTCCATGGCTTCAAATGGACTTAAATTTAACTAAATTTAGATTCATAAAAGTGATATATGCCTATTTTAGATTGGAGTAACTACGTTGCCTACATACTGCCATAATTTTTTTTTTTTTTTTTTTTTTTTGCATTGGAATAATGTATTTTTTATGTTGGCTGGTATATCCTAGGAGACAAACTTAGGTTGGGTGAGGTGGGTGTTTAACATCTTTCCACTTGGTAATTTAGCCTTGATCCTAGTCTATGGAATGTTGATTAGGTTTTTTACCTTGAAACTTTCTATTTACTTTCCTTAGGTTGTAACAAGTAATTATCTATTTATTTTTATTAGATTGTAACTAGGATATTAAGTCTTGTAATATTTCTTTTCATATATTGTACTTAGAACCAAAGTCTTGTAATTATTCAAGTCCTGTGCATTCTTTTTATCAATAAAAAAGATGTTCATCTGGAGGTCTTCTTAATTTTCCTTATAATTAATTAAATGACAACTCCATTTGTGTAACTACCTTAACAAGAAGGGGGGGGGGGGTCTGCATTGCCCATGAGGTTTTAAATCTCAAATCACTAAAAAAAAAAAAAAAAACTTTTCCAGGTTTGTAACTCCCACACATGTATCTATGAAATATCAAATAAATGATTCGGTATTGAGTCAAATAAAGAGAATTTGGGAAAGAAATTCTGGAAATTGATACATATATATGCCCAAACATGCAAATGCATACTAACAGCTTACATATGCATTCCAATCTAAAAATGAGCCAAATTTAGCCCCAAGGGGTTTGTTTAGTGGCTCTTAAGGCCTCATAATATTCATAAGATTTTGAGTTCGAAATATCTTGAAGCCACCCCCAAGAGATTTCTCCTTGTAATTACCTGTGTGTGTGGGATGGGAGAACTGCATACACCTAAGAGAATAGTCAGGTATTCGAAGAGGTTTAGATACCCTTCTTTGTCCATATAAAAATTGAGCCAAATTTTATTTTAATTAGTCGCATACCAGCACGTTGCGTGTAATAATTTTTTTAGGATGGTCTGATTAAATATTTTATTAATACTATAATTTTAGTTATTAACCATTGGTTTTCATTAGTTTTTAAGTTATAAAAACCTTAAATATACCTTTTTTTTTACCTTTATACACACACATATATATATAGTGAATCTTTACACATACCTTTAAGAAAACTCTATATATTCCACTTTTTTGGATGTGTAAAATTATAGACTACTACTCCATAATGATAGTGGCTAATTAATTTTATATATTTTTTTAGTAATCTCATTTGTAACGCTTTTTACCATTATCATATATTTACTAACTGATGATTTGCATAACAAAGACGATAAATGAGAGGTAGCATTATTCATTAGATTTTCGAAAGTAATAGTGTATGAAAATTATATATATAAATATATATATATATATATTATAAATAAGGTTAAATGAAATGTCAAAAAATAGATTTTTAATTTTTTAACTTTATTTCTTATGTAATTTTCTACTACTATTAGAGAACATATCTTTTTTAGTTATGATTAATATGGTTTCCATAGTTAGAGTTTGATTAGTTTTAAATTTAAATTTAGTACTATGATTGTATTTAATTGTTGATTGTTGATTTAATTTTTTAAGTGAATTTAACGGTTTATGTTACTACACTGTAAAGTTTTTAATATTCTCCACACGGTAATCTCTATTTTATTTTTTACTTCTCCTTACAACCTCTTTGTTTTCCAATCAACGATTACTAATTGACGTTTAGTTTTTTTTTTCTTTATCTACTTTTTATTACTTTGTATTGGTTTTTTTCTATACCATCTCTCTCTCTCTCTCTCCATTGGCAATCTATCATTTTCTAAAATTTGATGATGACTCTATGACATTAAATATGCATTATTAGTTTTTTTTTTTTTTAATTTAGTGTTTTTAACTTGATTAGTTTTGTATTTCATTCTTCCTTTGATGCATTGGGTGTGAGAATGAGTGTTTCCCTAGCATTACTCCACTTTATGTGGACAATTTTATTTATTTAATTTAGGCAAAATATTATATTTTAAAAATTTTAAAATAAAAAATGAGTGGAAATATAAATAATTTAATGATATATATGGGGGATGTGGCTGAATTTAAATGTTAAATAAAATGATATGAGAAAAAAATTAAAAAAAAAAAAAAAACATAACAATAAACACTAACTTATCCAAATAATTCTATGTAATATAATAATAGTACATTCTTATATACTATTTTTAATTATTTATATTGCAATATGATAATATTTAACAATTAAAGTCATAAAAAATAAAAAATAAACTTAAAACACAAAACTAAATCCCATCAACCAAAATAGAGTTCTAAAAAATACAAAACTTTATCAAGCTAAAATAGAGATGCAAGAAAAATAAAAATAAAAATCCACCAAAAAATTGAGGGAGAAAGAGTGGGAAATAACCACTTTTTTTAAGAGAAAATTATGTAAATAATGGAAGAGTGAATGACAAATTTATACTAAGAGGATGATAATAAAAAGAAACAAAATAAAGGAAGATAAAAGGAAAGAGGAAGAGTGATATCAAGGTAGAATGTTTGGGGAGATGAAAAGGTAAAGAGAAGGAGAAAGGTTGGAGAAAGTGTAAATGTTAAAAAAAATGAGTACAATTTGATGAGCACAATTTTCTTTTATTTGAATTTAAGTAAAATATTACATTTTTTATTTTTTAAAACAAAAAGAGAGAGAAAATATAAATAATTTAATGATGAGGAGGATGTGGTTGAATTTCAATATTGAGTAAAATAGAAGAGAAGAAAAAACAAAAAGAGAGAGAAAATATAAATAATTTAATGATAAGGAGGGTGTGGTTGAATTTCAATATTGAGTAAAATAGAAGAGAAGAAAAAAAATAAGAAAAATTAAAAGATATAACAATAAACACTAAATTATCCAAATTATGTTATGAAATGGAATACTATTTTATTTTTATCTACTATCTTCAATTTTTTAAATGTAATCGGATAAAATTTAACAACCAAAGAGCAAAATAATAATAATAATAACTTAAAACAGAAAACTAAATCGTATCAACCTAAATTAGAGTTCTTAAAAACACAAAAATTTATCAACCTAAAGCGGAGATGCAATAAAAAATTAAAATCCACCAAAACATTGAGAGAGAGAGAGAGAACCTTTTTGTGAGAGAAAATTATGCAAAGAATGGAAAAAAGTGACAAATTTATAGTAAGAGGGAAGGGATAAGAAGAGACAAATAAAGGAAGATGAAGGGAAAGATGAATAGCAATATTAAAGTAGAGGGTAGTGGGGAGATGAAAAGGTAAGGGAAGAAGAAAGCTTGAACAAAGTGTAAATATTTAAAAAATAAGTGAATGTAAAAAAATATATATCTAGGAAAATTGGAAATAAAAAAGAAATATATATAGATGTTAAAACCAACAAAGATGAATATGTAAAGTCAATAATCTATTTATATATATATTTTTTTTTTGGTAAAAAAAAGGAATAAATAATAATTATGTGGCAAATGACGTAGCGATGAGGTGGCGCAACAGGAGCTCAGCAGCAATAAATGCCACGCTTCAGTTTTTTTTTTTTTTTTAATACAAAATAGAATTTCTACTCTAACCTAATCTAAGTATATAACTATATATGTGTGTGAAGCTCTCTTCTGGAGACTTGAACCCTTGACCATGTTTCAGCTTTTAGTAATATATAGATATAGATATAGATGAAATAACAAGTTTGCTAAATTTGATGATTCTTATATGAATTGTGATTTTATTTGACTCATGAATATGTAGGATTAGGTTAATTAAGATTAGTTGATTATTTCTATGTTTGCTATTATTTGCTTCAATAAAGATATGGGAACAACTAAATTTTACAACATTTTCAAATTAGTCTACTACCTCACATGTGGGCCACCTCAGTTTGCAATTTAATTTTTTAACGGCCCATATGTGAGGTGTCATATTAGTTTGAAAATATTGTGAGTTTTGTTGTGTCATTAAAGGGATTCTATTTGCTTTCATGGGGTAGCTTTCCATCCTTTATTATATTATATTTGATTTGATTTAATTAATTGATTGACCTCGCCATATTTTAACTATATGCGATTTACTTTTCATATTTGACTCAATTTACTTAGTTGGCTTTTCATAATGAGTTTAATTTGAAAATATTTACATAATTTTTTTTAAAATAAAATATTTCCTTATCATTGCATTAATCATTTAATTTTTTTATATTAAGATTCCCTTAATTAGTGCTTGACATCTCTTGTTAATGTGT
Source organism: Notholithocarpus densiflorus (assembly GCA_030021035.2). NCBI lineage: Eukaryota > Viridiplantae > Streptophyta > Magnoliopsida > Fagales > Fagaceae > Notholithocarpus > Notholithocarpus densiflorus. Next base: position 596,889 of record JARYZH020000054.1, on the reverse strand, counting down.
TGGATTCCTTATATGTTTTTTTTAGGAACATTAATTCACAGATAACACGTTGGAGCACACACATAGGCAAAGATGAAACTAGGATTGTTTCTTTGGGGAGAGGGAGGGAAGCATGAAAAGAAACTGACCTTTCAAAAATTAAAAATATTAAAAAAATAAATTAATATGTGAAAAATAAAACTAGCATTTATTTAATATTAACAAATTATAAATAAAAGAAAATTTATAAAAATAATTTTTTTTTATTACATTTATACTCAATCATTTGTGATCTATCAAAATGTAACTCAATAGTCTTTCAATCTATAATTGATTTTGTACTAAATATTGCAATAATTTTCCTTTTAATGAACAACATCAAAAAAATCCATTATAATTTTTTTTTTTTTTTTTTTTTGCTACAAAACCTAGTTTTGACTTTTGACATTATTTATGATTGGAATGTTTTTTTCATTATTGCAATAAAACCATTCTACAAAGTAAATTGTATCAACTATCAACCACACTTTTTGTTTCTCAAAAAAAAAAAAAAAAAAAAAAAAAAAAAACTATCAACCACGAATGTTGAAGTTTATATAAATAAATATATATATATTTATATATATTTTTTTTTGAGATCATTGTATGTCCAATATATGAAAAAAAAAACCACATAGACAAAAAAAAGTTTAAATTCCCAAATTTTTAACTTTATAAGTCTCAAACATCAATTAAGTGAACTGTAATATTAAACATATATAGGCCAAGTGACCATTTTATTTTTTAGATTCTCTAGGTCAATTTTCAATTTGAAAGGGTTAGTTTTCAATTTATTGAACCCAAAATCCTAAGTTTTAATACAAAACACATATAAATCAAATAACTGTTATATATTTTAGATTCATTGAGTTAGCTTTCAATTTGGAATGATTAGTTTTCAATTTGGGGGGATTATAATATTTTTTTTTTTTTTTTTGCATATTACTTTCAAATATATATATATATATATATATATAAAAAAGATTATTTTTTTAAAAAAGTGGGGGGGCTTGTTTCCTCTTGACCAAGTAATAGATCTGTCCTTGCACATAGGATTCCAAAAGATAATAGTTATGAATGCTCAACCTGAAATTATGTGCACTCACTCTCATTCAAAACAGCACAAACCCTATCAGAGCATCTCTAGCAGATTCTCCAAATTTTTGTACTGTTTGGAGAATGAACAGTGATTTTTACCTTTTAGCTACCCATTTTTTCAAATACACTTTCCAACAGATTTTCTATCTCATTCTCTATCTCATTTAAATATTATTTCTTTATTCATTCTTTATTCTTTTTTTATCATCATTTATTCTTTCTATATTCATTCCCAACAATTATATTTTTCAATGAAAAGTGTTATATTCACAACATTTTTCGAAATACTTTCACAAGAATCACATCAAAATCTTATGTGGAAAGTTGTTACTAGTTCTAATTTGAACCCACTGCTGAAATTATTTTTTTACTCGCCAATATTAGCTAATTACTTAAAATTTATTGTGAAAATATTGTGGTATTATTTCTAAATGGTCATTTCTTATTCTTTTCCTTTCTTTCATCCATACGTTTCCTTTTTTTTTACTTTTTTTTTCTCTTGTTTTTTCTCCACCACACACGTATACCCATATATCTCCATCCTCTCCTTTTTTATCTCTACTTTCCACTTGATTCCAGAACCTCCCTCTCTCTTTCTCCTCTTCTTCTGTGCTTACCTTTTTGTTTTTATTTTCGTTCCTCTTTGACTCACTTCACACACACAGCTGACCATGATCTTTTGACTTCTCCTTTATGTTCGCATTTTTGTTTTTTATTTTCTTTCTTCTTCATCTCACTTCACTCACACACACAACCGACAGAGAGATTGGCCTTTGTCTATCTTCTTCTTCTTCTTCTTCTTCTTCTTCTTTTTTTTTTTTCTTCCTTCTTTTCTTGTTCTGATTCACTTTGTTGTTACAATGGAGCTTAGATAGGCTTTCATGTTCTTGATTTGTTGTTTTTGTTTTGATTTTAGATTTGTTGTTCTAATTAAATTTGTCTTTTTCCCTGTTCTTGATCTGTTATTGTGTTTGTGTTTTGATTATGTTACCGTTTGAGAGAGAGACAGATGAACAAAGAAGAGAGGAGGAAAGAGAAAGAATATTTTTTTTATTCAGCTGGGTATTTTTTTTAAGATAAAATAATGGTTTGGAGTTGTTATAGTGTCCTCTAGATTAAGAGAACTACTGTAGCAACTTAAAAAAAAAATTGGAAAAGTTTTGTGTTTAGACCGGCTATTGGAGTGTGAACAATAAGCTTTTTTGGAGAAAAAATAGAGATAGAGCATCTATTGGAGATGCTCTTAAACTGCTAATACATCAATACCTATGTAAAATTTTGAAGTTCATTTTCAAGATAACCCGATCCAAAATACAATGAAAAGGCTTTGACTCCAAATATAATTTTGGAATTGGGCTCTAACTACCAATAGGAAGATAACATGAGTCCCTTCATGTGCAATGCACATGACTCACTTGGTTGGTTGGATTAAGTCAGTCATGTGTGCACATGACAATGCCAAATATCATCTTTCTATTAGTTGTTAGAGCCAAACTTTGTCCAAATACAATCCAAGGAAATAATCCCAAAAGGAAAAAGAAAATTCAGAATTTAAATTCAAAGAGAAATCGAAAGAAATAAATTTTTTTTAGAGAGGTGATTCGCAAACATACATGAATACACAAAGAATTTGAGAAATTATAATTGATCTAGGGGAAGATACTTATGCATTTATGTCTTGTTCATTCAAATCGAGTTGGCCATGTATATGAAGAACCGACAAAAAGATGTCAATAAATTAAGAGTTAAATCATTAAAACGTGAGTGATATAAAATTTAAATAGCATGATAGTTTTTTTTAGAGCAAAATTAAAAGATTAATAGATATTTATATTGAGTGAACAGTTTATAGTACAAATATAAATTTGCTAAAGAAAATGGAGACATGATAAGTAATTTTCTTTAAAAAAAAAATAAACAGATGAATTTTGAAGCAAACCTTTGGATACTTACAAACAGGCACACTAACAATTGTCTTGCATCCGCTACTACATGCAAAATAGAAAATATCTAAATGAGGACAAAACTGCAAAATTGCAAATAAAATAATTGTAAGTTAATCAAAGAAACTAATGTCATAAAAAAATATTAATATTATGTTTTGCCTGAGAAAGACAAATCTATGCCATTGAAAAAGTTCCCAAAACATAATATTTACTTATTTAGATGATAAAAAGATCAAACTTGCTTATTATGGTTCTTTGAATTATGGGAACTTTAAGAATGGTATAGAAGTATAAATTAGATGAATGATTGGGTTTTTGATGTTCCATCTCCTTGTCTTTTGCACTAAATAACTCACTTGACATTAAAAAAAAAAAAGATGGAATAAGTGACACAAATTTAGACTCTAATTATAGAATCTAATTGGATTTTCTCTCAATTTTAAGCTGAGAGATAATCCAATTATATTTAAAATTGGATTCTAATTGTTGTCTAATCTTATGTCACGTTTCTTATCAATTTCTTTTAAATTTTTTTGTTCTAGGTGAGTTAATATTGTGCAAAAGATGAATAGTCTAATATAAATAAACCATCAAAAACCCAATAAACATAAAAAAAGAAAAACGAAAGAAAGAGTAAACTAATGTGTATATATAATATATAAAAAAGAGAGTAAAACTCATGTATATATCTATGGCTTTAAAAAAATGTAACTCTTAGATTAAGTATAATTTGAACTCATATATATGTGTAATTGTGATTGTTTTTAATTGTACATGCACGAGTTATACACTAGTATATTCAAAACGTGAGGGAAAATTCAATTAAATTCCAAATTAGATTTCAATTGTGGGCTAATTTTGTGTCATGTGTCCACTTAATTATTCAAATCTTTGTGCCAAGTGAATTAATGAATACAAAATACTAACTACTAAGAGTCAAGTCCAATATTAATTAACTATAAAAAAAATAAAATAAAACAATTATATATTTACTCAACAAAAATTACTGCACGTTCTATCTTATTAAAAATTAGAATAAAAATGATTATAAGCAGTATTAAACCTAGGCAGGAATTATAACATACATATAATTAAGTTTTTTTTTTTTTTTCTAATAATTTGATTAATTATTTATAATTTTATGATAAAAAATGTATTTATTTTTAAATACATCCATGCCTATACATAGATAACAAGCTAGTCATTATTTATTTTTTATTTTTGAGAAACAGCGGTCATTATTATTTTTAAAAAAAGACGATATACAAAGGAAAATTGGTGCCATTCTTATGGTAATTCAAAATTAATCATGGACCAATAAAACGAGGAAATAATAAAAGAGAACATTTATCTCATCTTGGGCCTTGACGTTAAAGGACGGTTGAGGGTAGTTGGGTCATTTGGCTACAAATTTATCTCGTAATGTCTCGCGCTAAAAATTTCGTTTCCCGCTCTTAGTATTTAAATTCTCCGCAAATTTGACGGACACAATTTGAACGATTATGAAACTCAAAAGTCAAAGAGCAAATTGACCATCAATTCCCCTTCTCGTTGGGCCATGGGCCATGGCCCTATAAATTAAGGGTTCTAGTTCTACTCTTCTTTCTAGACATCCAGTAAAGCTCTGTAAACGAATTCCCATATGGTTTTTTTTATTAGACCACCTTTCAGTCTTTCCATGTTGACTACATAAAGATTAGACCATTACCATATAAAGAAAAATTAAAATGTATTTATTTTTTTGAGAAAAAAATTAGAAATTAAAATGTAATTTAATTAATATATTTATATAATTTTGTATTATATTATTTAAAATTATATAACAGGAAGGAAAAATTCAAATTCTAGTTTTTTTTTTTTGAATAAATGAGAATAAAATATAATACGACTTACACAACTCTTAGTGATAATTACTTATTTTGAAAAGGGACAAATTTTGATATAGTGCATTAGGTTTTTCAATTAATTTTAACACCTAGTTCAATTGGCCAGTCAAACTCAAAAAAATTAAATTCAACGCAGTTATGTGTTTGAATTTAATTGGAAAAGTTAATATAATGCATTTTAGAAATTGTAAATCTGTATGTTTTGAAAAAAAAAAAAAAACCTATTATGAAGAAATTTTTTTTATTTTATGTTTTCCTGTATTTGATAGTATCAAAAAAAATGTCAAATAAAAACTATCATTGCTCAATGGAAAATCTTATTAAACATATAATTTATTTTTAGAGATTGTTTTTCACTAAAATTTTGGAAAACAACTCTATCACATGCCATGCTAAATAAAGGAAGCTAAGAGGCAATATGGAAACTATTTTTTTTTATATAGGAACAATGTGGAAACTATTGAAAACAACTCAACCTCATTTTTAAGGTCGTCACCAAACATAGAAAAATGATATAGTTTTCAAAAAAATATTACCAGGCATAGGAATATGAGATAATTTTCCAAAAATACTTTTTGAAAAATGTATATTTTCTTTGGCTTGAAAAATGTATATTTTTTAAACAATTTTTAATATCGAAACAAACAGAGTTATTTTTAACCTTTAAAAAATGGAAAATGCTATGTCTACAACATTTTCACAACAAATCCTATGTGATAGGTTGTTATGGGTTGTTAATGGTGGGGTAAAAAAGTAATTTTAGTGATAAGTTCAAATTTGAACCAATAACAACTAACCACCTCTAATTTGTTGTGAAAATATTGTGGACGTAGCACATCTCTTAAAAAATATAGTATCATATGTATTTTGTATTAATAAAACTAAAATCTTAACCATAACATAACATTTTATTAATTTCACAAGCATCTTGAGAATTTGAATTTACCAACAGTATAATCCATGCAATGCAAAGTTACTTTTCTTTACTATTCGTCTTTAAATTGTGTTGACAAATATGTAAAATCTCTTGACTGGTAGGGTTATAGCTAAAATCATAATGAAATTATATTATCGTTTGTCAAGAGCCTTGTAGTTTAATTTTTTTTTTTTAAAAAAAATAAGAAGAAGAAAGACCTCGAAGTTTTATTGAAAGAAAAGTTAGCCATAATCAGTTGCAAGAATATCATGTAGGTGGGAGGGAACATACTCCATCCACACCGATAAATTTCTAACATGTCTAGCATGTTTAGTTAGGTTGTGAGGTACAGTATTACCTACTCTACGAGTATAAAAAAAGAAATACGATTGAAAGCCGCTATGGTAGGCTGCACTATTGCAAGGAGATGTCCGAAGGATGCCAATGACTCCTCTTCACTTTTGAGAGCATTAATAACCACCATGGAAATAATGAAATCTCCCTCAAGAATAAAGGAAGAGAGACCAAGATCATAAGCAAAAAGGATGGCTCATATTGCCGCCGCCTTATAGTTTAACTGATTGACACTACCAGGTGTTTTCAAAGTATATGTCCATTTATTATTATCCAAGTCTATGCTAACACTCTCAATGACAAAGTTCTTATAACCATTTTCTTTATTAAATCTCTCTTTGGCAATCACACAAACTGGACCAGAAAAATATTGCTTTCCACTAAATCAAAGTTTGCACCATAATTCTAATAAAATTGAAAAATAAGATGTTAACTTGTAACATTTTGTAGGAAAAGAAAATACAATATCAAATTTGTTATTGTTATAACTTTTAAAAGAGACTTGACTAAACTCACTTGTTATTGTTATAACGTGATAATAAAATCATACTTATTGCTGATCCAACAATAACACCAAGCAAAAAAAAAAAGCTATTTAATTATTCCTTATAATTAAAAAAAAAAGCTATTTAATTATTCCTTATATTCAATTTGATTTGACAATCAAGCTCTTTTCAGGTTGTGATTGAATTGAAGCGTCTAATTAGTTTTTAAATGTAAACTTGAAAGTCGAAGGAAAAAATATATATTAAAGAAAATCTCATACTCCAAGATTTTTAGTTGTAATTGCATTTTTTTTACATTAATAATTAGAGGTGGAAGAATTTGAACTATGGATATTTCTGTTAGAAATACTTAAAGGTGTCAATTAAACTTCAAAACTCTTGGCAATTCTAATTACACCAATTCTAATTACTTTTTATTCCTTTGTTAATTTTTTTTTGTTAGTAAGCCTATTGTAATTCATTTTTATTATATAATATATAATTTTTTTTTTTTGATAATCTATAATATATGATATGATATAATTTCATTCTTTCCTCTTAATATAATTATATATTAACATGCCCTATCTTAGCACAACTATCATATTTAGTTTCCTACGGGCTAAAAAAATACCTAGTATTTTCACTACTTTGTACCATTACTCTTCTACCTCAGGCAAGGGCACGAGGCTCTCAGAGCCCAGAGGTCATACTTGTAAGACGTGACATATTATAAGCGAGCAATTCGCGCCTTCGCAATTTACATTCCTATTTTGCGTTCACACGGAGGACAACAAACTCAACACCAAATGATTGAGGCTAGTTCAGGGTTTTACTTTTTTATTTTTATTTTTATTACTTTAAAAAAAAAAACCAAGGCTTGATCAAAATAATTATCTTTCCTTTCATCCACCCCCACCCCCACCCCCACCCTTCTTTCCAAGTTCCCTCAAAGTAGTCAAATTTACCACAAAAATCAATCGACTTTTGAGTTACAGTTCTAGACCCCAGCATACAGATTTATGGGGACTTCATCATTTGTCTATTGGTTTTCATTTTTCTTCTTGCAAGGTGGGGTGGGGAGGAGAGGGTATCTCACAAGACCACTCTCTCACAGCATGCGGAACCCATACATTCTGAGAGAGAGGTCTAATGAGACCATCTTATAAGATAATTTTTCGGTAGTGGGGGAGCGGGGGATGGAACAAAATATTGTGGGAATTTAGTAGATCACAACTCTTTTAAGTAACAAAACCAATTAATCACATAACAGTCACCAAACTTTTACCCACTTCTTTCCTCTGAAAGTGATAATGAAATAACAATGATTAATTACATCAAGCAGCTCCAATTGTGCAACTTCATTGACATTGTGGTAACATTCTGCAGGTTGGACAATACCACTTTCCTTTGAACCTTGTCTCAGGTGTCAGCCCGACACATGAGTAATGGAACCACTCACCTCCTTGGCACTGTCATTTTATAATAGGTTAGCAAATCCATACAGGAATCTAGAAAACAACAATTAAGTGATACAGAAACTACAAACTGTTAAGTCTGCTTGATATATCATTATAAAAGAATCTAATGAAACCATCCTAACTCATTTAGGATATCATGATAGAAATATGTGTTCATACTTTCAAGAGAGGAAATTTAAAATACATAAAAGTGGTGGTTACTTGCAATAATTTGTTTATGTGGATACGTAAAAAGTTCCAGAAAGTACCTTGCGCAGAGAAAAACAAACCACAAGGTGTTGGTGTTCAGATATTCCAATTTTCTTTCATATCATATTGCTGCTAATAATAATATTACAAGATAAATCTAAAGAGGAAAATGGTTTAGTAGTAGTTAACCCAATGTTCTAATCATATGTTGTTCAGTTTCTAAAACATGTAATTATAGCATATTTTGTAGGATATCCCAAAGGAACTAGATCCAATTACCAAGTGAATCCACAGGCATATTTGGCAAAGTTTTCAAGTAAGCTACAACTGAGGCTTTTTATTGGTTCTGGTTTCCAGTCATAAGAAAATAATATTAACTAGATAATCAGAGAAAAATATAAATAATGCAGAGAAAACAACACTCACATTTTCATTGTCACAGGCAATCATATCTCCAAATGACACCTAAAAAATCAAGAAAATTATTGCACTTTAGTAAATGAGTTAAAGCAGTTGAAGCATAACTGAAAAATATAAAATATGTTCATCCAAAAAAATAATTTACTGAAACAATATGCTAAAAACTTTCAATTTGAAAATTAAAAAATTAAAAACAAGAAGTCAGGACCTGATGACAGACGCAGTAGGTGGGTTCATTGGGATCAATAGGTTGCTCAACATCCATGGGGGCAGCAAATTCCTTTTTATGGCTTCCTGGAGGAGGCATGAGCTCAAAATCCCTATCACGCTCCCGATCCCATTCCCTATTATTGTAATCCAGCCTCTTTGGTTGAGGTGTTCCATAGAAAGGCTTCCGCTTATCACTTTTAGGGACTATAGGTAATGGGGGAAGAATTGCTGGTTCATCTGGGGCTATTTTTCCCTCTGAAAAAAAAAATGGAAAAAGGAAAATAAAACAAACATAAGATAGATAATCAATTAATAAAGTACCTTAGCTTCTAAGATGAAGAACTCTAACAACAACTTTACCACTTCCTCAACATATTACTTTGTCCAACAAATGGGGAAAGTGGAAACCGGAGGGGGGGGAAGCAATGAGGAGGTGGCCGAATCAAGGCATTCCACAAGGGCAAGCCATGTGAACAAGTCATACTTCCAAGCAAGGCCATCTTTTAGAACATGTGCTCAATTATTTTAGGCATGTGCTTAGTTGATTTAGAAGGAAGTTAGTGATATGCTTAATTCATTTAGACATGTGGGATAAATGTTGTATTAGCTTAGGTTGTGATTATTTTAACATATGCTAAGGAATTACTTAGTTATGATGATGTCATCATAACTAACTCTTTGTTGGTTAAATAGCCATGTTCATTGAATCAGAATTTACTCTTTGTGACTTGGATTTGAGGTTGAAAAATACCTCCCTTGGGGTTGAAGATTTCCTCCCCACCCGCCAATCAATGAGTGGATTCTCAAAGAACTTGAATGCTTGTTGATGTGATTCAAGCAATGGCTTGTTAAAATAAGGGACAAGGAATTAAGCCAATTCCAACAAAGATGCAGAAATTCTCTCCTTGCATGGAACTAGAAGATGCTCATCAATCTTGGCTTCAAAAAAATGAGGTTATGCAATTGAGAAGGCAATTTGCTGCCTAGAGAAAGCTGGTGCAATGCTTGGCAAAAAGTGTAGAGCAACACTTGGATTGTCATTGTGCAAAAAGCAATGAACCCATTAATGCTCTCACTGTTTTGAGATTCCCTTTGGATCTTCTATCGAAAGGTGTTAAGAACCCATGGGTAGAACTCACCCTTGAAAACCGGCTTAGAAGGAGAGGGTGCCTAAGAGCTTATAAAACATGGTTAAGCTTACACTTAATCCATGTGGGACACTAGGATCATAACATACTATCACGCTCTGCAGTCGATGTCCACAACGGCTCACTCTATTGACACTGACTCGATGGTAGCCCTTTCTCTTTTTGGCGGCTCCACTCACCTACCAGTTAATTTAATCTAGCCTCTAGGTTGCCCCCTCCGGGATTTGACCATAATGCCGCAACTCATTTGATCCCATACTCATTGAGCTACGTCCGATTACTTGACGTGGTGGTTGGCTATGATACCAAATACTAATTTCCAATCAACTCTACTTTATTTCCCTCTACTCCCCCCTTAATCCAAACAGACCCTTAAGAACCCATGGATAGAACTCACCCTTGAAAACCAGCTTGCAAGGGGAGGGTGCCCAAGAGCTTATAAACACATGCTTAAACTTACACTTAATCCATGTGGGACACTAGGATCATAACAAAAGGTATGAACTCAAGGTGGAAAGACCAAAAAATCCAAGTGTCTCAAAGCCCGTATAGAAGTGCCAAAGTGACTCCAAAGGTGATTCTTCAACAAGCATGGACAAGGAGGCAATCTTGATGGAGTGAAGGGTAAGCAATGACAAGGTTCTTGCGCCTCCACCAACCAAACCTAAAGCCAGCCGCATGGGTTCTGTGAGAGACAGCTCAAGAAGGGTGCGCAAAGTCCTATAATTGTGGTAAACCAAGCTCTTGTTTGATGGGATGTCAAAGAATGATGGGAGCCCAAAATTGTATAACGTTTTGGAAGGAAGGGTGGAGGAGACTTTGAGAATGGAAGGGCCATGACAAAAATGATAACCAAGACTCTACCTATGCCATTGCCCAAGAAGGAGAAAGCGAGTCCTAAACACACAGTCAAGATTAGAAAGATTGATCATTGATGAAGAACAGAGTTATGGTCATGGAGGATCATGTGAACCCTATTCATGAGTTGAATGCTAAACGTGAGGACATGTTTCTTTCAAAGGGGGAGTCCTAATGCAGTACTTTTTAAGCAAGGATTTTCATTTTAAAAAAGCTTGACGATGGGGCCAAGTATGCCTTGATGAGGTGGCTGAATCAAGGCCATTCCACAAGGGTAAGTCATGTGGACAAGTCCTACCTCCAAGCAAAGCTATCTTTTAGAACATGTGCTCATTTATTTGAAGTATGTGCAATTGATTTAGAAGTTACTTAAACATGTGCTTAATTGATTAAGAAGTGGGATAAATGTTGTATTCGCTTAGCTTAAGATTATTTTAGCATGTGACAAATTCATATACATGTGCTTAGGAATTAGTTATTTAGTTATGATGATGTAATCATAACTAGCTCTTTCTTGTATTGAGAGCCATGTTACAGCCTTGTAAAAGGAAGCTTTTGATAATTGACTGAGAATTTAGTCTTTAAGACTTGGGTTTGAGAATGGGGGAATACCTCCCTCTGGGTTGAGGATTACCTCCCCACCCACCAGTCAATGAGTCTCTCTTTTCTTTGAATGCACTGTTATTTAAGTTGGTTTTTTTAATGAGCTATTACAAAATTATACAAGACATGATAGAAGATAATAGAGAAGTTATCTACCTTGCTTTAGATCTTCAGCAAAATAGTTCAGGTCCTCATCAAGTCTTTTTACATGGCTATCTATCTGAAACAAACGCAAAATACAAGACAAACTGTAAGGTAAAAGGAATCCACAAAACTGGCTCTAGATTATGCAGTACAGTGCTTGAACAGATGTCATATATTATACAATTACATAATTGATAAGTAAGAGAGAAAATGTTGAGGCAACTAAAAAGCATCATATAGTGTACAGGTGAGACTCAAATGAAACATATGCAACTTAAACCATTCCTAAACTTCTCAAGTCAAATACACACACACACACAAACATGTTAATTTTATGCAATAAAGTCAAACTCAACAAATTATAAAACGAAATCAAAGAGGCAATAAAGCTACCAGGTGAGGTAAGCTTAAACAATCAGTGAAAGCACATAAACAATGAGAAGTTGGAAAGACATTTTGAAAATTTATAGGAAGCTAGTTATAAGTTGGAACATCATCAAAATCATATCATTAAGATGAAATATACATTTCAGAAACAGTAATAAAGGAATCCAAAGGAAATATACACACACACACACACACACATATATAAAAGCCAGAAATCGAATGGCCATCAGCGGCTATTCTGAATGAGAAAGAGATTTGGATGGTGCCTGCCAAGCTATTAAATCTTTTCCAGATGCTGCATTAATACTGATAACTTATATCTAAGAGAAAGATTTCAGGAAGCCCTAAATCCACTAAATCCTTCAAGGCATATTAGTGTATGAATCTCTTTGTTTATGGCATTTGCCCCCTTCTAACAAAACTATGAATCCTTTTCAAGGTGCTTTTATCCTAGGAAGACACAGGTACAGAATAGTGTCCTTTTTAGGAGGGTTTGGGCTGTTATGTCCAGTTCAATTATTGCCTGGACAAAAAAGAGAAAAGTTACAAAAAGAAAAAAGAAAATAGTTCTTATTGGGTATGAAAGTTGGATCTATGAAGAATAAGAAAAAGAAAAGAGGGCCATTAGTTTTAACGTGTATGAAGCAGCTAATGATTGGCTGGAGTGACTCTCTATGTGATTTTATGGCGATATTAGAGTTTTTCAAGTAGAGTGGGGTATTATATCATGCAATGCGTAAACATGAAGTCTTAACTGGTATCTTTGTTAGCAGGAGTCAAGGATATTTAAGAGTAGAACAGCTCTCTAATTTATATGCTAACATTATGAATGAAAATCTTATAATATATGCTCCATGGGAAAATTCCAGCTAAAATACAAAATCAAAGTTTAAACAAGAAAATTTAATAATAAACACGCCAAAAAGTAATGGGAGGAGGGGGGGAAGCAGTCCCTTGAACAAGTTTCTGGGGACTTTTTTTTTTTTTCTTTTTCTTTTGGTGCAAGTACAGGTATCCAGGGACTCCAAAATTAATATTAAAAAAAAAAAAAAAAAAATAACAACAATAACAACAATGCCCTCACCCCAAAATTTTGGGGTTTGCTATGGATTGAATAGATGAATTGGGTTGGCCACAAGTATTCTTTTATGTCATTTTATCCTATCCAAATTCCAAAATCATATTATCTATAACCTACTTAATTAACATGTTAATTTCACTACTTTACCAACGTTATTTTAGCTCTTACTCCAACTCTTTTCGTTCACTTAACTTGAACCAAGTTATTCCTTTTAACTAATGTATTAATCGCTCTATTTTGCATATGATCAAATTATCTCAAGTGACTCTCTCTCATCTTTTCATCAGTAGGAGACACCATATTTCAATGAATTTCTTTAAGCTCAAGCTATCATCAAGAGTGGAGAAAAAAGCTTTAACTGAAAGCCATACCTACTTTTATGTTCAATTTCTAGTGGGTAGTAAATAATGATAAAAATCAATTCAATATCAAATAAGAAGATCTAAAGATAGGTCAAGTGGTATAAATTCTGGAGCCATGGAGGAAGGTTTTGGTACATAACATATGTCAAAATTTCAGCCTACAAAGCAATACTAGGATACCATATATTGATCAAATAATGCTAATATCTCACCATAAATATTTCTTTTAGTGATAAACAGTATACTTGACTTTTCAACATGTGCAACCTCTAATTCTTTGCTCTCTTATTGAACTCTCTCTTCCTCAAGTAGCAGGAAATTTTCCTTCTCAGTGATAAACAATATACCTGATTTCCAAACTCATATCTGATTTTTCAATATCAAATAGGCAAATCTGAAGATATGCCATATCTACTCATCTTCTGATGATCGTTCTACTGCTAAGATCTGTCAAAAAGCTTCTTGTTTGTACAACCAAAACTAAGTCAGCAATCACTGCTCAACCAAGTTTTCTGTGAGACCATGATGGCCAATCACACAGGTTTTACAATTTTGACTTTCACCAAGTTGCTTCAATATTGTGAACTCTATCAGTATCTAATTGCAGTTAATTTAAAATTATTGACCAAATTTTCTATTTGAAATTTTGATTGGTTAACCTTAATTTTATATTGAAAATTAATTTGCGAAGAATTTTTTCTATTGATTTTATTTTATTTTATATATATATTTATATATATATATATATATATATATACATATTGTTTTTTCTATTGATCTCAGTTGCATCCATATTTTAGCATAAGCTTGCAAGCATATGCGTAGTGGTCGTATAACAAATTCTAGAAAATATAGTGAAAGCCATCCAAGACCGGTTAGCGAAGGTCGAGAAGTTGGACACTAGGTTTGATATCTTGGGTGCTCAACTGGGATCCAAGAAGCCTTCCATCCAGAGACTGCCCAACTAGTCTCTGCCCCCTAGTCTCGAAGGTAAAGTTTCCCACTCAGATGACAACATTGAACCGCCAAAACCTAGTGTTGAAAGAATAATAAAGGTGCCAATAGATGTTGCCACAATGCTAGCACAGCAAGAACATATTGCAGAGTCTAAAGAGCGGAGCTGTAATACCTGGACCATGTGTAGTAGACTTAATACAAATTATTGAAAAGTCAAGTACATTGTTTATCATTGAGAAGAAAGATTTAATCATGTGAGGGTGCAAATGTTGTGAAAAATGAGTGTGATGAAGAGAGAGTTTAACAAGAGAGCAAAGAATTAGAGGGTGCGCATGCTGTGAAAAATGAGTTTGACGAAGAGAAAGTTTACAGGAGGGCAAAGAAATAAAGGGTGAATAGGTTGTGAAAAATGAGTTTAATGCATCTGCTATTAACCAAACCTCCATGATGCATGCAGTAGAAAAGCTTGATACAATGATGCTTTCTATGGATCAAGATAAGGCTATATCGTATCCACCCATAGATTTTATCATTCCAAATGAATTTAATGAGATGGTGGAACACAAAGCTTGTTTGTTCTTAGTGTTGCCAAAGGTGCTTCAAGAATTAATGGAAGAATTCTTATTCTTAAAACACTTTCAAAACTCTAAGACAAATTATCTCCACCCAAGCAAGAATGATGTGGAAAGTGAGAATACAATTTTATGTTGATTCAGTTTTATTTAATTTCAATAGTCAATTGTACTTATTATTGGTACGTTGGGTTTTATTTTAGGTATTACTAGCTAATTAGGTTATTAATATTTTATTTAATTTCTTAGAGTCAAGGTTATTTCGTGATTCACAATTATTAGGTTTTGATCCAGGTAAATAAGGATCAAAGTTTAGCCCTGGTAGCAAGCTATTGTACTCCCATGGAGACCAGTTTATGATGAATAGAATTTCAGTTTGAATATTTCTAATTGTGTGATGTTGGCTCCGACCAACCTTAAGTGCTGATTCCTAGGTTTTCTATCCAGCTTGGTGTAGATTCCAAGCAATTCTAGGTGCTGATTGCTAGGTTTATCTTATTTTTCTATTTTGGATATTCTGAAAAAATTTGGGAGAATTTTGAGCTGCATGAGTTTGGGTATCAAGTTCATTGTTCTGCATCATGCTGGCTTGCTTTAAACAAAAACCATAACATCATGTTTGGGTTGACAACTTTTTGGGGAACAAACTTTTGAACAAAACAATTCCTACTCCCTTATGTATTAATAAATACATACTAAGACATTTAAATCTTAGATTTTTTTTTGGGGGGTAATTTGGGGTAAAAATGTAGACAATTTAAAAGAGCAGTTCTACGGTAACACATCAGATTATAGTAGAGTAAACTAGGCTCTGAAGAATAATAAACAAAATTGATCATTTGAAAGTATTAATTTTGTTTAAAACTACAGCAGGGGCAATAAACACAAATTAGTAAATCCAAAAATGGACATGCATAGACAAACATTTTTGTCACATGTAATGTGTTGTCTATGGCCTAATTCGTAATTTCTAGGTTTTCTTTCAAGTAGAGAATTTCATGAGGATAATGAGAACATAAATTTTCTAAAATTTGAAAGAATAAAAACCAGTAAAGATGTACTGTGCAATAACTAAGAGCATTAGCATCAGGCTCAATGCAGTTTTAGCCAAATTGACCCCAAAAACTCCACTTTTGTTACTTTAACTAATCTACTATTCAGGTACCACTACATCAGCCTCAATACTCTATATCCATTTCATTTAAATAAGGGTAAAATATCATTTTCGCCCCTAAACTTTCATAAAAGTTCATTTTTTGTCCCTAAACTTTCCAGAGTTTGTTTTTCGTCCCTTTTTTTTTTTTGATAGGTAATTAGAAAGCTATTATAAATGAGAGAAAAATGAAAAATACAAGAAGTTCATGATGATGAACAACAAGAAATAAATGAAACAAACAGCACAACAAACAGAGGGTAGTCAGGAAACTAAGCTAAGGGAGGACAAAAACTCAGAGAGAGAAGAACAATCAGTAAAACCCCAACAACGAGACCACTCCAAAAGACTACGATGGCATAAAACCTTTAACTCATCCAACGTCTTCTCTTTGTTCTCAAAGGATCGACGATTTCGTTCCAACCACACAATCCACATTAAGCACCCTAGAACCAAGTTCCAAATGTCCGAATTATGCTTCCCAAGCCACTGATGCCAACAAGATAACAAACCCGCCACCGATCCTAGCATAACCCAATGAATACCAAAGGCCTGAAGCATAAAAGTCCATAGGGAATAGGTAACAGGACAATGAAGAAGAAGGTGGTCTACCGACTCCCCATCACAGCAACACATACAACACCTAATAGCCAAAGGGCGACCCTTAAGCATTAGATTATCTAAAGTGAGGATTCAACCATGTGCAGCTGTCCACAAAAAGAACGCCACGCACTTAGGAATCTTTGGTTTCCAAACACCCTTCCAAAGAAACAAAAAATTCGAAGCACCCCGAATCGCATGGTAGTAAGACCGAGTGTCAAACTTACCATCACCTTTAAGCCGCCAGTAAAGAGTATCTCTCCTATCACCCCAAGGAATACGAGTTTGGATAAGCTGAAGTAGAGAATAAGATGCAGCCAACTCCCAATCTTCAAAAGCTCTATAAAACCTTAAATTCCACACTCTAACAGTACCCCCTTCTGGAATCCACAAAACCTCAAAGATACAAGCATCCTTGTCCGCTGAACACACATAGAGCTTAGGATAGAGATTTTTTAGAGTATTGTCACCAATCCACCTATCATGCCAAAAGTGGATACTAGTGCCTTCACCCACTACAAAAGTCAGATGCTTAGAAAAGCTCTCCCACCCTTCATTAATGCTTCTCCAAAGGCCACACCCATGAGTCCTACAAACATTAGTACTCCACCCCCCTTGACCCTCACCATATTTAGAGGAGATAACTCGTTGCTAGAGATGGGAAACTTCATGACCATATCTCCACAGCCATTTCCCTAATAAAGCTTGATTAAAAGGCACCACACTTCTTATCCCCAAACCACCCATCTCAACGGGTAAACACACATTTTCCCAAGCCACCAAAGGATATTTGAAACTCCCCTCAGAAGACCCCCAAAGGAAATTCCTCTAAATACTTTCCAATCTAGCAGCCACAGCTTTAGGAATAGTAAAAAGAGATAAAAAGTACGTTGGGAGACTTGAGAGTGTATTCTTTAGTAACATGATCCTCCCACCCTTAGATAAATAGAAACGCTTCCACCCAGATAGCTTCTTCTCCATTTTCTCCAAAATAGGATTCCAAATCGAGGCTGTCTTAAAAGAAGTTCCCAACGGCATCCCCAAATATTTCATAGGCAAACTGCCCACTCTACATTGAAGAATATTAGCCAAAGCATCTAGATTATTCACCTCCCCAACAAGGATAATCTCACTTTTCCCTACATTGACCTTCAAACCCGTAAAAGCCTGAAAACAAGACAACACCAACCTTATGGACAGCAGTTGTTCCCTAGAGGCATCACAAAATAAGATAGTGTCATCAGCAAATAACAAATGGGAAATACGCACACCAATAGAGTTCACAGCTCCCACATGAAAACCCCGAATAAGATTACACTCCTCTGTCTTCTTCAAGAATCTACTTAAAACCTCCATTATCAAAAGAAACAAAAGCAGGGATAGTGGGTCCCCTTGTCTCAACCCACGAGAGCTTCCAAAAAAACCTTCAGGGGATCCATTTACCAGGATTGAAAAACGAACAGACGAAACGCAAGCCTTAATCCACCCCTTCCATTTTAACCCAAAACCCATCCGGCCCAACAAATAAAACAAGGCCTCCCAATTTATATGGTCATAAGCTTTTTCAATATCCAGTTTGCAAACCACACCCGGTATTCTGCTCTTCAACCTGCTATCCAGGCATTCATTTGCAATAAGCACTGAATCCAGAATCTGCCTTCCGCCAACAAACAAATTTTGAGTCTCAGAGATGAGGTTATCCAAAACCACCCTCAACCTATTAGCCAACACCTTGGACAGCAACTTGTACACACTACCCACCAAACTGATGGGGCGAAAGTCCTTAATGTTAACGGCATTACACTTCTTAGGAATTAAAGTGAGGAACGAAGCATTCATAGACCGTTCAAACACAGAGTACCGATGAAAGTTATCAAAAAAATCCATGACATCCTTTTCCACCACACTCCAACATTTTTGAAAGAAAGCCATGGTGAAACCATCAGGACCAGGGGCTTTATCACCCTCCATCTCCCTTAATACCTAGATGACTTCCTCCTTCGTGAACTCCTTCTCTAAGGATAACCGCTCATCCTCTTCAATACAAGCAAAATCTAACCCATCCATAGTAGGACGCCCCACCTCAGTTTCCTTATACAACCCTTGATAAAAGAGAACTATCTGAGAGCGCACATCAGACTCATCCTCATAAAGAACACCATCCACCTCAATCCATTTAATTTGATTAGCATTTCTATGAGAGTTTGCTAATCTATGAAAAAACCGAGTATTATTATCGCCCTCCTTCACAAACAAGGCCCGAGACTTTTGCCTCCAGGAAGTCTCCTCTAGAGAAGCCAACTGTTCTATGTCTCATTTGAGTTGAAGGCGACGAATCTGTTCCTCATTTGAAAGACCCACTAACTCCTCTCTCGCATCTAAACCCATCAGCTCAGTCAGCAAGTTCTTCTTTCTAAAAGCCAAATCACCAAACTCCTCTCTGTTCCACTTTTTTAAGTCTGCTTTCAGAGCCTTCAATTTTTGAGCCAAGATGAAACTTGGAGAGCCCGCAAAACAGTATCCATCCCACCATTGCTCAACTCTATCAACAAAACCCTCAGCTTTCAACCACATATTTTCAAATTTAAAGGCACTTCGACCACATCAAACAACACCAACTTCCAACAAAAGAGGACAGTGGTCTGAAAGAACACGAGGAAGCACCCGTTGGGATACATTCTCAAAGTGCTCCTCCCAATCAAGAGAAACCAAAGCCCTGTCAATTCTTGATATAGAGGGAAGACCAGAATCTCTAAACCAAGTGAAGGAGGCCCCCTCTAAAGGTAAATCAACTAAAGAATTATTCTCTATAAAATCCGAGAATGCGAACATGGCAGGGTTAAAAGACTCACAGCCAAGCCTTTCACTTGGGTGCCTGATAATATTAAAATCACCTACTAGACACCATGTCATGGGCCACCTGGCACGCACCTGTGATAACTCCTCCCACAAAGTAGACTGCTGTCCATTGTCATTAGGGCCATACACGCCTGTACAAGCCCAAACAAAGTCATCCACCACTCCTCTCAATAATACACTGACAGAAAACTGCCCAGCAATAACATCCAACTTCTCAAAGACCCTCTTATCCCAAATCAGCAAGACCCCTCCCGAAGTCTGCACAGCATCCAAAACAGCCCAATCAAAGAAACGACTACCCCATAAACTCCGAACAAAAGCAACATCGATAGAAGATACTTTTGTTTCTTGAAAACATACTATATCACACTTCCATTCTTTTAGAAGATTCTTACAAACCTCTCTCTTCCGGGGATTGTTAAACCCCCTTACATTCCAAGAAAGTAGTCGTAGAGTCATTTAAAACTACCAACAACCCCCATATTAGTCAAAGAAGCTCTGCTCCTACTCCTAGAAGAGACACCATCATAATTAACAAAAGAAATAAGCCCCTTAAGCTCCCTGAGACCTCATGACCCTGAGTTTGCAGGTCGCTTAGACACCCCATCGTCATTTACCTTGAGACATTCCTGTTCCAGAATGCGAAAAAGAGCCAAACATTGAGCTTCATGTTTCACAATAGGGAAACCCACCATTTTACAGAAATTTTTCATCAACTTGGACACCCAATCCAAGGGTGGACCAGACTCAGTCACCTATGTTCTCTCTACAAAATCCTGAACCAGCAAACCCTCACTGAGATCATTAGGTACCCACCAAGACAGAGGTTCACATTCCAACACACAATTATCTTTCTCTCCACTGCCACAACCACTGTCAACCACCCCACTGGTCTCCCATGGTAGAATGTGAAGCCCAGAATCTGTCTGAAAATCCCCAACTGAATCCACTAACCTCTGTTGCGTCGTATCATGATGAGGACTACTCCGATCTTCTTCATGAGCTTCCCCTTCCCCAAACTCAGCTTCCATCTCAATACCCAAGTCTGAGAGAGGAGAAAATCTATTAAGCACCACCCATGGATGCCGACAAGGGATCTGCGACACCTCTTTCAGAATCGGAGGCTCAATCCCTGCCATTGCCGAGCTTATCACCATATCACCAGTGAACCCAGAGTCCTGAAAACCAAAACCATGAGTTACCTCGGCACTGGGGCTCGTGAACCCAAAAAAAGCCTTGCCGGAGTTGAGATTAGCTATATCGGAGCTACACCTTGACTCCGATTCTTTTTCAGTCACTGGGTCCACTTGAGCTCGCACCCACTTGTCTCTCTAACGGAAGCGGGATCTCCATCTGCTTCTGAACTTGAGACCCTAGCACTTGGGCAACGAGTTCAGATTTTAAGCTTTGACAGTGGGCTGGGTTAACCAAAGTTTGGCTTTGGCGAGGCCTCCAAATAGATTTGGGCTTGGCTGAATTAAATGGGCTAGAGGGAATAAAATTATGACCAGTGGGCTTTATAGGTTGCTACACTTTTGGGCCCACTTCATTAACCTCAGACCACACTATAGCCCATCTCCCATCTATCCCACGCTCCATACGCATAAAAAGATCCAAGGACAGCTCCGATTTTATCCCGTCACTTTCAATTCCCTTTATCCTTGACAAAACCTTTGCCCCGAGAAGCTCCCTCTGTCCTAGAGTACTTACCTTGCAGGTATCACGGTTATTACGGCTGAGATTTGACAAAAGCTTCGGTCCAAGTTGCTCCCTCTGTCCTAGGATACTTTTCTTGCAAGAATTGCAGCTGAAATCTGACAAAATCTTCACCCCGACCAATGCAGATTTATTCTTTCCTTCAACTCCTCCGCCACTGATGTTTTCCGTTTCCCCGCCACCACCGACGCATAGGATATTGAGGCATCTCTTTTGGGAATACCTGTGGTTGCTTTGCCTTTATTTTTTGCACCGCCGTGGTTATGAGGTCTGTCAACCACCACCGCCACCTCAGCCTTTGGAGCACTCTGTATTCTATGAAACGATCCCTGACTAGTAAGAGAAGTTGGTTTTAAAATTTTCCTCAGGTTTAGGCCAAAGCCGCGCCAGCCACTACCCAACCTTCCCTCAGGTATCACTATGTTACCCTTCCATCGACCATGAAGAAGTTCAGAAACCATTAAAAACGTGCCATGAGCGTTGGACCCCAATTGAAGGATGAAAACAATGTCACCCTCTCTAATCGTTCTTGCATAATGACCAGGTGATTGCTTTGAAATTAATTCCTCCAAGTAGAACAAAAATCGGTTTGCACTCTCCTTCCCCATAAAAACAGAGCGCATTGAGGTAAGGCCTCTCTCAAAGATCCGTAATAAGAAATAAGAACCACCTTCCTCAACTGAAAACTCAAATGTTTTTGATTCAACGAAGAAAAAAACAGAGCCTCCCATATTGAAAAAGAAATCAACAAAAGAAGCATAAAAAAACAAACAAAAAAAAGCAAGAGGACAGAAAAATCTATGGCTAATTCGAGGTAGCCAGGCCTCAAACTCTCTGTTTTTCCAAGCTAAGAATCACTCTGTTTTTTGTCACAAAAACAGAGGAAAGGAAAGAATTAGACTAAGGTTGGAAAAGATGAATATGGAGTTGACTTTTCATACTAAGAAAGGTTAATCATGTTACCAGAAAGCATTTTAGTGGGGGAAGGGGGAAATCTGGGCAAGCAGGCATCTTAACTATTCTAGAGCACATCCTAAAGCTTAACTATTTTTGGCCTCTGCAGTTTTCCTTTTTAGTCCGTGTGTAGACTCTCGTCCCTAAACTTTACAAAACGTAATATTTTTCATCCTTATGTCTATATCTATTAGTTTATGTCCTACGTGGCTTAATGAAGTGCTGATGTGGTATCTGACTTGGACTAAACTAATTTATTTTTTAAATTATAAACACATGGCACACAATAATTGGCACACGTGGATTAAAATTTTTTAGTGAGACAAAATTACCCTCACACCCACAACTTGATCCAAACAACCCAATCTCAAAATCCTCAAATATGAAATGATGAACCCAGGTCCCCAACGCCATAGTCCCACTGGCCTTAATCGGCGACCCCAACCAGCAATGAAGAGTTCAAAGGCAGGCTCCCTCCGCTATTGAAGCTAACAGGTACTAAAGCAACACAAAGGGCTTGAGCGTTCTTGCTATACACAGATGAGAAGACTTTTGAATAAGAAAAGGAATTGCCTTCATGGGTTTGCTCAACAAATCTTTACTAGAGTACCCTGAACTGGTAGTGGTGTAGTAAACCTTTATTAGAAACAAGAGAGGGAAGCTGCAATGTTGGCAAGAAAGCAGAAGACTTATTCTATTTTGGATGATGAAATTGATGAAGATAATATTGTTTTTGAGCATAAATCTGTAACAAAAAAAAAAAGATACCAATATAAAACGTTTCAGGAAGGAGATAATTGAAAGTCAAGATGATGATGATGATGATGATGATGATGATGAGGTAATAAGGAGATCTATTGATGCTTTTGAGCAAGATGGCATTACAACCATGGCGTTGGGGACCTGGGGTTCGTCCTTTCTGATTTGGGGATTTTGGAGACTGAGTTGTTTGGATCGGGTTGTGTGGGTGAGGGTAATTTTGTCTCATTGAAAATTTAAATCCATGTGTTCTAATCATTGTGTGCCATATGTTTATAATTTAAAAAAATAAATTAACTTTAGTCCAAGTCAGATACCACATCAGCACTCTGTTAAGCCATGAAGGACATAAACTAACAGATATAGATGGAAGGATGAAAAGTATAACGTTTTGCAAAGTTTAGGGACGAAAAACAAACTTTTGAAAATTTAGGGACGAAAAACAAACTTTTGTGAAAGTTTAGGGACGAAAATGATATTTTACCCTTTAAATAATATTTTTTCTTTCCAAAAATCATCCCAAGAAACCACCATAAGCCACTGCAACCCATTCCAAACAAATCATCCCAACCACCGCAAGCCACCACAGCAACCACCACAAAAATCAACCCAAACCAAAAAAATCAACCACATCCAACCCAAATCAACCCAAAAAATCAACCACCACCAGACCACCCACACCAGATCGACAAACCATATTGCACCAGATTGAAGCACCTCACACTAGATTGATGAACCAGATCCAAGCACCTTGCACCACCATCGGACCACCAGCACCAGATTGATGGACCACCGGTTTCACCTCTCCACTTTTCGTCTCCTCTTTGATGGTAGTGAACAAATAACAAAGTAGTTTTTTTAAAGAACTGGCAATGACCAGTACCTCAATAACTCAGGCAAGGTACTGTTCATTTGCTGCATTTGTTTGGTATTTTGTCAAGCTTGATGGGGAGGATTTCGGAGTGGCTATGCAAAATTTCTGCTACTTTTCGCATTTGGCGAATCTGCTGCAAATGCTCAAAAGATGTTCTAATTGCTAATTAATAATAATGTCAACTTTTAATGGTTGATAGAAAGAGCAGCTGGAGGAGTTGAGACTTAAACAAAAACATATGTCAATTTGGTCAAAGTAAATGGCTCCAATCTCTCCATCTGTAGGAATAGCTTTAAGAATTACCAATACCACAGCTAAATATTCTTTAGGGTAGAGAAACAAACTTTATTTCCACAATATAACTCATGCTGATGTATAATATACAGTGCTGAATAAGCCTATCCCAAGGAATGCAAAGCTTCAATTACAATGATAACATATCCCTCAAGTGGTCTTAGAGTTAGTTGAGTTCAAGTTGATGACATCAATACAATGGTAACAAAACTTTCAGCTTTGTTCATCCATGATCTATCCATTCATACATTCTATTGAAAAGGATTTTATGAAATAGTTTACATTTAGAGGGAGATAGAGGGGGCATATAAGTCTAAGCCAACTGCAAACCATCTATATGTTCTTATCTTGGATTGGCTACCATCTATACAACCTTAATCCTCACACTTCTTTTCCCATTTGAAGTTCCCAAAAATTTGCTCAAATTGTACACAAGATCCCCTCTATAAAATTATAAGGTGTGAAAAACACCTATTTTGATAGTCACTATAGAGAGGACTAACTGAATTACATCATGAGCATATATTCAAGCCTTGTTTGACAAGTATTTGGAAAGCCCATATTTGTTACAAGGATGTTGCATAGGAAAACACACTTCAATTGCATATTTATCAAGCATCTAAATCACAGATATGTGGGAACATACAAGAAAGCGATTTATTCACCAATGCTTTTCATTATAAGATATTAACAAAATCCCATTTCTGAGATAGGGGACATTCTACTAATGGAACCATTTACATATTGTAAACTCTTACATCGATTAAAGAAGGCCATAAAGAAAACCTTTCCTATTATTTGCATTAGTACTTCTAAAAAATTTAATCCTAGAAGCCTTCAATGCCAAAATAACGTTGTCCACCGGTGATTTCTTGTTCAACCTCATATACCTATGTTAGAACAAATCCCACTAGAAAAGCAAAACCGTACACTATCATGAACTAGTGACATCCTAAGTACATCAAATAGAACATTGAAACTTCAACTATTAAAACCCATTAATCATTTGCATCAAGTACAACAGATAAAGCATAATTTCATATAAAAGAATGATAAAAAAATAAAATAAGAATACCCAATGGCATTTTGAATAAAAAGAAGAAGGGTACCAAGTCATAAGCTTGCTGTGCCAACAAAACCTTCTCAGTGCACAAACTCAACGCATTGTCCTGATTTGCCTCAATATCCTTTCGCATTTTCTCGAAGGCGGCATCGTCTTCCTCATTACCATTACTATTATTATAGTTACTATAATTGTAATTATTACTATTATTATTATTGTTGTTGTTAATATAATTAGAATTATTCCCTTTCTTTGAGCTCTGTGAAGCCAATCCCAAACAGTACTTCGTCTGCTGCCTCGTTTGGTTCATCATCGCTAACAAAAACACACACAAAAATTAAATAAGAAAAGTAAAAAATTTGAAAAAATTGAAGAATATAAAAGGGATTGATTTACATTGGGAGCGTTCATCGAGTTCTCGAATGGTATTGAGGAGCCTCTGAAGCTCAGCGGGTAATGTGTTTGCGTCTGTGCCATTTTTACGCCAAATTTTATTTTCATTAGCAATTTTTTTTTTTTTTTATAAAAAAAATGGTGTTTTCTAGGGATTGAGAATATAGAGAAGCGCTTACACTCTAAATAGTCGTCGACGTAGACTCCGGTCCGTGCAATTGCCATTTTTGCTTCTTCTAGGGTTTCTCTGCGAACTGCGAGTTTTAGAAGAAGGGGAAAGACGGAAAACGGTGTCGCTTTTTGTGTTCCAAGTTTGAGTCAAATTAACCAAACGAGAGATATTGACCGTTGGAGTTTTATCGGCCCACGGAGTGAAGATGCTTTTTGGTGCAGACATTCATCAGCTAACTCAAACCCACGAATAACTTAACATATTCATAGGTCTGGTTCTAAGGGCGCGTTTGGCACACTAAAGGATTACAACAGGAATTGTAATCTTCGTTACTAAAATTTAGTTTGTAACCTCATGCATATGTATGGATACACTTAAAGATATACAATAAGATGCATAATATAATTCCTATATATATAATTTAAATACTATTAATAGTCATTTTTATATTTTGTTAACTCTTTAAAAATTTTTGTAAGAATATTATTAGGTATAAAATGTAAATTGTCCATATTTTATTTATTTATTATTATTGTGAAATACTTTTTTTTTTCGATTCATTTATTCTAGACTATTTGATTTTTGTATTTAATAACTCACTTGGATGAATATTTATAATGTGGTCTCACATTTGATTATAAAATTAAGAAATAAAACTCTTTAAGAATAAATAATTTATGACACATGACGCAAAATTGGAACTCTAATTTGAAATTTTAATTTGAGTTTCTTTCAACTTCACCTATTATTATATATATAGATATATATATAAGATGTGATGTAATGGAATAAGTAAACCTATGTGGGTTCTTTTTTTGGACAGTATCCAAGCCCAAGTGGAATCAAGGAACCTGGGCCCCTAAAGAGTTTTGTACTTGTGATTTAGTGTACTGGGCTTGGTTCATCGCAACTGTATTGGGCTGATTACGAACCGAGTTGTGCACAAAACATGGATCCTACAACACATACATATTCATACATACATATATATATATATAAATATATATATATATATATATATATTGCAAAGCAAATGGCTAAGGTACAGTAAAGAAATAAAGAAAAAAGGCAATTAAGGATGTCAAGGATCCTCTGAATGACAAATAATATATTTCATTATTTTTAAGTTTTTAGTACATTGGGTCCTTTCTCCACTGGGATATGTCATAAGGTCCAAATAAATTCAAAAGTCACAGACTTAGGTAGCTCTTTGTAGACTTCTAAGACTTGTGAGGTTTGAATCCCTTTGAATCCAAGTATATCCTCTAATGTGTGAAAAAGTATCAACGTCGGTATATGTTGGCCCGTTTCGAAATCTTAAAAAGGCCTGCTAGGCCCATGTATGATATTTGAACTACGGATAGGCTGAGCTCACAATCACTCCAAGTATTTTAGTGGTAGGTATGTGGAGTGTTTATAATGTCTAAAATTCAATCCCTCACCCACCAACCCCCCGAAATTATTTTGTTATGAATTTTGGGCAATGAGTCAAGCTAATGGGCTGGGCTAATGGGCTGGCCCAACAGGCGTCCATTGGGTAAAGAAACCAACCATTAGTCTGCCTCATTGGGCTACTGAGTTACCCACAGGCTTCAATATTACTGGGCCCGGATGCCCATTAGCCTGGTGGGCTGGTGGGCTGGTGGGCGACTGGGCCAGCCCATGGGTCATGGACTATTCGATGACCATTAATAATGGTGCATGGTATTGTTACAATTTTAAATAGTTCTGGACAAGGGAACAACCAGGCTCATATAACCAGCATCAAAGAAAATCATTTATTAAAGTCAGCCCTCAGTGCTGTTAATCCGAAAGCACGAAGCCGAAGGCACTATTTGTTTGGCCTCATTGCTGGTACATACTATGTTTTGGGCAGGTAGTGTGGGCTTAAGTAGAATAAGCATAAGGAGACTAGGATGCACTCAATAGAGTCATTACTTGATTTTACACACAGCCCCTCTAAAATTGGCTAGGCATACAAATTAGTTATATCCAGGCTCTCCTCCCCAGTGTTGGCATAAGACTTGTTAAGACATATTAAAACAGTTCAACCAACAAAAGAAAAAAAAAAAATAAAAGTACAAACAATTAAAACTAACAGTTAAGAAGTGAGGTGTCTGGGGTTTGTAGCTAACTGACATGAAGCAAGTAGGTGATCACAGTGAGTCTACCCAGTAATTATCTGCTAAGGTTTACATGACAGACGGACGGGAACTACACGAGTGATCTGGTGCTCAAAGAGTCCTGAAGTCTCATCAAGAAAATAAAATTTGTAAATGTATACATTTTGAATAAAAATGGAACATACAAGATGTAGAAAATATATTGGTTAACTACAGAATAAATAGGATTGACCTTGTTTTTGCACTACCATACGATGCTTTCATCTTTCCCTGTGTATTCATGCTAGGTCCTACATCTTCTCTCCATGTAGAACTAAGAGCATAACACATATGAGAACACTGATCCTACATTCTAACAATAGATAGGATGTGTTGGATTTTATACCAATCATCTCCATTGTCTTGTTCAATCCTATCTTCAAATGTTTCAGGCATATCCTCCACGACCAATTCTTTTAGACTAGTCACATACTGTAATCCTTCAGGAAGCATCTCCAATTCTCCGCAACCACTGATAATTAAGCGTCTAAGGCTTGGCAGTGCTCCTTCCTCCACTCGCCATTCTTCTAAATTATCCAAGTCTTGGAGTTCCAAGATATGGAGCCTTGGAAATCCATCACAAGAGCAAACCATTTTCCTTCCAGAAAAGGAATTGGATAACAATTTGAGCATCCTAAGATTAGGTAGTCTCTCCAATGTCATGAATGGGTCATGCACAAGTTGTGACATTATCAGTGACAGTTTGCTGATATTTGGCTGAATATGTTGTGGTTCAGGAAGCTTCTCTATAGGTCCAGAAAGATACAGCTTATGAATATTTTGACTCAAAATCAACCTCAAAGTGGGCTCCAAAATTGGATCAGTGCCAATTAAACTAAAATTTTCAAGATTGATTAATTTGAGAAGAGACTTGGACAATGCCTCAGCTTGTGAACCAAAACAACCATGGATTCCGAGTTTTCTAAGACTTGTCAACTTCCCCAAGAAATTAGGAATCCATATATTACCATAAATAGATACAGTTGATAAGGTTGCAAGGTTCAATGAAGAGACATAAGCTGGTGGATTACCTGTTATAGCAGTCTTATGCAAATACAAGTGCCTTATACTTTGCATCTTCCAAATTTCATTTGGAACTCTGCTGATCTTTGTACCCCTTATATCTAGTGTTTGCAGGTTCCTTAAGTTATCAATGGAGAATGGTATTCTTTGCAATTTAGTATTCTTCAATCCCAAGTATCGCAAATGAATGAGTTCTCTCATCTCTTTCGGTAATACATGGGCAGTCACACCCTCTAGATCTATCACCCTAAGCAACTTGTGGCTTCGAAGTAGGGATGTCCATTGGTCTCTCCTATGAAATTCTTCATATCTTGAGAAGCACAACATTGAACGAAGGTGAGAATTGGACTGCCTAAAATACATGTACGTCTCAAGAGTTGTATGGACTGCAATTCGACGTGTTGAAGTCATAGAGGGGCAAAAATTAATGTTCTCAAGGATTTGAAAAAACTTACATTCTTTTGCCTCAGACAATGCAAGATCTCGTAAAAGATCATGGATGCGGCAAGTCTTGATTTTCCCATTGTGCCTCTTTTCAGCCACTTGAATCATGCTTCTATCAACCAACTCCTCCAAAAAATCTTCAGCAACATCTTCCATAGATTCTTGACCCCTTTGTCGAACAAATCCTTCAGCTATCCACAACAGGATTAGTTTTCCCACTCGGATTTCAGAATCTTCAGGGAAAAGTCCAAAATAAAGGAAGCATGGCTTCAAATAATATGGCAAGTCATTATAACTGAGAGCCAATATTTCCATCAGTTGCTTTGGATCATGAGTCAGCTGCCAGTCTACACTTTGCAACACCCTCAACCAAACACCAGGGGCCTTCTCTTTTCTAGAGAGAAGCCCTCCAAGAATAACAACTGCCAAAGGCAAGCCTCCACATTTGGCAACAATCTGTTTTCCCAATCCCTCCAACTCGGGGGGACAAGCAATAGAATCACCTTCTTCTAAAAAGGCCTTCTTTGTGAATAATTTCCAACTCTCAGCATCGTTTAGAAAACGTAATTCATGGATAGGGCTCCTTGGATCGCCGTGAATAGCTACATCCCTATTGCGAGTTGTAAATAGAACTCTGCTGCCATTCATTACATCTGGAAAGATGGCTTTTAAGTCATCCCAGGCCTCAATATTCCATATATCATCCATGACAATCAAGTACCTCTTCCTGCTCAACACTCTGGATAGTCTCTCCTCTAGATCGTCTCTATTCATTGCTGCCAATATGCCTTTCTCGATCATCAGAACTTTTTTACCAATCTCATTAAGAAGCTCTCTCCCACTGTACTCTTGAGAAACATAAACCCAAGCACAAACATCAAAGTGTCTCTTAACATCGTTACAATTATACACTTTCTTGGCTAGAGTTGTTTTGCCCAAGCCACCCATCCCAACAATCGAAATAACACTTCGCCTTGGTGTTTTTTGATCAAGTAACCTCGTCACCAACATCTTGATGTCTTCATCGAAGCCAATGATATCATGATCATCAATACGAGGAGAGGATCGCCTCCGCTCAATCAATCTATCACATGCATAACTACTCCTCTCTCCACCTATATTTTCAATCCCATATCTTACTCTACTGGTGGATATCTCTTGGATTCTTATCTTGATACTCTGTATCTCCTTGGCAAGTTTACGCCTAGCTTCCAAATCACTGAAAAAGAATCTAGACCTCTTGATGAACCCAATGAATCCTGGTTTTTTGGGTCTGCTTCTTAACTTGAGGATAAAGATGTCGATGACATCTTCAACATCATAAGCAACATCTCTTATGTCTCTGACCCAATTCTTCACTCTTTCATCTCCCTTTTGCTTCACATCTGCATCTTTTAGGAAGCACTGTATTCGTGTCAACTCCCTGTCTATTGAGTCAACTTGTCCATGGACTTCATACAGTGACACGACTTCTTCAATGAGCAAATCAGAAAGCTTTCCTGTAACAAATGAAACAATAGCTTCTGCCATTTGTTGGGTTTTGTTTGCTTTAACTTGGTGCTTTGGAGTGCTGAACGGGTGGATTTAGAAGCCAGATTCTGATCAGTATTCTAAGCTATTGCAATTGAGACTGAATTTTCTTGTGGCAGCTCTCTCAATTATTAGCTTTTTCACATTACATTTTCCATGAAATTTCCCAGCATCTTCTTTTCTATTAGGCGAAAATTCTTCAATATTGTTAATTGAAAGGGACAGGTGGTCAAAATCAGGATAATTAGGATGGTGCGTTTCCAATAGAATCATATAAAAAGAGAATCCCACCCACCATTTCAACTTTTTAAGGAAGTCACACCATCTAGTCTTTTTTTATCTATTGACTTGCTTTTACAGTTTGGGTCCAGTTAATGTGTGCCCTTAGGACACATTAACTATCCATTTTGGAAAAGTTTTTATGAGAAACCTTTTACAATTGAAACTTCATGATCATGCTCACATCATTTAGTCGAGCCATTAATTTGGTTTACTTTAGAAACTTTTGTTTTTCCATTCCCATTTTCCACTAGTATAACAGCAGTCAATTATTTAAATCTGTCCATAACAAATTCCCATTGATGGTCCAATGGTCTCTTCAATAATGAATGTGGCTTGACCCATGCTTGTGCCATTGTCTATAGCATACTAAGGCATAAGAAGATCTTATGAAGTTAAGAGTTAGAGTGATGGAGCTAAGTCGTTGAATCGCACCAAGTATCTAAAGTCTTTGATAAACACAAAGTCTTTATTCTCTCTCACATCTCTCTCGAAAAAGTAGTTATTCTCTTTCTTTTGATTTTTTTTTTCTTTCTTGCAACTCTACTTTATTTTGATGAATTATTGTGATTTTTAAAACTCTATTTTGGGTTCATACGTTTTGGAGTTGTATTTTTTAGTTCCACATCATGAGTAGTCTCTCTCTCTACAATAAAATTTAGAGAATAAATTATACATATTCAGTATAAGTTTGATACAAGTTTTGATTATCAAGATAATCTCTGTTAAGAAAATGAATAATTTGTTTAAATAAAAATTACACACACACATATTTGCTTAAATGTATAATCAACCTCATGCAATTCATTTAAAAGTAACGACGTTAAAATAAATGAATAACTGCCTTAAAGATTATATTTGTATATTCATAGCTTTTATGTTTAGAAAGACTTTCACTTAAATTTAGCCTTATCAAAGTGGACTGAAATGCTATATTAATGTGAACTGAAATGCTATATTAATGTGGTTCAATAAAAGCGTAACAATAATAAATACTATGCTTAAGATTTTAGATATTACGAGTTTGAGATTTATATATATATTTTAATAAATTTGAATTTAGATTAGGTGCTTTCAATCCAAACATGTCTTTTCCCATTATGTAAGTGCCCAAAAATAGATCGTAGTGGACCTAAATAAACTGAAGTGACCTGATTGGACCAAATGGAACAAAGTGGACCAAATGGATAGAATAGGAACAACATGGACCGAATAAGAACGAATGGACTGAATAGGACCGAAGAGGACAGAATGGACCAAGCTAGACAGACTGGACCGAATGCAATGTGGACTGAATAGGACTGAAGTGGATAGAATAGACCGAATAGAACCAAAGTGGAAAAAATAGACCGAATAGGACCAAAGTGGACTGAATGGCACGAATAGGACTGAAGTGGATCAAAGTGGACAAAATGGAGCAAATAGGACCAATGTGGACCGAAATAGGATCAAACAGAACCAACGTAGACAGAATGGACCGAATAGGACCAAAGTGGACTGAATAGGACCAATATGGACCGAATAGGGCCAATGTGGACTAAATTGATCGAATTTGACTGAATAAGATCGAATGAACTGAATTGGACCGAATAGAACTTTAGTGGACATAATTGACTAAATAGGACTGGATAGGACAAATTGGACCAAATAGAACCAATGTGGACCGATAAGACTTTTGAATATTTATCATTTTTATTGCATTTTCAGGGCTCATATTTTTAATTTTTAATTTCTAATGTCTATTTTAGTATTTTCTTTGTATTTTTTAACTCAAAACTAAAGAGTTTAGCTCAAATATAATAGAGTTTCATACTTTTCAACCCAAAAATTAAGAAAAAAAGAAAAAAGAATTGAGCTAAACTTGAAAATAAAACCTACAAAAAAATCAATTTAAGGCCCCATTAGTCTAAAATGGATTGAAGGAGGATCGAAATTGACTGAATTGGACCAAGTGGAATGAATTGGACCAAATAGAAATTGTTTAATTTTTAGGGGGAACAAATTATTTTTAAAAAAGTTTAGAGAAAAAATTATATATTATATTACAATACAAAATAATTATTTATTCCCACGCATCGCGTGGGTTTGCAACTAGTATGTCATTATACATGTCATTCTAGGATAGATTACACATTTCATTTTGACATTTCATCCTAAAATAGATTATACATGTCCTCTTTATATGTCAACCTACGAATAGATTTTACATGTTATTTTAGGTAGATTTTACAAGTCATCCTAAGATAGATGATACATGTCATCCTAGGATAAGTTACATATCTTTACCTTTGTGTCATTTCACATGTACATGCATATGTTTTAAGATCCTAAAATTTCAAATGTTTCAATAGTTATTTAAATGTTGAAATGTAAGATTAAATTCAAAACAAGGTATATCCTTTTGGATATGCGTTGTGGGGTGTTTAACACCTTCTCCACACGTAACTGAATTTCCGAATCTATAATTTCTAGCTTGAGATGTTCTTTTCTAGTTTAGCTTAGGAGCCTTAGGATTTTCTTAGATAAATTTAGGAAATAAAATTTATTAGACTTACATGACCAATCACACTTTACAATTCTAATAGTTGGTGGCAACTCCTTAAAATGAACATAGGTAAAAATATTCATTTGCACACATCCTACTCTAGTATTGTACACATTTCAAACACTTGTTTGTTTTTATAAACAACACGCCAAGTGCAAAATGTCCCAAGCAATGGAACGTCGTTGAAACCCGGTGAAAATCCGGGTATTACAAAGGGGGATATAATAAGAGTATTTTTTTATATGAGTCCCATGCACAGATTTTCAAATACAACTTATGTGTCCAATTTTTGTTTCTTCTTTTCATTATGATTTGACTCTGTTGTCATCAAGAGTTTAAGACCTAGTTGAGTTTTGGCTATCAAGCTCATCACCTCCATCCTATACAAATTTCTTCTTCTCTTTTTTATTTCGATTTTAATTTTAATTCTATTTATTTATCTTATGGTTTATGATTTAATTTTTCCTCTAATTTATTATACCGATTAACAAATCACTATGGTTACTGGTTAGTAGTCTATAATTTGGTTGAATTTCAATTTTATTTATTTAATGGTTGCTTAAAGTGATTTTGATATATTTAATTTCTTATAGTATTATGTCTTCTTGTATATGTAGTCTAGCTTTGTTATATACTTGTATTTAATTTTTATGAACATTTTGGACTTATTGTTGTTCAAGGGAATTGGAGAAACTCAAGGGAAAAATGACGTCAAGGTGCTAAATTGTCATTTAATTTTGTCAATGTTTTGAGTACTAATAAGAATTGCTCTGATTAAAAGTTTCTAACAAAAATCTTGCACCATAATAAGTCATTTGACTAAACCAATGCCCAAAGATATGCATGTATGTAAGTTTTTTTTTTTTTTTTTTTTTTTTTTTTTTTTTTTTTTTTTTGCATTGCGAATAAGTATGATAGTTTAGCTTCAACAAACAAATCTTTTTAAAAATCATATACTATATAGTAAAAGTTCTGTTTAATTGCCAAATGGTTGCAGCAATTTTTTAGATAGAAAAAAACCGCTCAATTGTATTTATCTACTTTTTCCTCTAGTGCTGCAATTATTTAGATAGACACAAAAGCTAACCACTACCAAGTCACCCTCAAGTAAAATTACGATTTTTTTCTTAAGCATATTCAAATGAAAAGCACCTAGCTAGCCTTATTTTCAAAACCCCATTAAACCTCCACTTCCGTCTTCAACCCATCATGTGGGATAAAAATTCACTCTAAGATCATAAATTTCTTTTTATAACAATGGCCACAATATCCATTGATCAAATGGAAGAACAATGATTAAAGAAGGTGTTGGCACCTCCACTTCCACCACAGGCAAAACCAATTGTGTCATTGGTCTTTGTTGATCACCTTCAACAGTAACCATTGCACATTGAAAATTGCTTATTTTTTGTAGTTTATTTAAATAATGTGAGACAAAAAATTAAAGTTAAAACCTAGTTTTTTTAGAGCTTCAAGGATTGTATTATCTCCAACTCTACTTCTAACGCGAGTAAAAAAAAATGATTTTTTTTTAAATTTTAATAAACTAATTCTCTCCAACTCGTATTTCTAATTTTTAAATTTTTTATAGAAATTTAGATGGTTCTTCATTTTATTTTGCATTGTAAATTTGAGCCCATTTTAGGGCTTTAAAAAGGATTTTTCGGGTGACTTTTCTGATTGACAAAAGTGCAATTTTTATACGTGAAATTATTTTCCCCAAGGATTGTATTCTCTAAATTAATATGGACATGAATTCTGTTATAAAAAAAACATTTATTTTTACATATGTTTATGTCCTATGTATGGTTAGCACTGATAGAGAGTTTACTTGAGAGTCACAGGAGAGTATATGATAGCAAGTCATCCATTATTGTGTCTGATGTGTTCTCGACAGAGTTAGATGACAAGTTCCCATTGGAATTATGCCGAGTCAAGTTGAATTGACCTTCTC
The DNA here is from genome assembly GCA_030021035.2 of Notholithocarpus densiflorus. Classification (NCBI taxonomy): domain Eukaryota; kingdom Viridiplantae; phylum Streptophyta; class Magnoliopsida; order Fagales; family Fagaceae; genus Notholithocarpus; species Notholithocarpus densiflorus. Next base: position 561,000 of record JARYZH020000054.1, on the reverse strand, counting down.
TACTCACACCCAGACTTCTTATGTTGTAATTTGGTATTTGAATATCAAGTACTAGCTAATTCAGAATTAACAACAAAGCTTATTTATAGATATTGCAGCTCTTTCTGATAAATCAATGGGTATGTGACATGCATGTGTGTGCTCTCATGTTAGTTTTTTTCATGTTTCAATGTATTCTAAAATTGGATTTTGACGGCATATTTAAATTCATGGTTTTTTTTTTTTTTTTTTCATATAAATATGGTGTGTGGTTTCTTGAAGCTTAAAAAACAATACTTTATGTAATTTATATTAGTTACATAGCCATAACTTATTTGCAATTCAATTAATTTTAGGCTTGTGAGAAGCACCATAAATTATCTTCAATTCATTATATCATGTACAAATGTTATTATGAGAGAGTCGGTACTTTATATGATAATTTTATAATTATATAATAATTATTCAATTAAATGTTTTACCAAAAAACATTTCTCTCCTAGTATAGGAGCTCTCTCTCTCTCGTGTCTATGCGAGTCTACTCTCTCCCTTAGGATTATTGAGGGTCTGTATTTTTCTTTGGTTCGGCTGGGCTGTGAGTACCTCAAATGGTAGACGAGGTGGTCAATAGTCTGGAAAGAATGAAGTTGACATTGGAGGAGGAGGAGGTGATCGAGATTTCGGATGAGGGTCGTTTGAAAGATATAGAAGAATGTTCACAGAGTCTAATTGGCAAGTTCCTTACATGCAAACCATTCAATAAGAAGGCGGCCCAAAATACACTGAGGAGATCTTGGGGATTGGATGAGGAACTACAGATTGTAGAGGTGGGTTCAAACTTGTTCCAATTCAAGTTTAAATCTGACTTTGAATTGGATTGAGTGCTTAAGGGGGGACCTTGGACTTTTGATAACCAAGCATTGATGCTTCGTCGGTGGCAACCAGGAATGACAGCGGCTAATGTTAAATTTGACTCGATTGCTTTGTGGATACAGATATGGGATGCTCCATTTGACATGATATCCCCAATAGTTGCTGCTGAAATAGGTAACCGATTGGGCGAGGTTGTTAAAGTGGAGAAAAGAAGAACAAAAGACACACAGAATTTCTTTATGAGGGTGAAGGTAGAGCTCCCAACGTCAAAGCCGATAAGACGAGGGGCATTCATTGGTGGATCAAAGGGTTTACGTACGTGGGTGACTTTCAAGTACGAGAGGCTCCCCATGTTTTGCCATTTCTGTGGAGTGTTGGGTCACGATCTTAAACATTGCGCGAAGCACTTTGCTCAGATGAAGAATAGCAAGGAGGTGAGTGCCAATATGGCGATTGGCTAAGAGCTAATGGGGGCCGGAATCGAACTTCTCCACGGAAAATGAAGCCAAATGGTGAGAACAAGCAGGAGGAAATCGGTGAAGGACATATCGGAAAAACTAGCGACCAAGAAGTGGAGGTCGACGGTGAAACACAGGCAGCGAAAATTACGGAACACACTAATGGTGCAGTAAATGAGAGCGTAGGTCATGGGATTGAGACAGATTCAGGTCAGAAGTGCAACGTAACAGATGAAACAAATATGGAATGCATGGGTACGTTGAAATCATTTACTAAGACAGCTGGAACGAGTTCAACGCTAGTGAACGTCCCTGTCCTGTCCGAACCGACATTAGTGGAGACTAATTTAACCACGCTTCCTCCCATGCACGTGACTAGTACAAACCAGATTGGGCTGAAAGAAAATAAACCAAGGCCCACTTGGACAAGGCTTGTACGTATGGATTGTGGGCTGAAGGGGACTGAAGGTGATTGTGCTAAGTCCATGTTGGGTAAACGAGGGTTACAAGACGTGGAGGCTGCATCTGAAGGGGTGACAGACAGTAACGAAAGAAAGAAAGGTAGAAGACAGACTGATATTCAGAAAAATGAAACGGTAGGGGTGGAGGAGCACCCTTGCCGAACACGATGAGGCTATTATCATGGAACTGCCAAGGGCTTGGGAACCCTTGGACAGTTCGTAGCCTTCGCAAACTTGTGAGGGACCAAGCTCCTACGGTGTGCTTCTTGATGGAAACACGCCTTGACAGAGAAGGATTCGATAATAAGTGCGGCGACTTACCATTCCAGAATAAGGTGGTAGTGAAGAAACCAAATTCTGGGGGCGGGTTGGCGCTGTTGTGGAAGTCACAGGTTCAACTGGATGTAATAAATTACACGGATAATTTCATTCTCGCAAAAGTGGTAGAGGAGGACGGTTTTGTATGGATGCTTACATGCTTCTATGGCTGGCCAGAGGCAAGCCAAAAACACAAGACTTAGGCGCTGCTCTCCCATATTTCTTCATTGGTACATGGCCCATGGTGTTGCATCGGCGACTTCAACGCCATACTACATTCTTCAGAAAAGCAGAGCAGGTACCCACCTCCTTTCAAACAAATGGAGGAGTTTCGCATGGTTTTGGATTCTTGCAACCTTGCGGACCTGGGTTTTATTGGATATAAATATACATGGAATAATAAGAGGCCTGGGGCAGCCAACACTAGGCAGAGATTGGACCGGGCGGTGGCAAATGCAGAATGGCGAGATAAATTTCAGGCAAGTACAGTGACCCACCTGTTTTCTCATGCCTCAGATCATCGTCCATTGGTTTTGCAAATGAAGGTGGATTGGAGAAATAGGAGAAGGCTGTCACGGGATTTCAAGTTTGAAGAGTCGTGGCTTCTTTGGGAGGATTGTGAAAAAACAGTTTTGGAAGCATGGCAGAACGCAGGAGGGGCCAATACAGGTTTGAACAGAGCCAAGGATAAAATAAATAAGTGTGGGGAGGAGTTGGTTGCTTGGGGGTCCACCAAAACCCAACCCGAGGCTGAGGAAATTAAAAAACTACAAAAGAAGATTGAGGATCTTAGCATGGAGGATGCAACAGATGGGAATAGTGCAAGCATGTTGGAAGCCAGCAAAAAACTTGATGATCTGCTGCTTAAGCAGGAGATTTATTGGGCTCAACGGTCACGGATTTCGTGGTTGAAACATGGAGATAAAAACACCAAATATTTCCATTCCAAAGCTTCACAACGGCGAAGGAGGAATATGATTCAGGGTGTTAAAGACCAACATAATAATTGGGTGGAAGAAATAGAGGATATTGCTGGTGTGGCGACTGAGTACTTTGAGAATATTTTCAAATCTGGTGCATGTGATAGAATGGATGAATGCCTTGATGTAATGCAACACAAGATGACGATAGCTATGCAGGAGATATTATCCAGGGAATATAGTGCTGATGAAATCAAAGCGGCGCTATTCCAAATGGGACCAACAAAGGCTCCTGGACCCAATGGTATGAATGCTCTTTTTTACCAAAATTTTTGGCATATTGTTGGTGATGATGTTGTTGCTGCTGTCTTAGATTTTTTGGAATCTGGTAACATGAATTCTGATATAAATTATACTCATATTGTACTCATTCCAAAAGTCAAGTCGCCTGAAAAAATGTCAGATTATAGACCTATTAGCCTATGTAATGTCATTTACAAAATTATTTCTAAAGTCATGGCTAACAGGTTAAAACAAATACTCCTTCAACTAATCTCTCATACCCAAAGTGCCTTTGTTCTGGGACGACTCATCACGGGCAATGTGCTTGTAGCCTATGAGACACTCCACTCTATGCATTGCAGGAAAACAAGGAAGAAAGGCATGCTAGCATTGAAACTGGATATCAGTAAGGCTTATGACAGGGTGGAGTGGGAATTCCTCAAAAAAATGATGTCCAAGTTGGGGTTCCTAGATGTATGGATTGAAAGGATTATGACGTGTGTTTCCACCCCTTCCTTTTCTGTTCGTATCAATGGCAAGGTGTTCGGTAATATTAAACCAACAAGGGGTCTTCGTCAAGGAGATCCCTTATCTCCCTACTTGTTCCTCTTATGTGCTGAGGGGTTTACTGCTTTGTTGGCCAAAGAAGAGGCTGAAGGAAGACTTCATGGGGTATCTATTGGAAGGAGAGCACCAACAATCTTTCATCTCTTGTTTGCTGATGACTCTTTGCTTTTTTGCCGGGCAACAATGGAGAAGGTGAGGTGTATTTCAGATACCTTACAGTTATATGCAGCATCATCTGGGCAATGCATCAACTTTGAGAAGTCCTCAATCTATTTTAGCAGCAACACACAAGGGGTACAAAGAGAAGCAATCAAAAACGAGTTGGGGGTGAAGGAGGTTGATCGTTTTGAATCTTATTTGGGGCTACCTACATTGGTGGGACGTGCAAAATATAGAACTTTTTCCTTTCTGAAGGATAGAGTTTGGAAGAAGATTCAAGGGTGGAAAGGGAAATTACTATCTAGAGAAGGAAAGGAAGTATTAATCAAGGTGGTCGCCCAATCAATCCCAACTTATACAATGGGAGTGTTCCAATTACTGGCCAAGCTTTGTAACGAACTAAATGCAATGTGTGCAAAGTTTTGGTGGGGCCAGATAGGGAATGAGAAAAAAATCCATTGGAAGAGTTTGAATGTGCTATCTCAACCTAAGAAGGAAGGGGGTATGGGGTTTAGAGACTTGAGGAATTTCAACTTGGCAATGCTAGCAAAGCAAGGGTGGAGATTGCTACATGAACAAGACTCCCTTTTGTATAGATGTTTTAAGGCACAATACTTCCCACGTTGCAATTTTCTAGAAGCTTCGGATGTCCCAAATAGCTCTTATGTGTGGAAAAGTTTAATGGCGGCTCAACCCATACTTAAAAAAGGGTTTTGTTCGCGGGTGGGGGATGGCTCTTCAATAAGGGTCACTAAGGATAAGTGGATTTTCGATCATCCAACTAATATGGTGATCCATCCACCATTGGAGGAGGAATGGGAGTGGAGGGCGTCGGAGATTATAGATTGGAGGTTCAAGGAGTGGGATCGGGAATTAATTGAGGCCAAATTCCATAGGGAGGACGCTGAGGCAATCCTTTGCTTGCCACTAAGTCGAAGACATGCCTCTGACCTGCTCATATGGCTGCACACGAAGAACGGGGAGTATTCTGTGAGATCGGGTTACCATGTTGCTAGAGAACTTTCAAGGCAAGAAAGTAACAAGGGGGAGAGCTCAAGGGCAAATTATGGTGGGTTGGTCTGGCGGCATCTGTGGAAATTGCACTTACCAAACAAAATCAAGGTTTTTGGGTGGAGAGCGTGTCAAAATGCTCTGCCTACCCGAGAGAATTTGGTTAGATGTAGGTAGTGGAGGATGGGTGCTGTCAGATTTACGGATTGGATACCGAATCAGTGGCTCATGTTCTCTGGCAGTGTGGGGTGGTGCAAGATATTTGGGCGGGGAGTATAAGGAAGTTGCAGAAAAGCATCACCGGACAACCTGAGTTTATGCAGATGGTTGAAGGTTTGACGCAAAAATTGAATAAGGAGGAGCAGGAGCTATTCTGGGTGCTTTGCTGGACAATTTGGAATCAACGGAACCGGGTTTTGCATGGAGGAAAAATACAAAATCTAGCAACACTCATTCAGCGAGCAAGAGACTTTCTGGACGAGTTCAAAGACACACAAACTCAGCTTTCTGCCTCAGTGTGTATTGATTCTGTCCAGAAGTGGAGACCACCCACGGGGTTGGCTTTTAAGCTTAACTTTGACGCCGCGATATTTGCGAACACGAACTCGTCAGGTGCTGGGGTTATTATTCGGAACAGCTTGGGAGAGGTGATGGCTGGATTGTCTGCTCGTGGTCCGTCCGTGGTGAGTAGCGAAGAAGTTGAAGTGCTAGCCTGTAGAAAGGCCCTTGAGTTTGCTCTTGACTCGGGGTTCCGGGACCTGGTAGTTGAGGGTGATAATATCACGGTAATGAGAACCATGGTATCCCCACGTCCTAACAGGTCTAAACTAGGACACATTTATGATGACATTTGTATGTTAGCTTCAGGTTTTAGGAGCTTGTCTGTGGAGTGTGTTAAGCGGAGCGCCAACTCTGTTGCACATTGTTTGGCCCGCTATGCTAGTCAGCTGGATGAGGATATGGTCTGGTTGGAAAAGTCACCTCCTCCAGCTCTGCAAGCTTTGTACTTGGACTCCATGTCCCTGAATGAATGAATGAATACTCGCATCGGTTTCAAAAAAAAAAAAATTAAATGTTTTACCATTTTTTCATATTAATAATGAGCTGAAATGTATTGGAGCATATATTAGATTAAGTATGCGTATAGGGGAAGGTGAAAGGAGCAGATGTTGTCAAAGAAGGGTGCACCTCAATCCAAATTGTGTTGTGTGATTTCTTCCGAATAAATATTATTCTTTATTTTTATTTAGTTAAAATATTTCCATTTTTTTCCTTAAAAAAAAAAACACTATTTCCATTTTTCTAGTATTTGCACCAATAATAATTAGTTATTGATTTGTCTAACCAAAACCGTGCACGGGACAAGCAACAATTTTTATTTTATCTTTTTGAGAATCACAAGCAACTAGTCTATATATAAAAAGAGCCAATCCGCAAAGCAATAGTAATTTTACTTTATTCAATTCACACAGTTTCACCGGCTTCTTTTTCCTTTTTTTTGTGTGTGTGTGTGGAAAGATCGCATATTGAACACACTTTAATTTTTTATTGTTTTTCTCTACACATGAGCTGTTACTCTAAATAAATAAAATATTAGCACAACAAATTGTCATAATATTTTTACAATTGTTGAGGTGTTAATTTCTTATAAACCAAAATAAAATAGTAAAATATCATACTGGAACCAATCACAAATAAAAATAAAGGTATTGTTAAAAAAGAAACGACATCTACAACATTTTTCATAATACTTTCATAACAAATCATGGATGATAAATTGTTATTGGTTCTAATTTAAGCTTACCAATGAAATTACTTTTTTGCCTACCAATAGCAACCCATAACAACCTACTACTTTATGATTTGTTGTGAAAATGTTGTAGACATAACATTTATCTTGTAAAAATATTAAGACAATTTGTTGTCGTCATAATATTTTCACAACTACTAAAGTGTCAATTCTTTATGAGTCAAAATAAAATATAACAAAATTATAAAGATATTACGAAAATGTTGTACCATTATGTTGTGTTTCTAGAAATTTTTTTTTGTTTAGTTAATTTTGTTGAGCCAAAATTCACTATTTTACATACAGGTTTTTGGATGGACTTTTTGTATTTTCTTTATGACTTTATGCACCATTTTAAGTAAAAACACATAGTTTTACACACGCACACAAAAAAAAAAAAAAAAACTTAAGATAAAATCACTTTTTATTCTTTATGTTCAAGGTAGTTAACAATTCTTACTTAAACTTTAAAATCAAGAAATTTTCCTCTTAATATTTTGGAAAAGAGCTAATATGTCATATTGTTATTCTCTTAGTTAAACCCTAATAAAAGCTTATGATTCTTAAAATATTACAGTGTAATGTATAAAATACTCCCACTAAATTTTAACATTCCAAAAATTTATTTCTTTACTTATTTTGAGTCACTACAACAAAATGTACTTTTAGTGACAAAAAAATTTGTCACTAAAAGTCCAGTTTTTTGTCACTAAGAACCTTTAGTGACGAAATCGGACTTTTAGCAACGAAATTCGTTTCGTCGCTGTAGCCTCGTCGCTAAAAGTCCTGGCGATGAAAAATTTCGTCACTAAAGTCTGATTTGTTTAAAAAAGAAAAAACTGATTTCGTCGCTAAATGTTTTCCTCGCTAAAAACAGTATTTAGTGACGAAAATTTTTCGTCACTAAAACCATTTCAGTTTATTAAATCATATTTAGTGACGTATAATTTCGTCACTAAAACTACTTTCGGGTATATATAGTGACGAAAAAATTCGTCACTAAAACTATTTTTAAGAAAATCCAGGCACATATAGCGACGAAAAGTTTCGTCACTAAAACCATTTCTTATAAAATTTTGCTACATTTAGTGACGAAATATTTCGTCACTAAAACAATTTTTTGTTGCTATATTTGTGACGAAAAAATTCGTCGCTAAAACTTATTTTTTGTTTTTATTATTTTCATGGCTTTGATATTAACCTATAACCTGTCATTACATTATTAAAACCTTACATTTGATTAACACATTTATTTGAATAACACATTTATAAAAATCGATCCATACATTTCACAAGTTAAAATTAAAACAAATATCCAATTTAAACTCATTTCATACAATAATTGTTTGCAACACATACAATAACTTAAGATTTTTTATAACAATACAAAAAATGTAGCATAATATAATTAGAACCAACGGAAGATGTCTCCATATGTCTTCAAATAATGCCAAAAGTAAATCCCCTAAAGCCACCAATAAGAAATCTGCACAAATATAAAAACACTACTACATTAAAATCGTAAAGTAAAAACATTAACTATGTTATAAGAAACATTTCTAACAATGCATTAAGAGTAGCCACACCAATAAATTAAAATCACAACTCCTAATGTATAAGTTGTAGAAAGCAAATATAAATTTTCAAGTGTAATATAATAGAATTAGTTTCAAATGATACATAAAAAATGAAGTGTTTTAACTTGAAGATAAAGTACTAACCAATAAGTGATTTAACTTGAAGATGAACCACCCCCATAGGTAAAACCGTCATCATAACCCTTGCTCCTCAAAAAATTAAGAATATTCTTTGGAACCTCATCTTGCTTAGCTCGCGCCTCTTGCTCCCTAGCTCGCTCCTTTTCGTCCCTAACTCTTGCCTCTTTGAGCTCAATTATCTCATTTTCTAACCGATGGATATACTCTATTGAGGAACTAGATGAGGCAGTGGTTACTAGAGAAGAGGAAGGTCTCATGCCAAGTCCTTTTACAATACCAGATTTCTTCTTAAAAACCAAGTTTGAGATCTCCTCTTGTGTAAGGGGAATTGCATTAGGATCTTGAAAATGATCCTCTTGCACTTTGAGAATAGTTTCCTACCATTTGAAAGAGAAAAAAAATAAGCAATCACAACATTAATACTACATATGTTATAGCTTTACAAACATGATAGGGATGAAATGATACGCATACATATGTTGTTTCATCCTCATGATGTATCCACCTATTTGTATTTGGATTGAAATGAACATCTTTGTAGATTTTTGCCAATTCAGGAACTTGACCGTCATTATTATTTGTTTGATTAATTAACATTCGAGTGTTTAATAGTTATAGTTAATTAATCACAACTTGTAATATACTAAGGTTTAAGAAAATGAAAAAACAAGCACCTCCTCATCAACCCTAACAGCAAGTGCCTTTGTCCTGCATCTATGTTTGCCTAAAGTATTGCTCCTATTTTCAGAGTTCTTTCTTGATTTTTCCTAATAAAGAACATTCAAGATATTTATTAGATCATGAATAAAACAGTATACATTTATTTCATCTAAGTATTAATCTAATCATTTGATAACATAATATAGTAAATATTAGATAATAATAATATACGCATAAATAATTTACCAGCCAATCCTTATTGGTCCATCTCCCTTCAATGAGTCCAGTCCACTGCTCAAGTGTAGCATTCTTTGGCGGGTGGCTTTTTGCATAGTCAGCACCATGAGATTCTACGAGCTTTTTATAAGTCTGATACAACTTGTTAGAGCCGCTACTCAATAATCTTCCTCATTTTGTATTTATTGTTTTCGTTACCAAGTTGGAATCTCCTTCTAGCTCAAATTGATCCTGTAAAATGAAGTGTATATGTATTATAAAAATATTATTATATGAATTTAATATGCTTAGTGACAACAAAGATGAGTTAGACGTTATCAATGTAAATTTACCGCGATATGTTGAAGCCCCACATCTCTAGTAGCAGCATCAACACTTTTCCAATTTTTTACGTTGTAATTGGACAAATTATTTCGCACTTGTACGCCAATTTGATTGACAAGCTTGCACGCATTCTTCCCAACATGAGCATCATACTCTACAGCTATACGTACTGGCAGTTTACCACTCTTTTCAACAAGTGCCCGTACTGCTATACCACGTGTTCCATGGGTATTTTTGCTAGTAGATCCTATTTAAACATTATCAATGTTAAAAAATTATACATTCCATGTACATTAAGTATAATCTCAATAGTAAAGACAGGGTGCAATTGTAATTAAGTATGTTCTATGTAATTACCAGTCGTGCTAGTTAATGCGTTAGTAGCCTCCGCATGACATCAATGTTGTGCTTAAGCTTCTTATTTTTCCAGTATGGAAGCTTGTACAAAATACTTACCCTTGACCAATTTGGCTCCCCAATGAGTTGTCTCTTCTTGTTACTTGGATGCTTTCCTAAATTTATATTTGATATTCTATCTAACTGCTCTTGTATCTTTCCCATTTGTAACTCTAAAAATCTCTTTTGTTTTTTCGATAAACCATTATGCAACCGACTATGTCTCCAACGATGTTCCATAGGTAAATAAGCTCGATGATTAATGAATCCAATTTTACTTTCCAAAGCTTTTGAATATGGTTGATTGTTGCAAGTGTAACAAGAATGATAATCCTTTGTCCTCTACCCGGACACGTTACCAAATCCAGGATAGTCATGTATTGTCCACAACAAAGTTGCACGCATCTGAAAATGCTCTTTACTATAAGCATCATAAGTTTCTACACCTTCTTCCCACAACTCCTTCAACTCATCAACCAATGGTTTCAAATATATATCAATCTCATTTCCCGGTTGATGGGGACTAGGAATAAGCAAAGACAACATAAAATATGGCTCCTTTATAACCAACCAAGGCGGTAGATTATAGGGAATAAGTATGACAGGCCACATACTATAGTTGTTGTTCATATTCCCAAAAGGATTAAATCCATCTGTAGCCAACCCCAACCTTACATTGCGAGGTTCGAGGGCAAAATCAGGATGTTGCAAATCAAACTCCTTCCACTCCCCACTATCAGTCGGATGCCTCATTATCTCATCGTCCACACGTTTGTCTATATACCATCTCATGTCCTTAGCTCTTTGGCTTGACATGTACAATCTCCTTAGTCTTGGTGTCAACGGGAAGTAACGTAATACCTTATAAGGAATCTTCTTACCTTGGGTACGTGTATCTTTGTACCTAGGCGCCTCATACACCGGACATTTATCAAGGTTTTCATTTTCCTTCCAAAATAGTGCACAATCATTTTTGCATGCATCTATATGCTCGTATGACATGCCCAAGTCACGTAATATCTTCTTTGCTTCATAAGTTGACCTTGAAACCAAATTACCTTTTGGTAAAACCTTTGTCAGCAATTCTAGCATCATATCAAGTCCCTTATTACTCAAGTTGGTCATTACCTTTACATTCAACATCTCAATAACAAACTTCAAGATACTATAATCAGTACAACCCGGATACAACTCACGCTTTGCATCTTTCTCAAGTTTGTCAAAATGACGCACCTCCTCATCTTCGGTTGCATTTCTTGGTTCCCCTCTAATTCAGTCACCTACTATGGCATCGATACCATCCATATGATCACCATCCGACATTTCTTTATCATGAATGTTCTCGTTCAATACACGAGATTCTCCATGATTATACCAATTAATGTAAGATTGCATAATTCCACGATGAAGCAAATGGATACGCACAGTTTGAGGAGATTGTCGATAACAATTCACAGAGTGAATACACGGGCACAGAATATTACCACTCAAGTCCACAACCGCTCTTGCGGAATTAATAAATGCATTGACCCCTTCAATATATAGATGACTTAATCTGCCATCGGGTGTCTTACCCATTGTCATCCAACTTTTATCCATGTTTAACTACAATTATAAGATGAATCATACTTTAGTAAAATAAGGACAACTCATGCATAATGTATTCTAACATCTAAGTCTATAAACTACTTAGAAAAACACTCTCAATATATATTTAAATCACATTATAACACCATGCAAGCCACCCGCTTGCTCCAACACAACAACCAACCACAAAACCAATTACAAACATCACAAGTACAATGCTTACAAGTATTGAAATCGAATAAAATACTATTCATCACATATAATCAACAATATTCATTCACATTTGCAAGAATTGAAAAACATTCCAAATATGAATTTAAACTACCTTATAACACCATGCAAACCACCCGCTTGCTCCAACACAACAACCCACCACAAAACAAATCACAAATATCACAACTATAATGCTTACAAGTATTGAAATCAAATGAAATACTATTCATCATCATATCTAATCAACTATACTCATTCACATTTGCAAGAAATGAAAAACACTCCCAATATGTATTTAAATCACCTTATAACATCATGCAAGCCACCCGCTTGCTCCAACACAACAAGAGTTTTATAAGTTTTTAACTAAAATTTACTTACTTTGCTCAAGTTAAGCTTACAACTTTCAAAGAAAATCCAAAGTTATTGCAAACAATGTGTATTTAGCCTGCAAAAGAAAAGTTAAATTTATAAGTACTTCAGTCTTGAAAATAATCCTCTCATAAATTACTACACAAACTCACAGCTTACTAATATTTCAGCAACTCTTTTAGCAACTCAAGGTACACATTTATGACTTGCAAGAGAAGGCGCCTATGTATCAAGAAACTACACTTCTAGACATACTATTGACACAAATGTATAAATGCAACACCAATAATTACCTCATCATTCAACCATGCACCTGATCATAGAAAAGTGTGCAGAAATATTGCAAGGACACCCCATCCGAGATAGTGTTAATACCCTTTCTTGCAAGAATGTAATTATCTTCTATTGTATGAAATACTGTTATAAAATAAGAGAATCCAAAGTATAAATCCGGGCATAAATTTCATTATTAGGTATCAAACTTATAAAAACTTGGTAGCATTTATGCAATAGATGAAATCAATTCAAAGAGCCAGAGACAAAATGATTATTTCCCAAAGAAATATATCAAACATAAAATTTCACGATATACAACTTACTTGCATTCAGTTAGATATATAATTGCAAATTCATATATATCCAAAAATCAATAACTATAGAGAAAGAAAACAACTAAACAAAGCAATATAATTGTGTGTCTTGAAATTCCCACAAAACAAACAATCCAATAATATAATGAAGTACCCACCTGGACTTGTAGGGAAATACACAGAAAACCAACAAAGCTACTGAACAACCAAAAAAGCACCTAAATAACATAAGCCATATATTTACACAGATAAAATTAAAAAAAAAAATAATAATAAAATTATTTGTTAGCCAGAAAGAAGAAATGGGAAACGAACCTCGGTAGCTGGATCGGCGAATGCGAAGGGTCGGAAGGTGAATCGACGTCGGAATGTGAAGGGTCGGATATCGGCGACGGTAGGCTTATCGGCGACGGTTTGGATATCGGCGACGGTTATGGGCTTATCGGCGACGAAGATCGGCTTATCGACAACGGTTCATCAATGTCAAGTATTTTTTTGTTTTGGTTTTGGTTTGGAATTGTTGCGAACGGTTATCGGCGTCGGTTGCCGGAGCCGTCGTGAATGGTTCGTAACGATTGGGTTTGGGTTTGGGTTCGGACCGTCGCGAATGGTTATCGGCGACGGTTTGGAAAGTTATCGGCGACAGTTTGGGTTCTCATCGGTGACAGATTGGGTTTTTATCGACGACGGCATAGTGAGGCTCGACGGTGATGAGGCTCGATGGACTAAAGCTTGATAGAGGTGTGGTTTCTGAAAAATGACGAATGTGGGTTAAGTTTTTGCTTTTTATATTAAAACTTTTAGTGACGAAATTATTTTCGTCTCTATAGACCACTTTCAAAGATGAATTAGTGTTTCGTCGCTATAGATCACTTTTAGCGACGAATTATAGTGTCGTCGCTAAAATAACTTAACGATAAATGGAATGATTTTTTAGCGACGACTTTATTTTGTCGCTGTTGGGGTCTTTTAGCGACGAAATTTGTTTCGTCGTTGATAATCTCCCAACAAAACTTACAGCGACAAAATTATTTCGTCGCTAAAAACTTAAAGTTTCGGGGACGAAAAATTTCGTCGGTGTAGACTAATTAAATTCGCGCCCCAATTTTTCATTTTGGCGCCCTTGTTTCTGATCAACAAATTGCGACAAAATTTCAATTTCGTCACTAAATGTTATTGTTTTTTCATTTTTAGTGACGAAATTCAAATTTCGTCGCTAAAGGTTTTTTTTTTTTTTCATTTTTAGTGACGAATTATAAATGTCGTCACTAAATGTAAGTTTTCAGTGACGAAAAATATTTCCTCACTAAAATTCGTCGCTAAAAATACATTTTGTTGTAGTGAGTTTTAGATGTTGGTAATGCTTAGAAAGTTGGAATGGTGATATAGTGTTTTATTTATTACCTAAAGAACATTATTTTTCTAGGTTTAAAGCTTCGAAATTTATAATTTATCTAATGGAAAATTCGATAACACATGCCTTTTTTTTTTTTTTTCCCTAAAATGGGTGTTCATTAAAAACTATGTAAGCTAAACATTGCACCTAGACTCATGTAGAATGACAAAGAAGAAAGTATATATGAATGAAAAAATTTTCATTGTGTATGGTTGAAGGTATTTGATGAAAAGCTTCAATTGTAGCATATGATATTATTCATTATGGAAATTTAAATATTGTGACAATATCTTAGCAAAACTCAGTTGCTTATTGTTAGAAGATGATTATATTTGTTTTCATTTTTAGAAGTTTTTAGTAAGTGGATATTAACTTTAGCAAATAAGTACTAAAAAACTATTATAGTAAAATAGATATTCATATATTAAATAGCTACCATAACTTTGTGTGTGACATACATTTTTATGTATATAATTTCTTACTTCTTCAAATATAAATTTTATCTTAATTTTTTCATTCAAGAGATAGCATGTGTCTTGCACGTGCCACCCTAACTAGTTTATACTAAAAAGCCTATCTAAAAAAAAATGTTTAACTAAAAAGGAAAGTGGACCCGTATCTCTTCTCTGCCCTAGATGAAAGAACCAAAATATGATTTCTATATTCATTGATGTCGTCCTTTTCCTCCAAGAAAAGTTAAGCACCACGCTTTGGAAAAACCAATGGTCGACTACTTGACAAGCTTAGTTATATTATCTACTTCAACAACGTGTGCCAAGCTTATCCACAAAACTGATAAGGCTTTTTTTTTTTTTTTTTTAGAAACAAAAAAAAAAAAGTGATAAGCCTTTATCCACACAAATGATAAGCCTCTCCAATTTAAGTAACTTCGATCATGGTAAATTTTAAATTATTTAATATGTTTTGTTAGGTGTAATTATTTTTTTTAAAATTATAATTAAATTCAGTTACCTGGTTATATTAACTAATACAGTAAAAACATAATTATATTTTTCAAGAACTACTAAATTCAGGCACGTGTTTCATTAGCCAATACAATACATTATTAAATTTAATTAGACAATCTAAGATACAATACTTAAGGAATTGCATCCAAATTTTTTCTTAATTTGATATATGATGTGGACGCTTGTTATCATATAAATTTTAGGAAGCTAAATTTTATTCTATCTTTTTATTTCCTGCCAAAAGACTTGTAACTCAACTAATATTTCAAGTTATTTTCAAAAAATTCTTAAATTTTTTTTTTTTTCCAAAAAAGAAACGTTCTTCCTTTTCATGGTAATCCGTTACATGCAAAATACATATCGGTTTAAGTGACACTTATTACGCTGCCATCACCACCAAGATTTGGGTTGACCAGTGCATAGCTTTCATGGCACTGTGGTGAACTTAAGCTATTAGATTCATTTCACACTGCAATGAACCATCTAAATAAATTTGCTCGAGCTGTGCAAGTCTGTAGATATGCACTCTTGTGATCTTTGGCTGCTTAGCACTGGACTAATAATGCTTTTGTAATAGAGCTTATAAATAGCTCAAACTTGTAATGCAACAAAAGGCTTTTCATTTACTTAATTAAATAATAAAAAAAATACTTAATTAAATGACTCTTCGTAAATTTTGTTTTATTCACCATGAACTTACTAAGAGTCTTATGATTTGATATTATCTTGTTCTCTCCATTTGGATTGAATGGGAAGAAGGAGCAATATCTATTACACACTGTTTGTTACACATAAAGTTGTCGGTAAAATTTTTTTAAATTGAAATTGTGACTTGTAACATAGTTGTGTAATCAGTGGGATGACAAGATTTTAGTTTAGATGGGGCAAGAATATAAGACAAACTTGAATGCAAAATTAATCCGAAAAAAAGTAATTAACATTAACAAAAATAAATATAACAATTATATAATACCGTATTCATCAATACAATTTATTTTCATACATCTAAAATTTGATCTAGACTTAATTCATGACTAATAACAATCAATTTGAAAGATTAATCTAAGTACGTACATAATATGTACTAGTTTGATTATTGAAAATAAATTGAAATAATTAAAACAAAGTAAAAGGATCAAAAGTATAGCAATATACCAGGAAAATTGTATATCAGTTCATTGCCTTAAATGTTTCTAAAAAATTAAATATGTAAAAATATGTAAATTTTGAGTTTTTAACAAAAACTTACTTGAAACTATGTACGAGTTCATAGAATGACAAGGAAAAAATATTCAGTGGAGGAATAGAGGCAATATGAGACACTTGTGTGTGTTATTATTATTATTATTATTATTATTTTTTCTTGAGTTATTTTAAGTTTAAAATATCGGTCCACTACACAAAGTCTTTGGGTTATAATAAAATGAGAAAGATGAACTTCTCTTTTAGAAATTTGAATCACAACAAGTCTTCTAATCCTTTATCCAAAATTCCCTCATTACTTATATATATTAGAGTGTAGTCCCATGCATATGCACGTGTACAATTAAAAATAATCACAATTATACAGTTCAAATTTTTTTTTTTTTTAGAAGAGGTTCAAATTATACATGATATTAGTTTATATTTTTTTTTTAAACCATACAATAATGCCTTGATTCCCTCATTACTTTTATATATTAGAGTGTAGCCCCATGCATAGGCACGGGTACAATTAAAAATAATCATAATTATACAGTTCAAATTATATTTTTTTAGAAGATGTTCAAATTATACATGGTATTAGTTTACACTTTTTTTAAAACCATACATTTTAAAAATATGTAATGGTTTCTCATTATATATATAATTATACATGGTATTAGTTTACACTTTTTTTAAAACCATACATTTTTAAAATATGTAATGATTTCTCATTATATATATATATATGATTTAGAATTTAATTAGTTTTAAACTCTTCTGGTTTTTGTTTCCAATAATTTACTTGCCACAAAAATTAAAAACTTAGATGGACACATGATGAAAAATTAGACTCTAATTTAAAATTTAATTGGATATAGACTCTTTGATTTTTACACTCAATAATTCATTTAGCACAAAATTAAAAATTAGAGTTTGTTGAGAATCCAATTAAAATCTAATTGAATTGTTTCTGAACTTTGCTTATTAATATATATATATATATATTTGTTGATTTTTATTTTTATTTTAAATAAATATATTATACTTATATTTTTTTTTCCATATATAACATGAAAACTGTTACGTTCACAACATTTTTACAACAAATCCTAAGTGGCAAGTTGTTATAAGTTGTTACTAGTAGACAAGAAAGTAATTTCAGTGGTGAATTTAAATTCAAAACCCATAACAACCTGCCACCTAGAATTTGTTGTGAAAATATTATAAGCGCAGCACTTGTCTATAACATACAAATCTTTCTTTCTTTTTTTAATAAACCTGTCATACCTAACTTATCTGTTAAAGAAGGAGGGGAGACAAAACTAATTATTGTTGAGCAAACTTATCTCCTATATTGAAGTTGTTTTTTGGGCAAGGTAACTGTCCCCCTCCCCACTCCTCTTTTGCCTCCACCCGTGTGTAATAATCATTTTCCGGGAAGGTTCGAAAGTTGAAACCCACCTCCCTTCTTCCACTAAAAATCTACTTATTAAAAGTAAGACTAAGATCACATTTATTTCGACCATAAATGGCAGCATCTTAAACAGAAAAGAAAAAAAAAACATTACATTTACTTACACGTTCCAATTGAAAAATAAATATTTAAGGGTAATTATACAATGACAACTCAGATTTATCCTTGATTGAATGATTGGCTGATGGTTCAAATTCCCCATCTAACTGCTCATGTAACAAGGAAGATATATATATACACACCAACGTAGCTGCCACAAAATACAGCACATCTATCCTACTCAGTTTTTTCATCCAAAAAAAAATGAAAAAGGTCCCATATTCTTATCTTTGTCTCTCCTTGTTACTTGCTATCTCCATCTTCATCCAACCCTCCTATGCTGCTGCTACTACTGCTATTCAGCCAACCAATCTTGTGAAAAAAGTATGTAGCCAAACCTCCAATTACAACTTCTGTGTTGAGACTCTTTATGCCGATCCACGTACCCCAGAAGCCGATCGCTATGTGCTGGCCTATGTCATATTTGGCTCGGCCTACCAGAGCGCCACCACCACTCACGACCAAATAAATTTGCTGCTAAAGAATGCCACCGCAAGCCAAATGCCACGTCTCAAAAGGTGTGATCGTGATTACACCAAGGCCGTTTCGAAGCTACTAGAGGCTCACGATGACTTGGACTCTGAGACCTTTGAGTCCTTGGCTAAGTTGTCTCGTATTGCATCTTCTGCTGCTGATGATTGTGAAACTTCTTTTAAGGGAACCCGTTCTCCACTCACCACCAATAACAAGGGTTTGAAGGGTCTCTGTGAAATTTGTGTAGTTGTATCTAAACTGTTTGTAATGTCCTAGTTTGTGAGAATGAGATTATATATAGTCATGTAAGATCCATATGTGACTTGGCTACAATGTTAATAACATAGATATTCCAAATAATATGACTGTTTATTTTGTTGGGTGTTCCTTTTTTCTATGAGGAAGTTCAAGTGATTTCATGATTGAACTTATTTTTGTTTTTAATTATATGAATTATTTAAATATATCATATTTGATTTGGATAATGAAATTAATTCATTCCAAATTGGGAGAACCTGAGTACACTTTTGGTAGAGATGTAATTGGTTTTTTTTTTTTTTTTTTTTTAACAAAATAAAATTTCTATTCTAGCATAATTTAAGTGTATATATGTGTGAAACTCTCTCTTTAATACTTGAACTCCAACTCTTACCCCCCACACCCCACAAGCACTTATACTTGTGGAGTAACCACCGTACCAAGAGTGCGCAGTGATCAAAGATGTAATTGTTTACTTTAACTGATTAATATCATGCCAAATACCATTAAGGACTTTTAGTTTAGTTGGTTGCATCATGCCAACATCACTAGGAGTGAAAACCGGTCCCACAACTCAATACGTTTTGGCAAGAAATGAATATAATTTGTGGCGTAAATCAAGCTCCGTTTTCTAGGGAAAAATTTCTGTCCAATACTCTAATGTAATAGATGAAATATGAGATTAATAAGTGACTAAACTTGGACCTTAGATATGTCTCGTGTCCAATATACTAGAGCATTGAATGTAAACCAAAGCCACTTTTAATCTTATCAAAAAAAAAAAAAAAGCCACTTTTAATCTTATCAAAAAAAGAAAAGAAAATGAGGCCACTTTTAAGACTACAACTTGTCAAATATTAGACCCTCAAAAAAAAAAAAAACTTGTCAAATATTAATTCAAAAAAATTAAATAGTTATCTAAAATAGAATTTTTAATTAGAGAGGGTTATTTGTATTTGTTTATTATTTATTTATTGATATGATGGAATTTGAACTAATAGCATATTTTTACCAATTCAGCTAATTTGAACTCACATGATCATGTTCTATTTAGTACTCCCTCCGTCCCACTTTGTTTGTCCTCTATTCCATTTTGGGATGTCTCAAAATATTGTCCTGTTTCTAAAAATAAAAGTTATTAGTTTACTAATATTTCTATCATATCCCTAAGCCTCATTAAGAATAACTCTTTTTAAAAAAAGCTGATAAATTTATTTAAGGGTAGTTTTGTAAACTTATACATTTTTACAAGGCAGATAAGACAATAAATGATGTTTCCTTAAAAAGTTTGACTTTTCAAATATGACAAACAAAATGGGACGGAGGGAGTATTTATGACAAGAGAACTTATAACGCTTCATTGTCTTTTGATATACCCAAATTCTATTGAAATGATTGTAACAAAAAATCAATTATAAAAAGGTCACATTTTTCAACTGTTTGTGTAGATCACAATAAATTAAAAGAGTAATTCTACCTGGCCTAAGGCGAAAGTTTCCACCAAAATGTGCACTCACTCACAAGAGTATAGCGAATGGCAATGGGATCCGGTTGTCTCACAACTTCTCAAGACTTAACATCACCTAGGCCCCACTGGCAAGTGAACTTTCAGTAAAAAAATTTGGTCTACCTAGCATTTTCGAAAGTAAAACTCCTCCAATGGACGACTGAACAAAAGAGGGAGTTTATAAAACATAAAGTTTCATGACTATTTACGTGACAAATTATTAATAATAGGTAAAAAAATAATGTTAATAATGGACCTAAATGAAAACTAGTAGAAAGTGTATAGACACAAAATTTTTACAACAGCTGATGTGGCAGACTATTAGTAGTAGGTAAAAAAAACAATGTCAACGATAAGTCAAATGAGAACCAGTAAATACTTATCAACTCAATTGATATGACACCCTCAAAAAAAAAAAAAAAAAAAAAAACTCAACTGATATGAAAAAAAGTTGCATGGAGCCAATTTTATTGCCACAGCTGGCGCCTTAATATTACATACACAAGTGATAAACCTCTCCGATTGAAGTAATTAACTTTGATCATGATATAATTTGAAAGGGTAAAATTAATTACAATTTCTTAAGTAATTAACTTTGATCATGATATAATTTGAAAGGGTAAACTTAATTACAATTTCTTAAGTATAGTATCTTAAATTTTCAATTTTCAATCTCATAAAGTTATATCGATCCATGCAACAAATAAAAAATTTTATTTTCTAAGAAAAAATAAATTACACCATGTCTTTCATTTACATAAATGACTATTTGTATCAGTTATATTAAATGAATATTCTTGCTAAGATTTCTTAAATGTTTTCAGAAACTTGTTTTTAAGAACAAAAATTAAAAATGATTTCTTATATATTTTTCAAAGTTTGAAACACATTTAGTAAAAAAATGGAAAAAATAGATTTCGTGAACAAAAAAAATACTTGTTTGGTTTTGAGATAAAAAAATAAGAGTGGTAAGGTAGCTAGAATCAAGATCCTAGGTAGGATTGATGAAATGGTTCCATGGATCAAATCGTAGAATCGGATCGAGAATTGTAACTTTTTATATATATAAAAAAAGAGTATAAATAATGTATGTCAACCAATCATTTTAAAAATATGTAATCATAGTTGCACTCAATGCTCTCTAGGTACACTCTTTGATTGTCGAAGTCTGAGATTATCCACAATTTTTGCAAGTTTAGCAAAGTTATTGGATGCAAGGGCAATACCCCAAAATACAACACGTCCTTTGGGCAATATAAATATGCCTGAGATAGTAAGAATTGTATATATTGAAACATCAAGTGTGATTGTCATCCTTCCCATAACTAAGCTACCATTTTTTTTTCTCTCTTGACCAACACATAAGTGCTTTCTTCAGTTCACAGCTGTGCCAAACAACCCAAAGTATTGTAAAAGAAAAAAAAATTATATGAAAATTTTTTAATACAAATGTTTATGTTTACGTTTATAAATTTTTTTTAATATTTTATTTAAAAAAATGGTTCTTAATCTTTAAATTCCTAACCCTTTAAGATTTTTAAAATGGTATATGAAAAGTAAACATGATTTATTACAATAAAAGAAAAAAACAAAACATTTAAACACATAAAAATAAAATTCCATTAACCAAAAGGAAAATGCTAGTTACAAACTATTTTACAATATTTGTCACAAACTGCTAATGTGGTGAGCAGTTATATAAATAGATATAAAAACTAATTTCATCAATAATAAAGATTTAAATGACAATAATGACCTCCTAATTTTGTATTTTAATGACTAAAAAATTAAGTCTAGTTTCCTTCTATTGTTTTGCTCTCACATGGGCTCAACAATATATTATGTTTATATAAATAAATACAAATTTATATTTGTAAAATATAATTTAAACCGTGAAAATAAATCTATTTCAAATAAATACACAACTTTGCACATAAAAGAGATAGAGTAAGAGGTTATATACCTATATATGTGATTTTTTTAAAAAAGGAATAAAAAAGATGCATGACAGAGTAAGAGGTTAGCAACCATTTACAGTCATTATAAAATTTTTATGAGCACACATTCTACGTAATCCAATTCAAGCAAGAGATGCATGATTAGCAACCTCGAGCTTATCATTCTTTTACAATAGTGAGCCTATTGGGTGTCTATTTAAATATATATATATATTTATATTTATTTATTTTATTAACTTTATGAACTTTTTTAATGAAAGAAATAAATTAAGAAAAAAAATCAAAACTAAGCTATTTTTTACACTTAATGAAAATTAATAGGAGGACTAAATTGAATGAAGTTAAAAAGTTAAAGGATTAAATTGAACAAAATTAAAGTCAAAGAATTGAATTCAATTTTAGTCAAAATTAAATTGTATAATTTTTAATTTACGCTACAAAATTCTATAATATAAATGTGTATGTTTATGTTGATGTTTATGTTTATAAATTTGTTATTTTAAATATTACTTTTAAAATAAATGTATCTTAGTTTTCTACATTTCAACCCTTTGGGATTTTGAAATTTGTATTTGAACAATAAACTTGATATATTATAATTAATTAAGCATCTTATGAAAAAATGCAACAACACAAAATTAAAAATTGAAAAATAAAAATTCATTGAGCATATATATAGTTCAAATGCATGTCAATTTTTATTTTGCCATACATTTTGAGTGTGATTCTAAACAAATTGTAATATTTAAAGATTCTTATGACTTGGTATTGTCTCGTTCTCTCCATGTGAACATAATATCTAATTTGAACCCCCTATTCCCTTCCTCAACTATTTATTTGTAATTAAAAAAAAAATTCTAGCTCACATAAAAGCACAAATAAGAGCATATTAGTTTATGCAAAATCGCTTAAGGCCAAAATTTTAACTAAAAATCCCAAAAAACCACCCACATCACCTTATGTAAAATTGTGCAAAACCCATTCGAAGCTACAATAATTGACAGTGGTATTTTAGTTTTTATTCTTTCTTTATGTATCCTTTTTTTTTTTTTTTTTTTTTTTTTTGAGATAATATAGACAGAAGACATAGGGGATGGGAAAGGAGGGAGTGGGAAGACAAAAGTCACAACACTAGCACTTACAACATGACCCTTAATGTATCCTAAGAATGAAGAAAGAGTATGGATGATGATTGTGACATCACTGACATGTGAAAAGAGGGAAACAATTAAAAAATCAAGTAAATTTGATATTTCAATTAAATATGATTGTTTTTGAAAAGTGGTTGGGTAATTTTTTATTTATTTTTAAAAGTACATTCTTGTACTAAAATAAATAAGAATTTTTGCACGAGCTAATGTAAATGCTCTAATAACATATTTCGACCATAAATGATTAACCAAAAGGAAAATGCTAGAGTTACAAACTATTTTACAATATTTGTCACAAACTGCTAATATGGTGAGTAGTTATATAAATAAATATAAAAACTAAATTCATCAATAATAAAGATTTAAATGAAAATAATGACCTTCTAATTTTGTATTTTTAATGAATAAAAAATTAGGTCTAGTTTCCTTCTTTTGTTTTGCTCTCACAGGGGCTCAACAATATATTATGTTTATATAAATAAATACAAAATTATATATGTAAAATATAATTTAAACTGCGAAAATAAATCTATTTCAAATAAATACACAACTTTGCACATAAAAGAGATAGAGTAAGAGGTTATATACCTATAAATGTGATTTAAAAATAAAAAAAAAGGAATAGAAAAACTTACACTGATCTCTAAAGTGACCATTTTGCAAAATTTTAAGGGTGTACGGTATGCCCTTTTACAATTATTATAAAATTTTTATGAGCACACATTCTACGTAATCCAATACAAGCAAGAGATGCATGATTAGCAACCTCGAGTTTATCATTCTTTCTCAATAGTGAGCCTATTGGGTGTCTATTTAAATATAAATATATATATATATTTATTTTATTAACTTTGTGAACTTTTTAATGAAAGAAAGAAATTTATAAAAATCAAAACTAAGCTATTTTTTACACTTAATGAAAATTAATAGGAGGACTAAATTGAATGAAGTTAAAAAGTTAGAGGATTAAATTGAACAAAATTAAAGTCAAAGAATTGAATTCAATTTTAGTCAAAATTAAATTTTATAATTTTTAATTTACGCTACAAAATTCTTTAATATAAATGTGTATGTTTAGGTTGATGTTTATGTTTATAAATTTGTTATTTTAAATAAATGTATCTTAATTTTCTACATTTCAACCCTTAGGGATTTTCAAATTTTATGAACAATAAACATGATATATTATAATTAATTAAGCATCTTATGAAAAAATGCAACAACACAAAATTAAAAATTGAAAAATAAAAATTCATTGAGCATATATATAGTTCAAATGCATGTCAATTTTTATTTTTGCTATACATTTTGAGTGTGATTTTAAACAAATTGTAATATTTAAAGATTCTTATGACTTGGTATTGTCTTGTTCTCTCCATGTGAACATAATATCTAATTTGACCCCCTGATTCACTTCCTCAACTATTTATTTGTAAAATATATATATATATTTATATATTCTAGCTCACATAAAAGCACAAGAGCATATATAACAGTTTGTGCAAAATAGCTTAAGGCCAAAATTTTAACTAAAAATCCCAAAAAACCACCCACACCACCTTATGTAAAATTTTGCAAAACCCATTCAAAGCTACAATAATTGACAATGGCATTTTAGTTTTTATTCTTTCTTTATGTATCCCAAGAATGAAAAAAAAAAAGTATATATAATGATTGTGACATCACTGACATGTGAAGAGAGGGAAACAATTAAAAAATCAAGTAAATTTGATATTTCAATTAAATATGATTATTTTTGAAAAGTGGTTAAGTAAAATTAAAAAAAAAAGTACATTCTTGTACTAAAATAAATAAGAATTTATGCACAAACTAATGTAAATGCTCTAACTACATATTTCAACCATAAATGACAGTGTCTTAAAAAGAAAAAAATTATCACATTTACTTCTTCCAATTGATAAATAAATATTTAAGGGGTAATTATGCAATGACAACTCAGATTTATCCATGATTGGCTGATGGTTCAAATTCCTCATGTAACAATAAGGAAGATATAAACACCAACGTGGCTGGCACAAAATACAGGACATTCTATTCTACTCAGTTCTTTCATCTTCAAGCATCCAAAAAAATGAAAATTGACACATATTCTTCTTTGTTTCTAAACTATTTGTAAGGTTTTAGTTTGTGAGAATGAGATTATAATGTAAGATCCATATGTGAGATGGTTGCAATATTAATAACATAGATATTCGATAGAATATGACTGTTTATTTTGTTTTGTTTTTATTTTGAAAATGGACTGTCTATTTTGTTGGTTGTTTCTTTTTTCTATGAGGAATATATTTCAAGTGAAAGAGAAAAATGCCCAGACACCCCATGAACTATAAGGAAGTGACACCTCTTGAACTTTTAATACATCTGTTACTCTCCTGTTAAAACACAAACGGAATAGTCACCTGCATCTCACGTGAACTTCCAAATATATTTCTAAGCATTCACATTAAACCTCTCAAATGCTAAAATTGCTATTTTTAGCATTTTTGAGATAAAAAGACCACTCCATTAAAACTGCTAAATCTTAAATTTTTAAGATTCAAGCTACAATGCAATCTCATATTTGAGACCACACTGTAGCTACAATTGTAAAAAAAAAATTATTTTTTATTCACCTCAGGCTCTCTCTCTTCTATCTTTCTCTTTCTTATTTTAATTACCTAAATATGAATAAAATAGATGAAAATGTGGCATGTTTTTATTTATGGAGTATATAGTGGAGCATGAAGAGTGGGATAGAAGATTTGGACTCCTCTCTGTGCTTTGCCGATGTGGTTCGCCGATGAGTGTGCTTTGCTGATGATTGTGCTCTGCCGATGGTCGTGGGTCGTGGTCTAATGTGCTCCGACAATTTTGTGGGTCTGGGTTTGTGGGTCTGAGTTCATGGGTCTGGGTTTGTGGGTCTAGGTTCGTGGATCATCGATGTGACCTAGTTGAGATCAGCGTGGTGGGTTTTGGCTGGGGTTGAGATCGGGGTGGTGGGTTTTGGTTGGGGTTGAGAACAAGGTGGGTGGGTGGTGACTGAGGTGGGTTGCTGTGGCTGAGGCGTGAGTCTTGGGTTTGATGGGTTTTGCTTGCCATGGCCGCCGTGGGTCTTGGGTTTGTGGGTTTTGTTCGCCACTCTATCCTCCGCCTCCCTCTCTTCCTCTCACGGTGAGGCTTCTCTCTCTCTCAAGTTTAGTTTAGTTTTTATTGTTGTTGTTGTTTTTTTTTTTTTTGGCTATGGGGTTGATTTTTGAATGGATGCTGATTGTGGTGGTAGTAGGTTGGCCATAGGTCTGGGTTTGCTGTTGAATGTTGATGGTTTATGGTGGTGGTGGCTGATAGTGGCTAGCCGTTGAGAAGAAAGTGGTGGAAAGAGAGAGAAAGTGGTAAAATAAAAATAATATTATTTAAATAAAGTTGTAAAAAAAATAGAATGTTTGATGTTTGGTGGATTGTAAAATGGTATGTTAAGATTGATAAAGTAGGATTTTGAAGTGGTAAATGCTAAAATATTTAGCATTCTTGATGAGAATGCTCTAAGGGTTGACCTGGTTGAGAGGGAGGGAGAAACGTACGACTTAGTTGAGCGAGAGAGGGGGAGGGAGGGAGGTGATCAAACCAGAACCACCTTTGCCAGCCGCCGCACTGTCGACAGCCACCATTGTTTCCACCGTCATCTCACCACTGGTATGTTTTTTTTTCCTGCTTTGTTTTTCCAATCCTCCGTGTGCAAGTCTCTATTGGAATTTCATAGTTTGGGTTAATTTTCGGGGCTTTCCAATGCATGAAACCTGTGCTAGATTAGGTAGAGTTGGTTGTGGTAAAATGCCCATTTGAATGAAGCTGGTTTTGTAGTGCTTTTGAGTATGCTATACAGCTGTTTGATGAAATGCCTGTAGACGTTTCAGATGAAACACTGCGCCTCCTACGTAGAATAGCTTATTAAGTCAGAAAGAAAACATAGTGGGAAAGTCCTAAAAAAAACGAGATTTCGGATGGGAATTAAGCTGAATTTTCAGATTTGAAAACGTTTCAATGTTCATCAATTCATGCAGATATAACATGTTTCAATTGATTCTCAGATACGTTAGTTGTATATAATATACATTCAATTATTAGATCTAAATTTGTAGTCTATCGACATGTAAAAATCCTGCCAAAGTGCACACACATTCCAAAACAAGTATGATAAACGTGATTAGAAACCTAAGCCTTTTCTTCTTTCAAAATAAGGAGTCGCACAATATACTTTAAGGCCATTTCAAAAAAAATATTTTTTATTAGTTTTTTGAATTATTTTAATGTAAGAAATTCAAAAAACTAATTAAAACAACATTGTTTTCAATCACTTAACGAAAATTAACTGGAGGACTAGTTGAATGAAGATTAAAGCAAGAGGATTGAATTGACCCAAATTAAAGTCTCTTGATTGAATTCAATTTTAGTCAAAATAAAACAGCGTAATTTGTAATATAGCCTACAAAAATAATGATGTTTATGTTTATATATATTTATTTAAAAATTGTATTTTTTTAGAAGGTATTTAAATGTTGTATTTAGAACATATGGTTCTTAATTTTCTACGTTTATAACCCTTTAGGATTTTTAAATTTTTATATGAACAATAAACATAATATGTTATAATTAAGAGAAATTCTATGTCCATAACATTTTTGCAACACTTTCACAACAAATCTTAAGTAGCGGGTTGTTATTGGTGGTACAAAAAAAGTAATTTTAGTGGTAGATTCAAATTAGTTTTAATAATAACTAATCACCTATAATTTGTTGTGAAAATATTGTGGGCGTAGCACTTCTCCATAATTAATTAAGAATTTTATGAAAAAAATGTAACAATTCAAAATATAAATATTGAAAAATAAAAAATCACTAAGGATAGATATAGTTCGAATGTATGTCATTTTTTTTTCCTTAACATAAATTTTGAGAGTTTGGTTATAAAAAATTTCAAAATTTAAAGATCATAATTTTGCTTACTTTTGTCATATCCAATGTTCTTATCTCTAGCTCTTCTAATCTACTCTATCATCATTGTGTGAACATATAAAGATATCTAAAAATTGTGATATATATATATATATATATATATATGTATATGTATGTATGTATATAGTCAAGCTACCAAAAAAGGAAATAATTTTTATTGATAACCCCAAACTTTTTTGGTAATTTCAGTAGTGATTGATTTGCAAAGAAGATGATACTTTTCATTTTATAATTAAGATTTTGTTTTTTGGATCTAATAGTACACAAACTATCATATTATTTAAAATTTCAAAGGATACCATATAACTTTATATATGCAATTAAAGAGTAAATAAATAAATCAACTTTCATTAATCAATAAAGAGATCATTTTGTACAATTTTTAAGGGTGCACTAAAAAAAAATTGAGAATTTTAGGTTTATATGCTAGATTGGGATTGATGAAAAACAAAGGCCAACTACCAAATTGTAATGAGATCAAAATAATTGATATAAAAGCTGGCTTATGAGGATGCAAGTATCCATGGATGGATATGGGTTGTTGTTTTCTTCTAAATAGTTCTAAGAGAACTACTAGGAGAATGAAATGGCAATGTTAGGAACACTATAGGCATATAGATAATCATTGTTGTAATGTTACATTTAGTTAGTTAGTTGTAGGATTGCAACAAGTTGAGCCAAGTTAGTTACAAGTTATTAGTTGGTTATTTGGCTAAGCAACTTGTATAAATCTTGTAATCCATAACATTTTGGATATTGTAGAATAAACCAATTGTTTAGTACATCTCTTTCTCTTAATCTCTCGTAATCTCTCTCTTTCTCTATGGAGGTTTAGGTCCCCTTGACGTGACCTACAACAACTACTATTCTCATTCACCATTCTTATTTTTTCACAATTCAAATTCATATTCCAGCAAGTTCTTATTAGGCGTGGAAGTAGAATAGCGGGGACCATCACATATTCTAAATTCAACTTTTAATCTTAGTCGAATAAAAATGAATAATGTTAAATGTTAAAAGCCAAGAGAACTTTTGCTTCATTTGCATCTCTCCATGCACAAAGTGCTTGGAGGTCTAGGGTAAAGGGTTCAAGCTATGGGTTTTGTAGGTGACATATGAATGGCAGTGGGTTAGAAGTTTTGGACCGAACCTAATACCCCATGGATTTCATGAGAACTTGGAACTAGCATAAACCAATTCTTGAGGTTAACTTTACATTGTCCTTACACCAATAACAATATTCCAAAAAAAAGTAAGACCCACACTTATTTCAAGAGAGAGAGGGGGGGAATTTCTTAGCTTTATTTATTTAGTTAAGGGAACGATAGCTATTTCACAAAAATTGAGATTTAATAGTACAATGACTAGATAATAGGTGGCATTCCTTTAACCAAATCTGAGGAGCCATTTTCTTAACAACAAAAAAAATCTGAGGAGCCCGACCCATACCCAAAGAAGAATCTACTAACATCCTAGCAGCTCTATTACGTACTTTTGCTCCCATATGATAAATACATGTTTTAGATTCTGAAAGTGCAATAAACGTATACTCTTACTTTTCATATAATAATGAGTCTCACTAATTAAGTTTCTAATGGAATCTACTATCTATATAATAAGAGAGGAGAGTATTTATTGTATTGCTAGAGTATTCTATAATTTTCTCATACTAGTGACAAACTCGTGCGTTGCACGATTTTTTTTAAAGTTTTTTTTTTTTTGTAAATTATTATTATTATTGTTGTTGTTGTTATTGTTATTATTGTGATACATGGAAACTAATGTAATTGTAGCATTAGTTTAATGACCCATTATTTGCTTTTGGAATTTTTTTGAAATCAAGTGTACATGGTCGGATTTGATGAGGTAAAGTGATCTTGATAAAAATCCAGGAGTACTCCAACTATATCATCCAGGTTTTCTCTCCAATGGCCATGAGAATCGTTGATGCCCATGATCACATTCTTCTTGAACCTATCAGAAGCTCGGCTATGGAAGAATTTGGTACTGCCATCTCCTTTGCTAAGCCAGAGAAGACGAGAATGTTGATTCCACATTCTAGTTTCTTGGTCTAGCAATATGTTGATCTCAAGTTTCAGTTCTTTGATTCGTTGATTACTTACCACTTTTCAGTGCTGCGGCCTCCTCCTTAATTAGCAACTGTCTCTTTTTGTTAAGTTCTTAACGAACATTGCCAAAGACATTTTGGTTCCACCATGTCAAATCCTTGCCACATTTATCTATCTTGCCAATTATTACACTATCCGAACCCATAGAAGCACAAGAACACCATGCTGCTTCTACCATTTCCCCACATCGACTGTCGAATTGTCACATCTCCTCAAAACGGAATGGTTTCTTGCTAGTTGGAGCTTCAATGCCAATCGGGTTAATGAGAAGAGGGTAGTGGTCTGGTGATAGGCAAGGAAGATGGTAAACCTGTGTGCAAGGATACCTCAAAAACCAAGAATTGGTAGCTAAACCACGGTCTAACCTCTCCCAAATCGAATGGCCATTATCGCAATGTTTACTCCATGTGAATTTGGGGCCAATGAAGCCCAAGTCCATGAATCGCACTCATCAAGGACATCCCAAAATAATTGCATTTGGTGATGTCCACAAATGGCACCTCCCAATTTTTCATCTTGTCTTGCAATCTCGTTGAAATCCCCTACAGACAGCCAAGAAATGTGTGGTTGATCATTTGGAGTTTGAAGTTTAGCCCATGCTTCATTCCTTTTTGAAGTGACAGGTTCTCCATAGAAACTTGTAAAACGCCATTCCTGAGGAGTATTTTTTTCTATAAGTGCATCAATGCAATACTTTTATCAATCTTCCATTGAGAGACATATGCTATCCTTCCACAACTAAACCAAAGAACCTCTACATTTACTGCTAGGAATAGTTCATCTATTTTTGAAATCAAAATTACGTAAAGATCGTTCTAGCGTTGCATCATCTGCCCATGTCTTGGCTAAAAACACAACAGAGGGATCTTTTGCCTGAATGTAATCTCCAAGTTCTCTCTCTCTGTACATGGGTTCCTTAGCCCACGATAGTTTCATACTAAGAGACACATTATGACTGGCGGGCTAATCAACAGCCTCCGCCAATATGATAGGACTGGTCTCTCATCAATGGCAACCATACATTTTTTTATTTGGTAAGCCATTAGGACTAGAAAAATCCTCATGAACTCTTTTTTAGGGTAGCAATGTATTCACTGGATCCAATCTTACTTCATTGCCTGATATAACACTAGGATTTACAATTCGTTTCCACGTACCTTTGTTTCTGTGAGGGGAGTGTACTTTGTTTGCCATTTGTGTGATCATACTGGGTTGCATGATTTGTGACTTCTTGAACTTGAGAAACCCTAGCCAAGTGTTCAACCATAGCAAATGGCACCGATGAAGGCTCCCGGACCTAATGGAATGCCTCCTTTATTCTACCAGCATTTTTGGTCAATAGTTGAAGGTGATGTAACTCAATCGGTGATGTCTTGGCTAAATTCAGGTACCTTGCCACACCCAATGAATCATACCTTTATAACTCTTATCCCTTAAAAGAAAAATCATAAGTTTGTGTTTGAATATCACCCCATTAGTTTGTGCAATTTTCTCTACAAAATTTTCTCAAAAGTTCTAGTAAATAGGCTAAAAAAATTCCTCCCATCTATTATAACTGAGCATCAATCTGCTTTTGCCAAAGATTGCCTCATAACTGATAACATCCTGGTAGCCTTTGAAACCTTACATTGCATGAAAAATTAAAAATCAGGCTCTTCTGGTTATATGGCTCCAAAACTCAACATGAGTATAGCCTATGATCGGGTTGAATGGAGTTTCTTGGAGAATTTAACGAGGAGAATGAGTTTTTGTGAAAGATGGATTGGGCTCATCGTGGTTTGTATGAGAACTGTTACTTATTCTATCCTAGTTAATGGGGAGCCAAAGGGTTTGATCCGCCCCTTAAGGGGCCTTAGACAAGGGGATCCTCTTTCACCATTCCTCTTCATCTTATGCAGTGAGGGCTTACATGGGCTCATTAAAAATGCAGCAAGCAATGGAGATATTACTGGGTTCGGTCTTTGCAAAAGAGGCCTTAAACTGGTCTTTTTTTTTTTCCGCAAATGATAGCCTCCTTTTTTGCATGGCCACTTCGGCAAAATGTAGCAAGGTGATGGATCTCCCATCCTTGTATGAGGAAGTGTCGGGGCAAAAAGTAAACAAGGAGAAAACAACTTTATTCTTCAGCAAATCTGTTACGGAAGCTACCAGACAGATTATAAAAGGGATTTGGGGGTTCGTGAAATCCAACACTATGAAAAATACTTGGGGTTGCCTTCTTTGATTGGAAAAGAAAAAAAAAGATAGTTTCAATTATTTCAAGGAGAGAGTATGAAGGAAGTTGCAAGGACGGGAAGGCAAACTCTTATCCCAAGCTAGGAAAGAGCTGCTCATCAAGTCAGTAATTCAAGCTATCCCAACTTATGCTATGGGATGTTTTAAATTGCCTTTAGGGTAGTGTAATGAAATTGAAGTGTTAATAAGGAAGTTTTGGTGGGGACAGTGTGGAGATAAACAGAAAATACATTGGCTAAAATGGGATGAAATGGCCAGGGTCGGCACAACAACTTTGAGGGCCTTAGGCGAAAATTTTAAGTGGAA
The DNA here is from genome assembly GCA_030021035.2 of Notholithocarpus densiflorus. Classification (NCBI taxonomy): domain Eukaryota; kingdom Viridiplantae; phylum Streptophyta; class Magnoliopsida; order Fagales; family Fagaceae; genus Notholithocarpus; species Notholithocarpus densiflorus. The sequence continues at coordinate 527,936 of JARYZH020000054.1, read as the reverse complement.
CCTTTTTATATTTAAATATTAATCAAATAATATATATTGAATTTTTTTATTTAAAATCTAATTTTCTTGCTTTTTGAGATGCAAAATTACTAATTAAGTTTTTGTAATTTTTCTAAAGCCATGACCACTTTAAAGTCTAAACCTGCACAAATAAAAATTAATTTATTACATGGTTCAATAAATTAGTGTCACTATAATACAAATGAGTTGATATGATACATATCAAATTATTAATTGGTATAATAATTTATAATAATTGATAAAGTGAGAAAACGTGTTGTCTGTGGGGTGCATTATGCAGTGCGCAACTGTGCAGTGCAGCTTGTGCTGCTGTGCGCTTGTGCAGTGCAGATGTGAGATGTCCAGCCTATATTCCTATGGCTAAGTGCACGTTTGGATTGCACTGAAAAGGAAAGCAGACGCGTGTCTGCGTTTTTTGTGTGGTCTCGTGTACTGTTCACGGGACCTTTTTCCAACAAAAAACAACTTTAAAACTGGGTCCCACGGCACTATTCACACATTTAAAAATTATTTTACTACAATATTTTCAATTTTCAGTAATAAGCGGTATCCAAACAGACCCTAAGTGTAAAAGCAAAAAACGTGTCCTATCATAGCAGAAAAGGGTCCAATTAAGAGAGGGGCAGAAAAGGGTCCTATCATAGCAGAATTTTGTATCAATATCTTGTATCAATATTTTCCTAGCTTGTCCTATGACTAAAAACATGTCCCATCAATCATTTGTGCAGTGAAATAAACTAAAAATATATATAATTTAAGTTAAAAAAATAGCAGACTCATCATCTTCATTTTCGGAAAGATAGAAAGGGGAAGAAGATTACCTCTGGTACGCTTCCCCTTTTCAATTTTGAATTTGCTGTGAATTGAAGGGAATCAACAAAGAAAAATTTCAAGCTAGACTGAGTTCATGGAAAAAGATCAAAAATCAAGATGAAGATGAAGAAAAGAAAGGTAAGAATATAGATGGAGAGGCAGAGAGGCAGGGAGATAGAGAGATGAGAGATTTTTCTTTTGTTTTTGAAATTTATAATCTCTATTTTAGCATATTTCAAGACAATTACATTGTACTATTAATGAATTTTTCTGGTATTAATTTTGATTTTAGCATATTTCAAGAATGAGTTAATAAATTTGTCTCCTAAAATTTAATTTTGTTAGCTGAAGTTTAACTATTTTTGTTTTTTCCATTTTTAATCTTTTACATTTTAGGATACAATGGGGGTCTTTTTAATGCATTTTATTGACCAATAAAAGTGCTTAAATTTTTTTTTAATTAAAATATATAGCTAAATATATTATATATATAATTTTTTTTTTACAAGTGGGGTCTTCTTTTATTTTGGGGCCTTAGGTGATTGCATCAATTGTATCACCTATTGAGCTAGCCTTGGAAATGGCAAGCATGGCGTCTATTGCAAGATAGAAGTTCGTTATTCTAAAAAGTCTTCAAGGCTCGTTTCTTCCCAAACTGCACTATTATGGAGGCCTCTGATTCAAGAAATAGCTCGTATGCTTGGAAGAGCGTACTCAATGGTTGTTGTGATGTGATAAATCTGGCAACACTCATGGTTACCTATCAAGCACCCAACCTATGTGTCATCCCCAGTGTTAGATGGCTTGGAGGAAGCCACTGTGGATTTATTAATTGATGCTCAGTCACGGACCTGGAACACCGGAATGATCGAGGGCTGTTTGTTCACCACGAAGCCAAGCTCATCAAGAGCTTACCTCTATCACGACACTCCACCGAGGATGCTTTGTACTGGCCATGGACACAGAGTGGGAAATACTCCTGCAAATCCGGATACTGGTTCTTGAAGAATGAGTTTGATAGGGTTGGAGATAATGATGCACAAACAGGTGAGGGAAGTTTCTAGAAAAGCATTTGGACTTTGCGGATCCCAAACAAAACCAGAAATTACATATGGAGAGCCTGCCATAATTTAATCCCTACAAAAGCGAATTTGATGAGACGCCATATCATTGACAACTCATTGTGTGAACGTTGCTCTAGCGAGGTGGAAACTCCAATTCACGCATTATGGTCATGCAGAGAACTCAACACTCTATGGTCATCCTTGGGTGAGTGGAGTTTTCGTCTCAACACCAGCTTTATAAACTTCAAAGAACTGCTGTCTTGGATACTCAAAAACTATGCCAACCCGGAGCTCTTCGCGATGATAGTTTGGGGAATCTGGCATCAAAGAAACCAGGTTTAATTCTGCATCCCTTGCTGCAATTCTGACCAGCTTGACCTCAGGCCAAAGAAAAACTAGATGAATTCCTTGTAGCCCTTCCACCGAAGCCACCAGTGTTGCTGAGACCAAGAATGACCTGGAAGCCGCTGAATCCCAACATGTTCAAGATAAATTTCGACGGAGCTGTCTTTAAGAATGAAAGTAAGAGCAGCATAGGAGTAGTTATTCGAGATCATCGAGGACTGGTAATTGCTTCCCTTGCCCAACAACTCTCCCATGCATTTCAGCCACTCAAAATTGAAGACCTTGCTGCGGCCAAAGCCATCTAATTTGGTGTGGAAACTGTAATTGGTGAAGTTGTGCTTGAGGGAAACTCCGAGCTTTGAAGGCAGGTGGTCACACTATTACTTTGGTGGAACCTCTCATTCAGGATGCCCTTGTTTTATCCGGTCTGTATTCAAAATTTCTATACTCTCATTGCAGAAGAGATGGCAATAAATTAGCCCATAGTTTAGCTAGACATTCCATTAATGTCTTTGACTATGTAGTGTGGATGAAGGATGTTCCACCACCTTTATTTTCCGTTTTCTAGAATGATTTAGCCAATTTGGCCATATCTTAATAAATATACTTCAAGTTCATTCTCAAAAAAAAAAAAAGAAGAAGAAGAAGGTGTGTACAATAATAGTATTTATTATAATAGATAAAAAAAAATATATAAATTGAATGGATGTGTTGAAGAAATTTATAGATTAAATTGTATTCATAATTCATAAAGATAAAAGGATAATTTTTTAATAATAAGTAAAAAAAGATCTGCAATTATCTTGAGAATTTGTTTTTGAATTCAATGTCCATTTGCTTAGCCATAAATTTTTGGATTATTATGTAGAGATGGATGAAATTAACAAAAGAAGAAACCTTGAAAATTTAGAGAGATAAAAGAGAGATAAGAAATAGGTGTTTAGAAAAAAAAATCCAAATCAAGTTTTGGCTAAACTTATTTGAAAGTAAAATTTTTATAATAATAAGTGGTTAAGGTTCATTTTGTGAATGGCCAAAACAAAACAAAAATCTTAACTTAATGAACTACCATTACTTTAAAAAATAACATGAGATATATCTATATATATATATATATATATAAATTGGGAACTCCGGTGTGTGCAAATCAAACCTGTTGTCAAGGTTCATGAAGAACGATTTTAGCCTTCAATCTAAGTCTTCGATTAGGGTCCATATTTGTGTCGATGAAAAGGTTCTCAGGGCTCAGATTTGGGACATTGCTGGCCAAGAAAGGTTCTTACCCATCTGAATCTCACATGAATTTTTTTTTTGTTTTTGTTTTTGTTTTTTTTTTAAAAGTTTGGATCTTAAAATTGCATTCGCGAATGGTCCAAGAAAGTTTCTCACCCATTTCATATTTCCCTGAAACTTACATGAATTTTTTTTTCTTTGTTTTTAACTTTAGATCTTTGTTTGGTTACAACTATATGTTATAAATGTAGGAGTTGTTGACTATGTTAAAATTGCTGAGATTGTAGGTGAGGTGTCTAGTTTTTGTTGAGGTGGCTTGACACCTGCTCAGCCACGTAATGATGCATGTAAACTTACATCATTTGAAATGGTGTAAAGATATAAACGCCCATTTGTAAAATATAAAATTAAACTATGAAAATAAATCTATTTTAAATTTATACACAGCTTCACACACAGAAAAGAAAGTGGATAAGGCTATATAACTATACGTGCGATTGAAAAGTAAAAAAGTGTTTTCTGTCTAACCTATCGAAAAGAATACAACCACATTAAGGATCCCATAGCCCACACATACCAAAACAAGCATGAGAAATGTGATCAGCAACCCAAGGTTATCCTTCTTTCACAAAACTGAGTTGTGCAATATTTGGATATCAATTTCAAAGAATTTTTTATTAACTTAACAACATTTTTAATGTAAGAAATATTTAAAAATATATATCAAAACTGCATTGTTTTGGGAACTTAATGGCAATCACTTAATGGAAATTAGATGGAAGACTTAATTGAGTGAAGTTAAAGTTAGATGACAAAATTGACCAAAACTGAAGTCACATAATTGAATTCAATTTCAGTCAAAATTAAATTGTGTAATGTGTAATTTAGCCTATAAAAAATTATAAAGTATATGTTTATTTTTACGATTATAAATTTTTTATTTAAACATTATATGTTATAATTAATTAAGCATCTTAAAAAAAATGCAACAACACAAAATTTAAATATTGAAAAATTAAAATTCATTGAGCATAGATATGATTAGAATTGTAATGAAAAGTAAACATGATTTGTTAGAATTAATTAAGCATGTTATGATAAAATACAACAAAAAATTTTAATATTGCAAAATAAAATTCCATTAAGCACAAACCTAAATAATAAAAAATATTATCCTTATATAAAAATATATATAAAAGCTAACTTTGCCAATAATGAAGATTTAAATGACAATAATGACCAATTTTTATTTTTTATTTTTTTATGGCTAAAAAGTTAAGTCTAGTTTCTATATATGCTTTGCTTTCACAGTGTCTTAGCCTCGTCGTACACCATGCAACTTAAAAAAAAAAAAAAAAAAAAAAAACTGAATATTTTGAAGTTTAAAAATGTTAGAGGTGTAAGACTGTCGTGCCTCCTACGTAGAATGCCTTAAAAAGCGAGGGGAATACCTTAAAATTCATATTTGAATACGTTTCAATGTTCATCAATTCATGCTGTAATAACATGTTTCAATTGATTCTCACAAGCGTTATTCGTATATGATATATTTGCGTGCAATTATTAGATATAAATTTGTAGTCTATCGACATGTAAAAATCCAACCAAGGTGCACACACATTCCAAAACAAGTATTATAAACGTGATTAGCAATCTAAGATTTTTCTTCTTTCACAACAAGGAGTCGTGAAATACTTTGATGCCATTTCAAAAAAATATTTTTTATTAATTTTTTGAATTTTTTTAATGTAAGAAATTTAAACATAAAAAAAAAAAAAAAAAAAAAAAAAAAAAAAAAAAAAATCAACTAATCATAACAACGTTGTTTTCAATCACTCAACAAAAATTAACAAGAGAACTAATTGAATGAAGATAAAAGCAAGAGAGGACTGAACTGACCCAAATTAAAGACACTTAATCGAATTCCAATTTTAGTCAAAATAAAATTGTGTAATTTATAATATAGCCCTAAAAATAACATTTATGGTTATGTTTATTGTGGGGACAATTAATAGAGTGGCATCTTGAAGTTTGTGGGCTTGAATTCGGGAGGCTCGTGGGCTGAGCAGTGTGGCATTTATTAAACATTCTTCTTTCGGAGGATTCGCACATAGGAAGCGAGTGTACGGGGAGGTATAGTCCTCGGATTAGAAAGGAGGTAGTTTAAGGGCGAATCGATGGCGAAATGTCCTCCTGGAATCCCGATGTGTGAGAAATGACGCTGTGAACTTCTTGGGGAAGGAAAGATCCCAAAATATACGGAAGAAATTTGCTACCACCGCATTGAATACTGCGTGACTACTTTTACGGCGCATTTATGTGGAGAAGACCCTCTGAGCGATTGCTACCAAGACTATTACCTCGGGAAGCGAAAAGATCGATGGGACAAGTATCAAGGGGCGCTCTTAGATGAATGACAAGTGTAGGAGTTAGGTGATTAAAAGATGATTATATAGTGTAACTTCCCCTCCATTGTTGAGGGGATTTTTAAGGAGCAGAAAAAAGGAAACCAAAAGAAAGAAGAACTAGAGCGTGAATTGCATAACATGATATCTCCTCGGACCGAAATGAAACTTATTTATACCAAATTATCTCGATATGTTTTGGGCCTTTGATCGGCTTTTTGGTTAAAGTGTTTAAGAATAGGTTGAGCATTAGTCCTGCGCCATTCGGACCTAATTCTTTTAACCCCTTTCTCTACAAATTTATTGCGGCGAACTTATTGGGCCCGAGGTCACATGCTTTGAACTTGAGTGCCTGATTTGTTGCCCTACATTTATAAATATTTATTTAAATGTTGTATTCAAAACAAATGGTTCCTAAATTTCTACATTTATAACCCTTTAGGATTTTTAAATTTTTATATGAACCATAAACATGATATGGTATAATTAATTAAGCATTTTATGAAAAAAATGTAACACAAAATAAAAATATTAAAAAATAAATATTCATTGAGCATAGATATAGTTCGAATGTATGTCAATTTTTTTCTTTAACATAAAATTTGAGTGCTTGGTTATGAACAAATTTCAAAATTTAAAGATCATAATTTACTTATTTTTGTCATATAGTTCGTATTAGGATCATATTTTATTAATAACTAGTATATGACTTGGGTGCTACCTTGCGAGAATGATAATTATGAGTATGCTATTGATGTTAGCCGGAGTTATTAAACATGTGGGGTCATGGGCCAATCATACAATTGGGTTTTGGGCTTTGGCTAGGGAGCGTGGAGGTCGAATCAGGAGGAATATCTCATCGGATAAGCAAAAGCCTTGGTGGGGAATAGATCCTAATGACCAAAGTGACCTTTCAGAAGCTCTAGTATTAGGGGCGTGTACCATAAGCGTCTGAAAGATGGGAACAAAAATATTTAAGGAGGCGCTGCGGCATTGAATGCTCGTAGCTAATTCCACAGCGCGCATTAATGAGGAGTGACCTCTGAACGGTACTTTTCTAGCATAACCATCCTCCAAAGACTTCTAGAGAGAGGGAGGTTGATGGGACAAGTATTAGCCTAAGCCATCAACTATCCATGTGTAGGAGTAAAGATGAAGGAAGAGATGTAGTATAAATGAGAGTAGAGACCACAGGAAGGGGATCGGAAACGAAGAAGAACACTATAGCAATCACAATTGCACTTGTACTGTTTACTTGATTTATATGAGTACTTGCCTCCTCGGACATGAACACTTGCCTCCTCGAGACAAGGAATTCATCCATATTAGCCGTTGTCAATTCACTTCAAAGCCTAGTTCTTTGACCCACTCTCTACAAATTTATTGTCTTTTGAGCTCAGCCCAAGATCCCATACATTTTGGGCTTGGGGCGCAAATGTGACCACAATTGTGCCAGTGCGTAGGAAGGCATGATCTTGGTGGCGGTTAAGTATGGTAGGATCCGCAGTTTAGGGGCTTTTAACATGACACATGCCTCGTACCTGTCAAGAGGGCTAAGTCCTCGCGAATCGGTGACCAAGTTCAGCGAACCTCCATTAGACGAAGTGGCGGCAACAAGAGCATGGATGAAGGGTGGTGGCACAATCTCACATGAAAACCTTTATTCTCTGGAAGCTATATGTTGATGGCTGTAGCAAATCAAAGGGCCACTATGGTGGGGCTGGATTGGAAAGGTATATATTGATATCTTCTAATTTTTCTATAAGTGGTTAAAACGGAGACCTGTTGTACTTCCGGGTCCACTTGGACTCACCTTTGGGAAATTAGCATACAACGACATCTTTTGAAGTGGATTCTGAACCTCGGCTATGTCGGGTCTCGGACCTCTCTTTGGGAAAATTAGCACACAGCGGCATCTTTTGAAGTGGTTAAACGAACCTCGACTATAGCCAGATTTTCGGACCTACTACTTTGGGGAAATTAATGCACTTGACATCTTTTAGTGGTTAAAAGCAGAACCTCGGCTATGTCGGGTCCTCGGACCCTCTTACTTTAGAGAATGTGACATGCTTTTGAAGTGGTTAAACGGGAACCTTAGCTATGTCGGGTCCACCGGACCTCTGCTTTGGGGAAATTAACACGCGACATCTTTGAAGTGGTTAGCGGAACCTCGGCTATATCGGGTCCACCGGACCTCTGCTTTGAGGAAATTAACACGCAACGACATCTTTTGAAGTAGTTAAACGGAACCTCGGCTAGGCGGGTCCCTCGGACCTGCTGCTTTGGTGAAATTAACACGCATGACATCTTGCAGAGTGGTTAAAAACGGAGACCTCGGTATATGGGTCCTGGACATACGCTGGGAAATTGGCACGCGACATCTTTTGAAGTGGTTAAACGGAACCTCGACTATGTAGTCCACCGGATCCTCCTGTTTTGGGAATTAACATGCGAGCATCTTTTGAAGTGGATTCGCGGAACATTAGCTATGTGGTCCACCGGACCTCGTAAACGCAGTAACACTCCATGGGCAACTCTGGTGTTTTAAGGCGGGCCTCGTCATGCCTTGGTCTCGGACCGGATGATGTGGGGAAGTTAACATTCTATGCTATCTATTTGTTTCTCACTAAAGTGTGAAGACAAACCCAAGATCATAACTAACTCCTCAGTTGAGTAGCTCTGAAAGGAGTAATTCTGGCCTAAATATGGGGTCACGTAAAGCAGCACTCCACAGGTGTAATCGAGGGATCAGTAAATTAACTCTTAAAGAATTCAAAACCCCACTTTTCTCCTCGGATGAGAGAAAAAACCGAGTTTGGGGGCTATTATGGGGTCATGGTTCAAAAATGCTGGTGGGTTTGGGCTTTTGGTAAAGAGCATGGGGCTTTAGTGAGGCGTGAGAGGTCGGTCCCAGAGGAGGAATATCTCCTCGGATAAAGCTAAGCAGGTGGTATAGATCTAATGACAAAGTGACTTCCAAACTACAGTGATAGGGACGTGCACCATAAACATCGAAAGATGGGAACCCAAAATATATAGGGAAAGGCTACTTCTGCGCGTTAAATCTTTCTGTAGCTAATTCTCACAGCATTAATGAGGAAGTGACCTACGAGCAGTACTTTTCCAAGCCTTATAACCATCCTCAAAGACTTAGAGGAGGTTGATGGGACAAGTATCGGCCTAAGCCATCAGCCCATCCACGTGTAGGGTAAAGATGGAAGGAAGAGATGTAGTATATAAATGAGAGTAGAGACCACAGAGGAAGGGTTCGGAAAGCGAGAAGAAGAACACATGGCAATCACAATTGCACTTGTACTCTGTTTACTTGATTTATATGACGCCTCCTCGAACATGGTTTGCCTCCTGAACAGGGAATTCATCCATATTAGCCGTTGTCCAATTAAGCAAAAGCTGGATTCTTTGACCCACTCTATAAATTTATTATCTGCGGGCTCAGCCAAAGATCCCATACATTTGGGCTTGGGAAGTGCCAAATCATCTACAAAACATATAAGACATAGTTTGACCAGGACATTTTGAGGTACTAAAATAGTTTTTGCTTACAATTTTCATGATATTGGTTACACTAATTTTCTCGTTACATTGTTATTACGTATATAATTTTGAAAATCACTATTAGATATTACATATACAATATCAATTCATAATTGTTGTTTGCGAAATTCTACTAAATACAACAGAAAATAAAACAATAAACTGGTTAAATAGTATCTTCTAAATTGAAAGGGTATATGTGTATGGGATCGTTCAACACAATTACAGTTTGTTACGTTCAATATCTTCATATACAAAATATCTAAATAAAAATGGTATGAAAAGTATGCTCATTGGTTCAGTAAAAAAAAAAAAAAAAGCAAAAATCTAAACAATTTAATTTGTATGGAAAACTAACAAAAGCAAAATTCAATTTTGATTCTAATTGAATTTTTTCTAAACTTTAATTAATATATATATATATATATTACACAGTCATGGTATATTATATAAATGACTTATAAATTTAAATTGTTTTTAATTATATGATTAAATTTTTTATGGTTTATTTATATTAAATTTTTCGTTTTCTACACTAAATTAACTCATTTAGCACAAAAATTAAAAAAATTTAGATTAGATAGGACAGGTGGCACAAAATTAAACTCTAATTTTTTTTTTTTTTTTTTTAAGAAGGGAATTAAACTTTAATTGAAACCCAATTTTTACTTTTTTTATTTTTTTTATTTTTTTACCGTAAGAGATAGAATTTTATTGAAACAATAGTATTGTGTTACATCACATCTTTTGGACGTTGGCTAGACATGTATAGCCAATCCAATCAAATACCCGGCATGGGCATGTGTGTAAGCTTAGTTTACAAACGTACTTTTAGCTACCCCTCTTTGTACTCCTCTATTGACATAGTCTCTGGTATTCCTGCAATAATGACAACACTCCTTGCAAAATGTCCGAAGGTTGAGCTTCTTTTTTGTCAAACAGGTACCTGTTGCGTGCATTCCAGATATACCAAGATACTGTAGCCCATACCTCCAATTCTTTTGTTGTAAGGACCACCATCAATTCTCTCACCAGGCCAGGATATAAAAGTCCACTTCAGAACTACGTTTCTGCATCTTACCCTTTACCAGTGCCCATACATTTCTAGCCAATGGGCAGCCCCATAGAGCGTGGGCCACGGTTTCGTCATGTTGCTGGCATATTGCACAAGCCGGGTTCAGTGGGACTTTCCTTTGACATAAGTTTGTGCTAGTAGGGAGTATATCGGAGCACGCACGCCATACAAAGTTTCAGACTTTGGGAGGTATATTTAACTGCCATATACGGTTCCACAGTCTTCTGTCCTTCTGGGCCAAAGAGTGCTCCACCTACTCTTGTTGTTTCCGCCTTATAGCAACTCGATAGGCCGTTTTCACTAAGAATGCACCCTTCTTATTTTCCTTCCAGATTAGCCTATCTTGATTTTCTGTTTCGGTGAGGTTAATGAGCTGGATATCTGTCACAGTGGTAGGCATGAACGTGCTGAGTAGCACCTGCGTATGCCACTGCCTAGTGGCTGTGTTGAATAGGTCACTCACCCTCCAGCTGCAGTAACTCATGACCAGATTGCCAACCGTATGTGCATCCATACCAGGGAAACCACTCAAGCTATATTTGGCTACCAATGAGGAGACAATTGGGGCACTTATAGCCCAAGATGATCAAGAAATGATCGAGCGACCGGTTTATTATATTAGCAGAAAGTTAAAAGATGTTGAAACCCGCTATCCAAGGGCTGAAAGGGCTTGTCTTGCTCTAATATATGCTGCCCAGCGACTGCGTCATTATTTGCTAGCTCACAAGGTACAGCTCTTAATAAAATCTCATCCAATCCACTCACTCTTAAGGCGACCGATTCTTTCCAGAAGGCTAGCATAATGGGTATTACAATTATCTGAGTTTGAGATCATTGCAATCGCCCCAACAACTGTAAGGGGTCAAGCCATCGCTGATTTGTTGTCAAATTTTCCTAGCGAGGACAGCTGGGACATTACTGATGATGTACCTGGCGGGCTGCCAGAAATTGCACTAATGGAAACAGCTAGAGCTATTTGGACTTTACGTTTTGATAGATCCTTTACCACTTCCGAAGGAGGGGCTAGAATAGTCCTATCCAAAAGTACTGGAGAAACAGTAGTTATGTCATTCAAGCTTGATTTTCCATGCACCAACAATATGGCTGAATATAAAGCATATCTTACGGGCCTAGCAGTGGCTCGTGAAATGGGTATCAAACATCTTCAAGTAATTGGAGATTCAAATCTAGTTGTTTGCCAAGCTAGAGGAGATTTTGTACTCAAGGAACCATCTTTAGCTCCATATAGAGCTATGGCTCAAAGGTTGGAGGATTCTTTTGAAGAATTCAATATTGAACACTTCCTAAGGTCCGACAATCGCTTTGTCGATGCTCTAGCCACATTGGGATCAAAAATCATATTTGAAGGTGCAACTACAGACATCACCATTGTAAAAAAGGCCCATTCCAGTTATACAAATGCTGAAGGAAGAGTTCTTTGATTAACCGTTGGGACAGACAGATTGGCGGTCTCCCTTTAAAGAGGCACTACTATCACCGGGTGAGAAAGATCATTTGAAGGTACTCAAAGATTATGCTCTAATGGCAGGAGAGCTATACAGAAAACTTCCTGGAGGAGTTCTAGCTAGATGCTTGAGCCCTGGTGAGTCCACTAAGCGATTGAAAAAAGTTCATGAAAAATCCTGTGGTGCCAACGGTTCTGTCAATCTCTACAGACGCCTCCAGCGGTTAGGGTATTACTGGCCAGAAATGAGCAAACAAGCTGCCACCGTCCAAGAACAATGCACCAACTACCAATACGCTTTTGATCAGATGGAGTCATGTGCAGTCTCTACCACCAGTAATTAGTGTATACCCTTCCTTGAGTATTTCATTGAAGGCATCTTGCCCGACAATCACGAGGAGGCCTACCACTTGAAAAAATTGGCTACTCGATATTTTGTGGAATGAGGTATTCTTTTCAAGAAGGGGTTCAATGGGGAGCCTTTGAGATGCCTAGGGATCCCTGAAGCACTATCAGTCATGCAAGAGGTACATGCGGGAGAGTGTAGTGACCATCAAGGCAAAAGGCGACTTCTCCAGTAGCTACTCAATCTTGGGTATTTCTGGCCCACCATGAAACAAGATGCAGCTGAATGTGTGAAGATGTGCCATACTTGCCAAGTCCATGGGAATGTCATACATACTCATCCCACCAACCTCCAAAACATGATGACTCCTTGGCCATTCCATACTTGGGGGCTTGACCTAATAGGCCCAATCAATCCACCATCCAAGGGTCATATTTGGATACTAGTGGCTACTGAGTACTTCACAAAGTGGGTTGAAGCCATTCCCCTAAAGAAGGCTACAGGCCCAGCTATTGCAAACTTTATCCGAGAGCATATAATCTGCAGATTTGGCATCCCTCACAAGATTGTTACTGATAATGGCACTCCTTTTGTCAACAAAGATGTCCGAAAGCTACTGGACCATCGCCACATTAAGCATCGCAAGTCCACTCCCTATTATCCGCAAGGCAATGGTCAAGCGGAAGCTACCAATTGAGTACTATTAAGAATTCTAAGCAAGATGGTGCATGAATACGAGGATGGCTGGACAAAACACCTGCTAGAAACCCTGTGGGCATACCGAAGTGCAAGCAAAACAGCCACCGGACTATCACCATTCTCTCTTGTATATGGTACCGAGGCTATATCTCTAGCTAAGCTATTGGTTCCCACTCTAAGGGTTGTTCATAGACAAGAAACAAACATGGATGCTGCCATTTGTGCAAAAATTAGAACTACCTTGAAACCTTGGAAATGACGCGAAGCCTTGCTTATAACCGTACCCAGCAGTATCAGCAGCAAATGGCCAATACTTACAACAAGGCCATGAAATCCAGGGTTTTTGTCAAGGGACAAATGGTTTTAAAGGCAGCAGATATCAAGAGGAATCTCTTAGCACCCTCTAAGTTTGCCCCAAGTTAGGAGGGGCCCTATCTCATAAGGGAAGCCAATGACAACGGCTATTATCGTCTAGCTACAGTAGAAGGTGAAAGTCTCACGGAACCTATCAATGGCAAATGGCTTAAGTTGTACTATGCTTAACTTAACTTTCAAGTATGTACCAAGTAACTCTCTTTTGTATGATTTTAAACTACTACTATGTGAATAAGAAGTGAGTATTGCCTTTTGCCTCAAATATGAATTTCTTATATTTACAAGTACTCTACTACTACTTTCCATACATAAACATGCATGCTCTAAATTATGAATAAAGTTACAGCCTTAACAGCTGGGTATTTTGAACTTGAAATGGTCACAGGCACAATAAATATTTTCAAAACTATGTATATGATTTCCATGACTATATTTCAGCTTGAACATACTATTCTTTGATAAATAAAGGCATTTTTCACAAAATAAGTTCATGTACTTGTACATAAACAAAACACAGCTTGCACCGCTGGAGAAATATTGAGTTACCACATAAAGTTCATATGGCTGGTGCACCTTTGCACAAAACACAGCCTACATAGCTGAATAAACCCAAAATACATAACATGTTTCATTACATCATAATGTAAAAACAAATTGTCCAAAATACCAAGCTACTAATAATAATAAATAATAAAAAAAGAAAGAAAAAAAAAGCTAGTCAAATAAGTCATCGCCAAAGGTTCCCACTGAGGAAGAAGCACTTCCAGCTGACGAGGACCGCATCATTTCATCTCTCTGACTCAACAAAAGCGAAAGCTCAACTCTCTTTGCTGCAATTTCTTTCTCAAAATCAGCTATCTTCACTGTAAGCTCATCATCCCAAGCAATACAAGCCTCAGCAGCAGCTCAAATTTTATCAAGGATGAATTGGACTCCAAACTTCATGAACAACAAATCCTTAAGAGCATTCTTCCACTCAAGTGCTTTCTTCAAGTTTGAACTCTCAAGCTTTGTACGCTGCATATCCAACAGTACTGTAACAAGCAATTGAAGTCCAGATTTCCTCAATGAAGCACCTAGCTTGCATCCAGTCATGAAGTGCGGGTGTTTCCTTACAATTGCTGCTAGTAGTGGCTGACCTTCTGTAGGAGTTTTAGACCGCTGGAACATGATAGTATTACTTGAAAGGGGATATAAGTTAGCTGCCACTTTCTCATTCTCTTCATCTTCTGCAAATTTCTCCAATAATTATTTAAGGCTCATTCCCTTGATGGCAGCACCAGAAGACTCAACCCGTAGCTCTGAAAAAAGAGGCATGATTATGTACCTAGCAGTAACAAAAAGCACTCATGCAGCCAAGTATTATTGAACGAGAAACTTGCTTTACTGAATATAAACGACTCGAAGTTATCATACCTGGGGGTTCTTTGCTATGGTGTACATCATGAACAGTCGAAGAAACAACGTGTCCTTGGCTGGGCACACCAGCAACAACTTCTCCAGCAGTAATGGTAACATCAAGGTCCTTGTCAGCATGTTCTTTGCTGGACTCCCCAGTAGCAGCTTCTCCAGCAATAACGGTAACATCAGGGTCCTTGCCAGCATGATCTTTGCTGGACTTCCCAACAGCAGCTTCTCCAGCAGTGATAGCAACAGTAGGACTCTCGCCAGCCATCTCTATATCTTCATCAGTTGGACCTAGAGAACAAAGAACGTCAGGAGAGGAAACACAAGAAGAAACCGAAGTGAGGAACAGTAGTTTACCAAAGTCAGCAGCTGTATACTCAAGATCATACCCATCTGATTGTGTCCCTTCACTATCTCCAAACTGTTGCAGCCATGAGAACATATGGTTAGCACTAAAAGTGAAGGCAAAGAAGAAAAGAAAAGAAAAAGATAGAAAGGATGTAAAAAGATAAGGGCTCTGTGAGAATACCTTTTCTGAAGATTTAAGAACCTTTATTCTGCCAACACTAGTCTTCCTTCTGTATTGCTTCAACGGTGAGGATGTACTAGCAGATGCAGCAGCTGGGACACTGGACTTAGTGCCTGAAGCTGCACCAGAACCAGATTGCATAACAGCTGGGGGCTTAGGACTGCCAGCCTTAAGCTTCTCAGCACTTGCTCTATTTCGTCTCACTTTTTTGGGCTTGTCTTCGGAAGAGGGTGATTTGCCACAAGACCTCTTGGGTACACCAGTGGATGGATTAGACTTAGGGGCTCTTGCTATGACATTTTTCTCACTCCATTCTATGGGAACATCGCCCCCATGAACCACCCAGCCATTAAGGTCAGCCCGCCACTCAGCAAAACCCAAATTCTGTCTAGTAGCCCACGCCGAAGCTGCTCTTGTATTTGGAATAAGTCGAGCATTGGCAAAAAGCTCCCTCGAAGGAGGACTTATCACTACTTGCTCAACCTCCCGGCTGCTCACATAATCAACAAAGGTGCTCATCACCTTTCTCCAATACAAGTTCATGTTTGTGGTAGCATACCCCTCACGGTGTCTACTTGGAACCAAGACTCTCTCTACCTTGCTAGCCCAATACTCTATTGCTGTATCATGAACCAGTGGTTTCATTGCATCACTCAAAGGATATCCTATGGCATTAATGTCCGGAACGTCTTGATCAAACCCAAATTGTGTCAAAACTCTATGGGGATTATATTATGTCAAATCAAACTCGGCACCACTTGGATATGGAATGTATGAAGGGGATGTGATAAGCAAGAAGTTGGGAATCTTCTCATGATCATTTAGCCCAAACTCTTGAGATTTGGGTCTGGCATTTGGAAAAGGGTTTGGGCAGCAAAACCTAGCAGCAACATAAGAATAGGGCTTCCAAGTAAAGTGAGCCCCATCATCCAGCAGTGTGATTGAGGGGAGATTCCAAACCTTCAACCCCATCCATTTCATAAGCAAAGGAAGGCCATCTTCAAAACCAAGAAATTGAAGCTCACCATTAGGACCAGCAGCTCCGACCACCCAATTGGTCGCCTTCACATCATCAACATCTTTACCAACATCAACATAATCTTTCAAATGCTCCCATATGAAAGTTTGCAACAATACTACATTAATACTGGACTCGATAATGTGGTATGGTGATCCTTCAAGCTCATCACTACGTAACCTATCAAGCTCAGAATAAAGAGTGCCTAAACACAAAGTACCTAAAGGCAAGGACACACCTCTACATAATACTACGACTAAAGGAAATGTGAAAGGCTTCATGAACTGAACTGGGTCAGAGTTGAACACACACTTGCTCATCCACAAAGCTAAGAATGCAACTCTTCTTGTATCGACATCCTCAGACTCTCTAAACTCAGAAATCCAAAAGGAGAACCTGGCTCTATTACCTCCCCAAGACGCAGAGGTACCTCCAAAAGTCTCCAGCAGCTTTCTGGCAATCATAGACTCCTCATCAGACAGCCCTAGCTTTAGCGGATTCACATCTCCCATGCTAGGCAATAAGCAAATCCTTTCCACATCTTCAAGGGTGACCGTAGTCTCACCCCAAGGAAAAAAGAAAGTATGAGTATCAAGATTCCAGCGGCGTACTAGAAAGCGAAGTGCTCTCACATCTCTATACATGTTCCACCCGCGGGACACAACCACAGCTTCAAAAATCTTGGCATCCCTTAAGATTTGACAGAATCCTTTATCGAAAACCTCTTGCTCCACCCAATCGAACCAACCAATGGTTGTGCCATAAGGACACAAAAATTGAATAGGGGCTGGCAAAAGCTTTTTCGCTGGAACCGTAGGTCTATTATACCAGAAGCGACTGGGACCCATGCTGTCTCATGACTGGGGGCTTCACCCTTCAAAATCCACTTCTTTGGCACACTAGGTGGGCTGACCTCAAGAGCCCCAACTGCTGGAAACAGAGAAGTTGAACAATACCATGGGTCTTGCAGCGGCAACAAGGGCTCTCCTAGCCTAACCTCCGCGTCAGTACCCCTAGCAACTGCCACAGCCATGCCCCCAGCCGTAGCCTCACTTCTTGGCATAGCCACCCCAACAGTACCAGCATTACCAAAACCTAGCGGTTCTTCTCCTTCAGCCATAACTCACAAAACCAGAGATATTATTTTTTCAGGAACAAAAAAGAGGCAGAAGAACACTCACTGCCATCACGGGAAGCAAAAGAAGCTATGGGTATTTCTCTCACTTGGTGGAAATCAACAAGGGAGGAGAGAAAAAACTCAGTTTCCCTCTTAACCTTGGCCAAAGCTCTCTGTTTCTCTTACTCTTGGCCGACGGCAAGGAAAAGGAGGAAGAAGAGGCTCTGTTTCTCTCTCTGTTTTGCTAAGAATCTCAGTCACTCTCTCTCTGCCTTGGTTGAAGTTGGTGTTACTCTCTCACTCTTGGCCGAAAATAAGAAGAAGAAGAAAAGACTCTTTCTCTCTGCCTCAATCTCTCTATTTTTCGGTCCAAGCAAAAATAAAAGGAGGAGTAACCAAGGCAAGCCTTTTACTGGTAAACATGAAAGTTGCAAGTGACAAGACATGGGGAAGAGACCAGCATTTAATGCAAGAAACCTGGGGGAATAATTGAAAGTGCTGGACGTGGGAAAGTTGTAGAAACCCACTATTCACTACCACCAAATTTCAAAACTCGCATGTGTGACCAAACAGAAACTGTTCACACGTGACTCGGGGGGCTAAATGTTGAGGTACAAATTTTTGGGCCCTAATTTCATTAGCCCACTCACGAAAATATGTACCCACACAAGCCCATAAACTATTTTGAGCCCACTTAAATGTCTCACACAAATATTCCATATATAAGCCCCATAAATTATCTTGGGCCCTCTCACACATATTACCCACATATTATCCAACTTGGGTTTTCACAAAAATACCTATCATATTGTTACCAAAATTGGGCCACAAAATTATACTATCTCCACAAAAAAGCTCAAAATCATTTACCTTGTGGGAAAATCCAAAAGGCCCAACAAAACTCTCTCATAAAGCCCGTTGCTACACGACACCTCTTAAAAGCCCGTTGCTACACTGCACCTTTAAAGCTCGTTGCTACACGGTACCTCTTTAAAGCCCGTTACTATACGGCACCTCTAAAGTCCGTTGCTACACAATACTTCTTAAAAGCCCGTTGCTACACGACACTTCTAAAACCCGTTGCTCCACGGCACTTCTAAAGCCCGTTGCTACACGGCAATATTTTTACAAAATCTTACAAAGCCTAAAAGCTATTTTGGCACCTATTTTTACAAAGCCCAAATGCTATTTTGGCACTTATTTTACAAAGCCCAAATATTATTTTGGCACTATTTTACAAAGCCCAAATACTATTTTGACACTATTTTACAAAGCCCAAATACTAATTTGGCACCTATTTTACAAAACCCAAATACTAATTTGGCACCTATTTTACAAAGCCCAAATACTAATTTTGCACCTATTTTATAAAACCCAAATATTATTTTGGCACTACTTTACAAAGCCCAAATCTATTTTGGCAATTATTTATAAAAGCCCAAAATACTATTTTGGCAAAAACAATTACATTATGCTCAATGCCCAAAACTATTTCTTGGCAAAATATATACTAAAGTCCCTAACTCATGCGGAATATAAATTACTCATCTCTCAAAAATATTTCTTTCACAAAATTTATGGGAATTATGCTTATTTTTCCATAATCAACTAACTACAAAATCCCATGTATATTACCCATGGCAAAACCATTCATTTTTGTAGGGATGACCAAGCCTAAAGAAACTCAACTACAAAGCCCAGCTGGGCCAGCCCAGCTCATATATACAAATCCCAACAGCTGAAGCTCACGTGAGCTGACTAGTCAAGTCTCAGCACAACCTGACAGCTGGAGCCCATCACCATCAGTTCCAGCTTGTCCAATCAGATCAGAAGAGGGACACGTGTCCAGCAGGGGTTAAACCCTTCCTTGCCAAGTTCATTTTCATCATTTCTCATGTGACATAAAATTGAGGTGACATGACAAAAAGCTGGGAAGCTTCAGCCAGCTGTATCTCCTTCCTTCTCCAACCTATTCGATCAAGGACCAAGGGCAGCCATAACCAGTCCATGAAAGCTTCTGGAACAGCTTGAAATCAGTA
This sequence comes from Notholithocarpus densiflorus, assembly GCA_030021035.2. NCBI lineage: Eukaryota > Viridiplantae > Streptophyta > Magnoliopsida > Fagales > Fagaceae > Notholithocarpus > Notholithocarpus densiflorus. The sequence goes on along the minus strand of JARYZH020000054.1, from coordinate 508,430 downwards.
GATTATCATGCCAAAAACGTGTACTTTTTGGTTCATGGACCAAGCACATGAACCCAAATAGGAAAACTTAGGGAAATGTGGTTTAGAGGGCACCAAAGGGATCCCAGCAGAGTTCCCAGCATAGGGCTCCAAGATTGACACCTAGCTTGGGGTGATACAATCTGCCCTAGGGAGCTCTGATTCTAGTAGCAGCAAAACCAAGATCATTAGCCTAACATATTCCTTAATCCCATTAGCCGAGGACAAATCAGCATTTAATACCAAGTCAGAATCCCAACTGTTATTACCAAAACAGCAAGAACATTCTAAAAGCTGAGCTTACCACTCTTGGCCAAAATCCTAGAAACGATTCTCTAAGGATTTTCTGAAGATTAAGGAAGATTTAACAGAGATTATTTGCTAATTACCCCCTCAAACTCAACTATAAAGGGAACTCTCCACTAATCCTTCAGGGGAGACCAACAACACACTAAGAGACACAAATAGGGAAGAACTCTCTGAAAAACTTCTCTAAAAGTTCTTAGTGAGGTTCTGAGTCTCTGAGTCCTTAGTTTCAAAACTTAGAAACTGAGCTCTTCAGCCTATAGCCCACAAACACCCCTCACATCTCTACTTATAAGCTTTACCCGTCCCCAGCAGAAAGTCTCAGCAGCTTCACTAAACACTCTCTCTCACTACTCATACTACCTGAGATGTCCCTCATCACTCACTACTCATACCATATCTATAAGCATACCTTGGCACTATAATGATCTTGCTGAGGTAGCTAGTAGAATCTCTCTCTCTCCCTTCATCTCACACTAAGTTTTCCTCATTATTTGTTATAATATAGCCCATAATATTCATTTACTCATTTACTATTGAAGGTTATGATGTAACTGTCACTATAGAATTTTTTTCCTTATATTATTGTGTTAGAAGACTCTTCTCCAGAGTTAATGGATGATGAGTTTGAAAATGTGGATACTTTCCTTAATCTGTGAAATAGCTAACAAGTGGAGGTTTATTATGTTCTGTCTTATTTTACCATTGGGACATTTTACCGCTAGGCTATTTTACTGCAGAAACATTTTACTGCAGGGCTATTTTTTGCAGTATGCTTTTTAATCATGCTGACATGTCTGCTGTAGGAATTGTTTATGGGCCATTCTTGTCAGTCTCAACCTAAGCCCAAGGTATAAAATAAAGTGAATTCTTCGGATCTTCACCGATAGCCTTTAGGCCATGCCTCGAGCCCATCGTCAAGTTTCGATTTAAGCCCCCAACCCAACACAAATCTCATTTGTCGGAAGAAAAACTTTTTCGCACTCGACACCCGTATATCCCGGTTAGTCTCCAAATTGAATCATTTGTGTGAACTTTCACATCAATATGGTTGGGTGAGTAAGTTTGTGTTTCTATGGTCACGTCTTCTTCTTTCCAAAGTAATGCTAATCCTCACCTACGGCTCTCACATGGCACAACAAGCATAGCGGAGAATCCCAATTCTGATTTAATAGGCTCCATCTCACGAACCTTCAATTTTGTTTCCATGAGAAACAAAATTATGGGAACTTGTTTCCTCACTACTTCAGTAAGGACTTCAACTGCACGGCGATTCCCAACCCCCAGCAGTTCCAGCTTAGTGTGATCATTGCGATCGGCAGGGCTGAGCATCAGCCTCCACCGTTGATAACTCTGTTTATATGTTGTTGTCTCCGAGTTTGATCCTCTTAGCTTCTTCCTTCCCATGGTTAGTGCTTTCATTCTATCTCTTCCTCCCTACCGTGGGTGAGCTAGGTTGTGGGGGTCTGGTTCTGTCAATGGCTGAGAGGCGGGTGGGTTTCTTTTTTGTGTTTTTTGTTTTTGGGTCATTGAGTGGGTCACGTGGGAGTGTGTTTAGGGTTTAGGGTTGTGTTTGTGTGGCGCCGTAGCTAATTGGGACCGAGAATAACTCAGGTCCATGATTCTCAGTGATCATTAGTGTGGGCTGTGAATTTGGTGTAACCGATTGTGTCATAATAGGAATGTCCAGCTGTGATGTGTTTTGCTGAAATGTTTTGGGCTTTTAATGTGTCGGTTTCAGGTTTTTGTGGACGTGTAACTGGCTTGGACGTAACTAGGGTGTTATGAGGATTATGGGGCATTGAATGCTTCTCCGCAGATATCGAGTTGGGTTTCTCCAAGTTTCGTCTCTTCGGTTTTTTCTAATCGGGCTACTCGGTTTTGGGCGGAGTTGACATGGCTGTGGTCTGAGGTTGCGCCTATGGGACGGTTCGGTTTCGGCATGCCTGAGACTATCTGCCACCTGCTTCCACCATGCAGCCCCTAGTTCCAGCCTTGAGCCACTCCCCATACGGCTTCTCACCATTCACTGAATTCACAGGTAGCTCACACTCTTTTTGGTCATGCCCAATGCAGCCACAATTGAAGCACCAGCCCACTAGTCGCTTATACCGAAAGGCCACTCTGGTTGTCTCTCCTTTCGAGCTGATCACCGGACCTCCTCGCTTAAGCGGTTTGTTCAAAGGGACTTCAACACGTATTCGTAGGAATATGGATTGGTCCGATTTGAATGCTTTACAATCCACCTCCACCAACTCTCCTATGCTCCTGCCAATATCACTGCCCGCCTCCTCATTAATCAAGTCAAAAGGCAGCCCCCACACTTGAACCCAGAATGGTTGTTTCACAAACGTCACGGACCTGACTGTCATTCCTTTTTCCCATCATCGAAGAGCCAAAAGATGATTATCAAAACACCACGGCCCATTATTCCAAACCCACATCAGTTGGCTTTCCAACGAGAACTTAAATTGAAGCAGTCCCTCACCCACGTCAATGATCTTCAAGTTGTCTCCAAGTTTCCACATAGACCACAGCAAGCTTTTGGCAACTCTCATGTTTATTGGCTTCGCCGAGAGGAAGCGTCCTATGAGGCTTAGGGAAAATTCCTCCAATATTTTATCTCTCTATACTGCTCGGATTGCCATAGCCTCGTCTTCATCCGCTGTGAGTTTCATATGCTGTATACGTTCAAGGACTTCAAACTCCATGGTGTTACTGTTAGCAATCTGGTTTGGCTGACTTAAACTAATGTGACTAGACAAGAACCACAGCTTCCCACGTTAGTTAGGAAGCAAGAAAACTAGAGAAGGAATGCTTATAGTAGGTGAGAAGTAACACTCCCACCTAGAGGAGAAGAAAACTCCAATTTTTACATTGAATTAACATACTTGGCACAAAAATTTCAAATTTAGATTAGATGAGACACGTGGCGCAAAATTAGACTCTAATTGAATTCCAATTTGAAATCTAATTGGATTTTCTCTCAGCTTTACCTATTATTATATATATAGATTGGCTAATCCTTTGACAAAATGCACTTTACTTATAATTGGGTAGATCTAAAATGGGTTTATTACTTCAAGAAACATATTGTTCAAATCAAGTATTAAAGATGAGACTTAATGTGAAACTCGATAGATAGCTCGACAGCAGCTCAATCTATCGAGAATTACAATTTCAGAATTTCCAAATCTGAAATTCAGCCCAGTCTTGTGTATTTGTTTAGGGTTTCTTTTTGATAGGCCACAAACGGATTGACCCCTAGTGATTGAAATTAATTAATTAATTAGTCAAGTTATTAATTAATCAATTTATCATGCAAAGCACGTAGTAGCACAAACAAATCACCAAACAACTAAATACGCAGCGGAAAATTAATGACACGGTGATTTGTTTACAAATGGGGAAAACCTAATGGCAAAAATCCCACTGGGTGATTTTCAGGTCACCACTCCCGAAACTCCACTATTATCACAACAAGCGGTTACAAGTAAAGGAATCCCAAGTACCTTACCAACCTATAGTTGAACCTTTACCCCAATACCCAATTGGACTTGTTCCGTAGTGACAGTTCCCCCTTTTGATGCACGGCTCCCAAGTACGTGACTAACCAATGCGCAGATCCCAGTACGTGACTTCAATCACCAACTAAGAAAGTTGTTGGCTGCAAAGTTCTTCAGTTCATCCACATGATGAAGATCAAGAAGATGCTTGTTTACAAAACCCTATGGTGCACATACACAGCAACTTCTTCAAGAATAAGAGATGAACTAGGGCAAGAACTTTGTCTCCGGTTACAAATTGCTTGAACAAAGTTTTCTCAATACTTATGCAACTTGTTCACCCTTGACGGCCTTTAAAACAATCCTTTTATATGTCTAGGGTTAGAAGAAAAGAAAGCCCAAAGACACATTCACGGATCTTAAGAAAAACAGATCTGAAATTCTGTTTTCATAAATCTCGACAGATAGAAGCTGTCGAGCATCTGTCGAGCTAGCCGTCGAGCCACGAGGCTGAAACAGTTTCTTAAACCTCAACATATGCTAGCTGTCGAGCTAACTATCAAGCTTTAATAACTCTGTACTTTCAGCTTGTTTTCTTGGACAGACTTGAAGGCTTCAACACTTGATCTTGAAACATGGTTTCTTGAAGTATTAAACACATCCTAAATCTACCCAAATACAAGCAAAGTGCGTTTTGTCAAAGGATAAGCCAATTACATAAAATCATGACATATGTTCTTAACAAGTGAAACACATATGTACTAACAATCTCCCCCTTTGGCAATCCGTGACAAAACTACAACAAACAAATGAACATATGAGAAAAGTCATAAATCACTCAACTCATATTCATTTATTGAATACAATAAAATCTATCCTAACACAAACTCTTGAAAAACTTTGCAAGAAGAGAGTTTATGGCAAGTGGACTTTGACAACCTGTATTTCTGAAACACTTTAAACAAAACTCATCAAGGCATCTTGGTGTGAAGCAGAAATAATAAATTGCATACAAGATATAAGAAGCACGTGTATAAAAAGAGAAAAGAAACAACACATGTAAGAGGTAGGTGAAAGAAACAACATACATCAACATATAGAGAGAAATAAGTACAATGTATGTCATAAAAATGGTCACAAGACCTAATGTACAAGAACAATGTATCTATAAAATAACGAAAAGAAAAGATACATAATATCCTCACTACATCCCTCAGCACTGAACAACACTCCCCCTAACTAAAATGTCCTATACTAACTCTTCCCCTAAGTATGACTACTCTCATATCCAAAACTACTCACCCTTTTTGTCACGAGTGACAAAGGGTAAGAGTGTCAAGTAGACATCTCATCGGTAGAGCTAGCATCTCCATCATCATCATCAAAAGCATCATCGTCATCACCATCATCAGAATCAGAATCCATTGGAGGTGGTGGAGGAGAAGCCTCTGGAGTAAAACCACCCATGGTCACCTGTCGTCGTGCAATACGACCAACACGAACGTTCACCTAATACATCTCCGTAGAAAGTGTATCAAGGCGAGCATCCATGCGCTGCAGCTGCGCCATGATGTCTCCTAGAGTCACATCGCCCGAAGAAGAGGAGGGAGCAGATGTGGATGGAACTGAACGGGATGGCGCTGAATGGGAGGGAGGAGCTTCTGAATCCGACTGCCTAGACCGAAATTGCGCCTCGCTACGTTTAACGGTAGCATAGTCTATGGCACACATGACAGAAAAATGGTCGGAAGAAGGAAAAGGAACAGAAAAATGGCATAGAATCCGCGTGATAACCGAAGGAAAAATGAGCTTATCACGGGTAGCCGTATCCCTATACACATCTAAGATAGAAAGAATGAAATGTGAAGGAAAATTTATAGTGAGGTGCTCTAACAAGGAAAGCAAAAATTGAGCACGAGGCTCTGTGATAGAATTATAGTGAAAGAATGGGTGCAAAACAAAAGTCATCACCATGTTCATGAATCTAGGACCTTTAGCAAAGGCCTTACATGGTATGAACTGACGATCACCCAATCTGCAGAACGCTCACAGAAAGCGGAAATCATCTCGTCTTTGGACACAGTCCTCAGACGTACACAACTGGTGTAGTTAGGATGCTCTACCCTCGGAACATGAAGTACATTCGCAACAAGCTGCGGTGTGACAGTGATGCGCGTACCTCGAACGCGAGTAGAAAAGAGAGGTACTGAAAAATCGAAACCATGCATATTGGAGTAAAACTCCTAGATCAGCACGGTCGGACAAGTGACCGGCACTTCACACAGTGACTCCCATCCCCGACTGTGAATGACAGTGGGAAGGTCAGTGTCGATGAAGTTCGCCAAAATGACTTGGCATTCCGAATGAACACCTCGTCGAACAAAAGTTCTCCAAGAAGTCCTTTCAGGCATCCTCATCACGGAACTGAATATGAGACGGAGTAGGATCAGAAGAAGACAATGCCCTAGAACGCAAAGGGTTCTAGGACGGAGCTGACTTACGCTTAGGTGCCATAGACACGACTAACGTAAACAGAAAGAGAGGAAGACAATCAGAAAAGCTTCAAAACAATTCAAATATAACCAGTATATTGAAAATGGAGTATGTATGCATGAGAAATGCATGATCATGTGACATGCAAAGTAAATTGCATCATGGGCTCAGCCCAATCCAATCCTACCAGCACACAATCAATTGCACACATCTAAAATGCATGATAACACTGTTATTATGCTAATGTGATGCAATGCATGAGATTTTAAACTCATTTAAGTGAAAACCCATCCCAAAATTTCAACAATAACTCATCAATTTTGAAAAACCCCAAAATTTTTCAAGAACCCCAAAACCTAAGTTTCAAAACATGAAATGCATGTAAATGAAGGAGATTAGAAGCTTACCAAGTGAAGAAAAAGTTGAGAAAGCTTGAATAAACCTTGAAGAAGAGGTTTAGAGAGAGAGAGATAGTGTTTGGGAAATGAACATGTACGGACAGGTCGAGAGAGATCGAAGAAATGAGAACCGGATCGCGAAGAAGGAATATATAGATCCTCAGTAATTCTCGACAAAAAGAGGTGTCAAGACATCTGTCGAGGAAGGTGTCGAGAAAATGGTCTTCAACAGATACAGGTATCGAGGAGGTGTCGAGGAACAAATCATCAAATACCAGGATAGAAGCTCGATCGAACCACCAACTGTTGAGAAGCTATCGAGAGTCCAGAAGATTTCTTGTTCGATCCATTAACTGTCGAGAAGCTATTGAGATTGCGATAAGAAAAGACCATAAGAAGCTCGACAAACAGCCAAGTGTCGAAGAGGTGTCGAGGAGATGTCGAGCAAGCTTTTCAAAATAGTTTTTCGAGAAGAAAAAAACACAGATATGAATGCAATCAAGCATGCAACTCAACCAATGATCCAATCAACATATTAGACTCTCAAAATCATCTCTCAACAAAGATTTTAATCACATGGATCCCAAACGCACACACACACTAAACAAGTCTAACCGATTTTATTTTTCAAAAACAAGTCAAGACAGTTTAGTGAGCATACATTAACACAGGTAAAACCTTGTGATGGCCAAATCACATTGTACCTGCACATGTATCAAGAGTAGTAAAGAATATTGCGTGTTGTGTGTGAAAAAAATCGCAAGATTGTAAATGTGTCAACATGTTATAACAATTTGAGATATGAGAAAATCACTTTAACTCACACACATTCATAACTGTTTGATGGGGATTATCACCTTCGAGGTACATCCTACAACTCCCACATCTCCTAGAATACACGCTTGCAATCATATTTAAATCATTTTTGATCTTTTTGCTTTTTATTTTTCTTTGCATATTTTTATTTTAGCAAATCATGCATGGGCATATAAGAGATAGAAAAGAAATACCCAATTATGTTAAGCATTTGACATTCCAATTTTGCTATGCCGAAGCATACAGGTGTCATATTATGATTTGTGGGTAATAGTGATGAGATAGTTATTTATGCATTTCTCCTAGTCCTTCTCGTCAAAAAGAGTGATACGAGTGTTAAGTACAAGAGAAAACTTAATCTTACTTATCACAAACAAGAGCCACAAAGCTCACTTACTTAGTTGTGCATAGAGATGCTCATCTAAGTTACAAGAGATACAAAGTTTAGAAAACTTTGTTTCAATGGCCATCCAAGGTACACAAGTACCAATGTACACAAAACACACACTGTTTTTGTATTTTTCTGATTTTTCAATTTTTTATTTTTTATTTTTATAAGAAAAACAAAACAAAACAAAAACTGAAAAATAACCAAACAAAAACATGTTAAACAAATCAAAGCATAAAACTATACTGACTCAAAACAGTAAAGAAAAACACATAAGTAATGCAAACAAAAACAAGAAGAGGAGAGAGAAAAAGTGATAGAATCACTTGGAGCCATTTTCCTTCCACACCTTGGAAGAACCTTTCCGTCTAGCAAACCCTTGAATCGGCAGTGAAGGGGAAGAATTTAAACCGTTCAAGTTCGAAAGGAACATGAGGGCTTTGAGAAGATCTCCAAGAGGAGCAAGAGAGGATTGAAGCTGATTCTGACTTCCAGATGCTATCATGCAATTGCTCTGTTAAGTGGCTAGCCACTTATAGCAATTTGGTCGAGTATGACCGGCTGCACCACAATGATGACAGAGATGTTGCTTCTTCTGTTTAGGCTTTTGAGGGTTAGCCTTTTTAGCCCTAGGGTTCTTAGCTTCCTTCTTATCTTACTTAGGGGGTGCTCCTAAGATAGATTTATCTTTGTCTAAGTTCTCACTAGCTAAATCAGTTTTAACATTATTGTTCTCAATTTTAACATTATTGCTAGGAGGAACAAAAACAGTAGTACTAGTAGAAGTAGTATTAGAGGAAGAGAAACCATACCCTAAACCTGTTCGATCAGAAGCAGATTTCTGAAGATTGAGCATCTCATTAAGCTTTGCACTTGAAGTCCTCTCCAATTGAGCTCTGACTTGAAACAGCTTCGCTTCAAACTTCTTGGTTTTCTTTGCCAAGAAATTGTTCTTGAACCTCAGTGCTCCAATAGTCTGATTAGATTTATCAAACTTTTTGGAAAGCTCTTCACGATCAAGTTCCACATCATTGAGCTTCTTGGTGGCCAGCCTATAAAGTTTTTCATGTTTCTCAAAAAGCTTATATAGTTTCTCATAGGCTGTATGGATATCATCTTGATCATCCATCTTCTCAAAATTGGATTCCACCAATTCCTCTTCTTCAACCACATCTTCAACAATCCCATCAGTAGGATTAACAGTGGCAGTAAAGGCATTCAAGATTCCGTCATCTTTATTGTCGGAATCATCCTTAGCCTCGGTGTCGCTTAAAGTAGCAGCAAGTGTCTTGCTCTTCCCAATGCTCTTAAGATATGTAGGACACTCATTTTTCATGTGACTGAAGCCTTGACACCCAAAGCACTTAGGTCCTACGGGAATAGTGTATTGACCGCCATCCCTTGCATCCTTCTTCCCTTTGTCATAACTCTTAAACTAAGAAGAACTAGATCGGTCCTTGTCGAAACCCTTTCTATTGGCATTTTTCATAAACTTCTTGAACTGCCTAGTGATGTAGGACTTCATTTTAGAATCTTCATCATCGGAAGACTCATCGGTGTCACTGCTCTTGGCTTTCAATGCCATACTCTTACTCTTGCCCAACTTACCAATCCTAGTCAATCCTAGCTCGTAGGTCTGCAGATTACCAACCAGCTCTGTCAAAGGACATCTGGCTTCTTGTCGCTCAAAATATTCAAGTATTAAACAGAACCTAACTCCTGTGTGGCTCCTCGGACCACAGGCTTAGGGGAAATTAATACTCAATGACATCTTTACAAGTGATTAAACAGATCCCAAGTCATGTCAGGCCTCTCGGACCACATACTTGGGTGAAATTAACACTCAATGACATCTTTACAAGTGATTAAACAGATCCCAAGTCATGTCAGGCCTCTCGAACCACATACTTGGGTGAAATTAACACTCAATGACATCTTTACAAGTGATTAAACAGATCCCAAGTCATGTCAGGTCTCTCGAACCACATACTTGGGTGAAATTAACACTTAATGACATCCTTATAAGTGATTAAACAGATCCCAAGTCATGTCAGGTCTCTCAGACCACATACTTGGTCCTTATAGGACCTTTCATGCATTAGATGCCTCATTATCATGCATTTGTGAATCTTGCATTCCTTTATATGCATTGTTTTTTGCATTTGATCTTACTTTTATACTTTTGTTTTGTGCGTGTAAAAAATCTAAAAAACACATAAAAAGTGAAAAATTCAAAAAGTTTGATCGCATATGTTTGAGCACATATCACATGTGAGTTTGGCCTAGTACCTCCGTACTAATGGCGTAGTGCATTTACGAGTTTAACTTGTTATGTATGCACATTTTTAAGTGTGAGCAAAATCTAGAAATCTACGTTTGATTGTTGTAAATAGATCTTCAAGCTTATCATGAATGATTAGTCTATAGTCTTGTTTGATCTTGATACATGCGTAAACTTGTGCCTATATATCTCCTCACATTTATTTATTTTGTCAAAAGCTCTACAAATGCCAATCTCTAAAAGAGAAAGAGGTGAAAAAGTCTTGCTTCGAAAACTAGTTTGATTAGGAAAAGGTGGAACAAAATGTATTCAAATTGTATGATGCCAAAGCCAAAGGGTTATTCGTCAAAGAAATATAAAAAATTTCATGGCATCGCTTCTCAAAAATTGAGTTGTATAGAACAAAAAGTATGAAAAATGGAAGCCAAATGAAAAGCTTTCAATCAAATGTAAACACTTTGGTGGGGACTTGACTTCGTGCTAGTTGTGTATGACTTGATTGAATTGATTATTGAAACTTCATACTAGACTATGGACTAGTTCATACTTGATTCACACACATAACACACAAGTTTAATGTTCAATGAATGCCTATTTCATTTGTATGATTGTACGTGTTCAAATGTCATGTGTGTGTGCTCAACCATATATGGATCAAACTAAAAAAAATTTTAATCATTTTATTTGTATTTGGAAGTGTTTTTCATCACTCTTTGTTTCTAGGTTTTGTACCTACTTTCTTTTTCAATGTTTCAAGCTTGTTTTTGTGTTGAAAAACAAGGGTCAGAGTCTTTCGTGAGTCTTTCGCGAGTAGTTCGCAACTTGGCTGCGAGTCGCGAAGCTGAAAAATGCATTTTTAGCATTTTTAGTCATTAGACAAAGACTTTCGTGAGTATCTTGCGAGTAACTCGCGAGAAGGGCTATCCCGCGAAATTCCCAACTACCTGTGAAAATTCCCAGATTAGCTATTTTATGGGTATTTTGTGAGTTTTTTTGTCCAGAACTCCTCATATGGCTCTTTTATGACTCCATCTTCTCCAAACCCTCTTTTCAAAGCTTTTATATCAAAACCTAACTAATTTCAAGTGTTTTACATTCCATAAACATCTCTAAGGTAATTTTTAACACTTTTAATTGATTTTTATCCTTAGATTATGTTTTTGGGGAGTTTTATGTTCATAGTTGGGATTTTCTCAAATGGGGGTTGGAAAACTTAATTTTTGTCAATATTTTTGTTAGGACATATGTGGAACTTGTTATGAACATATGTCATTTAGAATTGACTAATCATTTGACAAAACGCACTTTACTTGTATTTGGGTAGACCTAGGATGAATTTAGTATTTCAAGGAACAAGAGTTCAAGTCTAGTATTGAAGCCATGCAAATTTGTCCAAGAAACAAGTAAAGAAGTGCTGATTCATTAAATCTCGACAGTTGCTTGACAAATAACCTATCTATCGAGGTCTCAACATATATCTCGACAGCTGTATCTATCGAGAATTACGAAATCAGAATTTTCAGATCTGATTTTCGACCCATGCTGACATGTATATGTAGGGTTTCTTTTCTCAAAATCCTAGAAATATATAAGGCTTATTTTAAAGGTCGTCACATAAGAGAATACAAGGGGAACACATGCAAAAAGTGACCGAGTGCCTTATTCTCTCTTAAAGAAGCTACTGCGTTTTTGCGTCTTAGGGTTTTGTAACCAAGTGCTTCTTGATCTTCATTATTGATGAAGTGAAGAACTTTGCAGCCAACATCTTCTTCAAGTTGGTGTGCTAGTCACGTACTGGAAGCCATGCATCATTAGTTAGTCACGTACTAGGATCCGTGTAAAAAGGGGGGCGTTCATATATTAAAGAGTTCAGAGGTTCTGAAGCAATAAAAAGTTTCTGCTGTAAGTTCATCTACTAGGATTGTAGAGTCTAGGGATAAAGGTTTTGTACTAGATCTAAAACTTCTCTTTATTATAGTGAATTGCTTTTCGATAAGATTTCCCTCCAGATTTTTTACTGTGAAACTAGTTTGTTTCATTGGTTTTCCGGAGTCATCATATCTTGTCTTATTTAATTTTCTGCTGTGCATGATATTGACATGATATTGATGTTAGTTTGTTTTGACAAAGTTTATTCATAATAAATCTAATTAACAACTTGGGTTTAAAACTTGTTAATTCTATCAACCGGGGTCTAAATTTCCCAACAATTTTTTATTGGGTTTTGTTTTAAATGTTTATTTGCTTTGGATGTTGGCCCCTTGTGGCAAAAATAACATGTATTTAGGCAAGATTTTCATATGTTCATGCATTGTTTAATATACATGTGCAGTGTGTGCACTCTAAGTATTTGATAAAATGCCTCTATGGTATTTTTTTCACTCTTTTGGACTCCGATGAGTATCAATTTTTGGGGATCACCATAATTATTAATGTTTATCATGTTTTGATCATTGATTGTGTGTTTTACATACTTTGCCCCGTGAGTGCTTGCTCATGCATTGGTCATACATCTCACATGCACACTAGATGCACCATTGATGCACACACTCTAACACTTGACATGTTTTGCATTCACTCATGCTAGTTAAGTTTTTTAAGACCTTTTAGCACTATAACATGTTCTTGTGTCTATGTCATGCATTGGTCTATATCTTGTTCCATCATCCTTAGCATGTCATGTTTTCTTTATGCTTTGTAGCATTGTGTTTTTAAGGTGTTTTGCTTTTTGTTTGAGCTTCATTTTCTCATTCATCTTGCACCCCTCATGCATCATTATCCTTATTCATATCTTCTTTTCCTTCCCTCCTTCCTCTTGATTAATTTGTCTATTCGTGACAAAAATGGGGAGAATATACTCGAATGTATACCGGAGTGTATCGTCATTTCTATATGACTCATGTGCACATTCTTAGGGGGAGAAATTTTATCTCGTGCACATTCATAGGGGGAGAAAGCCATAGGGGAGATGAATATACCAAGGGAAAGAAAACATTCTTTTCAAGAAAACCTTGTTTGTTTTATTCTTTGTTTGTTTTCTTGTTTTGCTTTATAGTGCTTTGAGTTATGTTTAGTATCTATGCTTTGTTGCTCTAATCACATCGTGTTTATGTGTTGGATATGCATACATCCTTATGCCATTGTGCTTTATTGGTTGCATGTTTGGGTGATCATTTGCTTTGTTATGTGATCATTGTAGTCATTTCCATATGATTGTTTTGTGTTTGATCAAGTTGCTTGTATGTTTCACATCATGTTTACTTGATCGCATTTTTTTCTTGTTACATTATACTTGTCCTTTTATTACTTGCTTTACCTTGAGGGTCTAATGTATTTTGTGCAAGTGTTTCAAGATACAGGTATTGTGTTCCAAGTTCATCATAGGTTTTAGATTTAGGAGTGAGTGAGTTTTGTCATTGTTCCCAAACTCACATTTAAGTCTAGAGTCTGTTATAGGGTGTTTTGTCACGGAATAGCCAAAGGGGGAGATTGTAAAGTTGTGATTTACAACTATGTTTCATGGCTTTATTCCATGACAAAACGTATTGTAATTGCATTAATTTTGTTCTTTGTATTTTGTGGGATTTTATTGTATTGGGTTTAGTATTAAGTTGGTGAAGAATCGAGCATGAAATGAAGATCAGTACAGTTTTACGACTAGCTTGCAAGAAGTTTGTGAGAAAGGTTCCTGTGAAAAGGGCACGTGAAAAGCACATGCTATAAGTTGAAGAGTCAAGTGCCAAGCTATATTTTGCGAGTACTTCACGAGACAGGCCATCTTGCGAGGTACCCGCGAAACTCTCTGCTTGAAGGATTTCAAGTGTGACTTTCTTACCCTTCACCCATACTATATATATCATCATTACCTATCAAAGTAAAAGAGGCTATTTTTCAGAGAGAAAACCCTAGATAGGTTTCTATAACACAACACACCCACCTTTTAGAGATAGAGAGCTACTTATCCTTTAGAAAGAAATCATTATAACCTCTTCTCCTTCCCTCTCTCATTGTCATACCTTAAGAGGAGATTTGTACCCAAACACAACTCACAACTATTCAGAGTGTAGAAAGTGTTTTGGAGCTTGGGAAGCTTTGGGGATTTGCCAAAAGAAGCCGGTGAGGCTTGGCGGATGCAATCAAGCAAATTGTAGGATCCGGATAGCTAGTAAAGACAAGACTCCGAGGAGTCCGTTGATAGCAGGAGCTTGGAGGGTCTTTTGTTATTCGTGTACTCCAACTTTATTTTCTAGTGGATCGATTTCGACTTGAAGGGTCACAGAGAGGTTTTTCTCCGAGTTTTTCGGTTTCTTCTTCGATAAAATGTCTCAGTGTTATCTTGTGTTTGCATCTCCCTTCCCTACTCTTTAAGCTTTCATTTTATTGTTGATGATGGATAAATATGGCTTAGGGTAGTGTTATCAGTTCATTGTGCTTATTTACTCTTGTTCTGCACTTTGTTTAAGTTAGAGTAAAAACAATTTAGCCGTAATTTTTATTTGGGGGTCTAAACAAGCTCTTGTGTTTTAGCACAAATCTGAGCTTTCAAGTACTAATTGTAGACACATGCGATGTTTGAAAATAGATAATTATTTTGTAATTGTGATATAATGTATAATTTATTCTCCCTAAAAATTCAAAAATTTCTAAAATTATTTTCTATCTTTCTATCTCTACCAATAAATATATCATTCTATTATTTTAGGTGTGTTTGATTGGTATTATTCCATTTCGAGGTGGTCCACATTCTTTGAAATTATACTATAGTGCATTGTGTTTTCCTTTTTTTTTTTTTTTTTCCTGTACAACTAAACTTTTTTAAGTTTCAAATTAAATTTTCAAATTCCTCATGCTCTTAAAGGAGATTTTCATGATAATCAAAACTCATAATGCTCAAATAATTGATAGGCACATTCAAATGCATAGCCAAGATTTTTTAAAAAAAAATTTTATATATATAAATTCAAATTCTCACCTCCAAAATAACTAAGTATTAACTCAAACAAAAATCAAACCAAAGTTATAAGAGAGAGAAATGGTACTTGTAACGGGGAAACTCAAAAACTTAACACCAAAACGTATTAGCCCAAAATAAAGTTATTAAAAAATACAATGATTTATCAACCTAAAGTAGAGTTGCAAAAAGAATAAGAAATCAAGAGAGGAAGAGAGAGAGAGAACAATCACTTTTTTCATGAGAAAATGTGAGAGAGAATAGTAAATTCATAGAAAATAAGATGAGAAGAAAAAAATAAAATAAAAAGTAAAAATATAGTAATAAGCACCAAATTATTCAGGACATGTTATCTAATAGAATGACACTATATTCTTATATACAATCTTTATAATGCAATCGGATAATATCTAACAATCAAAGAAAAGAAAAAATATAACAACTTAAAAGCACAAGATTAAATTGTATCAATCCAAAGTTGAGTTCTAAAGAACTAGAAAAATTCATTGACCTAAACTAGAGATGCAAGAAAAATAAAAAATAAAATCACCACAGAGAGAGAGAGAGAGAGAGAGAGAGAGAGAGAACATTTTTTGTGGAAAAAATATGCATAGAATTAAGAGAGAATGACAAATTTATAGTAAGAGGATGAGAATAAAAAAAAAAACAAAATAAAGGATGATAAACGATAAAAAAAAAGTGACATTAAGGTAGAGAGTAAAGGGGAGATGAAAAAGTAAAAGGGAGATGAAAACGTAAAAGGGAGGAGGAAAATTGTAGAAAGTGTAACAATAAGTTGAAAAATTAATAAAATGACGAAGAGTAAAAAATAAGAAAGAAAAGATTGTAAATAGTTGAAAAATGTGACACAATAAGAGAGTAGCAGAATTATATATATATCACATTATATCCATTATTCATGTAGAAAGAGGAAATACCATATTGCTTAATAACTCCCTGATACCTTATAATTTTCCTACATGAATTTTATCTAGTATTAGAAAAGAGATTAAAAGCCTAAGGAATATTATCAAAATCAACGAAGGACAAAGTTTTCTTACAAACTAATTTGTAGTTAATGGCTACAACTCCACTTAATATATATATATATATATATTTATATTTATATAGATTAAAGATAGAACTTAATATATTTTTATTAGAAATGAATTATGACAAATCTACTATTGAATAATGTTTTCTTTTTATATCCTCCATGCTTGTTGTAAAAGTTTTAGAAAATTCAAGATAATAACTACGTCATCAGTCAAATGTTTAAATTTTAAATTTTTGTAATCTAAAATTTTGCATAAAGAAATAAGTTTACGAATTGAATAATAAATAAAATTTAATTGGTGCGAAATTTGACATGTATATTAAGAACATATAGAACATACAATCTAACATTTAAATTTTTAAGATATTTAATGATTTTAATTTTTTTTAAATGAAAGCTGTAGCTATTACCTACCAACTAAAATTTTTCCATCAACAGATCCTTGTTTTTAAGCACCCAATCCTTATTTTTTATCCGACTAGCATTCTCTTGTCACTATTAGTCCATCAATTGTCCGTAGTTGTTAAAAAAATAATGATAATAATGATAATAATAAATAAATAAAAACCTATACTGTCGGCGTGGCAGTCTGAATAGAGATTAACGGCTTGGATTCCCCAACTCAAATCCCCTCGAAAATAACCTTACAATATTTCTGTTTCTTTGGCCGCAAGGAAATAAACTTGTATTTCGTTCTTTTTATACGTAAAACCAGAAGGCTTGGCCTCCAAAAAATAAAAAAAAAGGTTTCTTGCTTTCTTGTGACAGAAGGAGACAAACAGTAATGGAGAAGAGAAAGTGGTTGTGTGAAATTGAAAAGGTTAATGGCGATGATGAATACTCTGAGGAATGTATCGAGGAAGAAGAAGCGGCTTTGATTCTTCTTGATATGAGCAACACAAAGTCGTTGGACAAGAAAACTGCCATGGCTTTGCGTGAACAGCAAAGAAAGAGGCTTGAGAATCGAACTAGGCTGAGGCTGAACCTGAACCTGAACCTGAACCCACATGTAAAAGGTATAAGCAAGTCAATCCCAAAGGCTCTTCTTCCAAGTATGCGTGGTCACGAAGAAATACTAGCTTTCTTTATGAAAAGCTCTAAAGCCCCGCTTTTCCCACGAATCACAAGCCTCTTGGGCCTCATTAAAGAGTGCTGCTCCATGCCTTATGAGAAGCAGTTGACTAAAACTGACTTGAGAGACGACCAAGCCAGGCTTTCTATCAAGAAGGCGTACGTCGAACAGTATCTTTTGAATTTGCTGAACGAAGATGAAAACATAGAAGAAGGAATTCCTGTTACTGTGTATGATGAGAATGGTAAAACATACCCAATGATGTTCAAGCTTTGGTCCTCAAAGATTTATGTTCTTACACATGGGTGGAAGACATTTTACATTGACAGTAAACTATACTACCATGATGATTTTATCACTTCAGTTACCTTGTGGACTTTCCGCCATCTTCGAACCGCGAGGCTTTGCTTTGTCATCTTCACCAAAACATTACCGGCAGTCGAGCCCGTAACGAGGAGGAGGATAAAGTAGAAATAATCAATCGACTCATGTGAAAGGTTTGTGAGTCGGCTTTTTGTTCTTAGTTAATGACAACCTTTTAGTTCTCTAATTAGTAGTATGATAATAATTTGTTCGTATTAGGTATTACTTAGTTAGTATTTTTTTTTTTCCCCTAATTAATCTATTACAAGATATATAGCCAACCCCATTATTTTGGGGCTAAGGTTTCAGTGTTGTTATTGATAAATATTATTGGTCTAATACCCATATTAGAGGGTTTGATTATATGGCAGTGGTAAATTATTTAGAATGACAAATGTGACTGTTATGGTTTAATGTACTATCTGATTAAATTGCAACAAAAAAACATTAGCTCGTACTTTGCCAAAGGTACAAAGATATAATAAAAATATAGTTTATAAAGAGTTATTGATCAATTACTTTACTAAGGTAAAAAATACTTTTAATGTCCCTTTCTTCTTCTTCTTCTTCTTCTTCTTCTTCTTCTTCTTCTTCTTCTTCTTCATTATTATTATCTTTTTTTACTTTCTTTCATGAGAAGTTTGAAATTTTACTAAGCAGTCGCAAAATGAATTACATCGTGGGCAAGAGCTACCTCAATCATACATGGGTAGTCTTCTATCCAAGTTTCATAACTCGAAATGCCTTTAACATAGGCAAGAGTTACTTTAAATATACGTGGGTAGTCTTCTATCCAAGTTTCATAACTTGAAATGCTTTTAGTGTACTAGACTAATTAAGATATGCCCTAGTCTATTTCCGTGTTACTTGATATGAGAAAAATACACATTAATTTGAAGCAACGTACCTGAGCTACAATTCCATAGATGATAGAGAAAATTGCTATAGGAATGAACCCCTTCTTCCATAGCCTTCACCTCCGACTCTAGAGAGTCTATTGGCACACAAATCTTCTTGCTCAACGCCTCAATTCATTGGTACACAAATCTTCTTGCTCAACGCCTCATCGCCGCAATCACAAAACCTTCATGATCCCAATTTACCACATCAACACCAATTTTCTTCTACTGTTCAAACATAGTTGCATCAACATTAACCTTAAACCATGGCGGCTTTGGAGTATCATCAGTTACTTGGAAGATAATTTATAAAGGATTCACAGCCAAAGATTATGGAGACTAGAGCAATTACAACATGACATGTGACATAAGGAATGAAATTAACTATCAAAACTTATTGTATAAACAGAAAAATACATTCTCACACAAAGCACGCACAATCATCTATCAAAAGCATAAACATCAATTCTCTCTTATACCAAAAATTTGGGGGTTATCACTTCATGCTTGTAAGCGAACTAGGTTTTGTCAACTCAGACTTGGTAACTTAGGCACTGTAATCTTGTTACTCTTATCATAACAATGTCTTTTAATTTCCTTGGTTATTATTAACTTGTACATTTCACCAAAAAAAAAAAAAAAAAGTTAGACCGTACCAAACCCATTCCTTTTTTCTTTTTTTTTTGGGTACAAAGTGAGTTTCCTTCTTCGAATAGTATTAAATCACTAGCAAAGAGGTAAAAGGGTAATAATTTTAAGGAGAGTAGTATAGTAGCGTTTTAAGGAGCCCTATAGTGACGTTGAAACTCGATTTTAAGAAAATCGAGTTTCAAAACAGGAGCATTCCCTAATTAGTTTGGGAAAGGGGGCAAAATGCTAGATTTTTTACGCGAAAGGGGCAAAGGCCAATTTTCTCCATGCCCAGCTAGATATTTGGTTAGTTGGCAAATAAAGGAACAAGATTCAAAAATTAGGAAAAATTCTAAAATATAGAAAAATTCAATAATCTTCACCTTGGGCTCGATTAAAATAAGTTGACCAAACATGTTCGGTTTTCTTGATGCCACTCAAAAACAAGAATGCATATAGATTTGTAAAATTTAGGTGATTTGTACATAGCCCCTAGGCGCATATAGTAGTATATTAGATTTCTCAATTAAATTCAAATACATTTGATCAATAAAATATAAACATTGTTATCTTTTTAAATTAAAAGTTTTTAAATTTAACTGAAGAACCTAATTTATTATGCTTAAGAAATTGTACCTAAAGTTTAGACTAATAATATTATCCACAAAATATTATTATTAACATCATCCAAACAATATACTACTCTCCCTGTATTTGATGACTAATTATTGGATACAATAAAGAGTACAATCACATTATACTCTCTCCTCTTACATAGTAGTAAATCACATCAATTAAAATTATAAATCCATCATTCATGTGTGAAGATGTAGTCATAGTTTCGAAACCCAAACTATTCAAAAGACCGAAAAATGAGAGGTTCAAGATTTTTGAGATCGAACCGAGTTTGAACTGTAATGATGTCACAAATAATTTTTCGATAATACCATACACTTCACTAGCAAAGAGGTAAAAGGGTAATAATTTTTCAGTACCTTGTACTAATAATTTTTCAGGATGACTTTTATCTAGTATCTAGGTCTATATATATATATATAACCGAAGTCTTTGACTTTTTATTGACCTCTCCAGAGCTTGCCACATCATTATCATTTTTTTTAAACAAAATTATTTAACTTTTTTTAATTAACAATATCAACTTCAACCCGAGGAGGACTAATCTTTGACATTAACAAGCCAAAGTCCAAACTTAATAAGGAGTGAAACTCTATCTCTCTAACAAGTTCAACTAAACTCAAACTCAAATGTTGATAATTTATCTCCATATTACATATATCTTTTTATCGCCTCATTCCCTCCATGTACCATCAATGTGTTAAAGGAAGATTGAATGGGAAGCCCATAAGAATCCCTGCCAATCCAATCCCTTTCAGCCAAGAAGAAGTGAACTTTATAGAAACAATGTTTTATGAAGAATTGGAACTAGATGATGAGAGTCCCACACTAGGGACACTAGGAGCACTTGTCTTGGAAGAAGAAGAAAGAGGAGGTACCCACGACCTAAGGAACCTCTTGGACAGAAAAAGGCAAAAGAAGGAGACTAGCTCCTCAGGATCCTGGGAATGTGTAGTGGTGCGGGAGCCCGGAGGAAGGCTAATATATCGTTTATAAAGGTACGCGGGGCTTGAATGCATTATGCAGGAGGGTCCCGAACTGCCAGATTGTATGATGGTTCAAGAAGAAATCCTAGAGGATCTAGACAAGGAAGCTCAAATCCAGTCTGAAGAGGAATTGGAAGAAGTAAACTTGGGGGCTGGTCTAGGATCCCTGAAACCTGTCTTCATTAGCAGTCAGTTAACAACACAAGAAAAAGAACAATTAGTAGCATTACTCAGGAGGTATGTGGATGTATTCGCATGGACATACAATGCGATGCCTGGCTTGGACCTAGGACTAGTAGTCCATTCTCTCAACATGAACCCAGGAGTTAAGCCAGTAGTTCAACCAGCCAAGGTCTTTCACACTGACATAGAGGCTCAAATAACTCAGGAAGTCAAGAAGCTACTGGCAGCTGGGTTCATCAAGCCAATCCAGCATCCTAAATGGCTCTCCAACATAGTACCTATGAAGAAAAAGAATGGCCAAATCCGGTGTTGTGTGGATTTTCACAATCTGAACAAGGCATGTCCAAAAGATGAATTCCCCCTGCCTAATATTGATCTCCTTGTAGATTCAGCTGCGGGAAACTCTATGTTTTTATTTATAGATGGATATAGTGGGTATAACCAAATTCGCATGGCTGCTAGAGATGTAGATAAGACAGCATTCAGGACCCCGATCAGGAATTTCTATTACATTGTGATGCCCTTTGGCCTTAAGAATGCGGGAGCCATGTACCAACAAACCATGATAGCCATCTTCCATGATATGATGCTTAGGGAAATGGACGATTATGTGGATGACATCGTGGTAAAGTCTAAGACTAGGGCAGGACACTTCTAGGTGCTTGAACAAGTTTTTGAAAGGTACAGGAAGTACAAACTACGCATGAACCCCATGAAGTGTGCCTTTGGAGTGTCTGCTGGAAAATTTCTTGGGTTCCTAATACATCGCAAAGGCATAAGTGTGGATCCAGCCAAGGCCACAACAATTGCAACAATGAGGAGGCCAAAAACGGTTAAAGCTCAAAAGTTTCCTGGGGAGGGTCTCTTACATCAGGAGGTTTGTGCCAGGACTGGCTTCGGTCACAAGTGAATTATCCAAATAGCTGAAAAAGAGGGTTGAGTTCACTTGGGGAACTGAACAGCAGAAAGCCTTTTAGAGGATCTAGCAGATTATGAACCATCTGCCTACCTTACAAGCACCAGTACGTGGGCGACCCTTGTTACTATATTTAGCATCAAATTCCCAAGCTATAGGAGCCCTGCTAGCATAGGAAGATGATGATGGGAATGAGCAACCCATTTATTATGTGAGCAGGACACTAAAAGATACAAAGACCAGGTACCCCAGGATAGAAAGGGCATGTCTGGTGGTTATGTATGGATCCCAAAGGCTAAAACGGTACTTCTCAGCCCACCAGATCCTCCTAGTGACCAAGTCTCATCCCATAAAAGCACTCCTTCACCAGCCTCTCCTAAAGGGAAGAATAGCACAGTGGCTGGTTTTGCTCTCTCAATATGACATCGGTCTGAGGACCCCCAAGGCTGTCAAAAGCCAAGCCATAGCAAATCTGCTAGCCCAGTTCCTAGGGGAAGAAGAGTGATCACTAAGCAAGGAGATCCCCGGAGAGGTGGAAGTAGTAGAACTCTCAGGAAAAAAATGGACCATGAGATTTGACGGGTCAGCAACGACAACTTCAAATGGCTTGGGAATTGTGTTAAGTTGCGAAGATGGGGATACCATGCCATTATCCTTCAAGCTTGAGTTTCTCTGTTCAAATAATGCTGCTAAGTACGAGGCATACCTTGACTGGACTGGACATAGCACTCAGCATAGGGGTAAAACATATGAAGGTTTTGGGAGACTCCAACCTCGTAGTCTCCCAAGTAAAGGGTGACTTTGCACTAAGAGAACAAAGTTTGGCAGCCTACAGAACTTGGGCACAGAAGTTGGAGCAAAAAATTCCAAACCTTCAGTGTGGAATACACCCAAAGAAGCGAAAACAAGTTTGCTGATGCACTAGCCACCCTAGGATCCCAGATACCATTTAAAGGAAAAAGTACTTTGATAAAGGTAAGCAAGCAGGAACATTCCATCATAGGGATCCTCAAAAGGATGTTCCTTGAAGAATCAAAACAGAAAGATTGGAGAGATGAGGTAAAAGGAAAGATAGGAAAGTTGGGGCATGAAGGAAGTATCAAGGAACTAAAAGATTACCCTTTGATAGAAGGAGAGTTGTACAGGAGGCTGCCCGGAGGGATCCTGTCCAAATGTATCAATGAAAAAGAAGGGAAGCTGAGATTAGAAGAACTGTACAGCCAGGTTTGTGGGATTGCAGAAAAAATCAGCCTATACAAAAGGATGCAGCGCATGGGGTATTACTGGCCAAATATGAACAAAGAGGCTACAATTGTACAGGAGGAATGTCAAAAGTGTCGACTTTCAATGGACAAAGAAGAAAGTTATGCCGTATTCGTGACAGAAGATTGGAGGACCCCATTTATGGAATACTTGGCTCAAGGGATCCTACCAACTGACAGGACACTGGCTCACTAGCTCAAGAAACTTGCCTTTAGATACTTCTTGCAAAATGGAATCTTGTTTAAAAAGGGGTACGGCGGGGATCCCCTAAGATGCCTGGGGCCTTGGGAGGCCAGAGAAGCAGTCAGAGAAGTCCACTCCGGTGATTGTAGAAGTTACCCAGGGAAAAGAAGGCTTTACAGGCAGTTGTTGTAGTTGGGGCACTATTGGCCTACAATGAAAAAGAACTCCAAGAAGCTGGTTAAAATGTGTCATGCATGCCAAGTACTTAGAGATGCAATACATACTCACCCAGATGTGCTGCAAGATATGACCACACCATGGCCTTTCCATACTTGGGGGCTCGATCTTATAGGACCCATAAATCCCCATTCTAATGGCCATATATGGATCTTAGCAACCACCAAATATTTTACAAAATGGGTAGAAGCCATCCCTTTGAAGAAGGCCACCGGAACAGCCGTGGCAAACTTCATCCGAGAACATATCATTACACGCTTTAGGATCCCAAGGAGACTGATCAGTGACAATGGTACACCATTCATAAATAAGCATATGAGGGACCTGACCGAGGCGTATCACATCAAGCATGGGAGGTCCACACCATATTATCCACAAGGAAATGGCTAGGCCGAGGCTACCAAAAGGGTGATATTGAAAATCCTCAAGAAAATGAAACATGAGTATGGGGGAAAATGGAGTGCCCACCTGACAGATGTACTCTGGGTGATACTGAAAATCCTCACTCTCTGTGTTTTGCCATGTTGTTTTTTGCAAAGAACTTTATGTAGTCATCTTTTTTTAGAATCCATGATAGAAGGACACTCTAAGATCCTTACTATCTTTTTGACAATTATCCTATGTTCCTTATCTTAGTAACTGTGATGGAATCTTTTCAAAAAAAAATGGAGCTTCAAGTAAGATGTATGATTGCATAATATTACATGGCTCAGCCCAAATGTGGCCAACTCTAGGAGAGGTACCTGGGTTAGCGCAAAAAAAAAAAAAAAAAAAAAAGGAAGAAGGATGAAATCTTAACGCATGACCTAGGACTCACACCACAATCAGTCCAAGTACATGGTCTGGGACTTCGAGCAAGAATGAGTGCCCCGGGGTACCCAGCCTAGTACTTCCCCTAAAATAGGTCCTCCTGGTTCATGACCTAGGACTTGGAAAAAAAAAAGAATAATACAGCATCCAATGTACCTAGCTTAGTACCTGCGCAGGAACACAACCACAAGGGTACCTATTCCAAGACCTACCACAAGAATTTGTAGGAGCCATGGTCCAAGACTCAATACAAAAAAAAAACAAGAGAGAGAGAGAGAGAGAGAGAGAGAAAACAGAAAGAAAAAAAAATGCATAAAGCACAGATCCATATATATCATAAAGAAAGCAGTCAGAAGTAGCTACTTTAAAAAAAAAAATTTAAACACCTCGAATTGTCTGAAAAAAACAAAACAATGGAGGAAATAAACTTATACACCCTGAGTTATTCAAAGAAAGAAAAAGAAAGAGGAACTAAGGAATAAGGTCGGTCAGCAAAGAGCCTCCTGAGGAAATTGCAGGAACAGTTGATGAAGAAAGAACTAGCTACTTCTTAACTTTCAGATCTTGCAATGCCTTGTGAGCACGAGCCAGGGCCTCCTCAGCAGCAGCAATCTCAATGTCAAGGTCCTTAGAAACCTTCCTCTAGAACAGCATGTAAGCTAAGGACCACAGGTAATCCAGCAAAAAAGACAAATTGAACTTGACTTCCATAAGATCCTGCACCACTCATCTCCACTCCAAAAGTCTCTCCTCGGAGAGGGAATCAGGAGAGGAGTCCCTCAGAGAAATCAGCACGGCGCACAAGAGCTCCATCAGGATGTTGCCCAAGAATACGATTCCCCTGAACCCACTGGTGAAGTCCCCATGGGCTTTGAGTAGCCCCTCCAAGAGTGGCAAGCCCTCAACAGGCACAGAGAAGTGCATGAAGCTACCAAAGGGAGGCCCAAAGCGATGGAAGTGGCTTGTAGGAAGACTGTTGAACTCTAGAGAATCAAAGTGGGCCAGAAAAGCAAGGAGCCTTGAGCTAGGATTTGAGATAGCCATCTCGGGGGCCTCCTTTATTGTTGTGTCTCCACCTTTAGGAGCTGGAGGACTTCCAACCCTTTGAATAGTCTGGGGAATCCCTGTCTGAGCTTCAACAACCTAGACAGTGGGAACAGGTTCCTTAGCTTCTTTAGTAACTGCAGGCTTAGGATCCTTAGCACCTGTGTCAGCACCTGTGAAAGCAAACAG
Source organism: Notholithocarpus densiflorus (assembly GCA_030021035.2). NCBI lineage: Eukaryota > Viridiplantae > Streptophyta > Magnoliopsida > Fagales > Fagaceae > Notholithocarpus > Notholithocarpus densiflorus. The sequence continues at coordinate 482,805 of JARYZH020000054.1, read as the reverse complement.
AGTCAAAAAAAGGGGGAGAGAGAAAGGAAGGAGTAAAGATAGAAGGAAAAAAAAAAACCAGTACCATTCCCCTGTGGTAGAGCTTCCTTTTGAGCTTAGGCAGCCACTTCAACCATCAACGAAAGCTCCTCCTCCCGCCTTTCTGACCTTTCAGAAGACTCTGTGAAAGGGCATAAAGTACGTTGAAAGAAAGGTGAAGAAACCTTGGCAAAAGTGCTAAAGGAAGGGAGGGACACCGGGGGACTCGCCATAAAAGAAGTATAGAAAGAAAGAAAAAAAAAAGAACTGAAAAGGGGAGAAGAATAATGATGGCGGGTAGTACACACCTTCAGAAGCCTCTGACTCCAAGGAAGGAGCAGCTTCAAGGGCAGATTGGGCGCTGGTTTGACCTAAAAGAAACAAAGGGGAAAAGGAACAAGAACCTTTAGGAAGAAAGGATAAGGGAAATAAGAATAGGTGCTAATAAAGAATGGATGAGGCTTACCTGCTCGAGTAGATAAGGACGCACCTCCTAAAGACTCCTTGCCCAACGCAAACTTAGTAGTGGGCTCAAGTGTCACAGTTTTAGTTGGACTAGGGGTTTGCACGGGCTTAGGCTCTTAGGGGACAGGAGGCTGAAAAGTTTCAGGGTCTTAGACGGCCAAGAAAGCAGAAGGTGAAATGGGCTAGGCATCCTTCACTACCTGCCTAGCTTCCTCAACTATGCCACCACTAGGGGGCTCCTTATCCACACTTAAGGCAGCAGCAGGCTGAGCTACCATAACTTCTTTCACTAAGGCACCACCAGCTGCAGGAGGAGGCACCTTGACCTGCAAAAGAAAAGAGGAGCAAGAAGGAGTATGTGGCAGACATAAAATAAATAAATAAATAAATATATGTACGCAGCACTAGAAAAGGGAAAGAAAGCAAACAATAAAAGGGCACAAGTGAAAGAGGGTCATACCACATCATCACCAGAGGATTGGCTTTTACCTCCATTGGGGTTTGATTTGCGCTTAGACTACAAAAAAAAAGGAGTGACCATTCATCAGTTAAAGAAAAGAGAAAAGTGAGACACAACAAGAACAGCAAGCCAAGATGGCCAGATGCAAAAAAAAGAAAGAGAGAAGAAGGAAAGAGGCCTTGCCCTTCTCTCTCTCTCTACAGATTCTTTAATAGTCTTTTGTCTACTACGGGTACGCCCAAAGGGTCTTAAGGGAGACGAGTGTGATGTCAAACCCCGAAGAACCATGGGCTGAGGAACTCACAGGAACCTGAAAGATAGAAGACTCTACCTTAGTTTTCACTCTGTTCTTTGGGATTAAAGGATGGCCAACTTCCTTTCCAACTGTAGAGGGGTCCACTCTCTTAAGCTCCTCAAAAATAACTAGCTGCTTGCGAGACTTAGTAGTTTTCCTCTTCTTAGTCTCAGGGCCAGCCTCAGTACCCTCAACGCTTTCCTCAATCTTAGCTCTTTTGACAACTTCCTATTTGATTTTCTTCTCCCTACCTTTGCCCACAGGAGTGGCAGCACCAATTACCTCTACCACCCCTCTCTTGATTGGCACACCAGAAGAAGCACCCACAATAAGGTCACACCCTGACTAAGCATCAGGAAAATCATTCGTATGACATACCCAACCACCCCTAGAGGCATGCCACTCCACAAATCCTGTTTTGCTACTTATGGCAGCAGACACAATGCCAGCAGTGGGGAGTGCCAAACGCTTGTTAAAGGTATGAGTAGAGAAAAGAGTAGGATCAAGAGTCCTCCCAATCTTACCGAAACCAACAAAATTTAAGAAGGACTTCTGAACTCTTCTCCAATAACCAGCAAAGCTACTGGAAGCAAAGACTCCTCGCTGGGAGTTTGGCACCACAAATTGAGGGCTCCTCCGTGACCAGTAAGAAAAAGCCTAGGACCTTAGAAACGGATCCAGGGAAGGGAGAGAAGGCACTACCTCCTTGAATACCGGCGGGATGTCCTGATCAAAACCAAATTGTCTAAGTACCAAGTGTGCTGAATAGTGAGTGAACGTTGGACCACTTGATGAAGGTACTGGAAGCCACGAGGGGCTGATGTAAGCTAAGTATGCCAAACTGCCCTCATCTCCCCGACGCAAATCAAAGGTATTCCTTGGGGAGTTAAGGAAAGAAGCCAACATAGAATCACAGGCGAACCCAGGACTGAACTCTCGGGGAGAATGCCAACTTAAATGCCTTGCTTGATCAAACAATTCCACCAAATTGAGGTTGCCCCCCTTCAAATTAGACCAGCGAAAAATGATAGGATGACTGTCAGTAGAATTGCCACACAGCCCTTTGATCACGTCTGGGTATCCCTGGAACTTATCCTTCATATACTTTAAATTCCTACACTTAGCCAAAGTGACGGAAGACCAATCCCACATGAACCCCTGAAGGATAGCACAGTGGAAGGAAGAAGTGATAGTATAGCAGGAGTTGCCCTCAACCTCATCCCCATGAAGCAGATCCAATTGAGACTAAACATGGCCTAAGAACATGGGGGCTAAAGGATACTGAGCACCCCGGGCCAACTTGATTGCCAGAGGAAAGAAAATAGACTTAATCCCGTATCTAGGGAACTCACTGAATAAAAACTTATTGAGCCAGAGTGTCAGGAACCTACCTTGCCTAACTGCCTTGTTTTTCTCTCCAGAAAGGTTCAAGACCCACTTACCCATTTTGGCCGGTTTCCCCCCGGGAGAGGCCGTACGCCCGCCGAAGTGACTAAAAAGCTTGTCTTCAACCTCGAGATCCTCACTGAAAAGGCTGATATCAAAGGGATTCTCATCACCAAACACTGGGAGGAGAAAATTATTAACCACATTCTCCAAAGTGATGGTGAGCTTACCAACAAAAAAGAAGAAAGTGTGGAGAGAAGGACACCAGCGGCGCATTAAGTGTCTAAGGCCCTTGGCGTCCTTAAAAGCTTCAAGATTCTTGGAAATTGCTACTGATTTCAGGATCCCTGCGCGCCCCAAGCAACTGACAAATTTACCATCAGAAAGCTCTGTCTCCACCCAACTGGACTAACTAGTAATCTTCCCCGGGACGAAGTCGAAAAAGATGGGAACCGCCTCGTGGGATCCTCGCCTAATCTGAAGGTCTAAAATTTCCCTCGGATCTGGAGCCTAGGTAGAACTAGCAAACCCAGACTGGCTAAAAAACACCCAGGTATAAGGGTGTGAGGGTCCCTTTTTGGACAGTGCCTAGGCCCAAGCTGAAGCAAGGACCTTAGGCCTTGTTGTTGTAGTTTGAAGGGACTGGGCTTGGTTTATTGCAGCAAAATGGGCTGTTTTTCAAACCAAGTGGCGCACAGAGCAAGGATCCTACAATACGTACATACTAGCAAGCAAGAATATAGGTATATGAATAGCAAGAAACAGTAAAGGAAGACAATGTAATAAAGAAACACACAAAATAATTGTTAAAGATCCTCAAATTAGTATAAAATATTTCATTATTTTTCTTAATTGTGAATTACAATGTGCTCACTAAGATGTGTTACAAGGTCCAAATAAGCTCAAAAATTACAGACTTAGATGCCTATCTAAGCCTTTAAGACTTGCAAAGTTTGAATCCGTCTGAATCCAAGTATATTCTATAGTGGATGTTCTGGGATACCGGGCGCTGTTTTTCTACTTTCTTTGAGTTTTAGACAATGTTTTCTCAATGATTCTGTTATGATTTCTTATTGCTGAATGTCCCTCCAATGTTGGCTGCTTCCCTTCTTTTATAGTGTCATTCTAGGGTTCGGGGTACCATTGATTCTCCCCCTTGGCTCCCTGGGTACCAGAGCCCCTGTTATGCCAGCCATTTTGATGGTTGGTTCTTTCCCTATTTCTCATAGTTTTCCTCTTTTGGTGTTGTTTCCCTAAAAGCCACTTGCTGACTTTCCATTTCGGGGTGTCCTTGGGGAGCTGACCTTCAATCTCTCTTCTTTCAAGGCTTCTTACCTTTTAGACTCAGCTTTTGGCTGTCCTTCCCTTTTTGTTATTTTTCCTAAGTGAGCTGAATCCATCCCTGCCAAGTTGAAGGTTTTCCCAGCTACTTCCCTTTATGGTTCTTCTTCCTGGGTTCCCCGAGGTACTAGCCTTTTGTTCACAAGTTGTTGCTTTCCAAGCCTTCTGGTTCTTTGCTACATCACTGGGTGCTTGAGAAGTACATATCTGCCCTTCGTTTCTTGTGTTTCGTGGCACCCATTTTGAGTTGTCTTAATCCCACTTCAACTGTGTTGCGCGTCCTGAGGATCCTGATCTTGGCGGGATGGGCCTTTTTCTTTCTTCCCTTTGTTTCATGGGCTCTAAGGCTTGTCCCTTCATGGATTTTAGGCTTCAAGTCTTTTGGGCTTGCCATGGGATTGGCCCATTGTGCTATTTCTCTAGGCCTTGGTGTTATGATTTTTTAGACCTCAACATTTAGCCCCCCGAGCTCGTGGGTTGCCTGCAGCCCACGCGTGAGTAATTTAGAATTTTAGTTTTTGTAGGACTTCCCTCTTCACTATTTTAATTATCCTCGGGGTTCCCCTTTACCTTCCTTCAAGATCCTAACTTTCCCATTGCTTTTGGGTATCCTGGTCTTCTTTGCATGTTGCGCTCCCTTCTTTTGTAACTCCTTTTTGCACGGGACGTGACAGTTGAATTTTGGAGTGAAAACTTCCTCTACCCACTTTTTACGTTTCCCGTAACTCCCAGTAATAACTGCTAATAACTCTCTTCTTTGAAATTAAATTTTGGCAACTGGCGCGTCTTTCCATACATCGTCTTCTCCAACCGGTTTTGGTGCCATTATTGCAATCATTTCATATTTTTTCTTTTACTTCCCAGAGTCTTCCATTCTCAAGCTTATCTCCTTCCTCTCGGTTAATTTGCTTCTTTGTTTTCCATTCCCAGGTTCTTTATTCTCTCAACTTTCCTATTTCTAGTGTACTTGCTGCTCTATGGCTTCCTCTTCCTCTCGAAAAAGGAGGGAGCATACTCCTAGCCCCTTTGAGGGCGAGAGTTCTTCTGGTTCTGCACAAGGTGAGTCACAGGGGGTCATGGAGTGCCCGGCTCTCCCTTTCCTTTGGTGTCCCATGGTGAGGCCCCTTCGTCCCCTCACACTTGGGTATTTTCCGGTTAGGCAGGTTTCGCCATTTCTGCTCAGGTCCCAGACCCAAGAGAGATTTCAGATCTTTAGATTAGACGAGGATCTTGGGAGGCGGTTCCCATTTTCTTCAATTTCGTTCCTGGGAAGATCACTGGTTGGCCCATTTGGGTGGACAGGGAACTTTTTGACGAGGAATTTATGGGCTGTCTGGAGTGCGTCGGGGTTCTGAATGCAGTGGCGATTTCTAGGAATCTTGAGGGTTTCAAAGACGCTAAAGGTCTCAGGCACTTGGTACATCGTTGGTGTCCCTCCCTTCATGCATTCTTCTTCTCTGTTGGTGAGCTCACGATTACCTTGGAGGATGTGGTTAATAACCTCCTCCTCCCCGTGTTTGGAGATGAGAACCCTTTCGACATCAGTCTTTCCGACGAGGATCTCATGATGGAAGACAAATTATTCAGCCATTTTGGTGGACGTACTGCTTCCCCTGGTGGGAAACCAGCCAAGATGGGCAGGTGGGTTATGAATCTTTTGCGAGAGAAAGACAAGGAAGTCAGGTGAGCCGGGCTCCTAGCACTCTGGCTCAGCAAGTTTTTGTTCAGCGAGTACCCCGGTACGGGATTAAGTCCACTTTCTTCCTATTGGCAATCGAATTGGCCCGAGGTGCTCAGTATCCTCTAGCCCCCATGTTCTTGGGCCATGTTTATTCTCAATTGGATCTGCTTCATGGAGAAAAAGTTGAAGGCGACTCTTGCTACGCGATCACCTCGTCCCTCCATTGTAAAGCCTTCTTCTCTCTATGTAACTATAGAATTAAATGTAATTAGTATTAAGTTTTATCCAAAATAACACAAACTGTACCATTTATTATTTTTTTCTGAGATGCACAACTTTATAAAGTTATTTACTTATTTTTAGGTATAAGTGTATCTTTTTATACTTTCAATAAATTAGTAAAAGCAACAAGTGTGATGACAAGTAGGAATTCCATAATTCAGCAAAAAAAAAGTAGGAATTCCATAAAAAGCAACAATTTACGGTTCAAGTCCACAATTCAACTTCTACAATAATAAAATAATAATAATAATAATAACATTCTCTATCAATCACCTCTCTCAAACCATACTTGTGGGAGGGTTTCTCATCTCGGCCCCCAATTAGCAAGTATTGTTCGCTTTGGCTAATGCCTCACGGATTTGTTCAATCCCACATCGGGGAGAGACGCCTCCCACATGTGTCTTGAGCTCAAGCTTATAAGGCACATGTGGGAGGTGTCTCTCCCCAATGTGAGATTGAACAAATCCGTGAGGCATTAGCCAAAGCAGACAATACTTGCTAATTGGGGGCCGAGATGAGAAACCCTCCCACAATACTAAAGTACAAATTTTGTGTATTATGTACGACTTCCTTTTTTTTCTTTTTTAATTCTAAATGCATATTATTTATTTATTTATTTTTCTTTATATAAAATTTAAGAAAATAACAATATACCCTCTAACTATGTAAGGTGTAACTATGTATGAGTTGGTATAACTTATTTTTATGGACATTTTATATTAAAAAAATGGTAAATGTACATCTTTTTTTAAAATTACATCACAAATCATCAAAAATTTGTCTAGACTTTGGGGTGATTTTAAAATTACATCACAAATCATAAAAAAAATTTAATTAAAATCATGAATTTCTAAATATTTTCAATTCACGTGCTTAATGCATCACTATTTAATTAAAAGTAACAGAAAATCATTTCATATTAAATCACAGGACCTCTAATAAATTATATAAAAAAATTAAACTATATAATAATCAATTGTTTAGTTATTGTCACTAAAATATATTCAATAAAATTACATATTATATAAGCTCATGTCCAAATCATATCATGTCATATACTATATAATAAAAACTATGTTATACAGCTTGGTCAATTTGGTACAATGAATCCGTCTACCAAACACCAAGCTAGATCTAGAACTTTGCCTCAAATCTTCTTCTAGATTATAAAGACGCTCCTAATTATTTTCTTCATGGGCCAACAACATGTGAGTTAAGCTAGAAAAGACCCCAGTTGGGGTTTATAAAATAAATGTTGATGAGGCAACATTGAAAGATGGGAGGAAATCAAGTGTAGGAGTGATCATAAGAGATTCCAAGGGTGAAGTTGCAACTGGGCTATGTAAGTCACTCCTAGGCAACTATATGGTTTTGGAGATAAAAGTTATGGTTGGGGAAACTAGAATCCTGCTAGCGAAGGAAATGGAACTTCAGCAAGTTATCATTGAGTCAGATTCACTCTCAATTTTTCAAAACATTTTATCAAAGGAAGTCAATGGGGAAATTGGCCATCTTGTCCAAGGAAATCTCAGTCTTCTGGATTTCTTCAACAGCTGGAAGATCAAACACTTGAAAAGGGACTATAATAAGGTTGCGCATGAACTTGTTCATTTTGCTAGATGTAATGAGACTTGCTAGGTTTGGAAGGGGGTTTCTCCTCTGATGGTGAGACACCTCATCCACCTAGATTGCCTCTAAAGTTGTAGCTTTTCCATGTCCTTGTTGTACTTCAATTTCAGTGATATATACCATGTTTCTCGTAAATAAAAAATAAAAAATTTGTGTCATGCATATTGTGGTTGTGCCTAGTGATCTCTCTCTCTCTCTCTCTCTCTCTCTCTCTCTCTCTCATAAAATGATCTATAAGTACATTAAAATAATCAACATAGTTTCTACAAGCTATTGTTAAAGTTCCAAACATTGCTCTTAGTAAAATTCTTATACCAAGAGTTTTAAGAAATTTAAAAGATGTTTTATTATTTATTTTAATAATCTACCATAATTTCAATGATTATGCCAAGTGGACGCCCTCTCATTTTTATCTTTTATAATTATTTTTTTACCCTTTGTTTCTCTTTATATCATATGGATCTTAATGAATACATTAAAAGTATCAACATAGTTGGCTCAAAATGAAGCTTAAGGAATTTATTTATGTATTTTAAATTATTTTAATAATTTATTATGGATTTTTGTTATAATAAAAACTTTACTCTACACAATATACTTCGTTATATAACTTAAAATAAATATTTTTCTTTCATGTTACTATATATTTTAGTGTTCAATTTTAGTTATATTATTGAATTATTTGATTTTGTTTATATATAATTTTTTTAGTGACCCATGTAACTATCACACAAGTTTTTTTTTTTTTTTTTTTTTAACAAGTTAACGAATAATTCAAATTTCAAACACTAGTTCTGTGTGTAAAAAGAATTAGGCAGTGCCATGACTCATAAGACTTTTTTTAAAAAAAAAGATATAAGACTCATGACATCATATTAAGGTAAATTTAGTTATTGAAGTTTAACTAAATTGAAATTATATTCGTAACTAAAATACAAATGCATCCAATAAATAAACCTAGCCAAAAACATTGGAAATGAATAGATAACGAATTTTAACAAAACAAAACCCTCATTAAATCTTACACAACGAAATACGTACTGTAATATATAATTTAAGGACAAAATTTAAATCTAACATGACTTAAAATATCAAAATGCCTTTTGAATATTTCATTTTTAGAATTAATTGCGAGTCTACACCCTTAAAATTTGAGATAATTTTGATTTTGATTTCTAAAGTTTCAAATTTTGGATTCATACCATTAATGTTACGTATTGTTTGAAATTAAGTTATTCCATCAATGTGTTGTAGTGAGGTGTTTGAACACTATTAAAACTATGTCAAATATTATTTTGACTTAATTGCATTTTACTCCTTTATAGTTTGGGTAATTTTGATTTTCTCCCTAAAGTTTTAAAATTCAAATCCATAAAATATCATTTTGAGTTGAGGAGACACTTAATAAACACCTAATCACAACACATAGATGACAGAGTTTTAATTCAAACAATATACAATGTTAGGGATGCCTATCTAAATTTTGAAATTCTAAGGTGAAAATTGCAATTTATTTGTATTTTTGTGAAGAACACCTTACTCAAAAAAATAATTGTCTTGAGCAGGATCTATAAACGATAAAAAGACAAGACAATTGCATTTGAAAATTCAAATATCAAGCTCTCTTTTTTGATGAAAAATATGTAGCTTTATTAAGAAGATGATAAGTACATAACATCCTGAATCACAAGCCTTTATTTAGGTAGAAATTAGATTTAAAATAAATTGTTTCTTTTGTTTTATATTTCTTGTTTCCATTTAATGGTAATTGTACTTGTAACAAACAATAGGAAATGGACATGAGAAGATGCATGTGAAAAGCACCATAACCACTTATTATTTTTCCGTATTTTTAGAACAATCTAAAAGAAAAGAAAAATGACAAGCACCAACTTTGTCAATTTAGTAGAAAAGCAATAAGTTGATGGGCATAAATGTGATGCCAAATAATGCAAGAGTGAACATGAATGTGTACGAAGTTTCGTTCAACTTGACTACTTGAGACTTGAGAGTAAAGGTGTCAAGGTTTGGCTGGATGATCAGATTTGACCAGACTATTAACATATTGCGCTTTCAAATTCAAGGGACTACTTTTTTAAGCTTTATTGTTCTTTTTTAAGTACAAGTTTTTTTTTTTTTTTTTTTCAAAAAACAATGCCATTTAGAAAAATCCCCCTAATATTAGCCCGAACCCTCACCTAAGTTTGGGCTTGAAACTCTTATTAGGCCCAGTCGACTTATCCCATTAAAGTTTTTCTTTTCATGTGCATTTTTTATTTTTAAAATGTACTTTCTTACTTAATTTTTTTATTTATAATTCAATAATTAAGTAGAGAAGATTTGAATTTTAAATATTTCAATTGAGTTACAATTACAGGTTCTTGACACTTTCTTGCCTTTTGTTAGTAAAATACTTGTTGTAACTAAAATATGTGAGTGTTTTGCTTTTGTTTAAAAATTAAATAAAAGGCAAATTACAACTTACCTACCTATAGTTTGGCTCGAATTTAAGTTGTCTACCAATGGTTTGAAATTTGACATTTTATTCACTTGAGCAATACTTCGTTAGGCTTCCGTAACCCACCTCTCAATTTTATGTTAAAAAAACACATTTAAACATAAAAATATAATATAAAACGGCTCAAAAAACTAGGGTTTAAAAGTTTACAAAAGATGGATGAACATCAAATAGAAAAAATACAAATTAAATATTAGAACTTCTCTCAAAAAAATTTATAATAGCAAACACTAAGCCTTTTGTGACAAACCCATCAAAATGAAGCAAACTTCCAGTGTTAACCTAAAAGAGAAACCAAAAAATATAAATAAAATTGAAAACATTGCATGAATCTTGGTTGGGTTTTTGAGAGAGAGAGAACTTGAACTTCAATGAAGACATGATAAGGCACTAGGGACAAGATGATATTTGGGTAAGATGATAACAATGAAGAAGTCAATATATTTTCTACACTTTTGGTTGATCTTGATTAGGATTAGGATTCGGAAATAGTGATCTTGGTTGCTAGGGTGTGGAGTCCTTTCTAGAAGAGTGTTTAATTTTAATGCCCACAACTCTTGCCCATCTTCTCATCTTAGGATTTGGAAATTTGAGAATGTTGGACAACAAGGGGTTTCAACACCTTACCTCTGCATTGCTCGCATCCTCTTCATAGATATTTGTAGGGGTGATAGGCCCAAGAATGCATATCCGTATATATTGGCCCGGGGGCCCAATCCGAGGACATTAAGTAGTCCGAGGACGGATGAACACTTTCCTAAGAATCTGTGTTGGTAAGTAAAGAGGTGAGGTCTGGTCGGGACCATCCAAGAAGGTTGTCCGAGGAGGAATACTTCCTCGACTAAGCAAAGCTGAGGTCAGAGGGTGTGGTCTGACACCAGGAGCAACGTTCTGGACGATTCCACCAATGATGATAAGTATCCAAAAGGAACAGAACAGAGGAAGGCCAAGAAATATCTCATGGGAAAGCTGCTACCACCGCATTAAATACTCTGCAGCTAACTTTCTGGCTGCATTAATGTGGAGAAGACCCCTGAATAGTGCTGTCTTGGCTACCCCAACTCACAGAGGGCAAGAAAGGGTGTCCGATGGGACAAGCACTCAAATAGTGGCTTAGATGATCAACAAGTGAAGGGCCAAGATCATCTAAAGGGAACTATATAATGTAAGAGACCCTCCATGGAGAAGGGATCGAGAAATTGAGAGAAAAACACTGTAGCAATCAAGAACTGAACTTGTAATCAAACTTGAGAGAAATAAATAAGAATTGATCTCCTCGGACTGTACCTCGGACGATTTTATTTAGAATCAACTAGTCTATCTTCATTTTCTTGCCATCTGAATCCACATTACTTGTTGTCTGATTCATTAAAGTCCAGTTTTCCAACCCACTCTCTACAAATTCATTGTATTGGGCTTTTTGGGCCTAAGTCCATTCACCTTTTGGGCTAGGGACCTAAATCTGGTCCTTACAATTGGCGCTGTCTGTGGGGAATTTTGGTGTTATAGTGAGTCTAAAGTCCAACTATGGTAGGTTCAAGTTTACACCAGGAAGAGTCTATGGGATCCCAACGTGAAGATCATTTTGTCAACCTTGAGCGAAAAAGGGACCGTGAGGTTAGTGTGCATACCACCCCTACTAGCAGAAGCCAATCCCGAAACGGGAGCCACCTTTCTCATGTGGAGGATACCAGAGCCCTGCAACTGGAGATCGATCATCTGAAGAGAAAGCTGCGCCACGAACGGCGAAGGCGAACTCCCTCCAACTCTGACTTCTCTTCTGACGATGAGGAGGATGATAGTTATAGACCTAGGTCAAGGACACCTCATAGTGAGTCCTTATTATAAGGACTATCACCATTGGTTACACTTCTTCACGTATTCGTGTGCTTCTTTCTGCATGTTTGGCCACCAGTAGCCTTGTGTGAAGGCGATAAAGACCTACCTCTAGTGTGGCTTCCACAAATCCCTTCATGTAACTCCTCCAGGAGTAGTTCTGAGGCCTCAAGATGTACGCAGAGCAAGTATGGTCCAGAAAAGGAGCATTTATACAGCTTCTGGTCCTCGGTCTTTTCCTCGGGCAAGATGTCATCCTTTAAAAACAGTACTAGAGGGTCCATCCAGCTAGGCCCTACCCTAACTTGGTGGATATGGATCACATCTCTCCTTATCACTGAGGGTCTACACAAGTCTTCTACAAGGATGACCCGAGGTAAACTTTGGGCCGAGGAGGTGGCAAGCATGGCCAAAGAGTCGGCATGTGTGTTCCCACTTCTAGGGATATGCAGTAAGCTAAAGGAATCGAAATGTGACTGTAGGTGCCTAACTTGGCTTAGATACCCTTGCATTCTTTCGTCCCTTGCTTCTAATTCCTCGTTCACCTGGCCAACAACCAATCTTGAGTTTGAGAACATGTTCACTACTTTTCCGCCTAGTTTTTGAACCATGGACATCCCTTCCAGCAGGGCCTCATACTCGGCTTCATTATTCGTGGCCGAGAAGCCCAATCTTAATGATTTTTCGATGGTAATCCTTTTAGGGGAAATCAGAACTAGCCCCACTCTAGAGCCCCTTTAGTTCGCTGCACTATCAACATATACTTTCCAGCATGTAGGTCCTTGTAGGGAGATTATGTCGACCATTTTTTCATCCATGTCTTGTGTCTCTGCTACTTCTCCTAACGAGGGTTCAGCAAATTTAGCCACCAAATCTGCGAGGACTTGGCCCTTGACGGAGGTACGAGGCATGTACTTGATGTTAAAAGCCCCCAGAATCGTACCCCACTTAGCAATTCCCCCCGTATAATCAGCACTCCGAAGTATGGATCTGAGTAGAAGCTGGATTAGACCGATAACTGTGTGTGCCTGGAAGTAATGGGGAAGCTTCCGTGTAGCTTGAACCACCGCTAAGATGGCCTTCTCTAGTGGTAAATATCGGACCTCGGCTTCATCCAATGATTTGCTTACGTAATAAACCAGTCGTTGTATGTCGTTGTCCACTCGTATTAGTACTAGGCTTACCACATTAGGGGCCACAGCAATATAGGCGAACAAGACTTCATCGACCTCAGGACTGGACATGATTGGTGGCCGAGATAAATATTCTTTAAGTTGTTGGAAGGCCAAAGCACACTCCTCTGTCCACTCAAATCCCTTCTATTTATTCATTAAGAGGAAGAAGGGTCTGCACCTATCCGTTGACCGGGAAATAAAACGATTTAAGACAGCAATCATTCCGGTAGAACCTGCGTTTTTCAAACCAAAGGGCATCACCTTGTAATGGTAGTTTTCGATGGGAGTGACGAAAGCTGTCTTTTCCTAATCATCCAAGGCCAGTGGTATTTGATGGTATCCCTGAAAGGCGTCCAAGAAGCTCATCTAAGGATGTCCCACCGTTGCGTCCACCAACTAATCTATTTGAGGCATAGGGAAGGATCTTTTAGGCAAGCCTTATTCAGATCCATGAAGTCCACACAAACTCGCCACTTCCCGCTCTTCTTCTTCACTACCATAGTATTGGCCAGCCATTCTGGGTAGAAAACTTCCTTGATAGCCCCTGCCTGCTTGAGCTTCATCACCTCATCTCTGACAGCATCTGCATGTTCCTTGGACGGGCATCGAGGAGGCTATTTTTTGGGAGTGCCAGATGGATTTACATTTAAGTGATGGCAGATGAAGTTCGGATCCACCCCCGGGGCCTCATGAGCGTTCCACGCAAATACATCAACGTTTTTTCTAAGAAATTTCACCAGCTCTTTCTTCTCTAGGGGAGGCAGTTGAGCCCCAATCTGAAAGAACTTCTTCGGATCCTTATCAACGACGACCCTTTCCAAGTCCTCGCACTTCGCCTTCTCGGCTGATCCGTTGGCTGGTGACGTCGGAATTCTTAGTTGCTATAAGCCCCTTTCAGCGGAGGCCGAGGACTTGGCTTCGGGCCGACGTGAGATAGCGGCCACCAGGCATTGCCTAGCCGTGGATTGATTTCCCACAATCTCTCTAACTTGGCCATCCAACGGATATTTCACCTTCTAATGCAGAGTGGAGGAAACAGCTCCTAGAGCATGGAGCTAGGGCCTACCCACAATGGCCATATAGGGGGAATAAGAGTCCACCACGATGAAGTTCACCTCCACTATTTTCAGACCAGCCTGCATGGGTAATTTGATCTGACCCTTTGGAACAACAACCTGCCCATTGAAGGTTAACAAAGGAGAACCATAGGCCGTCAGGTCCTCGGGTTTCAATTTCAGCCCCTTGTATAGGTCGGGGTACATGATCTCAGCGCCACTGCCATCGTCTACCATGACCCTCTTCACGTCGTACTCCCCGATTTTGAGCATGACCATCAAAGCGTCATCATGGGGTTGTATGGTGTTGGCAGACCCTGATTGTCCCACGAAATCTCTTCGAGGTCGGTTGTTGTTGAATCGGTCCGACCTGAAATCCCTCCCCTCTTAAGGGATAACCTTCACTTTACCTTTACCCAATTGCTAATCTTCTTCAACCCTTTTATACTTGTCGATCTGGTCCATGAATTGGTGCAGGCTGGTGACAGGTTTTCCTGTTAAGGACTTTCTTAAACCATGCTCGGTTGGGAGGCCACTCTTGAAGGTGCTAATGGTGACGTCATCAAAGTTACCCTCTATCTCGTTATACATCTCCCAGTATCTGTCCAAGTATGCTTTCAAGGTCTCCCCTTCTCGCATGGACAAAGACAGTAGAGAATCCAAGGGCCGAAGGGCCCTGCTGCACATGATGAAGTAAGAGCCAAAGGCCTGGGTGAGCTGCTTAAAGGAACCCATGGAGTTTGGCCTCAGGCCATCAAACCATCTCATCGCCACTGGTCCCAAGCTGGACGAAAATACCCTGCACATCAAAGCCTCATCTTTGGAATGGACGGCCATCCTCTGATTAAACTGGCTTACATATTGTACGGGGTCCGTTCAACCATTATACATGGTGAATGTAGGTTGATGGAATCGCCGAGGGAGCTTAGCCCCTTCTATCTTGCATGTAAAGGGTGACTTAGAGATCCAATCCAAGGCCTTGCTCATGGCGTCGTTTTCTAGGCCTTTACGAGACGGGCTTTTGTGTCTGCGTTTATGGTGGCATTCTTCTTCATAAGAAAAGGTTTCGCTTGGTAGGGTTCTTGACATTTGCCTAAAATTGTCGTCTCCTTCATCATTGGAGGACGTATCAGGACTGGAAGGGGACCGCTTCCGTTGCGCACGACGTAGTTTCTTTTTCAAGTCATCAATCTCCTTCTAGAAGGCTTTATTACCGTCTTGCCTTTGGGACATATGACTTCCCACCCTAGAATGGCTTCTGCTTGTATGGGGAGTACGCACACTACCCTCTCGATATCTTTCCCTTTCCCGTTCAAGGTTAAGAAAATTGTCCAACCGTTGAGAATCTGCAGGACCTGCTTGGTGTGGACCTGATCCCACCATGCTTAACCATTGCACTCACTAATGCCCAAGTTCTTCCCACAGACGGCGCCAATTATAGGGTCACGATTTGCAGCCCAAGCCCAAGATGGATGGGAACTTGGTCTAATGAACCCAATACAATGAATTTGTAGAGAGTGGGTTAAAGAACTAGGTATTAATGAGTTGGACAACGACTAGTATGGATTTAAATGTTGATCAAGTAAGAGTAAAAGAAATATAATTGAATGAATTCACCGTCCGAGGAAGTGTTTTATCATATAAATCAATAACAGTTGGATACGAGTATGGTTTTTGGGTGCTACAGTGTTCTGTCTCTCCTTTCTTTCCTTTTGTTCCTCTCCCTTCTCATGGGGTGTCTCACCCATTATATAGCTCTCTTTGGACCATCCTCCTCCTACACTTGTTGGTCATCCAGGCTAATACTTGAGTGTTTGTCCGATCAGACACCCCCTCTGGCTTTCTGTGAGTCGCGGTAGCCAAAGCAACACTGTTCAGAGGTCTTCTCCACATAAATGCGGCCAAAAGGGTAGCTGTAGTGCATTTAATGCAGTGGTAGCAGCTTTCCCTTGGATATTTTTGAGTTCCCATCATCTTGTACGCTTATGATGCATGTTCTTATCACCGGATTTTCCTGAAGGTTTCCTTGATTGCGGGGACACATATTTGAGTTGTACTTATCATATCCGAGGAGTTATTCCTCCTCGGACTGATTTCCCATTGGTATCTTGCTCGTCAAATCCTAAGCCTAAACCATTCATTTACCATTTGCTCCTCCTCAGACTGACCATGCCTTTGAACAGGGCCCCAAGGCCCAATGCAGGATTTGGGCCCTTGACCCTACAAAAAGTGAACATAATTTGTTAGAATTTAATTAAGCATCTAATGATAAAAGACAACAACAAAACATTTAAATATTGAAAATAAAATGGCATTAAGCACAAACCTAAATAATAATAAAAATTATACTTATATAATTATATATTTATATATATATTTATATATATATTTATATATATATAAGCTAACTTTATCAATAATGGAGATATAAATAAAAATAATGACCTTATTTTGTATTTTTTATGGCTAAAAAATTAAGTTTAGTTTTTATATTTGTTTTCTTCTCATAGGGGCTCAGACTCTTAGTAGGCTTGAAATAATATACACTTTTAATGAGTACGGACTTAATCCATCAATAAGGAAAATACATAACAAGATGCCCATACACTCCAAAACAAGTATGAAAAATAATTTGAATTTTTCATTCTTTCATAACATGGAGTTGTGCAATACTATAATGTCCATTTCAAAAAATATTTATTATTAATTTTTTGAAATTTTTAAAAAAACATAACTACGTTGTTCTGGGCACTTAACGACAATCACAACAAAAATTAATAGGAGGAATAAACGATTGAAGTTAAAAATAAATAAATAAAAATAAAAGAGGATTAAACTAACTGAAATTAAAGTCATTCAATTCATTTCAATTTTATCCAAAATTAAATGTTGTAATTTGTAATTTAGCCTATAAAATTATTATGTTTATGTTTATAAACTTTTTTATTTAAATGTAGTATATTTAAAACAAATAGTTCTGAATTTTCTCATTCATGATCAAAATGCTAAACAAAAATTTTCGCCTTATTTAAGCCTATGAATTTCCTATTATCATTTTCCATGTATAAAATAGTGAACTAACAAACTTTTTTCAAACTACAGGGGCATGAAACTACTAAAAGATAATTATGCTTGGTTTAAGCATGAGATTTGGCATTTCTTCGTGTTGTGTTATAATTTCGTACTTTGTGTAATATCCCTTGTTGAAATGATCAATGGATGATTTACTAACTAAAATTTTCTCCTAATTTAAACCCAGATTATATGTTGGACTAGGATTGATGAAAAACAAAGGCCAACTACCAAATAGTAATGAGATCAAAATGGTTGATATAAGAGCTGACTTATGAGGATGCAAGTATGTATGGATGGATATGGGTTGTTGTTTTCTTATAAAAATCAACCTTTAAACACCTAAATTTGCCACCGCAAAAACCAAACCAAGCTAGTCTCTAATATGAAAGTTGGTGGCGGTAAGATAGAAAACCCAAATCTCCGATATGCGACCTTCAAGCGTGGCAAATTGTGACAGCGACAACCACTACTAGATCGCGACTAATTCCACCACCACCACTACCACCACCAAGATGGATCTAGAACTTTGGATTTGGGGAAGCTAGCATACAATGACAGAGCCAAAAAAAATTTCACAGAGGACTAAATTAAATATAAAAAATTCTTTAAAAAAACTATTTCATGATAAAATTCTTAATTAACATGATATTCCCATAATATGTTAATCAATATCGAACATCTCTAAAGTAATGTAAAAGGAGTTACATCAAGTGACTAGGCATGGTAGGAAGTTCATTATGCTATGTCTTGTCTTGTCTATGAAATTACATAGAGCAAATCTTGCCTAAGAGCTTTATTGATAGATCTAGACTTGGCGGCCCAATAAATGGATTAGAATGCTTCCTTATCGGAACCTGCTTCTTCATGAATGTGACCCAATGGAGAGAGACACGGGGAGGCAGACATGGACATGAACTCATGAAGTGTTTGAGGATGTATTGTTGGACCCCTCTAGTGTAACATTTGTCACTCCAAACAATGTGCCAAATTCTAGCCCATAACGCATGCCTGCTATCTGTTGCTCTTCATCACTACTTGCTCTCCCTCTTGAGAAAATCTATCATGTTTATGTTACATGTATTCGCCCTTTCACATCCGATGAGTCCTTCTCTTACTACATTCAACTACAAGTTGGGTGCCTTTTGCATCCCACAACAAAGTTCAAATTCCGAACAATCAATTCATTTAGGAAGGCCCAAATGAATTTTAATAAGAGTGGATGAATATATTTAGTAGTTTTTCTTTTTTTCTTTTCCTCAAAAACTTAGGGGTTCTAGTAAGTATTTTTACATATAATTTTTTTTTTATCTTACTAGCATTATAAAACAGGGATTTTATAAAGCACTTGCCAAAGATGTAAATTGAGTACTTCTTTTGGAACAGAATTTCTTTGGCTAGGAAGTAGATTAATTTCTCAATTTCCAAATCAAGGACTTGGGGTTTCTCTAAGAAAATTAATTCCATGCAAATTAGTGAAATTGTTTGCAAGAATACATGATGGTTGGAAATAGAATACAAAAATTAGGGACATAAGCCTGTGCAAAGGGCAGTGTGGGTTAATCACTAGTAACTAGTAAGCCACTAAGATAATGTTTGAAGCTTCTCTTTAAGTTGGGGGCCTTGCCTTTTATGTTCCCTCCTTATCCTATAATGGTCTTTAAGAGCATTCATTAGCACCTCAAATACTAAAAAAAGATCTACATCCAATGAGCCATAGCTACATTTTTTCTTTAAGAGCATTCGTTAGCACCCCAAATACTAAACTATGCTAAACATTAAAAATTTGATCTTAATTCAATTTTCTCTCTCTTCCATGCATAAAGAAATACTAATAAAGAATATAATTTTTTTTTTTTTTAAAGCATATTTAAATGAAGTGGTATAAGAATAGGGTATGGGATGTAAGGTATATTGTTAAGTGGTATACTAAAATAAATAAAGTAGTTTTTTGGTGTGCTAAATGCTAAATTATTTAGCAAACCGTGCTAAATTTTTAGCAAAACGAATGTGAATACTCTTGCTCCATATTGTTGCTTCCCTAGTAGGAATCCTCATTGATTATTATGTTATAATTTTTTTTGGTAAAATTTTTTTGGTGTACATAACATTTTTGAAAATATAAATCAAACTAGCTTTTTGTCACATATTTAGCACAAAAACTACCAAAAACTATATCTTTTGATTAAAATAAATAGTGCAAATAAGCTACTGAAAATTATAAAATATGTAGACAAGTAACATTGAGTCAATTTTGTTGCCACTAGCACCTTAGTATTTCATTACTTGGTAATGTCTCAATTGCAGCTTTCAAGGGTGATTGTAGACTAAAGTACACTTAAACTTAGAATTGTTTTCATTTTGGCCATTTATGTTTTAAAACTTTTTTTTTTTTTGGTCTTTAATGTTTGACTCTATTTTTCTTGCAGTCCATTTATGTTCATAATATGCTCATCCATAATATGATTTTCTCATTGCAATAATGAAATTCTTGCATTTCACCACATTTTAGAGGTACTATATTTTGAAAGAGTTAAACATGAAAGGCACTTAATGACTAGATTAGATTACTAACAAAAATGCCAAGAGCCTTATAACTCAACTAGTTAGCACTTCCTAATTTTTCCAAGACCTTTATGGTTTAAAAGCCCTATCCCTATTGTAATCAAATTATCAAAAAGATTACTAACAAAAATAGATCCAATATGAAATCATAATAATAAATGAAAATCCAGAATAAAAATTTTAAAATGTAAAAAGTCAAGGAAAAAAAAAGGATAAAGTTTCTCTTCAAACTAAATGTGAATTTTGAAAAGCTAACCGTTGGATTTTATGTTCTTTATGTTCTTAACACGCATGTCAAATTTCGTTCAAATCTGAAATTATTTACTATTCAATCAATAAACTTATTTTTTAAGCATAATTTTTTATCACAAAAACTTGAAATTTAAATATGTGATGACATAGCTATTTATCTTTGATTTTCTTACAATTTTGTAAGTATAGAGAATATAATAAGTATATGCAATTTAATGATTAGGTTTTCAAAATTGACATATAAAAAAATATAGAAAGAATTTGAAGTATAGTTTGGAGAGAAACTTTATTTAAAAAAAAAAAAAAAACCAAAGCCTAAGGGAACAAATTTTCTTTTGTTTTCAAAAATTGGATACAGAATTTTTTTTTTTTTTTTAAATATCTGAATTTAAAATAAAATAAATAAAAAACTAATCTGAATGTATCTGCAAGTGTTATTATTAGCCACGAGATATTTCTTTCTTTCTTTCTTTCTTTTTTTTTTTTTTTTTTAACTAATAATGTATCTGCAAGTGTTATTATTAACCACGAGATACTTCATTTTTTCTTTTTTCTTTTCTTTTTTTTGGTAACTTGGTTGAGCTGAGCAGCTCAGTTCCCTTTGCGTGCTCCTATGATTTGAACATTGAAGTGAACTAATAAGAATCGTTCTATTAGTTTCTAAAAAAAAAAAAAAAATCGTTCTTTTATCCACGCAGCTCACTCACTCGCTGGCTCGCTGCTAAGACTTCAAGAGAATCAAACCAGAGACTTCCACTTCACAGTTGTTAGCTTTTGTCGCTTGGTATGTTCACTCTCTCTCTCTCTCTCTCTGTGGGTAGTCTGTACTCGAATTTATACTTGTACAGTGAACTCCGAAGCATGTAAATATGTCATTTGTTAAGAATTGGATGGACTCAATACCCAGAAATCGCTCTTTTTCTTTCATACTTTTGCAATGGATTTCTTATTCGGAATTGCACACCACATGTCTGAGGAAAAGCCTCATAGAATTAGTACCCAAGTATGATTCATCTTAATAATATTATCAAGGGGATGGTTTGTAGTTTGTATGCTAAAGCACACCATCTGTTTGTATAAATGACTCAACCAATTGGCTCTAGAAAGAAGAAACCTGTTAGAGAATGAAACTGCTCTCTTATATTTACCCATTTGGTCTTGAACCATGACTTCACTCTTCCCTCATTCTTGTGGGAAGAGGAAGTGCCAGAGCTCATTGTCGCTGATAAAAAAAATGGCTATTTTAATTTCCTCTTTTAAAAGAAAAAATCAATTTCTAGAGGATAATATATAAAATAATGGGCAAAATACAGTGTTGGTCCGGAAACTACCCATGAGCTATTTTAGTCCTTAAAGTTTAAAGTGATCGCTTTTAGTTGGTAACGAATTTAAAGTGATTGCTTTTAGTCCTGATATATCTAACAGAGTAATGACATATTGACATGTTAGATTTTACTTTGGCCACATCATCTAAGTGACTTAAAGCAATCACTTGAAACTTCAAGGACTAAAATCATTTATCAGCTAAAGTTTAGGGACCAAATGGTGTACTTTGGCCTAAAATAATTATATTTTTATGGTGGGAGAGAAGAACATCATTTGCATTAGTCAAATATCAACTCAAGTATATTGATGTCAGCAGGGACTCAGCGATCACACAGGATACAAACATAGATAAATGGTCTTGAAGCTGCTACCTGTATCATCTGCATTATGGGATCCATCTCAGAAGGGTGAACTTACTAGTCTTCTTATTTCTTTTAAGTTTGTATTTTTACTCTTACACAAATGCTCACATGGGTGCAGTCTTCGACATAAAAGACGACTTTCCTGACTCTATAATATCATAATAAAGCAAATATTTATACTTGAATTTACACTAGAATATTTATCAAAAAAAGAATTTGCACTGTAGAGTCCGACGTGCCACAAAAAGGCTAGACAACAAATGCCCTAGTTATATGGTAATCTCCTCACAAATGCATCTTGATTTGGCTACCACTTTGCAGGTGTTTGCCTGAGCATAGTGGAGTTCAAGAGACCACAATTATCAGCTTTAAGGTCATATACTCTTGGTTTGAAGGTGTAAATTCTCTCATTGATGTACCTTTTTTTTGTTTAATTTCTATTTGTAAACGATTAGAAATCAATCTACTAATGTGTGTAGGAAATGATTTGTCTATTATGTGTTTTTGTTTGCCACCTTTAGGGTCTTGATGAGTCAATTGAAATAGTCTAATTTATACTTTTGAAACTTCTTCGTTGCATTGAGGTGATATGGGACCATACAAATGCTATAACTGAGGTTTCTAAATGGAAGGTGTTTTAGGGGATTAGCATATATCATTCATCCTTCCACGATTTATTTATAATAACATTTTTTTTAAACGATGCTATAAAATGTCCTTCCTTTTAATGTTGTTGAAGTGTTAAAATATTTGTGAGTTTGAGTTTGCAAATAGTTGTTCTAAAACCTCAAATGTCAGTTTTATTCTTATTGCAGTTTGGGCATGAACAGCTTCAGAAAGGTAGACCCATAATATTGGGCACCTTCCTTTGTGCCAGTCAAAGGCCCAAAAAATCTCCATCATTCAAAATACAAGAAGCATCTTCACAGAATGTAGATCTTCCACAGAGACTACCCAAGAACAAGAAGAAACCCTATCCCATTCCCTTTGAGAAGATCAAGCAGGCTGCAAGAAAAGACAAGAAACTTGCACAAATGGGCATAGAGAAACCCCTTGACCCTCCAAAAAATGGATTACTTGTTCCTGATCTGATCCCTGTTGCATATGAAGTAGTAGATGCCTGGAAAGTTTTGATTAAAGGCCTTGCACAGCTCTTGCACATTATTCCTGCGTATGCTTGCAGGTAATTGTATCCCCCCCCCCCCCCCCCCCCCCAAAAAAAAATGTATATTAGTTTTAGTATTTTTGATACAGTTGCAGTTGTATTTTTTTTTTAGTTCTTCCTCTTTATTTATATTTGAGCTTCTGAGGGCATTACTTTCAATGTCGGGCACATTCCATAAAATGTTCCTCATAATTCTATTAGCAAATTTTATGCAGTAAGTTAGGTCTAGATATTGGAGTGTAATTTGTTTTAGCCCTTTTGCAGTGAATGCTCCGAAGTTCATGTGGCCCAGACTGGACACCACATTCAAAACTGCCTTGGTCAAACCAGTGCATCACGTCGAAGCTTCCACTCATGGGTCAAGGGCTCTATTAATGACGTGCTTGTTCCCATCGAGTCATACCATCTCTATGACCCTTTTGGTCGGCGTATTAAGCATGAGACTCGATTTGAATATGACAGAATTCCAGCTGTTGTTGAGCTATGCATCCAAGCTGGTTTGGATATACCAGAGTACCCTTCACGCCGAAGAACCTCACCCATTCGAATGATTGGGAAAAGAGTGATCGACCGAGGTGGATATGTTGAGGAGCCTAAGCCATGGCGCTCTGCAAATTCATATTCACTTGCTGATCTTGATACATATGGGGCATGTGGACGGTTTCCACCTCCAACATCATCAGATGTAGCAAGGATTGCGCAAGAGACAATGGATGCATATGAAATTGTTAGACTGGGTGTGGAGAAGTTGATGAAGAAATACACTGTGAAGGCATGCGGGTATTGTTCAGAGGTTCATGTGGGTCCTTGGGGTCACAATGCTAAGCTGTGTGGGGAATTCAAGCACCAGTGGAGAGATGGGAAGCATGGTTGGCAGGATGCCACAGTGGATGAAGTTTTCCCTTCAAATTATGTTTGGCATGTTCAAGACCCAAAAGGGCCCCCAATGAGGGGTGCACTCAGGAGATTTTATGGGAAGGCTCCTGCTGTGGTTGAAGTGTGCATGCAGGCTGGTGCTCAAATCCCTAGAAAATATGTACCCATGATGAGGCTTGACATTGTTGTCCCTGATAGTGAGGAGGCACGTTTGGTTGCCTAATGGAGTCTGTCAAAGATAATTTGCTGACTGTATAGTTTTTGGCAGATTTTCTAGTTTCCTCATCTTGACTCTTGAGAGGGGCAGGGTGAGTGTTATCAACCTGTCAACATAATAGCATCTTCAGTAAGTCAATATGATTTAATACCGTTCTAATTATTGACAGTCTGGAATTGCTGTATATAATAACACTCAAATTAGTAAAAATTAATGTTTGCAATGTTAAAGAATACAAGCCTTCATTGAAATGAATTAGAAAAGTTTTCTCTCTCTCTCTCTCTCTCTCTTGGGAAGAAGCTCTCTTTATTTAAAGGTTAATGATTAGTTAATATGTTTGTAGGGTTTGAGCATTATTTCTACACTAACGCTATTTTGAAGCGAAAAAAGTTTAGATCTAGACCGGTCTAGAACTATCTTCATTTAACCCAATATGTGGTAATTGAAAAGACCATCCATGTATAATTTATATGACTTTTTTTAATGAGTCATGTGACTTGTTTAAATAATACACATGAATAGTCTTATAAATCACCATGTAGTGGGTTAGAGAAGGTAATTCCAAACCAGTTTGGAGCTAAACTTTGTCTTTTGAAGCTATGTGGAATTGTTGTTAGATGAATATTTTTTGATCTTATTTCCTAGAGTTTAGTTCAACGTTTGGGGGCACCATTGATTCAATTATCGCATTACTCTAAGCGAGAGTTTGAGCCTTACGTCTAGTGGTCTTCCAACCCATTAAGAAATGGATCTGCTCTCACCACATTAGTCTTGGTTTGTAATATAACAAATCAATTTGTGACGGTATTAGAGTTTCCATGGATTTTTAGCTCATGTTCTTTTTTTCTTTTCTTTACTTTTTTTTTTCCTTTTTTTGATACATTGATAGTTGGAGGTGGTGGGATTTGAAACCTGAATGTCTTCGTTGGAAACACCATGTTCTTAATTCTATTTATTGTACCCCAAAGATCTCTTCTGTTTTATTGGTTGTGATACCCCAACACTTGTTCTTGTTCTTGTTCTTCCTCTTTCGTACTACAGATTCTACTAGGTTGTTGGAAGCATAATTGTCAGGAGAAGAGGTGGTGCTGGAGTCGTCGTTGATTTTCCATATATTTTGATTCATGGATTCTGTTGTCATGCCTTAGGTCATGACAATTCAAGGTACGAATTGGTGAAATTCCTAGGAAACGCTTTCACCAAATGATATGAACTTTGTACTTCTGAGTTCTGACTGCATTTTTATGCTGGGAACTGGTATCAATATTTTGAACTTAATTTTGCTTTATTGGATTTATCATTTAAGGAAGACTATTTAGTTCATTGTTACTTTTGTACAGGAAAGAGGTTGATTTGTTATGTTGTTCTTATTATTGAAGTTGTGAGTGTTTGTTGAACTAATGCTGTGTGATAAATTATCACTTGTCTCAAAAATTTGAACTTTAATTAAATTAATCACTATGTGTTTTGACAATCCCCCTCACATGTAGATTCGAACTCTGTTTCAATTAGTAGGACTCAACACACAGAATTTTAAATTTTCAAATGGAAGGTAGGGTGGAGACAAGATTTGAACCTACTTTGATAACATGATAAATTATCACTTGTCCCCACTGGTTGAGAGTCCCTTCTACACCCTTTGCTTCTTAAACCTTTAAAAGCTTGGAAGGGGTGAAGAGTTTATTGGCAAAAGATGCTTACAAAATAGTGGGAAGCGGAGACTCTATTTTAGTTTGGGAGGATCCCTGGCTCTCTAATAAACTAGGCTTCATTTCAATCCATAGCAATCAAGGTGCTAAATAGTATATAGTAGTATCTCGAACGATGAATCTGTGAAGAATAGGTTGGGATGAAGAAAAGTTGTATTGTCTGTTTGATTAGGAGTCCTTCAAGGCAATGCTGAAGCTTCCATTGTGGCAGCGTGGCCAATTGGACAGGTAGGCATGGTTAAGAACAGAAAGTGGTCAGTTTATAGTGAAATCTGCATATAATTCACTCATGGAAAATGATATTGGTGCAATTGAAGATCCTATAATAAGCAAGATATGCAAGTCTAAACTCCATTATAGGCTCAAAATGCATCTGTGGAGGATAACCTTGGATATTCTACCAACTAAAGAAAAAACTGAACAGGTATGTTTCTAATCTTGATTTAGATTGCCCTCTTTGTAGTTCTGAATTGGAAACAACCTAACACCTGTTTAATCATTGCCAAATTGCTTGGAACTTACGGTTTGCAAGCTGTTGGAGCCTTAGAATTGATAATCTTCGAATACAATCTCCTTCACAATTGATAGCAGCACTGTTAAACCCTCTTTAAGCATTCCAGTTTGATAAAAGAGCGAAAGGATTAATTCTTACTGTTAAGTGAACTGGCGCTTGACCTCATTTTGAATGTTAGAAATCAAGTAATGTTTGAAGGTTTGGTTCCTTTGGAGGAAGCATTTTGTAAAAGGCTTCATAAACTTTTCAATGACCATTGGGGGATCAGAAGAGGCTATGAACTCAGCAATTCCCATAGAAGTACCTATAAGTGGCCAAGACCAGCTCAGGGGACTTTGCAGCTGAATTGTAATGCTGCAGTGGGAACTATGCCTGTGTAGCAGTATTTTCTAGAGTTTGAAGAGGGAATTTGGTGTTTGCTCATTCAAAAAAGGTGAATACCAATGTCCTTGTCCAATGTCCAAGCAGAAGCAAAAGCTATATTGTCAATAATCAATTAGGCAAGCAGAGCTGGTTTGAGTGTGATTGTTGAAAGTGACTTTCAGTTTTGTATTGATACTTTGAAGGCTCCAAAGGATAGGATCCCATGGAAATTGGTCAATTTTGTTTCTAAAGCTCTTCAATCTATTGGCCCTCTTGGTCTTCTTGTATTTAGCTAGGTTAATAGAGGAGCCAATATGGCTGGCCCATGAATTAGCAAGTTGATCATTAAGGAATTTTGTGTATGGATGCTCTGGTTTGGCTCTTGGTCCTCTTTGAGTTTTTCTGAAGTTATTTCCTCGGAGGCTGGGGCTTAGTATTTGGTTTCATTTTGCTTTTCTAATAAAATTCATACTTTTTAAAAAAAAAATAATAAGAAAGAAAACGCTAGAGAGAGATTGATTTCTTATGTTCTTCCCATTGAACTTGTTAGTGTTTGATGTGAGATAAACTGTCATTTGTTCCAAAAATTTAAACTTTAAGCTTAAGGTTTAATAATTACTAGTCACAAACACACAGGAAAATGTAATATAATTATTTTATAAAAATATAATGTAAAATTTGTGAGATAAATAGTGCATGTACTATTTAAAAGTATTTTATATTTTTATAAGTTTTATTTAATGGAACATATAATGCATTTTGCATTTAACAACAATACATAGTGATATGTGTGTGTGTGAAAACGTAATTTAATATAAAGATTTTTTAAACTACATAATTATAATATTGTTTTATATAAATGGAGAAGATGTTATTAAAAAGACTTTTTTAAAAAATATATTATAATCAGTTGACTAATTTGAACATATACAAGAATTTAAATTTTAAAAAAATTACACCATCATTCTATGGAACTCATGTAACATGTTACATTAACTTTAAATTATTATATAAGTTTGGAATTGTAGCATTTTTTTCTTTCAAAATATAACCCTTTTTTATTTCAAGAATGCTTCAAAATATAACTATAATGCCTATATTATTGAAATTTGAATTTTAAAGCAATCTTTTGAATACTTATCATTTTTATAATGCTTATTTTGTTTGTTTGCTTTCAGCTCTAAACTAAAAATTTGACTCAAATAGAAAATTTCTGTTTTTAACCCAAAAAATTAAGAATAAAAATAATTTTTGAGCCCAAAACTAAAAAAAGGAAACTTCTACAAAAAATCAATTTAACATTCAATTAATCCAAAAAAAGGACCGAAATAGACCAAATTAGACTAAATGGGACTTAACTAGACCGAATAGACCAAAGTTGACTGAAATGGAAGGAATGGACCGAAGTGGACATAAGTTGACCGAAATGGACTGAAAGGACCGAATCAGATCAAATGTACTGAAGCGGACTAAATTAAACCAAAATGGACCAAAGGGGACCAAAAGTACCGAATTAGACCAAAGTAGACATAAGTGGACCGAATGGACTGAAGTGGACCGAATAGACACAAGTGGAGCCAAGTGAAAGGAATGGACTCAAAGTGGACATAAGTGGACCGAATTATACCAAAATGGACCAAAGTGGACCGAAATAGACCAAATTTGACCAAAATGCTACATTGATATGGCTCAGAATGAGCATAGCAAAAATAAATTATACGCTTTAACTTTTAGATATTATATATATTAGTAAAAATTATATGTAGTAAAATTTGTACTAATTAACTACATTACAAAAAAAATTAATTAGGAATTTGTTTATTATGTTATTGATGTGAAACTAACCAATCATATCACTTTTTGTAAAAATTTTAGCTAATAAACAATATCATATAAATGTTCCTTTTACTATTAAAAATTAAATGAAAGCATTCATAAGATGCATTATATAAAAGATCTTATTGTTTGGTTAATATTAATTAAAAAAAAGCTTAAATGACTTCTTCTTCTTCTTCTTCTTTTTCTTTTTTTTTTTTTTTTTTTTTTTTTTTTTTGGGGAGAATCAAGCTTAAATGACTTTATGTACTAATGGATTTGGACAAAATAATTAAATTAACTCATTAATTATTTACTAGTAGATTTTACAATTGAAATGGATTGAATGATTCGAAGTGGACTGAAATGTTACGTTGATGTGGCTCAACAGAAGCGTGGTAATAATGAATGTTATGCTTCAACTTTTAAATATTTTATAGATTTCTAATACTATCCCTCAAATGTGGGTCCGAACTCCCCTCAATAAATGAGACAACACGTAATATTTTATTTTTAAATGATAAATTGATCAGAAACAATGTCCTGAACCTACTTTGATACCATGTCAAATTATTATTTGTCCCAAAAATTTTAAGATAGGAAAAGATGAATTTAATCAATTTAATTACCATTATTTTCTAAAACTAGGTATTCCGTCCATTTCATGGTAGCCTTTTTTTTTTTTTTTTTTTTTTTTTGGAAGAGGTAGCCCAAGTTGATAGCTTTAACATTAAAAAATCATTCATTTTGATCTTTCATAAGTTTTATTTATACGCGATGGTTTGAATTATTGGTAGCCCGAGACGGACATTGGTAGTAATTGCAAATTTAAAAGATGAAATTGAGGAAATTAAAACTTCAATAACCAAACTGACTATCGACCCAAACTTAAAAGGATGTAAAATCAACCTTAACAATTAGTACTCGAACAAAGTATAAGTAAGATTTGGGTTTTAGGAGCACTATCTCGTTTTAGAATTGAATCAAAGAATTAAAATATTACGTTAAAATACCACTTTATTAGAGATGTTACATACAACCGTTACATAAAATATCGTATCGTATGAAGTCTTCATACATTGGAAATAAGTAATATAAAATTGAACTATCAGCTTTGAAGAAATGCAGACGGAAACACAAAGTGTATTGTGACAGATAGTGTAAGATTTCAGGCTTTTCTGTAGGAACCATCAAATCTGGTCCCAACTCTCATGACCTCTTATAATTAAGGTTATCATATATGGTACAGCAAAACCATTTTTATTTCTTTGATCCTCCATTAACCATGCTCAAATCCTTATAAAAGATACCAATCAATAAAATATTTTTATATACAAAAAGGAAGATGATTGATTAAGAACAAAAAAGTATAACTAAAGAAAGATAGAATAAAATAAAATTAGACAAATAACCCAGCTTCTAAATAAGCTAATCATTCAAAAATCTACTTCGAACCCCTTTAAATTGATTTGACTAAGTCAAAGATGCACAAAGTTTATGTCCTAATTAACTAAGTAATCAAACATATTTTTGATTTGTCAAAAAAAGAAAAGAGGATCAAACACATTTGTGCTTTGTAGACTAGCAAGTTGTTGTGGACACCATGAAACCTTTACTCTTTTACTTCTTTTGATGTATAGAAGAGGATCGTTGAGAGCTTTTCCCATATGTCAGTCATAAAAAGAGAGATTCCCCTAAGGTCTCAATATTGTCAATACTATCCTTTAATGCATTAGGCGTTTTCTAAGACTTTTGTTTTGGAAGTTATTTGATCTTTGGTCATCCTTGGACCTTGGGCAGGACCTGACCATGAAACATGAAAAACATATATATAATTTCCCAACGTAGGGACCACAATTTGTCATTAACATATTAAACTATTTCCCAGTTCAATGATATTATTTAATTCTCCCTATTTTAAGAACTTGGATTTGAATTCTCCATTCACTTTTGTTATAAAGAATGATGAAAAAAATATATAAAAAAACCTCTTAAGTTTTGAATATAATATTCAACTTGCATGTAGTAGTATTGTGTATGCTATTAAAACATCCACTAAAATAAATTATTAACGATCAGTCAGTGTGATTATACGTGTCTATATTCAAAACTACATTTCCATATAAAATAGTATCGCGAGAGATTTTGTGTTATACTCAAAAACCCCCCCAAGGGTTAAATGTTACACTCAAAAATTTAGAGGATTAAGTTTTACATAATTAATGGTTTACATATAAAATAATATCATTTGAGTAATAAGTGTTATTTTCAAAAAAAAATTCATTTGAGTAATAAGTGTTATATACAGGTTCCAATTTTTTTTTTTTTTTAGAAAAAAAAAAACAAGGAATTTTGTGTGTTTTTTTCAAATATATATTACAGAAAAAAAAAAAAAAAAAGACAAAAGAGTATTCCAAGGTCGGCAAATATGATTGAACCCTGATGATTGTCCATGTTTGACCGGTGGGATGTCATTGTTTAAAACTTTAAACTATGTGCAAGTGCAGATAATAAGAGTTTTTTTTTATAGGTAGATAATAAGAGTTGGTTATGAGTTGATAAATAGAAGATATATATTGGGAAAGGGAGCTGAATTTGTGGGAGTATGAACTATGCTGATAAAATATACAGTAACCACACGTATATATTTGTCTTGAGCAAAATACATTTTGCATGGTAGGAATATTTAGTACAACTTTAATTTCTTAATTGCTATTGGCAAAGTTGCATTCATTTAATCAATTGCCAATAATGTAGGAGTTGTCCCATTTATTAGTCTTTTATGTCTAATCAACGTCATTAACAGTGTAACCCGCCCTATTTATTTTGTATATATTGCACTGATCACCTTTGTGACCCACTAATTTTGTTGTTTAAGTGCAGGAACTTATTCTTAATTCAAGGTGTTAGGAAGAACACTCATATTGTCAATCTACATTAACCGCGTAAACCACTCTATTTATTTTGTTTATTAGTGATCTTTTATGTCTAATCAACATCATTAGCCGCGTAAACCACTCTACTTATTTTGTAGTTATAGCACTGATAATCACTATTGTGACCCACTAATTTTGCTGTTTAAGTGCAGGAACTTATTCTTAATTCAAAGTGTTAGGAAGGACGCTTGTATTGTCAATCTACATTAATCTTATCATACAAGGTAGCTATCACTTATCAGCACAATAACTTGGGGTCCCATGACACTCACAATTCACACCTTCATAGATAGGGAATCCCTATTTCAAAATGAACACATTTTTTGTAAAATTAAAGTTTGCAATTCAAAAAGACAAACTCATCTTTACACTAAAAAGGGAAAATGCAAAGCTACGAGCCCACAAAAGTATCAATACAACCACTAGTATTACCAATTAATCTCTATGATATTTTCTTTCTTTCTTTCTTTTATTGGAAATAATAAGTATAAGCATGTAATTTCTGTGTAAAATTCAATTTAAAATTTTTTTTTCCCATCCCTTGCGCAATCTTACTTGTGTAAACCCTGATCATAGAGAATTGTTAATGAAAACACTTCTTTGTTTGGTGTATCTTTTGCCAATCACTAGTTATTGTTATTGTTGATTTATATCCATTCCAAACAATTTATTACTCTCCTTTCCATCATCTGCATGACATAACAATGTGTGGCTAATATTCATCCTTCATATATATAAAAGGAAGTGGTGTTTCAAGTTTTTCAACTATTACCTAGACTATTCATCTATTCCACTCCAAGGGCAAGGCCACATTAGGGCCCAAGAGGGTCCTAGCTCCCCTGAGTTAAGGGGGAAAAAAGATATATTATGGCCTAATTTAAATTGGGTCCAAAAACAAAATAAAACTTAGCTTCTCCTCTTTCCAAAATCTTGGCCTTTCTTCACTGATCAGCCAAAACAATATCACAAATCAACTCATGGTTATACTTCAGCCCCCGCTAATTCAAAATCTTGGCTCCGTCACTATTCCACACCCTTTCTAGTTTTATGATTTATCCTAAAAATTCCATGAACCAATAAGTTGGTGGATAGAACTTAAAACCTTTGAATTTACGGCACACCCGAATGAACAATATTCATCTATTAACCGGTTCGATGGTCTCTAATTCAGCCTCCCAAAAAAATACCATGTATAAGTTTGAAGTCCAGGGATGAGGTTATGTAGAAGCTGTTTGTGTCAAACCATTTTGATGCAGTTAATTTTATGTACCAAGTATCAAATTTTTGGCCAGCCAACCAGTCGCTATGCTTTTATCCCTTTTTTTTCATCTAATCTTTTCCTGAACACTTTGCTTTAATCTGGCTAGAATGACATATGCCCAAGCTTTCAAAAAAAGAAGTAGAGACCACATGCCATTTTTTTATATGTTTTTTGACAAAAGGACCGCATGCCATTATGGATTTTGATTTTCTTTAAAACTTTCAAATTCAAATCTAACGGTCTCTTTCCCCACCTTTTTGGTTTTTTCCTTGAAAGTATTTTCTTCCTCCTTACCTTGTTTTTCATACCGTTATACATTTATACTATAATCCAAATGGTAGATAAGTTTTTATTCAAAAGAGTTACATCTCACTGTCCCACCAAAGAAAAAACCTTTTTTTTTTTTTTGTGGGCTTAATGTATTAAATTCAAAATTTTACACTGATTTTATGGATTAATTATAGCTATCTAACTTAAATTATGACAATAAAACTTAAAGTATGATCTTCTCTACAAAAAAAATAATAATTATGAGGTTTTTTCTATAGTTTAAACTACATAATTTTATAATCAACATCCTAGTTCAAGATTAATTTGTAATGCTCATCTTACCCTTGAAATCAATAGTTATGGTAGAAGTATTTGTCATGTACATCCATCTTAAATAAATGGGAAATGCTAACGAATGCTCTTATGGCAATGGTTAACAATCCATTTAAAATGGATTGTTAACCATTGCCCTAAGAGCACTCGTTAGCATGACCCTAAATAATAAGAGCATTTTTTATTTACACCTTAAAGTCTAAAACTGAGATTATCAAGCTTTTTTTTTTAAAAGAATAATTATCAAGCTAATTTTAGATTAAGCTGTCAATAAAAAAGTTAGACAATTCCAATTGAGTAGTAAGGATTTGAACAATAAACATCTTTATTCAAAACACGAGGTACCAATTGAGCAACAAAACTCTTAATAGACATTAATTAATGTTAAACTACTCGATGTCCCTTACAACGTTTGGTGCATTTTGAAATATTTTGTAAGAAACCAACCATCTTACGGTTTATATAAATTTAAGAGATCGACTTCAATTATACTACATGTCATTAGAAAGTGAAAAAACAAATTGATAAAATTAAAACAATTAAAAATATGAACATGGTGCTTGAGTGATTAGACAAATAATTAATTATTTTCCTCTAATTAAGCATAGAGTCATTATTATTTTTCATATTCTTTGATTTTGTGTTATTAAATTTGCTTTGTCTTTTCCATAAAATAAAATGGATTTCAACTTTTAATGGACTCTGTTTCAATTATTTCTAATGCAACTTGTAGCGTAACAAATTAATACACCCCAGTCCAAAGCGCGCGAGACCCGGGCCCAATAAGTCCACTGCAATATGTATTTGTAGAGAGTGGGCTTAAGAATTAGATTTTAATGGTGAGGGCTTCGTTTTTCCTATTCTCAGAGACAAACTAAGAAACAGTTTAGAAGGCCCAAAGCACACCCAAATAACTTGGAATAATTCCGTTTTGTATAGGTCCGAGGAGGAACCCTCTTGTTGTGTTGTTCACGTTACAAATCTTCCTTTCTACTTTTGTTTCTCTCTCTCTTTCCTCTCTTTTTTTAAAATCCGTCCCCCTCCAATGGAGGAGGAATGGCATTATATAATCATATTCTAAGAATCCTATCCTTACACTTGTCACTCATCTAAGGTGCCCCTTGATACTTATCCCACCAGATCTTTTCTTTGGCCTCCCTGTGAGAGGTCATAGTCTTGGTAGCACTGTTCAGAGGTCTTCTCCACATAAATGCGGCCAGAAAAGTAGTTGCAGGGTATTTAATGTGGTGGTAGCAGCTTTTCTTCAGATATTTTCGGGGATCTTTTCCTTCCCAGTAAGCTCACCGAGTTTGTTTCTGTCATAGGGGATTCCAGGAAGATTACTTTAGCCATTGGGATTCTTCCTTGAACCGACAACTTTATATCCGAGGACTATACCCTCCTCGGACGGAATCGCCTCGCCTATGTGCGAATCATTCGAAAGTAGAATGCTTGATAGCTGCCACATTGCTCGGCCCATGAGTACTCCTCGGACCAAGCCCACGGCCCAAGATGTGTGAGTCTTGGTTATTTGTCCCCACACAACTAAATATGGGTAAGTTTTAGAGTATGAGTAAGATTTAATAACACATGCAACGGATAATATGTTGCATGTGTTATCAAATCTGCTTTTGCCTCTAGATGTTTTTTTGTTTCAAATGTTAGGAAAATAACTAAATATGAGGAAGCAAATAATATTACAAATCAATTAATTTTTCTATTCAAAATAAATTGTTTTTATATAAATTCCTTTGATATAAATCACACGTGGTATGCATGAGTTCAAAGACTCTAATTTTGTTAATTAAAATATAATAATTTTTGCGTTGTAAGTGGACTTAGTTTTAGTTTTTTTTTTTTTTTTTGAGAGTGTAGTTTTAGTTTTTTAAGTATGAAATTTGTCCTAGTTTTATGAAATTTGAACTTGAATTTTAAACCTTTATATTCTTAACTTGTCTTATTGTCTTAATTTTAAACCTTTAGTTTCTTATTGTTAAGGCATTTTTCAATTAGATAATAAAGTTTTTTTTTTTTTGAGAAATTTAAATACTAATAGAATTAATTTTGAAGGTATGAAAAAGTGGATACCGAAGTGTGTGTAATTAGTGCACTAAGATAATTAATACACAGTAATAAAAACATCTATCCCATTAAAGCTTGACAATTGATTAGTAGTAACACTTTCACATAAATGCCTTTAGTAGATGAAAGGTTAATTAAAGAGAATTATAAGGGATGTACTACATGACATAACCTTAGACTATTTTAAGTTTTTATTTGAGGTTCTTTCTATCTTTTTATATATATATATATATATATATATATAGATTAGGATATTGATTGTTAATTTTTATTTAAAATGTTCCAATTCAATTAGTGATAGATAAGTGAAATTGACCATAACTATGTGTCATAAATTTCATTTCAACGTGGAAAAATCAAAATGTTCATAATAGTTTGGTTCAACTCGGGAAAATTCTTATTTGAGTTTGTTTAATAAGATAATTAGTTAATTGTTTTGTAAATGATTTTAAGTTTGTTTTACCCAAAAAAAAAAACTTATGTTTAAACATATAATCCAACTTAAAATGTAGAATTCAAATTGAATAAGCCAGTCTTGAACTATTAATATCCACTTATTAGTTATTAATTATGACAGCCATGACAAGGAGGATTGGTTTGCAGACAAGGCAAACAAACCTGCAATTAATAAGAATAAATAGCAGCAGCATACACGCATAAATGTAGTACAATCATCGGGTGTAGAAGTTTTGCTTGCACTGTAATCAACAATGAATCAGGTGGCAGTGAAAAATTGTTTTTGTGGCCCCCTCAAAAACAGTGTCCCTTTTTTTTTTAATCTTCCGGTGGCCCCCTTCAAAAAAAACAGTGTCTTTGAGAATTGAGAGAACCATCTTTATCTGCATGTGCTGTCTTGCCTTGTGCCCCATCAATTCAAAATTCTTTATTATTAACCTCTTCCAAAAACTATTTACCACCACACACCACACATTCATGGCAACATCCAACTAGTTTATAGAAACAACAGTATTTGAATAATGTCATTGTTACAAAAATAAATGAATAACATGTTCTTATAAAGGATATAGATTCAATTTGTGTCTACATATGTGCAAGCAATTCACCAGGATTAATTTGTTGAAAATTTTGTTGTTGCTAGGGATCCAACCAATAAAAAAATAAGGGTATGTTTGGTTGAGATAATAGAATAATGGAGGATGAAAAATATATAGGGAGGAAAGAAAAGATTTTTGTTTTCCCACATCATTAAGACTTAAGAGAGATGGAAAAGCATAATGATAGAAATCAAATAATTATTATGCCCTTATTATAGTTTGAAGCAATTGGGGATAAGGGGATTAAATTTGTAATCACATTATTTATGATCATTTTCTCTCCTATTATCTCCTCAATTTGAAAGGAATGGAATTAGTGGCTTTGGTGGAAAATTTTAATCACTAAAAGTATTTGCGTCATCTTGTGCAAAAATTTCTCTCTATTTTAATATTAAAAAACTTGCATTTTTTATTTTATATTACCACTTTTCAAACACACCTACATCAGATTATCTATTTTCTACTACATTTTAATAAAATATTATTTTAATCAGTTTTTTATCTCTCTCTCTCTCTCTCTCTCTCTCTCTCTCTCTCTCTCTCTCTCTCATTGTGTATAGGAGTAAAGAAAGTATTAAAAAATAGATTTGCATGTAAATAGTAATCGTATATATTTACATAATTACTTTAGCAACAATGTAAATTTACATAGTTTTAACTTAACTAATGTGGGTAATTTTTAAGGTTGGATGTGCTAAATTTAGCCTTTATGTTATTATACATTGACTGATGTGAGTGCTCTTATGTCATCAAGAGACATTAATGGGTTTTGCGATTTGTACCCTAAATAAACCAATTGACTTAAAGTTTCTTCTAAAGCCCATTTTGTATATATATGGGCCTTTATTGGAAAATTATCGCTCGTTGATAGGTGATAGAAATAACATGAGTGATTAGTCTTGATTCAGTGAGAAAGAAATATGAGCTAGAGCCCAATCTGTATCATAAGAGAGGGCTACCACCTATTGACTCACCATGTGATGTTTGTAATGTCATGGTCCATGAGTAGGGATGGCAATTTTTGCCCGACCTGCGGGTACCCAGCCCGGCCCGACTCTAATGGGCCTGGTTTTACCCGGTCCGATTAGGAATAGGGTCAGATATGGGTTTCTAAAAAAAACCCGAAGCGGGTTCGAGTTTTATCAAAAAAATTCGAGACCCGACTCGAAACCCGGCTTGGATAAAAACCCAGTACCCTGAAATTACAAAAATACCCCCTATATATATACCTATAATCTAACCCTAATCCCTCATTTCTTCAGCAGCAACTCAGAACTCACTCCTCCCTCCCTCAGTCCTCACCCTTACTCTGACACTCCCTCTCCCTCAGCTCAGTCCCTCATTTCAACTCACATAGTCAGCCAGTCACTCCGACACTCCCTCACTCCAATACTCCCTCACCCTCACTCCCACACTCCCTCAGTCATGCCTCCCTCGCCTCCTCACCCTTACTCTGACACTCCCTCAGCACACGGCCTCACAGGCTTCACTCACTCTCAGTCACTGCCTCACGCAGTCACGCCACGCCTCGCCTTCTCACTCTCACGGCCTCACTCTTCCTCAGGACCTCAGGTACACCTCGCTCTTCCTCTGTTGTCCGATTTGTAAAGCTTTTTTATATGATCTCAATCTTTGATGATAAAGAGGCAAAATGTATGATCTATCCAGGTTTTTGTTTAAAAAATTGGATTTTTTTTTTCAGTGTTTCATTAAAATTTGTTTGGAGGTTTTGATTGTGTGGTGGTTCATTGAATTTGTTGTGATGATAATAATGTTTATTTGGGTTTTGGGTGGGTGAGGGTTTAGTTTATGGGTTAAGGTTTTTGTGGTGCTATTGGGTTTGTTTTGGTAATTAGGATTGGATTTGATGATAAGTAATACATTGGGGATGTTGAAATCAGTGAAACTAAGTGTGAAATGTGGTAGTGAATTTTTGTACACATATCTTTTACCTTATTCAAGTCTCAAAGCATTCTGTTCCTCTGTTCTTTCCCTTCATATTTGCATAGTTTGTTTAATGGAAGAAATTGTTTTTTGTTTTTTGTGTTTGTTGGGAATGCAGAGCCTAAAACGGAGATGGAAGACACAAACACAGACACAAACAAATCTGGTTCTTTCTTGTCAAGCGGCTCTCCCTTGAGAACCGGACGTTGTCCCTTGCCAACTATGCGGTCTCCTTCGCCATTTTCACGATCACCCTCGCCATTGTCGCCTGGCAGCTCACCCTTAGGATCACCATTAAACAACGAGTAAGTGTTTGAATTTGTAGTTAATCATGTTTAATTATGATTGCGTTGATAGAATTTGTGAATCTGTGTAATTATGAATTTGTGCCTATTAATCAATGAGTATGTGTAATAATAAATTTGTGATAATTTGTTTTGATTCTAACTCCCAAACTTCTGAACCAATTAGGAATCCAAAATCCCCGACGGTGGACTTAGTGGAAGAAGACTTAGAGGTAGAGGAACAAGAAAGGACAGAGGAAGAGGGAGAGCAAGAGCCTATAAATGAGGACTTGGATACAAGTAAAAAAAGAAAGACTACCTCAGATGTTTGGGCTCATTTTACAATGAAGAAAGTTGATGGAAAATTTAAAGCCCAATGCCATCATTGTAACAAACTTTACTTGGGTGATTCTAGCTAAGGTACAACTCATTTGCGTAATCATTTAGCAAGATGTCCACGGATGAAGTTTAAAGATATAAGGGATTGCGACAACAAGTCTTAATTAAATAACAAAATAAGGTGGATGGAACTATGAGTTTGAATACTTACCAATTTGATCAAGTTAGAGTAAGGAAAAAACTTGCTCGTATGGTCATCCTACATGAATATCCCCTTTCAATAGTTGACCACATTGGGTTTAGAGAATTTGTGGCTAATCTTCAACCTATGTTTAAACTTGTCACAAGAAATACTTTGAAGAATAACATTCTTAAAATCTATGATAATGAGAAGGAGAAAACTTTGAAGATGACGGACAAGAAAGGAAGTAGTATGGCAATTACAACTGATATGTGGACTTCAAGTAACAAAAAGAGAGGGTTTATGGTCATTACCGCTCATTTTATTGATCATACTTGGACGTTGCAAAGCCGGGTTTTAAGGTAACTTTTTTATCTATAAATTGCATGTTAAAGACTTTACATTTAGAATGTTTATTGAGTTATGTTAAATTGAATGTTTATTAAGTTATGTTATAATTATTCATATTATTTTTCTAGGTTTGTTTATGTTCCTTCTCCACATACGAAAGATGTCATTGCTGAAGTCCTTGTTGATTGTTTTTTAGAGTGGAACATTGATAGGAAGTTGTCCACAATAACTGTTGATAATTGTAGTACTAATGATGGCATGATAAGACTTTTCTTGAATAAGCTTGATACTAGTTCTCTTATGTTGGGTGGGTCTATGTTGCATATGAGGTGTGCTGCACATATTTTGAATTTGATTGTTCAAGATAGGTTGTCTCTTATTGGTGATGGTATTGAAAGGATTCGTGATAGTGTGATTTATTGGACTGGATCACCAAAAAGAAGGCAGAAATTTGAAGAAAATGCACGTCAATTGCGTGTTCAATGCACCTAAGAGTTAGTCTTAGATTGTAAAACTCGTTGGAATTCAACTTACTTAATGTTTTCTACTGCATTGATTTATAAAGCTGTTTTCTCGCGTTTGGCTAAACGTGAAACATCTTATACTTGTCTGCCACATGATTATGATTGGGAGGTAGCCAAAGATATTTGTGGGAGGTTGGAGTTGTTTCATAGTGTGACTGAGTTTTTCTCTGGTCGTAAGTACCCCACAATTAATATGTATTTTGCTTTGGTATGTGAGTTGAAAATTGCATTGAATGAATGGAGTTTGTCTTCAAGTGAGATGATAAGTACGATGGCAGAAAGCATGCTTGCTAAATTTAATTCTTATTGGGCTAATGTTAGTGTTGTTATGGCTGTTGCTGCTATCTTAGATCCAAGATATAAGATGAAGTTATTGAAATTTTATTATCCTAACATTTATGGTGATAATTCTGATTTGGAGATTGAAAAAATTAAGAATCTTTGTTATGATTTGTTTGATGAGTATGGAGATTTAGATGAGTCTCTTGTAGATAATGAAGGAAGTTCTCATATGCCTGCAAGTACTTCAAATCAAGTGGCACAAATGAAATTTAGGTTGAGTGGGGCAATGTCATGTTTTGATTTGTTTATGAACAATAGTTCAAGTAGTTCAAAGAAACATGGGAGTGCTAGAATGGAATTTGATCATTTCATTGATGAGGGAGTCTTGAAGAGGAGTGAAGACTTTGATATTTTGGCATGGTGGAAAAGTAATGGTCTCAAGTATCCTACTTTACAAAGGATTGCAAGAGATATTTTAGCCATTCCCGTTACAACTGTTACTTCAGAATCTGCCTTTAGCACTAGTGTGAGACTTTTAAGTCCATGCCGTAGTAGGCTACATCCCAAGACTATAGAGGCAATGATGTGTGCTCAGAATTAGTTATGGAGTGAAATCAACGGTTAGCAATTATCTAATTTTTATTTATAAAATCAAAATTGTGTTTTTATATTTGCTACTTATAGTTTGATGAAGTTTATTCTATTTTTAATTCATTATTGTTGTAGGTTCTTCAACTATATTTGGAGATTGTACATTTCAATCAATTCTTGATGATGGGGAACCAAATGAAGATGATGGGAGTTGTGTCACAATTGTGGAAGATTAAACATTTTGTATTAATTTAGTAGCTTTTTTAATTTCTTAGCCTTGTTGGATTAATTTGTTGGTTTGTAATTATTCTAAACTTGTGGGATTTATTTTGTAGCTTTTTAATTTCTTGGACTCGTTGGACTTTTGATACTTATTTCTTGGACTTGTTGGATTTATTTTATTTTTATGTTTAGCTGGTGATTTTAGTTATGATTTTGTTGATTAATGATTAAATGGTTATCTTAGCTAGGTGATTTATTGATTTAAAATCTTAGTTATGATTTATTGAATTATGATTATGATATTAGTTATGGTTTATTGATTTATAGATTTATAAGTAACAGATGATTTATTAATTTATGATTAGTAGCTTATGATTTGGACTGATTTGGCATTTGGGCCACGTTATTTAGACTTGAATTAGAATATGCAGGCTTGAATGTAGGCAAAAATAAATTTGGGCTTCAAATTTTTTTTTTTTTTAGTTGGGCTTGGCATTTGGGCCACGTTATCTAGGCTTGAATTAGAATATGCAGGCTTGAATGTAGGCAAAAATAAATTTGGGCTTCAATTCTTTTTTTTTTTTTGGTTGGGCCACGAATTGGGCCCAATCCCTTGACGGGGCCAAGCGGGGGCAGGTCCGGGCCCCGGGAAAAAAACCCACTTAGTAAACGGGCCGGGTCCGGGCCACGGGTCTTGGCCCGCGGGTCGGGTCCGAGTATGGAAAAACCCGGCCCGAACCCGACCTGTTGCCATTCCTATCTATGAGTACAGTTCATGATGTAGCAAGATTTAGGTATTGAACTGATTTCAAGAAGTAATAAGATTTGGATTTTAAGCTTATTTTCTATAGTAACACGATTCGGGCTTAAAAGAGTATGTTGTGTGTAATATAACTTGCCATACCCTCTCTTAAAAGTTACCATGGCTTTTGAGTAGAGTTGTGGTGTGCCTTTGTATTAGAACCCTTTTCCCTCTCCCTTTTGTGTGTGTGTGTTTGTTTCTTAAAAAAAAAAAAAAACTCGACTCGGGCTTTGAGCCCATCCATCCAGTGAGGAAAAGTAGTAGGCCTTGAGTCCAATTTATGATGTAGAGAAAATAGAAACCATAGGCCCAATCCTTGAAGTCGAAAAATAATGTTTCCTTTA
Organism: Notholithocarpus densiflorus; assembly: GCA_030021035.2. Classification (NCBI taxonomy): domain Eukaryota; kingdom Viridiplantae; phylum Streptophyta; class Magnoliopsida; order Fagales; family Fagaceae; genus Notholithocarpus; species Notholithocarpus densiflorus. Next base: position 440,627 of record JARYZH020000054.1, on the reverse strand, counting down.
AGTCCATTACGCGATGTAGAGAAAATGTTGGATGCCATGAGTTCGTCCCGTGAAGTGACTATTTTTATGGGCCATGAACCCAATCCAAAAATATTTGGATTCTTGGCAAGGAACACAAACCCGAGTAGTTGGATAAAATTTGGGCCTCTTTGGACTTTAGAGAAAGTTAATCAAAGACCCATTACTTTGTGCTTGTGAAATAATAACGTTGACTTGAAATAATAAGACCTAGTACTTGGCGAATGTCCAAATGCTATACAATGGTGAAAATATTCTTACACACTTTTTTTTTTTTTTTGCTAAACAAATATTCTTACACACTTGTTAGTGTAGACTTTGTACATAAAATATCCATAATTTCACAAGTGTTATTTGCATCATATCATATAGTATATTATATAAAAAAAAGTTTGGCTTAAAAGCAGTAGCATCTCCAATATAATTTTTTAGAGGGGTCAATAAGAAACATAAGTTATACAAAATTTAAAACAAAAGAGAACTTAAATATATCGACATCACAAATTAAAAAAAATAATAATAAAAAAAAAACTAAAAACTAAAACTAAAACTAAAATATATAAAGTTTTACAATTGTTTTCTGAGATGTTTCATATTTTAAAATCATTGCATAATATCTTCATTATCAATCCTACGAGTTGTATCTCTTTCAATGTACCAGCCAAGCAATTATTCATCCATTGATCTCTCATTTAATTGATTTATTTCAAATTTATTAAGATCTAAATGAGTTTTTTCTAAAGTTTAAGATTAAGAAATTTCTACTTTTGTTGTTGGGCTTATTATTATTATTTTTCTAGATTTTAGATCAAATTGGTTTGTTATTGAGCTTTTTTTTTGTATTTAAAAGCCCAAAATATTGTTAAGGGAATCATATTCAAATTTATTTTAGCTAGGCTTAAAAAATATCTAAGGTCAGCGTGTTTAAAATTTTATTTTAGAGGGTCAAAACAAAAACAAAAAGTAAAACATATAATATATAATTTTTTTGGGTTAGTTCAGGGGGTTCATTTGAACCTCCTAGGCTCCAAATGGGGTCGCTCTTCCTTAGAAGCTGTGATTGCATCAAGTGGTTACACCAAATTGCAGAAATTTATAAATAAAAAAAATTAAATATTACACCTTATGTATATCACTATATCCTATAACTACTAATACTTACTGAAATCTAATGAGTTCGGATAGCAATAAAAACTAAATTAACGTAATTCACTACTAATTTATCATTTTTTTTTCAACATATACAAAAGTTTAATAGCTAATATCAAAAATATTTTTCCCAAACTTTTTTTTTCCCACTCTATCGTAACCTATATAAGTAGCTTTTTTTTTTTTTTCGTAATCTATAACTCTTTCAACCCTTATTTGGTATTGTTCGAAAATATCTCTATAAGCACCATTTAAATCCGTAATGTTTATCCATTTAACCTTTTGAAACAAGTGAAATATCGTGGTTTCTAAATCAAAACCCATATATTTTGTTGCAAGTTTCTTCTAGGCTCTCAAGTATATTCCAAGTTGGCTAAGAATTTATTCCTCAGTATATAATGTATTTAAAGCAGCAATTTTCGTCAAACTTCTTAGTTTTATTCATTTGCTAGACTCATTACCAATGAGTATTCTTCTACAAAATAAAATGACAAAAAGAAATCTAACAAGTTTCATATTTCATATTCTAGTTTCTAACAGTTGTCATAATTCACATTAGTAGAACTCCGATGGAGATTAACAACGTTGAACCAGAGTTTAGTTAATTAAGAGTAGCGAAGACAGACAAGTGCACATAATGACGTAGAGAAAATGAAGAAGTCTCTACATTTTTAATTTATTTAACATTCTTGAGCCATAGTACCGAGAACTTTTTATTGCAAATCAAACACGCACTCCCTCCAAACATGTATATATAAAAGATCGCCATGTCCACCGCATCAAGTTCCAGTACAAATTGCAGTTCCATCGGCATGGTAAATGGTGCAGCCCTTCGGCGCAAAGCAGCAATTGCAGGGCGGATTAAGTTGCTTATTTCCTGAAGATGGGCAGGTCATGTATCCTGCATATTGTGTGCAAAATTGTGGGCATACTTTTGCGCTCGCAATTTCTGGATTGAAGACCAGTAGGATTGCACCTACTCAATGATAAAGAAAGCAACATATGAGATTGAGAAATTATTTATTCATTAAATGTGTTAAATTACCGATTGTCCTAAAAGTTTAAGAGTAATGTTATAAATATAAACTATTTTATTACATATTGATGTGGCAAATTCTTACTAGTTCTAATATAGGTCCACCACTAACATCATATTTAACACTTTAGCTCATAGTCTGACTAGATATGCCATTGGCATTCCAGATTTTCTAGTATGAATGGAGGATGTTTCATCTCAGTTTCAAGATGTACTTCAAGCCGATTTATTAGGCATATTTTAATAAAGAAGTTTCAATGTTTTCCCCCTCAAAAAAAAAAAAAAAAACAATTATTAGGAAAATGCTAAAGTCACATCATGTAGTTTGTAAAAATGTTGTAAAATAGTTTATGTCTATAGCATTACTCAAAGTTTAAGCTATTAAGAAACGGTGGATTTAATTTTTTAACTATATAATTTGGACAAAATGAATTCAAATGTGCTGTTCATTTTAGTTATGGCCATATTGATTTTTTTAAAGCATATTTTTGTTACCACCATTGAACTTTTGCCGGGTCAAAGTTCCCTAGTTAGTGTTACACAAATTTTTTTTTTTTTTTTTTTTTTTTTTTGCATGTAAGAATTTGCACCTATATATAGGAGAGTATATGGACATTAGATTTTCAAATATAGAAATATAATAATATGGGGAAAAAAAAAAAAGCACAAGCTAAACAAACAGAAAGAGAGTATAAATGAAGATGACAGCAATTTTTGAGGAGTAGGAGCTTACTACTCAAAAGGAGAAGATATATTACACCAACTTTGTTGCTAGCCATATTTCCTCCTATACCAATTTTGAGGTGTTAAAGTTGCATATTTATAGTAAAGAGCAATGTTGTCCCTAAAACAAAAATTTAGAGGAAAAGAAAATGTAGATTTTCAACACCCATCCGTTCTCACATCAGCTATGAGATCATTATATTGTAACCAACAAAGTCAACATATATAGCAAGAGGCTAGGGACTTCAAAACTAATAAATTGTGGCTTCATCGACAAGCACAAATTAAGAGAAGATATGAATACGGCTCTGGCGTAGAATAGGCAGGTCTTACTGGAGGAAAAAATATATAGTCAAGATTCCTAAATGGACCTTAGAAGTCAATAATGGCGGAATTATTTTACAATGTATTCATAACTTCCTCATATGATAATTTCAATCTTAAGCATATCTCCCTCTTAATTGAGATTGGATTGAGCTAGGATTATTTTTTTTTTTTTTTTTTTGGCTTGCAAACTGAGGTAAAGGGATTAGAATATATCCAGCTTTTCTAATTAATAAGCAAAGGGTCATACTCCTACCACTAAGTCACAAGTTTTTTGACAAATTGCATTGAGCTAATTGATAATACCTGTAATTTAGACTATTTAAATGAATAACCATAATTTTCAAACACCTGACTTATATATATTGGAATACTAATCCTATCTCTTTTTTAGAGTGATGAGAAGTTAATAATTAAGAAGTGATTACCACCGCGCATCCTTGGCGTAATAATCGCTTCACAAGTATAAGTATCTGTGGAGTGTGGGGGATAAGCACCCGGGGTTCAACTGTTCAAGTCTTTAAGAGAGGGCTTCACACACATATATACTTTAATTATGCTATAATATAATTTTTATTTTGTATAAAAAATTAACAAGTGATCTATTTATAGGGGTGTTATTCGTCAATTGTCTTTAACCAAACGGCATCTTCTCCTATGAAAGGATGGAGGGTAAGTTATGTTATGCTTATTATGCATTCAATCCGGTATGGCGCGTAAGTCTTTTTCTTGATAGAGTGAGCCCATGATTTTTATTCCAAGGCGTTAATGATGTCAACGGTTGTATTATGTGTGCTACACATCCCATGGTTTGAAATTTTGAATGATATATACAACTTTTTTTTTTATGGGATTGAGTGATACAATTTTAATGATAACTACCCCATTCTAACAATTTCTTTTTAAAAAAATGGGTACGATATGCTTATATCTAAACATTATTCTTGGTGAAGGTCTATCCCACAAAGAGTCTTAGTATAATGATAATTCCAAGTTACCCTTAAACATATTCGATTTCATTCAACATTAGAAAAATAACATCAACATATGCTTTTTTTTTTTTTTTGATAAGAACATGTGCATTTCTTACGGGCAAAGAATAACATAAACTAGCTAATACATTCTATCAAAAAAAAAAAAAAAAAAAAAAAAAATAACATAAACTAATACAGGAAATGGAAAAATGGATATATACCAAGTAAAAGTTTAAAGTGGACCATATTAGAACTTAGAAGTCAATGATTGCAGCTTTCTAATGGATTGAAAAGGAGCATATATTAAATTGAAAGAAAGATATAAATTGTAAAAAAAAAAAAAAAAAAAATGTAGAGATACCTTGTATTCTTTTTAATCAGATTTCCAATGTACTGTATTTACTTATTTATTTTTAAACTAATCGCTAACTTGTGCGATGCACGAGATAGTTAAATTAAAAATTACATATATTTTAAAAAAACAAATAGAGAATCCTGTATGAAAAAACTATTAATTAAAAGTTAATAGAAAAATTATTTTATAATTTAAAATAGTTTCTCATAGGTATTGTATTTGTATCAACCAAGTAGGATGCATATTTTAAATTAAAAAAAAAAAAAAAAAACCGTAATGGTGGGCGGTGGCTGCTTTTGTTTTATTATTTATCCAAATTTTTTTTTTTTTTTTTGATAGGATATGAACAAATAAATTGTAGTAGAATTTAAACAGTTTCCCATAGGTATTGTATAGGCATCAACAAAGTATGATGCATATTTTAAATAAATAAAAAAGACAAAACTTTGCCTTCTAACTCTCATATGCACCAACGCTACACCACCACCATATGTATAGAGGTTATTACACGCCCTTGTTTAGTTTCTTATCAATGTGAATTGCTACTTTTAATATGAATTGTAGGGACCGGGCTTGAGCACTTCTTCTATTGGAAGAGTGGACTCAGGCCCAACTAGCCCAATACAATAAATTTGTAGAGAATGAGTTTAAGAACTAGGCCTTAGTGAGGATAACAACGAATAAACATGGTTATGGGTGCACTAAATAATAAGGAAATGGGCTTTACGTATGAAATTCTATCCTGGGCACTAGTTCGAGGAGCTATTTGTTCTTATTGCTTCTTCAGTGCTTGGTTACAAAGTACCAGGATGATACCAGTAGCTATAGTGTTTTCTGCTCCCAACTTCCGATCCCTTTTCTGGAGGACTTCTTACATTATATACTCCCTTTTAGTTGATCTTGGCCCTCCATTTGTTAATCGTGTAGGTCACTACTTAAGTGCTTGTCCCATCAGCTACCGTCCCAAACCTTCTGTGAGTTGCAGCAACCAAAGCAGTACTGTTCAGGGGTCATTTCCCCATTAATGCGGCCAGAATGTTAGTTGTGGGCATTTAATGTGGAGATGACAGTTTCTCCTTGAATTGCTCCTCCGCCAAGCTCCTATGGCTGACCCACTGTACTCGTCCTGTTTCTTGAGATGCTCTACGAGGCTGCCCTTGATGGCGTGCTGCTCTTCCCTTTTATGATTTCGATTCGCCGAGGACAGGATTGTCCTCGGCAATGCTTCTTAGCAATTCGGACCTTTTTTGTTCGTTCTCGGGCATTTCTTCTTCCTCGGCTTGGGCCTTGGGCTTAGTATAAAGTGGGCCAAGGTGGCCAAACTCTTTGACCCCACAATAGCCCCTCAAAATCCTGCTGTCTGGCTCCTCGGACGGAGAGGAGGATTTTGGTGTCCTTGGGCCTTTGTCACGGCTTGTCAAGTCTTGTCCTCCATCAGCGCCAAAGCCTTTTCGCTTGTCCAAGGCACGTTCCTGACGCTTCGGTATACAGAGCGCGCCCTCATTAAATTCTGGCAGCTCTGTGCTCCCCACGTTCAACGGTGTGATGGTGATCAAACGGTGGGGATTTTTTAACTTTATGGGCGGGAAACCGGCACGGTTATTTTTAATCGAAGTTATAAATGCCCATTTGAACTGATTCGCCTCTTTACTTCCACATTCAAGAGTTCTTGCGCACGTATCTTAAGTTCTGTCAAATCTCAGCCCAACTCGCGTTTCTTTTCAGCATAAAAAGCCTGTCCGAGGAGCTTTTCCTCACTTCTGTAAGTTTCTACTCTCTCTAATTCATATTTTCTTTCTTCTAAGTTTCTTTTTCTCTTATTCCTCTCTTTCTTTCGTCCTTCCCTGAGTCCTTTAGCCGTTTCTAGGGATGGGTAGGTTTAAAAAGTTGGTTGAGTCTGAAGAGGTAATGGAGAAATTCATCGCCGATTATAGGATTCCCAGTAATGTAGGCTTGAGATACTGTGAAGAAGGGGAGTGGTATTTTAGGAAGCAAGATGGTGAATTGGTGATTCCCATAATCATCTTCATTAAAGGTGGTATGAGAATCCCTATGGGGCAGGTGATGAGGGATTACTTTAGGCATTTCCGATTAGCTCCCACCCAGTGCGCCGTCAACATGTTTAGGATCTTGGGTTGTGTGGACGCTTTAAACGAGAAAATGGGGTTGAGGTTGACTTATCACGATGTAAACTGGTGCTACAACCTCCAACACCTAAAGAGTAAATCCTACTATATGAAAACAAGGGATGACAAGGTTCGGCTTATTCAGTGCCTCCCAAAGTCCAGCAAGGGGCTGAATAAGGACTTTCTCATTGTGTCAGGGAGGTGGCATGACGGCCTTCCCTATCCGATAAAGGAGGGGGCACCAGGTGGGGTATTCAGAGTAGGAGAGGGTTGATATTTTGTGTTGTTATAGTTTGCACCGTTTGGCTGCTAATATGAATATACTTTCTTTTTTACATATCCACACGCCTTTGATCGACACTTTCACTTGGTCAACCGGAAAGATTTGGCAACCATCCTTAGGGCAGAGGTTTTTGTGAACGAAATTGATAACCAAGTTAGAGCTGCTCATAAGATCCTCGGGTACGATCCCATCCAGAAATCGTTCTCGGCTCCAAAGTACGTGATCAGAGCCAAAGATCCTCGGTTTCACAGAATCACCATAGCAGAACATGGGTTCTTGATTCCTGAAAGATCCCCTATCCTAGAAGGCGCTCCGTTGGTAGGCCCTTCTTTGTCTCATCAAGCTGTAGAGGCTGAGGACGATTTTGGTGTATTCGACCAAGTTAACCTTTTTGAGGATCCCTCTGGTGACTTGGGCGACCTCAGTTTGACTGAAACAGATCTTCTATCAGTAGGGACTTATTCTCAGGCCGAAATGGGTTTTAAGAAGAACCTTTAACCGACTTGCTTGACCTGATTGAGGGCCAGCCGAGGAAGCCACAGTCCAAGCTTCCTCCTCCCCCAACCAAGTCTCTGCCTGTTCAGACCAGGTCATCTTCCACCCAGTCGAAGTCATCATCTCCTCGGTCCAAACTTCCTCCTCCTCCCCAGCCGACTCTGCCTCCTCGGCCCGAGCCCGCTGACCCAAAAAGGAAGAGGGCTTCCAAAGGCAAAGAGCCTATGGATGGGGGACAACCTTGCTCCTCTCAGAAGGAAGATGAAACCCGACGAGCTTCAAAACAATTGAAAGTTGGGCACCAGGGCCAAGAAAGGGAAGTCACCACACAGTCCGAGCCCCAGGCCTGGCTTCCTGCCCCAATGCTCCATGGGGAGCCTCTAATGGAAAACGCCTCCCTCAGGGACTTCTGAGGGGGTGAAGGTGTCTACGTGGCCGATGCACTGGAGAGGTGCCTGCTACTTCCTGCCGACATGGCCGAGTTGGGGAATATGAGGAGGCAGGAGGTTTTCCTCAGCATAAAGAGGTACTTGGGCATGGTAAGACTTCGAACACTTGCGACTCTGTTGACTTTTGTTCCTTAGTTTCTGACTCATCGTGTGCTTTCTTTAATTGGCAGGCTGTCCAGGCCACTTATAGGTTGGAAGACGCTGCTAACGACCAGAGTAGGGCCCTGGAGCTCGAGCGTGACAAGCGCCTGGATGCCACGCGGACCCTTAAGAACTCTGAGGCCAATCTCCTGAAAGCAAGGGAGGCTCTAAAGGAGATGATAAGGGCCAGAGATAGCGCTGAGTCAGGCTTAGCTAGCGCTCAAAAACAGGCTGAGGACTAGACGAGGCGCCTAATTGAAATTGAGGATCAGCTGAAGATTGCCAAGGAGCAAATCACTGATCTAAAGAAGAAGCTGGCTTAGGCGGAGGGGGCTAAGAACGCCGCGGAGTGGGCCAAGGATGAAGCCTTGAGGGCTAAGGTGGAGGCAGAGTTCGCTAGGATAGAGGCTGAGAGCTCCAAAGAGAGGGCCGAGGAGGAGGCTTATGCCTTTGGAATGGATGAGACCCAGGCCATTCTTAAGACTCAAGTACCTGAAGTGTGCAGGCTCTACTGTTCCTAGCTTTGGAATGAAACCCTTAAGCAAGCTGGAGTTGAGGCTTTATCTGATCTATGGAAGGTAGAGAATGTATACTACCCTCCTGCCATCCGAGAGCCAGGTCTTCCTAGCTCCAAGGTTGGTACTTCTCTCGAGGTGGTTGAGGCAGGCTATCCTGATATTGCACTTACTTCAACTTCTCCTGATGAGCCTACCAAGGAGGCTGAGCCCTCTGGGGTAACCGAAACAGATAAAGGCCCTGACCGGGAAGCACCCCAGGATGCTGCAAAGCCCTCAGCTGATGCCCAGGCCCATCACGCCGAGGAGACAGCTCTCCTTGTGGTGCCTCTGCAGGCTATTCCCCTAGGCGAAAGCCCTGAGGACCTTGAGGCCGCCTTAGATCAGCCTCCCAAGGGGGGAATGAAGATCAAGTTAAAGATATAGGCTGCCTCTGTTGTGCTTTTGCCTCATGTTTCTTTCTCTTCTCTCCCTCTTTTTTTTTTTTAGATATTCGAACTATTGTAATGGAACACTTGGATTGAATATATGCAATTCCCTTTTCACGCGTTAATTGTCGCTATGATGGGTTCTGTTATTTATATAACTTGTGCTTTGGTTATTAGCTAAATAGTCTTAACAGTGTGACTTGTTTTCCATTTTTGAAACAGCAGCCAAAAAATGTAAAGTCCATAATGATAACTTTCACCTAGACTCTGATTAACAATTAAGCCACTTTATTATTACGACTTGCTTATGCTGAATGGACTATTAAAGGCAATAACCTTATAACATGAATCCTATACCTCATGAGTTGGTTATCATAACGGGTATAAAATGCTAAGCACGCATCACTTATAAAGACAAACTTTTAAATCCTAAGATCTAATGCCACAGCACAATGTGCAAGGGCATTCAAAAGTATGTTCCAAAAATTTACTGACCCCAAGGAAACAATTAGCTACTGACTATGCAGGGGAGTTACGTTCAATGTACCTTAAAGTGCCTTAAGTGATGCTCATGGGCTTGTGTTTGTTTGCATCTTTATCAAATGAGGATAGAGCAAGTGTTTTTAGGTGCCAGACTCCCATTTGGTTGTATTTGTAACTCAGATGAATGCTCGAGCTCATTAATTTCCTCAAAGGTTGTGGTCAGAGGAGTCACACAACACTCGGAATCTGTTAATCGCTCAGGCCTTTGTTGAAAGTAGTTAGTTTCCTCATAGGTTTGAGTCTGAGGACCATGCAAGACCTTGGTTTTGTCTAGTACTTAGGCCTTCATTGAAGTAGTTAGTTTCCCCATAGGTTTGAGTCCGAGGACCATGCAAGACCTTGGTTCTGTCTAACATTTAGATTTTCTGGAAGTAACTAGTTTCCCTATAGGTTTGAGTCCGAGGACCATGCAAGACCTTGGTTTTGTCTAGTACTTAGATCTTCATTGAAGTAGTTAGTTTCTCCATAGGTTTGAGTCCGAGGACCATGCAAGATCTTGATTCTGTCTAACATTTAGATTTTCTGGAAGTAACTAGTTTCCCTATAGGTTTGAGTCCGAAGACCATGCAAAACCTTAGTTCTGTCTAGTACTTAGATGGTTGCCAAAATACAAGACGTATAATCACAATAGACTAAAAATTTGAATTAGAGAAATGCTTTTGTTAATAACAATACATTTTCAGGTTATTTACATTCCATGGATGAGGTACAGTTTTTTCATCTAAGTCTTCTAAGTAGTATGCACCTATTCCTGCTATTGAAGTAATTCGGTATGGTCCTTCCCAATTGGGTCCCAGTTTTCCCCAAGAGGGGTTCTTGGCAGCACCCACGACTTTCCTCAACACTAAGTCCTCTGGTGCTAACGGTCTCAGCTTCACATTGGCATCATGTCCCTGCTTGAGCTTCTGGTGGTAATAGGCCAACTGGATCACTGTTTTTTTTCTTCGTTCATCGATCAGGTCTAGGCTCTTCCCCATCAGTCCATTGTTATTGCTTGGAGTGAAAGAGCTCGTCCTTAGCGTCGGGAAGCTTGCCTCTAGAGGGATAACAGCCTCGGCTCCATAAGTCATGGCAAAGTGTGTCTCTCCTGTTGACCGTCGTGGTATATTCCAGTAAGTCCATAAGACGTGTAGCAGCTCCTCTACCCATCTTCCATTGGCTTCATCCAATCTCTTCTTAAGCCCATTGACTATGACCTTGTTGATAGCCTCGGCTTGCCCATTTCCCTGAGTGTAAGCTGGAGTTGAGTACCTGTTCGTGATCCCTAGTTCATAATAGTATCTTCTGAAGGTTTTGTTGTCAAATTGGAGTCCATTATCTGAAATGAGAGTACGAGGAACCCCGAATCATGTAACAATGTTTCTCCAGATGAATTTCTTAGCATTCACATCTCTAATGTTGGCCAATGGCTCAGTTTCAACCCATTTAGTGAAGTAATTTGTGCCGACCAACAGATATCTCTTATTTCCTACTGCCTTGGGGAAGGGGCCTATAATATCCAGGCCCCATTGGGCGAACGGCCACGGACTGGACAAAGGGTTAAGGACCCCTCCTGGCTGATGGATATTCGGGGCAAACCTTTGGCATTGGTCACATTTCTTAACATATTCTAGGGCCTCCTTCTGCATCCTCGGCCACCAATATCCCTAGGTAATGGCTCGGTGCGACAGAGATCTTCCTCCTGTGTGACTCCCACAAATCCCTTCATGCAGCTCTTCAAGCAATACTTCTGATGCCTCGGGGTGAATACACAGTAAATATGGCCCAGAATAAGAGCGCTTATATAATTTGTGGTCCTCGGACAACCAGAACAGAGGAGCTTTTCTCCGTATTTTTTCAACCTCCATCTTCTCCTCGGGCAGAATATCATCTTTGAGGAATCTCATTATGGGGTCCATCCAACTAGGCCCCACCCTGACTTGATGGATATGAACCCTGCCTTTTGCAACCTCATTTGGTCTACCCAGATGCTTGACAAGAATAATTCGAGGTAGATCCCCGGCCGAGGAGGTAGCGAGCGTGGCCAATGAATCTGCGTGGGTGTTTCCACTTCTGGAGACGTGTGACAAGTTGAAGAGATCGAAGTCTGACTGCAGACGTTTGACCTGGCTTAAGTACTCTTGCATCCTCGCATCTCTGGCTTCCAACTCTCCCTTTACCTGGCCCACTACTAATCTCGAGTCCGAGAACATCTCTACTGCTTTTCCTCCTATTTTTCTGCACCATGGCCATTCCTTGTAACAAGGCCTCATACTTGGCTTCGTTATTCGTGGCCGAGAACTCAAGTCTCAAGGATTTCTCAGTGATAGCCTTCTCAGGAGACATTAGGACTAGCCCCACTCCGGACCCTCTTTGATTTGCTGCGCCATCAACGTACACCTTCCAACATGGGGGTCTTGGCATAGAGATTACCCCAACCGATTTTCCATCCATGTTTCGCTCCTCGGCTACTATTTCTACTGGTGGTTTAGCAAATTCGACCACCAAGTCAGCTAGGACTTGGCCCTTTATGGAGGTCCGAGGCATGTATTTGATGTCAAAAGCTCCCAGAATTGTGTTCCATACGGCAATCATTCCAGTGTAATCAGCAGTTCGAAGTACAGACTTCAAGAGCAGTTGGGTTAGAACAACCACTGTGTGGGCTTGGAAGTAATGGGGAAGCTTTCGTGTAGCATGGACCACAGCTAGTATGGCTTTCTCCAAGGGTAAGTATCTGACCTCAGCTTCATGTAGCGATTTGCTCACGTAATAGACTGGCTTTTGAAGGCCATTTTCATCCCGTATTAGTACCAAGCTCACAGCATGAGGGGCCACAGCAATAGACGCGCATAGGACTTCATCGGCCTCAGGACTGGACATGATAGATGGCTAGGATAGGTATTCCTTGAGTTGCTGGAAGGCCACAATACAGTCCTTGGACCATTCAAACCCTCTCCACTTGTTGATCAAGAGATAGAATGGTCTGCATCTATCCGCCGACCTGGAAATGAATCGATTCAGGGCTGCGATCATTCCAGTAAACTTTTGGACCTCCTTGGCGTTTTGCGGTGGTTTTAGATCGTTAATAGCCTTGATCTGGTCAGGATTAACCTCAATTCTCCTATGAGTAATCATGTAGCCTAAAAACTTGCCTGATCCCATGCCAAATGAGCATTTGGAAGCATTTAAGCGCAGCTTGTGCTTCCTTAAGACGTTAAAGGTATTGCCGAGGTCTCCTAAATGCTCGGACACCACTTTACTCTTTACTACCATATCATCAACATAGATTTCGATGCTTTTGCCCAGCTGCGGTTCGAACATCCTCGTCATCATCCTTTGATAAGTAGACCCTGCGTTCTTCAGGCCGAACGACATTACCTTTTAATGGTAGTTCCCAATGGGTGTCACGAACGCTGTCTTCTCCTGATCTTCTAGGGCTAGTGGTATTTGATGGTAGCCTTGAAAAGCATCTAAGAAGCTCATCCGAGGATGGCCCACTATTGCGTTCACCAGCTGGTCTATCCGAGGCATGGGGAACGGGTCTTTTGGGCATGCTTTATTTAGGTCCGTGAAGTCTACACAAACCCGCCATTTTCCACTCTTCTTCCTGACCACCACAATATTGGCCAACCATTCGGGGTAAAAAACCTCTTTGATAGCCCCCGCATGCTTAAGCTTCGCCACTTCGTCCCTAATCGCATCAGCGTGCTCTCTTGATGGGCACCGGGGTGGCTGCTTCTTGGGAATAACGGATGGGTTGACATTGAGATGGTGACAGATGAAGGCCGGATCAATCCCTGGAGCATCACAGGCATCCCATGCAAATACATCAATATTTCTTTTGAGGAACTCAATCAACTTTTCCTTTTCCTGAAGGGGCAGCTGAGCCCCTACCTGAAAGAACCTCTCTGGGTCATCACCGTATTAAGTAAATTAAAAAAATAAAAAGTGATATAATCATGGTTAAAGTTGTAGGTATGAACAATGATATCAACAAGCAAAGCAAAGAGGTAATCGGTTTGAAAGTTCTAGAGAGCTTTTACTAAGCAAAGAAAAATAAAGCCAAAAAATTAGATATTTTTTTCCTATTTTGGGTAAGAGGGGACTAGTTAGTGCATAAAAAGAGGGAAAAGGAAACCCTTAAAGAAAGGAAGTAAATGGTAGAAAACAAGAGAGAAGTGGTAAATGTGGAATATGTGTTGATGCACTAGTTAAGTTAGAAGCCAACCAATTTATTAACCATATGAATTTTGATATCCCACTGCTAATAATGGAGAATTTGCTTGCTTTTGACAAAGCCAAACTATTTTGTAACAAATTTATTCATAGTTAATATATTTGCATAGTCATATTACCCAAAAAAAAAAAAAGGTGGAATATAAGTTTAATCCAATTTTTTTCTTCATTAATCCAAATATATTTATTGGTGAAATTATTTACTATTACTAGTACTATTTAGTATTGGGCTGAGGGAGGGGCCAGGTAGTAGTTGTGTGTATATATATGGGTGGTAGTGGTAGGCATGGTTTTAAAAGGAAAAATAAAGTAAAGAAACAAACAAACAAACAAAGAAAGAAAGAAAGAAAGGGCAGCATTCATTCAGCAATAGCAGCAAAGAGCTGAGAGGTTGGGAGAGAGGGACAAATTGCAGAATTGGCAGAGACCTCTGTCTGCTCTGCTCTTCCCACCCCCACCCTCTTTTATTTTCTTCAAGCCATAGATAGAGAGAGAATTTCAAAATCAGCTGGCACTTGAAGAAGAAGAAGAAGAAGAAGCAGCAGCAGCAGCAACTATATATAACAAAAATAGTACTAAATAGAGAGAGAGAAATGGGAGAAGGAGGAGGAGGAGGAGGAACAACATCAAAGCTGAGAAAAGCAGCTTGGAAGGTAGTGGTAGCAGCTGCATATGCATGTGGGTCCTTGTCCTTGTCCAGAAGTAGTAAAGCTCTTATGGACCTCCATTCTGTAAGCTATACCATACCACAATGCCTCTCCTTTTTTACTTTCACCCCCCAACCCATTTCTCATTTTCTAATCAAACTCCCCAAAATCTAAAATTTATGCGATTTAATTACTCATTCTTTCCTGCATTGCATCTCTTTCCATCCAAAGTCCAAATATTTAGTAATTAGTAAAAATGTTGTTGATGTTGTAAATTATAATCATAGCCTTATTTGCCCATTTTTATTTTTTGAGAATCTTTTATTTTTTCCAGAAAAGAAAGAAAGGAGAGATGAATTGTGATTTATGACAGCTGATTCTGCTTTTTTTGACAGATCTCAGATGCTTCATCTGTGTCTCCAACAAAGGCAAAGAATATCTCACTTGGAGAAGATATTGCAGAATGGTCCAACCACAACAACAACGCCCTTGCTTCCAAGGTATATATATCCCATTCCCACAATCAACAAAAGGCAAAGAAACCAATTTTCTGGTTGCTAAATATTGAGCCATAATGGTCTTTTTCACTAGAATTTAATAGGTTCAAATTTAACCACGTTTTTTTTCTTTTTTCTTTTTTCTAATATATTAATTTACCTGACAATTTCAAATAATTGTATTTGCTTCATTTTTTTTAATGTACTGTTTGATTTTACTTTATGGAAGAAAAAAAAACCACTTTATAAAGTTTCACGGCACTCGTTAACAAAATCTTTAGTTACCCAAATGAAATAAGGCACCACATGACATGACCAACGTTTGATTTAATATCTTTAAACACACTCTAAATCACGAGTTAGTATAAATAATATCAAGTTGGGTTAATGTATGTGAAATCTAACATGTGGTGTGTGTGTGTGTGGATGCCCCCAAATATAGCGGCTAGCGTAGCCCATTAGTGAAGCCAAGAATCCACACCACTATTAATTTAAGACTACACAACACACGGCAAAGAAGACCCCACTTTTGAAGTTCCACCTACCCAAAACACTCCTTCATTATTACATTTTCAAGCGCTATTGAATAAAGTGTCAAATTCTCTAACCCAAAAAATAAATAAATAAATAAAAATTTATTTACCCATTTTAATATGATGATCTTAAATTTTGAATCCTGTAAAACAGTCAGATCTCCCAACTAGAAAAGTCACTTCAGCTTCAAAAAGCTTTTACCATTTTCCATTCTTCATGTTGATAAAGCTTTGATGCATGAAAATTTCAAACGAATGGGACAATTTGAGTGGATCTGCACCAACACAGCAATCTACAACTTGTACATGTGGTTTAAAACAAAACAAAACAAACTAGTAATGATATCACTGGCCCGTTTTTGCTGAAAGTTGAATTATCTAATCAAAGCTTTTGGCATCACTTGTATTTATTTTATAATAGGAGGGCTGAGTTTGACAAGGGGTTTGTTGTTGAGTAACCATCATTAATATTTTCCAAATATTAACAAGTTCTTTTTCTTTTTTACTTTTTTTTTTTTTTGGATGGAAGATATTAACAAGCACTCGATTGCTTCACTAGAACATCCTGGATCTCTTGCTGTGTAGCTTATTATGTGAAATCACTATATATTGGTAGAGATAGTGGCTCATATTCTGAATGAGAAGTAATACTAGTCTCTAATCTAGAACTCTGATGATTTTCTCTTTATTTCACCAATATTGCTAAGATCAAAAACCTTCAAAAGTATACCTCAGACCATTCAAAAATTGATATGATCATTTTCATTTTAGAAACTTGCCAATGAATTTTGGAATTAGACACAATAATTAGAGCTACATATCAGATGGTCATTATTTAATTCTAAGTGGATTCTATTTTAATGAGCTAAAATGCAATTCTTTCATTTTTGGTCTTGTCATATTCATCTGTTTATTACTTTAAAATCTGTCTCCCTTGCTTTAATTAATACCTTCATCTTTGTTGATTCATGTGGCAGAGCTTATGCGCTATATGTTTAGATCCTTTGAGTAACAACAGCAGGGATAGCAGCCCAGGGCAGGCAATATTTACAGCTCAATGCTCCCATTCTTTTCACTTTACTTGCATCTCCTCCAATGTTCGCCATGGTAGTGTCACTTGCCCCATTTGCCGTGCACATTGGACCCAACTGCCCCGCAGCCTGAACACTCCTTGTGCTTCACTCTCTTCTTGCAACCAAAATGATCCCATACTCCGAATCCTTGATGACTCCATTGCTACTTTCCGTGTCCACAGGCGGTCCTTCTTGCGTTCTGCCCGCTATGATGACGATGACCCTATTGAGCCTGATCACTTGCCTAATTGTCCCCGTCTTTCTCTCTCTCTAATACCCATCCCATCAGGTGCACCTCCCAGCTTTCGTCCATCCATGCAAATGGCTAGTCGTAGCTCCTACCCATACCATCCGTCCCTACATCAATTGACATGCAGTTCCTCATCACTACTACAAGCACCAACTGGGCAAGCACCTTATCTCATGTGCACCTCCTCAAAGAGAGCTTTTCTTTCAGTAAAATTGGCACAGCAACAAGCAACCGACTTGGTCTTGGTTGCGAGCCCCAATGGACCACACCTAAGGCTTCTCAAGCAAGCAATGGCATTGGTGGTTTTCTCCCTTCGACCTATTGATCGTTTAGCCATTGTTGCTTACTCATCAACTGCAGCACGTGTCTTTCCCCTTAGGCGCATGACATCCTATGGGAAGCGAACTGCACTACAAGTTATTGATCGTCTTTTCTACACAGGGCAAGCAGATCCTCTTGAAGGACTAAAGAAAGCGATCAAGATACTTGAAGATCGCGCCCACAAAAATCCAGAGTCACATATCCTGCATCTGTCTGATAGTCCAACACGATCTTACCATGCCTTCAACATGGAAGTGCCCATTCCAATCCATCGGTTCCATGTAGGGTTTGGATTTGGCACTTCAAATGGGTTCGTCATGCACGAGTTTGAACAGTTCCTATCAAGACTGCTGGGAGGTGTTATTAGAGATATCCAGTTGAGAATTGGGGAGGACGTTAACTGCGGAATTATAAGGATCGGAGAGCTAAAAGGTGGTGATGAAAAGAGGATCTTATTAGACTTGGAAAAGTATGGACATGTTTATGTGGGATATAGCTACATTGAGGGCGAGGTTGATGAATGCATCAGAACAGGCGAAACTGTAGTGGGTATAGGGGATAAAAGTAATGCTACAGAAAGTGGAGGGAGGGATGTGAGCATTGGAGGGAGAACTAGTAGTGTTGAAAGTTGGGATTACCATGATCCTCACATGGCTAGAAGATGGGCTAAGCATTTACATGGCTACAGACTTTAAATTGATCCGCAAGTTGTCCAACAAAATTTTTATGTGATGATATCTATACAAAGCAGCAACCATTAGATGATGATTTCAGTCATCCAGGACTAATGTTGATTCTGGTTAAATTGACTGGACTTCTACTCCCAAACACTGCTGAGAAAATATGTACAAGATACTATTACTTACCCAAGATTTACCATTACAATTAAGGATTTAAATTTATTGAATCATACCTCATGTTTTCGTACAAATATCAACTGTAGCTCATGTTGCTTTTGCTTAAGGTGACTATAATCCTAGATACTAAAACAACTTGAGTAGATGCAACAGCAATTCTATTAAAACAAATGAAGGTTTCAGTTGGTTTCCTCAGAGCCACTAGTGCAGTAGGTAGATGTAAGTAAACATGTTTTTTAATGTTTTTGAAACCAATTATAATTGGAGAAGATGACATGAACCAATTAAAAAAAGAAAAAAAAGAATCCAATAGTCAGAAGGCCTCTAAACCAACTACTATTGCCTAAGAAATATGGACACTTCATTTAGTGTATTGTACTCGTGTTGTACATAACAGTGTCGTACTGGCCATTTTTTATTATAATTTTTCAAAAATTGCTTATGTTACCGTGTCGTACCCGTGTTCATGCTTCCTAGACTTGTGCATAAGGCTTTCCCAACATACCTAGAGGCAGGGAGTTTGAACCCAGAAGTAAAATAGTTTTTTTTCTGAAAGTAGTGGAATCATTCTCACTTTCTCAGGTTCAATTGGTTTTTTATTGCAGCAATAGCATTCTTTACAATGTTATGACATTGCAGAGTAATGAAATAGAATAAGACAAACTTAGCTTTCACGTGAGTTTAATTAGTCAATTCCATTTCTTTTCTTCTTAATGTAGATGTATATTTCAGCTACTGTTGAGATCCATGATACATTTCTGAGTAGTTTGGCTTTACCCATTATAGGTGGGTGGCATATATATTAAAGCAATAACATAAATCAATAGTTCATAAATACCTCTTACTATCATATGCCCAGATGGGCATCAGCAATTAATCATGTAGATAATCGTACACTGAGAAGTCACTGTACAGTAAAGACTCGTCCTTACCATAGTGAAGAAGAAAATAACAGTCTTTACAAAAATAACAAGGATTCTTCAGGGCCCACTTGTCATTGACTGTGACCTTCGTAGCTCTATATATCTTACAAACATTGCATTTCTGAACACGAAATTTTAGTTGAAATAAGACTATTGGGTAACCAGCCCGGTTGTGCACGTCCTCTGGATGAATTAACCTCATGTCTCTTATCACAATTGTATGCTTGCAGTTTCCCTGTACCAAGTAATTTCCCAACAAAAGAATTATAGTAGCCATGCATATGCTAAGATAACTTTGCCAACACCACAGTTCATCATGACATCGAGGACACAACTAACAAATAATGACATACGATTTTCATGAAGCCATTTCTTTTACCAGTGCAGCATATTGAAGGAAAAGCACAAAGAGCACAAAATGTTTCTACTTTCTACCATCAAAATCATGAAATGTGGCAACAGAAAATGGTACCTGGTGACAATAGAGATATCCAGCACCAAGTCGAAACTTCAGATCACAAAACCGTGTCATGTGCATGTTAACAGCTTTGAAGTGAGGCAATCGCAGGCCTGTTACATCACCTACAATTGCTTTCTGCTTCTGTTGTAATTCCCCAGTAATGATGCATTCCCATTTTTTAAGAGCTTCATCCTTAGAGTTTCTGAGCCAATCAAATATAGGTCCACTATAATCTATAGCAGAGGGATCCCTCAAATCATTACAAAATACATCCTGCAAAGAATTAGCCTTCTATTAAATTTGGTAACAAACTATCATCCTCATGAAAACAGTGAATGCATAGAGCTTCTTACTTCTATAAGAAAATATCCAGAAGGATCATGCTGCCCGGCCTTCTGCATCATTTGGTCAGTTAAGCAATAGATTTTGTCCCTCAGTTCAGTCAAGGTTTGTCGTCCTAGGACCAAAAACTCTTGAGTCTACAAAAAAATTCACAAAAATGTAAATAGCAAATTAGCTATAAATAGATAGACGATTTTTCTTCCCGTCAATGATCTACTTCAAATATCAAAAGCCCAAGATAGAAAGAAGTTAAATGATCTTGCCTCAATGCATCCAAATACAATCATCAAATAAAGCCAATGAGCTTTAGCTCAATTGGCACCTCCTCCCCCTGCAAGTGCTGGGTGGAGGGGGAGGTTGTGGGTTCAAGACCCATAGAGTGCATATGTACATTACCCATTTAAAAAAATTAATTAATTAACTTTAAAAAAATCATCCAATAGAGACCAACATTGACTGTTTTCAAAATGACATTAGATATACCTTGGCCCACTTCCGTGAGTTATGGTAAACTTCAACAGAGAGAACAACTTCTGGATACTGCACAGCAATTTGTTCCCCAGTGCTTGGTGATTTCACCTGCAGGACATTTGTACAAAAGTATAGAGAGGATAGATATGAAATTTTTTTGATAAGAAAGAGAGGATAAATATGAAACTTCAACTGTTTAAACAGTCAGAATCAGCATATGACTAGAAGTTATCTGTATAAATAACATTCATGTCTAGGCTTAAAGAAAGGGTTCGGTTACAAAAAAATATGTGCAAGCTTCAGTAGTTGAAGTCAATTGACTTTAAAAAACCCTTAAGTTATGTGTTGTTTTGTTTCCTTATATATAGAACCAGCAAGCAGCATGGGCTTCTCAATAGATTTGAGGATTGTGAAATTAAAAACATATAAATACTATTTGTCTAATTCAGAGAGAGAGAGAGAGAGTTTGTGTTACGATCAAGTGTCCCACATGGCTTAAGTGCAAGCTTAACCAAGTGTATATAAGCTCTTGGGCACCTTTCCTTTACAAGCCAGTTTTCAAGGGTGAGTTCTACCCATGGGTTTGTATCAGAGAGAAACTAGCTATGGAGAGGAGGTTGATTGTAGTAGCAATACCAAATAAATTCAAGAAAAACTGTGAATTAAGAAGAAGACAGCTATAACACTACTCTAAAAGCATTTTCAAGTTAGATTTCCATATACTTTCTTCAAGATAAAATGATAAATCAAAAGAAAAGCATCTGCATTATGCAATAAACATTAAGAATAGGCAATTTTCAATCATACCTTTGTTGCAGAACGTGTAAACCTGAGAGATTTCATTCTTTCAGTTCTTTCTGATAATGTAATGGCACCTTCAGTTATCTTACAACTGGCACTGGACCAAAACGAGAGAAATATAATTCAAAACCACAATAATTATACCAATTAAAGAGATCGTAGATGTCTAATGATACAAACTTGAATGAATGCAGTTTTGCTGCAGCTTTGTCTTCGTCCTGCTTTTGTTTGATTTTCACAAGTTCCTCCACCTTTGCAGAATAACTATTCTGGACAGATTCCAGAAATAAATATTAAATTTGATTGACAACGGATG
This sequence comes from Notholithocarpus densiflorus, assembly GCA_030021035.2. Classification (NCBI taxonomy): domain Eukaryota; kingdom Viridiplantae; phylum Streptophyta; class Magnoliopsida; order Fagales; family Fagaceae; genus Notholithocarpus; species Notholithocarpus densiflorus. Next base: position 419,362 of record JARYZH020000054.1, on the reverse strand, counting down.
AAACATTTACAGAAAAAATGACAAAAATAATGCACTCATACAGCTCAGCAATATTTGTTTAACCTATATATATAGTATCACCCAAGTTTATTCTAAACAAGAATAAATGCAGAGACTACAAAGTAAATTGTTAATAGGTCCACAATCAGCACTAAAAGCATGTAAACCACATTTCCACTACTTAAATAACATTTGAAAACAAAGCCAAGAAACAAAAGAATTGAAAATTGCACAATGTTATATAGCACATTCAGACAACATATTCTCAACTGGAATGGCCCAAAAGATCAATTTTGATAAAATTAGAGGGCAATAAGAGATTTAAGTGCATAAAATTATACTACTGAGTACTGATTGAGTGACTGGAAGAAATATATATTAGCAATAGATATGGAAAGGCAGAATAAATATAATTCATGGGAAGCATACTTCAATGGCATGATTATTCGACTTTCTTTTTTTTCTCTTCCTTGAGTTGTTATTTTCAATGCAACCACTTGCTGAGGGAGATCCACTTGAGGTCTCCAAAGAAGATGAAACATTTTCTCCTCTGGTAATGCTTTCTGGAGATTCATGTTTATTGCGTGATCTCCTGCGATAAACTCGTTTCCTGGATATAAAATTCAAAACAAATAAGTTCCAAAAAAGTTTAATCTCTTGTATAAACACACCCATATAGAATTAAATCTGTGATCTCACCCTCCAACCCTTATTTATGAGTAGAGGAGATGGAATTTGGTGCAAGGACTAACCATCAATTGAATCAAAAAACAGATTAACAAGTGGAGGGTGGATGAGAAATATAAGAGTAGTAAATCAATAACCTCTAAATGAACATTGAATGTGATAAAAGGACTTGTAAAAATTCATCGAACCATTTATTGACACATTATGTATTAGTGACTAAAGGATCTACATCTGGAAAACACAAATTCATTCATAAAGAGGAAGCCCTAACAAATCACATGGACTTCGTAACATGCAATTTTTGAAGGGATTCAATTAGAATCGTTTTTGAAATCATGGCCAGGGGATTCTATTGTTAACTGCAGTATCAGACATGACTCATGAGTAAACACAAACACAGATGATGAGCACCTAACATTTTCCATGAAGAGAAAATGTCTAATGGTGAAGCTTCACTTATCCATCAGGAATATTGCAATATGATATTCAGTAGAAATAAATAGTTGAAACACAGAAACTGTCCATACAAATTGAAAGCTTTGCTTAACAAGATTTCAAGTGGCTTTCCCAAGCTTATCAATAATGCAAGGATTAAGACAAAACATGTAGATTTTTAAGTGTGCCTTTGGGTTAAGTGGTATCTCTATATGTTATATTAACTAATTAAGGAGTCTCCCCAAAGTGTTATATCCCTAACAAGTGGTATCAGAGCTGATCGTTTGAGGTAAGGCAAGTGTTTGTTGGTGGGTCCCACCAGGTAGAACGAGGAAGACTCCTATGTACTCTCACCCATGGTTGAGCAAGGGTTCTAATGGTGGTGAGTCAAGGCAATTGTGTATTGGTGACTTCCATAGTTGTGCAAGGAAGACTCCCATGTCTACCCCAAGTATGGTTGAGTAAAATGGCACACTATTGGTGCTAGTGATGCATGACACTTGAATTGCTAAGAAAAAGACTAACATTCAAGGGGGAGACTAACCGAAGTGCCACAAGTGACTTGGTAGAAGGCTCACATGTGAAGAGGAGATTGTTGGAATATTCACGTGAGTAGTGTGGTTGGTTAAGTAGTGAAGTCCCACATTGGATACTAATGAGAAGAAAGAGTAGTTAATACAACATAGTTGAGCTCATGCCCATTGGGCTTAAACCTTTTTGGTTAAGAGGTTTCACTACATATTACATTAAGGTGTTTCTCTTGCCAACATTAACGCTATCCTATTTGTAATAAAATGAATTTGAAGAGAGGGTAAGATAAAAGGAACAAACAGATACATACATGAAAATAAAAACCTATCAGATCATAATTTTGGTATTCTCAAGGACAATGTGATGCCATAGACGACAAAAGAAGTATGATAACAACATTGTAATAAAATGAATTGAACTGCAGCCATATGAATTAGAGCTAAGAACATCTAAAGCTACAAAATTTACATGAGACAAGTCCAAATTAAAAGTATTGAAAACAATATATATACATATTTGAAAAATAAGGAATTGCATTGCATAGCACATTTGATTTGAGTAGGACTTACTCTCGTGTGGGCTCTTGTGAAGGCTGTGATGGATTATCATGGTTTTCCCCCTGCTCCAACATTAACAAAATTTGTGTTAGACTGTGAGACAAAAGCATTAAACTGCACAAGTAGCTGAGTTTTGGAACACGTCAAAGATTAGAGCTTTAGCAGGATACCTGTAATGCTTCCTTCATAGCCATATCAACTAATTCTCCTTCACTCAAAATTTTAAGCTCATCAACCCTACATTAATTAATTAATTAATTAATTAAATAACAAGGAATTAAGTATTAGATAGAGGGGGAAAAAAAGAAAGAACATACGAAATATCTTCATCAAGTGGTTGAGATGAATCCGAAGTACATAGTTCTGCCTCTAGATTCTGCATAGATGAGATACATAACCAATCAACAAAAACAAATTTATTAAAAAAAAAAAAATGATTGCTTTATTAATTTTGGAGTGAGGAGAGAGAGAGAGAGAGTACCTGAAGTTGAAGGAGAAGAGAAGACTCGAAGTTGGGGACAGAAGAGAGGGGACCCACCAGATTGGGTACGTAAATGGGTCCGCCCCTTGGAATTGAATGACACAGCTCTCCTCTTCCCTCAATCTCCTCCTCCATCAACGCCTTCTTCTTGTTGTTGTAAAGAAACTCTGACAAAGGCGGCAAGCTTTCTTCTAAGTTCTAATAACTCTCTCCTCTTTCGCATTCACGGGCCGGGTGGGTTTGTGGGTATCTCCCTACTACTTTATATTTGGCATCCAGCCCACTTATTTTTCTTTTCTCTTTTTTGGGCCACAAAGCAAGAGTCATTAAATCTTTTTTTCTTTTTTTTTCCCAAAAACATGTGTATAAAAGTGGAGAACATTAGCATTAGGACATCTTTTATTCTATGGGTATTGATGTTCCTATTACCTGTAATTGTGTTGTTCATTAATGATGCTAAAAACCAACCAAACAAAAGATAGCACATAACTCAAAGTTGGCACTAGTGTGATATCAGCTAAAGTCTTTCTGGTGCTTAATTCAGCACCTACAATGATGCGATGTTTCTGTATACATAATAGGTTAGGAAATTTTCTTGTGCCTTGACATATGCAAGGTCTAGGGTTTATATAGGGATTTTATCGTTTTCCCTTTGATTTATGTCTTATCCCATTATTGGGGTAGTGGAGCATGTTTGTGCAAAAAATTAGACCAAATGCCTCGAGATCATGCATCCATGTTTGAACATGACATGGTGTAAATATTGCTCATGTGCTCCAATAATTTAGCTTTCCTAAGTGGGGTTAAGTCATCCAAAATTCATCATGTCATCATCATTCTTTATCTCTTCTATCTTTAAGTTGGATGAGCAGTGTAGATGAACTGAGAGATATGTGGACAATATTAAGTGGATGAATATGATACTATATTCTAGAAAATTTGATATTATTGGTGTTACAAGTAATAGAAATTAGGTCTCAAAAGCTAAAACACCGATGCATCTTAATACCGACAATGTTGTCGAATTGCGAAATGTAAGCAGTAAATCGAATAATGTACCATGTCATTGCAAATAGGGATGAGTGGCCTCCCTCTAAATGACTTGGATTCTTGATTAATAAGGAATCGGGAGTAGTCAACTAATCAAGAATGAGCCTACACCGAGATTTAGGGGCATGCTTGACTAAGAAGGAAGATGTCTAATCTAGAAATTTGAGCATAATATTCGAAAATCATTATTTACATTTATGTAAATATGCGATTGTAAACCTAGAATCTCCCCTATGTAAATGCCAAACTTGTTAATCCCACCTATAATGGCAACAATTACACCCCGTCATTAAGAGATAATTGTGTCTACGGCCAAAAAGTGACTATAATCAATGAAAACAACCCTCCAATAAGGATATAAAATGAAAGTCTCAAATTTGATGAAGGTATCCAACTATAAATCACAACATCCTAGTAAAAGCATAGTCAGAAACACCTCTAATAACTTAGGCATCGAAGCCATTAAGCCAAAACCACATAAATGCTACTTTCAACTATTTTTCTCCTTGTAAACACACTGTCGAGCAGTTAGTTATGTGACAATGGGTTCATTAACATATCATATTCCTAAGGTGTGTGCATTTTTTTTTTTTTTTTTTTTGATATTTAATAGTTGGAGTACAAGGCTCTTGACTATTTTTTAAACTTCTAAATTTATGCCCAATGACCCAAGTTCTCTACATTTGTCTTCATTATATGGATTTCAAAGCCCCTTTTCTTAAAAAGTATTAATAACAAAAAGCAAAAAAAAATCACCTTTAATCCCTATAAAATTAGTTGTTATAGTTAAAATGAGAAAAGAAATAAAGTGGGTGTGGGCTATGGCTCCAACCCTCGAAAGTCTAAATGGGCCTATTGCCTTTCAACAAAATGACAAAGTTGATTATCTTAGGTGAGAAGAAGATAAGCAGAGAGAAAGAGACAAAAAAATAAATAAATAAAAACAATGAATAATAAAAATAAAAAAGCTCGTGTCACCAAAAGCCAATGCCAGTGGTACTGGTACGGTGTTATTCTTTTTCAGTTTTCACCCTCCTTGGAACATCCAATAGTCCATTTTTCCCTTTTCACCGTTAAAGAAAAAGTTCTTTCCCTTTCATTTTTTATTAAAATCTGTATATTCTATAGTATATACCCTAGCTCTTCTTCTTTACTTTTTTTTTACTGTGCTCCTGTCTGGGTTTTTTTTCCCTTCTTCTTTTTCTCTTTCTGGGAAAATTTAGAAGAAGAAGAAGAAGAAAATGTATCCAAGAATGATTCAACCACACCATGAAGGAATAGTTGTTGGTCAGGAAGAAATAGCAATACAGAGTGGTGGTGGGTCCAATCATAGAGGAGACCCATGTCTTGTTTTGACTTCGGATCCCAAACCTCGTCTCAGATGGACTGCTGAGCTCCATGAACGCTTTGTTGATGCTGTTACTCAGCTTGGTGGTGCCTCTAGTTAGTATTTTCTTTTACTTTCTCACTTCCCTATTTGTGTAAGAAGTACTTAAATTTGTATAATTTTATTTATTTATTATTATTATTAATTGCTTTCCTTTTTCTTCAAAGTTATAATCTTTATTGTTACAGTAATGTCCCCAAAACCCAAAATTGTCTCTTTTTTTTGGTGGGTTTTTCGTTTTTTGCTAAATGCACCCATTTTTAAAACATTGTGCTTGTTACTAAGTTATTTAAGGATGTCAAATTTGTAGATTCTCTTTGAGATTTCAGAAATTTGTGTGTATTGCATTATTGCATACATGATGTTTGTTTGAATCTCTAATTTAGAATACATTCACAAAGAGTCCAACTTTGTGTGCCCGTTTGGTACGGCTTTATGAAGATGTTGTGTGGTTTGAAAAAAACTGTACTTAAAGAAGAAAGTGGAAGTTTTAAAAAGTGTGGTTTGAAACCGCGGTACCTGCACTTTTGATCTTTGTTTTGGATGGGTAGATGGTGGGAAAGTGGGGAGGTCGGATATGAAACATAGACATGGAACACCGCAAAGAACGCCACTATGATTAGCTGTCATTTGAAACTCAATACCTGTACTTTTGATCATGACTTCTGCATAACAAGTTCAACTAGTCAACTAAGGTTTGCTGGATTGGGTTAATGATTGAATTGTTTTGAAAAAAAAAAAAAAAAAAGACTCCCAAAATAGCTAGTCTTGGAGACATTGAAGAGGGGAAGTTTGGCACAAACTAGATTCATTTGGAATCTATTTCTTGGATAGTATGCGCTAGATTACTAATTTATGCCATAGGTTTTAAGTCAGAGGTTTGTTTCCTTCTTGACATAATTTATTTTTTATTGTCCTCACATTGTCTATCAATTAGGATTTAGGAGTACAGGGGAAGTAACTTTGTGCTACATTAACTGAAGCTTTTGTTTTTTAGATCTTCAAGAGGAATCAGCATGCCTCTTAGCTTCCTAGACATGTTGGATGTGGCAAACTATAAAAGATAAATTTTCAGTGGTTTGTGGGGTTCTTTCATTTGTACTTCTATATACTGTGTTGTGCCTTTTGTTTTTGCTGCACTTTATTGTAGATCCATGTTCCTTTATTGCACCCTTTCTTTTTTTTCTTTTTTTCATGCATTTCATTAAAATTTATTACTTATTAAAAGAGAAGTGAGATTGTTTTTGGTGTAAAAACTTTTGTAATATTGTTTAGTTCTTGGTGTGTGTTTGGATGAGGCTTAGTCCTTAGGTTCCTCTTCACAGAGGAAGTTTACTGTAGTTTGATGGCTGAACGTTGGTTATGATAGATGGTCCTCATAAAGGTCGTAGAGTTTCTATTACTTTTTCATTGTACGTATGGCTTCTTTGGGCAACAATTGACGCTTTAGAGATGGGCCTTTTTCGCCTGTTTGTTGAGTTGTAGGGTTTAGGACATTGGTCGTTTCTTGTTGTCTGGGAGAATTATACTCATTTCATAAGCAAGATTATCAACCTTGCTACTACTACTCATGTATCCAATGACTTAGGCAGATTTAAGCCAATAGAGGTGCACTAATTCATGATTTTTTTTTTTTTTTTTAATATTTTGCAATTCCCATATGTTGGATTTCTTCTTTCTTCAGATTATGAATATTCTCGAGGAGCTCACATTCTCCTTTATGTTCATTAATACTCTTATTCCTCATATCAGTAGTAGAGAGTGAACATATTTTAAATTATATAGTATTTCAGTGTTATGTGTCAGGGTCCTTACAGTTTCCGGGGTTTGATTAAGTAAATTTTACCCATCAGCATGTTACCTGAGTTTGCAACTTAAAGGGCTAACTTAATAGGAGATTTGAGATAATTAAGACTTGGACTCGGTATGGTTAGGCTTGTGTATGAGATTGACAAATCTCATTAAAGAGCGAAATTTCAGTTGCTGACAAGTTACTTTTTTGGTGACCAGCTTATGAAGAACTACATTCTGTCGTAGTTGATTAGTTGGGAATCTTGTATGTTTTGTTTATCATTTATAGTATCCTAATGGAGAATGCCAAGAGCTTTGTAGCTCAACTGGTTGGTACCTCCTGGTGTTTTCAATGGAGACATCTAGGGTTCATATCCCCCCACCCCTAACTATTGAACTATCAAAAAAAGAGTATCCTAATGGAGCATAAATAATATTTTCAGAAGCTACGCCAAAGGCCATCATGCGGACAATGAATGTGAAGGGACTGACACTCTTCCATTTAAAGAGTCATCTCCAGGTTGGTTTTTGTTATTTTAATAATTAATATTCTTGTGACTTGTGATGTTGCAAAACTGAGCAGGATGAGCTTGTGGTGAAATGAAATTTTTATGGACTTATAATTGATTTTAGATGCTTCTTGCTGTGCTGCAGAAATACAGGCTAGGTAAGCAATCAGGAAAGGAGATGGGTGAGGCATCCAGAGATGGTGGGTTTTGCTGTAACTCTCTCTCTCTTTCTGCAGTTTCTTTTAAAGAATGCTGCAGGTGCTCCCTCTGCATGTATATGTGTGCACACGCAAATAGGTTAAATCTGGAAATTTGACCTGTCTAGTCAATTGATATTGAATTATACCCTACCAACTTATCATATTTGAACTTCCCAGGAGGGAGGGAGGGAAGAAAGAGAGAAATATTATATGGACAAAGTTTAGCTACAAAATTTGTTGTAGCCTTAGACTCTACAATCTTACTCAATATCTTTTTATTAGAGGTGAATTTTGACAAATTCACCATTAGATTACATTTTTTTCTTATATTCTTCATGCTTGCAAAATTTCTAAAAAATTAAAGATCAATAGCTATGTTATCAATAAATTGTTTAAATTGCAAATTTTTGTAGTTTAAAATTATTCATAAAATATAAACTTATAGATCATATAGTAAATAATATCCGATTGACACAAAATTTGACATGTATAAAGAGCGTAAAGAACATGCAATTCAACGGTTAGATTTTCAAAATATGTAGTAATGTTAAGGCTACAATCAATTTTGTAGCTAAACTTTGTCCATATTATATTTGAGTACATATCTGTTAAATCACACCATTAGAATCTCAATGATTAAACTGACTTCTTTTGCCACTTATTGAAGGGATGCCATCTGCTTACCTTTTAGAAAGTCCTGGAACTGGTAATTCTTCTCCGAATTTGCCAACTTCTGATAATGAGTAAGATAGAATTTTCATCCTTTCTTCATAACTCTTATGGTACCTGAAAATTATCAGATTACTAAATGGAATTAATGTCATGTTCAGAGGTTATGAAGTCAAGGAGGCCTTGAGAGCACAGATGGAAGTGCAAAGCAAATTACATCTGCAAGTCGAGGTACATTTCCTTTTGTGGGTTATTTTAATGAAGAGCAGACCTTAGTTGTGAGTAATTGGTGGTGGATTTGGTTAGGTAACCTACGGATATTCTTTGAATATGGAAGGCATAATTGATAACTCTGACTTTTATGTATTTTATTGCCTTGTTTGGTATCTATTGCCTTGGACAAAGCTCAAAGAACTTCCTTGTGCACACAAATATGTTAAACTGAGAGTAAGAATTCATTAGAGTAGAGATCTGGGTCCAAGATCTAGCTTGCTGATCTTCCTACAATTGTTGTGTAGGCTGAGAAACACTTGCAGATCCGACAGGATGCAGAGCGTAGATATATGGCTATGCTTGAAAGAGCTTGTAAGATGCTTGCAGATCAATTTATTGGAGGTTCAGTTATTGACACAGACAGCAATGGTCAAGGATTGGTGAGTAAGACACCAAGAAATTCCTCCATAGATCCACTTGGCTTCTACTGCTTACATTCTCCTGAGGTGGCTGGAGTACATGGCTCAGAAGAAGAAGTTGCACCTAGCCTCCATGCCCAGAGGGCCGACTGTTCCACTGAAAGCTGCCTAACCTCACATGAGAGTCCTGGAGGATTGACTCTGGAAGGATCTCCTTGTGGAGGGAAGAGAAGGATGCTAAGCATGGACTCAAATACTGCGTCTTTGCTTTGGGAAGCCAAGATGAAGTCCCAAGACATCAATGTAGCACAAGTTAATGCCCATGCAATTACTGGGTATGGCATGTAGCACTGAAAACTCTGCTCAATGTTTCATCATGTTATCACCAAGTGAGATTCATATTTTCACTCCTGGCATTACAATCGTAAGCGGAACATAATTGTAAAATTTCCATCTGTTCTTGTCCATAAAGTCGGCAGGAACTGAGGCAAAAACAGCTTGTCCAATCTGTAAATTCAAAATACCAGTGCCTTTGAGATTTTAAACTATTTGTCCATGATTATACTAAATCATGTATTCTGTAAATCCGTAGAGGTTGGCCTAACTCCAAATTATAGTGCTGTCTAATCAGTTCTTGCATGCTTAAGATCAGTGATTGCTTCTACAGGCCTTGTTAATGTCTCATTCACAGGTAGTCTCATAAATGGAAGAAGTCATAGTTCTGATGTACTCAAAGGTATGTGAGCTTGTAGTTGTGTCATAATCTTTGAATGACAAATGCTAATTAAGGAAGGAGAAAGTATCTCATGTGACCGGTTAAAGGAACGCCCCCATCACAACATGTGGATCTCATACACATGTGAGGAGTGCTCCACATGCCAGTCTCATAAGTCATAAGATAATTATGCCTGTATCATAAGTCATAAGATAATTTTTCCTGAGAATCCCAAAGTAGTGCATTTATATTATTTTGAAACTCTCATGGACAGCTCTTCTGTCTATGTCCTGGGGAAAATAATAAACAAAACTCTAATAGACCTTTGAGGTTGATACTTAAATACAGTTGTGGAGTAGGTGAGGATTGTGGAAATGCCGACTTTCAGTATTATAGGGGGCATCTCCAGTGTCTTGATTGCAATACTTAAACTGCTATTGGGTTTATATCAAGAAAAAATGCCAATTCTACACTTGGAATTCTCCATGTCCAATTGTACATGGTCATGAATATATTATAGCCCAAGAAACTTGTTAAATGGTAGTTGTCACACTGAATAAATTGATCAGCTGGGCCAATACCAGTTGTTTAGCAGGGTTTACTTTGATTCAATAAAATTAACATTTGCAAGCCAATAAGAACTTTGATACAGCTTATCTGTTTTGAAAAGCTGTACCTTTAATCCTTTAAAAAATAAGTTTTAAAAATTGTACTTTTATAAGTGTTAGTTTCAAATCACTGGCGGTTTGGTAAAGTGGTTTCGAATTCCTTTTTGCACAATATTTTTAATTTAATAATTGGGTAGGGGATTTGAACTTGAATGTTCATGTTGAAAACATTTAAAAGTGCTAACCAGTTTTGATTTAATTTTTTTTTTAGGTATAAACAATTAACAAACAATCCCATTTTCAAAGTTAATACGTTTTGTACAGCTTATTTTTTCAACTTTTAATAAACTACTGAATCAGTTTCAAACCACTTATTAATTAAACGAGCCAAGTAGCACCATAATGTTTATAGACGTCCTTAAAGGATTAGTACTCCCATGCCTTGCTCCTATCAATCCAAGTGGTGAAGTTCTTGTGCATTACCAATTTGGCTTTGTCTTTTTGGATTACATACAAGGTTTACTTTGTTTGGATAGGAATATACTTCCGTTTGGTTTTTTAGCATTTGAAGTTAAAACATACGATTTTATTGATGAGTGATTTAGAACCCAAATTAATTTTTAATCATTGTCTAATTTTATATTATGTGTATTTTAATTTTCTTAATTTTGGTGCTAAGTAACTTAATTATATACTCATTGCAAATGTGAGATGACCATCTTATTATCATCACTTTTGTTTAATGTTTCCATAACAAGAATTATAAACTAGTTGTATGATAAAAATAAACCACAGATTATTTAAGATTAAAAACAAAGGAATGAGTAGGAGATATTCATTCCATTTGGATCGAGATCTTCTAAAATTTAGAGAAATTTCACTATGAAATTCTTAAAATCATATTCCTTTCATCTTGAAGCATTGTTGGCAATCTATGCTGACTGTGTTTTTTAATGATTGTTGGTTGGAAGACTTGATCACATACCATGTTATTTTTTATTAATAATATATATTTCCAATTTTTTATAATATAAAATTATATATATATATAATATAAAATTTGGGTACAAACTTGATTGTAACTTAAGGCTACAACTCTCATTAAAAAAATGGTTACATATTTTGAAAATTTAACTATTGGATTACATATTCTTTATGTTCTTAACACACGTATCAAATTTCGTGTTAATAAGATGTTATCTACTATTTAATCTATAAACTTATTTTTTATGCATAATTTTATACTACAAAAACTTAAAATTTAAACATTTAATTGATGACATATCTATTGATTTTTGATCTTCTAAAATTTTTGCAAGTATAGAATATATAAAAATAAAATGTAATTCAATGGTGAATTTGTCAAGACTAACATCCAATAAAAAAAAATACTAAGTTGAGTTGTAACTGCAGCCAAAAATTTATAAATGGATGGAGAGAATTTTATATGTTTTACAGTATAGTTATCCAAAATTTCTTAGATCCACTAATTTCAAAATTATGAATAGAAAAAGGGAGGAAAACAAAACAAAACAAAAAAACAAAAAAAGAAAGAAAGAAAGTAACATTCAATTAGGTCCAAAAAAACGTAATTTTCAAAAAACCAGAAAAAGAAAAAAGACGAAATAGCCGGACGAATTGTAAACATAGTGCAGTGTTGGAGAAGGGACGGAATATTACAGAGCAGATTCTGTCAAAGCGGGACATCAAGTAATGCTAAAACTTAAAACAAAGATTTAAAGATCATTTCACCTCCGTCCAAAAATATTGTAACGTTCTTCTCAAAAAAAAAAAAAAATACTGTAACGTTAGTATCGTCCACTCCCACATACTGACATACATCACATCACGTGCTACTTCCCCTGCTTTGATGGGACTGCCTTCTCTTTTCTACTATTTTTTTAGATATTTGTTAAATTTAGTATCAATTTTTATATTTTCTATTAATTTTTTGTGTGAAATTGATATTAGTAGTTTAGATAAAACTATATCCCAAAAAAGTCTTGTTTTTTTTTTCAAATTTAAAATTTTTATTTTAAAGTATAATAACCTTTTTTTTATTAGGAAATTAAAGTATTAAAAAAAAAAAGACTTAAAGTATACAAAAAAATTAACAATAATTCTACTACAAGTATAGTTATAAAAACTATACTAAACCACTGGTCAAATCGTGGACCAAAGTATTATCCAAAATGGTTCAGTGTATAATACCGAATATGCTATGACCCATTGTCAAACAGGGTAAACTGATGGATTGCATGGGTTAATCTTTTTAACCTGTGGATAAAACCAAAAAAATACTGTGTGTATTTATTAAACTAATGAAGATTGAAAAGATGACCTAATAAAGATACAAAGTGAAAAAGATTAAAAACTAAAAGACTAAAGAGATAAAGTAAGAGTTGTGCGATGAGATGAGAGTTGAGATCAAAGACATTAAGAGATAGTTAGAAAGTAATCCTACGGCTTGCTCCAACATCTCACAAATATGTAATCTCTAGGGTTTAATGATTAAGCTAAAAATTTATTTTGAATTTCTATGAAATATGTTGTTTCAAATCTTTTGAACTATATAACTTGGTTATTGGATGATTTACGTGAATAATGTGTTTATTTTTTTTCTCTAAATTTATGTCATATGATGTAATTTGTTATTGTTATAATTTATTAATTTACCTAAATGAAGTATTTTTATTTTATTTTAATTACTTTTTATAATGATAAAATATATTATTTAATTAATTAATAAACCTACAATTCAAGCAATGAACCAATGGTTGAATCAATGAACCAGTGAATCAATCCTTAAGCTGAGTCAACCTTCGATACGGTTTTTATAACTAGTTATTAAAAAAAATACCTTTTTAAAAAAAAAAAAAATCTCTTAATAAAAACAAGGATGTTAAATTACTAAAGCTTTTATTATGTTAGTAGATAATATGTTTTTTTTAAAGATACTTAATCAAGATTCAAGAATGAGAATAACACTAAAAATATATGAAATGAATAAGGTATTGCCTAGGTTTTTCAAAACCTAATTTCGAATTATTGTCCCCCACTTAGAAATGAATATACTTTGTGTGATAAATTCACTCAACAATGTAAGCCATATTGTGATATACATAACCTAACAACTAAAAATTTATCAATTTGTTTAAATAAGGTTGTTTCAAATGATATTTTTGAAACTCAGCTTAAATCAGTTAAATAATTGACATATTATTGACTAATTTTTTATTTGGACCGTTAGCCATGTCAGCAATTTTCATCAAAGAGATAACAGCAGAGACTAAATTGACTTTCAATTGGATAAATGATAGGAATAAAATATGTAATTTACCCATTTATAAACTATTTTACGAACTACTAATAAAGTGAGTGATGTGAGTTCCAGTTAACGCAATTAGTAAAGTCTTTGATAGTTGAATAAAACTAATTGATGTTTTGATCTGATGATAAAGAACTATCATCAGGAACGAACGCCATAACTAGAAACTCTCTAAAAAAAAAGAGTAATTACTGTTGTTATTATTATTATTAAGTAATTAATAATAGTCCCAAAAAAAAGTGTCTAGCATTACTCTTTTAAAAATATTGTAAAAATGTCACTTAAAAAAAAAAAAGAAGTTATATTATAGGAAAAGAGAGAACAGAGCAGAATCACACAAATACAAACAGAAACAGAGTGAACAAAAACAAAACAGAGAAAAAAAAAAATAAAATAAAAAATAGAAAAGAAAAAACAAACATAGGGAAGGGAGGACTTTGGGTGGTCAAGTCAGGTTCCTGAGTTTTCAGGTCCTTTTAGTTTTAAGACTACCCTTTTGCGTCTGAAGAGAGATCCTATTCTTTCTTAAAAACACTGACACCCAGAGAGACAAGAGACAACAAGTCATATCATATTCTCCTAAATTTTCAATTTTTTCCTGAAATTCAGACACAGAGACAGAGACAGAGACCAAAAACTAAAGGCAGGGATGGTGTGAGTTTGAATTGTAGATCTGGGTATGTCTCTTCTCTTCTCCACATATTAATTGTTCATTTACTTTGACTTTTTTTTTTTCCTGGGGGTTTAAATTTTTTGTTTTTCATGTGAATTCACATTCTTAAATGTCCAATTATCTTGATGTCTGAATTTAATTTGTGTCTCAAACCCTAATTGTCTTTGTTCTGGATGCTTTGATTGTTGTTTTTGTGAAATGGGTCTTGTTGCTTTGCTCTTAATTTTCCTTCATTCCATGTCAAATCTCAAATGCTTGGCTTTCTTTGCATTTCTCTGCCAACAATATTCAATTCTGTTTTTTTGCTAGATTTTGTTGTGCCTATTATGTACAAATTACTCACTAGAAACTGTGAGCTAGCTGCTTCACATACATGCAGAATATTCATATCAAGGCTAATTAAATAAGCAAAGCTGAGTATTCCTTAAATGGCTTTTAGAAATCAAAATCAAAAAAAGAAAAAAAGGGAATTGTGATGTTCATAACTTGGTGTCTCTGACTGTTTTCGGTTACTTTGAGTAACAGATTTCTTAAGTAAAAACCTTATTTTGAACAGTTTCTAGCTCATTTCTTTGTTTATGTTGTATATCTGACACAACATAGATTATGAGGTAGTTTGGTTTCATATTTTTTGCACAGTATTTCCGTACCTCAGCTCTTTTGTGATTTTGTTGTTATGCGGTCGTTAAAGATGTTTGTTTTATCGTGTAGAAACGGTGTAGCAGTTTTCTTTGGCATTGTATTTTTTTTTGTATGTTTGGAATCAAATAACGCATTTATCTCCAAAAGAGGTAAACTATTTAGGTGATCAAAATCCATGTGTATGTCCTGTAGTATTCCAAGTATAAGTATTGTGAAATTATGATTTGCTGGCTTCTTATTATGACCCTGTATTATTAACCTTCCCAAATTGTTGGTTAATTTTATCATTTCGGGAGTTTGATGTATTGAAGAGAAGATCGTACCTTTCCCCTTCAGAGGTGGTATTGGTGAAAATGCTACCAATCAATGATAAAGAAGTATGCATTATGGTGATTTTTATTTTTTGAGAATCTACTGTGTACTGGAAACTTATTTTTCCTTGTCTGTCATCATGTAAGCCATGTTCTTTATTATTATTATTTTACATTTAAGTGTCAAGCTTTGAATTTTGCTAACTGAACAGAGCGTTATTTTCATGCATTGTGCATGGCTGAGTAGTATGGTCTTCATAATTAAAAGTTTCTAATTAGGATGAGAGGAAGTTTCATAGAGATCTTTGGACTGTGCCTTCCTCGCTTGTGTCTCACCCTAGAGAAAATATAAGACTCTTCTCAACAACACAATAAGGAAACAGCCTCATCCACTAGTATAATACATTAATACTGTGCTGGCATTTCTTTCTTTTCTTTTCCTTAACAACCCCCCCCCCCCTGCCCTGTGCGGCGGGGGCCTGCTAGTTTCCACTCAATCTGGTCTATTCTTGCTCATTTATAGTCCGTCCCATCCAACATTAATTTGTTTGACCAATCAGTCAACTTGGGGATTGTGAGTAATTGCTAAATGAAATATAGATGCTTTTCTTAAATAGAGTTAATAGCTTTAATGGTTTAATTTTTAAATTATAAATTTCTTCCTTAATGGTAGGTATATTCAGTATGGGGGTAATTGAAGTGTTTGCAATGACATCCCTATATGACATGAACTCGAAGTGTTTACCCCATCATCCAAACGTGTTTAAACTAATAGATTAGTGAGGAGCTATTCACCTTAAAGTATTGGGGCAATTGCAATATACACCGTAAATCACAAAAAGTATGCTATATGATTACTAATTTCAGATTAATTTTCATGCTAATCTATTAATTTAAGTACTAATTTGGATGTAGACATTGCAAATTAATTTTTTTTGATAAGTAACATTGCAAATTAATTTCAAATTAGGATATTGATTGCAAAAATTCTGTAGTGTAGGATGCACATTGCAAATGCCCTCATAGTTCAGGGTGGATAGGTTCAATTGATATATTTAACATGGATTAGTCATGATCAATTCTGTATAATTTCTATTCCCATATGGGGTGAAAATAAGTTGAAGGCACCAAAAGGAGTAAAGGAAAGCCAAGAACAGAATGATTGAGGTGGTAAAAATAAAAATGATAGTCAAGGATCTAAGTGGGGATATGGAGTTGGTTACTGTGGGGCCAACTATTGGATGGATTTTGTGGGATTTAGGGTTCTATGTTTTACTAAAAAGAAAATAGAAATATGTGACTCTAGAGAGAGCTGAATGGCAAAGCAAGATTGGTTAATTTGGTTTTGCTGACCCAAGTGGTTAAGATTCTAGATTGTTACATAAATTATGGAACACAAGTTGAGATTCAGGACTTGTTGAGTTGTGGGTAAAACTGGAGGAGCTGGGTGATGAGGCTTTGTTGACTTGGTTGTTATTGAATTGACGTTTGCTAGAGGAGATTATAATTTTCCTGGTTGGGTTGGGTTGAATGCGGTGTATGACTGTGGCTAGAACAGGAAATGATCCCCTTTACTGAGAGGGTTGGATTCAGAAGTTTAGGTTACAAGCTTTGGATGGGTGGCTAGATCAGGGAGATTTTATCTGAAATACTTAAGGAACCCCTTCAGCTTCAGAAAGGGGGGAGTCAAAGCCAGTTTTTATACTGGCTTTGATAATTACCTCATTGATAAGATTCCCTCCCCCACCCCCCCCCCCCTTCTTCTTTTTTAAGCACCTCATATTTCTCAATTCATGTTGTCGTTAGATATGAAATGTCTTGATTTTCCCCCCTTTATCCTCTTGACAGCTCCTTGATTTCTTCTGTTTAGATAAATGACAAATGTATCAGCAAAAGAGCGTTCATAGTTCAAGCTTAGTTGGAAGCAACTCATTAGTTCATGGTCAGCATTTAGATTGTGTTGCCAGCACGATGGACCCAATCAATGGAGGTAACAACCTCAACAATGCTAGTCTTGCCTCGAAGCAACGGTTGCGTTGGACACATGAGCTTCATGAACGTTTTGTTGATGCTGTGGCACAACTTGGTGGGCCAGACCGTGAGTTTCCTCAACCTCTATCTGGTTTATTGGGTTTTTCTGTTCTATTTCTCCTAATTTGAGCTGTGCTGTTTATTTGGCAAGATGCAGCGTTCATCTATCAGATTAGAGATGTTTTTCTTCATTACTTCTTGTACACACGTGCACACATACATATTATACAATTTTTTTTTCCCGGTCCCTTGTGTCATAGATAATAACATGAGAAAGTGGAAAATTTTCAGGCCGTTTTTGTAAGTTAAAGGTGACATGAGGATAGGAGAAACGAGGAATAAAAGTTTTTGGTGTTTTGGTAATGCTGTATGACTTGAACTCATCATGCACTGATCTAGGGCTGCAGTAGCCCCTACTTTTTCCCTTTCTCTTTCTAATAGATAAAAAGACTGGACTCAGAATGGGTTCTTACAGATATAATCCTGTGTACAACTTGATAATGAGGGAGATGATTCTCGATAAGTCATTGCTGGGACCTACTTATCAAAAAAAAAAGTCATTGCCGGGACCTGTAGCAAGCTTATTTACATAAGATGTTATTCAGTTGAGAAGTAGAGAATGTGTGAACTGCATCAAAATCTAAATAAAATGCTCCTACACTTACTGTTGAGGGAGTACCAGAATTTCAATGAAGAAATTCATCAACTCCTTTGTAACTGGAAATGTTGTAAAAGTTTTTTTTTTTTTTTTTTCTACCGTTTACTTTTTTTTTTTTTATTATTATTTTTTATTTTGTGAATTCTTTTTCCAGGTGCAACACCTAAAGGCGTCCTCAGAGTAATGGGTGTTCAAGGTCTAACAATATACCATGTCAAAAGTCATTTACAGGTACATAACAGTTGATTCCATCCTTTGTAAAACTTCCTTCATCTATTCCTCTCTAGTACTTTTTGTTTTTTTTGGAGGTTGAGGGATGGGTTTGGGGAATTCCTACTATAAAATTCATTATTCACATATGTTATTTATGTTAACTCTGCTTTTGTGATGCATTTAGAAATACCGACTTGCAAAATACCTTCCTGACTCCTCATCAGATGGTAAGTTAATCGATTTCTGTTTGTTCAATGTTCATTTTACATCATAATAGATGTTGATCAGAGCTCCCTCAAAATTATTGTTACTGATCCTTATTTAAATTTTAATGCAAGGAAAAAAAGCTGATAAGAAAGAAACAGGGGATATGATTTCAAATTTGGATGGTTCATCGTAAGTATATCTGCCGATTTTACTGTTTTTTATTCCAGTTTCATGTATAGATTAATTGATCATGCTGCATGTTTCTGGAAGTCGAAGGTTGAAAAAATAATGAACTCATGCCATAATATATAAGTAAACATGCATTAGGTGATTAACCAGTGATAGCTCCCTCATTATGCATGCAAAATTACATTAATTAATAATTATATAGTTTTTTATTTTTTTTCTGTTCAATATTTGCGTAGAAACATAAATTTGTGAATTATGTTCATGTTACAAAACATCTGACTGTTAAAATGGATTGTTAGTGAGCTACTTGGTACGAGAATAAATGTTTCCTTATTGCAGTGGGATGCAAATTACTGAAGCACTCAAGTTGCAGATGGAGGTGCAGAAGCGGCTGCATGAACAATTAGAGGCATGGTTTCTTTTCACTATCAGTATCGAATTAAGCATTACATAATTATTTGGTTTTTCTTTCATCATTATCTTCGTTAGCATCCTGTTGTTCTGATTTTTTTGAGGGAGAGAGAGAGAGAGAATCACCTTATTTAATTTAAATTTGAGTAGGAAAATAGCACAGAGCTGCCATTAGTCCCTTTCATTGTAATTTGTGGTGCCCTAGTGTAATAGGTAATCAGTTTAAATTAGCTGAATGCTTAGCAAGCGTGTAATTTCTGCGTATTTAAATTACGACAGGTCCAGAGACAGTTGCAGTTACGGATAGAAGCCCAGGGCAAGTACTTGAAGAAGATAATCGAGGAGCAGCAACGACTTAGCGGAGTTCTTTCAGAAACAACAGATTCGGGGGTCCCAGGTCCAGCATCAGGTGACTATTGCCTGGATTCTGACAAGACTGACCCAGCAACCCCTGCCCCAACCTCTGAGGCGCCCCTACTAGACAAGGCTGCCAAGGAAGGTGCCCCAGCCAGCCTTTCCATTGATGAATCTTTCTCATCTCACCATGAACCATTGACTCCAGATTCTAGTTGCCATGCTGGTTCCCCAACTGAGAGTCCTAGAGGTGAAAGGTCAATGAAGAAGCAAAGAGTCAGCATGGGTGGAGTGTATGCTAAATCAGAAATGGTGCTTCCACATCAGATACTTGAGTCGAGCTTAAGCTCCTCTTACCAGCAACCTCATTCTGTTTTCCTGCCTAGAGAGCAGTTTGAACCCTCATCAGGGATATCAATCAGGAATGAAGATCACATGGAAAAGGTTGTAGGCAGTGGTGATCTGTGATTATGCGCAGGCTATATAACAATTTGTCTTGTATTTGTAGTTTCTTCAGAGGATGTATCTCTAGTTAGACTTAGGCCAAACAAACGTCATGATAAATGTTCTGTTATAATTAAGTTTTGGTGTCAAAGAACTTCCGTAGAGGCATGATGTATCATTAAATTTAGATAATTATTGTAAACAGGAGTGTCAGGGGATTTGGTCCTATTATCATGTGATATTCATACCATGGAACCCTACAACTATTGCATTGATGTGAACTTGGAGATACCCAGATTTCTGATTATCTGATCCCTCTCTAGTCAAGTGAAAATTGTGGTGTTGAGGACAATGTATAGCAAAAAGAATGGCAGCTGTGGCAAAAACATTGTACTCTAAACCAAAAGGCTCTAGGCATATTTTTAATCATAAACAACTTTGTGGAAGAGTTGGCTATACTCGAGCTTGTACGCCTCCCAAAATTGTGATTTCATTTGTCTTCAGACTTGGTATTTTGATTATATAAAAACTCCCAAACATCAAGATACCCGTTTAAGAGTTATTATAACAGCGACTGCTAATTTTGATTTAAGATGTGAATGAGGTCGAGCACGTGTATGCAAGAAAGCTCAGTAGTCAGAACGCCACTCAAAATAGAGTTCTTTCCAGTAAGGTGGAGGATTTCAGTGTTTCTGATAGCTGAGTCTAGTTTGAGTTGAGTTGTGCCGTGTTTGCAGCCTGGGGTCTGCTTGTAATATTGTTGTGCTTGTACTGATTACACACCTTTTTGCTTTTAGAAATGAAAATAACTCATTCATCACCCTCCAAAAATAATAAAAAAACAACTGAGGAATCGAAAGAGTTTCCAACTCGGAACAAGCTTAAAATTTTGCATTTGCTTGAAGCTCGAAATAAGTCCCTAATTTCCAACTTGAAATAGTACTGTATTTCATGCCATGCCCGTAACATATATATTGTGATTTCACAATCTGCGTACAACCATCATAACAATGGAGGTTGGCTTGTGACATGTCTATCAGATATATGATGAGGTTGAGAGAAATTCGAGCACAATGGAGGTAAAATAAGCATTTTGCGTGCAGCCGAAGTGCATTCAGCTGTTTCCTTGACCAGCCATTCAGCTACTTGCATTCCCACATAAGGACACTTTTGGCACATTTGCAATCAATGACACTGACACTTCACATGATTTACGACATGAAACAGGCCAATATGGGCAACCTACATGACCAAAGTGGACTATCCAAAATGATGTCCAGTTTCCAGCTTCTTTTCACAATGACAAACTCTGAATCCTAAGAAATCCTTCCTAACATTCACAACACTTCCATGGTGCATGAAAGTTTGCCACATGATTTATAAAACATAGTGTGCATATGTGTGTGTGTGTGTGAGAGAGAGAGAGAGAGAGAGAGAGAGAGAGATTTAAGAAAACATATCCCCAGAAAACCCCATGTTAGATGAAATGGCACCAAGAAAGAACAGCAACACTCATGCCTCAATGCCTTTACAGAAGAAGCTAAAAAGGATACCACCTAGGTTACAGTTATAAACACCATTTTATACTACAGGAGTCATGAAGAGCGTTGTCTCCGATGGTTTACCCGCCTCAGAAAGCAAAGCCGTAGCCGTTTGCTAAGGGCCTCTAACTTTTCAAACTTCTCACTTTTAGGTTTCTTTGGAACTGGTGTAGTTTTCTTCTTGTCCTCTTTTGATGGCTCCGAGGATTTTTTCTTCATGCTCCGAAGAGGTGTTGCAAACGCCTTAAGAGTTTTCTAAAATATATATAAAAAAAAGACTTGTTTGTTAACAAGAAGACAAAAACATCTTTAAAAAAAAGGACAGAACTATTAATATTTGAGCACATCTATTATATAGATGAGTGAAGAATGCAGGGGTAAATTACCCTAGTGTCTCTGTAATTATCTTTTTAAATACTCTACAGCAATTCTCTTTCTCATTGAGAAACTTTTCATGCATAATTGCTAGGTGGGATCCACTAACCAGCAGAGCCCTTAAAGGTATAAAAAAGTATAAAAATAATATAGAAAATTTAACAATAAAAATATGGAAAGCTTTTAATCAAAGAAACTACATTTTTGGAGAAAGTTTTTTTTTTTTTTTTTTAATAAATTTTTTGGTGGAGAAAAACTGTTAATATATATAACACATGCATACATACATTTTTGCGAACTCCCGTCTTTTTTCAATACTTATGCCAAAAGATTAAATCAATGAACAAGAACATATCAATCAATTAGTCTTCCTTCTAGCAGTGTTATTTATGTTTTTCAAAATAAAAATATGTGCGAATTGTGTTCAAGCTCAAAAAGAGACTTCGGCACTATAACCCCCACAAAGCTTGCTGTCTAAGTTAACATTTACACGGCTCCTTTATCTTGGCATTCTAATTAGACACGTCCACTGGTAGCAATACCACTGTGAAGACTATTTATTTATATGGTTGAAATTACAGAAGGGGATACAAGATTAATGATTTTGTTTTTCAATTTTTCCCATTCCATCTGTGCAGCCTAACATTAAAGATGAAGCAGAGAATTACCGCGACTATTCCAGGTCCAGACATTAATGAGGTCCTGATGCAAGCGCATACTGTACCCCTATAATCTAGAATTAATTGTTTCCAGGAACCCAACCTGATGGGTGTTAACAAGGAGGCTTTGGTCCATACATAATATGACATACTGGCAAAACATCTTTTGTTTGTCCAGCAACCCAAAATTTACAAAAAGTTGGCTAGAAAGGCCTCAAGATAATGCAACTTGAAGGTTTATACTCAGAAAAAAGTAAAAGCTTGTCAAGCCAAATGCATGCTAATTCATTTATGAGAGAGAGAGAGAGAGAGAGACCTGATGGCCATTATCAGCCGCTGTGCAGTCTGCAGAGGATTCCTCATCACTGCCTCCTAAAGATGAACACCTTCCCCAACTTTCTCTATTTGAGCTTGTATATGAGCAACATTCTTCATTCTGGCCATTGGGCTTATCCTGTAAAAACGCACAGCAGAGTTCCAGTGAAACTATATAGTGAAATCGGAAAACCTACAAGTAACAGTCAGACACCTCGCATGGGCGTCTTGGAGTCCCAGCCATTGCCAGGACAAGAAAAATCCATACTGGAGGGGGGCGAGTATCCTTAAAGTTAAAAGTATTGGTAAGTCCCATGCTCATTGTTGGAACTTAGCACAATATGATATTGATAGGTCAAATTTTCCAAATTTCATTTACGGCACCAAACAAAATCACCTGTAAGTGTGATGTCTCAAGACTGCCAGGTGTATTATTTTCATTTAGCATGGAATCCTGCATGATGATTAATAAATAAATAATTAACAAAATGCTATAACACAAAAAGAAGAAAGATGAAGTGAAAAGCTCGTCGAAACTACAAAAGAAGATTCATACAACGGTAGTCACTGGTGCAATTTCAGAAAGAAGTTCGTCCACAGATTTTGCGGTCGAAACACTAGGAGGAACAGAAGATGAACTCGCAGCATCAGCGCGCGCAGAATGAAGACCAGTGAATATCTCATATAAGAGACTCTGAAAAGAAAGGCAGGCACAATTTCATATTAGGCTGTGTTTGGTTCATGTAAAATATTTTCCGGAAAATAAATATTTTCCGGAAATGCTATTTTCGGGAAAGGAAAATGTATTCAGGCTATTTGGCTGCATCGTAATTCGTTTTACGGAAAATCAATTCCGGTGTTTGGTTCATTCAAACATTTCAAAAAAAAATTTATTACACAGAGAGCTCTATCATCACACAAAGCAACCAAACAAAATATTAACACACAAAAATTAAATAAAAAAATAAAAAATGGATAATTAAAAAAAGTAAATAAATAAATAATTAATTATATAAATAAATAATTAATTTTCTGGTCTAAATATATATATTTATATATTTATATAGATCAGATCGGACTGAGGGTGGGTTGTTTATGGGTTTGATGTGGAGGGTGGATCGGACTGGAGGTGAGGTTGTATGGAGGGTGGATCGGACTGGAGGTGAGGGTGGATGGAGGCTGGATCGGACTGAAGAGAGGATCGGACTGGAGGTGAGGTTGTCGAGTAAAATGGAGGCTGGATCGGAGGCTGGATCGGACTTTGAGGGTGGATCGGAGTTTGTGCTCGTCGGACTGGAGCTCGAGCTAGAGGATCGGACTGGAGGATCGGTCTAGAGCTCGGGCTGGAGGATCATACTGGAGGATTGGACTGGAGCTCGAGCTGGGTGTTTGTGCTCTCTCTTCTTGCTCTCTCTCTCTCTCTCTCTCTCTCTCTCTTTGCGCGAGTCCGGAAATGGTTTGAAGTTAAAATTTTGACTGAAACCAATTTCCGGGTCAAACCAACTAAAACACATGGTCAACTGAAAATATTTTCCGGAAAATTTATTTTTCATGCGCAACCAAACACCCGCATTTACGGAAAAGCATTTCCAGAAGTGATTTGAAACCAAAACAAACACAGCCTTAATCTCTATGGCAGATACATCACAATGGTGGGGGAAAAAAATACACCGCAAATTACCATTACATCATGATGACATAGCAAACCCCATATAGTTGTTATGAGGAAATACTGATGGTAATGTTATACTTGCATGATATGAATCAATCACAATACAAAATAATAACATGGTTCAGCACAAAATGCATATAACATCAAACGTGATTCAGAAGCCACATTGACACATTTTTTTTATCTTCAATTGATCTCATCACCGAATGATCAAATGTAACACTTCTGTCAGTTTTACATACAGAGGAGGCCCTAAGACACCCTAATGTGTAATTAAAATTTATATATATATATATATATATATATATAATTCAATGGCATGGTAGGGGGAACTTGAACCCAGGTTCTCCTAATAAAGGAGCAAGCGATGCCACTAAGCTGCAAGGCTCCTGGCCTAATATGTAATTAAATCTATGACCACAACTATAAAATGTGATTTCCTATTCCTCCTATACAAAAAAAGAAAGCTTTTTATATATAATGTGTTAAGAAATGTGCACAAAGGGCGCAATCCTAGTACATGGGAAGTACAAAAACAATAAACCTAAAATGAATCTAACTTCTGACAACTAAGAGGTCAATAAACCCCAACAAATTAGAAAAGGAAAGACAAGTAGAAGCCATCCAATCATACAAAAACTATAAAAATTGAAGCTTCAGTTTTATAACAAACTTCCAGAACCTTCCTTTGAAATCAGTAGGATGCACTATGACTACAAATTAAGCTACAATGCATTATTGGCATGAATAGAGGGGTGTACTTACACATGCGATACTAACACAAAACAGATAAAAATGTCCTTTTGACTAGTCAAGTACCAATGCTAACAATTGAATATAAAAGGATAATACTCTATAAAAGTTTTATAAGTAGCTATATAAAATTGAAATTACCTCATCCATACCAGCACCAACCTTCAAATCCCCCAAATCATAATATTTCTCAAGTTTACTTGAATGAGCAGTAGAAATTTGAGGAGGATGGAGGACATTGTAGAAGAAAATGGAAACAGAATCATAATAGAACTGGGGTCGTGAAGAGTTGTGATCACCATCAAATTTTATAATATTTTTGTCCCCCTGCAAAGAATCAGGGATATGGTCAAATGTGAAAAATTGAAAATTTTTACTTTCAACAAAAGTAAAATATCTCTGGAATAAGAAAATACCACATAGGACTTAAAAATGAGGTCTGAGTGGTGGGATTGAATGAATCTATCATCGCTAGCATGTCCAAATAAAGCAGGGATATATGTTTTGGGTGCAACCTGCAAGTATTCCAGACCATTAACACAATACATAACTGCATATAATTAGCTTGTTATTACATATCGTGCTGGGAAAGGGCAAAAACCAAAATTCGTTGTTTCGAGTTCACAGTCAAAACTAGTATATTGACAAACAAAACAACATACCAAGCTAAATATTTAATGAGGCTATCTTAAAATTTTCAACTCAACACAGTAAGAAAGCTTAGAAGCACCTGTAAGCAATTAAGATCCATAATATCAAACTTTGCCTTCTTTTCAATTACCCGCCGCATGTACTGTACTGCCATCTTAACCTGATTGGAGAGGACGGGGTAAAAGTCTCAATGTATAAACAAGATATAGAAACATCTCAAAATCGACTTCTAAAAGCAGAAACCACATAATAAGTCTAGCTACATCCTACATTACATGTGCTCAACAGTTACGAGGTTAGTAAAACCCCCATTGAAAAGCAAAAAGTAACCAAAAAGAAAAAGAAAAACAAACAAACTGAACAAGCTAGTAACCTTCATCCACTGGAATAGTTGAAAAATGCTAAAAGCAGATATGGCTATTGACACAAATCAAGTAAACAACAGTATGAGCTTTTCAGAGCAAAAATCCTAGAGGACCACCATATAAGTAAATGTGTGCATAGAGATAATTCTACAAATTTGAAAACTTAAGACCTCAATTTTAAGTTCATGAAGGAGTTTCTGATATTTTGATATATTCATCAATATTATTTAGTTTAATAATTTCTTAGTATATGGAAGTCAGCAATGAATGTGAAGTTATTATGTAGCATTGGAATGTTAAACGAGAGGGGCCTACGCATTCAATAAAAGTCAATTCAAAGAAATATGCTAGCTTTATACGTATATACATAAAAAAAATGAAAAATGAAAATCAAAACTATGCACTTACTTTGGAGGTTTTCTGGGTTCATTACTTTGGAGGATGGATATGGTACACAGATTGCTATAGGATGATAGCTGGTGCAGGGAAAGGACACTTTCCTTTTACAGAGACCTTCATGATTGGGAGCAGGGGTTGATGGCAGATTTCTTTGCTCTAAATTAATTCAGTAAGGTTCGCAGGGATGAAGAAGATATTATCCGTTGGATGCCAACAAAAAGAAGACTTTTTGAGGTTAAATCCTACCATAGAGTGCTGAGTGGTGATGATGTAGATGCTTTCCCTTGGAAGAGTGTTAGGAAGGTCTTTTTATGAAAACACTTCTAGGATGGATGACAACTTCAGGGATGTTTTCTTTTTCCAATTTAGTTGAGCTTATTGATTTTTGTAATTTTAGAGATTTAGTCTGATGTGCTGCGTGTTGCTAGTATACTTGCATTCACTTTTATTACCTAAAAAAATAGTGTTTGGAAGGTAAAAGCTCCCCTTGAAGTGGCTTTTTTTGTTTGGTCTGCTGCATTAGGAAGATTCTCACTTCTGAGAACTTATGAAGTCGAGGCATTATTTTAGTAGATTGGTGTTGCATGTGTAAGCAAGAGGGAGAGTCAGTTAATCACTTACTGCTACATTGCTCTATGGCCAGAGAACTTTGGACATTAGTCCTTTCTTTGTTTGGGGTTCATTAGGTTATGTGTAAGAGTGTTGGATTTGTTGGCTTGTTGGAAGGAGCAGTTTGGTAGACATTGGAATGGAGACATTTGGAATGCAATTCCTCTGTGTGAGGTGGATCATTTGGAAGGAGAGAAATTGCTGGACATTTGAAGGCATTGAACAATCTATGATGGCGGTGAAGTTGGTTTACTTACGCACCTTATATGAGTGGATGGTCTTTGAGTAGTCATTTATTCCCTAGTTTACTAGATTTTATGGAGTCCTGTACTTTTATGAAATCCTGTTACGCTACTAGTACACTACCTGTGTACTGGTTTCTGTATATTTTCCTTTATGTTTAATAAATTTTACTTACCTATCAAAAAAAACAAAACTATGCACAAATGCCCCCAAATTTTTTTAAAACTTACTATTTGTATGGGTGTCATGTCAACACTAATATGGTAAGTCCATAATATTTTAATGTTGGTATCAAATATATTTGCCGTCTGCTAAGTTTGAGCAAACAACAAATATCTTCCCACTTGAACAAATGGTACTTGAGCTCATCCCCTAAAACTGCACAAATCAGATCGCTACGAGATTTTCTAATCTTTGGCTAGATATAAAAGAAATCATCTCACAAGCCTACACGTTAGGCAGGTGGGAATAAGATTGTTCTAATTTTGTTTGTTAGACTTGATTAGAGGCATATAATTGATGGTGGCTTTGGAACCGTTGCATGATAGCATAGTTAAGTCATATCTTCCAAGTCCCTAGCATATGATATGCATCAAGCATCAGCTAATTGGTAACAACAACTAAGCCTTAGTCCCAAAATTTTGGGGTCGGCTATGGGTCCTTAAAAGAAGTATAATCTAGAAAAATGAGGAGGGAAAAGCCCCCAAGAATGCCTTGCAATTTTGGTTCTCAATTCCAGATGGATAAGATTAAATGCACTTGGGTAGGGCTGGAGTAGAAGTTCATATCCAAATCAGGAGAAATGATTTTTTTTTTAAAATAATCGTTAGTCACTAAAAGATTAATAGTAAATCACTCTTTGGATCCATAAGCCAGAAGTCAAATGAGAATCAAACATTGATGAAAAACAAATTTACATATGCAAATGGGAAGTAGCATTTAAAAGGTATGATGTCTTTACATGTCTATGTGCAGAGAGAGAGAGAGAGAGAGAGAGAGAGAGAGAGAGAGACTTTACAGTAAATTTAGGAAGCCGAATTTTATACACATCCACAAGCTCCATCATTAGATTATATAAGTTTGAAAAGGCACTATCCAACACCATTCCAGCTATAGAAGGGTCTTCTGCTCCATAAAGAAGGCTGCATCATGTTATAAAAAAGCTGATGGTTATTATTTCAAGAGTTTATATAAACTTATTTAAAACAACAGCTTTTACTATCTTGTGGATTTTCCAAAAGACGAAAAATCCAACTCATCTCAGACCATTCAGCTCATAAAAATTTACAACTTGACAGCAAGTCAAGAAAACCTAGTGACTGTAAAGACTTGAACTCTTGAAAATGCAGAAAACCTTAAGGATCTAACTCATAATATGTCAGGAAAAGACAAGTACCTAGTGACAGCGCCCATAGAACGTCCCCAAAGACCTATCCGTGATATATTTTTGTTGCTTCTTAAATATGACACCACAACCTTGAGGTCATCTCTCTGACAAATGAAACAAATTTATAAGCTTTATATGCAGGAAGTCAAGTAATAAATGATGATAAAGAGGCAACATACCTCATGCCAACCAAGGCTGACATAGTCACCATCAGATAAGCCTGAGCCCGAAAAATCAAGAGTAAAAACTGTTATATACGATGGAAGAAGAATTACAGCAGCCTCATTTGCATCCGCCCTACACCCACTGCATCGTAGCCCACATGAGAAATATCAGTAAAGTTTGACCTCTTAGCACATAAAGCATTTTTCAGTTACTAAAAATTCTTCCAGATACTGATCGTGCAATATTAAAATGAATATCCCACTAAATATATAACCAGAATATTAAAGAAAAGGCTTCTTTATCGTTTTAACAATCCATACATATCACCAAAATATACAGAACTGTATTAGAGCTTTATTTCCTTGCAACAGAACTGTCCCTGCTGACCTGTTTCCATGGCAGTATATAACACAAGGAAGAGGTGTATCTTCCGGTAACGGTGAAGGTAGATAATGACTACACAGCAACGTATGGCCCCTTGCATTCTTAAGCTGTAAATGTTGAAAAATAAATAATGCAGCAGGTCAGAACCCATAACAAAATGGACAAAGTTTGTTGCAAATTAGGGAAGAAAATTATAGACTACAACAGTATGGTAACTGATGTCCATACTTGCCTCCAAATCTTCTCGTTTGTAACTTCTTCCTGCAAGAGTGAAGTCCTTTTCCCAAAGATACTGATCAGGGTTATACTCAGCCCTGTATATCATATCCAGCAGCATATTAGATACAGAGAAAATTAAAACTTTTATAGAAAGATCAACAACTTGAGTAGGAACAACAATATACAGCTAGCACAACATGATATCACAATACCAGTCAACAAAGTGATTTTAGAAAACTACTAATTAGCTATAGAAAAGGATAGCAACTAATATTTAACTAAAACAGTGTTTTTGGTAAACTAATTAGCTATAGAAAAGGAAAGCAACAAATATGAAATATATATAGCTAAAACAGTGTTTTTAGTAAACTATAACTAACTGTAGAAAAGGAAAGCAGATACATATTATTATTTATTAATACCTGGGAGGGCGTATGACAAAATTGATGAATTGATCAATCATGTTGATCCTAAACATAGGCATAAACAAAGCCCCTCATAAGAGAAAATCCAACTGTTCTGAGAAGTGAGAATCTCAATTGTCAAAGCAAAACCAAATCTTCACCAAGGTTTGGGCCTTCCATTCTGATAGGTACCCATCTTCATTTCCACTTGTAATTCCCCAGAAGCTAACTCCAATTGAAATTCTCAGACCAAATTAATAGCAAAGATTTCAGCTTTGTCAAAAAAGTACACTTAAAAAGCACCAAAAACCCAAGAACTTCTTCAACTTCAACTTGATGGAAGGCACAGAGTGAGCTAAGCTATTAGCTAATACTCCTTCGTATATGAATATCGAGAGTGAAAGAGGAAGACTTTTCAAAATATTGCCAGATCCAATGCTGGAAAGAAAGTGCAGCTGGAAATTCAAGACACAATTTTTAGTTCCCAAAAAAATAAAAAATAAAAATAAAAATAAAAGAGCAAACCCTAAACTCTAACTCTCTAAACGTGGTCCCAGCTACCAACATTATCAAAAACCCAAAAAAAAAAAAAAAAAAATCAAAAATCAAAACTTTGTTAAAGAAAAATGGAAAACTTCGTGAAAGAAAAAAACCCAACTTGACCCTTCACCATTTACAGATCTCAAACCCAGAAAAACTAGCTTACATATTTAGTTAACCATCTATCTTAGAAGCCAAAATTTTCAGTGCATTCATGGTCTCATTATTAATTATTGTAACCCAACAAAAAAAATAAAACATGGGAAATGGGAAATTACCTTAAACGAATGAGGAAAAAAAAAGAAAAGACAAAATCTTTTTTTTTTTTTTAAGAAGGGATTATTTGAATTTCTGAGTCCGAGGTTGTGAGCTAAAAAAAAAAAAAAAAAAAAGTAACTTTCTTTGGTTTCCGAAGAGGAAAAAGCTGTCAACAAGACATACTAAAATACATGAAAATTGTATGTACTAACAAAACAAAACAAAAGTGTGGGAATTGGAAAATGGGAAATGGGAAGGAATGAAAAATGAATGAAGGACGAGGTCGAGGAGGTCGCTGGGGACAGCTAAGATGGACTTTCCTTTCCTTTCTTTTCCCTCCTCTCCTTTCCTTTCCTTTCCTTTTCTCTCTTTCTTTGTTTTTTTTTTTTTTTTTTTTTCTCTAACTTTTCTTTCCCAAAGAACTATTCTTCTCACACAAACAACAAAACTCCGGGGAGAAAGAGAGTACAGAGAAGACAAAAAAGAAAAAGAAAAGAAAAACCAACTTTTATTTTAATGTGTTAAATCGTCTTTGGTGTAGGCAATTCTCTATTTTCTTACTTTATTTATTTATTTTTGGTAAACGCATTTTCTTACTTCAGCGTCTTTACAAAAATTTAAGGGCCTGTTTGGTAGAGTAGTTCAAACTTACATTTTCAGTTTTTAAACAATTTAACACACTTTTTCATCCATACGTATTTCAAAAATTTACAAACAATATTACTCAAACTCCTCTACCAAATAGGTCCTAAATCTCCTTAACACAATTTAATTCATGTATTTTTAATTATATTTTATCTAAGTTATGAGCGGTAGGTAATCACTTTCATTTTGATCTATTACTACTGCTATCTTTATTTCCACCTCTCACTACTTGTCAACAAATCTATGTTATATAAAATATGGCATGAGGTCCTACTATATGATACTCTAATTTTTCATTTAGCATTTTTAACCTCTTTTTATTAAGTTTTTTTTTTTATTATCCAATAAATCATAATAACTTCTTTTTACTGTTATATAAAATATGGGCTACTCTTAATAATTAGCTCAAATGTTATTCTCTACAAAATGGGTTACCTTTAAAAACAAACTAAATCTTATGAAAAATCCAAGCCCAGTTATTATTTTACATGTTATGACCCAGGTCTAACCTTTTCTACGTGTAGATCAAAGCCAAAACTCTTACCCACTTACAAACTCTCTTCCGCCTGTCCCACGTGCAAATGATACTTCTAGAAAATCTCATGCTCATGAAAGCACATCTTTTTTTTTCGCAATTTCAATTCAATAAATTTTTGTTTACTAATAATGTCCTATGCAATTTATGTAGGCAAATTCTCTTTGTCATCAACCAATGCAACAAAAATATATATAAATTTTGAGATTCCCGAGGTTGCTGAAATAATTGATATATGCATATTTTTAAATTTATTAATAATAAAAAAATTCTGATAAATAGCATATACTATCTCACAAAATATCATTTACATAATATTTTCTTTAAAAAAATTCAATGATAGGAATGGTCAAAACATGATTCTATATAAGAAAGAACAAAAATACATGCAAAACAATTTTCAAAGGAGAATTTATCTTTAAAGAATATGAAGACAATAGAAGAGATCAAATGCATTGA
Source organism: Notholithocarpus densiflorus (assembly GCA_030021035.2). Lineage (NCBI taxonomy): Eukaryota > Viridiplantae > Streptophyta > Magnoliopsida > Fagales > Fagaceae > Notholithocarpus > Notholithocarpus densiflorus. Next base: position 387,071 of record JARYZH020000054.1, on the reverse strand, counting down.
ATGGGATCCTACAAAACATGTTTATTAATTATTTAAAATTTTACTCATCATTTACATGAAAAAATAATAATACACCATACTATTTGCATTAAAAAAAAATCATATTAACTTCAAAGTTCATTACAAGATGTGAACTGCTACGGTATTGCAACAACCAACACTGATACGACAAGTTGGTATACTATTTCACGTGTACTTATGGAAGGAAGGTCAAACCACAATTAGGATCATTTTGGTGTGCAAAATGTGAAATAAAAACAAATCTCCCCATCCCAAAGTTAACGGCACTCACCTTAACTACATACTTTTGTGATATTTGATTGAAATGCTGAGAAAATCTTAAATAAATCTGCAAGAGATCTTGCTAAAAAACAAACTGAGGTACAACTTATTTAAATTATTAAATTATTGTAAAATTTTTTATCATAATATATATTAAATTTATTCCTCATATGCAGATTGATATTGGAGAAGGAATCTCACATGATCTGAAGAAAATTTTAGGAAGAAAATACATTTTCCTACTTCATTTGAATGAATTCATTCTAAATGATGGTTTTGAAAATTACACAGTTGCTAAGATTTTTGATGCACCTTCAAATGACAAAAAGGTATAGAAGAAAAAGAAATACACAATCCAATATGCTATATTAATTCTTTTATTATACTCTTCATTATAAAGTAACAAAACAATATAAAATCATTTGCTAAAAACTGTCACATCACTAAAATTTATTATGAATGCAAATACCTACACAAAATCTTTGTGATAAGAAATTCACATGTCCAAACTTTGTAAGATTCAATCAGGAATCTTCCAATGTCAATTCATTAGTGATTAACACAAATGATGCAACAAAAGGAAAAATTGATGAAATTTCAAAATTGAACAGATAAGGACCAAACTTCAAACGTTGAAGATAAAGAAACAGATGATGATAATATACTCGTCAACAAGATTCACCAGCATTGCCATACTACAAAAACAAAGCATTGAAAAAACCAAAAAAAAAAAGATTTCACAATGAAGCTCTTTATTACATCATATAATAAAGATCAATAATATCAAATGAATAACATGCTTCTATCATCTTTTATTATACAATATTACTCCAAAGTTGTTTTTATTTTATATTTTTTTTATTGCTCATTACTTGAACAGAATATTTATAATGGATTTGTGTGTGCAATTTATAATTATTGCTTCTTATGATGAACTCATTACTAACAAAGTTTTTATAACAAATATGCTATAATATACATACAACATTCTCTAAATTTTTTTTTTACATAAACTATTACAACATTATCTGTGCATTGCACAGGAAACTTACTAGTTATGAAAAAAAGTGGCTAACAAATTGTCCCTAAACTTGTTCTTCAAACATAAATAGAGAAAAAAAAAATATAACCATTAAAAACAATTATTTTCAAGAGATCAAATTTATATTATCTTAACCTTAAGAAGTTGGCTTAGTGGAATCTTATGGCCTCATGATGATATCCATGAGAATCTGGATTTGAAACTTCTTGTCAGCATCTTGGGGCACCCCTATGAGATTTCTCATTGTAATAATCTGATGTGTGTGGGACAAGGGCATACACATAAGGAAATAGTTAGATACTAAAAAAGGTTTGGACTCGTTTGTCAAAAAAGAAAAAAGAAAAAAGAAAAAACTTATATCATCTTAAATCACTTATATTATATTTGATGGTTCTACTTAATAAGGCAAATTTGTTACTACCGTTGGGAAAGAGAAAAATGGCCATCAAAACTTGTTGCCCTCCCTGCAAACTCTGCTCCAAATTGGATCCAAATTATTCTATAACCAGCCTGGCTACTTGGTCTCGAGAAAAATAATGAAAAGCAATTCTCCCTCTCGGTGGCAATTTCTCATGATCGGTTATGGTGGAGTAGGAACAAACTTATATTTGAGAATACTTCAAGCCCCTTACCCGTACTTCTTTCAACTTTACCAATCTCACAAAGCAAACAATTTGGAATCCACCCTCAACACAACAGGTTGGCTAAAGTTCAATTTCGATTTGGCTTCTCCTAGCAAAGGCTCCATTGCCTCTGTCAATAGAGACTCCAGTGGCACCATCACCTCCATCATTACAACTAGTGAATCAACAAATTCTCTGGCATGGGCTGAAGCTAAAGCAGCCCTCCTTGCTGTAAATACAACAAAAGATATTGGGTGCAATCTCTTCATTCTTTTAAGGGGGTGCAAAGTTGATTGTTGACTGCATTAACAACCCATCCTTATCTCCAAGCTAGGAAATGAGCCCATTTTAGATGACTTAATAGAAATGCTATGTCTACAACGTTTTTACAAGAATCACAACAAATCATAGGTGGTAGATTATTACAATTTACAAGTTATTATTGGTGGGCAAAAAAGTAATTTAAGTAATAGATTTAAATTAGAACTAATAAAAACTTATCACTTATGATTTGTTGTGAAAGTTTTTATTGATTTTTATTTAAGTAGTACTATGATAGGTTTAAATTAGAACCAATAAAAACCTTATCACTTCTCGGCTCTTTTAACAGTTTACTTTTTCATATGTTCCAAAATGTTGTAATGGGCTTGCCCATGATGCTACCTATTGGGCCTATTTTTGTATGGCTTGGAAACCCCTACTCGTCTCATCCCTCCCCTCTTGGGTCTTTCATGATGTGGGCTGGTTACCCCTAGGCCTCCGACTCTTTTGAACCCCCATTAATAAAATCTCACTTTTACCCCCAAAAAAAAAAAAAAAAATACAAAGTCATGAGAAAAGGTAAACCACTTGCTCTCTATGATATGCATGAACAATATGGTGATGGTTACTTCGATCTCTCTTCTTCTTAATAGTCATCTATTCTCCATTATCTTATTATATTTTTGAAGTGAACCGTTCTTCTGAAAAAAGGAAAAAAAAAATCTTATAACTCGAGAAGGCCTTAGCATTTAAGCATTGATCGCGGCCCTTCCTAATAAAAATTGAAAGAACTCTTTTGTTATAGTTCCATCCAAAACAGACATGAAGAATGATTCTTATGTGATCGTGATTCTGATTTGCAAAATGACAAATTTCTTTTTTTAGTTAATGCTTATGTTAGACTCCTTTTGAAGGACTGACATTATACTTTGCTTTGCATCATCCACATTCTATGATGTTTGAAAATTTTTAGCTAAGTTTCACCAAATTTTATCTTGTTTGAAAATCATTTCATAGCTAGACTGCGACTAAGAATTCAAAAAGAGAGACATACTTCCCTCGTGAAAGTCATAAAAATAGTAAGCCTCAAATGACCACAAGATTTGTGTGCGCGCGCGGGAGAGAGTCACTCTTAGAGTCCAAGGCAGACAAGATCAATCAGGATTTAAATTTTCCTTCAAACAAAACAAAAACATAATAATAGAAGATGAAGATGAAGCAAAGTAAATGGGGTTGCATTAGAACTCTTAATACATATTCAAAAGCTAGTAAAATGTTGTTCTTGAAGAGTTTATGAACTTGATGAGAATACTGCAAATCTATTATACCTTAAACTAAACTATATCCGGATCTCTCAAGTAAATGAAAAGAACTTGAACCTTTCTCGCTCAAGAACAGAATCCCAATCATATTTTCCATTGGTTACACCAATATTAAAAACCCAGAACCTTAACTGCCTGAAGTAGGAAGAGCCAAATGCGCCAAATACAAAACCCGAAAGAAAATGCTTCAGAACGAATAAGTCGGGCTTATCAAAAACAAGGACAAGCTCAGGCAGGAATCTATGACAGAATTCCCAAAGCATTTTTGCACACACCCTGTTTACCACTGCACCCACCAACAAATCCAATACTATATTATCACTGCGAAGCAAAGCCATCACCATCCTTTTAATTCCCCTCCATAGCATCTCCCAATGGCTAGCTTTCACAAACAAAAACAATACTACTACATATACATGCAACAACATTTTTGCTCTTCAACCCTTGGTGAAAATCTGTATTCTTCTATGTGTGAAAATGGGTTTTAGACGACTGGGCTAGAAGTGAAATTATGCAGAAGATGAGGATATTAATATCTATATATATAAGTTGAGTTAAAATAAAGAAAAGTGCTACTTTCACAACATTTTCATAACAAATTATAGGTAGTAAGTTGTTATTGATTCTAATTTGAATTCACAACTTAAATTGTTTTTTTTTCCCACCCATAATAACTAATAACAATTTGCCATTTAAGATTTGATGTAAAAGTGTTGTGAATAATAGTATTTCTCTTGCAACAAATGTCAGTGTGACCGATTATATTGGGTTGATCAGTTTACATAAGAACAGGACAACTTGGGTTGTATGGATGGAGGAGAAATTGTAAAGAGTAATTGAAAATTGCTATTATTACCCTAGCATATATTTAGAAAATCACTTTTAGTTAAAAACAACTAATGTACCAAATGTAAGTTATTAACCAATTTCCATATAACAAAAGTAAAGCTACTATAACCAAAGCATATAAATAGCAATATGAAAATAAGGTAAATGAAACCAAACCAAAACTAAACACAAGGAAGTGTTTAGGAAGAGGAAAACCCAAAGCCAAGGTGGAAAAACCTAAGATAGTTACAGTACAAAGGAATACTATGAAACCTACAAACTCATAACTCCACTGTACTTGAACTCTCTAAGTTCCAACTAGTAACTGACTTTACCGAGTCCTTTCTCATCCATCAACTCTAGCAGTGATGAGGTAAATAAGATAGTGTTTTTTAAGCTCACGTCTTATTGTGCACTGCCCTAATAGGATGGTAGTGATATACATTCCTTCGTTTTTTTTTTTTTTTTTTTTTTTGGTACCTTGGTTTTTTTTTTACCCATTAAAAAAAAAAATTTACTTTTCCATTTTTTCTCTTTCTTCACTTATCCATCCTAAATTCTCACCCACTTAGTCCTAAAAATCGTAATTAAATTCCAGATTGCATGTGAGCTTTGAATTCAATTTTCGTTGTTTTTTTTTAATTACCGTATGATTTTGATTTTTTTTTTTCCAGTGTAATCTTCAGGTCCCAAAAAAATAACATTGGCAATATTGATTACAAGTTACAACCTTATACACACTAAATTGCGGGAGATGGTACCAGTTGAAAGAATTGCACGTAATGAAATCTTCTTCCATAGCATGGGAAACAGTGGAGTGGAGTAATTTAACTTGGTTCTTCAATTGGCAGTCCCTGTGTCATTGCTTTGTAGAGATAGTCTATAAAAATAAAACATCATACCTGGCCAGCACATAAAGAAAGTACCATCTCTTTGATGTTGGCCATGGACTTGCAACTTGTAAGGCCTTGACCAAGACCTCAAATTTATCACAACAATCTATTGCATGCAGAAGTAGATGTATCTTTAATGACTGAGCATTGGTTTCCAATCTGAACTTTGCAGAAAGCTTCTCAGAAATCAGATGATGTCCCACCTAACTTTTTCAAAACCTTCACTTATGGAAGACTTCAAACAGAGGAAAGGGAATAAGATAATTTATAGAAGAACAACACAAACAACAACCTTTTTTTGAAGATATATACATAAGTAATACAGATTTTATTAAAAAAGAAAGAAGGGCAAAGCCCTAGTACACGGGGAATATACAAGAGCAGCACCAAAGTACTAATATCTAATTTTCTTTATTGGATTTTTTTTTTTTTTTATTACTGGAACTAACATCTAAAGTCAACAGCTAGACAAAGCAAATAAGGGGGTGGGGAAGGGTTGATATTAATGTAGGGTGTTATTGCTAGTATTCAAAACTTCACGAGATTCTACAGGCTGCTACTTGGTTTCACTATTCCCTGAAGCTTCCACCCACCAAGTCCTGCCAAAGCAAATGCCTGTGTATACCAAACAGGGTTAAAGAGAGATTGAGGAATATGGGAAAGGAAACTTGTTTGGTATATCCCAGATTATGGCCAAAGAAAATCTGATAACATGGAGTCTATAATTAAAATTAACTCATACAGAAACCCCATTTATTTAGAGACATCTGATTTAACCAACTCAGGGTCAGGGGGAAAGAAAGGTACATGAAATGCTGTGTTTTTGGAGATATCCAATTAGGGATAAAGCAAATAATAAATAAATTCATGAAGCCTGCAATATAGATGGAAAAAGTGAATTATAAATAAATTCCTGAAGACGGCAACATAGATGTTAATTTCTATTTTACCTCATAAAAAAGCATCTTTTTCACTCTCCAATTCCCAATTAGAGATACTATAGACTTTTCTTTCTATAGTCAAGAATGCATTACCTATAAAAACATTCTAAAAAATCTGTCCTCCAAGAATGAAGGTCACATGCAAAGGAATGATGACCTTAGGGTTAGGGAGAACTGACATCAATTCATAAGAACCCAGCCATTGGCACTGCTAATGGACTAGGATGAAACTTTGCAAAAATGTTACTTTTCTCCTTCAGAGTGGACATTTAAAGGCCACTCCACCTTCAGTATAGAATTCATTTGCCACAAACAAAACTGCATCTTAACCATAATCCCATATTTCCTGAGAAAGGCCACAGTAAAGCAGTTAGAGCCCACACTGAAAGGTCTATGTCATGAAAAACTATAAAATCCTCTTCCTAAAAAAATTGAACTGCTAAAGTTTTAGTCACCAGTCTTTTACACCTAGTACATGGGTACGCTCCTTTTTTCAGGTTCTAAATAGTAAGCTGATTACTTCCCCACACACCCATGAATCTTTCTTCACCCACCAACCAAAAAGAAATCCTAAGCCTAACCACTCATTCAATTACCAGATTTCACTCAATGTGGCTTAGTCGGTCCTAATTGGTTAAGAAATTTGGTGATTTTATTGCATATTTATGACACCCAAAAGAACAAAGAAAAAGAAGAAGAATAAAAATTTACACTATGTAAATGTTTGGTTGGAGGGATAGAAAATAGGCAGAATGAGAGGGGAGGTGATAAGCAAAACGAGGTGAAAGTAAGAGAATTCTACCTCTCCATCATGTTGTTTGGTGGAAAAAAGAGGAAAAGTGAAAAGCGGGCAATGCAGTAAAGATTATAAGTTACAGCTACACCATATTTCAAAAATAATTTGAAGAGGGGATAAAAGTGAGTTTCTACTCTTCTTTCTAAACAACCCCTCCCTTCCCCTTCCATCTCCCCACCAATCTGCCCACTTTTGGATAGGATTGATTTGATCGGTCTAGAGGGTTATTGATTCCCCCTCTGTTCCCACTCTATCTCCTTTTTCCCCATATCAAACATATGGATTCTACCTCTCCCTCCTACCAAACATATGGATTCTATCTCCCCCTCCTACCCAAACCTGTCTCACTAGATGCATGTGTAAGTTACCAATAATTTTTTTCTCTTTTCTGATGAATAAGAAAAGCCTAAATTTCTTGATGCCTAATTTTTTCCAATCTTGGAGAATTCCTAAGTTCAACTTTATGGTGACAAGTCCTACTGGCTTCAAGTCTGAAAAGACCATTCAGCTCCCCTTTCTTATCTTCCATCCTATTGTAATATCTTTACCTCTTACATTCTATTCCAACAACATATTCTCTGTTAAGCCTTTTGATTGCCACCTTAAGAGTGTTTTTTTTTCTTTCTCCCCACTAGCTCCAGACCGTTCCACGAATGAAGGGTAGAAAACACCCTAAAATCAGGATGTAATCCTTTTTTAGTATACCTTTTCACCGCAGCCAGAGAAATTAAGAGAGGGAGTATTTATTTAAAAAAAAAAAAAACCAACTATGCAAATGGAAATGTAGTCAAACAATTTAAAAGTACTACTATTAACAAAATTTCCAATACATGTTAGCTGATGATGCCAATGAACTCTAGTTCAAACGGCTCCCTCCATAATGGGATGAAGTGTAAGGTCATGGATTCAAGACCTATGGGATGGATGAGTGACTTATCAATAAATTTTACCTAATGATGTATATCCATTAATGGTAAATTTTCCAAAATAAGGCATTTTCAATTGATTTCTATTTATCTCCTAATGTCAAGATATAAAACATTCAGTTTTCAGTGGAATAATAGCTCATTGTATGTCATTACATACAAATGCATTACTGAACCTATAACACAAATAATGATACCAACAAAACATGACATTCTTCAAAAATATATTCATTTGAGAAAAGAAGCCAAACCTCTTCCCAAGATTTCCCAGTAGCTTCGAGCAAAGCAGCATTGCATGTCTTCAATTCTACTGAGGCACCTGTGAACATTGAGGCTGCCTCCTCCCATCCTCTATTATGTCCCATACACCTATATAATTACTAAATAATCAAATATCAAATTACTTTCTGGATAATGACAAAGTAGCATGAGGTATTTGAGATTTTTCAGAGTCAGTATTCGTAAGCTTGACATACATTGTTAGTCTTAAGCTTTTGGGTTAGATGGTTTCTAATAAGATTCAACAAGGATAAATGTCAAAAACCATATTTCTGAACATTTTTCTATCTTAAATTCTTTTCCTCATTAAGGGTATAATATTACTTATCCAAAAATGGAAAGGGAGCGGAGGAAGATCAATACATAAATGCCCGAAAACATATCATAAAACAGAAGTCAGGAAGAAAGGCCATATATATAGTACATGTTTTCTTTAAATCAGATTACCAAACAAATGAGTGGGAAAATTTTTAGCCAACATTAAACACAGACTGGATATATCTTAAATGGGCATTAACCATTCCAAAGATGTCTTCACATATTGAAAATGAATTTAAATTGAAATCTTATGTCTTTAATGGAACCTGAAGACAACAATCCAGCATGTATAATGGAGCCATCACCAAAAACTTGAATCAACACTGCCTCTAAACTCTGATTTACAAAGAGCAGGACTACCAGGGGGGTGTTGTCAAACACCTTTCCGCAAAATCTCCATTAGGATGAAGGGTTTTAAGCACATAAAACTGTGCAAATGCATTTCCATCATGTAGTATCATTACACATAATAAATAAATGTTTAAATTAGTTTGTTGTGATTGGGGACACAAAAGTTCAAGTTACGTAGTAAAATTTTAAGTACCACATTGGCATTTGGGCTTGAAGTTGGTTATAGGGTCCTCTAATTTCTTCCATCGAATTTGGTTATAGGGTCCTCATACAATTCTCTATTTAACAGCTTGAAGTGCACATTGGCATTTGAGCTCATTATAAAGATACCTCAGCATAGCTTTTGCCATATGCAAACTCGAAAAATACTCACTAGTCAGTATGAATGTTATAGATAATGAAATGATTCTGATTTCTAAACATGGTGTTAAAATAAACAAATGATTCCATTTTCCTGGGGTGTCTACTATTATTAAATATAAAATACCTCATGCATAAATTGTGACAATGAAAAAGCTAATTGGAGTGAGTATAACTCACATTACTGTAAGTATCTCATCCCTTGTATATTTACAGATAACTTGCTGAATATGGTCAGCAGTCTGTCCATCCATTGCGGCAATGGAATAAAAGCTTGAAAAGAAATGCACCTCAGCTTCCAGAAAGCCTCGGACTTGTCCTTGCATTATCTTAAGTGTCTCCCTCGTTCGCAATGCATTGCTGGCACCAATTCATCAAGTAAGCATTTCGAAGCATGTAGATTGTTTCATTTAAACTAGAAAATTGAACTCCGAAAATTGATTTTATATGAATGTTAGAGAAGCATTGTTGAAAATGAAGAAATCCTAACCTAGACAGAATGAGTTCAGGGATCCAACCCAACTGTTGGAGTTTGTGAGAAACTCTTGCAGCATCGACTTGCCCTGCTTTACTTAGAGGGCGGTCATGATCTATGAAAAAAAGAGAAAATTAAAACCACTACAAACATATAGACAAAGAGATTATGCCAATTATCTGATAAATTACCAATTGACCCAAAAACTTAAGCTGTTTAAATGGGAACCGGAGCGGAGGCAGGGTTCAAACTCATACCACATGCTCTAATACCATGATAAAATTACTGATTTTCCCAAAAAGCTTAAACTGTTAAGAAATAGTAAAAGTTTAAACTTTTAACCATTATTCTAACATTATAGAAGGAAAATGCTTAAAAATTGAAACAAAAATTTGGACTTGACATAAACATAGTAAGTTTGTGATTGTGATTGAACATGAAGAAAAGTTATTCTACATTAACAAACTGGTCCATGACAAGAGTCGTAGTTTTATAACACATAGAATCTGCTTATTATAATGATAATGATAATGATAATGATAGTCACCCATTATTCTAAAAAATAGAGGAAAAAGATAATGAAAGTTAATACCTCGGAGTGAAGTGTCTTCCCAGGAACTCATGGCATGGCGAAGAAGAATGAGGCGACGAGTAACTGATTCAGATTCAGATTCAGATTCAGAGAGAGCTTGGCCCTCCACTGTCTCAATTGTTAGAGGTGAAGATGACGATGATGAACGAGTGAGAGGGACCAAACGCATAGGGTTCCTTCTTATTCTTCTTCTACTAGTGCTGGATTTGACACTGATTAAGCTCTTATTGTTGGGAAAGCAAGCTGAAACTTGAGGAGGTCTGAAAATGGAAATGGGTTCGAGAACTAATAGTGTTATATTACTCACTGACACTGTTACTGCATTCATTACTGCTTTTTTCCTATTTTGGACTTCAAAATTTTTGGAGCTGACACAAGTAACACCACAACAACAACAACAACAACAACAGACAACAGACAACGTTGAAGACTTCGGAGAAAACTAAGGAAGTATGTATGATTTATAGATTGAAAGATTGAATTTGATACGCCATCATCATCCTATACTTCACTTGTACTTCCCGCACTTCTGTCCTCTAATCTTTCCTTCTCTTTCTATTATTTGTATCCCCCTCTACTCGCACGTGCCTTCTGAGAAATATATAATCTTTGTTAAATAGAAAAAGAAAAATAATATTTATCCAATAATTAATATTTATGGAACATTTCGCAAAGATTAAGGTTTAAGTTTTTAAGGATGAAACTTTACACGTATATACTTAAATTAGATTATAATAGAATTATATATATATATATTTTTAAAATTTTATAAAAAAGAGTGCTTTAAATGGTGTCATTTGTTAACAAATTTAGACAAAAGATGATATATTTTAAAATTGCAAGAAACTTTTGACAAAAATTAATCCTTGTTACCGTAGGGAATAATTTAATATTTAAAAATAAAAGTTAAAGGTTAAAGTGAATTTTTTAGCCAAAAGTCTAATATCATTAGATCAAAAAAATTTCAAAAGCATTCTCCATATTCCCACCGGATAATGGTTATAGTTTTTGCTCATGGAGATATATATGCATATAAAAAGAGTCCTCAATTGGGAGTGTTTAACATTTCGCCAAGGAACTAATATAGTGAACGAGGCAGTAGCTACCCATCAAATTTAATGTAAAATAAATAATTTGATGTGAGGTGTTTTCAAAATTGAGTATGTAAAATAGAAAAAATAGGTTCTTATGCTAAAATAAACAGAAATGTTTGCACAAGCTTATGCAAATGCTCTTAGGTGGCCCACATGTAGATTAAGCTTTTAAGGAAAATAATTTGTCACTTATGATCATATAAGTAAATTTATAGTAATAGCAAAAAAAAAAAAAAAAAAAAAGTAGGTTTATTGAAGAGAATTGGGAATTTTAATATATTAGCTCATTTTGTATATTGTGAAACTCAGACAATCTATAAATGCATAAATTTTTTTATTGTTATCTCAAATCATATATATGATTTGAGATAACAATAAAAAAATTGGTAAGTAAATAGTACTTTAATGAAATATAATATAAAATAAATAATTTGATGTAAGGTGTTTTCAAAATTGAGTATGTAAAATAGAAAAAGTAAGTACTTATGTTAAAATAAACGGAAATGTTTGCACAAGCTTATGCGAATGTTCTTAGGTGGCCCACATGTAGATTAAGCTTTTAAGAAAATGGATAATTTGTCACTTATGATCATATAAGTAAATTTATAGTAACAGAAAAAAATAATAAGTAAGTTTATAGAAGAGAATTGGGAAGTTTAATATATTAGCTCATTTTGTATATGGTAAAACTCATTGTTTGTCGTTTCCTTATTTCTACTAAATTGGTTAAGCTTTTATCATTTTGCCTTGATGATCTTCATTCATTAGAACTAGAATGAGAATTAAAATTGGCAATTGTCAAACCATATCATTCAAATAATGTTTTATTGAATTATAAGAAAAACTAAGATGATATGCTAATTGATAATTTTCTGAATTTATTAGCCGCTATAAATTGAGTATGTTTTGAAACTCGAACCGTTCAAAGAACCAAAAAATATAGAAGTTCAAGATTTTGAGGTTGGACCAAGGCCGAATAGTGATGATATATTTATTGCTTTCAATGTATCCAAGGTTTCCATGAAGGAGATGGTTGATTGTATTTAATTGCTAGATATTACTTTTCTCTAAAATAAATAAATATTCTATCTTGCTAGGATAAAAGAAGTCTTTATGTTTTATTTTTTATACAAAAATTAAAAAAAAAAAAAAAAAAAAAAAAAAGAAGAAGAAGAAGAAGGAATGGGAAGATCTTCGGGAGGCTAACAAAACAAACATCACATGCAACCTAAAATGTCACTAGATATCGGCGTATCATCTTCTTTCTTTGCTATTGCAAGTTGCAACTATAGATGTGGCAAAATGAGCCGAAATTCACTAACCCAATCTGAATTCGCCCATTTTTATCCAACTTGACCCATTTTTAAAATTCTTTTCCCTAAAAAATAATTAAACTACATGGCAAAGTGCTAGTTGCATAACATTAACTAAAGGCACAATGCATTGGTGTGTGCCCCTTTTATTGAAAAAAAAAAATACAAAAGGCAAAACTAAAGCATCTACAAGACTACAACTTCTACACGTCTACTAAACTGTCTACACTACTAAGTACTAACCATCTAACAGACTAACACTAACTAAGTTAAATACTAAGTACCAACCAGCTAGAAATCTAAGACTAAGTTACTAACTATTATTAACACTAAGTCTAAGTGCCAAACTAGCACAAAACACAACAAAAGTAAAAGCAATAGGAATTTCTGCATTTAAGAAGGCTGATAATTTGACATGATCCATGACATTTAGTTTTTTTTTTTTTTTTTTTTGGTTCTTATATGGGAATGATATTATTATTGAACTTTGAATATGAAATGTATAAACTTAAAATATATCCTTTTTGGTGCTCCTTAGGATCTATCTCTCTCTCTCTCAATTTGTAAATTTGTAATTATAAGTATTTTAACTGTAAGTTATTAACAACATTACATGGAAGATTTTGTTATCATGACTATAAAGAATTTTAGTCATACTCAAAACTATCGAATTGCAAGAATATGAAAAGCTTTATATTTTTTGGTTTGTTTGTTTTTTTCCTTTCACATGTATAATAGTAAGTTAGTAACAAATAGTCTAATAATAGTAGGTGCCCACTTAAAAAAAAGAAAAGAAAAAGAAGAAGAAGAAGAAGAAGATATTATACTATTAGGTGCAATGATTGATTTGATTCATTCTCTCTAAAAATTAGGCATTTATATTTTTTTTAATGTAAAAAATATGAGTCAACCCAACCTGACTTGACTCACCTACAACCTGATTGACCCAACTCGTTTTTAGCCCCTTTAAAATGGCCCATTTTTTACCTAACCCGTTTTGGCCCACAACTAGATTGACTTGACCCAACTCAACCGTTTGCCATGTCCACAAGTGGGCATGGGTAAATTATGGTTTTGTTTTACATCAGAGAATGGAAGGGAACCTTTGGTTCAAGCGATATTAGTGGAAATCAAGACAAGATACCAAATCAAGCTGGTTCCAAATCCAATTTTATCATATTAGAACTCTAGTCAACCATCTTTAATATTGAGATGCTTTAAGAAAACAACTGCACAATATTCTCCAAGCAATCACTCCCAAGATACCAAATATGGTCTTTGTAAACCACCATTACCATTGGAGCCCTCTAAGAAAGCAGTCACATGATCTCTCCTAAAAATCACCCTCGTCTCTTCTATAATTGATTGTATATTTTTATGATTCTTATATGTAGAAAATTACTTTTGTATTATAAAACGACATGTAATCACATTATATGTTCAAGGAAATATACAACAATTTTGCTCCATTATTTGTTTTCTTTCATGGTATCAGAGCCATACATCTTGCGACAATGACGAATTCTTTTACTATTCCAAATATCTCTCATCTAGTTTCTATCAAACTTGATCATACAAATTACATTCTATGGCTTGCGCAATTTCTTCCGTTTCTAAGAAGCATTGATTTGATTGGTTTTGTTGATGGAACAAAACCTTGTCTTGAAAAGTTCCTTCTTAATGCAGAGAAGAAAATTACAAATTCCATCGATCTAGATTTCATAAAGTATATCAACTCCACCTCGCATTGGCTATGCTCTCTACTGTTTCTTGACTCGCTATGTCTTGTGATGTGTGAATGCCTCTTGAAAAATGCTCGGTCTCGATCTCAAGTTTTGCAACTCAAGCACCAATTTCAAACCACAAAGAGATGAAATTTTTTAATTTCTGGCTATGTTGATAAGATTAATTCTATTGCTCACATTCTCGCTATGGCATGCAAACCCATTGATGAAGAAGATATCATACTTCTCCTATTGAATGGAGTTGGACCAACTATTGAATCCATTGTGAATTCAATTAAAACTAGCAGAGGGGCTCTCATCCTTGACAACGTGGTTTGTGTTCTCTGCAGTGTCAAAGCTCACTTGCATAAAGTTCAGAGTCTCAACATATCTTATTGTCACCGCTCTATACAAGAATAATTCAAAACACAACCAGAAAGTTGGAGGAGTTAAATCTTGCTCAATCCTTAGATCATAAAAGTTTTTACCTTTTTACCTTTTTTATATATTTTCATCCCAACCCTTACCCTCAATGACTGAGATAAAGTGTTAAAAGCATTGCTATGGATTTTATTCTACTCCAACAAGAACAAGTTGAAAATACCGTACCAATAAGCAAATCGAAACGAGAAACACCCCCCCTCCCCCAACCCATTCTAGGTCATTTCAACCAACTCCAATTAAATTCCGGTTCTCCCCAAAAAAAAAAAAAAAAAGACTATGTTATTTTGATTTCATTCTTGTTATTTCACTAATAATAAGTAATTATAAGTGTAAAATATGTATTGCATTTATATTTGTATTAGCGATAATCCCAAAATGATATACCAAAATTGATCAATACCAAAAATATTACATTCTAAAAAACAAACCTGAATGGGCACTGAAACAAAATTGACATCATTAGTAAATGTCATAAAAAATTAACTTTTTACCGGGATCCAAATCCATGGTTATTTTAACTTGTAGATGTCGCCCCACCCCCAGTCCTGTGACACGCCTAAACCAGTTCAGCAATTAGCCAGGTCCCACCCCCCCCTCTTCATCTCTGCTAGAAGTGGAACCAGAACCAAAATAATGGCCTGATACTAAAAACAGTACACACGACCATGCAAGGGCAACAGTTTATCTTTAAAACCCAAAAAAAAACCTAGTTTTGTCTCTGAGAAATTTTTATCAACCACGACGTAGATATTATTGCAAATTAACACTAGTTCAACTCAAGTGAAGATGACATTGAAATCCTCATCATTATGGGGTTACAATAACTTCACATAAAATGATACATTCCAAGTTGATTGGAAATCAGTTCCACTATCTCTCAAGCTACACCACCATCCTTGGCCAATGCGGGGAAGGGAGGGAACGATTCAAACAAAATCAAGTATAGAACTCAGGCAAACTAAAAGAAAAACAATCAGAGCCTTAAGATACCATATGGAAGTGGTCCCATCCCATAACAAAGAGTGATCCTAACAGTTAGTCATTGCAAACATTCAATCCCTACTATGAGTGGACCTTATTTCCCCTCCTCCCTTATTCACCTTTCTTCCTGATAGAATTGACTCTTGCCTTCTTGATGTGTTTTCTTCCCTTCCATCTTCTCTTGAATTTGGCTCAAATTCATCCTCATTGTACCTTCTTGACCTCTTCTCTCCAATCATTAACTTCTCTCGACTTCCATGTAATTCATCGTCTTCATGCCTTCTCGGTCTCTTTTCTTCTCTCTTAGGATCTCTTGACTTGGACTCATATTCGTTATCATTGTACCTTCTCAATTTTTCCTCTTCCCTTCTATCATGATCTTCTCTTGACTTTGGCTCTAGCTCATCGTTATCACGCCTTCTCAATCTATTTTCTTCCCTTCCACCTCTAGACTTCAGCTCATATTCATCATCACCTTGTCTTCTAGATCTATTTTCATCTCTCAACTTCGGCGGAAATTCATTGTCATCATGCCTTCTTGAACTCTTCTCTTCCCTCCTATCATGACCTTCTCTTGACTGTAGCCTGAACTCATCATCACCATTCCTTTTTAATCTCTTCTCCTCCCTCATATCCCTTTGCCTACTATTGCTCTCAAAGGCCCTATCACTACCCTTTGCTCTGGAGCGCAAATCTTTATCATCCCGACTAAAACCACCTTGAGTCATAAGTTCGCGAACAGGATTTGACGGCTTGTTTTCAAGTCTTTTCTCGCCTCTTGTTGGACCCTCAAACTTGTCATGTCCCCAACCTGTATTTGCAGCTCTCTATGAATAGAAAGAAGAAAGTATATATAAGCACCTTAAAATATGACAAATATGTAAAAGTAAGCATAGAACAAATTTTTCTCCTCTCCAAAATGTAATAAAACACCAATACTTTTAAAAGAGAGAATAAATAGGAAGCAGATAGTCTTTTTTTAGTCATGAGAAATAAAAACCAACTCCCTGATGCGGAATTGAAAACCAAATCATAAACTTAGATTAGTAAAATTTATTGAATGTCGCTCATTTAAGGCATATGAATATTATGTAACTTTGCTTGTCAAGCATATCTTAGACTTAGTAGTTTTGGCGAGAAGTTGGTTGGGTAAGCTGTGGTATTGTTTAATGGGTCTGATCATTGGTCTTGGTCAATATAGGTAAGTTTCTAAATGGTCAGGTCCCAGATTGCATGGCAGTTTAATGCCAAAAAATAAAAATAAAAAAACTTGCTTGTTTTCCATGCATGGATAATCTAGATAGATTATATGATTTTCATGACAGCAATGACGAAGAATGAACTAACTTTCAGCACCTTGAATCAATTTGTATGGTGTGCTGACATACATTATCTGTGTGAAGCAATCTCTTTTAAGGTATGAATGTCTAAGGTCCCTAGGCTAGATATTTTTTTCATTTTTGTCAAAGCATATGTTTCGCCTCTGAAAAACTACCAGAATTTTAAGGGCCTGTTTGGTTAGCTAAAAAAAGCACCATTTTTTATTTTCATTTTCAGTTTTTAATGGGTCCCACCACTAAAAAAACTGGTTTGTTTTTAGCATTTGTATTCAGTTTTCATTTTCAATATCCTAAAAGTTGGATTTGAATACAAAAAATGAATACGACTTTTTAGCATTTTCATTTTCTATGAGTACGAATATAGTGGCATATTCGTAAATATTGTGAAAACACAAAGTTACTTTTTTTTTTTTAGTGATGTGATATGCGTGAATGAGAAAAGTTACTTTTTTTTTTTTAAAAAAAAATAGAAAACAATGACCAAACTCGGGTATGATGTATTCTATACCCAAATTATGTATTTAAAACAACTTACCAAACACTATCAAATGTGAAAATAAGTGTTTTTTTCTATAATCAAATTCAGAATTTGCATATAGAATAATAGAAATGAAAAGTGAATACACCACTCTTTGAAACCAAACAAGCCCTAAGTTCCCTTCAATATTTCATGAGTCAAATTGGTCCCTTTGTTTCCAAAAAAGCTTCATTTCGATCTTTTTTCCATACTCCATCTGCTGGAGTGACCAAATTGGCCTAGCAGTTTTTTCAATGAGGTGGCACAATTTCAAAACTAAAAAGACCTGATCAGCAACCAACAAAATGGTTCACTAAGCCCCATCCCCCAAAATAGAGAGAGCGCACTCTGGTTGCTAATTAGGCTTTTTTTAGTTTTAAAACAGTGCCACATCAATGGATGGGGAGGGGGGGGGGGGGAGGGGAGGGGTGAGAGGTGCTACATCAGCCAATTCCGTTACACTCTAGTAGACAGTGTAGAGAAAAAAGACCAAAATGAAACTTCTCAAAACCAATCACCAATTTGAAATGCAAAATCTTCAAGGGACAAACTAGATATTTAGGCTCTTAGGCCCTGTTTGGTTCTAAAAAGTGATGTATTCACTTTTCATTTTCTCTTTTCCGTATTCAAATTCTAAAATTGAATATAGAAAAAATTACTCATTTTTACATGTGAGGATGTTTGGTAAATTATTTTGAATACATAATTTAGGTATAAAATTCATCATACACGATTTGGCATTATTTTCTGTTTTTTTTTTTTTTAAGTTACTTTTTTCCCTTACACACACACATCAATCAGGTGGGGCTCTTTGCGTTTTCACAATATTTACAAAATTGCCATTGTATTTATTTTCCATGAAAATGAAAACGTTGAAAAGGTGTTTTCATTTTTTGTATTCAAATCCAACTTTTAGGATACTGAAAATGAAAACTGTGTACAAGTTCTTAAACCAAACAAGTTTTTTATGGTGAGTCCCATTGAAAATGAAAACAGAAAACACTACTTTTTCAGCTAACCAAACAGACCCTTACTCTCTGACTTTAATCTAGCTTCCTTCTAGCATTCTTCTGGCCCTTGGTCTCAACCCAAAGTCTCTCAACTATCATTAATTACATAATAAAGCATCCTAGCCTCATTCTCTAAATCAGCTGTAGATCTTATTGTCCTCGTCCTTTGGTGCTCAATTAAAGATCCTGCAT
Source organism: Notholithocarpus densiflorus (assembly GCA_030021035.2). NCBI lineage: Eukaryota > Viridiplantae > Streptophyta > Magnoliopsida > Fagales > Fagaceae > Notholithocarpus > Notholithocarpus densiflorus. The sequence continues at coordinate 368,167 of JARYZH020000054.1, read as the reverse complement.
CAATTTTAGCCTTTTTTGTCTGAAGATAAGCTGTCTTACATCAATATGGTTTTAGAGCTGTCCTAATTTATAGACTCCTCTCTTTCACAACACCCTCAAAAAAAGGTGGTACCTAGTGCACAAAACTCCCACTTTTGCGGGGCCTGGGAGAAGTTATTGGTAGGTAGCCTTACCCCCATTATTATTATTTTTTTTTTTGAGAGGCTGATTCCCAAACTCAAACCCACGACCTATCACTTTTGGTGGAAGGCACTTGCCATCACACCAAGGCCCAACCTCATTTCACAACACCCATTGATGCAAGAGGCAGTGAGAAGGATTTATTTTATTTTATTTTATGTATCAAGGGCAATTTTGTAATTTCTTAATATTCTGGAATGGCTGTGCTTATATAGTCCATTGGGTCTTACTTTAGTTTTATTTTAAGTTTGGTTATTTAGTTGGGCTTAGTAGTAAAAGTCTAAGGAGTCCAAGTCCAAGTCTTATTAGGGTTTTAAGAAATCCTAGTTCAACTAGGATTAGGTATTATTAGACTTCTATTTAAAGAATTGTAGTGTTTTCTGTTGAGATGATTAATGTTTTCAAAATTTATGCCAAGGAACCCTAGGTGTGATGCTTAGGAAGTCTAGGTGTAATTCCTAGATATTTATCTGTTCCTGATCACAGCACAGGAATAGCCACCCAAACCTTGATTGTTCTCCTCTCCCCAAACCCTGCTACTAATCCTTGTCCCCTTTGGAAACCCTATTATCCCTCTTATTTTCTAACCTATTTCCTAGGAATGCAAGCACGGTGAAGAAGGATTAAATTCTCTCTCCAATACCATCCATGAAGTTCAATAGCCCATTTAGTCGTACCATGCTAACAATTACATAACCAATGATCCTAATACGCTATAATTGATACACACAACTTTCTCCAACTGAAAAAGATCTATTAGAACTAAACATAAGTGGTTCACCACAACATATATAGTTCAGATCAATGGTTTGGCACCCTACAAGTACAATCTAATTCAATCTATCCAACACAACCAGCTACATTGAAAGTTGGCATGATATGAGGGTTTAAATTATCATTATTGTCCAATATACAACAGAATTAGCAGGCCTAAATTTCCCAGCTTACAGTCTATAACCTGAGTGTTAGCAGTTCATATAATCAATCAGAGCAGACTTTAAGATTCTATTCATTAACTTTGTAATACAATAACAATAAAAAGCAAAAAAAAAAAACTTCACTCAAAACTAGGAACTATTTTCAGACTATTCCAGTTTTTGCACTACCTAAAATGTTGGTCTAATGTATGATCGAGTGAAAACTTTCATAACCATAACTAAATAATCCAAATTATGGAACTAATTCACTATTCCTCTTACTTGCTCATCGTGAGAAAATTTGCATCCAGCTCCACGAGTACATTCACCTCTTTGAAAAGCACGACACACGCCTCGTTCCTCCCTCTTCTTCTGCTCTGCCTCTTCGTCTTCTTCCTCTTTCTTTTTATAACTACTAACATGATCAACCCTAATAATCCGACCTAAAACCTGTGCTCCATTCAAATTATCTAAAATAGCAGCAACAACAACAACAATAACTAACTAATTATCACTTTTATAATGTGCAGTATCATTTGCACGAAACTGAAAAGAGAGATTGAGAGAAACCAACCTACAGCAAGATTTGTACTTCTCTGGTCCTCATAAGCAACAAATGCGAAACCTTTGGATTTTCCAGTACCTTTGTCTCTAACAAGGTTAACATCAACGATCTCTCCATACTGAGCGAAAATTGCAAGGAGATCGCCTTCGGTGAGATCAAAGGGAATGCCTCCAGCATATACGTAAGCAGAGTCTTTGTACTTGGCGTGCCATGAAGCTTCTTCAGAGATCCCTAATGCCGCTTCTCTGGAATTGATATTCTGGATGCGTTTTACAAGGGTTAACGGATTCATCGCTTCTGTGTATCAAAGATATGCCCAAATTATTAGACTCGATTCCTACTTAAGGAATGTCAAACACCAAACTGGTGTCAACTATCGTCCACAATCTGAACAAAGAAGAAAAATCTGCTGATATATGGTAAAATAAGAGGACTATTTTAAGAGGGACTAATAAAATGAAGAAAAGAGAAACAAACAAAATCAATAAAAACCAAGTATCTCTATACATTGAATGAAATTTGGGGTTCTTTAGGGGTAAAGATGAGTGCTTACCTTTGGGTTACGGTTCGACGACGAGAGAGCTCCTCCTCCTTGTTGGTTGGTTTTAGATATGTTGTTGGGCCTGTTCCTCGGGCTTAACTCTTGGGCTTTGGTTCTCGGGCCACAATTATCTTACTGCTGAATGTGTATTATGTGTTTCACATTATGACTATTTGTATAGTAATTATTTATTCTGATATTTTTCTTATCGCTGGAAATGAATCAAAGTTTGCTTATCGCATTTGTTTCACTTATTTGGATTTTGGGCATGATTATAGTGGAAGAGATGCACCAGTAGCTATTAGTCTTCTCTGTGCCAATGTTGAGTTTCGGACTCGACTACCAAAAAAACTCGGTTTAGTAAGGCAAGCACTCTAGCAACAGACATGTGACTACTCACAAAAAAGACCATAAGATTTTCAAATAAATTTAATTGAGAGAGAGAGAGAGGGCTCTAACCCATGATTGTATGAAATCCTAACCAAGAGAGAGATCCACACTACCAGTAGCTATTCAGCTTCTTTGGGCCAATGTTAAGGAGTCTAATCAAGAAGAAAATGATGAAACATATAGAAATAGTAAACAACGAAGAATTTTTTTTTTTTTTTTAATTTTTATGTGGTCTAAACATGCCTCAAAACAACATAGTTTTGGATAGAAATAAAAAAAAATTTCGTTTTGGGTTTAGGACCTTTAGAGCAATCGCATCAGCTCATGCAAACTTTTCGTCTATTTTGCACACAAAAAAACTATTTTTTCTATTTTACACATCTATTTTTACAAAACACTCACATTAGTCTATCTATTTTACACATCTATTCAATAAAATATTCATTATTTTACAATTTTTTATTAGAGTAAATTACTACTTTCCTACCTGTGGTTCGGCTGAAATTTAAATTGCTTACCTGTGGTTTAAAAGTTGGCACTTTACCCACTTGAGGTTCACTCTGTTAAGTTTTCGTAACCCACCTCTGTACTTTTGCCGTCAAAAACACAAAAAACATAATAAAAGCATAAAAATCAAGATTTAAAATCATATTTCTTAAGATGGTGAAATTTTGGATTAAGAACATTCTTCCTCTTCATAAGAACATTTTCAAGCTTATCAATCCAAACAAAACTGTCAAGGGGATAGAAAAGATTGAGAAAGAAATTTGTGGTGTATTTGATTTGGTTTTAATTTTTGGTTGCAGTGACTATGGGTTTATTTTCAAAATTTATGGGTTTAATTTTTGATTTATGTGTCCAAATTTATGGGTTTAGTTTTTGGTTTGGGTTTATGTTCAAAAATTCTGGGTTTAGCTTTTAGTTTCTAAATAAATTGGTATGGTCTAGAGAAAGATTGGCAAGTCTTCTAGGCTGTAAGATAGGATCCGTTTCTGCCAAATTAATTTTGTGGATACGGCTTGGATCTTTATCTTCGCAATTTGGAAATTGGTGATTGAACAGATGCGGACGTTGAGCTTCGAAAAAATTGTATTTGTCAAGAGGGGCGCATGATTCCTCTTTTAAGCAACCTACTTTTCTTCTATCTTTGATATGCTGATCCATGTGGCTCATATGTAAGATAAATTGAAGTGCAACTTCTTTATGTTATTCATGTTTTGTTCCTTTCTATGTATCATGTCATAAAGTGAAAATTTAGGACCCCAAAAAAAGGCTAAACCTAGAATTTTTGAGCATAAACCCAAACCAAAAATTAAACCCCATAAATTTTGAACATAAAGCCATAGCCACTGCAACCAAAAATTAAAACCAAATCAAATGCACCACAAATTTCTTTCTCAATATTTTCTATCCCCTTGATAGTTTTGTTTGGACTGATAGGCTCGAGAATGTTCTTATGAAGAGAAGGAGTGTTCTTAAGCCAAAGTTTCACCATTTTAAGAAATATGCTTTTAGATCTTGATTTTTATGTTTTTGTTATGTTTTTTTGTGTTTTTAACGGTGAAAGTACAGAGGTGGATTACGGAAGCCTAATGGAGTAAACCTCAAGTGAGCAAACTGCACAATGCCAACTTTTAAATCATAGGTAGGCAACTTGAATTTTGGCAAAATCACAGGTGAGTAAGTTGTAATTTGCCTTTTTTTTATTATTTCCTCACTCACTACCCCTCTCTCTCACATACCCAACACTACTAGGAGTGGCAAAATTGGACACGATCCGCGAACCTGACACGACACAACACGAAATTAGCAAGTTATAGGTTGAGTCTTAATGGGTTCGTGTCATATTTGGGTTAACACAATTGACCCATTTAATAAATGGGTTGGGTTAGTGTTCAACATATGGAACTCATTTGACATGTTTGACCCGTTTAATTAAATGACATTTTACCAATATACCCTTCAAACCCTAGATATATATGAACTTATTTAATTTTCATTTAATTATTTAAGCACATTTCCTAATTGATAACATTTTTATAGATTTGAGCCCAATATTCCAATTCTACCTAAACTTTTTTTTTCCTTGATAAAAAATTCTATCTAAACTAAATATCTCAACATACAAAAATATATATCCAAGTAACAACATAATTTTAAACTATTAACATTTATGGGTTGGTAAAAAGTTTAATTTTCGTGTCCATTTGGAAACAGCTTATTTAGCTTAAACCGAAAACTTTTTGCTGAAAATATTATAGATAAAACTAAAAGGAACTTAAAATAGTACAGTGAAACCCATGAATAGTACCAAAGTACAATAAGATCTATAAATAGTAACAAAAATAAGTTAAATAGTAAAAAAAACTCGCTTTTTAAGCCAATACCTAATGCACATTTAAGCTCATTTCCTAATTTAATAACAATTTTATAGCTTTGAGCCAAATATTTCAATTCTAACTAAACTAAAAATTTCAACATACCAAAATATATCCAAGTAATCTATTATGATAATAATAATAATAATATTAGGTAAAGCAGAGAGAAAATCCAATTAAATTTCAAATTGAAATTCAATTAGAGTCTAATTTTGCGACATATGTCTCATCTAATCTAAATTTTAGAATTTTGTGCTAAGTGAGTTAATTTAGTGTAAAAATTGAATTTCAATTAGAGATTAATTTTGCGCCGTGTGTCCCATTTAATCTAAAATTTTAAAATTTTGTGCCAAATTAGTTAATTTAGTGTAGAAAACGATGAGTCCAATATAATAAACCATAAAAAACATAATCATATAACTAAAATTTATAAGTCATCTATATATATATATATATTAATAGGTAAAACTTAGAAAAAATTGAATTAGAATTTGAAATTATAATCCAATTTTGCGCCATGTGTCCAAATTTATGTGGGAACTATACCATAATTATCCACTTAAACTTGTGCCATATGTCTACTTAAGTTTTTTAATTTTTGTGTCAAGTGAGTTAATGGGTGCAAAATACTAAGAATCTAATATTAATGAACTATAAACTAAATAAATAAAACTCACATATACTCAATAAAAATCACCACATGTATTTCTCAAAAAAAAAAAAAAAAAAAAAAATCACCACATGTTTCTCAAAAAATAAATAAAATAAAAATCACCAGATAACTAAAATCACCACACGTTCTATCTTATTAAAAATTAGAAAAAAATGATCATAAGTAGTATTAAATTTAGGTAATAATTTTAATATGTGACTAACCATGTTTACTTTAAAAATATAATTTGACTAATTATCTATATTTTATGATAAAAATTGTATTTAATTTTAAATATATCTATATGTATGCATGAATGCACGTGTTACATGCTTTAAAAAAAAAAAAAATTTGACTAATTATTTATATTTTTATAATAAAAATTTTGTTTAATTTTAAATGCATCCATGTGTTTGCATGGAGTTACATGCTAGTACATATAACTTTAAACTATTAATATTATGGGTTGGGTTGGGTTGAATCACGTGAGTTACGCATTTTCCCAACTCGAATGTCCTGATCCAACCCAAGCTTTACAAAAATTTAACCCAACTTAATCCATCAATCCAACAAAAAAAAAAAAAAAAAAAAAAAAAAAAAACTCAAGGCATTGTGGTTACAAGTCTCAATTTTACTTTTGAGTTACAATTTTTTCCGAACAATGTTAGAGACACAAAAAAGTTCACAATTTTTGCTATGACTTGTCACGTGATAGGTGAGTGGTAGATATAAAATTGTGAGTCTACACTTTCACCACTCACAACTCACCATGTGGTGAATTGTAGATTTTTTTTTTTTTTTTGTTTTTAGAATTTTTCATTTTTTTCTCTAAAAATATACCTTAACAATTATGGATTAAGGACAAAATATAGATTTTCAAGAGCCTCCATTGATTTTTATTTACGAAAACAACCACTTGGTTTGAGAGGGATTGTTTGTATTAATAATTTATATTTGCATTTTTAATTTTCAGTTTTTTTTTTTTTTTCAAGTATAACTTTTTCAAACAGCTGAAAATAAATCATATCAAATGAACATTGAATAAAATTGAAAAAACACTTTTGAGTTATAAACTTGTCCTTAAATTTTGTCCCCCCAAAAAAAAAAAAAACGCTCGTGCCATTACTGTGCATTCATTCATTCAGTCAAGTCCAAGGCCAAGGGAGAGAGAGAGAGACGGACAAGACAACACAAACACAACACAGCTCCTCCAACCTGAAACTTCACAATCCTCAAACAAACACTGATCGTAAAACACTAGCTAATTTGCTTCTTCACGCAGATCTCAATTTATTACAAAACACACACAAAATCTCAAACAAAACTACAAAACTACATAATACACAAACCCTAGTCCATAAACCAAAAAAAAAAAAAAAAAACTAAGGTTTCATTCCCCACATGTCTCAGCTGCTGGTTTTGAATCTGGTTCTGTGTCTCCTGCTCTTCTCGATCCCAAAAACGACATCGTCGTCGTCGTCGTCGTCGTTGTCTTCGCCGTCTCGGTCGCTCCTTCGTTCGATCGAAGACAACAATAAAAACGACAACGTCGTCGCTGATCTCCACCCTCACGATTACGCTGTCGACATAAACGTCACGAATTTCGATGCTGTTCTCAGAGACACCCCTGCCACCTTTGCTGTCGTCGAATTCTTCGCTCACTGGTCTGTTGTGTTTTAGATCTATGCAATTTTAAATAATTTGTATAAGGTTTGTTTGATAATTTCAAATGTTATTTGTTTATTTTTAATACTAGATTGCAACTAAGACATGGTTTTTTTTTTTAGATTTTGAATTATGGTATAGAATGAATTCTGATGAGGTGAATTCTGAGGGAATGCATTTTTTTTTTTTTTTGGGTGAGGAATAGTGTTTGGTCATTGGTGGTGTTGAAATTTGTACTAAAAAGTAATTATTTTGAATGGAATTGCGTTATCTAGGTAGCTTATAAAATCGGCAATCCATATAAATATATTAGTTGATTAAATAATTTCAAATGGGTTTTTCTTTAATTAAGAAATGGTTTACTACTTTTCCAATTAGTCTGTTGAAAATCCATAGCCGAGCTGGCCCCATGGTTTTGGGAATATGGCTTTGTTGTTGTAATTACGCGCATTTGTTAAAAAAGTTAAAACGAATTTGGATATATGTATGTCTTGTGGAGTTCGATTTTTATTTGACATGGTTTAATTGGTCTGGCAGGTGTCCTGCTTGCAGAAATTATAAGGTACGATATGCTAAAATTTGTGATCGATAATTCATAGTGAGACGCTGTATTATTATTTGTTGTTGTGTTGATTGAAAATAAATTTGTGCAGCCCCATTACGAAAGAGTTGCAAGGCTTTTTAATGGACCTGATGCAGTGCATCCTGGGATCATATTGATGACGAGAGTGGACTGTGCATTGAAGGTATTTATGCTGCCACTTTTCTATATTACTTTCTTTGCAGGGTGTCATATTTTTTATGTGTGGGAAATGGGAATTACTTTCTTGATATTTTCTTTCTGTGGAAGATATTAGTGCCTTTTTCCTATCCTGAGAATGACTACTGAATTTTTTGGAGGACACAGTCATAGAAAATTAGAAATCCTCCATCTCTAAGTAAACCCTTGATATATTTTATTATGTATCTAAGTATCCCATAATTTCTTCAGATTTGGAACTGATCCTGCCCATCTACAATTTCATGTCACTTTGAAATCCTATAAATTGCAAGTATGAATTATACAGTTATACTATTGTTTGATTGCTAGAGAAACAATAGAATATTTTCTTTTGTTGCTCTGACCAGGAAATGGGTTTAATTCTTTTTGTGCCCATTGTCAGTTTTGTACTTATCTCCTTTTAAAATCCAATCACCGACACTATTGTGGTTATTGGATTTTATTGTTTTTTCTCCACTTTGGAATTGATTTCATCCATTAATCATTAACTGCAATCTGATTCCCCAATTACATGGATCCTGTTTTACAGGGTGCTAAACTATCTTTTATAAATGCTAGGTTAATTAAACTCAAACAAGTCCGGATTAAGTCATTTTCTCCATGTACTGGCTTAAATTCAATAGTACTCCTTTGACTTTTGTTGCCTGTGCTTGTTGGATTTTAGTGTGATCTTTTCATTTGTCCTAATGTGTCTGAAAGTCTGTCAAATCTGCTGATTGTTTGGAACAGATAGCTTATTGATTGATGGTTATGACAAGTTATTCAGACTTCTTTGCATACTCATATCAGTAAAGCCACCAAAGGAACAGAATAACCCTGTCTCAAATTACAGTTGTTTTAATCCAGTTCTATCAGAAAAGCTTTAAAGAACCCTTTAGAGGATTAAGATTGGTTGATAATCCTGTGCTGATAACTAAACCATCTGATAGACACCGCTCAACTGTAAACTAGAGAACATGGAGTGGAGCTCTTCTAGCAAATAGGCAATGAAGGATGATCTGCAGTGATATATTTTCAACAGGCAGAAATATATTCTGCTGTAAATTTATAATACTCTTAACAGGGTTTGTCATGATTATAAAGAAATTTTAGATTGAAATTAGGGATAAACTCCTAGGTCTATTAGAAGGCAAAACAAGTGGTATAGGCTTTTGAGGAAGAAACTTTGTGGCTTCTGTCACGCTTAATGGATGGTGGGATTTTTTAGGGGGTGATTTTTGTGAGAAACATGAGAATGATTTTTCTGAATATGCTGGTTTTGTAGGATTCTATCTTGCCTCCTATGCTACATAAGCTCCTGTTTAATATTTTCCTAAAAGTTGTGAATTTCAGAACTGTTTTTTTTCCCATTAGGAATTTCTTTTGTCTATGACTCCTGTAGTTGAATTTTGTCTTTGCTCTTTGATACCATTACTTGGATCAAAATAATAGATGAGTACAATGTTAGAGCACCCAATCTAGAAGCCTAAGCTAGCAGTTGGAGAGGCCCAACTAGGTAATAACCATATCAAGTCCCAAACACAACCAATGTGGGATAACTTAATACCCCTGGCCAACCAAAACCTAAATCGAGATAAATGGGCCTGATGATCTAACCAAAGATGAAACAAAGCCTAACAAGCATGGCATGTCGAGTCCAAGAACAATCAAACTGGATTTTGATATTATGTTAGAGTATCCAACTTAAAAGTTTAAGTTAATAGGTGGAGATGTTTGACTTGTACATGAGCCCCCATATCTAAGTCTCAGATAAACCAAAGTGGGAATGTGGTGTCCTATCATGTGAATCTAGATCTCACTTGAAGAATTTCCTTCACTTTAATGAGTGGTATCAGAGCTGATGGTTGGCAGAGTGAGTGTGAATAAGAGAATGTAGCTCACATGATGGACCCGACTTGGTAGTCACAGATTCACAGGTTGATTAACCACGGTGAGTCCAAAGTCATTAGCTTGAAATTTGGTTTGTATGCTCTGAAATAAAGAAGACAAAAACACTGTGAATTTGGACTTTGTAAAAAATTGCAATCTGGAACAGAAAGAAGAGGGGTGGCAACAATACCTATAGTAATTTATAATGCCTCCCTTCTTCTCAATTTTTTATTTTTGTTTTATTTTGGAAAGATATTTTCCTTAGTCATTTTGTTCCTTGACAATTGGATAACATTCATTAATATCAGTTATCAAATATTAACTTTAATGTTGATATTACTTATTTGAAAAAAAAAAAAAAAACCTTCAATATTGATATGACTTATGCTGTCTAGGATTGGGCTCTTTTTGGGGAAAAAGAAGGGAGAGAGAGAGAGAGGAGGGGGGGGGGGGGGGGGGTTTAACCATACCATTAAAGAAGGTAACTGAACTTCAGACAAGTAATCCATAACCATGATTGATCCTCAACAGTATATTTTTCTATGTTTGATTTATTGCATCCCTCTTATTGGGTTTCTTAAATAACACTTAACTCTATTTATTTTCACTTGGTGGTTAGTCATTCTCCTTTCACTTTTTTGGCAGCACAGATAAACAGTAAACTTTGTGATAAGTTTTCTGTGGATCATTATCCTATGCTCTTTTGGGCCCCTCCTTCTAAATTTGTATCTGGTGGTTGGAAACCTAAACAAGAGAAAAATGAAATACGTGTTATTGATGATGCACGGACAGCTGATCACTTGCTTAATTGGATCAACAAGCAAATGGGCAGGTATGAGGTATTTACATCTATTTCTTTTTTGAAGGTAATAATTCTATTGTACTATATGTTTTACTTGAAACAAGTATGAAGTTAGAATTTACTATTTCAATGTTTGATTTATGACATATACATTTAACTTTTTTATGGTGTGTTTTTTGAAAGTTCTCATACTTTGTATCTTTTTATTGTTAAGTTACACATGCACCTAGCGGGTGTTAAACCCATGACCTCACCCTTCATCCCACTACTATAGGAGGAAGTACCAGTTGAGCTATAGCTCATTGTCATTGGTCTCATACTTTGTATATTTGTGGTGCATACATTCAATGCAAAGCAAATTTGTCCTTTAACTAATGCCCCCTGCACAAAGATAAGTGCCTTATTTTGCCCCTAGTTAGAAAAGTTTCTCATGTGCTACTTGATACTAAATAAGGAAAGTTTAAAATTAATAGAAACTTCAATAAGAGATCCACAATATTATCAACCTTTTATTATTATTTCCTTTCTTTGTTGACATATCTGGATGCTTAACAATGGGTTTAAGTATGTCTTGGTTTTTACTTTTTCAACTATGTAAATTGTCAAAGGAATGAGTATCATCAGTACTTGGCCAAATATTTTGTTTTATTTTTTTAACCACTGAAATGTGCCTTGTGCCCCCCCCCCCTCCCCCTCCTGTCTCTCTCTCTTCTTTTCTGTGATTGTGAGGGGAATCAGAATTCGTTTAAGTAAAACAAAAAAGAAAAGTATGAGATATCTAGAATTACTTATGAAGGTCATTTTTATAACCAGATATTTTAAAAAAGGAATTGAACAAAATACTTGTAAAGATGTGTGCTTATTTACCTTCAAGAGTTGTTCTTGCTACTAATTCTAATGTGCTTTAAACTTTGCAGCTCTTTTGGCTTGGATGATGAGAAATTTGAAAATGAGCATCTTTCATCAAATGTGTCAGACCCTGGACAGGTCGTTTAGGGAGCATTAAATATAAATTTGTCCACTTGTTTTACAAATTAATGTTTCTTCTCTATAAATTAAGATACTGACTCTTGCAACTTGTGAATTTTGTAAGATTGCACGAGCTGTGTATGATGTTGAGGAGGCAACATCAACGACCTTTGACATCATCTTAGAACACAAGGTATAACCTTTTGCTTTCTGGTCAAGCTTTATTGATTGAGCTCATTGGTATTAATGAATGCTACCTCTCTATTTTATGCATTTGTTGCAGATGATCAAATCAGAAACCCGGGGTTCACTAATTAAGTTTCTACAACTTTTGGTGGCTCATCATCCTTCTAAAAGGTAAAAGACTGAACTTTGAAGTCAGCCACTTATCTCTGCCCAGCATGCTACTTCATTGTTTCACTCTAGATATATATGGCAGGTGCCGTATGGGAAGTGCAGAGGTCCTTGTAAACTTTGATGAATTGTGCCCGTTAGACATGGACTCAACTAGTAAGCAGGAAAATAATGATGGAAAGGGTGCACTGGGGAATATTCAGATTTGTGGAAAAGAAGTTCCTCGTGGATATTGGGTAGACACTCAAAGGCCTTCATTTCCTTTGCTAACATTTTTATTATGCTATTCTATGATTATATATAATGTATCAATATTATCTGTTGTACAGTCAGGGTTTAAGAGATGCTTTTCTACCCAGGGTTTAAGAGGTCCCAGTTACTTTTTATGATTTCTTTTACAATTGTCAGCATCTGGTTTAGTACAGTGGCATTGGCCAAACTTTTATCAATTTTAAATGTCATAAACAATAAATAATGCACTTCTAACAATAGATTCCCCCCCCCCCCCCCCCACCCCCACCCTTCCTCTTTATGTAAGTGAAAAATATCATAAGCAGTAAGATTGCTAAGCTTCATTCATCATTGATGCAATCATGAGTGATGAGCAAATTCTAGATGCAAAAGATGGATGAAAGCGCATCAAAAAAAGGAAACTCTAATGCTGGTTCATTAAAGCTAGAAGTTAGAGTTTAATAATTTATTGACTTTTGGTTAATTACTACTAGGGTCATTTGGCTTATTCAAGTTAAATCTAGAATTAGGTCAGTTTTATGGGTTTTACTGTGAAGGACTTTAGTTTTATGTTATGGGTCGGGTCTAGTTTTACCTTGATGTTCTTATAATTAAGGTTTGTTTGGAGTTAATCAAGCTTGGTCCACTTCATGTATTATGCTTAGGGATCAATAATCAAGGTTTTAAGTTTGTGTTGAAGGAAAAATAATAAAAATAAAAATAAAGTTTTTTTGTTTCCCTTTTATTGCTTCTGGAGGGTATCAGTTTCAAGCTCCTTGGCTTGTGAAATTCTATATCTCACTGGCATTAAAGCCTTTCTGGAAATTGTAGAATATTGTATCTGCAACGTTTGAATCCATATATGTCAGTGTATTTGGGTCCTCCAGTACTTCTGGCTGTTCAACTTTCAACCTGGCCTATAACTGTTATCATTGAATACTGTTTCTTGAACTGTTGTATTTAAACCAATGAATTTCGATTGGGTCAAACTATGAGCTTGCTTATGAGCTTTTGGCCAGGACCTTTAACATAAGATAGTTCAAGTTAGATTCATAGAAATGCCCAATTTCATTCTGGAAAATTAATCAATATTTCATGCATAAAATATGCTCTAAGCCTAGCAGATTCTGCTTCTGATGTTTTTCTCATTCTCTTGTCTCAATTTGAAAAATTAAATGAGATTTGTGAGAATATCATTTCAGACAATTCAGTAGACGTAAAATGTTGGATGCCCTGTCTAGCAATGAGTTCCTTTGATTTTGTGAAAACTCTTTTCACCCACTTATATGAAATTTTATGTAGTTGCTGATTTGATGATATTGAAAGCCTTGAGGGGGTTGAAACTGTATACGAATTTGATACGATTTGACTAATAATATTGGTGGATTTTATTGTTTGCCGAGCATCAGTGCTTAAGCCATTTATTGAGTCTCTGCTGAGGTGAGTGATGTGCCAAGTTAGTTTGGGATACTTAAATGCCTTGATAGTAAGATTGTCAGTTTTCAGATGCCTGTAACTAGCTAGTAGTCTAATACCTTAGCTTTTGCAGTGAATGTATCCATTCTCATGTTCTATGGTTATATGTTGGCTAGCTCGGTTCAATTTTCTTGTGATGTTATTTTTTATTACTGGAAGCAAATCCCTAACCATTTATATTGTCTTTGCATGTTCTTTTGCAGATGTTCTGCCGTGGCAGCAAGAATGATACTAGGGGTTTTAGGTAGTGGTTTGTTTTGCATACTCCAAATTTTGATTAACGGTTTGGTTTTCTTAGCATGTATCTTTTTCACATTTTAATATTTAGAATTTTACATGTGGTTGCCTTCACAAAATTACAAGATCTCCCAGAGAAGTGAAAAAAAATAAAAATAAAAATAAAAATCTGTACAACTGACCTTTTACAGAATTCTTCATCTAGGAGATACCTGGTTTAATGTGATAGGCATATATTTCTGAATTGCTGTTATAACTACACTTATCTCTTTTTGTGTCTTACATTGGAAGGAAGGATTAAAATAGACATCATGTGTGGAATGTTTCTTTTAGAAGCGCATAATGGAGATGTGGATAGTTAAATTTATTTTCTGCTCACTTATTTGAATGATTTAGAAGGAAATGCTGTGAATTCATATTTGTGAATACTATATGGTGGGGATTAGTAGTTGGCTATACCATTGTACCATTTCTGATGTGTCCTAAGATGAAGGTGAAGCTACTGCTTATTGCTTTCTGGAAGTTTCTTCAGGAAACAAGAAATCCTTTTTTGTCTTTTTATGTTTTATGTGTTTTTTTGGGTACAAATGAAACGTAAAAGTACTTTATATATAAGACAAATTAGTGTGTTGTGTGTGTAATGTATGAACGCATCTTAAAAGTTAACTTTCAATTTGTAGTATAATTTTTTTTCTTTAATATAGACAAAAGGAGAATAAATTTCTTTTTGCTGCATGTGTTTCTCTTCTCCTTTTCTTGTATATAGTAAATTTTGATTTTGAGAGTAAGAAGGTGCTTATGAGATTGAGATGGTATCCTGATGGTGCTTTCCCATGATGTCATACACAGTTTTGCCTTCTGTACCACAAGTTTACAATTCCACTGATTACATGTTTAGTCATATGATTACCTGCAATCACTAATGCAAGTGCAAATTTAAACATTAGCTGCTGCTTTTATTTGGTTGTTATAGCCTCACCACTAAAGTCTCCTCCCAACTATGGGAATTATTATCAGTGGTATTCTTTTGACAAGAAGCTTTTTTCTCTTTCTGTAGTTGTGGATTATGGGTTTTGCTGCATTCACTCTCTGTGAGAATTGAGGATGGAGAGAGCCAGTTTGCATTTCAAGCTATTTGTGAATTTGTACACAACTTCTTTATTTGTGAGGAATGTCGCCAACATTTTTATGAGATGTGTTCAAGGTATGTGCTTCTAATAAATAATGCATATTTCGAAGGACAATTTTCCTCCAAACCAAAGGAATCTCCTACAAACCATTATGTGGTGATTCATATGACCATTCATGTATATTTTCGTTACACGATTCATTATTGAATGATTAGAAGTACAAATGGATGGTCCTTTCAATTGCAATGTAGTAGGTTGGAAGAACTTGCCTCCAAACCAGTTTGAAGGAAAATTTCTCCTATTTCAAATCCTTTAAGCTTCTTTCAGCTAACTTAAGCTAAAAGTGAATAGTTTTGATTTTCAGTGTCTCTAGTCCCTTCAACAAAACCCGTGACTTTGCCCTTTGGTTGTGGAGTGCACACAATAAGGTCAATGAGAGATTAATCAAAGAAGAAGCCACTCTACAAACTGGGGATCCTAAATTTCCGAAGATGATTTGGCCTCCAAAGCCGCTTTGCTCTTCCTGCCGTCAATCTCAAAGCCAGAGTGGAATTCAGTGGGACCAGGATGAGGTGTTCAAATTTTTGACTGATTACTATGGGAAAAAACTAGTGTCTATATACAAGGACAAGAATAATCATGAAAGTGATAAGTCTGGTGTGGCTCTTGATGATTTGGTGGTCTCAACAAATGCTTTTGTGGTGCCTTTGGGAGCTGCATTGGCAATTGCTGTTGCTAGCTGTGCATTTGGAGCACTTGCTTGCTACTGGCGTTCACAGCAGAAAAGTCGGAAGTATTTTCACCAACTACACTCTTATAAAGAAATATGATAATTAGGAGGGTAATGAGCTCTTTCAAAAGGGTTTAAAGAAGCAAACCATAAGGAAAAAAAAATGGGGGTGAGGGGGGAAAAAAAAAAAGAGAGCGAGAGAGCTAGAGAGAAGGGGGGGTTGTTAGGAGGTTTTTTCATTTGCTTATTTTGTTTTTGTTCCGCAACTTTTCAGGCCAAGGAAAAGCTGGAACTAAAGATTGTTAGGAGGAAAAAAATACATACAGGCAACAGCCGGGTTAAATCAGTCTCTGAATAGGGGGGAGTCCAGATGAAAGACTGTACCAAATACCCTGCTTGAGGTCCTCTTCTGTATTCTCTTTCAAAACTTCTTTTGGTTTTCAATTAAAATGGACTGTACAGATTTTTATCACAATCATAATTTTGACAGAGAATCACACTAGATTTGTACCTTTTTTTTTTAATAAATTTTTTGAAGTTTACTTTTTGTTAATCATACGGACCTAGACGAGGGATTAGAAGAAGAGTAATGACCTTGTATGTACTCTATTTGAAATATGGAGTCATGATTCGCAACTCCATAGGATTTGGATTTGGAGTTTTGGAATTCATGCGGACTTTGACCTGATTGTTACATCATCCACTTATTAATAACACTTGTCTTTCTTTGTATTTTACTTCTCTTTACTTTTTAAGTAATGGTGACTTGTATTGGCGGCTTGAAGAAATAATGATCAATTCGAAATTATGACCCCCTTTCACCATCTTCTGGAACACTGAATAATGTTAAATTTCAGTGCAACTCGGACAAAATAGGGTGAAATTACACCTTTATAAGTTTGGAGTTATTTTCAATTTGATTCTTATTGTTTTATTTTTATCTTTTACAAGTTGGTCACCAAACTTTCGGATCATGTTGTATGTAACCTTTTTTTTTTTTTCTTCAAAACCAATCAAACTCGTACAGTATCCATTTTGTCTCTTGCTAAGAGAAGTAGCAAAGAAAAAGGAGAAAGAAAAGGAAAAAAAGAAAGAGTCTAGAATGAGTGCGGAAATAAATTACAAAATGACATCATTTGGGAGTGTTTAGGTCTTAATGACAATCCAGCTAACAGAAATAGCCGGAAGTTTAGGTATGTGTTAAAAAAAATTGATACTTTATAGACCAAAGTCGTAAAGTGCAAGTTGAAAAAAAGAAGATATATTCCCATTTGATGGTATGTGATAGATTTCTAGGTAAGACATATATCTCAAAAAACAAACGAAGTTAGAAACTTGTAATATCAAATCCCTGGTATGGATGGATGTATCATGTTTGTGGTATTTTTTTACAATTGTTGTTTCTGTGCTGTGGCCATGTTTGGCTGTTGAAGACCTTCATAGAGAGAAATAAGAGAGGAAAGAGCGCACTAAATAACTTCTAAGAGGAGCATATCCAATTTTTTTTTTTTTTTTTTTTAATCCATGTCTGTGTCCATTAATAGGGAAACAGTGCAAAATGAGAGAAGATTTTGAAGTAAAAGATTAACTTATGCAGCTTGTCTTGCTTCATTAACTTGGTCTACTGACTAGTATCAGTCTCTGGGACATAAATGCCAACTGGGGTATTTACAATACAGATATACAACAATATTCTTCACCTTTAATACAATATTGGCTTGTATTCTTTTGGTATATCATGTGTATATACAGTTGGATACTTTTCTGACTGTACAAAGTATTCAGAGGATGTGCAGCAAGGGAAGTGCATATGTTAAAAGCTACGTCCAATAGAAATTTGCTCTATAATTGTTTCAAGTGTTGCCTCTTGGTCTGAGAGATGGCAAAGGTGAATCATACTTGTCCTTTGAAAGTGTCTTATCCCAATTTCCATTCATTTCACCTTGAAACAAGACTAATATAAAGATTGGAAGATGCTACTAATCACAAGCCAAGACCAAATTTTCTTCAATTTGCAGCTGCTACACCTGAACACGAATGATATGAGGCTGGGACTGCAAGGTTGAATCCTCAATTTCATCATCGGATGAAGCGATTGGTGAAAGGGAAGGCTCCTAATGTCACCCACCAGAACAAGGAAATTGAAAAATAAACTTCAATGAGAATTGGCTATTAGATGGTTTAAGGTTGCAGAAAACTTTTAAATTAGAAAAGCAGTGAAAGGTGATACCATAATAGGAACTAACCTGTTGGTATCTACGGCGCTGGAGAAAAGTTACTGCTCTCACCATAATGTAGATTGGCAGGATAATTCCAGCTGTTCGTAGAAATAACAACTGCAAAGAATAATATGTAAATGTACTTATCTACAACTGGGGTTTCATCTTTGTTTTCATGAAATGAAATGGCAAACGAAGAAGCTTACCATAGATAGCGGGAAAGAATAACCATTGCCTCCACTAATTATGAGAGGAAGAGTATGCCGTAAAATCAGAAGAACCATGAACTGCAAACAAGAAGCGCATAAGTTTGGAAGAGGCATTGGTCAGAATGATTGCAATGGATCAATGATTCTGAAGAGGACTTGTTACAACTAGATCTAACCTATATATAGGTTAGTCGTTACCATTTTTTTTTTTAAGTTAGAGGTTACCATTTTAAAACGTTGAATAGAATTTTTACACACACATGCGCGGAGAGAGAGAGAGAGAGAGAGAGAGAGAGAGAGAGTATGTACAATGAGAGCAACTGAACGGAAACACATCAAACTCCTTGTAGTAGAAGCCGAGTATTCATCATAGTCAGGCTCCAGGAAACTACGGTTAGCTGAAACCATTGCTATAACACGGGGACTATTTGAGTCCCTTCGATATATCTCCCAATTTCCCCTAGTAAAACCACCACAGAAGTACATTGGTCAAGTTGAAAAAAAAAAAAAAAAAAAAAAAAAAAAAAAACTCACATTCCAAATTAAAGGCAATGAAATATATATCAGAAAGTTCATATAAAGATTACCTAAAGTTCATTGGAACACGCCCAAATCGAAACAGTGGGGGAGGAGCAGTATAACCAGGCTTAAATTGCTGAAATTCAAGAATTCAATCTTAGTAATTAGCTAAATTTGTAATGATTGGGGAAATGTAAAATAGAATATTATGCAGATAATGAAGTAGTCAAAACTCAGTGTTCAGTGAAGGAAAGGTGAAAATAAACAATTAAGAAGCATGACTAGAAAGATCATAAATCACCTGGTGGCATATCTCACACATAGTGTCACCTTTCTCATTACACCACCTTTGTACACATCTACGGTGGGCATACTGCAACAATCAAGAAACAAATATGAACAAATGAATATGACAGGGACATTCTGCACTAAAACCAATTATGCAGTGGCAAAATCAAATAAATAAGAAAGGCATGTTTTTGAACAAATCATACTTTACATGGTAAATGAAACCATCTGTTGAGTCCTCTAGTACTCTCATTCTATCGAGGTGAAATGAGACAACATCTCAACACTTCTCAAGCAACAATTTGAAAAGAAGACAAGAATTGCCAAAAAGACTGGATTGATGACTAAAGCTGAAGGAGCATTATAGTAGTCACAGTGTGAAGTCTTCATTACCATGTTAAGGAATATGCACCATGACTTAAAGATTCAGCCACACAGTTACAAAGATTAGAAAAGTGATCTCCAATTAAAAACTCCCAAATTTAGACCTTTCTGTTTCATGATCCACATCCAGGCAAAGCACCTCTTTCTAGTTCATGCTGGACTGTCTTAATCCACATCCAACACAAAGGCCCTATCTGTGACTCTATGTCAAACCCCCCCACCCCCCAAAAAAAAAGAGATTATTTGATGCTGGTGGGGTTGATGTGTACATGATGATTATGATGACAGCGTGCTAAGTCACTTAGATAATTGCATCTTTTGATATGTGAACATCAAGTTTACTTTTCCTACATGTGGAGAGGCCTATAAGTTTTTTTTCCCTCCTTTTTCTCAACAAGCATAAAAAAACTTGCGCATGCAAATCCAATCTTGTGAATTTCCCAGAATCGTTACTTGCATTGATCAAAAGAAGCCAAAAGCTTAGCTTAAGCCCATCAAGTTAGGAATTTTCGATTTTATATTGGTGATTTTTTTTTTCAGTCACGTGTGACATGTCAAAAGCTAATCAATATGATGAAGAGGATATATATATATATATATATATATATATATATATATATATTTATATATATTTTTTTGTGTGTGAGTGGATTGGGGGGTTGACTTGTTGTGTCAAGTATACATCAAGATAATAAAGGTCCATCTTTGCCAAAAAAAACTTGTAGGGTAGCACTGAATCAATTTATTTCTCTGGGTAAATTATATTTTGGTCCCTCAAATTTCAAAAAGGAAACAATTTAGTCCATTCATCTATTTTCCCATTTACATTACTATCAGCATCCAATATAGGGACTAAAATCGAACCAACCTCATATCTTCAGGGACCAAAAATGCAAGCAAGAAATGAATGGAAAATAGATGGAGGGACGGATTTTTGCTTTTCTGAAATTTGAAGGACTGAATTAAAACTTTTTAAATCTAGAGTACCAAAATCAAACTTATCCAAAATTTCAGAGACGAAAAGTTTAATTTTCCCCAAATCTTTTTAAGACTAATACCAAATCAATAAAACAACTCTACATACAACTTTGCTATTGACACTCAGTTAAATTCTGGGATTGTACAAATCAACATGAAGAACATAAGGGACAGACTAGGAACCCAAAATACAAGTACTTAAAACATTATAAAACAAATTAAAGGTTAGCATCGAAGGAGAGGGCAACTGACTAACCTTCAAGCTACCACAGCAAGAGCATGGTGTCTCCATATTTGAATCTTCATCCTCATCCTGGCATATCCTGCATTCCACCATTTTCCCAGGAGATGCAAAATCCACCTTCTTGGAAGAGTGATCAATTTTCTTCTCATCAATAATTACCACTGAGGAAGTGGCTTGCAGAGACTTGTTTCTGCTCTCAATTGCAGCTTCTAATGTGGATTCAGTGATCAATCGATCCACCAGCAACACAAAGTGATCCCCCATCCTCAAATTATCAATACCCACCAAACGAATTAAAATCTTTCCAAGGAAATATATCTGTATCCAAGCCTGAAAAAAATCAAAAACTCCTTGAATAAGCTCTTTTCCTTCAATAGAGTTCCTGGAAAACAAAACCAATTCTTGTTAAAAACAAAGCAAGCTATTTGAATAAGGGAATCACCAAACAAAAAAGAAGAGACAACATGGAGTTCTTTTTTTTTTTATTCAAAACAAAACAGGAGAAACTGGACCCCTCAAAGAGAGGACAAGGAGCACAATTTAAGGCTCAACAAAATTTGAAAAAAATAAAAAGCAATAAAATACAAAGTTTTTGAAAAGGAGAAAGGAGTTTGAAAGTTAAGGAGGGAAGAAAGGGAAGGATTTAAAAAAGTGAGGTATATTTATATATATGAACAATAAGAGGCTTTAATAAAACTGCATAACTTATAGAAAGCTGAACAATCAAAGAAATTAAAAGGAAACCCAATATAGAAAGCTTCCCCAAAAACATTCCAAAGCATAAAAACAAGGAGGAAAAAAGTACCCAGAAAGTAGAACAGAGAGGGAAAAGGAGAAAGACCCATGAAAAAAGAGTTCACCTTTTTATGAAACAAAGAACATAGAAGACAGAAAGTATAAGCACAAGGAAAGGGATTTATCCAAAAAAGATAAGTACTAAAAGGAAGGGAATAGAGAAGAGACTTACTTACAAGAAGGGGATCGTATTTTCTTAAAGCAAAGAAAGCTTTCTCTTTCTCTCTCTATTTATCTATCTCTATCTTCTTTCTAATTTTGTGAGGGAAATCTCTGTTTTGGAATGAAGCAAGAGATGGAGTGTTTTGGCTTGTCAGAACCCAATTTATAATACCAAAATTTTTACATTCATGGATAATTATTAAAATCTCTGTGCGTGTCTCTCTTTGGCAAAAAATGTAAAACGTGGGTGTGTCCTATAATACATGTCTTGTAAGAGAGAGAGAAAGAGAGAGATTCCAACGGCAAGTCCGCGAGTGACACGATTGTCCATTATTGCCGTTATTGCCGTTAAGACTGCCAGAGAGTTACTCTTCAATTTCACATTCCTTCTCTTTCACTGTAATTAGTTATATAAATATATATGTATATATATATATTTTTTTTGCTTTATTCCCAAACTTAGGTTCAATTTAAGTTGTGTACCATAATTACGTTCTAGAATGGATACAGGAACTGGGCACTTGAATTAGGGATGACAACATGGTAAAGTAGAATTGAATTATGGGTGTCCGTCCCCTCTTTAAGATGAGAAAAATCCACGAAAACATAACAGGTCGGATATGACATGTTAAGATATTTTGTCATTTTTAATGAGGTGGCTTGACATAAATAAGTTGGAGCCTTAGAGACGATAAAAATTAGAAAAGTTTTTGTAAGAGTACTAAAAATAGAGAAAACGTGCTATTTGGGAATGATAATAAAACATATTAAAAGGATTACATATATAAATATGAGTCCGAATTTGGTAATAATGGGATGTAAAACTCATGTTTACACAATTTAATAAGAGATTTCCACATTAGTATTTTACTTAAAATTCAATACATCTTATCACACCTAATAATATCTCAATAAACTCTCAATTTGGTTGGATTTATATATGGGTATTAGAATTGATTGGGTATGATTGTGTTTATTCTTAAATATGTGATAAGATAGTGTAGCATATTGGGATTGGAGGGGTAAAATATAGGTTATACACACAGGTGTATGTATGTGTATACAAGAATGAGTAAAACCTATTCTCGACTCACTACCTTTTTGAGGTGGGGAATCGGGAAACCCCACCTAGTGTAGATTAGAGATGGATAAATTCTTACCCTTGAATAAATACTATATTTATACGTTATATTAAATTCTTTAATTAAATTTAATATTTAGATTTCTTAATTAAATTTAAGCATATACTTTTTATAACTTTTTTTTCCGCCATGTTACATTGTACTTGGTCGTTCTTTTTTGTTCACTGTAGTAAGACTGCGAGACATTTGGTCAAGGAGAAACATTATACAATATATTATTATGATCTAGGATGATAAGCCTACATAATCTCTTGCATCACAAATGCAAGTGTATGATGTATGTGTATTTGTCATATACAGAGTCCTGAATGACAGTTGCTATTGATCATCAACTTGAAGTGCACTTTTAAATTTTGTAGCCATATATGCAAATTGCATGCTCTTTGTTTTTGTTTTTTGTTTTTTAAATATATATATAGTGCATAATAAGCAATAAAACTCTTTAACTCCAAGCCTACTTCAGAAAATATTATCCAGTGCAAGTGATACTTCTTGATTGCTACCTTCAACAATAGGATTGTACAAGAGGTAATTTTTCAAATAATAATAATAATAATCCATTATTCACGCACTTGTGACCTAAATTCAAGTGGTAATGGGCCAGAGTGGAATGCATTTTTCTGGGCAGTGATTTGGGCTTTGCATGGGTCCCTTTTCTAGTATTTTCTTTTTTATTAGATATATTATCTAAGCTGTAATGTATGGTAATTGATGGTTGCTTTACTTATTGAAAATGAATTGGATGTCCATTTTTTATAATGTAAAATTCAAATTTAAAACATTTTCCTATAAGAAAAAAACTTTTATCTCTATTGGGCATGAATTATTATTTAATTACATGAAGGTAGTTAGCAACTTGCTAAAAGTCTTCAAGAATTTATTTCAGTGACTTTTATATTCATTAGAATTGGAGTTTATGGAGTAGTAGGGGACTCCCTAATATATGCAGCTTTAAAAACTTTCACAAATAAGGGACCAGAGAAGATTTTACTCTTGTTGAGGGTAAGTAGCTAATTAAAGAGAAACAGAAAGCAATCCTTATTAATCATGTGACATCAATCACAATCATATTATATTGTCAAAAGTATGCTTTCTTTTTTTCTTTTCCTTTTTTGAGAATCTTCAAAACTCTGATTCAATCATGTCTTTCATGTGACTAAAGGTTAATTTTTCATTGAAAATCTTTGTAGCTCCCTCTCTCTCTCTTAACCAGATTTATTTTCAGTCATAAAGTATATACATAAGAGAGTGAAAGAGTAAAAGAATTTTCATGTTTGTCTTGAATTTCAAGTTTCGAACTCCAAATTGGACCTTTGACTGCTGACTTCTCCAAAGCAGTTCATCTGTTTACCAAGCGTTTGGTTGACCCAATTGGATATGGTCTAATAAATCTATATGAGAGCAACACAAGTTGACTTGTTCGTTTGAAAAAAACAAAAAAAAATCATTCATTTCAATGGACTTTTTATACCCAAAGGTTTGAAGAAGTCAAGTTCAATATCACCACCTTTTCTGAAATGGTTCTGATTCTTTTCATTCTACAATTACATCAGGAGGGGAAGCTCCAAATAGCATCCTCACACCAATAAAAGACACGTATAGTACTATATATTAAGATAACACATACCATTTCATTGGTCATCTAGTTTGTTAGGTGTCACCCATTTTTTCATGTTTGAGTAGCCAGGTGCATATATAATGGCCACATATGAGTCCTATATGGTTGCAACATAGAATCGTCTTTTAAGTTTATTCTAACAAATATTTAACAAGATAAGGTGGTTGAACAACCATTTTTAAAGTTTGCATGGGAGCATCAAAAATGGTATTGGCTGAGAATAAAAATTGTAGGATAAAGTACTATTCTGATACTAAAACTTTATCAAAAGTTTATCTTTCATTTCTATACTTTAAAAAGTTCGTTTTTCATTTTTAAACTATTGAAAAATTCGTCTTTCATTCCTAAATCATTTACAAAATTTATGGATGAAAAAAGATTTTTTTTTTTTTTTTTTTTTTTTTTTTTTTTTTTTTTTTTTTTTTTTTTTTAAGTTTAAGGATGAAAAACAAACTTTTGATAAAATTTAGAGACTAAAATTGTATTTTACATAAAATTGTATATCCTATTATGAGTGTATTGTTTTTATAATCCATCAATTTGAGTTTGTTATGCGTTATTTTCTTCTCCGTACAAAATAATCAAAATTTTGAAAGGGAAAATTTTTTTTTGACATGTGCTATACAATAATAGATAGGGTCCTAAAGTGACATACTCATAATAAAATAGAAGATTTTTCTTCATTGGCTGCATGATTATACCCTGAAGCTTAAATAATTAGTATTGCTTGCCTAATTTAGAACTAGGTTAATTTTAAAGTAGGGAGTATGTAAAAGATGCACAGTATAGAAACATAATAACTAGTTGGTGCAATATCCGTATGAAGCAGGTGAGTTGTTGATCCATCATTAAGCTGAAAGTGGAGTATTAGTTAGGCCTAACATTGTTTGTAAAATTAAAAAAATGATATCCAAAAATATTTTCTTGTGAGTGATGGGTATAAGGAGACAAACATAACCTAGTAAGTCAACATACAAGAAAATTGATTTAAGCTCAAGGAAAGTACGGGACTCATAATAATTATACTATCTAATTTCGTACCAACTGAATTTTACCCTCTCAAAAAAATTTGCAGTTGTTGAGGAATGAGGATCTCATAATAATTTTTTGTTGTTCCACCAAAAGCAACAAATTTTAACAACAAAAAACTTAATGATCAAGATCAACAATGATCACCAAAAGCACTCACCCAACAAGAAGTTTAATTGTGTAACAAATTTAGCCCTAGTCTTTTGGAATTTGGTCATTGTAGATAACCATTCTAAATACTGTGTTTACAACCATGTACAAAACAAACAAAATTAACATTTAGTCTATCGCATAATTAATAAAACTTAGTGACTTACTAGTTACTCCCATTCAAGTTAATTATTTTAACGCCAAAAGCTTTTTAGCTTAACTAGTTAGTATTTCTTAATATTTTTAAGAGAGACATATAGGATTTAAATCATTGTCCTTTCCCAATTTTAACTATTGAATTATATTTTAACTACTACAACAACAAAAAAACAAATAGAATGAAAGATACAAAGTACTAAATATTCCAAAAAAAAATTTGCTAATTGATTTTAATAAATTTATAGCAAAGTTGTGTTTTAACCCGTTAGATCAACATGTCAAATTTGTAACACGTCAAGTTTCAAGTTTGACCAATTTTCCATGGGTCAAACATTCCTCTACTCATATTTTCTTCTTTTCTTATAAATAATGTTAGGAAATTTTTTTGTGATAAATAAGGATACGTTTGGATATCGCTTATTTTGCCAAAAATTGAAAACAATAAAAAAAATAATAAAAAAATTACTGTTCACGCGTGGGTTATTGTTCATTTGCATTTTTGCACTGTTCATGTCCCATGAATAGTGCAAGAGGCGCTGGTCTTCAAAAAAAAAAAAAAAAAAAAAGCGTAGACGCTGGATGCGCATCAGCGCTATCCAAACGCTGCTTAAGTCTTAGAATATAATAAAAAATTTTTTGCAACTTACGTTATGAGTGGTGGAAAAAATCTAATTAGCCCATGTAAAAATAATTGTTCATCATTCATAATCGATTACTTAACAAATTATAGAAAAAGTGTGTCTCTAAACTTTTTCTTTTTCCTTTTCTTTATGATTTGGGCATTTTAATGGATTTATGACTAATTTTTTTAGGCCTAGCAAAGCCTAATCCTAGGATGCGTGTAATCAACTGTCTAATATATTTTGCTAGGTCTAGCGAGTAGCGAAACCTAATCCTAGGATGTGTGTATTCCTTTGAATCTTTGATTTATTTTCCTTATATAATTGCTTGATATTCTTATTTCTTTGTAGCAAGGTTAAAATAAAATTAATATGAGGTGCGGTAAATTAAACAACTATATTTAGGCCTGCATGGGAGCTAAGACTATGTTGACTAGTACTGCATGAATACAAATTGTCTAATCTCAATTATTTTTTTAATTTTCTAGATAGGTTGTTGCTGGCATGATTAACCTTACATAATCCATGAAGATTTATTTATTTATTTATCATCTTCTAGTTGAGTAGTTGAGCTGATAATCTATTATTAGCTATAATTGAAGTCTTTGTTGAGCATTACATTGGTGATCATTAAGATTAAGAATTGAGTTCTTTCTATTTATTGGTCAATAGATTGCGGAGGTTAGTTAGGGGAGCAATTGAGCAATTATAGTAGGATCTAGTATCTAAAAAATTCATAAAAAACAAAGATTTTGAAGGATACACTTTATATTTTATTTAATTCATAAACTACTCCCCAAGGAAAAAGACGAAGTGGAGTTTATTTTGACATTAAACTGAACATGAATCTTATGTTTTTTTAGCCTACGCAAGCTAAATCCTTGTAACTCAACTGGTTGATACTTTTTGGTGTTCCAAACTCAGACATTTAGGGTTTAAATTCCCCTCACTCCAACTATCGATGTATATTAAATTACAGATTATCCCAACAACTTAAGTTATTAGGAAATGATGAATTTAATCACTTTAAATCTAACACACCCCTAACTTGTGGGCTTAAACTTCCTCTTAATAAGTGAAGGCCCATGGTGAATTTAATCACTTAACTATAAGTCTAACATTCCTCTTCACTTGTGGGCCTAAACTTCCTCTTAATAAGTAGAGACTCAACAAGTAGGAATTTAACATTTAAATGAGAGGTAGAGTAAAACCAGAGATCAAACTTAGAATAACCACAATTCTGACAATGTATTTTTTTTTTTTTTTTTAACATCTAAACAAAACCACAAAAAAAAGAAGAAGCATTACTTGGATAATTGGATTATAAGGAAGAATTCGTGCACACGTGTGCACACCCACACATACACAAAAAAAGGAAAAGACAAATGCCAATACCATTTAAAATATTTTCATTCCATGATATGATAAGAGCAGCACAAATGACCACAAAAATCAATACATCGAGAAGAAAACTTTTATTCAATTTTCCCTTTGATTGCTATCATAATAAGACCAAATTACTCATAATCAAAAACTACAAGAACAGAGAAGCAACACCTATTTTTAATACCACGAGTTCATTAGCCTTCCAAATTGTTGCTTCTCCATAATTAACTCAGACAAAACATTGAGGCCACCTCACTGAAGATCGCAGCAACCATTGCCATAATGTTTCCAATACTGCAAAAGAAACAAAACGAACACATTGTGAACAACTGATGAGTAGTTTGTGATATGTCTAGCTGCTTTATAGGCAATTAGATAGGCACGCATGCATGGCTGGACTTTTGAGACTTTTGAGTTTCACAATTTTTGGGGAACTCAGAAATTATTAATATGGCTTATGCATGCATTTATGCACAAATTCCCGGTGGACCTTCATCTTTGGGGTGTTAAATTAATTAATGGATGTTGCATTGGGACAAAGGACTTGTTCTCAAAAAAATAAATCTCAAGTAAAACTGTAAAAGCCCATTGAGCTTCTGACCCTTTTTGCTGTATCTTCAATTATGGACAAAACTTAGGATTTTTTTTTCTGTCAAATGGACAAGATTTAGTTATAGTTTCTTAGATATAATTCCTTCCATTATAATCATACTGAACAATAGCGCCCTCAACCATTGCCACAATCTTGTACTACACCTATACATAGTTTTGACTAATACTATAATTTCACAGGAGGAAATATGATTTATTTTTTAAAAATAAATAAGAGAAAATTGTGTAAATTATCGTTTGTACATGCACGTTGGTAAAAATAGTCTCAAATATATTTTTTTAATTTAATAGTTAGGGTGTTGATCTGATAACTTGACATGATCTGTCAAGTGTACAGTTTATTCATCATCTTCTAGTATTTAAATTAACTCTTTCAAATAAAATTAACCTCAAAGACGGACGAAATTAGCACTGTTCATATCATTCTATAATATAAACTTCCATAAAAAAAAAATTTAGGAGAAATTACACTATTGGTCTCTGAAGTTTATCCTATGTGCGTAATTGGTCCCTTAAGTTTGAAGCAAACATAATTGGTCCTTCAAGTTTTAAACTAAGTTGTATTAGTCATTTCACTAACTGCCGTTAGTAGTGTTACTTATGTGACTAAAGGAACAATAACTTGGCATTTTTTTTTTTAAATGTGGTATGTTTTTAATTAAAAAATTAAAAAAAATTAGTTTCCACGTTAGAAACAACATTCACAACCCAATACCAACCAAATTAAAAAAAAAAACAAAAGTATTTTCTACCCTAGCCGCTACCCCTTGCTCATGATTGGACTATTTTGTTTGAGGTAGACAGTAGTAGCCATTTCTGAATAGCTGTATTAAGATGACAGCATCTCACATCAACAAAAATGTCAGATAAATGTTGATGTGGATATTGAATGAGCTTCCTGTGGCATCAAATTGTCTTTGGTAACTCAACTATTCAGCATCAACCACAAGCAAATAACCCGGGTGACCTTTGAGCATACATGGACCAGTAAGCCCAACTGTAAACAGAGCCTAAACCTTGAAGCAGTGCCATATCCTATAAGGCATTAGACTGTGATGCTGGTCCTAAATTGGATGGATCCACATCCCTGATCGTGACTCTCTCGTATTGGACAGTAAGCTGTGAATCTTATGTTTTTCATCCATGCAAAAGCTAAATTACTATATATATAAAAGGCTAAATTACGCTATCTCTAACTATGAAGTTGCTAGTTTTATTTGTAATATAAGAAAATTTGTAATTACTTTAATTTGTTCTCGAAAAGTTAAAAAAGATATGTTGAATGTTAAAGGGTTTTTAGCTTTCCAACTAATATACTGCTATTTTTCCCTTAAAAAAAAACTAATATAGTCCTATTAATTTGAGTTCTAAAGTCATGCCAATGGCCCAACGTAGTGGATATACCCGTCTTAATGATTATAGATTGGGCTTTACCATAATTTGCTCTTACTGGATAAGAATTCAATAATGAGTCCTGTTTGTAGGTGCAGACAATTTTAGAGAAAATTTAATATTATTTTTTTGAAAAATATAAAAAGTTGTCAAAAAAATCGAGTTTTTTTTTTTTTTTTTTTTTTTAAGTTTTTAAAAATATTTCCTAAATTAATACCTTTACACTGTCCTTTAACTCTTCTCTTAAATAATTGAGAGGTTTATACATATCCATGAGGTATTGGATCCACATGGGAGATTCACAAATGTTCTTAGGTGGATTGAATCACAGTAGTTTCATGACTTTCATTTCAATCCCTATCTAAAGACTAGTAGTTTTAAGCTATGGGAAGCAATTTCATGCGTGTTGTCGCCTTAAGGCTTGGAAATTATGGTCTAGCTCACACAAAAATCCAAACTAGTAGGCCATGAACATAGGCGGCTTTACAATACATGGTTATCATTTTAAAGTTGATAACCTCTTTCTCCCATTTATTGCTGATAGGCCACAAACTGAATTGACCCCTTGTGATAGAATTAATTAATTAATTAGCCAAGTTATTAATTAATCAATTTATCATGCAAACACGTGGTAGCACAAACAAATCACCAATAAACTAATTATGCAGCGGAAAATAAATAACACGGTGATTTGTTTACGAATGGGAAAAACCTAACGGCAAAAACCCCACCGGGTGATTTTCAGGTCATCACTCCTGAAACTCCACTATTATCACAACAAGCGGTTACAAGTAAAGGAATCCCAAGTACCTTACCAACCTACAGTTGAACCCTTACTCCAATACCCAATTGGACTTGTTCTGTAGTGACAGTTCCCCTCTTTTGATGCACGGCTCCCAAGTACGTGACTAACCAATGCGCGAATCCCAATACGCGACTTCAAACACCAACTAAGAAGGTTGTTGGCTGCAAAGTTCTTAAGTTCATCCACACGATGAAGATTAAGAAGATACTTGGTCACAAAACCCTATGGTGCAAATACACAGCAAGTTCTTCAAGAGAAAAAGATGAACAAGGGCAAGAACTTTGTCTCTGGTCACAATTTGCTTGAACAAGGTTTGCTCAATGCTTGTGCAACTTATGAACTCTTTGACGGCCCTTAAAACAATCCCTTTATATGTTTAGGGTTAGGAGAAAAGAAGGCCCAAACATATAATCACGGATCCCAAGAAAATCATATCAAAATTCTGAAATTCATAAACCTCAACAGATAGGAGGTGTCGAGTAGCTGTCGAGTAGGTGTC
Source organism: Notholithocarpus densiflorus (assembly GCA_030021035.2). Classification (NCBI taxonomy): domain Eukaryota; kingdom Viridiplantae; phylum Streptophyta; class Magnoliopsida; order Fagales; family Fagaceae; genus Notholithocarpus; species Notholithocarpus densiflorus. The sequence goes on along the minus strand of JARYZH020000054.1, from coordinate 337,090 downwards.
GAGAACACGGGGCTGAAACAGCTTTCTTAAGCTCGATAGATGCAGCTGTCGAGCCAGCTGTCGAGTTTTAGTAATTTTGCACTTTCAGCTTGTTTTCTTGGATAGACTTGAACGCTTTAACACTTGGTCTTGAAACATGGTTTCTTGAAGTATTTAAAACACATCCTAGATCTACCCAAATACAAGTAAAGTGCGTTTTGTCAAAAGATAAGCCAATTACATAAAATCATGACATATGTTCCTAACAAGTGAAACACATATGTCCTAACAATCTCCCCCTTTGGAAATCCGTGACAAAATCACAACAAACAAATGAACATATGAAAGAAGTCATAAATCACTTAACTCATACTCACTTGTTGAATACAATAAAATCTATCCTAACACAAACTCTTGAAAAACTTTGCAAGAAGAGAGTTTATGGCAAGTAGACTTTGACAACCTGTATTTCTGAAACACTTTAAACAAAACTCATCAAGACATCTTTGTGTGAAACAGAAATAATAGATTGCATACAAATATAAGAAGCATGTGTATAAAGAGAGAAAAGAAACAACACATGAAGAGGTAGGTGAAAGAAACAACATACATCATCATATAAAGAGATAAGTCCAATGTATGTCATAAATATGGTCACAAGACCTAATTTATAAGAACAATGTATCTAAAAAGAAAGAAAAGAAAAGATACATAATATCCTCACTACATCCCTAAAAAAGAAACAACACTCCCCCTAACAAAAAAAAAACTATACTAACTCTCTCCCTAAGAGTGACTACTCTCATATCCAAAACTACTCCCTCTTTTTGTCACGAGTGACAAAGGGTAAGAGTGTCAAATAGACATCTCATCAGTAGAGCTAGTATCTCCATCATCATCATCCGAAGCATCATCATCAACATCATCATCATTCTTAGAATCAGAAGCCACTGGAGGAGGTGGTGAAGGAGCAGCCTCAGGAGCAAAGCCGCCCATGGTCGCCTGCCGTCTAGCAATACGGCCAACACAGACATTCACCTGATACAACTCTATGGAGAGTGTATTGAGACGAGCATCCATGCGCTGAAACTGCACCATGATGTCTCCTAGTGACACATTGCTCGTAGAAGAGGAGGGAGCGGATGTGGATGGAGCAGATCGAGATGAAGCTGAACGGGAGGGAAGAGCTGCTGAATCCGTCTGTCGCGACCTAAAATGCACCTCACTACGTTTTACAGTAGCGGCATCTATGGCACACATAAAGGTGAAATGGTCGGAAGAGGGAAAAAGAACAAAAAAATGGTGTAGAATCCTCGTGATAGCGAAGGAAAGATGAGCTTGTCACAGGACGCTGAATCTAGATGAACATCTATAATAGAAAGAATGAAATGAGAAGGGAAATCTATAGGAAGATGCTCAAGGAGAGACAACAAAAATCGAGCACGAGGCTCTGTGATGGAGTTGTAGTGATAGAGTGGATAGAGTACAAAGGTCATCACCATGTTCAAGAATCTAGGACCTTTAGCAAAGGCCTTACATGGTGTAAACTGACGCTCACCCCAATCAAAAGGGCGTTTACAAAAAGTAGAAATAAGCTCATCTTTGGACACAGTCCGCAGACGCTCACAACTAGGATATTCAGGAAACTCTGTCCTGGGAACCCAAAGCACAGCCGTAACAAGCTGTGGTGTGACATGAATACTAACACCCTTAACACGAGTGAAAAAGTGGGGGACAGACCGGTCAATCCAATGCATGTTGGAGTAGAACTCCTGAATAAGCACGATAGGACAAGTGACGGGCTCGTCACAAAGAGACTGTCATTCCCGACTGTGAATGACATCGGAAAGGTCGGTGTCGGCAAAATTTGCCAGAATAACTTGGCGTTCCGAATAAACACCTCGTTTAGAAAAGTTCTCCGAGAATGCCTTGTAGGCATCATCATCACAGAACCGAAGAGATAAGGGGGCAGAATCTGAAGAGGAAGAGGATGCCCTGGAACGAAGAGGGTTCCGGGACGGAGTGGATTTACGATTCGGTGCCATAAACACTACTAACGTAACTAACAGTAAAGGGAGAGAGAAAAGGAGACAATCAGAAAAGTCTCAAAACAGTTCACATTATTAAGAATATGTGAAAAGAAGTACGTATGCATGGAGAATGCATGAGCATGTGACATGCAAAAGTAATTGCATCATGGGCTCAGCCCAATCCAATCCTATCAGCACACAAACATATTGCACACATCTAAATGCATGAAAATAATGTTATAATGCTAATGTGATGCAATGCATGAGATTTTAAACTCCTATAAGTGAAAAACCATCCCAAAATTTCAACAAAAACTCATCAATTTTGAAAAACCCCAAAATTTTTCAAAAACCCCAAAAACCTAGGTTTCAAATCATGAAATGCATGAAAATGTAAAAGAATTGAAGCTTACCAAGTGAAGAAAACTTGAAAAATCTTGAAGAAACCTTGAGGAACACGATTGGAGTCAGATGAGAGAGTTTGGGAGATGAACAGTCAGAGCAATCGAGAGAGAGATCGACAGAAATGAGAAGCGGATTGCACGAGGTGTTTAAATAGAACCTCAGTAAATCTCGACAAATAGAGGTGTCGAGAGGTGTCGAACCATCTGTCGAGGTAGGTGTCAAGAAAAATGACATTCGATAGAAGCAAGTGTCGAAAAGTTATCGAGGAACATAACATCAGACACAAGAAGTGAGGCTCGATTGATCCACCAGGTGTCGAGAAGCTATCGAGGAGGCAGGAGCTTTCTCGATCGATCCACCAGGTGTCGAGGTGCTAGCAAGATTGCGATAAGAAAAAGTTGAGAAAGCTCGACAGATAGCCAGCTATCGAGGAGGTGTCGAGCCAGTTTTTCAAAAACAGTTTTTCGAGGAGAGAAAAACACAGATATGAATGCAATCAAGCATGCAACTCAACCAATGATCCAATCAACATAATAAGCTCTCAAAATCATCTCTCAACAATAATTTTTAAGCACATGGATCCCAAAAACACACGCACACACTAAACAAGTCTAACCGATTTTATTTTTCAAAAACAAGTTAAGACAGTTTAGTGAGCATATATTAACACATGTAAAACCTTGTAATGGCCAAATCGCATTGTACCTGCACATGTATCAAGAGTAGCAAAGAATATTGCGTGTTGTGTGTGAAAAACATCGCAAGATTGCAAATGTGTCAACATGTTATGACAATTTGAGATATGAGAAGATCACTTTAACTTACACACAATCATAACTGTTTGATGGGGATTATCACCTTCGAGATACATCCTATAACTCTCACATCTCCTAGAAAACACGCTTGCAATCATATTTAAAAGCATTTTTGATCTTTTTGCTTTTTCATTTTCTTTGCATATTTTATTTAAGCAAATCATGCATGGGCATATAATAGATAGAAAAGAAATACTCAATTATGTTAAGCATTTGACATTCTAATTTTGTTATGCCTAAGCACACAAATGTCATTGACACTGCACTTTTACTATGCCGAAGCATACAAGTGTCATTATGATTGGCGGGCAACAATGGTGAGATAGTTATTTATGTCTTTCTCTTAGGATTTTCTAATCCTTCCCGTCAAAAAGAGTGATACGAGTGTTAAGTGCAAGAGACAACTTAATCTTACTCATCACAAACACAAGCCACAAAACTCATTTGCTTAGTTGTGCATAGAGATGCTCATCTAAGCTACAAGAGATACAAAATTTAGAAAACTTTGTTTCAATGGCCATCTAAGGTACACAAGTACCAATGTACACAAAACACACTGTTTTTGTATTTTTCTGATTTAAAAAAAAAAAAATTTTATATGAAAAACAAAACAAAGCAAAACTGAAAAATAACCAAACAAAAACATGTTAAACAAAGCAAAGTATAGAAACTAGACTGACTCAAAACAGTAAAGCAAAACACACAAGTAATGCAAACAAAAAAAAAAAAAAAAAAAAAAGAGAGAAGAAAGTGATAGAATCACTGGGAGCCCTTTTCCTTCCACATCCTAGAAGAACCTTTCATTTGATTAAACCCTTGAACCGGCGGTGAGGGGGAAGAATTGAAACCACTCAAGTTCGAAAGGAACACGAGGGCTTTGAGAAGATCTCCAAGAGGAGCAAGGGAGGATTGAAACTGATTTTGGCTTCCAGATGCTATCATGCCGTTGCTCTGTTGAGTGCAAACCACTTATAGCAATTTGGTCGAGTATGATCGGTAGCTCCACAATGATGACAGAGATGCTGCTTCTTCTGTTTAGGCTTATGAGAGTTAGCCTTTTTAGCCCTAGGATTCTTAGCTTCTTTCTTATCTTGCTTAGGGGGTGCTTCTAAGATAGATTTATTTTTGTCTAAGTTCTCACTAGTTAAAACAGTTTTAATATCATTGTTCTCAATTTCAACATTATTAGTAGGAGGAACAAAAATAGTAGAACTAGTAGAACCAATATTAGAGGAAGAAAGATCATACCCTAAACCCGTTCGATCAGAAGCAGATTTCTGAAAATTGAGCATCTCATCAAGCTTTGCACTTGAAGTTCTCTCCAACTGAGCTCTAACTTGAAACAACTTTGGTTCAAGCTTCTTGGTCTTCTCAGCCAAGAAATTGTTTTCGAATCTCAGTGCTCTAATATTCTGATTAGCCTTATCAAACTTTGTGAAAAGCTTTTCACGTTCAAGTTCCACATCACTGAGCTTCTTGGTGGCCAGCCTATAGAGTTTCTCATGTTTCTCAAAAAGCTTGTATAATTTCTCATAAGCTGTATGGATATCATCTTGATCATATATCTTCTCAAACTTAGAGTCCACCAATTCTTCTTCTTCATCCACATTTTCAACAATCCCCTCAGTAGGATTGACAGTGGCGGTGAAGGCATTTAGGATTCCGTCATTCTCATTGTCGGAATCATCCTCAGGCTCGATGTCGCTCAAAGTAGCAGTAAGTGCCTTACTCTTCCCAATACTCTTGAGATAAGTAGGACACTCATGTTTCATATGACCGAAGCCTTGACACCCAAAGCACTTAGGTCCTGCAGGGACAGTGTACTGACCACCTTCCTTAGCATCCTTCTTCCCTTTGTCTTAGCCTTTAAACTGAGAAGAACTTGATTGCTTGCGGTCCTTGTCGAAACCCTTTTCATTTGCGTTTTTCATAAACTTTTTGAACTGCCTGGTGATGTAGGACTTCATCTTGGAATCTTCATCATCTGAAGACTCATCTGTCTCACTGTTCTTGGCCTTCAGTGTCATGCTCTTACTCTTGCCTGACTTACCAATCCTTGTTAACCCTAGTTCGTAAGTCTGTAGATTACCAACCAGCTTTGTCAAATGAATCTTATCAATATCCTTTGATTCCTCGATTGCCGTAATCTTGGCATGAAATCTCTCAGGCAGAGATCTGAGCACTTTCCTCACAATCTTGGGTTCAGGAATAGTTTCCCCAAGATTAAACGCCGAGTTCACTATGTCTTTAAGCTTGGCATAGAACTCGTCAAATGACTCATCCTCCTCCATCTTTATTTCTTCAAAGCTTGTAGTGAGCTTCTGAAACTTTGAATTCTTGACAGCCTTTGTACCTTCATAGGTTGTCTGGAGAATGGTCCATGTCTCCTTGGCAGTTTCAGTAGAGGATATCTTCTTAAACTCCTCATTGGTGACTGCACTGAATAGAGCATTCAATGCCCTGCTGTTGAAGTTTGTCGTCTTGATCTTAGGATCATCTCAATCGGCCGGCGCTTCTGTAGGCTTAATCCAGCCTATCTCCACAACTTGCCACACCTTCTCATTTAAAGACTGTAAGAAAGCTATCATGCGTACTTTCCAGTATGCATAGTTAGTGTCATCAAATAAAGGAAGTATAATTAATGATTGTCCTCTATCTATGACAAACAGGGGTCAATGGATTAAACATAGCAAAGATTAAAACCTAATCAGAGTGTGCCCGCTCTGATACCACTTGATAGGCCACAAACTGAATTGACCCCTTGTGATAGAAATTAATTAATTAATTAGCCAAGTTATTAATTAATCAATTTATCATGCAAACGCGTGATAGCACAAACAAATCACCAATAAACTAATTATGCAGCGGAAAATAAATAACACGGTGATTTGTTTACGAATGGGGAAAACCTAACGGCAAAAACCCCACCGGGTGATTTTCAAGTCACCACTCCCGAAACTCCACTATTATCACAACAAGCGGTTACAAGTAAAGGAATCCCAAGTACCTTACCAACCTACAGTTGAACCCTTACCCCAATACCCAATTGGACTTGTTCTGTAGTGACAGTTCCCCTCTTTTGATGCACAACTCCCAAGTACGTGACTAACCAATGCGCGAATCCCAATACGCGACTTCAAACACCAACTAAGAAGGTTGTTGGCTGCAAAGTTCTTCAGTTCATCCACACGATGAAGATCAAGAAGATGCTTGGTCACAAAACCCTATAGTGCAAATACACAGCAACTTCTTCAAGAGAAAAAGATGAACAAGGGCAAGAACTTTGTCTCCGGTCACAATTTGCTTGAACAAAGTTTTCTCAATGCTTGTGTAACTTGTGAACTCTTTGACGGCCCTTAAAACAATCTTTTTATATGTTTAGGGTTAGGAGAAAAGAAGGCCCAAACACATAATCACGGATCCTAAGAAAATCAGATCAGAATTCTGAAATTCATAAACCTCGACAGATAGGAGGTGTCGAGTAGCTGTCGAGTAGGTGTCAAAAACACGGGGCTGAAACAGCTTTCTTAAGCTCGATAGATACAGCTATCGAGCCAGCTGTCGAGCTTTAGTAACCTTGCACTTTCAGCTTGTTTTCTTGGACAGACTTGAAAGCTTTAACACTTGGTCTTGAAACATGGTTTCTTGAAGTATTTAAAATACATCCTAGATCTACCAAAATACAAGTAAAGTGCGTTTTGTCAAAGGATAAGCCAATTACATAAAATCATGACATATGTTCCTAACAAGTGAAACACATATGTCCTAACAATTGCAAAGGAAAACAATAACAATAATAAAGAGAGAGCCATCATTAGTATGGAATTGCAATATTATATAAGAGAAGAAAAAAGAGAAAGCCAAACAAAAACCAATGGACAATTGTACCACTCAAAACTAATAGTTCATTACTTAATATGACAATTGTAGAACAATTGACAACAAAAAGTAAAAACCACTACATCGATGAGAGACCTTTTATTCCTTTTTCTTCATTAGTATTGCTATCATTATAAGCCATTATTACTCATAATAAACAACAAGAACAGAGAAAGCAACACTTTATTCGAATAATACAACTTCATTATTAATTAGCATTCCAATATGCTGCCACTTGACAAATAAACCCCGCAACCATTGCGAGAACGATGACACATTTGCAAAAGAAGCAGAACATTGTGAAGAACTGATTGTTTTGTAAGCTTGTGATGTCTTTTTTGGAATAGTTTGTGATGTCTATTTCTTTGGATGAATACTAGCTTGTAATTTCTGGCTGCTTTATATAGGCACGCATGGCTTGACTTTTGAGCTTCACAAATTTTTGGGAAACTCAGAATATGGCTTATGCATGCATTTATGCACAAATTCCCAATGGACCTTAATCATTGGGTGTGAAATTAATTAATTGTGGATGTTGCATTGGACAAGGAAGTGAATTTTTTTAAGTGAAAGCCCATTGAGCTTCTCCATTTTGCCTGTATAGTAAATGACGGAGGATTAGATAAGAATTTTGTATTAGATTATGAGCAAAATTCGTTTATTTTAGTATTAAGTACTATTAACCCTTGCCACTCACATTACTTTATTTCATATTCCCTTGCTATTAATTACATTATTCTAGTTTAGAATCAAATGTTTGCTGTTACTTTTAAGCTCGGTCACATAATTAGTTGACTTAAAAATTCATCTCGGACTTTGATTTCAACAATACCCGATTATAAAATTAAAAATGTCCTGTTAACGAGTGTTCTTAAGACATTTGTTAATTAGAAAAATTATAATACTACTTTCACGAGAAATATAAAAAACTATCATAAAAATCATTTATTTATTTTTTTCTCATAAAAAAATTTCTAAAAACATTTTATAAACCAATGCTTTTAGGGTATCTATTAACTTTTGAGTATTGGTGTCCACCTCCGAAGAATATGTATAAAGTGAATGTTGATGGGGCTGTTTTCTCGGCAAAGAAGATTGTTGTTCAGGACAGTCAAGGATTGGTGATGGTTGCAATGTCAATGAAAGTTAGTGCTCCGCTGGGTCCTTTGGAAGTTGAGGCAAAAGCCTTTGAGGCTGGTCTGCAGTTTGCAAAAGATCTGGGAATACATGACTTCATTTTAGAGGGGGATTCTCTTAATGTTTACAGGGCCCTAGCTGGTTTATCTCATGCAATTGCCGTGGTTGCTCCTATAATATATGAGATCCTTGATTCTTGTCATGATATTTGTAATGTTAGGTTTTCTCATGTGAGGCGCAAGGGGAATACGCCTGCGCACCTTTTAGCTAAACATGCTTGTGGTATTGTTGATTTTCTAGTTTGGATGGAAGAGAATCCTTGTTTCTTAAAACAAGCTCTTTATCATGATGTAATTTCTTTTTAAGTAATGAAAGTTTCTAGTTTCCCATAAAAAAAAAAATTGTATTTTTATATACAAAAAATTGAAACTTTATTTTTCACTCCAAGACCCATTAGGGGGACATATTAGTCATTTTTTCACCAACCGCCCAACAACCCCAAAGTAACTAACTTCCTATTCCCGCCCACATCAACCTATCCCTCACTGCCACGTGTCAATTCCATTCCCGCCAAAACAACCTATTCTTTTCACTCTAAATTTACATCTCATGCCACTGCCACTCACAAACAGAGCACTCTGTTTTTCTCTGACTCTGTAACCCAAAAAAAAAAAACTCCATCAATGGCTTCTTCACTCCTCTTCACTCTCTCTCTCCTCATATCTCTAGTTGTCTACTCTCTCTCCTCCCCTCTCTCTTCCGAGACTATTCTCGATGCCTCCGAGATCCTCACCGACACAGGCTATCTCTCCATGTCTCTAACTCTCGAGCTCATCTCCGATACCCTGTTTCCAAACTCTCATTCTCTCACCATCTTCGCTCCCTCGGACCCCGCCTTCATGGCCACCGGCCAACCCTCTCTCCCTCTCCTCCAATTCCACTTCTCTCCTATCCCAATGTCCCTCGAAACCCTCAAATCTCTCCCATACGGCACAGAAATCCCAACCATGTTTCAGGGCCACTCGCTCACAGTCACGTCATCTCCGTCCGAAGATCGCGTGTCTTTGAACAATGTCGACATTAGCCCATTGCCAATTTTCGATGATGGGTTCTTGATTATATATGGAATCCGCGAGTTTTTCGATCCGGATTTCGAGGTTCGAGCCCCAGAATCCAGTTTTGGATGTGGGTTTTTGAGGACTAATTCGTTCGGCAATGCTAGCGAGGCTTTGAGGTCTGGTGGGTATTCGTTAATGGCGGGGTTTCTTGATTTACAAGTGCTTGAGACCAAGAAGAGTACTATGATGACTGTGTTTGCTCCTACGGATCAAGTCTTGGGGAATAGGCTCGGCAATTTCAGCGAGTACTCGTCTATCTTTCTCCGGCACGTGGTTCCGTGCCGGCTTTTGTGGACTGATTTGGTGAAATTCAACGATGGGGCTGCATTGCCGACTCATTTGGGCGGGTTTTCAATCAATATCACGAGGTCTGGTGGCATATTGATGCTCAATGGCGTGCCGGTTTACTATCCGAACATGTATATCAGTGACTGGCTTGTGGTTCACGGCCTTCGCCAGGTTCTTTCGGTGCCATGGGAAGGAACACAAGAAGGAATTGCAGGAGCTTCAGATGAATTCGGAGGCAGTATTGAAGACTATACACCGGATTACGAGTTCTAAGGCCCTGATGTTCTTGCTAGCTTCTGCTTTCTGGTGAATATCTCTGTTGCCATTACTTTCTTGAATATATCTGTATGGTTAAAGAAACAAATTGAACACTTTGAATTTGCTGATATTCTGTATCTCTTAGCATGTTACTTTCTATGATTGTATTGAATTGCCCGTTTTCTTAGTTCAATGACAAATGATAACATTGAGCCAATAAAGAAGGAACGTTAGGAACTTGTTATAAAGATTTGGTATGGTTACTTTTATTATGTGGGAGAAATAAGAGGCTTGGAGCTATACTAAAAGGCTTTAAAGTCTTCTGCTAATCAAGTTCTTGACCTTGTTCTGAATTGCCTGATTTCTTAGTTGAATGACACAATTTTTATGGCAAAATTGATCCAATATAGAAGGGAAATTAGGAATCTGTTGTGTAAAGAATTGGTGCCATTAGTTTTAGTGGTTAGAAATGTGGGAGGAATAAGAGGCTTGGAACTATACTAAAATATTTTCAAAGTTTGCTGCTAATCAAGCTCTAGACCTTGCACGAGCATAAGACAAGCTTGAATTGTTGAATAGTAGGGCATTAATCTTAGTGAAGGTTTCAAACCAGAATTAGCTTTCAGGTTAATCTACAATGCATGAGGGCTACGGCATTTTTCTTTTTTTGTCCTAGTACTCTTATTGGCCACTGATTTAAGAAATCATAGGATGGATATGTAAACATGCAAGATATTAATAGCAGTATATTAGTGTTGGAAATCTTTGATGATGTGTTAGCAGCCATAACCTTTTATGACTTCATAGTTTGCAAACCAAAGAACACCTGATTTTCTTTTTTGAGCTTGTGCATAGCTTTCTCTAGGTGGTAAAAAAAATCTTAAATTCTTCAGCCTAGCAAATCATAGGAGCTCATAAGCAGTATGAGGAGTCCAACTGCCGTGAAGTAAGTTCAAGTATAACTGAAAATTGACCTGATAAAAAGTGTACATGGAATTAATACTTTAGTTCACACTTAAATGTCAAACTCTCTATTCTATTACTTTGTATTTAATCAATATTCATTTTCCACAGGTGGAATTGCCTTTTTTCTGGTGCCCGAAGTTTTTGAATGCTTAAAATATGATAGAAACTGGTTCTTCTAATGCTTTGGTAGTTAGTTAGGTGATAAAATGAAGAGGGATCAGTTCCCATGTTTCTTTCTAACCTGGGCTGCTATCTATAGCAGCCCACTGTAGCTCAAAGTTAAATTTTTTTAAGTTTAGCTGCTTTGCTGTAGCCACAATTTTGGAGAATTGGTTGCTAAATTGACTTTTTTGTCAATTTTGGAGAATTGGTTGCTTTACTGTGAATGCTCACAAATCTTAGACATCATGCACCAAGAAAATATATGCACCTGTAGGCCACGAGAATGTGCTTTGGCAACAAGATCTGTAACTTCATTCAAATAATTGTTTTTTGTAGTAACAATTGTATCCTTCCAAGGTCCAATCCCAACCACATAGTTCTTCATGAAATCAAGATAACTATCTGAAGTAATATCATAGTATGTCTGGACAAAACATTTATTCAATCAAGAACACAATTAGAAAAGTTACTGTATGGAACAGATAATAAAAAAAAAGTGACTGCATTACAGTTTTGGAGCTAATAGATGATATGGAACAAAATTCACCTAAAATATGATTTAAATATATATCAAAACTAGGACTTTTTAGACACAATTCTTTATTGTTCTGAAACTATATTGGAAAATATTTTCTATTATCAAATTAAGCTATCAATACCCAAAGAGGTCACATCCTTGAGTTCCTTGCCAAATACAACACTACCTCTCATAGATATTGAATAATAGTTATGCCACCTAATTAAATAAAAAATTGCCTAACATTCCTACTATAATGCCAACCATGTACATATGGCTAGCAACATGATTCACGCTTAGTGTTAGGTTCTAAATGTTTAGAACAATTGGCAAATCGTGAACGCAAACTTGTCTAGATATAGATCTTAGAGTCTATAGGTTTTATTAGACAATGCTCAAGGTGATTCAAGTCAAGATTCAAGAACATACAAGCTGCAGGAAGAAGACTTCATATTCTGCCTGGTTCGATCGATCAAAGAACAGGCTCGATCAATCAAAAATCGTATATGCAGAATTTTAAGTCGGCCCAAACAGCAGCTTAAGCCCATTAAGGATTAGGGTTTCAAATCTACTTCTCCCACTATATAAAGGAAACCCTAAGCCACGTTTTTGGGACTGAAGAGAGAGAGATTAGAGTGCCTCTTGTGCCTCTTTTGGTTTTAGGGTTTTGTACCCAAACCTCTCTAAAGTCTTGGTTGCTTGAGAGTTGTATTGTTGCTCATATTTTCTGTTTTGTGTAAATCTCTTGTGAGGTCTAGAGGAGCTTTCCTTTACACAAAGCTTAGGGTTTTCAAGGAGGAGATGTTATCTACACCTTGATGATCAACTCAGTTGTTGCCATTGAAGCCTAAAAAAACACAAGCGTGGGTGCTTGTATCTGGTGGTGAATCCAAGAAAGAAGGAGTCCGTGGATTCGGAGCTTGCACGTGGTCGTGTCAGTAAGTTCTACTGGTGGGTAGCAATAAGAAGTCGAGCGTGGGGGCTTGTAAGTCTTATTGTATGAACTTCGATTCTTTCAAGATAGTGGATTCAGGTTTACCTTGAGGATAGTTAGGTTAAATCCTCCCCAGGTTTTTACCGGTTTGGTTTCCTGGGTGATCATATCATTGTCTTATTTATCTTTTCGCTGCTTTACATGATATGATTGTTTGATTGTGTTAACCTAGATTTGAATAATTTGACTAAGTAACAACTTGGCTAATCAACTAGGTTAATCCAATTGTGTTTTAAGGGGTCTAAAAACTAGCACTTAGAAGTTAAATATTTTCCAGCTTATTTGTCATGTTAAACAACAAATTATTGAAGTTGATCTGCTTGCCAACAACAAAGTCAATTGGATTTTCAGAATGAGAACAAAGAACAAACCTGATTGGTATCTTCTGTTAGTACCGTCACATCATCAATTAATAAAATTTTGGGCAAGTCAGTGAGGTTTGCAATATATGCGAGTGAAGTTGGAGCAAAGGACTGGACAAAGGCAGGTTGCTTTAGCCATTCTTTTGACATATATGAACCTTTGTATCCATATTTCATCAGTGTCGCTTCTCCAAAAAAAAAAAAAAAAAAAAAAATCATCAGTGTCTCCACAAACTTATCTTCAAACTTCTTCCCCATCTGACCATTTGACCTGTAGTTTTTTGATGAAATATAAGGGAGATACATGATCACTATCTAATTCAAGTAAGCTCACGTAAGAGCACCAAAACCGTATGAGTTGAGTTGGTATAATTTTCTTGCTTCCAAGTATGATGATGACACAAGGAAAATCACTTACATGTTTATTGATAAAAACAGGATTCTTTATCTCTGGATATATTCCAACAACTCTTTTTGCATCCAGTGCGATTGATATGTATTCTTTGAAGGTGATAATTGGAAACTTCCCTGGAAAACAAATGATGAATTGGTTTCGAAGAAATTATGGTTAATCAATGAGATAGTTTTAGTAATCTTAAACAGAATTTACATACATTACTAAATCATCTTAGTTTAAACTAAAATACAATTAACCTTTTCATAATATGTTTAACTATGTTATGGCTTTTCATTTCACTCAAAGACACGAATGAAATTTGAAAGAAGTTGTAATGATTTTAAACTGGCATTAGGCAGTTTGGACAACTCCAAGTAAACAATGGTTTTTGAAAAGAATTAAGATAAGCTTGTTATATGTGACTATTATATGAAAGAGAAGAAAGCACTATTAATTATGTCTATGAATATTTTTACTTAATAAGAAATTAATAATATCTAATTAGAGGAAACCATAAGCATACTTAAATTAGAGGATATAAACAGGTTTAATTTAAGAAAATTCATCATTACAAATTTTCTTTTATTTATTTGAAAAAATTTAAAATTGAAAGCTCGATTATGTGTTGAAACACAAGAGCTGTTTAGACCCCCAAATTAAAAGTTACGGCTCGGTTGATTTTACTCTAACTTAATTTAAGTGTGGAATAGAGTAAATGCGAGTGAACAAACAATAAAACTACTCTAAGTCATATTCATTAAAACACAGTAGTAAAATGAAAGCTAAAAGAGTAGGGAAGAAGAATGCAAACACAAGATAATACGCCGATGTGTTATCGAATAGGAAACCGAAGTACTCGGCGTAAAACCTCTCCGCCGCCCTCCAAGCGGTAAATCGATCCATTAGACAATCAGTTGGGATATACGAATAGCAAGAGACCCTCTAAGCCTAATCTACCCAATGCACCTAAGCCCTCTAAGCTCCTACTCCAACAAGGCTTCTCGGAACCGTGTCTTATCTAGCTTTCCGGATCCCGTAATACGCCCGATTGCATCTACCAAAGCTTGGTTTCTTCCAATACTTTCCAGCAGCACCAAAACCTCACTTAACACTCAGTATGTGTGTGGTAAGTGTTTGTGCTATCAACCTCTTAAGGATTTAGAAATAGAGAGATAGGAGTTGAGGAAAACCACAATGGATTGTGTAGAGAATTGTGGGTATAACAATCTCTCACTCTCAAGAATAGTGGCTAGGGTTTTCTCTTTGAAAAGCACTCCTATCAGTATGTGGGTATATATAGTGTGAGTAGGGACTTGGTGTATCAGATATGACAAATGGGCAAAACAGAATGTTTCGCGGGTGTTTCGCAAGAAGGCCTTACCCGCGAGACACTCGCGAAAACCAGCTGTCACCATCTGTTATGACTCTTCGCATTCCAATCATGTGCTGAGCACATGCTTCACTTCGCGGTAAGGCTTCTCGCGAGCTACCTGCGAAAACTTCTTTGCTCTGTACTTTGCCTTGAATCTTCACACTTTCTCTCACATACAACCCTTACAAAGAAACCCCACATAAAATATAGGGTAAATAAGATTTAACAAAATTACAATAAAATTTGGCACAGAATTAAAGCCAACACAAAATAGTTGTAAATCACAACTTTACAATCTCCCCCTTTGGCTATTCTGTGACAAAACCCCTAAAACAGACTTTAGACTTAAACGTGAGTTTGGGAACAATGGCAAAACTCACTCACACCTAATCTAGAAGCTGTGAAGAACTTGCATGTATATACCTATAACCTGAAACACTCGGACACAAACAAAACTTTCATTAAGCTTATGACAAGTTGAATACACGGTACGTATATAAGCAAGTAAAGTGTGATCAAGGTAATACACACTATATAACAATTAAGCATATCTTGATCAAACAAGATCAGTCATTAAAGAATGACTACAATGAGCATTTGACTAGTAAATGATCATCTGGACACGTAATGCAATTAAGAGCAACGCAAAGAATCCATTGCATGTCCAACACACAACCAATGCGAAATACAAGAAGTATTTGCATCAAGGATACAAGATCCAACAAGGGTACAAGTGTGTAGTACTCAAGATAGTTTAATCAACATCTAAAAGTACTAAAAAAAATGCTACAAAGCAATGATATAAACAAAGTATATTAAACATAAATTAAACCAAAGTACTTAAAGCTTTAAAAGAAAGCAATGTAAATAACCAAGAGTTGTAAAAACTGATAAAGTTTAAAACAAATAGAAACCGCTAAAACACCAAAAATAAACCAATATATGTTCTGCTCCCCCTCAAATTGTGCAGTCTCCTCCTCAAAATTTTCTCCCCCTTTTTGACTGGAATGGCCAAAGAGGCTAGAACTGATTAGACTCTGAATCGGATCCGTGCTTCATCGACATGTCTTCAATCTGTGAAGACAATGCAGTAATTTGTCCTTGGATGTAAGCAAACTGATCGGAGGTATGCTGTACATGGGATTCAAGCATACCATACATCTGCTCTACCCTTGCCATGAGGCGATCAAGACGGTCGAGTCCCCGTGCTTGTGCTTGGGAGGATGGTTGTGCAGAACTCTCTGGCGCTGAGGTGAATCTGTCAATCTCTTCCTCAGTATCTCCACCCTCTTCCTCAACATTATCCCTTGGGATTTGAGAGATGCCGGTTTTTGATCTGG
Source organism: Notholithocarpus densiflorus (assembly GCA_030021035.2). Classification (NCBI taxonomy): domain Eukaryota; kingdom Viridiplantae; phylum Streptophyta; class Magnoliopsida; order Fagales; family Fagaceae; genus Notholithocarpus; species Notholithocarpus densiflorus. The sequence continues at coordinate 321,071 of JARYZH020000054.1, read as the reverse complement.
TGATGTGGGCTTTGCTTCTGGTCAATGTGTTAGCACCAATGGGATAGTCTCTTGGTGTGATGGTAAGATCGCTTGGAATCTTCAGTCTTGTTTTTGCAGTGAGACCCATGATGAGAGTGGGGAATGGCATGATTGTCCTGGTGTTCCTTTTGGTGATGCTTTTGGTCAGGAGGTGGTATATGTGTCCACAAATGTCAATCTCTTTATGTGTGTAGAGATCATATAGGAAAATGGTCCTTGGCCCAGACAGTGTTGTCAAGTTTGTGACCGGATATAGGTTGTGGATCATGACATATGCTAGTGTCCTCATCTCCGCATTGAACGGGATGGTGTTCATCGACTTCTTCTTGAGTGAACCACCAAGAAGCTCTGCCATTGGCTCTAGAGAGTCCAATCTGTCATCATAGTGTATGTCGATTGGTTGAGAAGATGGACGAACTTCTAGGAATTCTTGGATGGAGTCCCTTGTGATAACAAATTCCTTGTGTCTCACCCAACGTTTATGAGAATTCTCGTATGATTTCCTCATAAACGTTGCCACTTGGATTCAGCAGCTTCGTCCAAGTTCTCTCCTTGAACACCTCAGGGATGGAAGTGTTCTCAAGTGTCTCCAATCAGACAACCCTTTCCATAATGATTGTTGCTCGTTTGTACCAATCATTATATGCCATGTTTGCGTTAATGGACCTAAAGTTGTCAGAGTACGTGCGTGGACGCTTGGAAGATTTCTTGGAAGCAGAGTGCTTGGTGGGAGACATCTGCATAAATAACCATAAAACAAAGAAAACAAGTGCCAAGAACACAAAACACGAACACAAACTTGATTAGTGTCAAGTTAGTTCATAAACATAAGTACAAAAACTTAAAACAGAACACAACAGTGTCAAATGAACATGGTATAATTATCATTAAAATGCAAAAGAATGACAACTGTGCATGTGTGTGCATCAAGTGTGCATGAGGTGTGAATGAGGTGATGCACGACAAGGCATGAATAGGTACAGTTGGGTCAAAGTGTGTAAAACACACACCCAATGATCAAAACATGATAAACAAGTTCAATCATGGGAAATCCCAAAATTTAGAACTCATTGGAGTCCAAAATAACACAAAAATGCCACATGAACATTTTATCAAACACTTGATACGTAACACTATACTTAATATATGGACAATGCATGAACATGTGAAAATCTGCCTAAATACATGTTAGAATTGCCACATGGGGCCAACACAGTCACAAACAAGTCAAATGGGACCAAGCCCAATCAAGAATTTGAAATTTTTTGACCAAAATCAAAGTTCCCAACCCCGTTTTAAAAAATCCCCAAATCAAGTAAACCTAGAAAATTTTCTGCAAAATCTAAGAAAAGAATGAAAAGGTTGTTAAAAACATACCTTGGAGATGATTTTGCAGTGATTGAACCTAATATGTAGTGGGTTTTTGAGTGAAAAACTGTTTGGGATTGAAAGAGGCACGAGGAAGGCAGAATGAGGGAAACTAAAGTGTGTTTAAAAATCTATCACATCAGCCCTTTAAAACTGAAAATATGCGTTTTTCGCGGGTTACATACTCGCGAAGTTACTTGCGAAAAATGCATCTGAAGCACAAAACCTTTCATGGGAAGTCTTTAGTCGTGAAACATTAGCGAGACAGTCGTGAAAGTCTCTATCTGAATTTTGTGTTTTCAAGATTTGCCTTAACCTATTTTTGCGGGAAGAGCTTAGTTGCGAGCTTCTCGCGAAAATGCATTTGAAGAAGTTTTTGAAGAAAACATGAAATATACAATTTGACCAAAAACTTAAAACACGAAAGCATAAAAACATTTTCAAAAACATATAAAATACTCAAAAATCTTTTTGGGTTTGATTGACAAGCAATTGAACATACACATCACATTTGATCATGTGCAATCACACAAATGAAATAAGTATTTGTTGAACAAAAGTCTTGTGTGTTGTGTGTGAGTATCAAATGCGGAATAGTCCATAGTCTAGAGTAAAGCTTCAATGATTAATTCAATCAAGTCATACACAACTGGTACTAGGTCAAGAGATCTATCTCAATTATAGAAATGAACATATATAACCTCCCACAAAAATGATTACATAACTTTGAAACTTTTCATTTGGCTTCTTTACAAAACATAGCATTTGATCATTTTTGAACAATACATCTCATTTTGAGATCGGTGCCTGAACTTTTGATATTTCATTTTTGAAAATAAGCCTTTGGTTTTGGGCACCATACATTTCAATACATGTCGCTTTCCCTTTTTCCTAGTCAAATACTAGTATGTGCGACGACTTTTGCAGCTCATTATCTCTTTTCATTTTGAGATTTATATTTGTTGAGCTCTTTAAGCAAAAACATAAAAAAAATGTGGAAAGATATATAGGCACAAGTCTATGCATGTATCAAAATCATCAAGACCATTGACCAATCATTCATGACAAGCTTGAAGATCGATTTACAACAATCACACATAGATTTCAAGATTTTTTCCACAAAGATAGATGAGCATACAAAACAAGCTAAGTTCGTAAATGCACTATGCCATTAGTACGAAGGTACTAGGCCAAATTCACATGTGATATACACAACATAAGCGATCAAAATTTTTAGAGATTTTTCAATTTTTATGGGTTTTTGAATTTTTCAACATACTCAAAAACAGAACAAGTAAAGTAAGATCAACAAAAGCAACAAGTACAAAGTAAAACTTGTAAAAGAAACATGCTATAAACTGGAAGCAATGACACAAGAGGATTATGTATGTCATGATGCATGAACCTATGACACTAAACATCGGAAGTATTAATGCATGGGCATAGAAAGTGATCATGCATAAGTACCCTTCTTCACCCACTCTTTACGAGTGTTTTGGGTGAGAGCCTTAGATGGCAGGGTACGACCAACATAACTTTCAAATCTCGGAGTGAAGCTAGTAAGGCATAATGATATGTTCTTCAACATTTCCATAACGTCTCCAATGAGATGTCCCTCACTATCTCCCTTAGCTTGTGCTCCCTTTGGTCTTTTCTTTGAACTTTCTTGGCCACGCATTGAGTCAGCCTTCTTGAATGCATGAAGCTTGAAACAATTCGGCCTTGTGTGCCATTGTACGCCACAATGATGACACACATGCTTCACTTGAGGCCCTCTTTGATTTTTGGGTAATGACTTCCCTTTTTCCTTTGGTTTTGCACCAATGGTTCTTTTTACAGCAGCAGGGGTCTCAATCTCAGGCTTCACTTCTTTGAGTTTCTCTTCATTCTTGGCTGATACGAACCTTACTTCCTTCTTAGGTTTGCTACTAGAGCTTCCTTCTCCGGTATAGCCCAAACCAGTCTTATCATGTGAAGATTTTTGTGAGGACAGCACGCTGTCAAGTTTCTTGGTGGAGACACGCTTAACCTTGACATTAGCTTGGATAATTTCAAGTTCAAGAAATTTGATCTTAGAGTAACTTTAACCAACTCTCCCTTGAGTCCTTCTACTTCACACTTCGCTTCCTTGAGTTGCACAAGTATACACCTATGCTTTTCTTCAACCTTTTCATCTTTTTCACAGTAAGGTTTGCAACCTTGGCGTATTTGCCACAATCTTCCAGCAATAAATCATATGCTTCTTGAAGGTTGTTCTCGCCTTCATTTTGGCATACGTCTTCATCTTCCGAGTCCTCAACTTCCTCACCCTCGGAAAGATCACCAAGTTCATCAACCAAATTGCTTAGATCATCCTTTGAATCAACGGAGGTAATTGCCATGAAGGCCCTATAATTTCCTTCACTATCACATTCTCCTTCTGTGTTTAAATTTGAGCTTTCAGAATCACTAAGGGTAGTGGCAAACACTTTACCCTTCGCTCTCAAATAGTTGGGACACTCATTCTTGAGATGTTCATGACCGTTGCATTTGAAGCACACGATTCCTTGAGAGGATTAAGAATCATTCCCATCTTTTTTCTTGAACACCTTTCTATCACCTTTGGGAAAAGAAAACTTTCCTTTGCTGAACGACTTCCCACTGTTTTTCATCTTCATAAATTTTTGGAAGTTCTTTACAAGGAATGCTACTTCCTTCTCCACATCATCTTCTTCGGAGAAGTCATCCATTCCCTCGTTGATGGTTTTAAGAGTAAGTGATTTGCTTGATTTGTGGGAAGGCAGTTCAAGCTCATATGTTTGGAGAGATCCAATGAGTTCTTGGATCTTGATCTCATCCAAATCTTTACTCTCTTCTATAACTGTGACCTTTGCACGGAAGCTCTCCGGTAAGGACCTCAAAATCTTTCTGACCACCTTAGCATCCTCAATCTTCTCTCCGAGATTGAGCTTGGCAATTACGATTTCATTGAGCTTGCCATAGAATGAATCAAATGACTCATTGTCACCCATCTTGAGCTCTTCAAATCTGGTGGTAAGCATCTGGAGCTTTGTGTTCTTAACTTTCTTGGTACCCTCATAGGTAGTCTCAAGAATCGTCCAAGCTTCCTTGGCAGTCTCCACATGTGATATCTTGTGAAATTCATCAGTAGACACACCACAGAAAATAGCGTTAATTGCTTTACTAATAACATTTGCCAAAGTAAGAGCTGCCTTGTCCCATTCGAACTTGGGTCTCGTGGGTCTAACATACCCATTCTCGACAGAATCCCATACTAACTCATCTATAGCACACAAAAATGGCCTCATACGGACTTTCCAAAGCGCATAATTGCTTCCATCAAAGAATGGTGGAACATTGAGTGATTGAGATCGATCCATTATAAAGGGGTTTAGGATCACACTTAGGTAATAAAATCACAGCAAGTGTACCCGCTCTGATACCAATTGAAAGCTTGATTATATGTTGACACATAAGAGCTATTAAGACCCCCAAATTAAAAGTTACGGCTCGGTTGATTTTACTCTAACTTAATCTAAGTGCGGAATAGAGTAAATGCGAGCGAACAAACAATAAAACTACTCTAAGCCATATTCATTAAAACACAGCAGTAAAATGAAAGCTAAAAGAGTAGGGAAGAAGAATGCAAACACAAGATAACACGCCGATGTGTTATTGAAGAGGAAACCGAAGTACTCGGCGTAAAATTTCTCCGTCGCCCTCCAAGCGGTAAATCGAACAACTAGACAATCAGTTGGGATACACGAATAGCAAGAGACCCTCCAAGCATAATCTACATAATGCACTTACGCCCTCCAAGCTCCTACTCCAACAAGGCTTCTTGGAACCGTGTCTTGTCTAACTTTTCGAATCTTACAATACGCCCGATTGCATCCGACAAAGCTTGGCTTCTTCCAATGCTTCCCAGTAGCACCAAAACCTTACTTGACATTCAGTATGAGTGTGGTAAGTGTTTGGGCTATCAACCTCTCAAGGGTTTAGAAATGGAGAGGTAGGAGTTGAGGAAAACCACAATGAATTGTGTAGAGAATTGTGGGTATAACAATTTCTCACTCTTAAGAATAGTGGCTAGGGTTTTCTCTCTAAAAAGCACTCCTCTCAATATATGGGTAATGTGGGTATATCAGATATGATAAATGGGCAAAACAGAATGTTTCGCGGGTATCTCGCGAGAAGGCCTTACCCGCGAGACACTCGCGAAAACCAGCTGTCACCATCTGTCATAACTCTTCGCATTCCAGTCATGTGCTGAGCACATGCTTCACTTCTCGGGAAGGCTTTTTGCAAGCTACCCGTGAAAACTTCTTTGCTCTACACTTTGCCTTGAGTCTTCATACTCTCTCTCACACATAACCCTTACAACGAAACCCCATATAAAATACAGGGTAAATAAGATTGAACAAAATTACAATCAAATTTGGCACGGAATTAAAGCCAACACAAAATAGTTATTGAAAGCTCGAAAATGTGTGAATACATAAGAGCTTGTTTAGACCCCCAATTAAAAATTACGGTTAGATTGCTTTTACTCTTACTTATCTAAGTGCGAAAACAAGAGTAAATGAAGCGCAATCAACCGATACTACTCTAGTGTATAAACATAAACAACAAACAATAAAAGTAAAGCACAAGAGTAAGGGAAGAGAGATGCAAACACAAGATAACACAGTGATGTGTTATTGAAGAGGAAACCGAAGAACTTGGTGAAAAACCTCTCCACCGCCCTCCAAGCTGTAAATCGATCCACTAGACAATAAGTTGGGATACACGAATAACAAGAGACCCTCCAAGCCTAATTTACCCAATGTACCTAAGCTTTCCAAGCTCCTACTCCAACAAGGCTTCTCGAAACCGTGTCTTGTCTAGCTTTCCGGATCCTGTAATATGCCCGATTGCATCCGCCAAGCCTCACCGGCTTCTTTTGGAAAATCCCCAAAGCTTCCCGAGCTCCAAAACACTCTCTACACTCTAAAAAGGTGTGGGTTGTGTTTGGGTACACATCTCCTCTCAAGGTATGACAATGGGAGAGGGAAGGAAAAGAGGCTAGAATGATTTTTCACTAAGGATGAGTAGCTCTTTCTCAAAAGATGGGTGTGTGTGTTGTAAAAAACCTATTTAGGGTTTTTTCTCTCTGAATGACTTCTTTTACATTTGTGGGTAATGAATGTATATATAGTATGAGTGAAGGGTAAGAAAGTCACACTTAAAAATCCTCTAGGCAGAGAGTCTCGCGGGAAGGCTTTACCCGCGAAATACTTGCGAAATTGACAGCCTGACACGACTCTTTAGCTTCCAGTCATGTGCTTCTCACATGCCCTTTTCACGGGAACCCTTCTCGCGAACTTCTCGCAAGCTAGTCGTGAAATGCATTGATCTTCATTTCATGCTCGATTCTTCACCAACTTAATACTAAACCCAATACAATAAAATCCCACAAAATACAAGGAAAAAAATTAAAGCAATTACAACATTTTTTGTCATGGAATAAAGCCAACACAAAATATAGTTGTAAATCACAACTTTACAATCTCCCCCTTTGGCTATTCTGTGACAAAACACCCTATAACAGACTCTAGACTTAAACGTGAGTTTGGAAACAATGGCAAAACTCACTCACCTAAATCTAGAATCTGTGATGAACTTGGAACATATATACCTATAACCTGAAACACTTGCACAAAACGCATTAGACCCTCAAGATAAATCAAGTGATAAAAGGACAAGTATAATGTAACAAGTGAAATGCGATCAAGTAAACATGATGTGGAACATGTGAGCAACTTGATCAAACACAAAAACAGTCATATGAAAATTACTACAATGATCATATAGCAAAGCAAATGATCATCCGAACATGCAACCAATAGAGCACAATAACATAAGGATGAATGCATGTCCAACACATAAACACGATGTGATGAGAGCAACAAAGCATATATACTAAGTGTAACTCAAAGCACCATAAAACAATGAAAAAACAAGCATAAAGTAAAACAAACAAAAACAAGGTTTTCTCATAAAAGATGTCTTCTCCCCCTTGGTATATGCATCTCCCCTATGGCTTTCTCCCCCTACAAATATGCATAAGGTAGAATTTCTCCCCTTAAGAGTGTGCACTTGAGTCATATAGAAATGACGAAACACAACGGTATACTCTCCGGTATACTCTCCCCCTTTTTGTCACGAATAGACAAATGAAGCAAGAGGAAAGAGGGAAAGAAAAGAAGATATGAACAAGGGTAAAAGATGATGTATGAGGGGAGTAAGATGAATGAGAAAATGAAGCTCAAACGAAAGACAAAAACATCTTTTAAAAAAATGCTACAAAGTATAAAGAACATGACATGCTAAGGATGATGGAACAAGGTATAAACCTAGGCATGACATAGACACAAGAACATATTATATGTGCTAAAAGGTCTAAAAAGACTTAACTAGCATGAATGAATGTAAAAACATGTCAAGTGATCAAGTGTGTGTAGAAAAGGTGCATCTAGTGTGCATGTGAGATGCATGACCAATGCATGACCAATGCTTGAGCAAGCACTCACGGGCAAAGTGTGTAAAATACACAACCAATGATCAATACATGATAAGCATGCATAATCATGGTAATCCCCAAAAATTGGTACTTATCGGAGTCCAAAACAATGAGAAAATGTCATTTGGACATTTTATCAAACACTTGGAGTGCACACACTACCATGTAAGTTAAACAATGCATGAACATATGAAAATCTTGCCTAAATACATGTTATTTACGCCACAAGGGGCCAACATCCAAAACAAATAATCATTTAAAACAAAACCCAGTAAAAAAGATTGACAAAAAATAAGTTTTCCAACTCCCATTTGAGAAAATCTCAACTATGAATATAAAACCCCCAAAAACATAATCTAAGGATCAAAATCAATGAAAAGAGTTAAAGAATACATTAGAGATGTTAATGGAATGAAAAACAATTGAATTTAGTTGGGTTTTGATGTAGAAACATTGAAATAGGGGTTTGGGAGAAGATGGGATAAGTTTAAAACAAATGACTCATGAAATGCCCTTTAAAAAGCTAATCTGGAAATTTTCGCAGGAAACTTACTCACGAAATTACTCGCGAAATTTTTTGCGGGTAAGCCTTACTCGCGAAACAGTTGCAAAACTTTCTGTCCAAACTTCGTGACTAAGCTTTACTCGCGAAATTTTTCGCGGGTAAGCCTTACTCGCGAAAACACCCAGAAAACATGTTTTTCACTCAAAAACAACTTGAAAAATTTTGAAAAACATGGGTGATACAAATCACCTCCAAAAGCAAACAAAAAGAACAAAAATCTTTTTGGTTTGATCCACATATGGTTGAGCACACACATATCACATTTGATCATGTACAATCACACAAATGAAATAAGCATTCATTGAACAAAAGTCTTGTGTGTTGTGTGTGAATATCAAATGTGGAATAGTCCTTAGTCCAGAGTGAAGGTTCAATGATCAATTCAATCAAGTCATACATAACTGGTACTAGGTCAAGTGGTCTATCTCAATTATAGAAATGAACATATATGACATCCCACAAGAAAATGATTACACATCTTTGAAACTTTTCATTTGGTTTCTTTACAAATCATAACAATTTATCATTTTTGAACAATACATCTCATTTTGAGATCGGTGCCTGAAATTTTTGATATTTCACTTTTGAGAATACGTTTTTGGCTTTTTGGGCACCATACATTTCAATACAAGTTGCTTTTCCTTTTTCCTAGTCAAATACTAGTATGTGTGACGGTTTTTGCAGCTTATTATCTCTCTTCATTTTGAGATTTACATTTGTTGAGCTCTTTAAGCAAAAACATAAAGTGTGTGGGAAGATATATAGGCACAAGTCTATGCATGTATCAAAACCAACAAGACTATTGACCAATCATTCATGACAAACTTTAAGATCGATTTACAACAGTCACACATAGATTTCAAGATTTTTCCCATAAAGATAGATGTGCATACAAAACAAGCTAAACTCGTAAATGCACTACACCATTAGTACGAAAGTATTAGGCCAAACTTACATGTGATATACACAACACAAGCGATCAAACTTTTTGGAGATTTTTAAATTTTTATGGGTTTTTGAATTTTTCAACACACTTAAAAATAGAACATGTAAAGTAAGATAAAAAAAAAAAAAACAAGTATAAAACAATGCATATAAAGAGATGCATGATGCACAAATGCATGACAATGAAGCATCTAATGCATGATGCACAAATGCATGACAATGAAGCATCTAATGCATGAAGGGTCCTACAAAGATCAAAAGAATTAGATTAAGGACCAAAAGAGCATAAACTCAACCATAGGAACCCTTCCTCATCCAAACGGAACGATTGTTTGGAATGAGTGTCTCATGAGACGTGAGACGAAGGTTGGAAGAATGAGAACCGGAGATACAAATAGACAAGGAGGCAAGAACATTAAAAACTTTTTCCAACAACTTACCATTTTCCTCCAAATCAGTTTTGCTTTCATAGCACAACTTCCAAGAAGCTCAGGTTTCTCTTTTCTTTTGATTCTTTTAAGAGTTTGAAACTTAGAGCAATGAGGTCTAAGATAACCAAAGGCACCACAATGGTGACACATGATGTGTTTAGGTCCACTAGGCTTTTTGGGAAGGGATCTAGCAACATGGTTTTATTCTTTCTTCAACTTAGAGCATTGAGGTCTTATGTGACCAATCACACCACAATGGTGGCAAGTTGGAACAAACTTAGATCCATCCAAAACTTTAGGTTGAGACGTAAATGGAGGCTTTGGCTTAAGAGCATTTCTGTCCACTTTTTGATTTCTTTTATGTGGAAGAATGTACATCAATTTGTCATTTGAGGTAGAACACACAATAGGCAAAAAGTTGGGTACCACAATATGATTGCAACAAATATTTTCATCATTTTTAGCAATAGGTTTAGCAATCAAACACTTGGCATGCATCTTAAGAAATTCATTTTCACATTTAAGATAATCAACAAGTTTGTTAGATAAAACAAGTTTAGCATCCAAGTCCAGATTCAAACATTCAAACTCTTTCAACTTTTCAAGAGAATTTTCAGCAAGCTTCTTATACTTTTCAACCAATTTATTGGATTCATTAAGTTTAGCAATCAAATCATCATTTTCACAACGAAACTTGCTCAAATTTTTATTAAACTTTTTAGCTTCTTTCTTCAAGAGTTTGTTGTTTGGAATATCAACAACACCCAAAGATTCATGTACCATGGCATCACAATCATGTGGATAAATACTCATAGAGGCATTTTCACAAACACATGGCATGTTACAATCAACAACATCCATAGAAGCATATAAAACATTATTCATGGCAAAACACACAAGGGGTCAAGGATCACACTTAGGTAATGAAATCAAAACAAGTGTACCCGCTCTGATACCAATTGAAAGCTCGAAAATGTGTGAATACACAATAGCTTGTTTAGACCCCCAATTAAAAATTATGGCTAGATTGTTTTTACTCTAACTTATCTAAGTGCGGAAACAAGAGTAAATGAAGCGCAATCAACTGATACTACTCTAGTGCATAAACATGAACAACAAACAATAAAAGTAAAGCACAAGAGTAAGGGAAGAGAGATGCAAACATAAGATAACACGGCGATGTGTTATCGAAGAGGAAATCAAAGAATTCGGTGAAAAACCTCTCCGCCGCCCTTCAAGTGGTAAATCGATCCACTAGACAATAAGTTGGGATACACGAATAGCAAGAGACCTTCCAATCCTAATCTACCCAATGTACCTAAGCCCTCCAAACTCCTACTCCAACAAGGCTTCTCGGAATCGTGTCTTGTCTAGCTTTCTGGATCTCGCAATATGCCCGATTGCATCCGCCAAGCCTCATCGGCTTCTTTGGCAAATCCCCAAAGCTTCCCGAGCTCCAAAACACTCTTTACACTCTGAAAATGTGTGGGTTGTGTTTGGGTACAAATCTCCTCTCAAGGTATGACAATGGGAGAGGAAAGGAGAAGAGGCTAGAATGATTTCTCACTAAGGATGAGTAGCTCTTTCTCAAAAGATGGGTGTGTGTATTATAGAAAACCTATTTAGGGTTTTTCTCTCTGAATGACCTCCTTTACATTTGTGGGTAATGAGGGTTTATATAGTATGAGTGAAGGGTAGTAAAGTCACACTTGAAAATCCTCTAGGCAGAGAGTCTCGCGGGTATCTCGCGGGAAGGCCTTACTCGCGAAATACTTGTGAAATTGACAGTCTGGCACGACTCTTCAGCTTCCAGTCATGTGCCTCTCACAAGCCCTTTTCGCGGGAGCCCTTCTCGCGAACTTCTCGCGAGCTAGTCGCGAAATGCACTGATCTTCATTTCATGCTCGATTCTTCACCAACTTAATACTAAACCCAATACAATAAAATCCCACAAAATACAATGAACAAAATTAAAGCAATTACAACACTTTTTGTCATGGAATAAAGCCAACAAAAATATAGTTGTAAATTACAACTTTACAGTTGTAAATCACAACTTTATAAAATCCAATGCTGTACCCAATTGGTTGGGCTCCCACCAACCCTTATACTATCAAGACTTGAAGTTCAGACAATATATAAGAAAAAAGTAGAGCAATTCTTTTTAAATCAACAAGGGATATGATCCTCCTGCCGTTGTTGCATATATATATATATATATATATATATAAATCTTGAAGATCTTTTACATTCAATACTATAGCTTATAAAAATAATTATATCCAGATTGAATACATGTCTATTATGGTGATATAGTTTAATATAAGTTTAATAACAACTCGATATGAAGTAGAACAATCTCCATCATTAAGTAACGAATTATTATGAGCCAACAAATGGTCTAGAATCTGGAGTGAAAGCTCGATTATGTGTTAAAACACAAGAGCTGTTTAGACTCCCAAATTAAAAATTACGGCTTGGTTAATTTTACTCTAACTTAATCTAAATGTGAAATAGAGTAAATGTGAGCAAACAAACAATAAAACTACTCTAAGCCATATTCATCAAAACACAGCAGTAAAATAAAAGCTAAAAGAGTAGGGAAGAAGAATTCAAACACAAGATAATACGCCGATGTGTTATCAAAGAGGAAACCGAAATACTCGGCGTAAAACCTCTCTGCCGCCCTTCAAGCGGTAAATCGATCCACTAGACAATCAGTTGGGATACACGAATAGCAAGAGACCCTCCAAGTCTAATCTACTCAATGCATCTAAGCCCTCCAAGCTCCTACTCCAACAAGGCTTCTCGGAACTGTGTCTTATCTAACTTTCCGGATCCCGCAATGCGCCCGATTGCATCCGCCAAAACTTGGCTTCTTCCAATGCTTCCCAGCAGCACCAAAATTTCACTTGACACTCAGAATGGGTATGGTAAGTGTTTGGGCTATCAACCTCTCAAGAATATAGAAATAGAGAGGTAGGAGTTGAGGAAAACCACAATGGATTGTGTAGAGAATTGTGGGTATAACAATCTTTCACTCTCAAGAATAGTGGCTAGGGTTTTCTCTCTGAAAAGTACCTTTTAACATATGTAGGTAATAGGAGTATATATAGTGTGGGTAGAGATAGGGTGTATCAAATACGACAAATGGGCAAAACAGAATGTTTCGTTGGTATCTCGCGGGAAGGCCTTACCCGCGAGACACTCGCGAAAATCAGCTGTCATCATCCTGTCCTGACTTTTCGCATTCCAGTCATGTGCTGGGCACATGCATCATTTCACAGGAAAGCTTCTCGCGAGCTACCCGCGAAAACTTCTTGCTCTTCACTTTGCCTTGAGTTTTCACAGCTACGAACCACCTAGTCATGTTCACACCTTGGACCTTGTAGGTTCTTTTTTGATCAGCAAATTGACTAAAGTTTGCAATATTTGTTCTATTATCGAGATCAAGTGTTACATCATGGGTCTATTGGAGCATATCAGCACTCCATCTTTACTGGCAAGAATGTCTGTTTCTATGAAATCTGCCCCCTCTTCAATAGCTCTCTGCAATGCCAAATAATTTTTAGGGACCATTCATTATTGCACAGAAAAATTTTAAGGTATAGAATGATATATAAGTATAACATAAAAATTCATGGCTAAGCACAAAAGGAGGCTACTTGATAACTTAAAATCCATGCAATTTGGCAACTTTTTAACTTGATGTAATATATTAGCAGCCAATTTTTTTTTTTTTTTACATATTCTTTGATAAATTTGAACAAAATAATTAGAAGAAAAGGTGATCTAATGTATACCAAAATTCATAGGCCCTTATATAAAACATCTATATGTAATATTAATAAATGAGGAATCTTAGTCAAAGCTTCAATCACATATATCAAACTACATGTAGATAGAGACAAACCAAACTTAGGTACAGTACCTTAGGTGCTGTTCCTTAGGTTCCCTTCTTAAGATTCAACCATGTGGCTACTTAATTAAAAAATACACTTCCATCCTATGAGAAAAAATCCACATGGCAGAATCTTAAAAGAGGAACCTAAGGAACAACGCATAAGTACTGTATCTAAATCTTGCCCATAAGAGACATACCATGTATGCAGCAGCAGTTTCTTCAGGAAACTCCCCATTTGAACCTCGATGAGCAATGTTATATGGCCTAGATGTTTGTAGGGGCTGTTTATCAACATCATCTAATTTACTTGGAAGTGGTCTTCCAACACATCCCGCAATAGTTAGCAAAATTAGAAAAGGTACAACTACAAAGCCTGTCAAGTGCACAACATCAATGTTCACATTAATTTTTGTCAGACCGTGTGCCTTACCAATCCATCTAACCACCAATTGGTGAAGGATGAGGAGATACAAATCTTTTATAGCATTCAATCGCAGACCAAGCCCATTGGTATTGGAGCAAATTGTGAAATCCCTCACAATCCCTCCCTCACAATGCGGCTCCAACGACTCGAACCTATGACCTTGGCTCTGATACTACTTGTCGGACCGTGTGCCTTACCAATCCATCCAACCACCAATTGGTGAAGGATGAGGGGGCACAAATCTTTTATAGCATTCGATCACAGATCAAGCCCATTGGTATTGGAGCAAATTGTGAAATCCCTCACAATTTTGCTAAAAGTCATAAGACTATTAACTCCAAAACAAAATGAGTGACTGTAAACTAATGATGGTTTTTTCTATCTTGTAAAAAAAAAAAAGAAAAAAAAGAAAAAAGATGGCTTTGATACACATGGCTGAATAAGTAACTTGTCCAACTCAATTCTAAGGATCAATAAACTTTTATTTATTTTTTTAAGAGTCAAGGATCAATCAATTTAGTTAGCATAATATTATTCCATATATTGTAACTTTAATCTTATCATATATATTAGAATTTATCATTTGAAGTTCTCCAAAAAAAAAAAAAAAAAAGGAATTTATCATTTGGGAAGGAAATTCAACTTAATAAATAACTAATTTGATAAAAATATTAATAAATGAAATCACCTCCCTCAACAGAAAACCAAAAACATTCTCTTCGTTTGATTTTCATTTTTTTTTTTTTAAAAGGCAAACAACTTCACACAACACACAGAATAAAAAATAACCCCACAGACGAATACCAAAGTATTAGCAAATACTACAAATACCCCACTTAAGATCTCTAATAACCAAATACCTCCCTTATAACATAGCAAACAAACTATAATTAACAAAAACAAAACATAAATGAATAAAGGAAACAAAATAGAAATGACCAAGCAAATACCTCACATATAACATTGCAAACAAACCATAATTAACAAAAACAAAGCATAAATAAATAAAGGAAACAAATTAGAAACAAAACAATGTGACTAAACTTAGCCAATCCAATGAAAGAAGGAACAGAACAAAAAAAAAAAAAAAACTAACTAGTCGAAGACATTTTGATCTCTCTCTCAGTTAAGAAAAATTGCTCTCTCTGAGTTTGAAATGTGTTCTACGTTAGTTTGAACTATGTTCTACATTTATAAGAAATGATATGTTCACAACATTTTCACAATATTTTTACAACAAATTCTAAGTGACAGGTTGTTCCTGGTTATTATTTGTTGGGGAAAAAAAGTAATCTTAGTGTTAGGTTTAAATTTAAACCAATAACAACTAACCATCTATGATTTGTTGTGAAAATATTGTGGACGTACCACCTCTCCTACGCTACGTTTATATAGAGAAATTTTGAAGGGTCTGTTAGCGTGTTTCTTGCAGTGTTTATAGTCTTCTATGCAGTGTTTGTAGTCTTGTAGACTTCAACTATTTGTTACATTTTTTTTTAAGCTCGGATTTTTTTTAATGGTATAGGACACGATAGAATTTAATCTTCTTCTTCTATTTTTATTTATTTATTTATTATTTTTAACTAAGATAAACAACAGGACTTTTTTTTTTTTGGAGAAGAATAAACATCAGGACTTGATGGGCTGGAATTAGGTATTAGGAGTGTCCATTTATACCTAGGATAGTATAAGAAAAAAAAAAAAAAATCAAATAGGTATCCATATAGTATTAACAAACTATCAACCAAGATAAATATACAAAATCATTGTTTCTGAATACATTAAGATGCAATTATCTACCACCAGCTAGTGTGGCATAGTGGTTGCCCCCTTCTTGATGGCTGTGCCAGACGTAGGTTCGAGTCCTCATACCCCACGGGTGTAGGGTTTGGACTTTGGTTTCTAAAAAAAAAACAATGCGCATGTGTGGAGTCCAAGTCGCAGGCACCATTATGTGCTGGTGGTACTCACAGGCAGTATATCTGTGGGGTGTTGTCAACTGTGATAACACACGTGAACCACCCTTTTTGATTCTAAAAAAAAAAAAGATGCAATTATCTACCAACAAAGACAAAAAAAAACACAAAATAATATTGTTTCTTAAGAGCATAAGCTATTGCAAAAAAATTTATTTTACAAACCAAAAATTACTTTTGCTACTTTAATATAGCATTTGAAATGTCTAGTACAGTAGTGTTTTTGGTATTTGGTATTCTAAATACTAAATATTTAGCATCTAGAACACCTGATGCTAGTACTTAAATACTAGGCTGACTATCATTTTTTATTCTTTATTTTAAAATTTTGTTTTTGTTAAGTTTTTGAGTTGAGTAGTTGCTAGTTGGGCTAGGCTAATTAAAAGGAAGGGGGTCTAAGTTTTTGGAGGAGGGAGGCGCAACTCTAGAAATAAAAAAATATAATCAATAAATTTTTTTTTCTTTGGGCGGGGGCCCAAAATTTTTTTTCTTTTTTTTTTCTTTGGGCCAGGGGGGCCTGGGGCCCCTGGGTCCGTCCCTGTGTATGTTTGCCAAGATTTGTATAAATCATGTAAAATCTAAGTACCCATCATTATTACATGATACATATATCCAATACATGTGATAATTTATTAGAACTCTATGCCTTCTCGCATCGTGACTTCTAAACTAATATGTCAATTTTTCAAGAAAAAAAAAGGATCCAAAATAGATAAACATAATGACACTCCCTTTGAGGTTTGACACTCTCATTGACAATTTGTATAAATGAACAAAATGATCTTTTAGTTCCTACTTGTCTCTTTAATAACATAATGGGGATTTCTAGTTCAAAATGTTCGTGAGCTTGAATTCTTTTTAGATTAGATGTGAAGCTTGCTGAAAGGTAATCAAAATTTTAAAAGACATAATAACTTTGCTATTGTTATTATTCATTTACATAAATTTTTAGCTGTACATGACTTGTAAAACCGCTTGAAAATAAGCCACCAGCTGCCAACTACTTCCTATGAACATTAGAACATCCATTTTAGGGCCAAATCAAATGCACCACATTTTACCAAGAGGAAAAAAAACTTGACAATTTGTGTGCATTTTAACTTAAAAAAACAAACTAAAAAACACAAAAATTTCAAAATTCAGATGAAATAGTCGAATACACACTCTGGTTGGCATACTTCTCAGTTTCTCCTAATGGGGTGATTGTGGAATACACACTCTAGTCTTCTATGTAGGATAGGATCTATTCCTTGGCTTGCTTATCTTCATTACAGTCTTTCTCCAAATTCTCCACAATTTGCTTGAGAATGTTCTCTTCTTCTGCTTCAAGTTCATGCATACATTGTTCAAAGGCAGCTACCAATTCTGGATTGAAGATGTAGTCCTCACTGCTTTCATCTACACTCCTTCGAATTGGCAAAGCATAGTTACCAAACTTTGGGGTGACATAGGACCCAGGAGAGTATACTTGACCCCCAGCATGAAGCCATTCCCTAAGACTTGAAATTGTTGGGAATTCAATGGAAGGGGGAATTCTCAGTGATTCTAGCCCCTTGGACATGGCCTTTCTTTTAAATCCTTTCTCAATGTTGTTTCCAACTTGAGCAGCACGAGGAATTGGTGTCACTTGTTGGTTTTCTTGATCTGAACTTGAGCTGTGGTTGTTAGTACTTGGCGTTACCTCCTTGGTTTCTGTTGCTTTAAACATAGTGTTCTCATGTACTAAAGCATTACCATGTAAGCATGATTGCTTTGTTTCCTGCAAACCAGTCTCTTTATCCTTGGCATGATGAGAGATATTTGACGAAGATTTGGAGCCAAGGAGATGATCCTTGGTTCCTGAACCATAATCCTTGCCATCAAGCCCTCTTTGCAGCACACTAGACGATATCTTTTCTAACATTGAGTCATATTCCTCAACTGTGTGGAAACTCCTATTGCGTATCCTACACTTGTGACTCCAATACGGTTTATCTTCTCTAATCCCATCAGAAATCTCAAGAGCAAACGAGGAGAACTCATGCTCTTCAAACCAATGACAACTTTTAGACCGCCTAGTAAGATGAGCATCAATGGATCCCACTTGCTCTGGTGCTGGTTGTGCTTGTTTTACCTCTCCTTGATCTAGACTCGCCATCAACTTTGATGTGTCAATCTCAGAATTAACAGGTTCAATAGCTGGCTTGGGGCATGTGTTTGAATTGAAATCCCAAGACTGGAGTGTGTTGATTACCATGTTAGCAGTGCAAACAAGAGCAAGGCTATGGTCACTCCCATTACCAGACATGATTAGTTTGTCCAGCGCAGAAATGTCATTGGATGTCCTGTGCAAGTTCTGGTTTTTCCCCTCATGGAAACTGATTGATCTGGACATGAATTTCGAAGATATGCATCCCATCTTAAAAGGCTGAACCCTGGAAAGAGATGGGCATCAGAAAAATGCAGAAAAAGAAGGATTCAGTGATTAGGCATACTTAAAAATGTGGAAAACGGGGAAACATATATATATATATATATATATATCATACTTTTGAATTCACAGACAAGATTCATATAGTAAATTTCCTAAGGTACCTGGAATATAGACTTTCCTGTTTGGGGAACCAATTTTTTTAGTGTCAATGGATATGCACAATGGAAGGTGAAGATGACTGAAGCTATTACTATGAATTCTGTGGACATGAGAAATGTTCACAATGGTGGATGATTGTACTTAAAACATCATTTTGTTTTCGTAGAACAGAGTAATTGCTAAGTTCAAAAGATTTAGGGTATGTAATGGGAATCAAAGATGACCATATATACTAATCACATAAAAAAAAAAAAGAATGAACTTCAGAAACAGAACAACTAGAAAGATTCAAGAAATAAGCAAAGACCGTTGTCCACTTGTCTTTGATTCTCAACAGTAGTTTCTTAGAACTGCTGTTCTTCTGTTAGATTTAAAAGTGGCAGTGTATTCCATGAGACAAATGGAATGGAAGCCGTGTGAATAGTTAATTTTAGTGTTTAAACTTTGGTTCTGTTTATGAGTTGGGATTTGGGAGACACACACACCAAAAAGAGGTTTGGCTTCTTCTTGTCTGATTAGGCCTGGCTCAGTGCTCGATGCTGCTGGAACCAACCTCCACCTACGACCCAGATTTTAAGGATCATGTATATATATATATATATATATATATATATATATATCTTATTATATGAAGTAGTGTAATGTTGCACCAGGAGTAAATTCTAACCCATATACAAAGTGGCCTTAGGCCTTTAGCATCCCTAAAGCCTTCCAAGTTCTTGGAAATTGCCACTAATATCAGGATCCCAGCATGTTCTAGGCAATTGGCAAAGCCCCCATCAGATAGCTCTTCATCCACCCAACTAGACCAACCAGTGATCTTCCCTGGAACAAAATCAAAGAAGATGGGAACCGCCTCTTGGGATCCTTGCCTGATTTGAAGGTGCAGGATTTCCCTTGGGTCTGGAACTTATGCAGAATTGGCAAACCCGGGCTGACAAGAAAACACCGAAGCATGTGGAGAAAGAGGAGCATTACTGTGAATGACCTGAGGGAAGAACAAACTAGGAGTATACCAGGGGTTTCGCAAAGGGAAGGCTGGGCGATCTGAGGCTTCCTGCACCTCATATTGCACTGACCCTGCTGAGGAACCCTCACCTTTAGAAAGAGTAGGTGAACGCTCTTTCCTTTTTTGTGAAGAAGAGGAGAAAGCCATGAAAGAACAATATAGCAGAAGAATAGAAGAGGCTAAAAGCAGAAGAAAACGGTGGAAGAAGGAAGCAAAGGGGAAAGGGTGCACTGGGAAAGATTTTTTGAAAAGGGTGAAAAGTGCTTGGAGGAAAGGATTGAGGTGATGGCAATAATGGCGTGAAGAAAAAGTTGAAGAAGATGAAACATAGAAAAACACGCCAGTTGCCAAATTCAATTTTATTGGAAGGTTATTTGTTAGTTATTAATGGGAGTTATAGGAAACGTAAAAAGAGGAGGAAGAGGTTTACCCAGACACTTAATCTTCAATTGCAACGTTCTTGGAAAAGAGGGGAAGTTACAAAAGAAGTGGGATACGTGAGATCAGGATACCAAAAAATAACGTGAAGGGCCAGGATCCTAGAATAAGAAGGAAAAAAGGACCCCGAAGGAAATAAAAGTACCAACCACAGAGCTTTGGGGAGGTCAAAATCTTGTCTGGCTCACGCGTGGGTTGCATTTGATGGTAAATACATGTTTGTATCGCATACAAAACATACACAGCGAAAAATTAACAAATCTACTTCATTCACAATTGATAACATGTACTATGTAAATTTCAGAATATAAGAATAAGAGAGTGTACCTTGATGCGGTGAAATTCAAAACCAAAGATTAGAAGCACTTGGAAACACTTTTAATCTTCACTCCAATTCCACTTGATGCCCAAGAAGTGTGGTCTCTCAATCAATTATATGTGTATGTTCAAGAGAGAGTGAAAGAGTGTCTAACACTCACATACAAACCATTTCATGTACATACAAAATTCTGTATGTTTCTTTCCTTATAACTGATTATCTAATTAGGCTAGCCTTTTGGGCTTTTTCCAATTGAGCTTTAGTATGTGGCTTGGAGTGGGACCAAAAGGGAACAAATAAGACACTAGCTCCAATGGGTCTTGGGCTTTTTTGTCAACTCTTAACAAGTCCAAAGTTACCATTAATTATATTTAATACCACTATATAAATATAATTGCACTCTAGGCCTCATTAATAAATTATATTCCAAGACTTTATTGTACATGCAACCCCTTCATAAAATATTCGTAGTAACACAAAGTCATGAATATAGACTGCCACTTTATGGATTACTACATCTTAATCCTTGAGTACCCGGTTTAATCTTTTAAGTTATTCATCATATATTTATGAAATTCAATTTCATAAATATATACTTTAGTAACTATTTACTAATGTAGTTAGGCCTAACATTCTGAATAACAAGCCCATTAAACTTATCTCAAGTGAATATTTTGTATCTCCGTTAAGAGACTATGAATTCCATCTTAAGAATATATGTTCCATCAACACTAAATGTGGTTGCCCAACATACTGAGATTTTGACCGTTACTTTAGATCTTACTCCTGATATATCAAAGCAACCTAAATTTCATGATCAGGTCCATTATTCTCTCAGGATTAAGAGTTCATGCAAACAGAAGTCGTGAGATTTATTATTCATTTGACAGTCGTTAGGAGAATAATAAATTTAACAGCGGTTCAGTTCAATATGTCTTAACTCTTAAAACATATTAACATATTAACTAGAAGTCTGCATTTCCATGATCAAGACAAATCATCTTAGTTGATATGTTATAGTCTTCGCAGATGAAACGTCCAATTTCATCACCGACTACGAACTACAATTTTGAGTTTACAAAGAACTTGTGATTTATATCTTTTGTGATTTTTCACATAAATCACATACTATGCATCTCATAGACTATATGATAATGTCCGAATATTCATGTTACCATTATTTTAGATAAAAATAAAACAACTTTATTAATCACGATATTAAGTCATATATAATGTCATACATAATATCATACATAATATCATACATAGCATTATACAATAGGATTTAAGGACATTAATCCTAACAGCAGGTAACCCACGAGCTCGATGGGCTAAATGTTGAGGTCCAAAATATCACAAGCATTGTGTTGAGGCCCAAAAACAACATAAATATTGAAATCTAAAATCCAAAGGGCCCCCCAAAGAAGGGCAAGGCCCAATCCACCAACCAAGGTCCACTTAAAATGAGCAAGAGAAGACCTAAACCCATGAATAGGCAAGCCTTGGGCCTTAGAAAAGAAAGGAAAAAGAAAATGGATGCTTAGCCCAGCCTTTGTGAGAAAAATTTTCTAGGAAGCCTAGAAAGGGACTAGACCAGGATACCTTGGGACTCTTAGAAACCTAAGATCCTTAGGAAATGTAGAAAGGGATCAGCTGGGATTGTAACAGCTCAAGGGAGCATGCTCATTGACACAAGGAACGAAGATAGGCATGTCCTATCAGCCGCCCATGGTTCAGAAAAAGGTTAATAACTTCGGAATCAACACTTCATGAAAAGGAGCCTGGTACCTCAGGGAACACAGGAAGGTGGACCATGAAGGAAGATGGCTGAGGATTTTTCAGCCTGACAAGAAGGAACCTACCCATTTAGAGAAAATGACAAAGGTGAAGCAGCCAAAAAGGTGGGTCTAAAAATGAGCATCTAAAAGCTTTGGGAAGAGAAGAATGAAAGTTAGCTCTTAGGACCTCCCAGAAGGAGAAGGTCAGTTGGGGACTTTTTGGGGGGAAACCTCAAAAGGGGAAAATAGTGAGATAATAAGGAAGGGACCAGCTACCAATATTGCTGACACAACATTGGTTTTGGTACTCAAGGCAGCAAATGGAGGGAATTAGTGATACACCAAAAACCCTAGGAAGGTACTATAAAAGGGGGGAAGCCATCAGCAAAAACCATTCAGCAATAAGGAATGAGAGCAAAAAGATCATCTGAAAAACTTCTTTGAATTTCAAAAAAGGAGAAAAGAAGGAAAACACTGTGAGGGATCGTGAGACAAGCATTAGAGGATATACTTGGATTCAAAGGGATTCAAACCTCACAAGTCTTAGAAGTCTACAAAGAGCTACCTAAGTCTGTGACTTTTGAATTTATTTGGACCTTATGACATATCCCAGTGGAGAAAGGACCCAATGTACTAAAAACTTAAAAATAATGAAATATATTATTTGTCATTCAGAGGATCCTTGACATCCTTAATTGCCTTTTTTCTTTATTTCTTTACTGTACCTTAGCCATTTGCTTTGCAATATATATATATATATATATATATTTATATATATATATATGTATGTATGAATATGTATGTGTTGTAGGATCCATGTTTTGTGCACAACTCGGTTCGTAATCAGCCCAATACAGTTGCGATGAACCAAGCCCAGTACACTAAATCACAAGTACAAAACTCTTTAGGGGCCCAGGTTCCTTGATTCCACTTGGGCTTGGATACTGTCCAAAAAAAGAACCCACATAGGTTTACTTATTCCATTACATCACATCTTATATATATATCTATATATATAATAATAGGTGAAGTTGAAAGAAACTCAAATTAAAATTTCAAATTAGAGTTCCAATTTTGCGTCATGTGTCATAAATTATTTATTCTTAAAGAGTTTTATTTCTTAATTTTATAATCAAATGTGAGACCACATTATAAATATTCATCCAAGTGAGTTATTAAATACAAAAATCAAATAGTCTAGAATAAATGAATCGAAAAAAAAAAGTATTTCACAATAATAATAAATAAATAAAATATGGACAATTTACATTTTATACCTAATAATATTCTTACAAAAATTTTTAAAGAGTTAACAAAATATAAAAATGACTATTAATAGTATTTAAATTATATATATAGGAATTATATTATGCATCTTATTGTATATCTTTAAGTGTATCCATACATATGCATGAGGTTACAAACTAAATTTTAGTAACGAAGATTACAATTCCTGTTGTAATCCTTTAGTGTGCCAAACGCGCCCTTAGAACCAGACCTATGAATATGTTAAGTTATTCGTGGGTTTGAGTTAGCTGATGAATGTCTGCACCAAAAAGCATCTTCACTCCGTGGGCCGATAAAACTCCAACGGTCAATATCTCTCGTTTGGTTAATTTGACTCAAACTTGGAACACAAAAAGCGACACCGTTTTCCGTCTTTCCCCTTCTTCTAAAACTCGCAGTTCGCAGAGAAACCCTAGAAGAAGCAAAAATGGCAATTGCACGGACCGGAGTCTACGTCGACGACTATTTAGAGTGTAAGCGCTTCTCTATATTCTCAATCCCTAGAAAACACCATTTTTTTTATAAAAAAAAAAAAAAATTGCTAATGAAAATAAAATTTGGCGTAAAAATGGCACAGACGCAAACACATTACCCGCTGAGCTTCAGAGGCTCCTCAATACCATTCGAGAACTCGATGAACGCTCCCAATGTAAATCAATCCCTTTTATATTCTTCAATTTTTTCAAATTTTTTACTTTTCTTATTTAATTTTTGTGTGTGTTTTTGTTAGCGATGATGAACCAAACGAGGCAGCAGACGAAGTACTGTTTGGGATTGGCTTCACAGAGCTCAAAGAAAGGGAATAATTCTAATTATATTAACAACAACAATAATAATAATAGTAATAATTACAATTATAGTAACTATAATAATAGTAATGGTAATGAGGAAGACGATGCCGCCTTCGAGAAAATGCGAAAGGATATTGAGGCAAATCAGGACAATGCGTTGAGTTTGTGCACTGAGAAGGTTTTGTTGGCACAGCAAGCTTATGACTTGGTACCCTTCTTCTTTTTATTCAAAATGCCATTGGGTATTCTTATTTTATTTTTTTATCATTCTTTTATATGAAATTATGCTTTATCTGTTGTACTTGATGCAAATGATTAATGGGTTTTAATAGTTGAAGTTTCAATGTTCTATTTGATGTACTTAGGATGTCACTAGTTCATGATAGTGTACGGTTTTGCTTTTCTAGTGGGATTTGTTCTAACATAGGTATATGAGGTTGAACAAGAAATCACCGGTGGACAACGTTATTTTGGCATTGAAGGCTTCTAGGATTAAATTTTTTAGAAGTACTAATGCAAATAATAGGAAAGGTTTTCTTTATGGCCTTCTTTAATCGATGTAAGAGTTTACAATATGTAAATGGTTCCATTAGTAGAATGTCCCCTATCTCAGAAATGGGATTTTGTTAATATCTTATAATGAAAAGCATTGGTGAATAAATCGCTTTCTTGTATGTTCCCACATATCTGTGATTTAGATGCTTGATAAATATGCAATTGAAGTGTGTTTTCCTATGCAACATCCTTGTAACAAATATGGGCTTTCCAAATACTTGTCAAACAAGGCTTGAATATATGCTCATGATGTAATTCAGTTAGTCCTCTCTATAGTGACTATCAAAATAGGTGTTTTTCACACCTTATAATTTTATAGAGGGGATCTTGTGTACAATTTGAGCAAATTTTTGGGAACTTCAAATGGGAAAAGAAGTGTGAGGATTAAGGTTGTATAGATGGTAGCCAATCCAAGATAAGAACATATAGATGGTTTGCAGTTGGCTTAGACTTATATGCCCCCTCTATCTCCCTCTAAATGTAAACTATTTCATAAAATCCTTTTCAATAGAATGTATGAATGGATAGATCATGGATGAACAAAGCTGAAAGTTTTGTTACCATTGTATTGATGTCATCAACTTGAACTCAACTAACTCTAAGACCACTTGAGGGATATGTTATCATTGTAATTGAAGCTTTGCATTCCTTGGGATAGGCTTATTCAGCACTGTATATTATACATCAGCATGAGTTATATTGTGGAAATAAAGTTTGTTTCTCTACCCTAAAGAATATTTAGCTGTGGTATTGGTAATTCTTAAAGCTATTCCTACAGATGGAGAGATTGGAGCCATTTACTTTGACCAAATTGACATATGTTTTTGTTTAAGTCTCAACTCCTCCAGCTGCTCTTTCTATCAACCATTAAAAGTTGACATTATTATTAATTAGCAATTAGAACATCTTTTGAGCATTTGCAGCAGATTCGCCAAATGCGAAAAGTAGCAGAAATTTTGCATAGCCACTCCGAAATCCTCCCCATCAAGCTTGACAAAATACCAAACAAATGCAGCAAATGAACAGTACCTTGCCTGAGTTATTGAGGTACTGGTCATTGCCAGTTCTTTAAAAAAACTACTTTGTTATTTGTTCACTACCATCAAAGAGGAGACGAAAAGTGGAGAGGTGAAACCGGTGGTCCATCAATCTGGTGCTGGTGGTCCGATGGTGGTGCAAGGTGCTTGGATCTGGTTCATCAATCTAGTGTGAGGTGCTTCAATCTGGTGCAATATGGTTTGTCGATCTGGTGTGGGTGGTCTGGTGGTGGTTGATTTTTTGGGTTGATTTGGGTTGGATGTGGTTGATTTTTTTGGTTTGGGTTGATTTTTGTGGTGGTTGCTGTGGTGGCTTGCGGTGGTTGGGATGATTTGTTTGGAATGGGTTGCAGTGGCTTATGGTGGTTTCTTGGGATGATTTTTGGAAAGAAAAAATATTATTTAAAGGGTAAAATATCATTTTCGTCCCTAAACTTTCACAAAAGTTTGTTTTTCGTCCCTAAATTTTCAAAAGTTTGTTTTTCGTCCCTAAACTTTGCAAAACGTTATACTTTTCATCCTTCCATCTATATCTGTTAGTTTATGTCCTTCATGGCTTAACAGAGTGCTGATGTGGTATCTGACTTGGACTAAAGTTAATTTATTTTTTTAAATTATAAACATATGGCACACAATGATTAGAACACATGGATTTAAATTTTCAATGAGACAAAATTACCCTCACCCACACAACCCGATCCAAACAACTCAGTCTCCAAAATCCCCAAATCAGAAAGGACGAACCCCAGGTCCCCAACGCCATGGTTGTAATGCCATCTTGCTCAAAAGCATCAATAGATCTCCTTATTACCTCATCATCATCATCATCATCATCATCATCATCTTGACTTTCAATTATCTCCTTCCTGAAACGTTTTATATTGGTATCTTTTTTTTTTTGTTACAGATTTATGCTCAAAAACAATATTATCTTCATCAATTTCATCATCCAAAATAGAATAAGTCTTCTGCTTTCTTGCCAACATTGCAGCTTCCCTCTCTTGTTTCTAATAAAGGTTTACTACACCACTACCAGTTCAGGGTACTCTAGTAAAGATTTGTTGAGCAAACCCATGAAGGCAATTCCTTTTCTTATTCAAAAGTCTTCTCATCTGTGTATAGCAAGAACGCTCAAGCCCTTTGTGTTGCTTTAGTACCTGTTAGCTTCAATAGCGGAGGGAGCCTGCCTTTGAACTCTTCATTGCTGGTTGGGGTCGCCGATTAAGGCCAGTGGGACTATGGCGTTGGGGACCTGGGTTCATCATTTCATATTTGAGGATTTTGAGATTGGGTTGTTTGGATCAAGTTGTGGGTGTGAGGGTAATTTTGTCTCACTAAAAAATTTTAATCCACGTGTGCCAATTATTGTGTGCCATGTGTTTATAATTTAAAAAATAAATTAGTTTAGTCCAAGTCAGATACCACATCAGCACTTCATTAAGCCACGTAGGACATAAACTAATAGATATAGACATAAGGATGAAAAATATTACGTTTTGTAAAGTTTAGGGACGAGAGTCTACACACGGACTAAAAAGGAAAACTGCAGAGGCCAAAAATAGTTAAGCTTTAGGATGTGCTCTAGAATAGTTAAGATGCCTGCTTGCCCAGATTTCCCCCTTCCCCCACTAAAATGCTTTCTGGTAACATGATTAACCTTTCTTAGTATGAAAAGTCAACTCCATATTCATCTTTTCCAACCTTAGTCTAATTCTTTCCTTTCCTCTGTTTTTGTGACAAAAAACAGAGTGATTCTTAGCTTGGAAAAACAGAGAGTTTGAGGCCTGGCTACCTCGAATTAGCCATAGATTTTTCTGTCCTCTTGCTTTTTTTTGTTTGTTTTTTTATGCTTCTTTTGTTGATTTCTTTTTCAATATGGGAGGCTCTGTTTTTTTCTTCGTTGAATCAAAAACATTTGAGTTTTCAGTTGAGGAAGGTGGTTCTTATTTCTTATTACGGATCTTTGAGAGAGGCCTTACCTCAATGCGCTCTGTTTTTATGGGGAAGGAGAGTGCAAACCGATTTTTGTTCTACTTGGAGGAATTAATTTCAAAGCAATCACCTGGTCATTATGCAAGAACGATTAGAGAGGGTGACATTGTTTTCATCCTTCAATTGGGGTCCAACGCTCATGGCACGTTTTTAATGGTTTCTGAACTTCTTCATGGTCGATGGAAGGGTAACATAGTGATACCTGAGGGAAGGTTGGGTAGTGGCTGGCGCGGCTTTGGCCTAAACCTGAGGAAAATTTTAAAACCAACTTCTCTTACTAGTCAGGGATCGTTTCATAGAATACAGAGTGCTCCAAAGGCTGAGGTGGCGGTGGTGGTTGACAGACCTCATAACCACGGCGGTGCAAAAAATAAAGGCAAAGCAACCACAGGTATTCCCAAAAGAGATGCCTCAATATCCTATGCGTCGGTGGTGGCGGGGAAACGGAAAACATCAGTGGCGGAGGAGTTGAAGGAAAGAATAAATCTGCATTGGTCGGGGTGAAGATTTTGTCAGATTTCAGCTGCAATTCTTGCAAGAAAAGTATCCTAGGACAGAGGGAGCAACTTGGACCGAAGCTTTTGTCAAATCTCAGCCGTAATAACCGTGATACCTGCAAGGTAAGTACTCTAGGACAGAGGGAGCTTCTCGGGGCAAAGGTTTTGTCAAGGATAAAGGGAATTGAAAGTGACGGGATAAAATCGGAGCTGTCCTTGGATCTTTTTATGCGTATGGAGCGTGGGATAGATGGGAGATGGGCTATAGTGTGGTCTGAGGTTAATGAAGTGGGCCCAAAAGTGTAGCAACCTATAAAGCCCACTGGTCATAATTTTATTCCCTCTAGCCCATTTAATTCAGCCAAGCCCAAATCTATTTGGAGGCCTCGCCAAAGCCAAACTTTGGTTAACCCAGCCCACTGTCAAAGCTTAAAATCTGAACTCGTTGCCCAAGTGCTAGGGTCTCAAGTTCAGAAGCAGATGGAGATCCCGCTTCCGTTAGAGAGACAAGTGGGTGCGAGCTCAAGTGGACCCAGTGACTGAAAAAGAATCGGAGTCAAGGTGTAGCTCCGATATAGCTAATCTCAACTCCGGCAAGGCTTTTTTTGGGTTCACGAGCCCCAGTGCCGAGGTAACTCATGGTTTTGGTTTTCAGGACTCTGGGTTCACTGGTGATATGGTGATAAGCTCGGCAATGGCAGGGATTGAGCCTCCGATTCTGAAAGAGGTGTCGCAGATCCCTTGTCGGCATCCATGGGTGGTGCTTAATAGATTTTCTCCTCTCTCAGACTTGGGTATTGAGATGGAAGCTGAGTTTGGGGAAGGGGAAGCTCATGAAGAAGATCGGAGTAGTCCTCATCATGATACGACGCAACAGAGGTTAGTGGATTCAGTTGGGGATTTTCAGACAGATTCTGGGCTTCACATTCTACCATGGGAGACCAGTGGGGTGGTTGACAGTGGTTGTGGCAGTGGAGAGAAAGATAATTGTGTGTTGGAATGTGAACCTCTGTCTTGGTGGGTACCTAATGATCTCAGTGAGGGTTTGCTGGTTCAGGATTTTGTAGAGAGAACATAGGTGACTGAGTCTGGTCCACCCTTGGATTGGGTGTCCAAGTTGATGAAAAATTTCTGTAAAATGGTGGGTTTCCCTATTGTGAAACATGAAGCTCAATGTTTGGCTCTTTTTCGCATTCTGGAACAGGAATGTCTCAAGGTAAATGACGATGGGGTGTCTAAGCGACCTGCAAACTCAGGGTCATGAGGTCTCAGGGAGCTTAAGGGGCTTATTTCTTTTGTTAATTATGATGGTGTCTCTTCTAGGAGTAGGAGCAGAGCTTCTTTGACTAATATGGGGGTTGTTGGTAGTTTTAAATGACTCTACGACTACTTTCTTGGAATGTAAGGGGGTTTAACAATCCCCGGAAGAGAGAGGTTTGTAAGAATCTTCTAAAAGAATGGAAGTGTGATATAGTATGTTTTCAAGAAACAAAAGTATCTTCTATCGATGTTGCTTTTGTTCGGAGTTTATGGGGTAGTCGTTTCTTTGATTGGGCTGTTTTGGATGCTGTGCAGACTTCGGGAGGGGTCTTGCTGATTTGGGATAAGAGGGTCTTTGAGAAGTTGGATGTTATTGCTGGGCAGTTTTCTGTCAGTGTATTATTGAGAGGAGTGGTGGATGACTTTGTTTGGGCTTGTACAGGCGTGTATGGCCCTAATGACAATGGACAGCAGTCTACTTTGTGGGAGGAGTTATCACAGGTGCGTGCCAGGTGGCCCATGACATGGTGTCTAGTAGGTGATTTTAATATTATCAGGCACCCAAGTGAAAGGCTTGGCTGTGAGTCTTTTAACCCTGCCATGTTCGCATTCTCGGATTTTATAGAGAATAATTCTTTAGTTGATTTACCTTTAGAGGGGGCCTCCTTCACTTGGTTTAGAGATTCTGGTCTTCCCTCTATATCAAGAATTGACAGGGCTTTGGTTTCTCTTGATTGGGAGGAGCACTTTGAGAATGTATCCCAACGGGTGCTTCCTCGTGTTCTTTCAGACCACTGTCCTCTTTTGTTGGAAGTTGGTGTTGTTTGATGTGGTCGAAGTGCCTTTAAATTTGAAAATATGTGGTTGAAAGCTGAGGGTTTTGTTGATAGAGTTGAGCAATGGTGGGATGGATACTGTTTTGCGGGCTCTCCAAGTTTCATCTTGGCTCAAAAATTGAAGGCTCTGAAAGCAGACTTAAAAAAGTGGAACAGAGAGGAGTTTGGTGATTTGGCTTTTAGAAAGAAGAACTTGCTGACTGAGCTGATGGGTTTAGATGCGAGAGAGGAGTTAGTGGGTCTTTCAAATGAGGAACAGATTCGTCGCCTTCAACTCAAATGAGACATAGAACAGTTGGCTTCTCTAGAGGAGACTTCCTGGAGGCAAAAGTCTCGGGCCTTGTTTGTGAAGGAGGGCGATAATAATACTCGGTTTTTTCATAGATTAGCAAACTCTCATAGAAATGCTAATCAAATTAAATGGATTGAGGTGGATGGTGTTCTTTATGAGGATGAGTCTGATGTGCGCTCTCAGATAGTTCTCTTTTATCAAGGGTTGTATAAGGAAACTGAGGTGGGGCGTCCTACTATGGATGGGTTAGATTTTGCTTGTATTGAAGAGGATGAGCGGTTATCCTTAGAGAAGGAGTTCACGAAGGAGGAAGTCATCTAGGTATTAAGGGAGATGGAGGGTGATAAAGCCCCTGGTCCTGATGGTTTCACCATGGCTTTCTTTCAAAAATGTTGGAGTGTGGTGGAAAAGGATGTCATGGATTTTTTTGATAACTTTCATCGGTACTCTGTGTTTGAACGGTCTATGAATGCTTCGTTCCTCACTTTAATTCCTAAGAAGTGTAATGCCGTTAACATTAAGGACTTTCGCCCCATCAGTTTGGTGGGTAGTGTGTACAAGTTGCTGTCCAAGGTGTTGGCTAATAGGTTGAGGGTGGTTTTGGATAACCTCATCTCTGAGACTCAAAATTTGTTTGTTGGCGGAAGGCAGATTCTGGATTCAGTGCTTATTGCAAATGAATGCCTGGATAGCAGGTTGAAGAGCAGAATACCGGGTGTGGTTTGCAAACTGGATATTGAAAAAGCTTATGACCATATAAATTGGGAGGCCTTGTTTTATTTGTTGGGCCGGATGGGTTTTGGGTTAAAATGGAAGGGGTGGATTAAGGCTTGCGTTTCGTCTGTTCGTTTTTCAATCCTGGTAAATGGATCCCCTGAAGGTTTTTTTGGAAGCTCTCGTGGGTTGAGACAAGGGGACCCACTATCCCTGCTTTTGTTTCTTTTGATAATGGAGGTTTTAAGTAGATTCTTGAAGAAGACAGAGGAGTGTAATCTTATTCGGGGTTTTCATGTGGGAGCTGTGAACTCTATTGGTGTGCGTATTTCCCATTTGTTATTTGCTGATGACACTATCTTATTTTGTGATGCCTCTAGGGAACAACTGCTGTCCATAAGGTTGGTGTTGTCTTGTTTTCAGGCTTTTACGGGTTTGAAGGTCAATGTAGGGAAAAGTGAGATTATCCTTGTTGGGGAGGTGAATAATCTAGATGCTTTGGCTAATATTCTTCAATGTAGAGTGGGCAGTTTGCCTATGAAATATTTGGGGATGCCGTTGGGAACTTCTTTTAAGACAGCCTCGATTTGGAATCCTATTTTGGAGAAAATGGAGAAGAAGCTATCTGGGTGGAAGCGTTTCTATTTATCTAAGGGTGGGAGGATCATGTTACTAAAGAATACACTCTCAAGTCTCCCAACGTACTTTTTATCTCTTTTTACTATTCCTAAAGCTGTGGCTGCTAGATTGGAAAGTATTTAGAGGAATTTCCTTTGGGGGTCTTCTGAGGGGAGTTTCAAATATCCTTTGGTGGCTTGGGAAAATGTGTGTTTACCCGTTGAGATGGGTGGTTTGGGGATAAGAAGTGTGGTGCCTTTTAATCAAGCTTTATTAGGGAAATGGCTGTGGAGATATGGTCATGAAGTTTCCCATCTCTAGCAACGAGTTATCTCCTCTAAATATGGTGAGGGTCAAGGGGGGTGGAGTACTAATGTTTGTAGGACTCATGGGTGTGGCCTTTGGAGAAGCATTAATGAAGGGTGGGAGAGCTTTTCTAAGCATCTGACTTTTGTAGTGGGTGAAGGCACTAGTATCCACTTTTGGCATGATAGGTGGATTGGTGACAATACTCTAAAAAATCTCTATCCTAAGCTCTATGTGTGTTCAGCGGACAAGGATGCTTGTATCTTTGAGGTTTTGTGGATTCCAGAAGGGGGTACTGTTAGAGTGTGGAATTTAAGGTTTTATAGAGCTTTTGAAGATTGGGAGTTGGCTGCATCTTATTCTCTACTTCAGCTTATCCAAACTCGTATTCCTTGGGGTGATAGGAGAGATACTCTTTACTGGCGGCTTAAAGGTGATGGTAAGTTTGACACTCGGTCTTACTACCATGCGATTCGGGGTGCTTCGAATTTTTTGTTTCTTTGGAAGGGTGTTTGGAAACCAAAGATTCCTAAGTGCGTGGCGTTCTTTTTGTGGACAGCTGCACATGGTTGAATCCTCACTTTAGATAATCTAATGCTTAAGGGTCGCCCTTTGGCTATTAGGTGTTGTATGTGTTGCTGTGATGGGGAGTCGGTAGACCACCTTCTTCTTCATTGTCCTGTTACCTATTCCCTATGGACTTTTATGCTTCAGGCCTTTGGTATTCATTGGGTTATGCTAGGATCGGTGGCGGGTTTGTTATCTTGTTGGCATCAGTGGCTTGGGAAGCATAATTCGGACATTTGGAACTTGGTTCTAGGGTGCTTAATGTGGATTGTGTGGTTGGAACGAAATCGTCGATCCTTTGAGAACAAAGAGAAGACGTTGGATGAGTTAAAGGTTTTATGCCATCGTAGTCTTTTGGAGTGGTCTCGTTGTTGGGGTTTTACTGATTGTTCTTCTCTCTCTGAGTTTTTGTCCTCCCTTAGCTTAGTTTCCTGACTACCCTCTGTTTGTTGTGCTGTTTGTTTCATTTATTTCTTGTTGTTCATCATCATGAACTTCTTGTATTTTTCATTTTTCTCTCATTTATAATAGCTTTCTAATTACCTATCAAAAAAAAAAAAGGGACGAAAAACAAACTCTGGAAAGTTTAGGGACAAAAAATGAACTTTTATGAAAGTTTAGGGGCGAAAATGATATTTTACCCTTATTTAAATGAAATGGATATAGAGTATTGAGGCTGATGTAGTGGTACCTGAATAGTAGATTAGTTAAAGTAACAAAAGTGGAGTTTTTGGGGTCAATTTGGCTAAAACTGCATTGAGCCTGATGCTAATGCTCTTAGTTATTGCACAGTACATCTTTACTGGTTTTTATTCTTTCAAATTTTAGAAAATTTATGTTCTCATTATCCTCATGAAATTCTCTACTTGAAAGAAAACCTAGAAATTACGAATTAGGCCATAGACAACACATTACATGTGACAAAAATGTTTGTCTATGCATGTCCATTTTTGGATTTACTAATTTGTGTTTATTGCCCCTGCTGTAGTTTTAAACAAAATTAATACTTTCAAATGATCAATTTTGTTTATTATTCTTCAGAGCCTAGTTTACTCTACTATAATCTGATGTGTTACCGTAGAACTGCTCTTTTAAATTGTCTACATTTTTACCCCAAATTACCCCCCAAAAAAAAATCTAAGATTTAAATGTCTTAGTATGTATTTATTAATACATAAGGGAGTAGGAATTGTTTTGTTCAAAAGTTTGTTCCCCAAAAAGTTGTCAACCCAAACATGATGTTATGGTTTTTGTTTAAAGCAAGCCAGCATGATGCAGAACAATGAACTTGATACCCAAACTCATGCAGCTCAAAATTCTCCCAAATTTTTTCAGAATATCCAAAATAGAAAAATAAGATAAACCTAGCAATCAGCACCTAGAATTGCTTGGAATCTACACCAAGCTGGATAGAAAACCTAGGAATCAGCACTTAAGGTTGGTCGGAGCCAACATCACACAATTAGAAATATTCAAACTGAAATTCTATTCATCATAAACTGGTCTCCATGGGAGTACAATAGCTTGCTACCAGGGCTAAACTTTGATCCTTATTTACCTGGATCAAAACCTAATAATTGTGAATCACGAAATAACCTTGACTCTAAGAAATTAAATAAAATATTAATAACCTAATTAGCTAGTAATACCTAAAATAAAACCCAACGTACCAATAATAAGTACAATTGACTATTGAAATTAAATAAAACTGAATCAACATAAAATTGTATTCTCACTTTCCACATCATTCTTGCTTGGGTGGAGATAATTTGTCTTAGAGTTTTGAAAGTGTTTTAAGAATAAGAATTCTTCCATTAATTCTTGAAGCACCTTTGGCAACACTAAGAACAAACAAGCTTTGTGTTCCACCATCTCATTAAATTCATTTGGAATGATAAAATCTATGGGTGGATACGATATAGCCTTATCTTGATCCATAGAAAGCATCATTGTATCAAGCTTTTCTACTGCATGCATCATGGAGGTTTGGTTAATAGCAGATGCATTAAACTCATTTTTCACAACCTATTCACCCTTTATTTCTTTGCCCTCCTGTAAACTTTCTCTTCGTCAAACTCATTTTTCACAGCATGCGCACCCTCTAATTCTTTGCTCTCTTGTTAAACTCTCTCTTCATCACACTCATTTTTCACAACATTTGCACCCTCACATGATTAAATCTTTCTTCTCAATGATAAACAATGTACTTGACTTTTCAATAATTTGTATTAAGTCTACTACACATGGTCCAGGTATTACAGCTCCGCTCTTTAGACTCTGCAATATGTTCTTGCTGTGCTAGCATTGTGGCAACATCTATTGGCACCTTTATTATTCTTTCAACACTAGGTTTTGGCGGTTCAATGTTGTCATCTGAGTGGGAAACTTTACCTTCGAGACTAGGGGGCAGAGACTAGTTGGGCAGTCTCTGGATGGAAGGCTTCTTGGATCCCAGTTGAGCACCCAAGATATCAAACCTAGTGTCCAACTTCTCGACCTTCGCTAACCGGTCTTGGATGGCTTTCACTATATTTTCTAGAATTTGTTATACGACCACTACGCA
Source organism: Notholithocarpus densiflorus (assembly GCA_030021035.2). Classification (NCBI taxonomy): domain Eukaryota; kingdom Viridiplantae; phylum Streptophyta; class Magnoliopsida; order Fagales; family Fagaceae; genus Notholithocarpus; species Notholithocarpus densiflorus. The sequence goes on along the minus strand of JARYZH020000054.1, from coordinate 285,444 downwards.
TATGCTTGCAAGCTTATGCTAAAATATGGATGCAACTGAGATCAATAGAAAAAACAATATGTATATATATATATATATATATATATAAATATATATATAAAATAAAATAAAATCAATAGAAAAAATTCTTCGCAAATTAATTTTCAATATAAAATTAAGGTTAACCAATCAAAATTTCAAATAGAAAATTTGGTCAATAATTTTAAATTAACTGCAATTAGATACTGATAGAGTTCACAATATTGAAGCAACTTGGTGAAAGTCAAAATTGTAAAACCTGTGTGATTGGCCATCATGGTCTCACAGAAAACTTGGTTGAGCAGTGATTGCTGACTTAGTTTTGGTTGTACAAACAAGAAGCTTTTTGACAGATCTTAGCAGTAGAACGATCATCAGAAGATGAGTAGATATGGCATATCTTCAGATTTGCCTATTTGATATTGAAAAATCAGATATGAGTTTGGAAATCAGGTATATTGTTTATCACTGAGAAGGAAAATTTCCTGCTACTTGAGGAAGAGAGAGTTCAATAAGAGAGCAAAGAATTAGAGGTTGCACATGTTGAAAAGTCAAGTATACTGTTTATCACTAAAAGAAATATTTATGGTGAGATATTAGCATTATTTGATCAATATATGGTATCCTAGTATTGCTTTGTAGGCTGAAATTTTGACATATGTTATGTACCAAAACCTTCCTCCATGGCTCCAGAATTTATACCACTTGACCTATCTTTAGATCTTCTTATTTGATATTGAATTGATTTTTATCATTATTTACTACCCACTAGAAATTGAACATAAAAGTAGGTATGGCTTTCAGTTAAAGCTTTTTTCTCCACTCTTGATGATAGCTTGAGCTTAAAGAAATTCATTGAAATATGGTGTCTCCTACTGATGAAAAGATGAGAGAGAGTCACTTGAGATAATTTGATCATATGCAAAATAGAGCGATTAATACATTAGTTAAAAGGAATAACTTGGTTCAAGTTAAGTGAACGAAAAGAGTTGGAGTAAGAGCTAAAATAACGTTGGTAAAGTAGTGAAATTAACATGTTAATTAAGTAGGTTATAGATAATATGATTTTGGAATTTGGATAGGATAAAATGACATAAAAGAATACTTGTGGCCAACCCAATTCATCTATTCAATCCATAGCAAACCCCAAAATTTTGGGGTGAGGGCATTGTTGTTATTGTTGTTATTTTTTTTTTTTTTTTTTTAATATTAATTTTGGAGTCCCTGGATACCTGTACTTGCACCAAAAGAAAAAGAAAAAAAAAAAAAGTCCCCAGAAACTTGTTCAAGGGACTGCTTCCCCCCCTCCTCCCATTACTTTTTGGCGTGTTTATTATTAAATTTTCTTGTTTAAACTTTGATTTTGTATTTTAGCTGGAATTTTCCCATGGAGCATATATTATAAGATTTTCATTCATAATGTTAGCATATAAATTAGAGAGCTGTTCTACTCTTAAATATCCTTGACTCCTGCTAACAAAGATACCAGTTAAGACTTCATGTTTACGCATTGCATGATATAATACCCCACTCTACTTGAAAAACTCTAATATCGCCATAAAATCACATAGAGAGTCACTCCAGCCAATCATTAGCTGCTTCATACACGTTAAAACTAATGGCCCTCTTTTCTTTTTCTTATTCTTCATAGATCCAACTTTCATACCCAATAAGAACTATTTTCTTTTTTCTTTTTGTAACTTTTCTCTTTTTTGTCCAGGCAATAATTGAACTGGACATAACAGCCCAAACCCTCCTAAAAAGGACACTATTCTGTACCTGTGTCTTCCTAGGATAAAAGCACCTTGAAAAGGATTCATAGTTTTGTTAGAAGGGGGCAAATGCCATAAACAAAGAGATTCATACACTAATATGCCTTGAAGGATTTAGTGGATTTAGGGCTTCCTGAAATCTTTCTCTTAGATATAAGTTATCAGTATTAATGCAGCATCTGGAAAAGATTTAATAGCTTGGCAGGCACCATCCAAATCTCTTTCTCATTCAGAATAGCCGCTGATGGCCATTCGATTTCTGGCTTTTATATATGTGTGTGTGTGTGTGTGTGTATATTTCCTTTGGATTCCTTTATTACTGTTTCTGAAATGTATATTTCATCTTAATGATATGATTTTGATGATGTTCCAACTTATAACTAGCTTCCTATAAATTTTCAAAATGTCTTTCCAACTTCTCATTGTTTATGTGCTTTCACTGATTGTTTAAGCTTACCTCACCTGGTAGCTTTATTGCCTCTTTGATTTCGTTTTATAATTTGTTGAGTTTGACTTTATTGCATAAAATTAACATGTTTGTGTGTGTGTGTGTATTTGACTTGAGAAGTTTAGGAATGGTTTAAGTTGCATATGTTTCATTTGAGTCTCACCTGTACACTATATGATGCTTTTTAGTTGCCTCAACATTTTCTCTCTTACTTATCAATTATGTAATTGTATAATATATGACATCTGTTCAAGCACTGTACTGCATAATCTAGAGCCAGTTTTGTGGATTCCTTTTACCTTACAGTTTGTCTTGTATTTTGCGTTTGTTTCAGATAGATAGCCATGTAAAAAGACTTGATGAGGACCTGAACTATTTTGCTGAAGATCTAAAGCAAGGTAGATAACTTCTCTATTATCTTCTATCATGTCTTGTATAATTTTGTAATAGCTCATTAAAAAAACCAACTTAAATAACAGTGCATTCAAAGAAAAGAGAGACTCATTGACTGGTGGGTGGGGAGGTAATCCTCAACCCAGAGGGAGGTATTCCCCCATTCTCAAACCCAAGTCTTAAAGACTAAATTCTCAGTCAATTATCAAAAGCTTCCTTTTACAAGGCTGTAACATGGCTCTCAATACAAGAAAGAGCTAGTTATGATTACATCATCATAACTAAATAACTAATTCCTAAGCACATGTATATGAATTTGTCACATGCTAAAATAATCTTAAGCTAAGCGAATACAACATTTATCCCACTTCTTAATCAATTAAGCACATGTTTAAGTAACTTCTAAATCAATTGCACATACTTCAAATAAATGAGCACATGTTCTAAAAGATAGCTTTGCTTGGAGGTAGGACTTGTCCACATGACTTACCCTTGTGGAATGGCCTTGATTCAGCCACCTCATCAAGGCATACTTGGCCCCATCGTCAAGCTTTTTTAAAATGAAAATCCTTGCTTAAAAAGTACTGCATTAGGACTCCCCCTTTGAAAGAAACATGTCCTCACGTTTAGCATTCAACTCATGAATAGGGTTCACATGATCCTCCATGACCATAACTCTGTTCTTCATCAATGATCAATCTTTCTAATCTTGACTGTGTGTTTAGGACTCGCTTTCTCCTTCTTGGGCAATGGCATAGGTAGAGTCTTGGTTATCATTTTTGTCATGGCCCTTCCATTCTCAAAGTCTCCTCCACCCTTCCTTCCAAAACGTTATACAATTTTGGGCTCCCATCATTCTTTGACATCCCATCAAACAAGAGCTTGGTTTACCACAATTATAGGACTTTGCGCACCCTTCTTGAGCTGTCTCTCACAGAACCCATGCGGCTGGCTTTAGGTTTGGTTGGTGGAGGCGCAAGAACCTTGTCATTGCTTACCCTTCACTCCATCAAGATTGCCTCCTTGTCCATGCTTGTTGAAGAATCACCTTTGGAGTCACTTTGGCACTTCTATACGGGCTTTGAGACACTTGGATTTTTTGGTCTTTCCACCTTGAGTTCATACCTTTTGTTATGATCCTAGTGTCCCACATGGATTAAGTGTAAGTTTAAGCATGTGTTTATAAGCTCTTGGGCACCCTCCCCTTGCAAGCTGGTTTTCAAGGGTGAGTTCTATCCATGGGTTCTTAAGGGTCTGTTTGGATTAAGGGGGGAGTAGAGGGAAATAAAGTAGAGTTGATTGGAAATTAGTATTTGGTATCATAGCCAACCACCACGTCAAGTAATCGGACGTAGCTCAATGAGTATGGGATCAAATGAGTTGCGGCATTATGGTCAAATCCCGGAGGGGGCAACCTAGAGGCTAGATTAAATTAACTGGTAGGTGAGTGGAGCCGCCAAAAAGAGAAAGGGCTACCATCGAGTCAGTGTCAATAGAGTGAGCCGTTGTGGACATCGACTGCAGAGCGTGATAGTATGTTATGATCCTAGTGTCCCACATGGATTAAGTGTAAGCTTAACCATGTTTTATAAGCTCTTAGGCACCCTCTCCTTCTAAGCCGGTTTTCAAGGGTGAGTTCTACCCATGGGTTCTTAACACCTTTCGATAGAAGATCCAAAGGGAATCTCAAAACAGTGAGAGCATTAATGGGTTCATTGCTTTTTGCACAATGACAATCCAAGTGTTGCTCTACACTTTTTGCCAAGCATTGCACCAGCTTTCTCTAGGCAGCAAATTGCCTTCTCAATTGCATAACCTCATTTTTTTGAAGCCAAGATTGATGAGCATCTTCTAGTTCCATGCAAGGAGAGAATTTCTGCATCTTTGTTGGAATTGGCTTAATTCCTTGTCCCTTATTTTAACAAGCCATTGCTTGAATCACATCAACAAGCATTCAAGTTCTTTGAGAATCCACTCATTGATTGGCGGGTGGGGAGGAAATCTTCAACCCCAAGGGAGGTATTTTTCAACCTCAAATCCAAGTCACAAAGAGTAAATTCTGATTCAATGAACATGGCTATTTAACCAACAAAGAGTTAGTTATGATGACATCATCATAACTAAGTAATTCCTTAGCATATGTTAAAATAATCACAACCTAAGCTAATACAACATTTATCCCACATGTCTAAATGAATTAAGCATATCACTAACTTCCTTCTAAATCAACTAAGCACATGCCTAAAATAATTGAGCACATGTTCTAAAAGATGGCCTTGCTTGGAAGTATGACTTGTTCACATGGCTTGCCCTTGTGGAATGCCTTGATTCGGCCACCTCCTCATTGCTTCCCCCCCCTCCGGTTTCCACTTTCCCCATTTGTTGGACAAAGTAATATGTTGAGGAAGTGGTAAAGTTGTTGTTAGAGTTCTTCATCTTAGAAGCTAAGGTACTTTATTAATTGATTATCTATCTTATGTTTGTTTTATTTTCCTTTTTCCATTTTTTTTTTCAGAGGGAAAAATAGCCCCAGATGAACCAGCAATTCTTCCCCCATTACCTATAGTCCCTAAAAGTGATAAGCGGAAGCCTTTCTATGGAACACCTCAACCAAAGAGGCTGGATTACAATAATAGGGAATGGGATCGGGAGCGTGATAGGGATTTTGAGCTCATGCCTCCTCCAGGAAGCCATAAAAAGGAATTTGCTGCCCCCATGGATGTTGAGCAACCTATTGATCCCAATGAACCCACCTACTGCGTCTGTCATCAGGTCCTGACTTCTTGTTTTTAATTTTTTAATTTTCAAATTGAAAGTTTTTAGCATATTGTTTCAGTAAATTATTTTTTTGGATGAACATATTTTATATTTTTCAGTTATGCTTCAACTGCTTTAACTCATTTACTAAAGTGCAATAATTTTCTTGATTTTTTAGGTGTCATTTGGAGATATGATTGCCTGTGACAATGAAAATGTGAGTGTTGTTTTCTCTGCATTATTTATATTTTTCTCTGATTATCTAGTTAATATTATTTTCTTATGACTGGAAACCAGAACCAATAAAAAGCCTCAGTTGTAGCTTACTTGAAAACTTTGCCAAATATGCCTGTGGATTCACTTGGTAATTGGATCTAGTTCCTTTGGGATATCCTACAAAATATGCTATAATTACATGTTTTAGAAACTGAACAACATATGATTAGAACATTGGGTTAACTACTACTAAACCATTTTCCTCTTTAGATTTATCTTGTAATATTATTATTAGCAGCAATATGATATGAAAGAAAATTGGAATATCTGAACACCAACACCTTGTGGTTTGTTTTTCTCTGCGCAAGGTACTTTCTGGAACTTTTTACGTATCCACATAAACAAATTATTGCAAGTAACCACCACTTTTATGTATTTTAAATTTCCTCTCTTGAAAGTATGAACACATATTTCTATCATGATATCCTAAATGAGTTAGGATGGTTTCATTAGATTCTTTTATAATGATATATCAAGCAGACTTAACAGTTTGTAGTTTCTGTATCACTTAATTGTTGTTTTCTAGATTCCTGTATGGATTTGCTAACCTATTATAAAATGACAGTGCCAAGGAGGTGAGTGGTTCCATTACTCATGTGTCGGGCTGACACCTGAGACAAGGTTCAAAGGAAAGTGGTATTGTCCAACCTGCAGAATGTTACCACAATGTCAATGAAGTTGCACAATTGGAGCTGCTTGATGTAATTAATCATTGTTATTTCATTATCACTTTCAGAGGAAAGAAGTGGGTAAAAGTTTGGTGACTGTTATGTGATTAATTGGTTTTGTTACTTAAAAGAGTTGTGATCTACTAAATTCCCACAATATTTTGTTCCATCCCCCGCTCCCCCACTACCGAAAAATTATCTTATAAGATGGTCTCATTAGACCTCTCTCTCAGAATGTATGGGTTCCGCATGCTGTGAGAGAGTGGTCTTGTGAGATACCCTCTCCTCCCCACCCCACCTTGCAAGAAGAAAAATGAAAACCAATAGACAAATGATGAAGTCCCCATAAATCTGTATGCTGGGGTCTAGAACTGTAACTCAAAAGTCGATTGATTTTTGTGGTAAATTTGACTACTTTGAGGGAACTTGGAAAGAAGGGTGGGGGTGGGGGTGGGGGTGGATGAAAGGAAAGATAATTATTTTGATCAAGCCTTGGTTTTTTTTTTTAAAGTAATAAAAATAAAAATAAAAAAGTAAAACCCTGAACTAGCCTCAATCATTTGGTGTTGAGTTTGTTGTCCTCCGTGTGAACGCAAAATAGGAATGTAAATTGCGAAGGCGCGAATTGCTCGCTTATAATATGTCACGTCTTACAAGTATGACCTCTGGGCTCTGAGAGCCTCGTGCCCTTGCCTGAGGTAGAAGAGTAATGGTACAAAGTAGTGAAAATACTAGGTATTTTTTTAGCCCGTAGGAAACTAAATATGATAGTTGTGCTAAGATAGGGCATGTTAATATATAATTATATTAAGAGGAAAGAATGAAATTATATCATATCATATATTATAGATTATCAAAAAAAAAAAATTATATATTATATAATAAAAATGAATTACAATAGGCTTACTAACAAAAAAAAATTAACAAAGGAATAAAAAGTAATTAGAATTGGTGTAATTAGAATTGCCAAGAGTTTTGAAGTTTAATTGACACCTTTAAGTATTTCTAACAGAAATATCCATAGTTCAAATTCTTCCACCTCTAATTATTAATGTAAAAAAAATGCAATTACAACTAAAAATCTTGGAGTATGAGATTTTCTTTAATATATATTTTTTCCTTCGACTTTCAAGTTTACATTTAAAAACTAATTAGACGCTTCAATTCAATCACAACCTGAAAAGAGCTTGATTGTCAAATCAAATTGAATATAAGGAATAATTAAATAGCTTTTTTTTTTAATTATAAGGAATAATTAAATAGCTTTTTTTTTTTGCTTGGTGTTATTGTTGGATCAGCAATAAGTATGATTTTATTATCACGTTATAACAATAACAAGTGAGTTTAGTCAAGTCTCTTTTAAAAGTTATAACAATAACAAATTTGATATTGTATTTTCTTTTCCTACAAAATGTTACAAGTTAACATCTTATTTTTCAATTTTATTAGAATTATGGTGCAAACTTTGATTTAGTGGAAAGCAATATTTTTCTGGTCCAGTTTGTGTGATTGCCAAAGAGAGATTTAATAAAGAAAATGGTTATAAGAACTTTGTCATTGAGAGTGTTAGCATAGACTTGGATAATAATAAATGGACATATACTTTGAAAACACCTGGTAGTGTCAATCAGTTAAACTATAAGGCGGCGGCAATATGAGCCATCCTTTTTGCTTATGATCTTGGTCTCTCTTCCTTTATTCTTGAGGGAGATTTCATTATTTCCATGGTGGTTATTAATGCTCTCAAAAGTGAAGAGGAGTCATTGGCATCCTTCGGACATCTCCTTGCAATAGTGCAGCCTACCATAGCGGCTTTCAATCGTATTTCTTTTTTTATACTCGTAGAGTAGGTAATACTGTACCTCACAACCTAACTAAACATGCTAGACATGTTAGAAATTTATCGGTGTGGATGGAGTATGTTCCCTCCCACCTACATGATATTCTTGCAACTGATTATGGCTAACTTTTCTTTCAATAAAACTTCGAGGTCTTTCTTCTTCTTATTTTTTTTAAAAAAAAAAAATTAAACTACAAGGCTCTTGACAAACGATAATATAATTTCATTATGATTTTAGCTATAACCCTACCAGTCAAGAGATTTTACATATTTGTCAACACAATTTAAAGACGAATAGTAAAGAAAAGTAACTTTGCATTGCATGGATTATACTGTTGGTAAATTCAAATTCTCAAGATGCTTGTGAAATTAATAAAATGTTATGTTATGGTTAAGATTTTAGTTTTATTAATACAAAATACATATGATACTATATTTTTTAAGAGATGTGCTACGTCCACAATATTTTCACAACAAATTAGAGGTGGTTAGTTGTTATTGGTTCAAATTTGAACTTATCACTAAAATTACTTTTTTACCCCACCATTAACAACCCATAACAACCTATCACATAGGATTTGTTGTGAAAATGTTGTAGACATAGCATTTTCCATTTTTTAAAGGTTAAAAATAACTCTGTTTGTTTCGATATTAAAAATTGTTTAAAAAATATACATTTTTCAAGCCAAAGAAAATATACATTTTTCAAAAAGTATTTTTGGAAAATTATCTCATATTCCTATGCCTGGTAATATTTTTTTGAAAACTATATCATTTTTCTATGTTTGGTGACGACCTTAAAAATGAGGTTGAGTTGTTTTCAATAGTTTCCACATTGTTCCTATATAAAAAAAAATAGTTTCCATATTGCCTCTTAGCTTCCTTTATTTAGCATGGCATGTGATAGAGTTGTTTTCCAAAATTTTAGTGAAAAACAATCTCTAAAAATAAATTATATGTTTAATAAGATTTTCCATTGAGCAATGATAGTTTTTATTTGACATTTTTTTTGATACTATCAAATACAGGAAAACATAAAATAAAAAAAATTTCTTCATAATAGGTTTTTTTTTTTTTTTCAAAACATACAGATTTACAATTTCTAAAATGCATTATATTAACTTTTCCAATTAAATTCAAACACATAACTGCGTTGAATTTAATTTTTTTGAGTTTGACTGGCCAATTGAACTAGGTGTTAAAATTAATTGAAAAACCTAATGCACTATATCAAAATTTGTCCCTTTTCAAAATAAGTAATTATCACTAAGAGTTGTGTAAGTCGTATTATATTTTATTCTCATTTATTCAAAAAAAAAAAACTAGAATTTGAATTTTTCCTTCCTGTTATATAATTTTAAATAATATAATACAAAATTATATAAATATATTAATTAAATTACATTTTAATTTCTAATTTTTTTCTCAAAAAAATAAATACATTTTAATTTTTCTTTATATGGTAATGGTCTAATCTTTATGTAGTCAACATGGAAAGACTGAAAGGTGGTCTAATAAAAAAAACCATATGGGAATTCGTTTACAGAGCTTTACTGGATGTCTAGAAAGAAGAGTAGAACTAGAACCCTTAATTTATAGGGCCATGGCCCATGGCCCAACGAGAAGGGGAATTGATGGTCAATTTGCTCTTTGACTTTTGAGTTTCATAATCGTTCAAATTGTGTCCGTCAAATTTGCGGAGAATTTAAATACTAAGAGCGGGAAACGAAATTTTTAGCGCGAGACATTACGAGATAAATTTGTAGCCAAATGACCCAACTACCCTCAACCGTCCTTTAACGTCAAGGCCCAAGATGAGATAAATGTTCTCTTTTATTATTTCCTCGTTTTATTGGTCCATGATTAATTTTGAATTACCATAAGAATGGCACCAATTTTCCTTTGTATATCGTCTTTTTTTAAAAATAATAATGACCGCTGTTTCTCAAAAATAAAAAATAAATAATGACTAGCTTGTTATCTATGTATAGGCATGGATGTATTTAAAAATAAATACATTTTTTATCATAAAATTATAAATAATTAATCAAATTATTAGAAAAAAAAAAAAAAACTTAATTATATGTATGTTATAATTCCTGCCTAGGTTTAATACTGCTTATAATCATTTTTATTCTAATTTTTAATAAGATAGAACGTGCAGTAATTTTTGTTGAGTAAATATATAATTGTTTTATTTTATTTTTTTTATAGTTAATTAATATTGGACTTGACTCTTAGTAGTTAGTATTTTGTATTCATTAATTCACTTGGCACAAAGATTTGAATAATTAAGTGGACACATGACACAAAATTAGCCCACAATTGAAATCTAATTTGGAATTTAATTGAATTTTCCCTCACGTTTTGAATATACTAGTGTATAACTCGTGCATGTACAATTAAAAACAATCACAATTACACATATATATGAGTTCAAATTATACTTAATCTAAGAGTTACATTTTTTTAAAGCCATAGATATATACATGAGTTTTACTCTCTTTTTTATATATTATATATACACATTAGTTTACTCTTTCTTTCGTTTTTCTTTTTTTATGTTTATTGGGTTTTTGATGGTTTATTTATATTAGACTATTCATCTTTTGCACAATATTAACTCACCTAGAACAAAAAAATTTAAAAGAAATTGATAAGAAACGTGACATAAGATTAGACAACAATTAGAATCCAATTTTAAATATAATTGGATTATCTCTCAGCTTAAAATTGAGAGAAAATCCAATTAGATTCTATAATTAGAGTCTAAATTTGTGTCACTTATTCCATCTTTTTTTTTTTTAATGTCAAGTGAGTTATTTAGTGCAAAAGACAAGGAGATGGAACATCAAAAACCCAATCATTCATCTAATTTATACTTCTATACCATTCTTAAAGTTCCCATAATTCAAAGAACCATAATAAGCAAGTTTGATCTTTTTATCATCTAAATAAGTAAATATTATGTTTTGGGAACTTTTTCAATGGCATAGATTTGTCTTTCTCAGGCAAAACATAATATTAATATTTTTTTATGACATTAGTTTCTTTGATTAACTTACAATTATTTTATTTGCAATTTTGCAGTTTTGTCCTCATTTAGATATTTTCTATTTTGCATGTAGTAGCGGATGCAAGACAATTGTTAGTGTGCCTGTTTGTAAGTATCCAAAGGTTTGCTTCAAAATTCATCTGTTTATTTTTTTTTTAAAGAAAATTACTTATCATGTCTCCATTTTCTTTAGCAAATTTATATTTGTACTATAAACTGTTCACTCAATATAAATATCTATTAATCTTTTAATTTTGCTCTAAAAAAAACTATCATGCTATTTAAATTTTATATCACTCACGTTTTAATGATTTAACTCTTAATTTATTGACATCTTTTTGTCGGTTCTTCATATACATGGCCAACTCGATTTGAATGAACAAGACATAAATGCATAAGTATCTTCCCCTAGATCAATTATAATTTCTCAAATTCTTTGTGTATTCATGTATGTTTGCGAATCACCTCTCTAAAAAAAATTTATTTCTTTCGATTTCTCTTTGAATTTAAATTCTGAATTTTCTTTTTCCTTTTGGGATTATTTCCTTGGATTGTATTTGGACAAAGTTTGGCTCTAACAACTAATAGAAAGATGATATTTGGCATTGTCATGTGCACACATGACTGACTTAATCCAACCAACCAAGTGAGTCATGTGCATTGCACATGAAGGGACTCATGTTATCTTCCTATTGGTAGTTAGAGCCCAATTCCAAAATTATATTTGGAGTCAAAGCCTTTTCATTGTATTTTGGATCGGGTTATCTTGAAAATGAACTTCAAAATTTTACATAGGTATTGATGTATTAGCAGTTTAAGAGCATCTCCAATAGATGCTCTATCTCTATTTTTTCTCCAAAAAAGCTTATTGTTCACACTCCAATAGCCGGTCTAAACACAAAACTTTTCCAATTTTTTTTTTAAGTTGCTACAGTAGTTCTCTTAATCTAGAGGACACTATAACAACTCCAAACCATTATTTTATCTTAAAAAAAATACCCAGCTGAATAAAAAAAATATTCTTTCTCTTTCCTCCTCTCTTCTTTGTTCATCTGTCTCTCTCTCAAACGGTAACATAATCAAAACACAAACACAATAACAGATCAAGAACAGGGAAAAAGACAAATTTAATTAGAACAACAAATCTAAAATCAAAACAAAAACAACAAATCAAGAACATGAAAGCCTATCTAAGCTCCATTGTAACAACAAAGTGAATCAGAACAAGAAAAGAAGGAAGAAAAAAAAAAAAGAAGAAGAAGAAGAAGAAGAAGAAGAAGATAGACAAAGGCCAATCTCTCTGTCGGTTGTGTGTGTGAGTGAAGTGAGATGAAGAAGAAAGAAAATAAAAAACAAAAATGCGAACATAAAGGAGAAGTCAAAAGATCATGGTCAGCTGTGTGTGTGAAGTGAGTCAAAGAGGAACGAAAATAAAAACAAAAAGGTAAGCACAGAAGAAGAGGAGAAAGAGAGAGGGAGGTTCTGGAATCAAGTGGAAAGTAGAGATAAAAAAGGAGAGGATGGAGATATATGGGTATACGTGTGTGGTGGAGAAAAAACAAGAGAAAAAAAAAGTAAAAAAAAAGGAAACGTATGGATGAAAGAAAGGAAAAGAATAAGAAATGACCATTTAGAAATAATACCACAATATTTTCACAATAAATTTTAAGTAATTAGCTAATATTGGCGAGTAAAAAAATAATTTCAGCAGTGGGTTCAAATTAGAACTAGTAACAACTTTCCACATAAGATTTTGATGTGATTCTTGTGAAAGTATTTCGAAAAATGTTGTGAATATAACACTTTTCATTGAAAAATATAATTGTTGGGAATGAATATAGAAAGAATAAATGATGATAAAAAAAGAATAAAGAATGAATAAAGAAATAATATTTAAATGAGATAGAGAATGAGATAGAAAATCTGTTGGAAAGTGTATTTGAAAAAATGGGTAGCTAAAAGGTAAAAATCACTGTTCATTCTCCAAACAGTACAAAAATTTGGAGAATCTGCTAGAGATGCTCTGATAGGGTTTGTGCTGTTTTGAATGAGAGTGAGTGCACATAATTTCAGGTTGAGCATTCATAACTATTATCTTTTGGAATCCTATGTGCAAGGACAGATCTATTACTTGGTCAAGAGGAAACAAGCCCCCCCACTTTTTTAAAAAAATAATCTTTTTTATATATATATATATATATATATATTTGAAAGTAATATGCAAAAAAAAAAAAAAAAATATTATAATCCCCCCAAATTGAAAACTAATCATTCCAAATTGAAAGCTAACTCAATGAATCTAAAATATATAACAGTTATTTGATTTATATGTGTTTTGTATTAAAACTTAGGATTTTGGGTTCAATAAATTGAAAACTAACCCTTTCAAATTGAAAATTGACCTAGAGAATCTAAAAAATAAAATGGTCACTTGGCCTATATATGTTTAATATTACAGTTCACTTAATTGATGTTTGAGACTTATAAAGTTAAAAATTTGGGAATTTAAACTTTTTTTTGTCTATGTGGTTTTTTTTTTCATATATTGGACATACAATGATCTCAAAAAAAAATATATATAAATATATATATATTTATTTATATAAACTTCAACATTCGTGGTTGATAGTTTTTTTTTTTTTTTTTTTTTTTTTTTTTTGAGAAACAAAAAGTGTGGTTGATAGTTGATACAATTTACTTTGTAGAATGGTTTTATTGCAATAATGAAAAAAACATTCCAATCATAAATAATGTCAAAAGTCAAAACTAGGTTTTGTAGCAAAAAAAAAAAAAAAAAAAAATTATAATGGATTTTTTTGATGTTGTTCATTAAAAGGAAAATTATTGCAATATTTAGTACAAAATCAATTATAGATTGAAAGACTATTGAGTTACATTTTGATAGATCACAAATGATTGAGTATAAATGTAATAAAAAAAAATTATTTTTATAAATTTTCTTTTATTTATAATTTGTTAATATTAAATAAATGCTAGTTTTATTTTTCACATATTAATTTATTTTTTTAATATTTTTAATTTTTGAAAGGTCAGTTTCTTTTCATGCTTCCCTCCCTCTCCCCAAAGAAACAATCCTAGTTTCATCTTTGCCTATGTGTGTGCTCCAACGTGTTATCTGTGAATTAATGTTCCTAAAAAAAACATATAAGGAATCCAACACATTAACAAGAGATGTCAAGCACTAATTAAGGGAATCTTAATATAAAAAAATTAAATGATTAATGCAATGATAAGGAAATATTTTATTTTAAAAAAAATTATGTAAATATTTTCAAATTAAACTCATTATGAAAAGCCAACTAAGTAAATTGAGTCAAATATGAAAAGTAAATCGCATATAGTTAAAATATGGCGAGGTCAATCAATTAATTAAATCAAATCAAATATAATATAATAAAGGATGGAAAGCTACCCCATGAAAGCAAATAGAATCCCTTTAATGACACAACAAAACTCACAATATTTTCAAACTAATATGACACCTCACATATGGGCCGTTAAAAAATTAAATTGCAAACTGAGGTGGCCCACATGTGAGGTAGTAGACTAATTTGAAAATGTTGTAAAATTTAGTTGTTCCCATATCTTTATTGAAGCAAATAATAGCAAACATAGAAATAATCAACTAATCTTAATTAACCTAATCCTACATATTCATGAGTCAAATAAAATCACAATTCATATAAGAATCATCAAATTTAGCAAACTTGTTATTTCATCTATATCTATATCTATATATTACTAAAAGCTGAAACATGGTCAAGGGTTCAAGTCTCCAGAAGAGAGCTTCACACACATATATAGTTATATACTTAGATTAGGTTAGAGTAGAAATTCTATTTTGTATTAAAAAAAAAAAAAAAACTGAAGCGTGGCATTTATTGCTGCTGAGCTCCTGTTGCGCCACCTCATCGCTACGTCATTTGCCACATAATTATTATTTATTCCTTTTTTTTACCAAAAAAAAAATATATATATAAATAGATTATTGACTTTACATATTCATCTTTGTTGGTTTTAACATCTATATATATTTCTTTTTTATTTCCAATTTTCCTAGATATATATTTTTTTACATTCACTTATTTTTTAAATATTTACACTTTGTTCAAGCTTTCTTCTTCCCTTACCTTTTCATCTCCCCACTACCCTCTACTTTAATATTGCTATTCATCTTTCCCTTCATCTTCCTTTATTTGTCTCTTCTTATCCCTTCCCTCTTACTATAAATTTGTCACTTTTTTCCATTCTTTGCATAATTTTCTCTCACAAAAAGGTTCTCTCTCTCTCTCTCAATGTTTTGGTGGATTTTAATTTTTTATTGCATCTCCGCTTTAGGTTGATAAATTTTTGTGTTTTTAAGAACTCTAATTTAGGTTGATACGATTTAGTTTTCTGTTTTAAGTTATTATTATTATTATTTTGCTCTTTGGTTGTTAAATTTTATCCGATTACATTTAAAAAATTGAAGATAGTAGATAAAAATAAAATAGTATTCCATTTCATAACATAATTTGGATAATTTAGTGTTTATTGTTATATCTTTTAATTTTTCTTATTTTTTTTCTTCTCTTCTATTTTACTCAATATTGAAATTCAACCACACCCTCCTTATCATTAAATTATTTATATTTTCTCTCTCTTTTTGTTTTTTCTTCTCTTCTATTTTACTCAATATTGAAATTCAACCACATCCTCCTCATCATTAAATTATTTATATTTTCTCTCTCTTTTTGTTTTAAAAAATAAAAAATGTAATATTTTACTTAAATTCAAATAAAAGAAAATTGTGCTCATCAAATTGTACTCATTTTTTTTAACATTTACACTTTCTCCAACCTTTCTCCTTCTCTTTACCTTTTCATCTCCCCAAACATTCTACCTTGATATCACTCTTCCTCTTTCCTTTTATCTTCCTTTATTTTGTTTCTTTTTATTATCATCCTCTTAGTATAAATTTGTCATTCACTCTTCCATTATTTACATAATTTTCTCTTAAAAAAAGTGGTTATTTCCCACTCTTTCTCCCTCAATTTTTTGGTGGATTTTTATTTTTATTTTTCTTGCATCTCTATTTTAGCTTGATAAAGTTTTGTATTTTTTAGAACTCTATTTTGGTTGATGGGATTTAGTTTTGTGTTTTAAGTTTATTTTTTATTTTTTATGACTTTAATTGTTAAATATTATCATATTGCAATATAAATAATTAAAAATAGTATATAAGAATGTACTATTATTATATTACATAGAATTATTTGGATAAGTTAGTGTTTATTGTTATGTTTTTTTTTTTTTTTTAATTTTTTTCTCATATCATTTTATTTAACATTTAAATTCAGCCACATCCCCCATATATATCATTAAATTATTTATATTTCCACTCATTTTTTATTTTAAAATTTTTAAAATATAATATTTTGCCTAAATTAAATAAATAAAATTGTCCACATAAAGTGGAGTAATGCTAGGGAAACACTCATTCTCACACCCAATGCATCAAAGGAAGAATGAAATACAAAACTAATCAAGTTAAAAACACTAAATTAAAAAAAAAAAAAACTAATAATGCATATTTAATGTCATAGAGTCATCATCAAATTTTAGAAAATGATAGATTGCCAATGGAGAGAGAGAGAGAGAGATGGTATAGAAAAAAACCAATACAAAGTAATAAAAAGTAGATAAAGAAAAAAAAAACTAAACGTCAATTAGTAATCGTTGATTGGAAAACAAAGAGGTTGTAAGGAGAAGTAAAAAATAAAATAGAGATTACCGTGTGGAGAATATTAAAAACTTTACAGTGTAGTAACATAAACCGTTAAATTCACTTAAAAAATTAAATCAACAATCAACAATTAAATACAATCATAGTACTAAATTTAAATTTAAAACTAATCAAACTCTAACTATGGAAACCATATTAATCATAACTAAAAAAGATATGTTCTCTAATAGTAGTAGAAAATTACATAAGAAATAAAGTTAAAAAATTAAAAATCTATTTTTTGACATTTCATTTAACCTTATTTATAATATATATATATATATATTTATATATATAATTTTCATACACTATTACTTTCGAAAATCTAATGAATAATGCTACCTCTCATTTATCGTCTTTGTTATGCAAATCATCAGTTAGTAAATATATGATAATGGTAAAAAGCGTTACAAATGAGATTACTAAAAAAATATATAAAATTAATTAGCCACTATCATTATGGAGTAGTAGTCTATAATTTTACACATCCAAAAAAGTGGAATATATAGAGTTTTCTTAAAGGTATGTGTAAAGATTCACTATATATATATGTGTGTGTATAAAGGTAAAAAAAAAGGTATATTTAAGGTTTTTATAACTTAAAAACTAATGAAAACCAATGGTTAATAACTAAAATTATAGTATTAATAAAATATTTAATCAGACCATCCTAAAAAAATTATTACACGCAACGTGCTGGTATGCGACTAATTAAAATAAAATTTGGCTCAATTTTTATATGGACAAAGAAGGGTATCTAAACCTCTTCGAATACCTGACTATTCTCTTAGGTGTATGCAGTTCTCCCATCCCACACACACAGGTAATTACAAGGAGAAATCTCTTGGGGGTGGCTTCAAGATATTTCGAACTCAAAATCTTATGAATATTATGAGGCCTTAAGAGCCACTAAACAAACCCCTTGGGGCTAAATTTGGCTCATTTTTAGATTGGAATGCATATGTAAGCTGTTAGTATGCATTTGCATGTTTGGGCATATATATGTATCAATTTCCAGAATTTCTTTCCCAAATTCTCTTTATTTGACTCAATACCGAATCATTTATTTGATATTTCATAGATACATGTGTGGGAGTTACAAACCTGGAAAAGTTTTTTTTTTTTTTTTTAGTGATTTGAGATTTAAAACCTCATGGGCAATGCAGACCCCCCCCCCCCTTCTTGTTAAGGTAGTTACACAAATGGAGTTGTCATTTAATTAATTATAAGGAAAATTAAGAAGACCTCCAGATGAACATCTTTTTTATTGATAAAAAGAATGCACAGGACTTGAATAATTACAAGACTTTGGTTCTAAGTACAATATATGAAAAGAAATATTACAAGACTTAATATCCTAGTTACAATCTAATAAAAATAAATAGATAATTACTTGTTACAACCTAAGGAAAGTAAATAGAAAGTTTCAAGGTAAAAAACCTAATCAACATTCCATAGACTAGGATCAAGGCTAAATTACCAAGTGGAAAGATGTTAAACACCCACCTCACCCAACCTAAGTTTGTCTCCTAGGATATACCAGCCAACATAAAAAATACATTATTCCAATGCAAAAAAAAAAAAAAAAAAAAAAAATTATGGCAGTATGTAGGCAACGTAGTTACTCCAATCTAAAATAGGCATATATCACTTTTATGAATCTAAATTTAGTTAAATTTAAGTCCATTTGAAGCCATGGAAGTCTACTTTTCAATGAGACAACACTCACTAAACTATTTATCAAAATTCAAAAGATACGAGGATATGAATAATCAAAGGTCATTTTCCAATAAAATCTTTTGAATATTTTGAAACACTTTTGAAGTTGTAATTACTTCTGAACAACCAAAAATGCCACAATTACCAGTGAGAGACATTTTTGAAGCTCATCATTGGGGTAGTTAATCTAAGTCATTAGTTGATATACAATGATGTGTCTACATCCTAATTCCAACATATCTACATACTATACATTCACCATGGTCATCATATTATCATGGTCTAATTCCTAATCATGCAAAACATACAATAAAACAATTATGCATATTACCTACTAGCAAGATAGGTTAACCATGAGGGAGGGTACTTAACTTGCTTGAAGGGTTCTTGAACTTTATAAAATGAGGTGTCTATACTATTATTAGAGATTTTTAGTAAATTGTGCTGATCATATGAGGTTGAAGTTTGTGCTTAGCCTATCGTATTTGGGTGTGTGTGGTTGTTTCACCTGTTTGTGGTGGTGGCATGGTTGTACAATGGGGGGTTTGGATCGAATAGCTTGGTATTTGTTTAGTTGAGGCTTTTGTGTGGTTATGAATTTATGGTGGTTGGGGTTTTGGTTGAAGTCAAGAAGTAATGATTGAAGCTTCTTTTGGTTGTAATTGGGCTATGGTGGCATTTGAAGAGAAAGAGGAGAAACTTTTAAATGGTTTTTTAATATTTAAAGGATTTTTTAATACTTGTAGTATTATGTGCAGTGTAGGTCAGGTGATATATTATCTCCACTCAACGAACCAATGTAATGGCAACAAAGGGTTAATTTGAGCATTTCCCATAGTTCAAGGGATTTTAATTTCAAATTAGAAGCATAAGGGTTAGTTTAATTTTGATTCAAAGTCCAAGATTTATTTATTTTTTTTCCTTCGAAAATGTGAATATTAACAAATTTCAATATATCACAACAAGAAAATTTATGCTAATTGCTTAGTGCATCAACAAATTACCTTAAAAACGTCACTAAAGCGTTTGCCCTTTGCCCTCTTGCTTTTCAGCGGTGTTTTAAGAATGTCGCCAAATGTATTTTCCTACATAAAAACTGAAAATATCATATTATTTAGTGGCGTTTTTGAAAACGTCACTAAAGGTTTTTGAATGCCGTTAAAGAGTTATATATGGCAACGTTTTTAAAAACGTCACAACAGACCTATTGCAATGGTGCTATAGCGACATTTTTTACCGTCGCTATAAAAAACATCGTGATAGATCATTTGTGTCTACATTGACGTTGTTTTGGTTATTTGCAACGTTTTACAAATGCCGCCTAAACCCAGCTTTTTTGTAGTGATTTTATCTAATGATATCTTTACAAGGTCTTTCAAGACACAATTTTTTTAAAGAATGAATATTAATAATATTAAACTTAGGTACAAACATTTAAGATGTATCTTATTATTATTATTATTATTCTTATATGCTCTCGTGTGTTTGTAGGAGTTACAATTAAGATTTATCTTAACCTATAAAAAAAAATTAAAGATTTAAGGGGCGTACTATGCTTGCAGAAAACATTTTATTAGATACAAACTCATGTCATGTACACATGTTGCCAAGTATTTCATAATTTTTTTTTTTTTTTTTGAAGGAAGTATTTCATAATTTGACCAAGAAGATAATCAAATTACAAATGCATAATCTTTAATAAAGATTATCAAACCAACAATATGATGCAATAATCTTTTTTTTTTATTCTCCCTTGTAACTAAACCAGTACGTGAATAGATTAAGTCGAATCAAACATTAGAGCATCAACATTGGATGTTCTAAAAAAATGCTACTTTAACACACCAATAAATTATTTTATCTATTTTAGCATAATATTTGAAAATATACCCTACATTTATCTTCTATTCTTCCATACAACACATTAAAATAATACATATAACACATTATAATAATATTATCTCAACACACAACTCAACCCAAAGCAAAGAAGAAATTATTAAAAAAAACAAAAAAAGAAAGAGCCATTAAGAGGAGAGAGAAGGGGAAGAGAAATTATATATATAAGAATAACATGAGCTAGCAAAGTGCACTGTAACTCCATGCCAATTTTTTTTTTCTTCAGTTTAGCACATCCAATGGAGCATGCTTTTTGGTATATTTGGTATGCTAAAATGCTAAATTTTAGTGACAAGCATCCTAAAAGCATCAGCTGTGCCATCCTAATTGCCATTTTAATACACCAAAACTCACTTTATCTTATTTACCACACCATTTTACAATACATCTCGCATCAGATATTCTATTTTAACATTACAACACATTAAAATAATATAAACGTCTAATAAAAAATTATTTAATTTCTCCAAACCCAAAACTTCTTTCCCCATTCTCTACACTGAGGTCTGAACCAAAAACTCATTCACCACCATCACAACGGTAAACACACCACCACGGATCATCCCAAAAAAAAACCCATAACCACAAAAGAAAAAAAAAACCACAACAGCCCAAAAAATCATCCCCACAAAAAGTCCTCCGACCAAAAAATCATCACCATAAAAAACAAAACCACAACAGCCCAAAAATTCATCACCACAACATCTCTCTCTCTTAAAAAGTCCTCCATTTCCAAACTTTGTAAACCCATTTCAGCATAGAATTTCTTCTTTTGGGCGATATCAACGATGTTGGACAAGAGGTGGCTGGACGAGATGGCCTCTGGCCGATGTCAGCGGCTAGGCAAGAGGAGTTTGGGCAATATCAGCGGCGGCATTTGAGAGTGAGAAGGATGTCATAGGCTAACCTATCCATTGGAACTCAGGCTAACCCACCCAAACCCACCTACCGCCGATCCATTCATCGGAACCCACAATAGAACCCACCCATCAAATCACAACACCAAAAAAAAAAAAAAACACCACAAGAGAGAGATTGGTAGCACAATGAGGCATTGGCTTGGTGAGGCTGAGAGAAAGAGAGGAAAAGCAGTGAAACTTCACTAAGCATTAGAGAAACCAACCAAGAATGTTAAGATTGGGTCAAATACTACTGGATCTAATGAAGTTTCCAAGGTACCAGCCAAGAACCAGCCTATTTTGTCAAAGGGTGAAACCTTGTGGTTGAAGAGATAGAAGATCAAGACTTTTTGGTTCGAGAGTTAGAAGATCAAGACTTGTTGGTAGAAGCGTTCAAAGATCAAGATTTGCTCGTTAAAGAGTTAGAAGATCATGATGTGGGGCAGCCTATTTTTGATAATTACATTGAAAAATAGATTGGTGAAGAAGGGAAAGAAATGAGTGATTGCATGAAATATGTGGTTGAACTTGTTTATGATTAGTCTATGGAAGAAAAAGATGTGATTGTTGAGGGGAAAAATGATTTATCATTAGGAACAAAGGCCTTGCAAGTTCCAAAGCAAGAAATGGAGAAAGACAAACAACACAAAGGTAAAATTTTTCCAATTAATTTCTGCATTGAAGGAAGAATTTGTGACTTGTTGATTGAGAAAGGTAGTTATGAGAATATGGAGTCGCAAGAGATTTTGAACAAGCAAGATATGAAGCATCAACATAAACTGTCTTGCTTACGTAAAGGAGATGAAATTAGAGTTTCAAGAGGTTGTTATTCCATTCTTTGTGATGAAGTAGACATACGATCATGTAACTATAGACAAGCCATCTTGGGAGGAAGGTGCAGCACATATGGTTTGCACAAGATAGTGCTTCACTACTCATTTCAACCAAAGAAGGGGAAAGCAAGTCCCAAACCAGTGGCCAAGATGAAGAAGACTTTAAAATTGGAGGGTCAACCAAACTTGAGGACAAGTTTGCTTTCAAGAAAGGGAGTCCTCCTAATGCAAATGCATCTACATTGGAGTTTCAGTTGTGTGGGACTTCACTGTACAGAGGCAGCAACATTTGGTGTGCTACCAACAACAACAAACTCATTATACAAGGGAACTGCATCATCCTAGAAGGCTAGAAATTCATACAAATCTTGTGGCAACCTAGAGCACTTGAGGTCAAGTGCTTCTTAAGAGTGAGAGTCCTGATGCAGGGCAATTTCAAGTAGGGGTGTCAATTCGGGTTAGCGTGTCGGGTTTGTATCGTATTGAGGTAAGGGTATTCGACTAAATGGCTCAACCTGAACCCGACCCATTTAATAATCGTGTCGTGATCCTTCAACCCTAACCCAACATGTTAATAAGGCGGGTTGACCTGACCCAACCTACTTGACACTTTTAATAAACAGGTCATATTGGATTGACACAAATGTAACACAACCCATTTTAACCTGCATAATATTAAATATAACACTCATCTAGAAATAATTTTTTTTACATCCCAAAAGTAGTGCATACACTTCAAGTCTTCAACGCATATTAAAAATAATATAGTTCAACAAAAATATAGCATCCATATAGAAATATGTTCTTTACACTCTAAAAGAAGTGCATACATTTTAACTCAAATTCAAAATAACATAGTTCAACAAAAATAAAATATCCTCAAAACTCGCCAAATGCTAAGTATCAATATTGAAAGAGTTGGAGCAAATAGTAAACTAATCCTAACTATGACTACAATTATCATCCATAGATTCTTTGTTGATGTCTAAATTCATAACATCTCCCACAAGCTCATCCAATTTCATTTGTGCAAGTTCTATGCCAAAAAAATATTTATAGATTTATAAGAAGGTTTAGGGTTTGTAGGGTTTAGAGATCTAGGGTTTGTAAAGTTTCAATTTCCAATTATATCCCTTGTAAATTTTTGTAATTACTCACTTTTCTTTTTAAATTTAAAATATAGGTTGGATATAAAAGGTATTTGACAAATTTAAAATAAAATGAATATTTATTTGTTATACGAGTTAAATGGGTTGTGTTATATGGGTTATTTCGGGTTGACACAAATAAATTGGCGTGTCAAACGTGTCTATTGTAGGTTACGCGGGTTGACCCATCTATGACATGTTTCTTATCGTGTCACTTTCGGGTTGACCCTTTTATGACCCAAACCCGCAAAGGCCCAACCTTAACCCACAAAAACTCGTGTTGGGTTCGTGTCGTGTTCGTGGGTTGAGTTGAACATTGACACCCCTAATTTCAAGTAGCTATATCCTAATCCTCTTATAATTAATTAATTAGTTAGTTAGATGATTTCTTAAGTATTAACCGATAGGATTTAGACACTTGTCAATCATCTAGAGGCTGCCAATGCCAAACCAAAGTGGCCTAGAGGGAAAAAGTGTGAAGACAGAAAAATAATAGAGTGACACAATAATTGAAATTAAAATTTCCCAAAGATGACCCACATACCTGTTAAATTAGATGGAAAACTATGTTGTCACCTAATTTGCTAAAATTCCAAAATACTCTGAGTTATTAAAACTCAACTAGTTGTAGCTAAATTTTTTCTTGCTTACCCCCTACTTCTGCTCCAACTCGTCTCAAAATTTCTTTCTTCTGAAAAGTTTGGCCAACTCTATTTTGATTGTGAAACATATATATGTGGAGAATTCTGACTCCTTTATGTCATCACTGAATATATTTCAGGACCCGTGGGTATTAGTGTAAGCTGACTTTAAAAGAAAAATGGAGACAGTCTCAAATGGCCTCTAGCTTCGAGAGTCTTGAGGTTGGAGACTTGGAGTTGCAGGTTAGTCAAAGGAGGCTATAGCAGATTAATGAATTATTTTTTGAAAGATATCTGACCCCAGAAAGGATTCAAAGTTCAAACTTTGAAATTGCTCACCTAAAACCCAATTAACTAATTAAATATTATTATTATATTTTAAGGTTATCTTCACATGCTACCCACGAGTTTTTTTGTCCCATCTTCAATACAAAAATGGGGAAAAGTAAAAGTCACAGCTGTATCCATCCAAGTAAATGATTGGTCCCTGCATGCAGAATTTCATTAGCTACAGAATTCAAATGAAACAGTTAAATAAACCTTGGACTTGGATTTTCTTAAGTTTATATTTTCATGTCTGAAAAGTCAATATGTGTGTCTGCTCTCTTGGCCAAGAAGAAAATGTTGCAATTGATCAAATTTTTGTTATTCATCACCAATTGAACCACGCTATAAATACTTGCTCTTAATTCTAGTGAAGTTAAATGGGAAATCTCAATTTTAAAGATTGCAGTAGAGACCAATTGTGCTAGCATGTAGAGAATGACAAGATCCTCTAGGCTAGGCAATCTCAAAAGATGCTTGAAGAATTTGATTTTCTTCTTTCAGGATAGCATCAAACTAAATATAGTAATTAGATGATAATTAGATCTATCCACAGGCCATAATATGATGACTAGCTCCTTTTTCATTCAAATCATATATTATAATTTTAACGCTTGTTACTCACCCTTTGCCTTTCTACAATGTTTTTCGATTCAAATTGTGAACAGAATAAACCTGTAGACTGAAATTTTTATGTGTTTTGGAATTCATTGTCTGTTGTAGCAGTGTTCAAAGACTGTTTAAAATTTTCCATCTGCATTGCAAAATATAGTTTGCAAATGAGAAACAAAAATTTCAGATTGTAAGAGAAAGTGCATTGAAATTCAAATTCATAAGACCATGCAATTATCTTTCACGTGACTGAGTAATATACAAGCCATACATGCAGGCCAAGCTTTCATTAGCCAACAATTTAGACTTAATGGTACAAATAATACTTCTCTCCTCATATGTATGCAGTAACATCTTACGTCCATAGAGTCATCAATCAAAGTCACTTCTAAATACTAATCAACGGCAGCCACCAGCAGCAAAACCAATTCTGGAATTGGACACATCATAGGCTACACTAAAAGTCTGCTGTTGATGATTTCCAATAATGGCAATTTGGTTAGTTGTGCTCCCACTGCTTGCAAAGGCCAGGCATGTAATGCCCTTAACACCATCTATGAGTACATTGGGAGTTTTAAGCGTGAGATTAGCTGCCCCTTGAAATATCATTTGAATTTCAGGCACCACAGGCATGTTGTGCAGATTCCCCTTGAAACAAGCATCAAGTATGGAATAAGCCGGGGCTTGTGCATATCTTTTGGACATGACATTCACAAAGGCTTCTCTCAGTGCTGTATACACGGACTCAGGCAGGCGTGTTATAATAGTTCCAGTATCCATGACTGTAGGGACTCTGTAGCTGGCAGGACTCACTTCCAGCTGCCTACCTGCCACAGTTATAGCAGTTAACCTCAGGAAGTATAAGTTGGGGGCTGCAGAATCCGAAAGCATGGGGGTGAACTTGTAGGCTGTACTAATAATAGGCATGGCCAAAGACAAGTTTCCAATGGACAAGAAACCTCCTCTTCCTGGAGAAACTGTAGGGAGACAGTAGGAGAAGACAGAGCCATATTTGGGGGACAGCTGGGACAACATGGAGAGTTGGTGCTGAGCAAGGCCTATAATACCATCACTTGTGCCAAACATACCTAGGTTGTTCTTTCCACACCCGTATACAAAACCAGGCAGCGTCTGAAATGGGGCTAAGGTCAATAAATCTTGGCTTAAATAGCCTTGTGATTGAGAAGTATCGCCATAGCTTGCTGTGTACTCACAAGCATTAGAAGATTTAGCATCACATGAGGGATTGTTAAATGTGGCATCCTTAACTGAAGAGCATTGGGAAGTGTGACATGACAAGGTTTTGTATGTCTTGGATTTGGAGGGATCAAAGAGAGGGTCTACTTGTGTGTGACAGGAAATACAAGGTCGGCACTGCAGCCAACAGAAGGAGCTGCCAGTGTCCAAAATCATGGTATAATATTTGGTGGGGGTGCCAAGGCCTATTTTCACATAGTAATTGCCTGAGCCAATAGATAAAGCTGGATTCAATGGGATGCTAATGGATTTTAATTTTGTTGGTACTCCTGCTTTCTTTGAGGCTACTAAGGAAGAGGAGGAGGACTTGTTTACTAGTCTGGAATGGAGAGCCTTGACACGTTCTTCATTGCGTAAGAGTACATCAGAGAAGAATATAGGAGTTTTATGTTTGGATGTGAGGTTGTGAGAGGTAGCAGGTCCATGATCATGATAAATGTCAAGGCGAATGCTAGCCTGCTTGTGCTGCAACAGATGAGTTTCTGCGAAATTTTATTAATGAAATTTATATATTATTCATACCACCAAAAAAAAAAAATATAGAAGTTGATTTACACATGCAATTATGCCCAGAGAGAGAGAGAGAAAATTACTTAGAAGCAGACCTTCTTGATAAGGTTGTTACTACATTTTAAACAATGAATAACGTTTCTGTGGAAGCATTTATAAAGAAAGAAAGATCCCTTCTTTTGTAGGAACTGCTTAACATAAAAGAGAATTGCATACATGCCTTGAAGTTCAGCAAGTGAAGATGTTGTTGCTAACAGAAGATACAAAACTGGAAACCAAATTGTCCCCATAATATGTACCTCAGGCACACTGTATAAATTTAATGGAAGCAGTTCTCTCTTTTTTGAGAAGTTCACACCAGAAATGCAAAAACTTGGTCTAACATTACCTGTGGCAAGGTAACTTATAAAGGAGATGGGGACTTTTTGGGAGGCTTGTAAATTATAACTTAGATAACGGCCTTCGATAAGTTGGGAGATAAATGAAACAGGTTAGATTAAGGTTACAAATTCACATGGTATTGAATGTGATTAGTAGATTTTAATAACATAATAAATGAATGCTCTTTTTTTTTTTTTTTTTTTTTGGTAAGTGGTGATTACACGTTCTCCTTGATTTACTTCATAAAGAATGTTATAAAAACTAAAATTAATACAGATCTCAATCCCACTTTTCAATTACAATTACTAATTAATGTGCAATATTTATCATACTCAACACAATTTCAAGTTGATAAGAGAGAGCAATTAAGCCATGGAATTATCACAACTCAATTGATGTTATCCCTCCATTGACACCACTTTGTTAGTAATAAATTTTTTCACAAACCTCTGATGTAGTAAACATTAAGTTTCACATTAATGGGAAAAAAAAATTTCACAAGGTTCTTTCATTGACTCAAATTTTATTGTCCATCACTCAAAACTTACCCTCATAGTGTTGTGATCAAAGTTTAAAAAATGGTATGTCATTAGAATTATTCTTAAATCATGCTAAATCCTACATCATTTACTGTACAAAGGAAAGGTAGAATAAGATTAGAAGTGCACATTAAATAAGTAAATCCCAAGGGACGGTCTAATGATTTCTTGAGCATTAAAGAATTTTCACTATGCTATTAAACCTCAATATTCAATAACACCCTAATTGAATATCAATTGCTATGTGTTAATTAAAGGGGGATTGTACATGCACCGTGATTAGTTTGGTACTTCAAAAAAAAAACCTCTCGTCATAGCGGCCGAGCTAGGAATTTGTTATTGGAGGCTGAATAAAAAAAATGATCTATATATACTAAAAAAGAAAATATTTATTAAAATTTAAACTGTGTAAATATTTACAGAAAGATTTGATAGTTTTAAGATATCTTTAAACAACAAACATTTTAGGCACTAGATAGGCACAAAATCAATAGTAATAATACATAAATAACCTTATACTTAATTTTATATAAAAATTATATGCTTTTAAAATATAATATAATTTAATTGAGATTTAGGATTTTATAAACCTAGCTAGTTGACCCTTTCGTATGTGTAAGATTTTTATTTAAAAAAATTATAGATACAAGAGATTTGTTTTTCTTTTAATATATATATTGCTTTAGAGTAGGTAGGAGAGTGATGCTGTAACACAAGTGGATATGAAACCGTGGCAATGAGCTACCGAAAAGTTTGGTCTAAGACTCTATTCATTGGCCTGCCTGCAGTAAAGGATGTAGAAGTCAAGGTCTCAATTCCAATTTTGTAGTATGATGTCTGCTCAATTACTTCATCGATTCAGCTAATTGAAAACCACAACTTCAATTACTTTTAATTTTATCTTTTGATGGCTTGTCTGCTTTTCATTTTAATTTATTTCTTTAAAAAAAGCAGCTATTTATCCAAACAATGAGACTATATTAATATAACCTGAAAAAAATGAACTTATTGGATAAAAGTCTAAAAACAATGTGTCCAAAATGTAGAATGGTCCAAGAGGCAAGAGAGCTGATTCTCAAAGATCCATACTCCATAGGCTTTGAATTTTAACAATATCACAATAGAAGGGTGAAAGTGAAATGTAAATTTAACCAAAAATGAAAAAAGAAAAAAAAGAAAGAAAGTGAAATGTAACATCTTTAGAGTGCGGTGCACGAGTGCGCTCTGTGCACCACTCTATCGTTTTAGTTTTTCATTTAGTTTCTTATCGTTAGTTTTAATATTTTTCCATAGTATACATTGTTGATACTTGTGTGAGTTGTATCCAACATGTTTCTGAACTAGTCCAAACTGTTGACTTAGTTTTCTAACCTTTATCAACTCATCTTTGCTAAATCTCAAACGAGTTTTTATTTTTTTTATTTTGCTGCCAAGACTTCAATTGGTTTTTGGTGTAAGTAAAGGTTTGAACCTTAGAGATCTTGCTCGACGATAAGTCTATAAAAGACTTTACTAATTGAGTTAATTAGATTTCGTAGCCAATTCTAAATCTTAATACATTGGGACAATTGATAAAATAAAAACAAACAAACTTCCAAGGTAGCCATTTCAGATTTCCTTTTAACCTTTAAATGAATAGGGCCTGGATTTGGCTACCCCTCTCTAACTACAATTTTCAGTTGGCTTGTAGTTTAAAGCGGCAGAATTTAAAATTGTTTTTTTTTTTTTTTACCCAACGAATTAAAAATTATGCTAACACTAATCAATTGTGAGGGCATTATTTGCAGATAAGACAGATATTAAACTTTTACATATCTAAAAGGGGCACAATAACCCAAAGTGAAAATGTTAAATATCAAGTCACCCGAGTGCTTGAGGAAACAAATAGTATTTGAGGTTGCAATTTTGTAATATATAGTAGCAGGCAAATTCATATGCCTGATGAATCAGTTCAAACTAGCTATTTTTGCTTTTCCTTTTTGGGAGGGGCCAAGGCATGCATTAAAAAAAAAAAAAAACTAGAGCACGGCTAACACTGATATGACATTAGTGCTCCTTGTTATTACTGTAATGGTAAAGATGTGTCGGCAGCAAGTTTGCTTTTTTTTTTTTAAGCTACCTTGTTTTTCAAAGAGTGACCCCTCAAATAATTTATGAGAAAGATGATAAGCATGAAATTTTAGAACCAATTGCAACTTTACCTATAACTCCATTGGACCCTTGTTTACCCTTACTGAATGAGAGAGATGAGGGGATACAATACAATACACCTCTAATATTACTTAAGAGTCAGTCAACCCTGAAGTCTTCCCTAAATTCAATTTTTTGAAAGATACAAACAAGAATAAGCAAAAAGACCAATTCCACTTATTCTTTCAATTGAAAGTTTTTGATTCATCAACCCTTCTAAACAAAAAAAAAAAAAAAAGGGAGTGACATTGGTAAGAAATCAATTCATCATCTGTGATATCTGAGCAACCCCTAATTCCCAATCAACAGATTCATCTTAAAAACTAATATTCTTATACTAATATTATATATTATAATTAATAATCAAAATTAGAAATATTAAAAACTCTGTTGTGTAACATCATTCAAAAAATGAAATTGAATCGCTTTAAAATTGGATTTTGATCTTTTATTATTATTATTATTATTATTATTATTATTATTATTATTATTATTGTATTGAATACATTGTGTATTTTCGAACAAAGAATGACCTTATATTATACTAGAATCTTTCTTTAACTTTACTTTATTACTTTCCCTTTTCTTTTTTACTTTAATTTGATTTGACCTCATTAATTTTAGTAGTAGGTTCATTCTCATAATATCTCTAATGAGAAGAAAAAGAGTTTCACATGATCTAATCGTGTGAAACTTATACATTTTTTCTTTACATGATCTAATCATGCGAAATTAGAAAGCCCCCCACCCTTTTATAATTATAATTCGACCAAGAACGGCCTTTTGGTTCTAAAAAAACAAACATACTTTCCAAGACATAAATTGAAGATACCATAGTTGGTGCTATCTGCCACTTATACAGGAGGCATGAATAAAGTCTTACTAGATGTTAATTTGGTGATTGAAATCCAACTCAGTTTTATTAATTGGACCACAATAGTCTGTATACTATGTACAATGTACATAGACATACCCAACCAACAATCCATTTCATCATGAGTACAGGCCAAAGCTTGAATTCTCATTGTCATCAATTCGTACATGTCATACTACCACACACAAAACACGTACAGGCCAAAGCTTCATATACACTGGAGAATTCAATTTTAGCTCCCCACTCTGAGCCATGTATTACTAGAAGTTACTGTCTAAGACAACTGATGAAGTTATATGACAGCAACTTCCATGCAATACATGCCTCAGGTTTTTCGATTTTGGGCTTCAACCCTCCCTCCTAACCAAACCATAAATACACCCTCCCTTCACCCACTCACTTTGGCTGGAGTCAGTCAACAGTGTCTCTATAAATGTTTGGGTTCTAACTTCTAACCTCTCTAAAACAACCTTTCAACACCTTTCAAACAAGAAGAGATCAACCAGGTACCACATAACCTTGAAAAGGAGATGTGAATTGTGGATGAATGATGTTAATCACTTTACCAGGTACAACATACTACAAGAAAAATTCATAATTCACAAACATACAAGGCACAGATCTGTATGTCTACATTAGAGTGTATTTGGTCGTTCTGCGCTAACTATGAGAATTACGTAGAGATATGGAGGATATTCTGCATCAACATAATTCAGCTAGACATTCAATAATTTGTCATTACAACATGGGTCAAAGTTGGTACAAGAAACATACCCTGCATGTAGGCGAAGTTGGAGAAGCACACTTTTACGAGCTGGAGTTATTACAACAGGCAATAAACAACTTCATCACCGCCGAAAAGCATTGCCTTCACGTGCTTCAGACCTGCCCTGTGAATAATGTGTTCGGCGACGGACACTCTCCTCAATAGTTAAGCTTCCACCTTTCTCAGCACCATAAACACTTCTCTGAGTGGCATCCAGGAAATTCTTGCCACGAGTTTTGCTATCCTGGGTAGCTTCTTGTGCATCATCCTCCGCAGCCTTCTTCAAACGTTTCCATCTTTGCTCTTCATGCAACTCAGCATCCACTTGCATCTCTCGTAACCTAGCAGCCCGCTCCTCTTCTGAAAGTTTAGAAGCAACATTGCGGCGCTTAGAGTGTGACTCCTGCCCATGGAAACGGCTTGCTTCACGAACCGTTCTGCTTTCCCTTTCCTTTTCTACAACATCATGATCTGCCCGACCTTTTGAAGAAAATGTTTCCCGTTCTGACATGCTATGATTTCCCTTCAAACGATCTTGACCATTATTTTTTGTAGTATTCCGGCTAGACAGGCCCATGGGTGACTGCTCTCTATACTTAGAGCTCTTGTAGCGATCCTTCCGACGTTGGCTTTCCATTTTACTAGATTCATCTTCTGAACTTGAATGCTCATCATAGTTTGAATTCTTGTGTCTACGAGTCTTCCTTTTTTCCCCTTCGGCAGTGACATCTTCTGAATCCGACTGTTGTCTGGATGATGAATGCTTTTGATACTTTGAACTACTATGATGGTGTTTCTTCCGGGATTCCTTTTTATCATGATCTTTCTTCTTAGGTTCCTTTTCTTCAAACTAATAAATAATAAAAATAATCAATTAATTAAGCACTGAGGCATGATCAGCAGCTTTAATTTAAAAAAGGTGTAAAAAAAAAAAATGATAAACTCAAGCATTACATTTATTTATCGCATTTTTTTTCAAAGAATTTAGACATTGCAACTCATGCATATTCCAATGGAAAATTTTCCACATCATTTCAGTAGATTTTTTTTTTCTTTGGGCAACTCATAATTTATGCTATAAATTAAAGAAGGAACTCCATAAACTGAATTGACCAAATCGATCAATGGACGGGGGAATTGCATGAATACCCTTGATAATACTAAAAGAGTCAAATATTTAAACACCGGTACTGTTGTAACTTTAAAAAAGCATGGGGCCACTCAAGCAGCAGAATTTATTTATGAGTAAAATCATTTCATTAAAGAGCGCAAAAAGTGGCACAACCCAAGTATAGAGCATGTGTATAAAGGAACACCCAACAAAGAAAAAAGAGAAGGAAAAGAAAGAAAGAAAAAAACAGATTTAATCTCGAAAATTCAAATCATCAATAAAAGATAAAATATCAGAGGATGTATATGCACTGCCCCCAAGTGTATAAGGACCACGAGAACAGAAACTTCAGGCTAATTTTAAAAAGATAAAACTGATAATTTATGACTACGACTACTTATCAAAATAATAATATTAATTTATGACAATAACTAAAAGATAAGACTAACTTGGCACACTTTATCATCTTAATTCACAAATTTTATTAATTTACAATGGAAACCACACAATCAAAAAAAAAAAAAAATTTTGAAAACTTATGGCGGATACCACAAGATCGCACTAACTCAAGCCAACCACCAATTGTGTTGATCTCTCAATTGTGTCAAAAGGCGCAGTTGAATGTTCAGAATGCTTTTTCATGGCCAATTAGATGAAAGAGTGTACATGTTTCAGCCGCCATGATCCTGCTAAACCTAATTATATTTGCCTCACCCTCCACCTTACTTTACAAGGGGAGGAGGTGCCAGTTGAGGAGAGGTAGGTTTAATAGCAGTACTTGTAGCAACTTTGTTGAATGCATTGTGCAAAGAAGGGAGCATTTTGACATAGACTTTGTTTATGTGTGGTTGTGGTGGGCTTAGGTTAGGAAGATTTGTGTTATTGTACTAAAACAAGGAGGAGTTGATCAATATGAGTGTTTTCCTTATTAGTTATAACTCTCTCTCTCTCTCTCTCTCTGATATTATGTCACTGTTCAAGTGTTCACGTGCATTGTTCAAACATTGTGGATAAATTCAGTTTCCATTTCTTATATTGTATCAATCCGAATCCAAATCTTCTCTCTTACCTGTAAATCATTACTCATTCTTGAACCCTAACCTTTCTTTTAAAATGTTCTAAACCCAAGATCCACAAATACCCCTAAACCTTAACCTACCCCAAGTACATGTCTACAAATTCTACAATTTGCCCAACGCCAATTTGGTATCAAAGCCAAAAATCCTACCACAAGTTCTTTTCTGAAATTTCTTCTGCCAACCACTCAACAAAATTTCTCATTCAAGATAATAGTTGCTAATGCAGAATTAGATTCCAAGTTTAAGGTTTTTCCTCAAGATTATAAAGGAACAAAAAAGGCTATGAATGAGTTGAATGAGAAGGTGAATTCAATGAAAGTGAAGCTCGAAAAATCATCCACTATAAAGAAACTTTGGATAGCCTGTCAGCCATTGTTATCAGCAAAATTGCTGCTGAAACAGTCATTTATCAAGACCCAAGTCCTTTAAATCAGGTCCAGGTTCAGCCCATATGTGTCCTTCAAGCTCAATACCTTTTCTTCCATAAATTCCTACAGACCAAGCACTAGTCAGGTACCCCCACAGCAAACAAAATCTAATATTGGGTTCATGCATCAAGGTGCTGTCTTTATGGAAGGAAATCAGCCTTATCATCCACCATTAGTTGGATCTTAAGAAAAGCCTACATTGGTTGATGCAGATAGAGGTGTTAAACAAGAAGTTAGAGTTTTTTTACAAGGGAAGCAATTTGGAGGTGCTACTTGATTGGTTGCATAGTTTGAAAAGTATTTTAGGATGGTACAGCTTAAATGAAGAGTGAAAAAAAATCTTCACAGAAAAACTCAAAGGGACAGCTAAAATTTGGTGGGAAAAATTATCAACAAACTCCTTATGTAGTCATTAGATTAGATCTTGGGAGGGCATGAGAATTGCTATGACTTGTAACTTTGCACCACCTAATTGCAAGCAACGAGCTCACTTGCAATACACATAGTTGTTGCAAAGGAGCTATTTTATTGAAAAGTACACCAAAAATTCTACAGCTAGGCTATGAGATTGTGATTTCCATGAAAGGAAGATGTAATGAATTCTATGTAATGCCAAGAATTGAATCCTAATATATTTTGGGTTTGGCTGCAAGTAGACTTTATGCCATGGCCGATGCAATTCAAGTTGCATACCAAATGAAAGAAGAGTCTAAAAAGAAATCCTTAATTCAATTCAAGAAAAACTTAATACTTCAAATCAAGAATCCAATCAATGAAATCCCATTTACAAATTATTTCATCAAAAACGAAATTTTGTTGCATCTAGGAATGCGTCTATGAATAGGTTGGCCATGAGTTAGATCTCTAGTACAAATTCTCCTATTGCTAATGCTTCCACAATTTCTATTGGTTTAAATTCTTGGATCAACAAGCAAATTTTTCTTACATAGGGATTGTAACACTGCCTTCTAAACTCTCATTCGAATGGAACCTAGATGGCTACACCCCTTACTCATCGTCAACAGGGTGGTTGTAGTCAGTTTCATTGTTTGGCCCCCCAAATCAATCTAAACAAGGCTCTAATACCACCTGACATAGCACGATAACTAATAACGTGGAGAGGATTAGTACATGCCTAAACCATGCAACACTGTGCACATCCACAAGGAAAAGATTTGGTATCCACCACATAAGAAATAGAGAAAATACAAACTTTTTATTGATAATGAATTTATGAAGATTTAGATAACAAATCCTATATAATAATGACTAAAATACTCCTAAAACTACTCAAAACAAGAAAATAAAACCCAATTCTAGAAAATTCCAATGATCAAATATAATGTTGTCCTATTACCAAAACAAAGCCTTATTCACAAGTCTTCTCTTTTTTTAGTAAGTTATACCAATGTTATACACATAACATAAGAAAGGCAATGCTAAACTCATCCTATATGGTATGAACACTATATAGGTCCGTTTGGTTAGGCATTTTGGGAGCATGTTTTTAAAACCCAAAACTCTGTTTTGCAATCACAACTCCCCGTAGCTTTAAACTCAAAACAGCTTATACAATTGCACCCATAGTTGACATTAATTAAAAATAAAAATAAAAATTGATGAAGAAGAAGAACATACGGATTTGCGAATCATGGCCATCTGGACAGGGTTGTTCTTGATGCGAGCAAGAGCTTCCTGCTCGCGCTGCCGAATCATAAGCAAAGGATCCGAATGAAGTTTCCTCCACGCGTCATTCGCAGACTGAGGCTTGTCTTCGAACAAAGCTCCAGGCGTAGCCGATGCCGGTGCCGATGATGAAGCTGCCGCCGCCGCCTCGCCGGCCTTGCCAGTATCGGCAGTTTTCGCTTCAAGAGCCTTAAATCCTCCTCCATCGGAACTGCTTCCCTTCCCTACTGCCAATCCCGAATCGTACAGAAAATCCAATCTCTCCTGCTTACTGTCACAGAGAATTATAGAATTGTTAGTATCAGAAAAACTCAATATTCAAACCCTAACCCTAGCAAATATAGAAAAAAATGATGATGCGTACGGAACGAGGCCGGCTTGCTCTTGAAGGAGACGAAACTCGTGGCGCTCCCTTTCCTCCTGGATCTGTTTGCGGAGTTCTTCCAATTTCTTATCTTCTGCGTCGCGCTTTTGCTCGGCTTTCCACACGTTCTCTATGTTCCGAAGAGAGCCCGTGTGCCATCCCTTCTTGTTCAAGAATTTCAACGCCATTCTTCTTCTTCTTCAATCGAACTTCAACAACAACTACTACAATTGAATCCTTTTCTGCTCTTCTTCAATAATCTTAATCTTTTAATCTGAATTCTGAATTTCTAATTTCCTATTCTAGCCACCGCCATGGTCACTGCTAGTCTAGCCCAGTAACCTGGACTCCAGCCCAGCCCATCATATTGTCGCTATTGGGCCCATTACTTACCAAAAGGCCGCATTCATAATTAGATATTATATTAAATATTAACATCAACGTTGTCCTTCTGCTTTATAATTAACATCAAAAGGCCGCATTCGCTGTTGGTATTTGTTCCTCCTCTGTGAGGCTTTCGTTCCTCCTTTGTGAGGCTTGTTGTTCAGGATTCGATCCCTGCCTTTGTCACAGCAAAAATGTCTGTGTTTTTTTTTTTTTTTAGTTAAGAATTTATAATCCAGCCCAAATTTCTCATCATCAGCATGGTTAGAAAATAATCCCTCTAAAAATACAAAGTGTAACAAATTAAATCATGGATTTTTTTTATCAAAACAATATCCTAGATTTTTAATCCTATTTTATCTATATGAAAGCAAAAAATTTAATTAACTTATTATGATTATAAAGAGTCTTTAGTGATATTGGGTGGTCTCTTTATAAGGAAAATTAAGGCTTGAATCTCTTCTCCCCCGTTCTTTTTGTAACAATTGAAATATAAAAAATTTAAAAATAAAATTGTGGAAAAACATAATTTGTCAAATTGGAAGATTAATTTTATACAAACAAATGTTTTAGTCAGAAAAGACAACCAAATTCAAGCTGAAAGAATACACAGAAACTTATCAGATTGGCAAATTGATTGCTGGGAATGACTACAAAATTTTAGCCTATACCTTTTGGCAGCAAAAGCAAATGCTGTCATGACAAATCATGACAATTTCTCGTGGGATATTGGAATGATTTTTCAGGGCATTCATGCAATAGCTCACATAATGCATCCCAGATTCATCAATGTTAGTGGTCTGTGTAGCTGAATTTGGATCCAATACAATCATCACACCATGCAATTTCTGTGTGTATGAGATGTAAAAGTCGAAAAGGTAAAGAGTAAAAAAGTTGAAAGGTTAAACTATTTTTTGATCCAATACAATCATTGCACTGTTAGGCATGGCTCACTGATATCATGCTCTAGCTAATGGAGTTGCTCATTTGGTTGTTAACTTCTCTTATTTTTTGTTTAACTGTTGTTGTTGTTGTTGTTTTTTTTTTTTTTTTTTTTTTGAGAAACTGGTTAACAATTGTTAAATGTTAAGGTTAGGCATGGTTATTGGTATCAGGCTCTAGCAAAAGCTTTGGTGTCATTTATAAGGTTGGTTAGTTTTCTGGCTTTTCCCTTCTTTTCTTGCACTTGTATGTTCCAACCAAAAAAATTAGCAAGAGAGCTTTAAGCCAGTTCATCAAAGAATTGTGATGTAAAGCTATTGATTATTACAGATCTTACAAAAGTTTTATACATACAGAAGAATTGCTGGGTCAAGACAGATTTACAACAAAATTTATCTTTCATGCCTAGCTTCCACACCCCCCCCCCCCCCTTCCTTTTCTCACCTCCACCTTGATTCCAAGAGAGTGAGAGTGATTGAGAGTTCTTATGAGTAATAAAAATGTTTATTTTGTTGAAAAGCCACACAGACAACACCAACTGATCATGGGCTAAATCCTTGATTCTATGTAGATAGCACAAACAAAATGTCAGTGATGAAGTACTACTCAGTCTTGACAAGATTGTCTTTATGAGAGCAATGATGCAATTGGATGAGCTGGCCCCTCAAACTGAACTCCTCCACCTGATATGAAAGCAATATCATAAGGTTAAGGCATAATCTTTGATTTATTTGTTATATTATATACAGTTTTTTTTTTCCCGTCACTTCAGCATGGGACTACTATAGGTAAAAAACAATCCCCTACTCAAGCAAGACACTACAGTTAACTTAAGCAAGCTGGCATTTCCACAAAGCAACTTAGTGACAGTACTAATAATACATTACAAGCAGAGTCGTGGTGAGGCTAACCTGCGATGCATATGTCTTAGACAACAGACCACCACATTCTCCAATAAGAGCTTTTTCTCCCCCAGTTACTCTGGCTAGTTCAGAAATTAAAATTTCTGTTTCTTCTGCCTGTGTCAGATGAACTTTATCACTAAAACGCTCAAAATAACTTCTAGAGGAGGCAAAGTTTATTTACATAAATTTACACATATCATATATAATTCTTATTTACAAATATAACACACTGAATTCAATAATCATTAATATAGAAACATAAAGGATTAAATTCAATATATACAAATTTTCATGAACAAATTATTGCATAAAGGAGAAATCTCCTACAGAAGAACTTTGTTCAACTTAAAATAGTTCACGTAAAGCAATCCAATAAGTTGGATTTGGATTGAGTTGTGTCTAGTGAAAATAACAATGTGGGATAGGCTCAAGAAGAGGTTTATATATAGTCTCTGTCATAGCTATGGAGAAAATAAAAGATCTACTCGTCAATGGTAAAGGAAATGTCTTTCACTTATTTTACCTTTGGCACAAAGCTTTGAAGATGAAAAACTATCATTTCCATCATATTTGTTGCTGAGTTCAGTGCCTCTCCTACCTCTCTTATATCAGCCTGCAACATGCATAATTCTCACGGTCAAGAATCATCAGTGTGAAGCACACAGTAGCAAAGATTTTTTAAACATTCGTACCACTTGGAAGCTAAAATGGACAAAAGAAAAAAAATTACCCTGACATTCCCAATTGGAAGTTGAAGTGAGGCATTCAACAAAGCTTGAATTGCTTCTGATAAAGAAACTGAATAATCCTCTTCTAGAGCAGACCACTCCTCCAGATAGGGAATCTAAAATCAGGGCCAATAACATTTGATTTAGATAGGGATAAACTATGAATGTTATAAACACCAATGTTACAAGGCAAATCGATATTTTCTTAAAGGAGTAAGACAAAAAACAAAGAGTCCTATCTGTTACATGATCTCACAAGCAAAGAGCACCAAGTAATCTATTCTCACAATAGTTATATAATGGTAAAAAAGGGGGGGGGGGGGGGGGAAATTGTATACTTCACAGATTTGTTATATGATCTGATCAAACACAGAAATTGTTGGCTGCTTCCACCTCTATTCTTTTGGTTTCATGACTTAAATGTATGATTTAATTTGAAAAAATTTCTAAGGTCCAAATTCTTCTATTGCTATAGGCAAATCAAAATAATCATTGTAAATAAAGAATTCAGATTTTTTGCTAAATTTCATGTAGTATTAGCATCCTGATAAACAAAAAGCAGTTTACTTATAAGCCTCCTAAACCACCACGATACATTCTCTTGTTAAATATTTCTTTGGACAAATAAGCACAAACTAAATCCCTATAGTATTTGAAATAAAAATGAAGTCCTTATACTTCATAAAAATTCTGCTTTCAAAACCATGTATAATTATCACACCTGTGGTATTCATGCAATTGAAAACCTTGTCAAGCAACAACTGCTTTCAGCTATTTTATAAGCACCAGTGAGAATTGGTGGGATGCTAGCTTTAAGAGATAGCTGTGTATAAATATTATAAACAAAAAAATAAAAATGATGGAAGCTTGTTTGTACAGTTGTACTTCTATGAGGCGGCAAGTACTAGCTAAAGTCATAACAGATAATTACTATGAATTGTTTAAAGTTATACAATGTCAGTATTAAATATATAGGCATACAAACTATCCAGGTTTCTTTTTTATCTTTTATTAATTTCTTTGGCGCTTTTTCCATGAAAAATTTAGGTTGTAGAATATAATTAAAGAGATGTTAACCAAAACATCACCACTTATTCTATTTGGTTGTCAACCAAATGGGTAGAGAACATTAGGCTAAAAAAGAAAAGAAAAGAAAAGATATTGGGATGAATAAATATTTTCTTATACAACCCAACAGATATTTGCTTCCTAGATACATTCATCCCAGTTAGATCAAGCTTTAAGCATTGATCTTCATCATTGGGTCCAATTTTGCTTGTTAAAAAAAAAAAAGGAAAGAATTAAATAAATGGATGAGGATTAAGATGAAAACGACTTATTGCATTTGGATGAGCTTATTTTGTCTTAAAAAATAAACTGTGTAAAAGAAAAACTGTATGTATATAAAGTAAGGCATTAAAAATTTGTACATAAAGTTGACGGTGAAGATAATTGTCTATTTTGAGCTAAAAAGAACTGACCCTAACTGAAACTATGTTAAACATCAAACTTAGTAGAAACACTTGTCAATGCAATATCATGAAAACATTTGCCAAGATGGGGTTGTCAATGCAATATCATGAAAATGTTGGTTAAGATGGGCCATCATTTGCAATGCTTATATGCAACTGCACTTATGAAGAGAAGTCATAGTTTAAGCGAATGGTACCCTGAGCAAAAGATATTAAATTTGAGATGAAAATCTAGAGAGAGATCTAAATCATAGCATGAATGGCTAGTTTATTGTTTAGACAGGTTATGAAAACTTTTTGTTTTGAATTTTTTTCCCCTTTTGGTTGGAAGAAAGAAAACGTGAATGATAAGAATTGGTGCCTATAATAAGCATCACACAAGATAATTATTACTCCTTTAGTTCAAACAGGATGTTTAGTATAAATGTATTTGTGAATATATTTCCCATTCATGCAGGTTACAAACAACTTTATTCCACTGAAATATAAATTACATGAAAGATGCTTTATATGCCAGAAATGGGTTAGATAATGCAGAAAGTAGTAATGAGGCAGGCAGCCTTACTTGAGCATCAAGAACTGTTGAAAGAGTCTTTGTTCTTTGCAAAAGCCCAAGTTCTATGCGTTTCTTCTTCACAGAATCGAATAACTCGGATATCTTGACCCCAAGGGAATAGAGTGTTCTCTACAAGAAAAGAAACAGTCTGTTTAATAAAGTATTCACAAGTCATAGAAAAGATATCTGTTATTAGGAAAGGAGAAGAATAAATTTGATTGCATATTTAGTAGAGAGAGGTAAAAGGTATATCACGTTGTGATTGATTATGCAAAGAGCAAATACATTAGAGCAAAGAGCAAATACTATATATATATATATATATATATATATATATATATATATATAGTCAATGTGACTGAGACGTCAATGCTAAGCTTGTCATTTCACTATCCTATTTTTCTCACATCAAAGAAAGAGTACATGCTTTTGACTGCAATTACCCACATTCTTTTTGGCTTCCTGTAAGTCCCTTTTGCGCCTGTATTGCTCTTTGCAA
Organism: Notholithocarpus densiflorus; assembly: GCA_030021035.2. Classification (NCBI taxonomy): domain Eukaryota; kingdom Viridiplantae; phylum Streptophyta; class Magnoliopsida; order Fagales; family Fagaceae; genus Notholithocarpus; species Notholithocarpus densiflorus. The sequence goes on along the minus strand of JARYZH020000054.1, from coordinate 243,686 downwards.
AAACATATCTGCTATGTTTACCTCATTTGCATTTGATGATGCGTTTAACTTCTCATCATTGCCCATTGCTTACATTTCCAATCATATCCATTGTTGCTTTACCACTAACAATCTCAGTAGTCTTCCCTTTGGTTCCTAGATTTTCGCAAAGCAATGTAATGGAAAATTATATTGATTCCTGCTGCCCTAGATGGAAAACTAAAATGTCTAACAGAACATATGATACTAGTGGTATTGAGACTATGAAATCTCTAACAATTATAATTGTGCTGATAAGTATCCTCTACTAATGTTCTTGACAACATACCATTTCTTTTCTTTTCTTTTCTTTCTTTTGGGAATTCCTAGAGGTTGTGTCACAGTCAACAAGAGCATGTATGTGCAGCAACATAAACTAATCCTCATTTGGTTTTGAAGTTGAAGAGGATATATTGACAAGAGAAACATGTGCAATGGGTTTTATTAAAAATTTGATAGACATACAACAAAGACAATTAAGTCCAGTCCTTCTTACTTAAACAAGTTTTTAGTAACAAAAACTTTATCCTGTTTGTACTTTTCATTTGAAAAGCAAGTAGCAAACTTGTATTAAAAATCAAGACCCCGAGTTCTCCTTGTAAATAGATTTATATGGTTGTTATGCACTCTAAGCGTGCCCATTTCATACATTCAATATAAGTGTTACGAACTCTATGCGTAATCATAGCATATATTCAATTTTGGGGAATAACAAGCCAAACTTGAAAATGGCATTTCTATTGTCACAAGCCTGGAATTCACTGCAACCTGATAAGATACTGTAACAGCTTACAGCACCATGTGGCATTTACAATTAAAACCAGCAAGTGAACTGTGCAAAAAATTCAACAGCACCACTAGTTAGAGTGATACTTATAATTATATTCACTCCAAAATTATTCATCAATTCACCTCCCTAGTTCTATATCAAGTCAAAACTTTAAACATCATTACGCTCATCAAGAAAACTGGTAACTAGAAGGAAAAACAATGAATTTAGGAAATTGGGTAATGAATGTGATGAACCAACCTCGCATTCTCTTTGCTGAGCTTGCATAGAGGCCTCTGCTTTTGCATTGGCAAATCTCCACTGCAGATAACGGTTGTGAAGCAATCTGAGAGTATGTACATTTTCCTGTTGGGTCGAAACTTTCTTTACCTTCCTAGTATCATTCCCAGCCCCCAACGACTTTGCACCATGCGGCGGGACTGGAGGCAGAGAGAGGCCTCCACTCGTCTTCACAGAGTTTGTGTTTGGTTTGGGGAGAGCAAAGTTTGATGGCTTTTCACCACCACCACCACCACCACTTGATAATGGCAAATTCATCGAACGAGAACAAGGCGATGGAGCAGAGAATTTCAAAGAATCACTGCTTCCATTAACACCCCTATTGGTAGAGCAATTTTTCTCAGACATCAGTCTATCTGCCTCGGGCACTGAAGACCGGAAATCAGGAAGAGAGCGCGCCGTGCAGTTTGGGCGTAGATTGTGATTAGTCTCATCGGAAGAATCTGAAGGTTGAGTTGATATTGACAATGACAAGCCACTAGATTGCAAAAGCTTGGCCGCGGCAGTGCCCGTGGCGCTCATATTGGTGGTAGATCGTCTGAATCTCGAGGCTATTGTTGTACCAATTGTAGAGACAGTAGGCGTGTCCGGCCTCGAAGGCGTGTTGAATTTTCCAGAGCAAGTTTTCGAAGGCGGTTCGGCTCTGTTTCCTCCTCTGTTTTCTTTGAAAAGCTTCACTACAGAACGCTGTAGTTTCCTCTGAGCTGCTTTGCACTGAGGGTCCAGCTCCGAGTTTTGGATCTGAATCGACTCAGTGACAGAAGGCCTGTTCTCGTCATCGGAACTGTACAATGGCTCCATGTCCAGATGCCGCCGCCGCTGCCTGTGCGCCGAGGTTGACCGCTGCGGCTGCTGCTGCTGCTGATGATGATGATGATGCTGATGCTGCTGTTGTTGTTGTTGGTGTTTAGAAACGGGCGATGAAACGAGAGGAGACATGAACCGAGAGCTGACCTCTCTCACCCTCGGCCGCCGTTGAGTTGGCGGCGGAGGAGGCGGAGGCGGAGGAAGAAGAGGCGACTCCGCCGTCGTGGTGGTGACTTCCGGCTGATGTTGGTCTTGCATCAATTCAATCATATTTTTTCAGGTTTAGGGTTTAGGGTTTGTGCGAAATTGTATAGAATCCAAACTCCAAAAATCACACTGGTATATACTTGTGAATAAATGAAATAATCGGATCGGATCAGATCGGATCGGAAAGGCAAAGAAAAACTGAAATGAGATTTGCTTAAATTCAGCGACGACTTTAGATTCAGATGGAAGAGCCTATATGACTGAGTTGGCGTCTGAGGTGTTTACCGGATTAGGGATATCAGAGAGAGAGAGAGAGATAAAAGAGAGAGAACAGTGTAGCGGTGTCCTCAAAAGGAACATAAAAAAAACTAGCCGTTGGCTGTGAGGATCAAGTCCTAACGGTTCTATTTTTCAAATTGAGAGGGGGTATGTATTACACACCAATCTATCTGTCTGTCTAAAATATTGTAAGTTGTAACCATTTCTTGTATTACCCACATGTCCCACAAAGGAGAAATCTTTCCACTCCTGGTCACTAGAGAGGGGTATTTCTCTAGGTAACTCCTCCTCTCATATGGTGTGCATTCTACTCATGAATTGACTGTTTCGCTTTTGTTTATTTTCGGCAGTATATTTGTATGGTATTTATTGAATAGATATAATTTTTGATCATTTTTACAGTAAATATGTTATAAAAGACTAAAAGCTTGTTTATTTAAAAAATACGTTAAAAAAAAAGGTGAAATTTTTTCAAGCAAATCTCAAATGCTCGCTCAATTTAACATGTTCTAACTCCACCTAACACCTTGAACTCGTTTTTATGAGTTTTTTTTTAGAGAGTTTTAACTTATGGCGTCCGCTCCTGATGATAGCTCTTTATCATCAGAACAAGACATCAATCAGTTTTTGGTGTAGGCAGAGATTGAATCCCAAATCTCTTATACAACTATTAAAGACTTTATCAATTGAGTTAACCGGAACCCACTCATTTTTATGAGTTGATGCAGTGACAAGATTTTCAACTTATTCCAACTCCACCTGTCACCTTGGATTGGTTTTTTTGGGCTTGGTGACAAGGTCTACAACTTGACCCAACCCACGCTATCAATTTTCAATAGTTTATAAAAATATATATTTTAAATTGGTTAATTTGATTTTTCTTGGATTTTGAGATTTTATTTATTTATTATTAAAAGATAGAAACTTGAATTTTGAGATCTAGTATTTTTTTAAGGGAAATTTTGAGATTTAGTTTATTTGTTGTTTGGTTTATTTTGATATTTTGAAAATTATTTTTGATGAAGTTGAAATATCAAGATCAATCATGTAATTTGCAATTATTTATAAAATAATGAACTTAAGTAATGAAATGAAGGCCTAATTTTTTAAGGTAAATTAAAACAATCTACCTCAAGATTTGGGAAAATGTCAAAAACCAATCATATTTTTATAAATAAAATTACATCCCTAAAGGTTTTGATTCATATAACAAATAACCCTCTATAACCATTTATATCAGTTACAATTGAGTCAACATACATATTTTTCCATATTAAATTCTTATTTAGAATGACATTAATACTTACTAACTAGATTTTTTATATGATAAAAAATAATAATAACTTTAGGGTGCTAAGTGTCATTAATGAAAATTGGAAGGGGTTTCAGATTTTTTTTTTCTTAAACCTCAATGAAGGTTTAAGCGAATTAGGATTTGGTTGTCGTCTCTCTGCCGCTTAGAGGGAGAGGTTTTTCTCTCTTGTCTAAGGCAGTAGAAGTGTGTTGGTCCCTTCTTTGAGAGGAGAGTTTGTTCTCAGTAGGTAACAAGTGTACCTTCTGAGCTAGTGGTATTTTGGTTCTTTTGGGGTTGTGGGGAGACACTTTATTTCTTGGTCCTTTTCCAATTCTCATTCTCATGGAGGAGTTAGCAAATCAATTGACCAACCTTTCCCTTTCAGAAAAGGAAACCATTGGATTCACCCTGTCCAAGGAACAAAGATCTGGTGAATATTTGCTAGCTGCTCAATTCCTTACCCCATGTTTCCTAACTATGGAAGCCATGGCACGAACTTTCAAACAGTTGTGGAGATCTACAAATGGGTTCACAATCCGTAACCAAAATGAACACCGAGTGTTGTTTGTTTTTGAAAGAATCCTCAAAAACCAACCTTGGAGTTTTGATAAACATCTAGTGATGTTGCAAAGGTACAGTACAGATTGTCTGGTGCGCGATCTGGTTTTTTCAAAAACCTTATTCTGGGTTCAAGTTCATGATATCCCAATTCGATATATGACGAAGGAAGTGGCAGAGAATATCTACGACATTGTTGGGGAAGTTCAGAAATCAGCAGGAGCAGTAACTGATGAAGGCGGACATTTCATTCGGGTTCGAGTAATGATTGATATTACATTGCCTTTATGCCGAGGTAGGGTGATTACACTAGAGAATGGGTCAAAACATTGGGTCCGATTCAGATACGAGCGCTTACCAAATCTCTGTTTCTAGTGTGGGAGCTTGAACCATGCTGACAAAAGTTGCGAGCTGTGGTTGCAGAGTAAAGGCACGCTTAAAGTGGAACAACAGCAGTACAATTCCACTCTAAAGGCTGCCTCGTACACATCTAGTGGAAGAGATGTTATCGTGGTACCTGGTTTCTACGACAACAGACACCCATTCACGAGAAAAGAATTCCAAGAGGCAAGGGAGAGGGCGAAGACAAGGGTGAACAATCCAACGGAATCGGAAAACCAACAGGCAATGGAAACTCAGGCGGAGACGAATCAGGCAAATATGGTAACCGATGAAGGAGTTATTCTGGTAATCAATATCAATGAATTACCCGTTACAAATGAGCCTGCCATTAATGACACGTTACTCCTTGATGAGGATATTGATTCAATTCCTCCAAGAGTAATGCTACAGGCACAAACTATTTTACAACATTTTTACAAAATATTGATATGGCCAACCTTTTATTGGTTTTCATCTAAACCCGCCATTAATATCATTTTTTTCATTTACCAATAACCACTCACCACATCAGCAGTTTTGTAAAATTTTTTGTAAAATAATTTGTATCTCTAGCATTATTCTTCCTCCAATGGCTGTCACGGTGTTAATGGATGCAAACAATAATGGGGAGCCAAAAACTAAGGAATCATAGTTAATTTCGGACTCAATAACTCCCGAGAATTTATTTGATATTCAAATCAAATAGATTGATATGGATTTGGCTTGATATGATAAGGATCAGACTATTAAGGGCAATTCGGTGAGGGCCATTAATGGGAGAAGAAATTCTGAGGTTTCCAATTTCGTTCCACCAGTTAAAAACAGGGGCACTCGGAAGTCGGCTGGCAACCAAGGAAAAAATTTCTTTGCCGTAGAGGCAGCTTCTATTCACACTCAAAGCTTGACTAACCCTGATCCAAAGTGTTCTAAAAGACCAACAACGTGGACTAAGCAAGCTCGTAGACCTACACAGGGCAAATGGTCTCGACTTCGAGGAGCCTAGGTTTCTCCTCCTTCTCTTCAGGGGGGAAAAGAAGATAAGAGTCTAGGCAAAAGAGTAATGAATGACAATAGAAATCTCCCTGAGCTACCAAATAAGAGGCGGCAAGTTTCCAAGGAGGATGTCTTTCAATCACAGATATTGGCGGAGGCTGTCCTACAGCCCTGCCAGATGCAATGATTCTCTTAGTAGTAATCTGCCATGGGCTTGGGAACCCATGGGCAGAGAGAGAGTCTGGTGAAATATTGGCAAAAGATCCCTCTACAATGTTCATAGTCGAAACATGGGGAGACGAAGCAAGGCTAGAGCACATCCTCAGTACGACTAAGTCTTTGATTAACAGCGATTCTATTGTGGAAGCAGCTTTCATGGATTTCAAAGAGTTGCTGTCGTGGATGATCACAACGAAACAAAATAAAAAGTCGTTCTCGGTCATGTTTTGGATATTAGGGACACATCGAAATCGAGTCAGAACTAACCAACCTTGTTGCATTCCAAAGCAGCTCGTCAACATGGCCAACGAAATCCTACCGGAATTCCAGGCAGTGCAACAACCTCCCCAACCACAATCCA